>JARFIY010000099.1:20303750-21662500 GCA_036346155.1 Sinelater perroti | reverse complement strand
TTTACATTTTAAGGGCACATTATCTGTTATAATGCAATTACTTAACTATTGATTATCAATTTCTGCATATAGTAGATTCTTATACACTCCTTAAAGTAGTAAACATGGAGAATAAGATCAAATAAATTTGAGAGTGAAATAGTCTCTTTTAAAATCCTACAACTATAATATGTATAACAATTGGACTTAAGAATTCAAACATACCTCATCTCCCTAAAATATAAAGAAATATATTTTTTGCAGATTATGAAAAGGAACTAACGCTTACAGGTCTTTGGTACTATATATCACATACTACTTAAAGCAATTGAGTAGATCCCATTGTTTTTCATGGACTAGTCAATGGTATGCTGTCGTTTCTTTAGCATATTCTGGTCTTTTTGATCTTATTAGTATTGTATTATTTACTACATGCTTCACTCACCTACACATCTTAATTTTACCAAATCTTTGGACATATTTCTAGAAAAATCGCATTTGAGTCTTACAAAACACTGTGTTTTAACGAACCGAATATAACTTGGAACTTGTATAAAATGATTAGTGGCTTTTTAACTATTAAGTACAACATTTTCTAATAAATGACATTTTCATAGTTCATAGTTCTTTTTTAGGAGAGGCGGAGACGCTGACCTACTGGAATCAGTCAAAAGTTTATATAAGATAAAAAATAATAAAATTCGAACAACAAAACATCAGGAACAACAGGAAACAAAAATAAAATACCACAAGGAAGATCATTAAGTCCTTTACTATTTATCAGTCTTATCAATAAAATTATAAAACAAAGCTGAAGTCAACCGGCAAAGGATATTAGAAGCTACAACAGCGAACAGCGTAGCGAAGATATTAAAATGTAAAGGGAAAACATGGGAAGAGGTAAAAATATTAGCAAGAGATCGTAAACTTCAGCCTTGAGATATCTCGATAAGAGAGAACAATATAAGCGGTTTAAGTCACATCGCCGCGTTGAAAGATTAGACGGCCAAAGAACATTTAATATATCACTTAGAGTTACACTACATCTTCTTCGAACTAAACATTTTTCAGTTAGAGTAGATTGAGATTCAATGCAAAAATTGTGAAATTATTTTCATATATCGAAGGTAAGTGGCGGTTACATATTGGTCTTTCTTCTCAAGGGGGGACTGCACACCAAACAACAACACGTTTGGTATCAAGAAGCCTTTTACTGATATCTCGTGAGCTTTTATAACCCTAATAAAGAAAGTTTAGTGTATTGACGCACCCTGACAGGCGAATTTGCTTTTAAAGGTAACAACTGCGTCATGTAGCAAGCTATCCAAGGAGTTTATACACATTTCCAGTTGATTTTGCCACTCAAAATAGACGAAAATGAAGCTCTTGGTTCTATACAGTACACCATATGAGTGAAGAGCAACGCCATACTTACGCGTAGACAGCCTTGCAGACAGCAAAATAAAACGTCTTACTGCTCCATTGTTTTTTTGTGTTTATCCATTAAGAACTGTTATACTCACAATAAAATCGATTTTAGATTGTGAGCGGAGTTTGGAGGCCCAAGTTAAGAGCGCATCCAAAAAGCACGCTGTATGACTACAACAGAGGCATCGTTTCAAATATACGCTTTGACAGCATTTTTTTGTAATTAAAAGAAAATTATTTTCCCACCCTTTATGTTATCGTTCCAACGTTGTTTTTTTTCACTAATGCACTACTACCTTTTTTTTAACTGATATAAGTAATTATTCAGATTTTTATACTTTATCAAAACAATTCGGACACTTTCTTTTCAATTAAATATTTGTACTTTATATTTAATGGTCATTTTACATCTACACACTATGTACAACCTCGAAATGAAAAATGTAGTGGGGCAAAGTTCATAGCAATGTATTTTCTTTTTCGTGGTTTTAATTGAAGTCAAAAAATGTTGCCCTACAAACCTGAAGGTTTAGTTTGAGATGAGCTTCGTTAAATCTACCGAGTTATTAAAGAAATGCTAAAATAGATGAAGTATTCAACGAGTGCTGCATGTTGTACACACAAACTGTATAAATGCCTCCTTAGAGAGATAACCTATACTTAAACTGCTGTTATTATCTAATCAGCTACTTCGAATGATGTATACCAAATTTAGTAAAAATGCATCGCCCGAGCAGGGACTTGAACCCTGGACCCTTGGATTAAAAGTCCAATGCTCTACCGACTGAGCTACCCGGGCTCGTGTGTTGTGGCTCATGTCACGTAGCCCATTGATTTATTTGGTTATACTTTTACAATTTCTTCGTATAACACAGAGTTGCATAATTATTGTAATGTACTTTTTTATTTTACAGTAAATGACAATTTTAGTAATCATAAAATTAAACAAAACAGCAAATTTTTCTTTATATTGTTTAAATAAGTTAAAGCATTTATTTCGGTACTGTAGATTAACAACAGATAACGTTGACATACGACGTTTAGAACACATAAATGTATCGCTCTGTTTCATTATGTCACAATCGTAGTCAATAAATTATAATCTACTGCTATTGAAATTCTTTCTTACACAAAAATATAAGATTTAAAAATGTTGTACTAATAATTTATGAAACATTAATGCTTACTTATAAGTGCGTTACGTTGACCTACTGGCATAAAGATTCAATTAATTTGTGTACATACTAGGCATATTTACAACCTTTACTTAAAGAGTTTGTTACAAATTTCGTGTAGATAAGATAAACTTATTCAAAAGATAAAAAAAATCATTATTGCTATCTAAAATTACAGTTACTTCAGCTATATTTGAAGACATAAAAATTGTACAAATTGTAGTTAGATTTTGTTACGTTTCACTTGAATACTATTGTAATAATTGTTGCATACTAACTTATACAAATAATTTATTACAAACATTTTCGGTTTAAATAAAAACGTGCCGCCCGAGCAGGGACTTGAACCCTGGACCCTTGGATTAAAAGTCCAATGCTCTACCGACTGAGCTACCCGGGCGTCTGATGGAGGGAGTGCGCATAAATATGTTGCTAACCATTCTACAACATAATTATATTTACTAAATAAAATTTTGAGTTGAATTACAATAAAATATACCCAAACTAAGCAAATTATTAAGAAATAACAATGCGAAAAATGCTAATATTATTTTCTATAAACAAATTGGTAAATCGTAAACTTAGTCGAGCTGCGATTTCAATTTTTTACTTCTATTTTATATTACAAGTCTGTTTGATTAAGCCGAATCGAATTTATTATTATTAATTTACTGAGCAATTGGAAAGTTATTCAATATTTTCATTTTTTTTGTTGGCAAATTTAATTAAGAAACTAAAAGTATTTGTAATTATTGATTATTAGACCGCGCAATGTAAAGTTTACAGATTTAGCCCAAAAAGAGCATAGGAGTGGTGTTCTATCTATCTTTTATCAGTACTAACCAAAAAGTTTATTGTCCTTATGCAGATTGCTAAACTTTTGTTTTGTCACCGGCTTTATCATTACTACCGCCGCAGCGCACTTTTTAAATCCACTAACTTAAAACGACACAAGAGTGGTATTATTCCCTCATGACCAGTTTACCCAGCGGAGGCCCAGCTCAACTTATATATAATATTGTTCTAATTTAGTGTTATCGAGGTAGCTAAATTTTGCATTAACATTGAATAACGTGTCTAGAAAATAAAAATTACTTGTATGATTCAAAAAATGTTTGTTGCTAAAAAAATCTAATCTACCTAAGGCATTATAACCTAAACTAATCATATATTTTTACACAATAAAAGACTATTGGATTTCGCATACTCCTAAACACGATATCCACAATATCCCTTCGAATATGCAGAGGTTAACTAAATTTTATTAAGAAATAGAAAAGCATGTCGTCATTCATCATCAGTCCTATAAAGTCCCGCGGAACTATAAGTCGTCTAACGGCGCGTCAGGACAAGTTAATTAATTTCTAAAGGTTGTCATCCTTATGGAAATGCACACACATTTCATTTTTCACATTTATGCATTATATTTACGCAGAGTTCCCGCTTGAGTTCCAACGAATAAGGACGTCCCATTTTCGCTGAGATTAAAAGTGCGTAACACATACGGCAAGTGTGATCAAAACAATAATAAATACTTCGAATGTTAACATATGAGCCCTTATTAAACAAAATGAGCCATCCTTAGGCTTTAATCCGCCTCATGCTAATCATGCGGCCAAACGCAGCAATCAGCAACCACTCAGTTCCCCTTTTATCAACAAATATTCCAGCCACAAGCAGCTCCACCGCTATCCTTCCCACAAATGCAAATGAACTAACAGTTATCAAACAGTCAATATCCTTTCTACAAATCAATAATCCACAACGTAATTATTATCCCCAGCCGACTAATCAGCAACAAAATACAATAAGTGCAATCCCCGCAGATGAAACTTAAAGTAATAATAATGAATTAGCAATGCAAGTTAGTAACGATGATGAAACCTCTGTGAACAAACATGAATGGCAAGTTAAAAAAAGGAAAGCAAAATAATGTTCAAGAAATAATAAATGCAGCTGGACCATCTAATATTATAACATCAAACAGGTTTCACTCTCTAACAAATGAAACTGTTGAAACACTTATAAACAAAAATTAAAAATCTCCGAAAATATCAAAATCTCCACATTCATCTATGGAGTAGTAGATTAAAAAAAATAACTGAAAGCTTATCCAAAGTCACACCAGAAGAAACTTATCAAAGTAAAACTCTAGCTAACGATACTATTAAACTTAATGCTAACACTCCAGATACATACAAGAAACTTATAATACACTTAAATGATGGAAAAATCGTTTATCATACCTACCAAATAAAAATGATAGAGCTTACAGAGTAGTAATTCGTAATCTTCATTATTCGATTCCGATATCGGAAATCAAAGAAAACTTGAAAACAAAAGGTCTTAAAGTCCGCAATATTATAAACATAAGACACCGAGTCAGCAAATTTAATGCTATTCTACGTTGGCCTTGACCTACAACCAAATAACAAAGATATATACGATCTTAAATTTTTGAATAACATGCGAATCCAAGTAGAACTGCCAAATAAAAAGAAAAACATCGTACAATGCACAAGATGCCAAATATATAGCCATTCAAAATCGTACTGTACCCTACAAATGTGTAAAATGCGGAGGAAACCATAATTCTCCATTTTTTTTATATTTTATTTATTAGCAATCAGAATTAACATTATATGGGCTAACGTGATAACATAGGACCTTAAAATTAAACAGTCCATGGCGGGATGGGAACTCTTCCAGCGAGGAGTTCACCTACTTCTCATTTTAGATCAATAGGCCAACATCTTTTTAATCTTCTGGCATCGTGTTGTAGTAGGAGTGGTTGTATGAGTGGATTGATGTGAGATCTTAGTCGGATATGATGATTTGCGCTACGCTCTTGTATAACAGTTTGGACGAACGGAATATTGAGGTCATCGTGTAACGTTTTGTTGGTTACGTACCATAGTGCGTCAGTGAGCGTTGGATAATATCTGTGTTTGACTTACTGGCATATTCCCATAACTCAATGGCGTAAGTCCAGATAGGTCTGATTATTACCTTATAAATCAAGATTTTATTTTCTAGTGACAAACGGGATTTCTTTACAATCAGCCAATTTAGGTCCTTTAATCGTAAGTCAATTTGTTTCTTCTTCTTTAGGATGTGCTCCTTCCAAGTAAGTTTTTGATCGAGGTGTATTCCTAAATAACGTACTGAAGGTGATGCAGGTATAGGCATGTTATTGGTGCTAACTGGTGGACAATGGCCCTCTTTTAGCGTAAATGTTACTTGAGTTGATTTACTCTCATTGATTTTTATGTGCCATCTGTTTATCCAATCTTGCACAAGATTTAGGTGATTGTGCATATAAGGATGCATTATTGGATTTCATGGCTTCAAGGATGATTGTATCGTCCGCGAAGGTTATAAATTAATGAAAGAGCAATACATCTGATGCGTACAGAAGGTAAAAGGCCAAACATGCGGAACCTACCCTTGATTGGAAAATTGTTTGAGAATTCTCCATTACTTTAGTTCAATTGACGATCAGTTAAGTAAATTAAATAGTTCATAATGAGGGAAGGACTTGAATTTGGTAAAGTAGACCATCATTGATCAATAGCAAAAGCCATGCTTATATAGATACGGATGTGCAATATTGTTTGTCTTCCATGTATTTGTTATTGTTAGTCGGATAGTGATTGCGCTGGATTTGCAAATGGAATGACGAAACTCGAACTGAGGTTGGAATAACTGATTCTGTGGTTAGTCATTTCTAGAAGTTGTAAATAGTAGATAGGAGATTATATCTGTTGAAAAACATTGTGTGATTTTACCAGGTTTGGATATTAATAATACGTAAGCCATTTTAATTCTACATTATGCCAAAATAAGATTACTTGCTAAATGCAAGATTCTTGCAAGGCAGTGATACAGGACCTATAAATAGTGCACAGTCTGCAGTGACTTGCAAAAGGCAAGAGCAGGCTTACAATATTGAACCATCAAACTCAAAACCGTATCACATCGCAATTTACAGGAATATTGATGGTACAAACAGGGTCATACTCTTAGCACTAAAGGAACTATTTGAAAACCAACACTTAGATTTTAACTGAATACTTTTCATGAATTCTAGTCAATTTAGTACTTATCAACCAGAACGGTATGATATTAAACATGCTCTCTATCGTCATAAACAAAATTGCTAATTAATGGATTTTTTTTTCAATTTGTATTTGTTCATGGAACGCAAATGAACGCAACCATAAAATAATAATTAATTTTCTTCAATAATATACAATATACAATAAAATCGATGTGCTACTGGTTTCGGAAACACATTTTACCGAAAGGACAGTATTACAAATACCACAATAAACGACTTATCACAATAATCATCCTGATGGAACGGCCCATGGTGGCGCTGCAATAATTATTCGGAACACCATGACATACCTACAAATCAAACAAATAAAATCCAAGCAACAATTATCCATATTAGCAGACAGCCGTGGTCCTTTAATACAACTACTATATATAAACATACAATTTTAACTGAAGATTATGAAGCCTTTTTCAGCAGCTGGCGATTGAAATGCCAAGCACTCAAACTGGGGTCAAGACTTACTACCACCAAGAGTAGAAATTTCTTGCGGGCCTTCAATAACAAGAATTGCTCTTATTTTTGTACTAGAGAACCAATCTATTGGCCCACAGACCAAAACAAACTGCCGAGCTTAATCGACTTTTTTGTGCTTAAATGTGTCTCACTAAACTACCTTAATATAACATAAAATTAGGATATCATTTGTCTACCTTCATACTCGTACATATTCACGAACTTGTTGCAAAAAAAAAGTATAGCTAGAAACAAATGGCAAAGAAGTCAAAATTCTATTGATAGAAACACATGCAATAGACTTACAAGACAATTAAGGTCAGGATTGTAAGAAATCCGAAATGCTACATTTGAAAACTATATTACTGCGTTGTCAAAAGAGCACCATTCCATCCGGAAAGCGACGAACAAATTTAAAAGACCAGTCGCCCATATCCCTCCTTTAAGAAAACAAGACGGAGTTGAGGGAAAACTGAATAGGAAAAGGCAATCATATTCGCAGAGAATTTATCAACTGTATTTAGTCCACCTCAGGCAAACATCAACAATAACATTCAAGACATCGAAAACTTCTTGGACAGTCCTTGCCCAATGACATTTTCTATTAAACCTTTTTCCCCGGCGGAAGTGAAACACGAAATATTTAAGGGAAAAAACTATAAAGCTTCTGGGTTTGACTTAATCTCGCTTCTAATACTTAAACAACTACCCAGGAAAGCATTAATGTTACTGACTACCACCTATAATGGTATGATGAAGTTAACTTACTACCCAGTAACTTGAAAGTTCGCGCAAATCATTATGATCTACAAACCCTGTAAACCATCACAAGATGCTGAATCATCATTAGCTTACTTCCAACTACGTCCAAAATATTTGAAAGATTTTTGTTGAAAAGGCTTACACAGGTAGTTGATCTAAATGAAATAGTATCATCACACCAATTCGGTTTCAGAGAGAATCATTCAGCAATCCAACAAACGTACAGAATAGTAAATGAAATATTTAAAGGTCTTGAGGAGAATAAGTTATACACTACCGCCTTCCTGGACGTTAAGGAAGCTTTCAACCGCGTGTGGCATACTGGACTATTATACAAATTAAAGCTTACTATACCCACACCCTATTATTTATTATTCAAATCCTATCTATCCGACCGCTACTTCCAAACAAAATTCAATCTGGAAACATCCACATGTCATCCCATCAAGTCAAGAGTGTCTTAATTGCTACAAACGAGAACCCACCAGTGGCGTTAGCTAATCTTCAGCACTACCTTAATCTCCTCAAAGACTGGCTCGGCAGGTGGCGAGTAACAGTTAATTAACCGAAATCAGCACAGGTCACATTTACAAATAGACATATTGAATGCTCTGAAGTAACAATAAGCGGCATCTGACTTTTTGTGAAAATTGAGATAAAATATCTAGGATTAATATTAGGTTGCAGACTAACACGGAAAGCACACATCATGAACAAGAGAGCACATATCAACCTCAAGCTACTACATATGCATTGGTTAATCAGCCGGAAGTCCATACTAACAACTGACAACAAAATTTTCCCATACAAATGTATGATCCGATCTATTTAGACATACAAAGTTCAACTTTGGGATTGTGCTAAACCTTCAAATGCCAAAATTATTCAAAGGCTACAATCCAAAATACTAAGGATTATATTCGATGCCCCTTGGTATGTTAGGAACAAAACCTTACATGATGACTAAGACATATCCCTTGTAGAAGAGGTAAATCGCAACCTAACCGGTACCTACTTAAACATCCTACCTGGACATCCAAACGAAGAAGCCAGTACTTTAAACGTTTTTCCTACAAAGACGACTAAACAGAAGATGGCCTTCATATGTGGACCCATAACAGTGCTTATTAATTATTATATGTAAAACAAATTCATACATACTTCTTCCTTTATTGTAACTTGCTAAGGTATTTTACTTATTGCTATGTAAAGCAGATTGTAAATTTTCATTAAAAAAAAATATATATATATATATATATATATATATATATATATATATATATATATATACACGTTTAGGTTAAGTTATATTTTATTTATAATTTTAATCTTTTATTTTTCTTCTGTGTTTGTGCATATGTCTTTTACAAAAGTTTTCAATGAGATTTTATTTATTTGCTTGGCTCCAAGTACATTCCTTTAATATGTTTCTTTTCCAAGTTAAAGTTGGGTAACCTTGTTCCCCTTTTCCTCTAACAGTGTACTTGTCTTGTTATATTTGTGTTAGATTTTCTTAAGATATGCCCAATCCAATTCCAGCAACGTCTTTTTAGTATTTTATACATGGGTTCAATTTCGGTGATTTTCCTATTTATGATACGTGCCAGATATTTTGAATTTTCCTTAATACACTTCTACCAAGCATTGAGGCTTCGTTGTTGTTTAGTTGGGGCCCACGATTTTGATCTGCATAATAATACACCAAGCATATTTAATCTTTTGGATCTGGATTCATCGAGAGCTCATTTGTGTTCCAAATTCTTTGTAATGAATGGAAGGATTATTATTTTATTAATTTTACATCGGCTTGGTAACCTCCTTAATTTTTATTATACTACCGAGCTAGTTGAAACTCTCATTATTTTTTACCTTCTCTCCATTCAGTACTATTTCTATAACATCTGAGTGGTTTATCGTTATTGAGCATGTCTCTTTTAAATTTATTTTAAGTCCTGTATTTCTTGCATTTGACTATACTGAGTTTAAATTTATTTGTACGTGGTTTCTATTTTCCGCTATACGGCAGAATATCTGCATATTCTAAGTCTGCTAGTTTTTCACCGAACCCCCACGCAAGCTTCTATTGTCTAGCGATGTTTTTCATAATCAAGTCAATAACTAATAGGAAAAGGAGAAGTGATAGAATGCAACCTTGCTTTACTCCAGTATTGATCGCTATATTCTCTGATCTCATTCCTTTGTGCAATATATACAGCCGCTATGGTTCTCGTATAACATTTCTAGCACTCTAATATATTCTTCTGGTATATCATATTTTTATATTTGCCATAGCTTGGCTCTATCCACTTCATCAAATGGCTTGATGTTTTATGGCTTTTTGTTAAAACGTTTTTGGGTGTAAGTTCTTCATTTCTCTAATTGGTCTTTTATATTAGTCAGTATATGTCCATCAGTATATTTATGACATTACTAGTATTGCTTTTATTGTTGTACCCTGTTACTTCTAATATCCCTTATTTTTTAATATTTTTGTTGAAGTGTATTATGTATTCTGGGTTCTCTCAAACGTTTAGTATCTATACAGCCGTTTCGGCGTCTTACTAACTTCTTTATCATTAATCCAATTTTTGCTATTACGAGAATTATGATCAATGTGAATGTCAGCACTAGGATATGTTCTCGTAGATTTAATAACATTTTTGTAGCGCATTTTAAAAAGTATACAATTTATTTGATGTCTAGCTATTTCTTCTAATTTGTCAACTGGAGACTTTATGTATGCAGTCTACGAACTGTCAGCTTAAACAGCCTATTTGCAGCGACAAGGTCTTTGTCTTGGCAAAACTGTATTAAACGATCTCTCCTATCATCGTGATCTCCTAAACCAAATTTTCTAGCACATCTTTTAACTTTGGAATTTCAATTTTCGTATAGAAATCTCCTCTCGCAATTGTAATATCTTTTTTAATGCTTTTTAACATCTCTTATAACTGTGTATAAAGTTCTTTGCATTTTTCATGTACTTTATTGGCAGTTGGCGCGTAACTTCACCACTCTGAGAACGGTGCGAAGCTTGTGCTGCAACCGCTGTGTTCTTGTTCGGGACCACTCCTACTCCATATCTGTACTCAGAATTGCCGTTGCTTAAATGATATATTATAGGATTGGTTGTGGTACAGTTACCATTCCCTGTCTATCTCACATCACGTGGTTTAAGGATATCTACCTTTAATCCTTTCATTTCTAGTACAATGTTGTGCAAATAAATGGTTTACGTTACATGTTCCAATTGTTATATTACTTGTTGATAATTTTATACTCTACTCACAACTGTTTTCCTACTCCGGAAAATTTAGATATGAAGATTATCATTATTATAATGATATATTAGTACGTATATTTGTATAAATTACATCCACTTACTTCCTGCATCTCTACACCGTTGACTATTACATCTAATTCGTCCATCTTAAAGGCTGATTTCTCAACCTAAGGACAAAAAAGTGTTTAATCTTTGTTAGTTCCTCCACCCGAAGCTGTTGACTTTGCCAGAGCGGGGACAACTTATAGCGGCAGTCAATTGGTTATCACCTGTTTACTCTCAGCTTAGTTCAGCCTGCAGTTTACCAGGGTGTGGTACTTGGAGCCATAAGCTGTTGGGTATCTTGTAAAGATTCGTTATGCAGACCACCTTCTATATATGATGTTAGGTGCGACCACCTGTCATTAAAACGTACTATCTCTACAAGATATTCCTAACCCCAAAGTTATGTTGTGTACTACAAATATGAGAAATTACATATGTAAAAGTAAAGACCCTATATATAACAAAATATAAACATGCATTTTTTATGTTAGACAAATGGTAATTTTCTAAAATACTTTATTATGTTAATGGCAGATAATAATGACCAATAGAGTTCTTTCTATAAATAATACTTTGCTTAATAAACATTGTCAAAATACATCAACTTTATTGTATCTCATTAATTCAGATATTAGACAATTACTGTAAAATGCCATAATATAATGTCGTTCAATAAATAAATACCAAAGCATAAAAAGTGTAACTTAACAGTAGTTCATTACTTGGTAGCTTCTTTTACGATAAAATAAGTTTTCTTATTTTGTTTTTTCAGCTTTAGTAGCATACATAAATTTTTAAAAGGCTCTATTACAGGTATACAACAAGGTTTGTTTGATATCTATGATATCTATAATAGCTACAGTATCATATTTTTAGTATTTTGTCTTAACATACCAAATAGTTCTTTTATGATTTTTTATGTACCAATCACAATATAAAGTTAGCAATATAGCAGAAACTAAATCATTTGTAGATATGTACACTTAACTGCATTAAACACATTTATTGTAATCTTCTTTTCAACAAAATAAACGCACTATAAATAAGTATTAAATAATGTTTTCTCTGTTGAATAATCTAATAATAATTTCTGATTGTTCTAATGATTTCCATATTATTATATTAAGTGATACGTAACAAAATGAATTAACAATTATTTGTGAGCAATGCTGGTGCTCTATGTTACAAGGCGGTTGCCTCAGGACATAACATTTTCAGGTAGCATTAACTTTGACGGAGTGCTCCGCAATATTAAAGTATATAACTTAAAAGTTCTTTTTCATTTTATATTACTTCTGTATTTTATTAACTAAAATAAAATTATTAAGCTTAATAAGCAAATTAAGAATTTTTAGCAGTAACTATAATTTATACGTCATTTATACAATTAATTAGAAATTATCAGTATTGCCTCAATAGATCTTTTACGACCTAAAAGCGGCTACTTTATCTGAGAATGTTTACGTAAAAAAGCATTCTTATCCCTTAAATCGTGTTACTTTTTTAGCCAACATCTGGCTATCGTAGAACAAGCTTTGTTGACCACGAGGAGTGGCGTACGTCTTTTGTATGCATTTCAAAAAAGCATTTGAACATGCTATATCGCATTGTTTTACAAAAAGGTGCTAACCATAAAATGTGTGTCATATTTAAGAGGTTTGGAACTGATAATTTTAATCTTGAAGGTAAAATCAACAGCCGCCAAGCCACTACAGATACGAACCTCATCAAAGCTGTTTTTGAATTGGCGCATGTTTTAAATATTCTCAGAACAACAATTTACAATCATCTGGTAAAAATTAATTTCACTCGTCGCTGTGAAGCATGAATTCAATTTGTTATAAAAGATATATATCTTATATTGTAATAGGAAAATAAAAATAAACAAATATTTCCTAACTATGTGTTATAACTTTATCGACGCTGCACTTTAACAAGCCCGGGTAGCTCAGTCGGTAGAGCATTGGACTTTTAATCCAAGGGTCCAGGGTTCAAGTCCCTGCTCGGGCGGTACGTTTTTATACTCAATTCTAACTGTAGGGTAATGGTATAATACTCGCGTACATTTAATACACTTACAAATGCTACATTAGTTGCTACATCTATAGTTATAAGGAAATTATTATTAGCGCTGACTTTTGGTGTTGAAGTTTAATATTCTTAGCTACATCCATCTACCATTCACCACTAAAAACTCGCATCGTCACCGAAACTAGCATTTTTAAAGGTATGTGTTTTACGTTTAAGGAACGTATTTAGAAAGACACCGAGTATTTTTTTTCTAATATTTGAAAAATTCTAGTTTAGACAAAAACGCTAGTTTTAAATAGCTAGTTATAAATCTTCATAGGATAACTTAAAGTTTATTTCAAAACGATTTATCTGTTTTGAACTCCTATTTTAGAATTAATTCAAATTAAGCTTGTTTTTTGGGAGCACTAAACTAGCAAGCTTACTTTAACTATCGCTTCTCTTCATTTTAAGACATCTCTTGGTAAAAGTATATATATATGACCTCATCGTTGAATATTAATTTGTTTCCTTCTGTTGAGAGCCGAATGTCTTTCTTTATAATTTCCATAGCTTGCAAATAGGACTACATTTGGAGGTCATCTTAAAATAAATAGTAGAAGGGAGGCATATTCTACACGTAACGATAATATACTTATATAGGAGAGGATGGAACCTTAAAAGATTCCAGGTTAAAAACACTATATAGAAGTTGGTAAGTTCGTTCTAGAGTTCGTTTGTGTTGAATTAGTTAATACTTGTTAAATGTGTATTTTATTTATTTTGGCTAATTTGCCTATATATTAGTCTTTTTAGTCTTTATTTCTCTTCGAATCAAAGATCACCATTTATGTTAAATATAAATAATAGTAGTCCCATTTATAAAGTTAAAACTTCATGTCTTATTATTCATGTTTCTGCATGTGCTTTGCTTATTTACCGGAACAAAAAAAAAAACTTTTTCGAAGGAATTAGACACGAGGGATGAGACTTAAATCTATAAAAATGTTACGTTTTTGATTCAGTGATAACAAGCTTTGAATGATAGCAGGGCCCGCTCTTCGCCCAAAAACAATTTCGATATTGTGTGTTTGGTGGAACTGGAAGAATATGATTTAGCATGAACTGTTTCCATAGCGTAAAACCACCAATTAAACGAAATTGGAAGAATTGAAGGAAATCATTAGTCAAAATTGACAAAAGTTTAGACGGCGTTTTTCAGCAAAACCATACTAGACTCCATGTGTCTTTCGCTGTTAGGGACAAATTGTTAACATTTGACTGGTGCTTTTCCGATATTGTTTCATCTAATTATCATTTTTTTTTCATAAACAAAGTCTTTGTTTTATAAATTTATGTTTAATACATTACTTTAAAATGCACATGTAATGGTGATTTGTTAGCAAACTAGAAAACTTGTATTATGTGATTTTCTAAATGATGGATAAAGGTAATAGATCAAAGTGGATTGTATATAATACGGCAATATATCATAAAATAGATGAGTGAATGTGAAAAATAAATAATAGAAATAAATAACATGCTCACCTTTTGGATGTAATTGTTCATCTGGAATAGATACGAAATATAAACGTGAACTCATTAGCATAAGTAAAGAACAATTTTAACCTCTAAATAAGCAGTAAAAGTATTTGGCAGAAAAGAAAGTGGACAAATAGTATGGTCAGTTTTATCCACAAGGCAGTAGTGTTTACAAAAAGATGCAGCCGATCAAAGCAATAGCAGCAAAACTGCAGCTCTAAAGCAGCTACGATTAGAATACGGTATTGTTACCATGTGTTGACCAAGGCAGCAAAAAATGCAAATACACGAATTATGCTATTTTTGTGGAACTGCAAAAATTAATGCTGATAATGTAGCACTTTTATTCAAAGAAAAATGAAGACTAGGGAGATTACAAAGAACCCAAATAAAAGAATTTTTTTAAATAAACCTTTCCTAAAGCAGCACAAACTAACTCTAGCATGAGCTTATCAACTTCACACACATAGCATTAGACATGCAAGTGACCTCCTCATCTAACCTAACGCAAAAAATGTAGTACATAGAGGACTAACGTACCCGTCAGCAACCATATTTTAATAAAGCAGAGCAAATTGTTAAAGTAACCCTGAAGATATCAAAATTTAAGCAACAGGACAAGATATACAACCTAAGCCAAAAATCATTACATCTAAATTAGATTTAGATATGATGTAGCGTATAGGGAACTAGGAAAGTTTTGTAACACACCCTTTAGTTTTTGTAATCTTTCACAATACCTTCTGCATCCTTTAATACTACTCGTCTAACCAATTCTTGTACGTTTCCTCAAGGATTTGGGAGACACTTCTCATCTCTTGGCATTTTAAATAATCACCTTACCACAATGTTCTTTGACAACAAGATGTTCAATTTTCAAACACGACTTGTAAGCTGCTAACTGGTTAGGGGGCACTTAAAGGAACAAACAGAATAGTATAAATTACCGGTGCAGAAATGTTTAAATACTCTAACGAAACGTCACGAAACGTTCACGAAATGTCAGTCGGATTCGAACAAATGCCAGACAATGGCAACCTGACTTCGGAGCGTCCTTCAAACTGAAATATTATAAGAAAATTATAAAAATTGTGTTTAAGAATCATAGAGGCTGATACTCCAACAACTACAGGACGTGATGTTAGATAAACACTGAAACACCTCTATAGTAGATACTACTATTATAATGGAGAAAACACTAACAAGTAGAAAGACAATATGTTCCCAAGTGAATGTAAAAAAATGAATAAAAAATGTACAAGTGACAAAGAACAAAGATAAATTTAGAAACAAAAAAAAAGAAAATAAAGAAAATTGATGCAAAATATTTCCCCAGATTTTCTGTTCGTTCTTCTATGGTTGTCAATAGTATTTTTAATCTGGAATACTTTTATTTGTTACATATGCGTATTATTGTAACGTGTAGATGTTAATAACTCCTCTCCCCTATCATCTATTCTTTCCTAATTACCAACAAGTTGGCCTCCATGTGTAACTCCAGCCACATTCTTTGCAAATTGGGAATAGAAACTATCAATCTTTAACAAAAACATACGTAGCTTGGCAGACTAAAAAGAAATTAAATAAAATTTTTGAATAAGATCACTCAACATATTTTGCTGAGAGATGCCCTAGAAGAAGATACCTTATCATAGAGTAACGACAGAACGTCGATTTAGAAAACACACATGGAAATAGTAAAAATCATTTAGTTTTTCTTTGACGTTTCATAGTTTATTACCAGTATTAGGACCTAAAAAAAATCTTTTTAATTTTAGAAGGTACTCCACAACTTTCTTTAAGAGTAAAAAGTCTGATCCAGACAATGTAACGGTTGCTTCCGAGTTCAATATTCTAGTATGGCACCAATTCTAATGTAATAAATTTATTAGAAAACAACAAGAAGAGATCGATGAGATATAATATCGGTGTAGTTAAGAATTTTTAACTACAACTCTAAAGTAGTGGGCACTAATTTTTAGCATCTTTGTATTTAGGGTAGGTACATAAAGTATAATGCTATTGGCCTACAGTTAGATTTGACTAAAAACTTGCCGCCCGAGCAGGGACTTGAACCCTGGACCCTTGGATTAAAAGTCCAATGCTCTACCGACTGAGCTACCCGGGCTTGTAACATTATAACATACATACAGTTTATCAATTATTAGAATTAATACATTTTTTATTGTTATTTATTTTGTTGTTACAATATAAATTAAACATAAAGGCAACAAAATCGTATGTAGAGTATTCAAATTAATGCTTCGATAAAATTCACTTAACATTGGTTAATTCAGGAATTTTAATTATTATTTACAACAAAACAAAATAACATTTATATTTCTTAAGATGGACACATTAAGGTTTTTAATTTATATAAGTTATTTTTATTTTATAAAATTAATGCCCCAATAGGAAGTTAAAATGAAATTCTAATTTTTTACAATTTTATTGTCCTCTATTTGCATTTTTCCTGTAGGTTGAAGTTTTTAATTTTATACTCCTACTAATTCACATAAATTAAAATTACAATACTTTACAGATTAAATTTATATTATACATTATCCTTTAAATATAAAGTCTAGGAAAATTTTACGTTACTTAACAGAGTAACATATAGGAAATCTCATATACCTGTGTAATTTTGATGACAAAGTTCATGTTAGAAAATATTTTAGTTTTTTATATAGTTTAATTTTAAGTTAACAATCTAACAATAGTCACTAAAATTGAAATCGAGATTAATATTCTAGAAACCACGATCGACCTCTTTAGCAATCACAACAGTATGAGTTGTGGATATTTCAAAGCTGCAGTAAGTTTTGAACACTTCCTCTTATTTTGTTCTGAAAAGTAATATAAAGAGCTGCATGCGACAATATCAATAATGAATAAACTTTGGTGATCTAAGAAATTCGTGGGAATATTCACTGACCCTGTCACACTTTTAACAAATAAAATTCTTTCTCTATATATTTTTGGATGAAATTAAAAACATTTCTTGTTTGCAAAAGCAGAACATCAGACATTAACCCACCTATATATCTACCGAAAGAACTTTAATGTCAATTTTATACTAAACGATAGTGTAAGTATTATAATTGTTAAAAATCAAATTATTACTGTTTAGTATGATTGTTTTTGTCCTTAATTTTCTAACAAAAATTATCTTTTCTGCTTCAGCAATGTTCTCTAAGAAACGCCTCATCTCCAGCTGGGTTACTTCACTCTTTTTTGCTAAATCAGAAGAAAAATGTTGAATTTTTTTATAAACATAGTATGGTCAGACGCTTCAACGTAGGGTTCCTAGAACAATTTCTTATACTTTACCACATGGCTAATACTTTAAACAGTTACAATGCATTCCTAAATCTAAACCAGTTGTGCTAATGCAACAGACCGTCACTAAGTATTCAGATTCAGAAATAGAACGAGGAAATTGACGGTTCAACCGAAGACGACTGGCGAAAACAATAATCAGATTTGTTACATTAAATATAACACTCCATTTCTAAAGGAAACAAAAATAATAGAAGAAATGGAGAAATATAAACTGCAATTAATCGGTTTATCTGAAGTAAAGCAGAAAAAATGTAATAAAGATGATGAATAGAGTTTATACTATGAGATATGTAGGCGCATCCATAGCAATCCCAACAAAAAATAAATAGAGATAATTCCCGGCAGATAAAAGAGTAACACTATGGAAAGCCATACATTCTAGTAATTATGACTAGTAGGAGTTATACAAATCTATGTACTTACAATTAAGCCAGTTTACAAGAGAAGGAAAGATTTCATAAAAGATTATAAAGAAATTTTGAAAAAAGCAAGACTAAAACAAATATTATAAGTAATGGAGGACTGAAATACGCTTATAGAAAATAATAAAATTGGGCATAAAATTATGGGAGCTGTAGATTACGAAAAGAAACAAATACGAATGGGGAAAAACGCTTAATTTTTGCATAGTAAACCAAACAGGGAACACTTTTCACAAGCATGTACGCAAAATAACGTATGAAGCAGAAGAGCTTCCGTATAAGAGAATAACTACTTCTTAATGCACACTGGAAGTATAAGACGAACAAAAATTAACTTGTTTTAAATAGATAATATTAAAAACAGCCAAAGAAATATATAAAAAAAAGCAGTAAACCAAAACTTAAATCTGAAAAGAGCTAAAATGGTGGAATAATGAAGTTGAAAAGAAATAAGACAGATACTAACAACTAAATTACATAACAAAATAAAACCAAAATAGTGAAAGCAGCAAAGGTCGACCTAGCCTCTAAACTATTCAAGAAAACAAGTACCAAAAATCTTGAAAACCAGCATTTTTATTCTCGTATATGAAAAAGTAGATCCTATAGATTGTAAAAATTATAGTAAATCTGCCTAACATCAGTAATAAACTACTAAGGACAGAAGTAAGTATATGAATATGTAACAACGTTCAAAGCTATAATAGATAAATCTATAAGTAAAAATAATAAGCGGTACCGAGTCTTTTGGGACCTAAAATTCTCCAAAAACACATGGGTACACTTAGAGAATTTTAATTAAACTTTTAAGTTGAAAAAAGTAATACAAAGCCTACACAAAAATACAAAAGCTGGGGGAGGGTAAAACGTATTGTGTAGAAATTAGAAAATTTCAAATAGCTAAACGGATCAAGCAAGGAGACAGTCTAAGCTTTTTATTATTGGTCATATAGATAGACTATATAAGAATTACAAAAACAAATTAAATAAAACAGGTATAGGAAATTACAACCTAAACCCTCTAGGTGGAAAACATACTGGTAATATTAAAAAATCCACTATGAATACAAACAACTATAGATACGTAGGAAACTATCTGGACAAAAGGTAATAATCATAAATACAAAGAAAAGTAAAATTATGTTTGTTTTTTTTTCAAGTGCATACTCTTCGGGAAAGAGTGTTTGCGATCATGATTCGGGATACTGCAATTCTAAACAGTTGTGATGATGTCAGTTTATACCAATCTCTTAGATTTCTCAGCCAAGATATACGTCTGAGACCTGGTGGGCGTCGGCCGTTAATCTTGCCTTGTAGTGCTAGTTGCAATAACCGATATTTAGTGTTTCTCATAATGTGGCCGAGGTATTGCAGTTTATTTGTTTCTATTTTCTCAATACATTCTGTTTCTTTTTGCATCCTTTTCAAAATTTCCTTGTTACTCACTCTGTGGATCCATGGAACTCTAAGCATTCTTCTGTATGTCCACATTTCAAAAGCCTCTACTCTTTTAAGGGCATCCTTCGTTAATGTCCACGTTTCAGCACCATAAAACAGCACAGAGTACACATAGCAGCGTAATAGTCTGATACGTATCTGTAGATGAATCTCGTGAGCGCATAACGTTGCTTTCATTTTCATAAATGCTGAGCGGGCCATTTCTATTCTTACCTTGATTTATTGCAGACAATTACACTGATCGTTTATCCATGAGCCCAGGTAGCGATATTGAGATACGTTTTCAATTATTCTATTGTTAAGCCGTAGTAGTATTTGCGTTGCTTGAGGATTTCTGCTGATCACCATTGATTTTGTTTTTGTTGTGTTTATGGAGAGACCGAAATCTTGACTAATGACTGATATCTGGTCCAGGATTCTTTGCAATCCTTGAGCTGATTCAGACATTAATACCGTATCATCAGCATATCTTATTGAGGTTATTCGTTCTCCATTTAATAGTATTCCATCATCAGAATTGTCAAAAGCTTGTCTAAAAATCTCTTCTGAATACAGGTTGAAAAGTAAGGGTGATAACACACATCCCTGTCTTACTCCGCTCAGAATGTCCATTTCTTCCGTACTGTGTCCATCAACTCTTACACCTGCAGTTTGGTGCCAGTATAAATTGATTATTACACGAATATCAGCTTGATCTAGTTGTATCGCAGTCAATACTTCAAGAAGTTTATCATGTTTGACTTTGTCAAAAGCTTTTTCGTAGTCAATAAAGAGCAGATATGCATCTTTATTTACATTACGGCATCTTTCTAATAAAATTCGCATAAACAATAAAGGTTCGCGTGTACCCAATCCATCCCTGAAACCGAACTGATGTTCTGTTAGTCGTTCTTCACATTTCTTGTAGATCCTGCGATGTATGATTTTTAAGAATATTTTGAGAACATGGCTCATTAAACTTATTGTTCGAAAATCTTTACACTGTTTTGGTTTATTAATTTTTGGCAATGTTACAAACACAGAGTGTAACCAGTCTTTTGAATTGTCCTGCTTTTATATATACAATTGAAAAGATCTACTAGTATTGGGATATTTTCGTCTTTTATCAGTTTCATAATTTCAGTAGGTACCTCATCTGGTCCTAAGGCTTTTCCTGTTTGTGATGATTTTATTGCTTGTATAATTTCATCCTTTGTTATTTCTAGGATATTGTCTTTGTTTACATTTGTATTTGGTTTAACACCTCTGTCATCTTTGAAAAGATTGTATGTATAATTTTTCCATTCTTTTATTTTATCTTCAATTGTGATAAGAATTTCTCCTTTTGAGTTTATTGATATATTACCTTGTTATTATTATACGCTCTTCCATTTAATTCACGGACTTGCTTATGCAGATTCCTTGAGTCATGTAATTTTTCCAGATGTTCAATGTTTTCACATTTTATTTTCAACCAATTACTTTTGCTTTTCTTATTTCTTTCTTTATGTTTTTGTGCAACTCCCAATATGCAATACTATTATTGCATAATTTCATTAATCTTCTTCTTTCCATCATTTCGAGTATAGTGTCCGTCATCCAAGTTTTTCTTTTTTGCCTCTTTTCTGGTTTAAGCATTTCATCACAAGTGCTTGTTGAAATGGATCGGATAGTTGCCCATTTCTTTTGTATGCCTTCATTAAATTTGTATTCGCTTTTTAAACGTTTGTTGAATATTTCCGTCACTCTTTCGAACACGTCGCTGTTTCTGAGCTTTTCAATGTCAAATTTCTTTGTACAAGGTTTTCGTGCTTTTCTTAGTGTAATTTTGATATTGGCAACTACGGGATTATGATCAGAGGCCACGTCTGCACCAGGATAAGTTTTTACCGCTTTAAAAGCATTTCTAAATCGTTTGTTTACTATAATATAATCTATCTGGTTGCGTATAATGTGATCTGGATTATCTGCTGGGGAACGCCACGTATATAGACGACGGTTTGTGTTCTTGACAGAATTGAATTAATCGTTCGCCTCTGTTGTTCCGATCACCCAATCGATAATCACCTACAATATCCTGACAGCGTTGTTTGCCGACTTTAGCATTAAAGTCGCCTAAGACTATGTTCATATCGTGTTTGTGTGTTACTTTTAGAATTTGATCTAAATCATGATAAAACTTTTCTATATCGTCTTCGTCACTTTCTGCAGTTGGTGCATATACCTGAATGATGTTGATTTTTATTTTTGAAGATCTTAGTTGCAACATTATAATTCTATTGGAAAACGGGAGATAACTTTCTACATATTGTTTAAATTTTGAAGATACCAATACTCCAACACCATGTTGGTTTAATGTGTTACTATCACCCGAATAATATATTATTTCTCCTTCTTCTGTATTTATTTGTCCATTGTTAGGCCATCGAACTTCACTTAGCCCAAGTAAATCAGTTTTTAGTCTATTCATTTCTTTTACGGTGTTATGAAATTTTCCCATTTGAAATAGACTTTTTACGTTCCAAGTATCGATCCTAACAGGCTGGGAGATTCTTAGCACCTTGTGGACATTTAAGTCCTGCCCAGCACTCAAGGCCATTTCTGTTTGGTTCCCTGTCACGATTGTACTTGGAAGATCTATAATATGTGGTAGTTTTCCGTTGCTTTCCACATACGCAGTTCTATAGCCATTCAAGTCATTCTGACCATGCCTAAAGATATGCTACATAATACCGTTCCAATCCACTTGATTTCCGCTATTACTTGCTACTGACAAGCCTGCTGCCACTTGTTAGTTTTCGCCATATCTGGCTATCCTCACTTAGTTTTGCCTGCAGGTCAATGCAGTTACCAAGGTGTGGCGCTTGGAGCCATAAGTGAGAGCTGGGTACTTCATGAGGACCAGACTTCGGAAACCATCTCCTGTCTATGACACTTGATGTGACCGTTTCCGTAAGAAAGGTACTACCTCTATGATGTAACCCCATACACCCCATTAAAAATTATGTACATATCAAAAATAGAAAACAAAATTCAGGTAAATATGAGTATGGACAAAAAAACATTTCAAAGTAAATAGATATCTATAAATAATAAGACAGGTATTGAGAAAGATAAGATATACGATACAAAACAGAAACATACGAGAGGATCTACAACAAAACCTTATAATGCAAGTTTCAAAAAGAAAAGCTACAATGGTATAGACACATAATAGAAAATGATAGATACCTAAAGAAAGCATTTGAAATGAGAGTTAAAGACCAAAGACCAAGAAAGAGATTGCGAGTAGAATAGCAGAAAAATATCAGACATCTCTAAGAGAAACGAAAAGACCTGGCTACAACTAATAATCCTACCTAGTGGCAAAAGAAAACACAAAAATCGCTCAATTCCCTAACACCGTAATGTAAATGGGAGGAAATAAGAATTTAAAGAATAAAAAACATTTAAGGCTAAATTCTTCAAATACGAGTGGACTGTATAAATCCTTAAATTTTATGTTTGGTCCACATTTAAAATTGCAATATTTTTTTGCTACTATATGCATATTTGTTCCTTTTGATGCTGAAATTATGGTTTACGAAAGCTAATAATAGTTCATACGTTACTGCCCATAATTTTAACAAAAATTTTGTATATACACATTGTATAGAAATGTTTCATAATAGAGCACACTACAGTTAATCGCACATAGTGTATAATATCGACTGTATGGTCGAATGAGGTGATGTATACAAGTGCCGTGAACAAATAAATTTCTTGAAGTGCACTCTAATGCTCTATGTAGATTGCAACTTAGTTGCTGTACTTTAGGTGAAGTAAATTGTATTATTTTACAATGAACGAGTTTTCTGAAAAGAGATTTAAAACAGTATTTCTGTGTTACCAACTCAAAGACCCTTAAATGAGCATTGGGTTAATTGGATAAGTCTTCTGATTTCGTACAAAAGTGAGTATCAGAAGGTAAAATTTGTGGATTAAGCAATTGCTTAATCAATAATAGAGATAAGAAAATTTGGAAGAGGACAATCAAACAACAGCAGAAAATGTTAATCTGGACTGGACAATCAAACGATAATTAAAAACCAACTTTACATGGCAAAGCATAGGTTGTCTGGAAAAACAATTTTTATGGACAGAAAAATATTAAGAGAAAGCCCAAATCAATTTGGGCTTGGTTTCCTTGAAGCTGCTCCAGTCTGTACGTATAAAGAAATTATTCCAAAACTATTAAACACTCCATTAAGCTGCATCTTTGAATGAAAATTTGAAACTCATTCTGAGACGTACGTGAGAGCCTTATCCTCTTAATTTGCAGGGCATCCTCCCACGCGGGGCGTTTAGAGCCTTACCATTATTAATAATATTTTTATGAATTGCAACTCAAATTCTACAATCCCAAAAAATATCTGGTCTGTAAGAGATTTGAACCGAGAATTTACTAAACATTTACTAAACATTTACTAAATATTTTTGAAATTACTACAGATAATTGTTAAAAGTGTAAATCAGAAATTTGTCTTTTTTAGCCCCATCTATTCTAGTACGAAACTTAAGTAATTCTTGATGGGTTTTAATTTTCAAAACTGATAAAATGGTGATTAAGCCAACACAACTATTGACGTCGTGGTAATAGAATGTAATAATCAGCTATGTTTGCGTTTAAACAGTTTATTTTGTGAAACGATATTCAGTTTTATTATATAATCGTATCTTGTAGTCGATAAGTTATAATGGAATGCCACTAGAATTATTTCTTAAAAAAAAATTATGAGATTCAAAATTGTTACACTAACTATGAAACATCAGTACTAGCGTATCAATGCCTGACATTGACCTACTGACATAAAACCACAATTAATTTATATTCGTACTAGGCGTATTTGTCACCTTCTGTTAACGAGTTTGTTATAAGTTTCGTGTAGATAAGATACCGCCACAAAGTTTTTGACGCTTGTTTAAAAGATAAAACAATCATTACGGCTCCCTAAAATTACAGTTACTTCAAGTATATTTGAGTACGCCTAAAAATTGTACAAACTGCGCAGCCATATTTTGTTCATTTTTGCATAATTCTGTTGTATCAATGGTTCCATATTAACTTACACGAATAATTTATTACAAGCCTTTTGGTTTAAATAAAAACGTACCGCCCGAGCAGGGACTTGAACCCTGGACCCTTGGATTAAAAGTCCAATGCTCTACCGACTGAGCTACCCGGGCATCTGTTATACGAAGTCTGATTTACGTATACGAAACCTCGTGTGTTAGAAAACTTCAAAAAACCAATTAATTTTTGTTTCTAATTTTCTCTATATTTAACTTTTTATTACTTAGCACCACCTAATAAAATGTAAACTGACATATTTCATCATATCTGTTAAAGACAAAGTAGTTACACCTTTTAAGATATGAAACTGGCAATTATATTAACATGTATTTTATTACAATAAAATATTGTGTGCTACTGACACATTTCATTTATTATTATGCATTTCCCTGATTTATAGCAATATTAAAATTTTATTTTGTCTAAAACTGTTCCATAGATAGTCACGACTAATCATACCGATGAGGCATGTTTATTCACGTTAAAGGAAAACGGTAATAATTGTCTGTATTATTGCACATATTTATAGCTTTTATTTGTAAAAACACTCCGCCCGAGCAGGGACTTGAACCCTGGACCCTTGGATTAAAAGTCCAATGCTCTACCGACTGAGCTACCCGGGCTCATAATATGCTGCAAGACCACGTATTTTACATTCTAATATACTAACACTAATACTAAAAACCTTTTATATATAAGAGTATCTTTAAAAAATATACAGATCGATCGCTTTATATTTTGAATAGTTGTAACAGTTCTCGTTATTGTTGGCATTCTTCCGTATAATCTCTTTTGTCGTCATTGTAATAAATGTTTTTTAGTTAAATAATTTTTAAAATCTGTAGAAGCTACTGGATACTTTGAAACAATTTTAACTGTGGCCTTAAAACGGCTTCAGTTCTGCTAAGCAAATGTGTATCTTGAAGTACAAATGTCGCTCAAATAAAGTAACTAAAAGCGCCAAATATTGTAGACATACAAAAAATATTAATAACAATTTAACTCATTGTTAGACCTATTACCATAGATACTATATATAGCAGCTATCTTAAAATTTAAATGGTCTGATCCAATCCTAAACATAAGGTAGAGGATCTTTAATAAATTTACTGCCATTTTTGTTTCCAACTTGATACCAAATAACACTTAAAGAAATACCCACTTGCTTAACAATAATTTGAGTTTTGGTGAGATATCTTGTTGCTAATCCATTTTAGAGGATTTAAAATAAAAAGATAAGTTAAATTAATTTAAGAAGTTTTACTCTATGAATTTGAAACTTAGTTATAAAGCTGCAGGAGTGCAAATAAACATTCGCAATGTAAATGTTTATTTCAACTATACTGTGAATTATGATGCGATAAAAATATTCCAAAATCGAAACGTGATGACCATAATCTGCAAAATTAACTTTATTTAAGAAGATCTAGTGCCATGGATTTGGAAGTCATATCCCAAACTGTTAGGTCAACTCGAGTACCTCCTTCAAGATCGTCAGTCTAACGAGTGTTTGTCTAAGCTTTCCATGTTTGTCGTTCTAAAGCCTTGTTTTTCATTTCTACATAACTGCCGCTGCCCGAGTTTGTTATCAATTGCTTAATATATTTTAGGCGTGGTTTTCCTGTTCTCTTCTCATTATGTGGCCTGTCGTTTGCATTCGTCGTTTCTTTATCTGGCTCCAAATGTTTCGTTTTTCTTGATTTGTTCTTAGTACTTCTTCGACTGTTTTTCTTGGCATCCATGAAATCTTCAATATTCTTTTGTAGCACCACATATCAAAGGATTTTAGTTTCTTTTGGTCTGTTTTTCCTATAGTCCATGATTCACAGCCATATAATGCTAAGCTCCATATGTACGTTTTTGTAAATTGTCTTCTGGTATCTATTGTTAGGCTATTAGATATAAATAGTTGTTTCTTCTCGCAGAAAGCCTTTTTAGCCATGTTTATTCTATTATTTATTTCTTTCGTACATTTGCCATTTTGTGTAATTGTGCTCTATAAGTATTTGAATTTGCTCACAGTCTTTACTCTCTCCCCATTAATATAGGTATTATCCATCTTTTGATTTTTCTTGCGCATTTCATTACTTTGTCTTAGTTTTGTTTACCTTAATGTTGTAGCTGTTTTTAAAATTTTTTTTGATATCTTCTATTGCTTGTCTTAGCTCTTCTTTTGATTCGGCGAGTAGCGCTATGTCATCAGCGTATCCTATAATGTTAATTCTTACCCCGCGAATGTATACACCTGAAGTCTGTATCTCATTAAATTCATTAATGACTTGTTGTTTATATATATATATATATATATATATATATATATATATATATATATATATATATATATATATATATATATATATATATATATGATATATATATGACAGTAGAAGTGATAGGCCTCAGCCTTATCTAACTCATGGTCTGATTCTTCCTTCTTCTTGTTCACCATTGTAGATTACCTTTCTAACGTTCATCCTAATACCAATTTCCTGTAATATGTTGAACAATTTAGGCCAGCTCACCCTGTCAAAGATCTTTTCCCCATCGATGAAGGCTATGTATACTTCCTTATCTTTGCTTAGCATTTTTTCTATGAATACTCTAAGAGCCAGTTGGCTTCTTTCGTACCTGTGTGTCTTCTAAAGCCAAATTGGTCAATTTACTTATATTCTCCTTTCTATTCTTTTTGAATTATTTTACCAATATTTTGATACGTGTGATAGTCAGCTTATTGTTCTATGTTCTTTGAATTTGTCTGTTGATGCCTTCTTTAGGATAGTAGAATTTGTCCTGTATTGTCTTTAATTATTTAGAAAATTTTATCAAATGTTTTCGTATTTAGGTTTTTGATGATCTATCCGGAGGTATATTATCTATTCCTGGGTTTTTGTTGTTTTTAAGGTCTTTCACCGCTTTATCGAATTCCGTTCTTAGCATATATAGATATTTATTTTCTGTATTTTGTACTCAGCGGTTTATATAATCCTCAGTCGTTTTCTTTATATAAATCTTTTAAATATTTCTTCCATCGTTTAACTATTTCTTTTTTCAGCTAGTATGCTTCTATTATTATCTTGTATTCCCTGGGTTTCGACTTTATTAGCCCTTCAACATATTTTTAACTTTTTTGTATGTTTTATCAAGATTACCAACACTTATTTCTTGTATCATTTTACAGTTGTTACATTCACGTTAAATCTTATTTCTTAATTCTTTATATTTATTTCGCCCTTATTTGGTGTCACTGTTTTTATATTTCCAACGTTTTTCTAACAGTTTTATTATGTCATTTATCATTTATTGTTTCTTATGTTGCCTTTTCTTTACACCTAAAACGTTTTTTGTACTTTTTATTATGTCTTGTTCTATTTTATTCCAGCTACTTTCTATGCTATTACTTGGGTTGCCTAATTTATTTACTTCATCTTTGATGACGTCTTAAGTGTTGTTCCATCTTTTAATTTTCCATTTTTAAAGTTCCACGTTGTATTTTCTATACTTTTATTTTTTAGATTGATCCTAGATTTTATTATGACTATATTATTATCACTGTCAATATGTGGGTCCTATGTAGCTTCTTGCATCTTTTATTTGGTTTTTGAATCTCTCTCCAACTATAATATAGTTTTTTTGGTAGCGCTTTGCATCTTTTGGCATCTTCCAAGTATACCTTCTTCTTCTGTGGTGATGGAATAATGTGTTTGTAATTATCAATTTATATTTAGCACAGAATTCAATTGGCGTTCTCCACGCACATTCTTTTTTCCTAATGCATATCGTCTCACTATATTTTGTACTTTTTTCTCTCCCACTTCCAGTTACCCATTATTACTAGATTTTCGTCTCATTTTACGTGTTTAATGAGCTTCTTAATATCTTCATACATTGCTTCTATTTTGTCTTCATCATGGTGACGTTAACATGTATACTTGGATTATTGTTGTGTTTGTGGGGTAGGTTTTTAAGCATACCTCTATCAGTCTTTTATGGTATTGTGTATATTCGATTGCTTGTTTTCCTAGTTCTCTATTCAAAATTATACCAACTCCTGCCGTTCCATTTGATTTGGCTTACGTGTTGATTATCTTGTAACGACTTGACCAAAAGTCTTGTTGGTGCGACCATCTCATTTTACTAATACCTAGTGTTTCTATTTGGATCCTTTCCATTTTGTATTTTAAGTTCTCTAATTTACCACATTGTAGTAGCGTTATAACATTCCAGCACGCAATTTTCTTTACATGTTTCTTTTTTACCTTGCCTTCTTAAATTGTCTCACTTTGGATATCCGACTGGGGACGATTTTACTTCCGGATACTCATTTAACTTTCGAAGACATAACATATGTACTGCATTACTAGGGAATATTAATTAATTTGACAAAGTGGTTTCCCATTTCTTCTTCGTATTCATAAAATTACATTTCCTTAATTCTAGTTCTTTCAGTTATCCCGCTGATATTGGTCGTCAGACTCTTGTTAGTTAGTTAGTGCACCGAATAATCGCAACTATCACTTTAGCAGGGGAGGTTGTCATTTGGAAGCAATGAGATGTTGTACTACCCTTACACCCCAACTCGAGTAAATATTAGTATATGGAGTTAGATGGTGCTTCTAAATCATATATACATCTCCATCTCGTTGCACTTGAAAAACTAAAGGAGCGTTGTAGATTTATACCACACGATTTGATTTAAACATGAGTGCATAAGAGAGTTGTCTGTTGACAAACTTTATATAAATCCTCATGATAAGATTCTTATTAAACAAATTAATCTTAGACAATGATTAAATCCTTAAGACAAATCAAAAACTGTTGCAAAACATAAATTGATATTATATGTTTGGCTTCATTCAAAGTTTCACTCTGGAAAAAACTTGTATGGCACTTTGACCTAACGCTATTTTACTTTTGTAAACAGAAAACGAGCATTGCTATAACTAAATGACGCTCCCCTCTATGTAACATAAAGAATAAAGACTAAACCATAATACAATTACATTTTTAAACTACCTTGCTTACAACGCTGATCTTTATCATCAAATGGCATATTTTGATCAATGGTTCACTTTCCTTGCGGCTTTAAAAAGTTAAGGAAATGAAAATTAGGATATGAGAATTATTTTTAAAGAACAAAGCATAGTAGAAAGTCGAAATATGGGAATTGGCCAAAAAATGGTTAAAGTTGCAGATCAAATGGAAAATTAATGTTATTACATTTTGTTTGTCTTCAACTGAATTTTTAACCTAAATAACAGAAAATTTTTGTATATATTCTACAAAGATTAGATACGCAGTATCAACAGCACTTCTATACTTTTAGGCGGTTTTATTACCAGAAGCAAACCAGTTACATTTCTTTACTATAATCTCTTTGTACCCGACATCGTATAACATATTTATGGAAACCACTTGTATACTATTAAAGCTTTTATCTTTATGTAATACATTTTTCTTAATGTCCTTTTATTTTAAGAAAGAGATAGTAATTAGGAAAAAAGAAATGATATATGTAATTGTTGTCGACATAAGGTAGCTATAGACAAATGTTGTTCTGAACGATATCCCTACAAATTTTCACGAATAGTTCCATAGGTTGTACTCGCCTAAGCTTTCCAATGGTAAGAAATGAGGATAAAAGTATAAAAGCATATAATAGAAAATAGCTGAACTTTTTCTGTCTCTAAATACACATTTTATTCACAGTAAATAAAGACTGTATAGAGACTTAGCGTTTAATTTGCGCCCACACTATGATTATCTTAAACCCACGTTGATCACAAAAGATAAACGTGTACCCGCTGAGCTGTGATACCTGCATGTCGACTTAGCCTCAGTAGTATTTCGCCACCTGTAGCTTGTCGTTCTGCAAATGGTTACTCTTTGCCAACCCAGAAACCCGTACGACAAGTGTGCCAATGCTAAATCTCATTCCACCAACTTTGCAGTTAGTCTCATAACTTCTTTAAATTGCATCATCATTCAGACTAACCATTTTGTACTGATCGTTGAGTGCTCCACATACCGTCGATTCCTGGCGTGGGCCTGAACACACCACAAGCCATCGACAGCTAAAAACCGTAATTAAGTGTCATGGGATAAACAATTAGATTAAAATATGGCTCATTGTTTTAGTCGCCATAGAATGGACTACGACAGATAGAGGTTATTTAGATAAGGAGATGCTCCAGCGGCACAATCGTATTTTTGCCCTCAAATCTTACATTGACACTTCTGGGTATGTTTCGTAAAATTTTTAGGAAAGGTATAGAGGCGATTGACAAAAACTACTTGACCCCTTCTTCTCCATCTTTGAAATCAGTAGCTCCTAATAAGCTTCTGAACCGATGTCGAAAATGTAGCCTGTAAATAAGAATTGCATTTTATTCCTAGTGAATAAAGGACCTTTTAATATCTTTTGTAATGAAAACACATTGCCATACCTAAATGATCTTTACCAATAATAACTTTTCCAATTTTCCACATCTTCTCAAGAAGCAAACACCCCAATCTCACTAATGATATTATTTTTTTATTGTATTGGATTGTATGCTTTAGTATATTGGACAGGTCAATACAATCTTCAAAAATATATGAGGGGTAGGCAAACAAATACTAGTCTTTTTAAATAATGGTATCAAAATAGATACCAAAACGTCGAGAATTTTATAAAAATCGACAGCGGTTCAAATGGAAGAAAGTAAAATGTTTTTCAATATTCTGTAATTTCTTCAGATCTCGCCAGATTTAGATCAAATTTGACAAATATGTTCTTTAGACAGGCATCTAGGTGTGTTTTAAAAACAGAGATTATAATTCTGTGTGTTTTTAGACGGTTCTAAATGCTTTACGATCCAATCCAATGGCATCCAAGTATTATTAGCTTATTTCTTAAGTTTCTTAACTATCCTTGTGGTTTTGTCACACCCGTCACCTCAAGGATTGACAATAGCTGCTGCAATTTTATGGTCTTCGACCTGATAGCATTTAATGATACAATTTCAGTTTTTACTTATATGCATTGATAAGATTTGCAAATATCAATGTCAATTAATTGCGTCTTTTCTCTTTCTTCTTAATTTTGAAATCCATACTTTTAACTTTATCTTGTATTCTTTTAAATGAATGGTTGAGAACGAATGTGATGCTTGCTTTGAAGAACTTTGTAAACGAAGACCTTTATGTTATTCCACGGGGGACATCAAAATTAGAGTCATCTCCCCCGAATACGAATGGATTGATTATTTTTATGATAGCTATCATTAATTTAAGAAGTTTGCAATGCTTGTACCATCCCATAAGTTACAACTTTATTCTCACTAACATTATGCAATGGCTTCACGTACTCAGTTGTATTCTTAAATAACATCACTTAAATTATACAACCGCTTCTAAACTGCTTGACAAGACCATCGATCAACACTTTGCGAGCTTTATTTATGTATCTTCTGACTAGTAAGTGGCAAATAAACTCAGCTATGTAGATCCAATCATCGGTGTACAGTTTCATTGGATACACGCCAATAATTATTGAAGAAAACTGACAAGCTTCTGTTACAAATACTGATAAGCTCCTCAAACTTGCTTGGTCGTCTTTTGGGTCATAAATTACTATTAGTCATTTGTTGAAACGTTCAGTGTTGTCATCTTACAGAAACGCAAGCTATCCATTATTTTCATTACTTCAGTAGCGGTAAACTTAATACTTTTAAAGATTGCTGTTTTAAAATCATCATCCCATAAAACATCTGGCATTGTGTCGTCTCTGAAGAAAATCTTTACAGATTAACAGTATGTATGTATATTTGAAAATATCACATGAAATCTAATCGTATTGCTGTTGGTACATCAACCAATTTTTCGTTAATGCACTGCAATCTCGTAGTTAAGAAAAACTTCTTATAACTTTCTGGTCTTTTAAACTCTTGTTTTTCAGTTTTTATGATACGTCGTGTCATCGGCCTTTGTTTTGAGTTCACGTTTCTGATCTTACTAATTATTTTCTTGCAAGCAGAGTTTGATAAACGTACCCAGATGATGTGAATCCCACCCCACATAAACTGAGGAACTAGAGCATTCACATGTCACATCCGGTTGACTCACTGAATAAACCAGTTTATCTGTTGGAAGACCGGAAAAACATGTCTACTGATACAATTTGATCGTGGATAAGTTCATTAAAAATCACTCACTTTAACCTATACCCATACTTTCTTTTTACCCCATGGGGCTTGGAAAAAAATTAGTTCGAAGAGCAAACAACATGGCCCTGTTTGTTTGTAATCATAATACCTTTATTTTAAAAATCGGACATGCTAAGCGCCTAGTCACAATTTCTCGCTCTATGGCTGCCTATCAACTGTTTAGTTTATATTGATATTAAAATTTTTTTCCATGAATGATTCCTGTAGTTGATGTTCTTAAAGCTCACTCATGTCTTTTTTGTTCGGCATTGGTATATAGACATAGACTGTGTGTAAGTAATAAGTTACTTCTAATGACATATTTTTGAAGTCGAATCTTGAAGATGTTCAAAATTCTTTTGATCTCAAAAATGACTAATTGCTGTCTAATGTTTTTCAATATAATATGCAAGTTACTCCCTCACAGTGAATCGTTTAGTCGGAAAGGGTAAAAAACTAGGCGCCCATTATAACGTAAATACCCAACCAAAATACTTTTTAGCAATCGACTTTAACAAAATTTAGATCATTTTAATCAGCATGAAGTACAGTTTAAACATCGCAGGTTTCGGGGAACTTTTCATGAAAAATGACTATAGTTGATAATTGATTGATCTTGTTAGTTTGGTTTAGGTACGTAAAAATGTTATAGTTAGCTAAGACCTAATAATTTCATTTTATAATTTTATTAATCAAAGAATTATCGACCTTTAATATGTCACAGCAATATAATTTTTTATTTATTACCAAACATAAAAAAATGCAGAAATTCTATTACACGTTTCTAATTTCTCATTAGAATTTTATGACGTTCTGTTTAAGTAATTCTTATTTCTTTCTTCACTTACTTCCATATTAATAGTTTGCTGCTTTAAATAATACATTTTATTTAAAAGAGAATATTTTCCATTTATTATTAAATCCAATATTTAAACTCAGTGCGACAAAACTAACGTTTCAGATTATTTTTCCTAGAGATTTTACAGTAACGGACAATGAGTAGTACAAGTAGATGTCTGTATAATCTAAGCCACCTTCAAAACATTAAAAAAATTAACGTTTAATAATCTACACATCTAAATACTTCGCCCAATATATATATATATATTATCTTTAAATTATATCAAATATCAAATAATTGTTATTAATATGTTTGATATGATATATAAAAACGTACCGCCCGAGCAGGGACTTGAACCCTGGACCCTTGGATTAAAAGTCCAATGCTCTACCGACTGAGCTACCCGGGCTTCTTTAGAAAGAAATTTAATTGATTGTTTAAATTTTGTTATATTTTTGTATAATTGTAGGAATAACTTAAGCAACCCTAAAAAATCCCTTTTTTTCTTTTTCATTTTCTTCAAACAGCTTTGATAGATGGTAAAGACAATAGTAGTAATAATTAAAATTGGTCTAATGGTGTCAAGGTCTTTCAAAAAAATTACTTAAGAATGCCACACAAAAAATTATTAAATTATTAGTTTTTCTAATTTTTTATGTGCATTGTATATTTTTGAAATACGAGAGTGGCACTAAAATTTCTGGGATTTAATAATAAAAAAATTGTACTCAATAATTATTTTTAGTATGTTTTTATGCATATAAAAATAAAAGCCTATTGCGTACGGTCTGTCCTTGTCCGTCTAAATTAAAAGTTATTTATCAGAAAAAGTGGGATTTAAACCACATCCACAGAGTGGACTGAAATCTTAAACCACTCGGCCATCCTGATACTTTGATCATCTTATAATAACAATTTATATGTTTAAAAATCCAGAATATCTGTGGAACATTGTTCGCGCTTTGTTTAAATTTTGTTGTATTTAATACATTCAACAAAACCAGTTTTCAAAACGTAAATTCCTCTTTCAGAGTTACTTTAAAAAGGGTTTTTGAAACTTTTTACAGAATACATGAGGGATACTAAGCGCGCCACGTATTTTTTCCTTTAGACCAAAAAATAAAAAGTAGTCAAAAGGTGCAAGGTTAGGACTGTGTGACAAATAATCTAACAATTTAACCCGGTTTGACCTAAAGCATTATTATATAACGTGTAGCAGACAGACGTCGTTGCTACAGAATGCAGCAACCGTAGGTTTATTTTCAAATATAGAAGCTTTGAAGGTCATTTTCTTTCTAATACTTAAAATTGTTTTACTTCAACACCAATAATGATGTTCTAAACTGCTTTAAACTTACCCTCATCATAATTTTTAAGAACATCTTTCGTTCTATTTTACATTTTGTTTTTATGCCTCCGTTAAATGGTGATATATCTATCAATAACATTCTTTCCTATAGCTATACAGCTACGTACGATCTAGTTCATTGCAATTATGCTGGTGTCAAATATGTTTTTAATGGTATTATCTAACGTTGCCTTGCGCCATTTTTTCCATAGCATTTCATGTTTTTGTCGCTACTGAAATCGAAGTTTGTGGGTAAAAATCATCTCTAAGTGAGGCTCTTTTAAATTTAAGTTTGTTGTACCAGCTTTAAATCGTTTTATGAAAACGTCTTTGATCACCAAATGCAGCATACTTCTTTCGAGGCTAAAAAATGATAGTTGTAATACTTTCTTCCGTTTTTATTTGTGCTTGAAATTATCATTTAAATCAAAGTTAAATGTGAACCATCAAACTATACAATAATAAACATTTGTGATAGGGCTTGTTTATTTATTATATATATTATTTCGATTTATTAATTGGTCAAATTTTTTGTTGTCTTTCCAATATAAATACATTATCTGAGCGTTAATTATGAAACACTTCTAATAACTAAACTTTGATATAAGTTAACTTAATGAAAGTTCTGCATTCGTCACTATCGCAACTTCTGCTGTTTACAGACGATTATAGAGAACATTTAATTATATTTTTCCTTCAATAGGACGATTTATTTGAGTTTTACAAGAGGTTTGGTTTTACTAACAAACAGCCTTCTAACTTAGCTCGACTGTGTTTATTACGGCTTGAGAACAGTATTAGGGTTTACATACTTAATGGACCAAAACCATATATTAACATGTTGAAAACGGGGCATTTAAATGGTTTAAATTTAAATTTAAACCAACAAATTTGCTATTTTTGTAAACTAAAATTTTTAGAAAACGCTCACCAAATATACTAGTAGTGCTTGCAGGTGTGATACCTCTGGAGACATTCCCCCTTATGGAGTGGCACTAAGCAGAACTAGGAAATTTACCGAGCTTCACTTTTTCTTCTATGAGCACCAGAAATACGGAACCTCCTAGCAGGATATTTTCTTTTTTCCCGTTCACTTCTAACAATTTTCTCTAACATATATTTACTCATATCATCCCAAAATCTTTGGGAGGAGGACGGGGCGTTATCATGAGGCAGATGAAGGGTTTGGGTTAATGTTTTTGGACGTGCTACATCTGTGTCTGTCTTTGGATCTGTCTTCACCCTATGTGTAGCCCAATCTTTTGACATTTGTAGTAGAAATTATTTGTATCTAAATTTTAATGTAGGGTTTAGTTTTTGATAAATTCAAAAATAACTTAAAAGCAACTTTTCTTGGGCACATTACTATTATATATAAAAGTCTTGATCTGTCCTATCAATACCATTTATGAACCTACGCTAAAAAATACAAATAGGTTTTTTTACTTCTTTATTTTTTCGTGGAACATCAACCATTATTGAATCGCAAATTGTAAAATATATTTTGGTAATACAAGTATTCTTCCAGGATTGAAACAGAATTTCACTCTTTACATTTTATACGGGTTTGCTACATTTCAGAGACTGTGATCCGCTTTTTATTTCTGGAGAAAGATCCATATTTACTCTAATTGTTCCTTATACTCTAACATTTCTTAGAAGAAGACATTCAGCAATTGTCACAAGATTATGATAGTTATCTTCATCGACCTGTTAATTCAATAAATCCATTGAGTTGAATTTTGAAAAACCGGTTTGTTGATGGCTAAGTTTATTGTGATTGAAATGTAAACACAATCAAATTTATTTTAATCGTTGCGTACAGAGCAAAGCAACAGGGAAAATGCAGAAGCTGTTTACTCCTTATATTTATCACAGCCCATTAACTGAGTGAGGTGACGTTTCTATAAAGATACATTAGCAGACTATTTGTAGAAATGCTCCATGTATTGCGTAGTTAAGTGTAAGGTGAAAACCAAATTTGCCTCATTTTTCTTGCATAGTTGCTATGTATAAACGCAAATTTGCGTTACCGGTGTACAATTTGTTAAGAAAACAGGATTATTATTTCATAACTTTATAATACTAGTCGTGTAAATAACGCATTTGCCATATATATTTATTGCATCGCAAAAATTGTAATGTAATTCGTTGTTTTATATATATTTTTGGTAATCTAAATTTAAAACAATTATTAGAGTGCGAGACGGTTAGTCAAACCACAAAAACAGAAAGAAAGATTGGTTTGGATATCTTTCTGAAATAAAGAAAGTATTTATAGATATCCCTAAAACTAAGAATGCTTATTTTCTTCTCTTCCTTATCTATCCCAGTTATAGACGTGAATAAAAAATACAATGGACCATGAGGCAAAATAATAGTAATAGATGTGAAAGAACACAAAAAATAAAATTGAGATGGAATAAAGGGATTCAAGGATGCAAGCCATTTAGAAAAAAACTGAATAATTAACGCAATATAAGATAAACATAACTAGCCAGTCTGGCACAAATAAGGAAAACAAGGTGTCGAAATAAATAGGAAAAAAAGTAGAAGAGAAAAAAGCTCACAAATCATAGATTAAATCTTAATGTACTATGGGGGTGAGGGAGAAGGTTCTATGGCCGATTTTGCTTTCTATAGAGAAGCTTTGCATTTTAACATAAAAATTCCGATTTGCTGATATTTTCGGTTTACCCGGTTTAATTTGACTTGCGAGAACTATTACAAATTACCTGTTGTTGCGTAGGTTATCAGAAATTTACCTAAAATAGAACGTCTAATTTATAAATATTAATAATTACAACTTGTTCAATAAGATTAAGGTAACAATGTGCATTTTTATGTTGGGAGTGTTACATACGTTAAAATATTTTTAAAATCTGATGTATAAATAATTCTACTTACTTTTCAGATAGCCTGCCTAGTGGTTACTAGCCGAATAAAGGGCGAATACAACAAAATTAGGGCACTTAAAATCAGAAAATTTATATACAATATTTGAAAATATATTTATTAGACCTATATAGTCTTTAAACACATTACTAGGCCTTAAACTACAAAATAGTTCTTCAACTGAGGATATTGTGATATTTCGCTGCACAAGCTTTGGATCGGAACACTTCAATGATTTCGATTGTTATATCTGATTTCTTCAATGTTTCCTTCACGATGGACCAATATTACTCAATGAGCCTAAGTTCTGGATTATTTGGTGGATTTGTTCGTCTTTAGTTGCCTTAGAGTAGTGTGTCGCAATATCAAGCCAAAAAAAGTGGTTTAACATAGTGCTATTGCACAGAAACGGCAAAAGAGGTTTTTGCAAAGATTCTTTTCGATAGATATTCAAAGTTGAAAGACCCAGTGATGAAAGCTGTACTCTTCACACCGCAACTGCTAGACATTAGGAATTTTCTTTCCGATTTCTTTGTAGTCTTTTGGACCAACTTTTCGGCTACGAGCAGTACAATAATCTTTCCTGGCAATATAATTGAAGTTGGCAAAACAATATGTCTTATCACCCACCTCTACGCGCGTGTTAATAAATTTTAGTACACCCTACGGTGTGGTTTGATTTTGTTTTGCATCCCGAACATGAGCTGTTTAAGCCTTAAATTTTTTTAGGTGAGCTTAAACTTTTACTTTTTGAACAGAAATTGCCACATTTTGCCTTTCTTGGTCACCTCTTGTGAAGACGTCATCCAGATTGCCTTTAAAAATCTGAAACATTTTTTTCCTCCTTGTAGTCTATCATTCAATGTTCATCTCCATTTTCTGATTCCCTTTTCACCATAAGTCGATCGATAAACTGTTTTAGCACACAAACAACAGAAGAATTAAAAACATTTGCTTTTCGAGGAAGCTGACGAGTACTCATGTTGGGATTGCGTGGAAACTGACTCGTCTAGACAACTTTATCCTTATTAAGTGTTGAATTGTTTAGAAAGGCAACTCAAATTTGCTGTGTTGACTATATTACGTTTTGATTAAATAATGTTACAGGTACTGACAGTTACTTTTATTTTTTATTTTTGCTATTATTAACAAACTTTTGTTTTATTTTAGTTTCTTATTAGCAACTTTAAAAGCATTGACTTTCTCTTTACTTTGCCATAACAGTTCATATAAATTTTATTTATTAGAAATTCATGCTGCTGCTTTAGTGTGTACTAATTTTATTACTACTGTGTTACTAAATTTAAGCACTTCACCCACTATCGCATATTATTTTTGTTGCTTTTTAATTATTTCCTAAGTACAGCTAAAAATATATACGCTCTAAAAGATTTCTCCAATAAATCAGCAATAAATCTTAGAGAGAACGCAAATGTTATATTTTGTTACCGAAACCACTATAAAATATGGGTTAAATTAAATTTAATAGCAGACAATCCCCTCTTTTTGCTCGGCGACGAACTTTTTGTGTGTTTATTAATTTAAAGCACAAAAAGTCAAGCCACGTTTTTCTGGTTGCTGCCGAGTTATTAAATTTTTTACGGAAAATGGATATTTTGTATTAGAGTCAACGTTACACAAGGTTCTTATATATGATACTTTTTACACGAAAATTTATTCGTGGTTTAAGAACTATTTGTATAGATTTATTGAATTTTCAAAACGTTAAATATTTCCTTTTTTCTCTATTTTTGTGATCGCTAAAATTTCTTATTTTGATTGAAATAGATAAAAATCGAGTAATGTTTGCCGTATTCATTATTGACGATTATTTTAATTTATTATAACTTTTGATACTGGTTTCTTCCTGAGCCTTGATTAGACATCGTTCACTATAACCGTGATTTTTGTTAATCAAATTATACACATTTTATAGTGCTTTACAATATGTTTAAGTTCTCCTATGTTTTCTTCCTCTTAGAGCTTAGGACATCCACTATTCCATGTCTCTGTTTTCGCATTTGCAATGATTAAACGAATAGAGAAGTAAACCTGATTCAAATTTTATACGAAACGAGAACAAGCATCCGAAACAACTATTCGGGTAATTCAAAAAGTGTATGGAATTTCAACAAGAGATTTTGGTAGGTGTTAATGACCTCCTTTAGATTGCTACCAATGGATTATATTTCTTCAATAGAGTCATATAACATCGATCTACGGCTACAATATAAAAATATAGGCTTAGAAGCTACTTATAATATTTCTTATACATAGTTCGATATTTCGGAACAAATAGAAAATAAATGGCAAAATCACCTCGCTCAACTTTCCACTATTGGATTAGAATAATTTTTATGCTTTTTTAAAAGTGGATTTTGCATAAAAACTACAAACACAGTATCAAACATAATTTAAGTTTGAGATATTTAGATCATATTAATCTATTTGTAAGTAAAAAGTCGTTGACTTTCTAAATGAAAACTTTATAAGAGTTTTTTTATCTTGATTTTTTTATTATTTCAATTATTTTTTGAAGATTTTTATCTTTCTGTATATGAGAATTATTAAATTGGAAAATTCCAGAAAATTGCAAAATTACAATAATTTGATATATTTAAGTTTGCTTTCTAGGATGTTACTTTTGCATGCTCCCTATTTTGACTTTTAAACATCTTGTATCTGTTTATGAAAAATACTGATTTTCCGCTATACAAAATAAACAGAGCCATGACAACAGCTAACCCAAAACACCAGACAATGCAAGTGGAGCACTCCGTACAACAATATGTTCTTAGTGCTTCAAAGTAATATAAATTGAAAACCGCCCCACTACTGCAACCCTTATATTTCTATTCTCCGTATTTGACGTTTCAAAACCTAAGCCCGCGTCGCATCTATCTCACTGCAACAAGATGTTTTTCCTCGTCTAAAAACAGTTATGGCAGACAGCCGTGACAGTTTCGTAAGTGGCAATATAAAACCGCTGTATATGAAATATTGCTGCGTACTTCAAGGATAATAATCCACTTCCATTGCGCGCCACCGAAGCTGCCGCCATAAAACGGATTGCCCATCAAAACAGGGTTACACGTTAGCGGCGTCTGGAAGTTTAAAAGAGGCCATTGTTAATGCACGGGGCCTTTCTACCTTCTTGTTCTTTGTTGTTCCTTAACAACAGTAGTGAAATGCAATACCTATAATAAGTTGTTTCATGGTATTTTTTAATTCTATGTTATTATAAAAAGTATTTATTTTCGTTTATTAACTATTGAAAGCCTGTAAGGCGTAAACGAAAGTTAATACTACGACGACCCTGTCTGTGTGTCTTTCTGTATGTATGTATGTGTATGTGTGTATGTCTGTCGACACGATACCTCCAGAACTACTTGAGCCATTTACTTCATATCTGGTCAGTAGATCTCTTATATCGGTATCTTTCTTGATATTGATTATTTCAGATTTATAGCTCTCATTTGACCTGAGATATAGACAAGGTCACATTTATGACTTGCTTTGCTTTCGAAAGTTGCCTTTCTGGATTTTACATCCGTCTAGTCATTCTTTAATACCTTTCATTCAAACAAAAAATATCTTAAAATAAAGACGATAGCTAACATTTCTTATATAAGTTTTTTGGTTTATTCGGCTCTTTACGATGTTCATTTGATACATTACATTCTGCTTTAACAATAAGAGTCAAAAAGTAAGTTAAACACACATTTTTGATTAAATCAATTGTATTTTTTATTATAACACATCACTCAATAAGTCCCGGGCCTAAGTAATAAAACAACAATTTTTGCAAAAATCCTTCTTTATTCATAAAATTGTCTTCTTTGGCGGCGATACAATCATGCCAATGCTTCTCTAACTTTTCGATGCCGCCCTAGTAGAACGATTTATCTTTGCCTTCAAAATAGGCTTCACTTTCGGCGATGACTTCCTCGTCCGAGCCAAATTTCTTTTTTGAGTTCGGCAAAGAGGTGGTAATCCCTGGGGGCCAGATCTGGGCTGCGGAAGCAATTCGAAGCCCAATTCGTGCATTTTTGCTATTGATTTGAGCGACTTGGCTTGGGGAAACAAATTTTTTTCTTCGCCAAATGTGGTCTTTTTGAGACTTCGGCTTTCAGACACTCCAACAACCCAATAGAATAGTCGCTGTTGATTGTTTTTCTATTTTCCATATAGTTGATGAGTATTACACCGTGTGCATCCCAAAATACAGAGGGCATAAACTTGTCAGCTGACTGCTGCGTCTTTGGTTGCTTCGGACGGCTTTCACCGGCTGCTCTCCACTCAGCAGACTACCGATTTGATTCCAGAGTGAAATGGTAAATCCATGTTTCATTCATTGTCACTTATTGCCGCAAAAACTCCGACTTATTGCGCATAAATATGCCCAAACAGCGCTCTAAATCATCAATTCGTTGTTGTTTTTGTTTCGGTGGAAGCAAACGCGGTACCCATTTCAAAATTAGCTTTCTCATACCCAAATGTTCGTGTATAATAGTGAAAGCACTACCTTTTGATATCTTTAGAGAGTCAGATATCTCTCTATCTTTACTTTACGCTTGCCCATAATGATTTATGGTTTTTTCGATGTTTTCTGGAATAACTGCCTCATTTGGACGTCCAGAGCGTTCAGCATCATTTATGTCTATGACCGCGTCTGAAGTTAGCAAACCAACGTTTAACCATTGTTTCGGGTGGAACAGAGTCCGAGTAACATTTGTCAAGCCATTGCTTTGCTTGAACGGTTTTTTTTTTTGTTATTAAAAAGCAATGATAAATCAACACACAAAATTGCTTTGAATCCATTGTTTTTAAAATAACAAAAGTAAAGTCACTTAAAGGACTATAACTCGGTAACAAATTGACCAAATGTCATAAAATTTTGAGTATAATCTGTTGAAGGTAGACACTATTAAAATATTATACCGATATTTCGTTAGATTCCATCTAGTGGTCAGGCCCGGGACTTATTGAGTGATGTGTTGGTCTTCATTGAGTCGGAATAAGGCTGTATAATGTTTATTGACGACAGTGATGACTTCCTCATTGTAGAAACTTTCTTCGCCTCAGGTTTGCAATGAGAAAGCTACATCTAGGAAATAGGAGGTAGACTTGTACGATGGCACGTTGTTTTGATAAAAGGGCACTGTTTGCGCACCATTCTTAGCTGTTTTTTATTCAGTTTTTTTAAATCTTGTTGTTATTTCTCTCTTCTCAAAGTAATTAATTAGGCACTCTGCTACTAGTAAAACGGTATTTGCTTTCTTTGCTTATTGTTTTTACTATTGCTTCGTTTCCGATATAAAGGTTAAGACCCATATTTTCTCTTCGCTAACAAATCGTCGCAGAAAATGTTTGGAATTGTGGTTTAATGTACTAAACACTGCATTTTTGTTCAATAGTCAAAAGTCACGATATAATCATACACTGAACTTTTTCACCTATATATAATACGTTGTGGTGACTTTAAATGGTCACCCAGAGGGGGCGATTATTAATTAATCTTCGGTGCACGTTTTGTGTCTTCAATGATGGTGCAGAATCCTCTTATACTAGATTCAATTCCACCTTAATCTAAATAATATTCATTTTTTTTTAAATCAGATACTTCATCACTGCACGAAACGTTTTTTTTCTATTTTTTGTCAATTCATGCAGTGCAGAATAAAATCAATACGTCGTTTTTGTTTGAAGAATAATACTTGCTTATTGTGACGCAACCAAAGAAATTATAGCGCCATTTATAAAAAAATAATTATGAAATAACCTTCGTACATGCATTATTTTTTTACGATTAACTAAACAACGTTCTGTAAAATATAAGTATATAAATGTCTTGTTACAAAATTGCAAATGAATTTAAATATTAAAATTTGGAGTTTAAAAATTAAATTTTATAATTTATTAGATTTTTTAAATTAAGTTTATTATCACTTGAATTATTAGTAATTGTCGATGTTAACCTAATAAATACTTTTGTAAAATTAGCTAAAAGTTTATTTGCAATTTAATCTTTTAGATATAAACAGAATATCTTCTTTACAAGCAGAGCATAGATTCTGAGCGTTGTAGGTAGGGATGCCAAAAGAAAATACCCGCCTTAAAGTACCTCTTATTAGTGTCTCTTTAGTCAGTAGCTCGTTTCGGAGAACTATTGCGCCGCTGTTGTACAATGAATTATTATTAAATTTCTTAATACAAAAAGAGCCAGAAATTTTAAGAAGATTTAAGGCACACTTCTAAAAAAATTTGACTGTACACGAGCCATAAGCAATTTTTGAAAGGACAAGAAGCAGTTGAAAATTAAGTTCATCTGCGCCTTCTCGATGGTGAGGGCCGATTAACTGTCTAAAATTGCTTCTGTCAACAAAAAGTTGCAAATTTTTAATCTGAAACATTGTCCTGGTGATGCTTCAATAAATAAAAAAATAACTTTATATTTGATTCGCCACGTATAAATACACTCTTGTTATGTTTTGACCCAGTTTATAACCCTATTTAGTGGACAAAATAGTCATTATCAGTAATTGAGTGTAAAGATCTTTATCTTTTTTTTTTAAAAAACTGCCACTATAATTCAATTTTCTTCAGTAAAACTTTGGGATAAATTTGGAATTTAACTCGAATATAGGAACATGCCACTCATAGAGAAACAAACGATTTTTCTTGTCTTCCAACAATAAAACCTAAAGATTACTGATGAAATTTCAGCAGAGGTGAATTTGTCATAGTCAGGTAATTTTAAAAGAATTTGTGCATTCAACACTTGTAGAGGATTAAAAAAAGCGTGTGTAAAGGTTTGCTGCAATTTAAATGAGAAAGTATTTATGTAAAATGTTTAACTAGACTAATTACTACATTTGCGATGCTGAATCAACTCAACAGTCCAATGAATAAAAACAGCAAACTGTGATTAAATAAAATATTGCTTTCTTTTTTAATACACAATACAAACATTTTCTTTTTTTAGACATATGATGATTCAAAATTTCTTATCAACATTATCGCTAGAAATATGCAGAAACGAAGATTTATGGCTGCGTTTCAACAACATTCCGGTTTACAAGATCAACATTTCTTAATAAAAAAAGTATCATTTGTATCTCACGTCTTTATTCGGATAAGTGAAGAAATCATTAAAAGGAAAGAGATTTTTCAGTATGGACAAAATTTAAAAAAGAATTGTTAAAAGCTTGCAATATATTTAAATTTTAGGAAACTAGTCGGCATGAGTATTTCGAATTGTAACAAAAGTGTTTTTTTTTATTTTTAGGGTTTTTCTTATACACAATGACTAAGTAACAATTATTAGCTGTTTATTTTGTTTTATGTTTTATATATTGTCTAAATGTGCTTATTATTAATTTTTCTATTATTTTGTGAATAAGGGTTCTGTTTATTTTATTTATTTTATTTTATTATTTACTTCTCTGTTATTTTATATTAATTTTTAACCAGATTATAACGTAAAGGCCACTTCGCGGTTTTGTTAAAGTATATTTCTATGCATGAGAGGGAGCGGTGTTGGCTCGGCGGTCAAGATCATCGTTCCACTGTCCATGCCGGCGCATGTTAGCAGGAACAATAAGATCTCGAAGCCGCAGTGCTGGTAAGTGCGCTAAAAAATGCATGAGATGATAAAGCTTTCGAGCGGTGTGCGTTGAGGCGCTTTGCGCCTTATAAAAAGTGCAAGGGTTATTTTTTGGACCACTTGCACTGGTTTTCTTGAATTTCTGATCACAGATTTGGATTTTAAGTCAAATTTGGCTGTACTCCCTTCGGCGGTACATATACTAAAATTGGAACGATACAGAAAAGATTACCATGGCCCCTGCGCAAGGATGACACGCAAAATCGTGAAGCGTTCCACATTTTTGCAGACCTAATTGTCAGATTCGTGCAGTAATGTGTCGGTTAATCAACAGTTCCAACAGTGTATAGGATAAACTAGTTTAAGAGTAATAGAGGAGTGTCATCAGTGGATGCACTTCCTTCATGTTTATTATGTTCTTTAACCATATATGTCATATCAACTACTGAATGTCTAAAGACAGATTGTAGTGCAATAATAAAATTTGGCTGTCCCTTTTGTTTTTTCCAGAAGGAACCGGCGGCTAGCGGATTTTATGTGCTATCCTTAGTGTTTATAAGGGAAAGGAAAGTTTATAATTTGTTCTTGTCGCAACACAATACTAAATTTGTTACTTCCAAAAATGTATTTCTAGACTAAGGTCAAAATCTGTACCAATATGTTTAAAAGTAGTAAAAATACTTATTGTTTATAGAACCTTCATATGGTTTTATTATGTCTGCCTAAAGAGATAAAAAATGCCTATACAGACTAACACAGACCACGATATTGAGTCTCTTATAAGCTATAAACTAATTGTTATTTTATAATCAGTAGTTTTAATTTTTAATTGGCTTAAAGATATGAAACTGCTTTATATAAAAAATTAAAAGTAAGTGAAATGACATCCTTAAAATTATTGATAATGCTACAATTTTCTTATTAACTTGTAAATGAATGGATTGCATATATTAGTAACTTGTACTAATTATAGATTTGTGTACAAGAACTGAGCGTCATGCACGCACTCGACTTGTGCTGCTTTTCAATAGCAACTGCCTCTTGATAAGTGCTGCAGCCGAGGTATCTCTCGATAAAATGTCTAATATATAATGTTGGTTTCAGTAGCAAAACAAGACGCTGGGTCCAATCCCTAACGACACTGCTTTTGGTACGACTATTGTTGAATGTTGTGGGCTATAAAAGTCACCTCCGGGTCGCCTCTCGGAAAAATCAAGATGAAGGTGGAGTTGCCAGAGCTCTAAATGCTCTGATAAAGATCTTAAAGGCTTTGAGATGTTAGCTTTTGTCAAATATAGCCTGTAGAATCTTATACATGATGATAGGGTGGTGCTCTTAATAATATTTTAACTATTTTATATTTTCTTCGGCTACATTAAAATTATCGACTAACTTGTATGACACCTGAGTGGAGTTTTATTTAATGCTGGGCTTAACATTTACTCCATTAACATGCACATCTTAACAGGACTTTTTATAGGGTGCATGAAAACTGCTATCACATGCAATATTTAGTATACTTACACAGAAGTAATAACTAAAACAAGAATGTCATAACTGATCGCGCTAAAGAAAATTAGTTTTTAAAGTGAATGAATTAAACACAAGATTTTCAATGGTGTCAGATAGGATTTTAATATTCCAAATGCAAAAGTAAATCTACTTATAGTCCTGCAGCTGCAATATGAGCAAATCTTGAAAGTTATATCGGGAAATCTCTTTAAAATTTGAACGATCTAATGAAAATGTCGAGTTCAAAAAAGATTTTGCTTGAGCTCTACTCACACGTTATTGCTTGGGCAATGAAAAGGTGAGTAGCAAGCTTTCAGGAGTGAGTCTAAATAAGCAGGTGCTTTCATATTATTTTGAAACTTTTACAAAAGCTGCTAAACGAAATGATTTAAACAAACATTCTCATGTGAATACCATATTACATTTTTAATTATTCAGTATTTAGAGCTGCACTTACCTTATTGCTTTCACACAGTTGAATCACCTAGTAAATACAATCAATAGCCTATTTTGGCATTAATAGAAAAAATTTTTTATATATAAAATTGCTAATTAACAGGATATGAAAACTTCAACGTTTGGCAGAGATATTAACTAATTTAAACTTGTACGCTTTTGACCTGGCAAGACACAAAAACATAAATAAACGTCTGCACTATTCGACATTTAACAAATTCAAAAATGAGCCAACGTTTTTATGTTGGCCACATAAAAGTAGTACAGAATAAAATCTGTTCGTTTTAATATGCAATTTATCTATAAGAAAATATATTGCTACCTTTAAAATAGATCGTTTCAATTGGCGACTTGCTTTATAGTGCGTTTTTTAATTTGTTGACAACAAATTTTGTTCTTATCTATAAATGGCGATATCCTGTATGGATGATTATCTTTTGGTATCCTTACCTCTTCTAGAAACAGAACTTGATGGTATCATCATAAATCATTACTTCTCTTGCTTAACTATGTAGCAATAGACTAGTGTAAGTTTCAAAATTAATCTATCATTTAGAAAGCTCAAAAGGCATTAGTAAATAGAATTTTTACTGTGTTATTCTACAGAGTGTACTGACACTTAGTTTGCCTCCTTAATTATACTGTCATGAAGTAGTTTTTACATATTTAAGTGGGGTTTGTTCCATGTTATTTTGCAAAATCTTTAATGCCTTATTTGATGTCCATCACTGACTTATGTCAGTAACTTATGTAGTTATGAAAACAATCAGCGGTATAGCATGTATAATATTTTTATGACATTAAGTTGGTATTATTATCAATTGCACTGTTTTTATGTGCAACTAAATCTAAACCCTTGCTTTAGGCTATTGTTACTAATCACACTAACCAATAACGTTTCCGAAACAGGTACATGTATCTTGTGAAAGCAATCATCTGTCTAAAAACTAAACCTGCACACTTTTGAGGTTTCTACTTTTCTTAAATTTTTTGCTGAATAGTTTTTGCTTTGCCTTATAAATTTATCTTATTATTTCCGTTTTTCTACTCAAAGCAGCCAAGTTACTAGTTTCTTGGAAGAAGAACGAAATCGTTAGACAACTTTTCACGAAATTTGGAGGCACTCTCTCTGATCTATCCTAATGTAGTGGACAATCATGCCCATAATATCAGCCAAAGCCATCATGGCTTATTACTTTTTATTAAGGTTTCTCTTTATCTATACCATAAGCCTTCACTTTTCTGGAAAATTATTATTAGCAACGGTACTTAAATTGCTGTTGCACGGAAGCCTTGTGTGGGCTTTTAGATTGTTGCGGTTCTCTTGTAAATAAATTTGGAAACTTTAGCAATACGGCAGGTTGTCCAAGATTTAATACAACATTTAATAGAAGGAAAATTTCTGTCCAATACTTAAGTATTGTCAATATGTAAATACACTGTTTTATATGGGCAGTAAGTACACATAGCTTTATAGCAAACATAGAAATCGTATATGTAGACCTAACAAAACCGGGCTTTACTCGATTTATGTTATTGCTATTACAGATTTTTTAAAAATAAATAGAGAACGTCTGTGTTACTTATCATTTATAGAGCATATCACTATACTTCCCTCTTATTTACTTAAGTACGAAATGTACAATTTAGATATTATTGAGTACGAATATCCTACAAAACTCGAACGCTTTGCACCTGTTGCATCTCCTGTAGCCGGCTTTAGTTACAACTATTTAAGCACAGTATTTAATGCAGGGCGACTATAAGCAAATGGTGTATTCGCTGTATCTAACTAGAACATATTAGATATTATCATCATAACGGTAAAAAGTTCAAGCTTCTATCAAACTCAGTTTTAAGAACTGGACGTGGCCAATCACAATTTCTTTTTCAATTTAACTCTGCTCCTTTCAATATTAATTAAAAGTGAAGAAATATTACTTTGCTATTTAAAGTTTACGATTATATATAGTAAAAATGTTACATTAATAATTACTAAATTTCAGTTTCGCTGAGCTTTCTGCACTCACATCCATTAGTTAACAAGTTAGTTTTACTTTAAACTGCGACCACCTGCTATCGATCAAACGCTGTCGCCACCTCCAAATCTTCGCCGAGATCACTTTCAATCTCGCTGCTCGCGCCCACACCACTTGGGAACTCACAAGTTGAATTACTTTACAAGTTTTATTTACGAGCTGCCTAAATTATACATTAGTTGCCTATCCGAACGCGCAATTCGAACTTTGCGACTTACTTCCTCGACGAAACTTCGGGCGAACTGCTCTTCATCTTCTGCAGGGCAATAAAATTTTCATTTCGAGCGTCTTTTGTTGAGTTTTTCCGCGTGCCGTGTTGCGCGGAATTTTGTAATTATCTCGTAAAAGCATTTTTAGGGCGCCTAATAAAAGTTTCCAGCTCAACAGCCGTATAGCAGATTTTATTAGCTAGAAAATTCTATTTTTTAGTATTAAGTGTTGCATAACGTTTTATCGCAATACAAAAAAATTAGTAATTTATTTTAAGACTTAAACCGAAATACAAATAGAAGGTATAAATATATAAATGTTTATAAAAAAGCAATGGAAAGAGTTACAAATTGATTTAAGACATATATACTCAGTAACAAGTAATATAATAAAAAGAAACAAGCAATATATTTAGCATAAGATATTTCTACAAAGAAAGACTTACCAGTCTATTAAAAACAAAAGTAAACACATTGATATAAAATATTAAGAATACATTTAAATATATTGATATGTAGTAGTATTGCTAATTGAAGCGTTTGTCATGGAATGTAAGCTGTTTGACTGAAATCTCTATAGTAGCTTTGTGTATGATGCCTTAGGTTAACCCCTAGCTGAATCCCGTACGTCCAACTAGGTTTTAGTACCACTTTATACGGGAATAACTTATTGGATATGAAAAGCTGGGAACGCCTGCCAATTAACTCATCGATTTGTTTTATTTTGAGATCTAGTTGTTTACATTTGGCAATACATTTGTGTACGTCAGGTGAGTTTATGATCTACCTTCAATTTTCACTGGTATCAGAGTTGATTGTTGATTGTTATTTGCTGACATACGGTAAAAGTTACCTGAGCAGATCTGTCATAATTAATGTTAATTCTCCTCTTTCTGAACCAATCACCTAAGTCGATATGCTCTTGCAGTTGCTGCGCTGCTGATTTTGCGTTGTTATTGACTGACAAGTTATCTGTATTGTTAGTGAAACTGACTCATGGTGTTCGTTGTCATTGAAGCATCTGCTGTGTATATTAAGTACAGAAAAGAGCCAGAATTATTCAACTTGACTAGTCGCTTAAGTATGACTTCAATAGTAAATAAAGTTAACTCGAAAAATGAAATTTTAGTTTGCAAAGCAACCCGTATGTCACACCTTGCCAAAGGCCTCTTGTATGTCTAAGAACGCTGCTGTACAAACTTTTCATATATCGAAGCTTTCCATTATCTTGGTAACTATCCGGTGACTCTGTTGGACTCTTTGGTGGCATTCGCGAAAACCAAATTGAGAAAATAGGATTATATTATTTAAATTTATAGCAATACCTTAAAAATTTTGGACATAGAGGAAAGGAGGTTTATAGGTCTGTAGGATGTGGGTTGTTGTAGGTAGTTTACTAAGGCTTAGCAAACATAATAACTTGAGCAAACTTTCATTATATGGAGACGTATTATAATCTCAAGGTATTATATATATTTTATATTATTAGGAGGGTTTTTCTAGCTAAGATTTAAAGTATACTTTCACGATTAAGGCATAGCCAAGGGCTTGGCGAAAATTGGTAAGTCGTATTTGGTTCCAGACTTTAATTGAAAAAAACGCTTTAGAGGAAGTGAAAGCGTCGATAAAAACTCAATATCAAAATTATCGTTATCAGAAATGAACAGCAAGTTCGTTTGCTTTTTCTTGTTTAATCTAGCATAACTACCATCAATTTTTTGATTGGGGAAATTGCTGCATTTGGCTGTTTTAACTTTTTTTGGCTTTACATACAGAGTGGGCACTATCAGTAATATATTGTTCTGTTTCTTACGTTTCATAATGCTGCATACAACTGATAAGTAAGCCGATTGTCTAGAGTTTTGTCTTGAATGTTTCTAGCTTCTTACCATGCTCGTCTAGCTCAAAGTTTTTCAATAACTGGTTCGAGAACGTTCTTCGGTATATTGCTTATTTTAGGTAAATCTGTTGTTACGATTAATGTAGCCTTTTGTATAATATTCTGTAGCAAAGTTGTAAGGTACTAATTTACCTATTATAATTTTTATAGCAAGATTAATTGTCTATTGTAATTGTCTTGGATAACATCCGTACGGATAATATATTAGTTATGCTTATGGTGATCATTATCGGTGAGTGATCGTAAGACAGACAACTAGGCTCTGGTTTTGTCCTTTAAGATTTATTAATAACCATACCGTATATTTGACGTTCTAATCCTCACCTACCATAAACTTTTTCCCATGAAATTGAAAGAGTAAATATTCTGCAGTAGCAGTAGAGTATCTTGGTGAACTATATATCGCTGCAATTACATACAGACAAAAGCAAGTTTATATTTTTATGCTGGAACTTTAAATTTTAGTAAAGTTCGTAGTGTGCAATTGAATTTTTTTCGATTACAGTGGCTCTGCATCAAGCACTATATCTGAATAATTAGAAAAGCACACAAAATAATACGGTACTTTTCATCGCGGTTTTTGATAACACATGGGACTCTGATATGAGTAAAATTTCTGGCTTTTATAGCTGTAGAAATGTTATTTTCTCTGGCGCACAGTTTTCCACACAATTCGCAGCGATGACACAATTTTAAATCAGTTTATATATGACCGTAGAGAGAGCAAGTTACGAATCATGCTGTTCTAGTTCAAAAGTTGCAAAAACATTGCTGCAAATTCCAGAAGAAAGCTATAGAACTATTCGCTAATGTTGAACTGTAGTTTGATGTATGTGGCGCTCGCGAAAACGTGGGCGCGTTTCCTAGTAGACCCGCAGTTACGCTGTTGGAAGTAAGCATTCAATTTTGAAGTGGATATAACTGGTTTGCATTTAAGGGCATTTGTTGCTCCGGTGCTTTTTAAATTAATATGTTAGTTGTAAAATAATTAACCCATTTTTATTATAAACTGAGCATTTCTTATAATCTCTCGGGTGACTCTTGTCACAAATAGCACATACGGTACAAGTTTTTGATGTTTTTGGTGTTTCTGATTTATATAGAGTAGTGCAAGTAAAACACCTGTTACAATATGTTTTCATGTGTCTGTATAAAAGCAAAAAATTAATTAAACCACAAACAGCCTAATATGTACAAGTAAGCAATTAATCATTTGTTAATCAAAATTCAACAAACATATTGAAATACCAATAGAGTCGATTAAATAACAATAGAAATAAATATGCACAAGGAACAAATAAACGAACAATCTAATAAAACGACAAAAAGTGGCACTCATAAATAATTTTTGCTATTAAATAAGAAACTATAAAAAGCAATCAGAAAAGGCATATTTGTTACATTTGGGAGGTTCAAACACGATCGACACTACTTCTGAAACTTTAGTAATATGCCATATTGAAGTGGACGCCCAGTACATCTGTAAAGATCAGAAAACTGTAAAGAACTTTAGCTTTCCGTGATGCCGCATGTTAATGTTGCTTAAAGGTACAAAAGGAAAGGTCGTGTATCTCTGCAAGTGCACTTGTAGACATCATCCGAGACAAAATTATGGACAGCGATAAACGGCATGGTTTATTTAAAGGGGTGGGGTATGAGAATAACTATTTTGCACATCTATGCGGTTAGACCTTGCTGAGAAAAAAAGCAGTTAACGTCTGGCAAATTGGCGCAGGTCACACATTTATCCATATTGATGATGGATTCCTTATATTTTCACCGCTCAGCAAAAACAGAAACCTAAGCAGGTGTGGCAAATGTTGCTGCAGCTATAGAGTGCGGATTCGTGGATGTTATTTGAATGTGTGGTTACAGCAGAAGATTCGAGATTCTGGCACTAAAGCGATACCAATGAGCATTACACGAGCAACCTTGTTAGCAACTTGCGAGTTACCTCACATCCCATATTTATTGGTTTCTGTGCTAAGCGATTGTGCTTTGTTTAACCTAATGTAAGAAGCAGTTGCCAATGCGAAGTTCTCCTCCATTAACGAGCTTCCTGCCGTTGTCACAAATGGTGTTGTGCTACACCCAATAAATGGATTTACAACAGATTTACGAAAACTGTCGGCACGTTGGCGATAGTGTATAAACATTTAAGGAAAATACATCTAATGAAATGTTTTATTTAAAGATAGGTAAAACAATTCAACAAACAAACTGAACGATTTTACATAAAGAAGGACAAATAAATCTAAAGGCTTGAGCAGAAAAATATTAAATAAGAAAATAAATTAATAAAAATAGGTAGAAAAGGCAACAAAATAATTAAATAAATAATTAAGTTAAGAAAAAGACATTAATTATAGTATCTAAATAACACTAAGTAAAAGTGGAAGTTATAAAATAAATTAATACCTACTCGGTTAGAAGAACAATCAATTAATAAAACATAACAAACTAGCATAGGAATAATAAGTTACAGCGCAAAAAGAGAAATACAAAGAAAACAAACAAAAATACCTTTAAAAATATAAAAAAGGAAGATGGATGAGGCAACAGGATATTTTTACATCTTAAGTGGCGTAAATAAATAATTGCAAATTCACAACACAGCAAACAAAGAATATTCAAGGCAATATGCAGCCAAACATAAGTCAATATTTCAAATTAACTAAATAGATCCACTTTGTTTTTGCCGGCGTACTGTTAATTTTTAATCTTCTACTATACATACATACGTGTGTGCATGTTGCTTATGTGCTTACGTAAATGTCCTATTTCAGCTGACTTATACATTAACATTAGTAAATTTATTGCAAAATATTTTTTACTATATGTATAAAAGTAGTATAAGTGGACTTAAATGGTACCGTTTTAAATAATAGCACATAAAAAAATAAGTAACTAAATATAATATATAAATCTAATGTATGTGAGTGTACGTTTGTGCGTGCGTGCAAGCGCACAGGCACGCGCGCGCGTTTGTGTGTGTCATACGTTTAAAACATCTACCACTTTTTAGAATTGCTTAAATTCTTTCCCATACGAAAAGATAACATTATGGCCAGTTCTGACGTTGTTTTCCATTTATTAATATTTTTCTCTCCGATTTTGCAACTTCTAAAATCTACTTACATTATAGAATACCACCCTCTAAAATTACTTAACCATTCAGTAGCTACTTCATCTTTCAGAACACATTTTATAGACCCCCAGGGCCGATTTTGATATAAAAGCCCAAATTTAATTTCCCATTGTATCAGGTATACCAATGATATTTTGATATCTGGCCTCATGGGCAAGATACATTTTTTAATTTACTGTCTGCCTAAACAATATCAAGTTAGAGTAAAAATAGCACAAAACGATTCCGTTCTAGCCTGGGCGTCCTTACAACAAGTTTGCACTTCCACTGCCAATTAATTCATGCCATTCAAACACTCATTATTGTTCTGAGTGTTGCCCCCAAGACATCTTTTTAAAAGTTCGTCTTCCGTCAAACTTTCATAAATGGGGTAAACAACATCCTGGAGCTCTTGGCTGAATGCGGGCTTATGGCTGTAAGTTCCTTTTGTTTTCTGATTTTGCAAGTACTTGCACCAGTCTTCGGCGCAGTATTCATGACGCGGATGAGAATCTGTTGATATACGATGATAATAACCGGCCCAGATGTCTTTTTTATATTTTCTACAGAGTGAGGGTTGTTTTGTATTGCCATGCTATAAAAAAGTGACATCTCTTTCATGACCTTCCTTGTTAGATCGGCTGTTTTCACCTTTTTCTCGTCAGGTTCACCTTTCCTTCTTTTTTTCGCGGCTCTGGTACTTTTTGTTCTTTTTTTAACTTGGCTTCATTTTGTTTTTGAATTTTTTTGGATTCCGTCAACGTTTTTTTTTTGCTTCCTTCAACCGGCGAAACATTCGTTTGCCTACGAGCAGCACGCACTCGAACTTTTTAACGGTGAAATTGGCGTAGAGGATTTATTCGATGAGGTTCGTAAAAGTTTTTCTGTCGCCATCCCCTATATAGTAATTTTTTTTTGCTTTGTGCAGATTGAGAGAGCGTTTAAACATTTCGAGCACTCCTTGAACTTCAATGCCACCACTGCTTCCTTAATAATTTGCCGTGCAATTTTCGGCATGATCCGCTTTAAACCACCTCAAATATTCAGTCGGTGACATGCTTTTTTTGGCTGACTCACACATTTGGCAATGTTTTGAGGAGACAAAAATATCTAAAACCTTCCCGGTATTTTGTCCAATGATGGATAAAACACCTACCAAAGAAGAAAAACCTCTTTTGGCCCATGTGCCGTCTCCCGTAACTGTAAACTTATCATCAGAGCAACCCCTCTTCCGATTTTCCTTCTTCTCTTCCTCTCCTGCTTTTTTGAGAACATTATCGGCAACACTTTTTACGGCGACGTGTACATTATCAACTATATTATAATATGTACGAACGCTGACGCATTTCATATCCATAAAAGTGCAAAACAACTTCAAACCGTAAAATCCTACACCAAGCAGTCGCATGACAAATACAATTTTTCTGTTCACTTCGAAAGCTTGATCCATTCGTTTGCATGAATCAATTTTTGCCGTACGGCAGGAGCTTGTGAGCACCAACTGGAACACAAGACCACTTTGAAAACCTTTTGAAAATTCAATCTCACTATCGCACTCTTTGCACTTGACGTAATTCGAGAAGGAAAGAAATATCAAGCAAAGGACTATCACGTATTCCAAATTATTTTTACACTCTGCGATGAAGTCAACATTACTTTCTTTTGCTGAGGCACTTGTTGCTGCTGTATTTTTCTCGTCATCTGCATACGTATGCAAGTTTCCGTGAAACTTTGTTTTGTATTTTCTGCATTTTTTAAAGGATTTTGACGACTACCTTTAGATCGGTTGGCACTTCTTCGTGGTACAGAACTCATTTTTTTAAAAATTTTTAAACAAACGCGCCCTTGCCGAAGATTTTTCAAATTTAAGTTACGGCTAGATAAACAGATGACTTCATCGATATATTTCACATGATACACATACACATCGATATATAAATCGAAGTACAGCTGCCGGCCAGGTAGCACGTGCCGCGAGAAACCGGGCTGCCGGCAAGGTAGCGTGCGCCGCATTTTTACTAAAGCGTATACACGGGTATATACCTACATATAATTTTCTCAAGAAAACGAAATTTGAAAAATCGTTTTAAATACTTGTTCTTGACATACTAAGAATAAAAAAAACAAAATTTTTTCCCGGGTATAGGTCTCCCTTAAACTTTTCGATATCAAGAACCGATAAATCGAAATCAAGACAATTACTAAAGCCTTAATACAAAACAAATATTCCAAAAAGGCAGGTTTTACGACTAACAATAAAATAACTGATTTTATTTGGTCAGTTAAGGACAGTCACCACCACTAATATCAAAATAGTTTACAAAGTATCTCATGATGAGTGCGAAAGAACCTACATTAGCCCAAAAAACAGGTAAATATCAAACCGCATATACGAACATTTTTTGGGAGTACAGCAGGGCGATAATTCTTTGCCATTTGCCAAAGATACTAAAAGAAACCGGTCATAAAATTAATTTTTGCAATTCTAAAACATCGAAACACTTGCTCTCATTCTTCTTATCTCAATTTTAAAATCACCCGTGGGCAATTTAAAAATTGCTCTAAATGCGTCAGTACTTAAGAGGATAGACAACGTTTATCAATTATTTACCACATCACCTACGTACCTTCCAACCAAACTCTTCTTCAAACGAATGCCCCCATCAATTTTTCCCTTTTAATTTAAAAAACAGTAAAATATAGTAAGTAAAAGACCAGTTTACTCTTCTTGGGAAAAGTTTCAGGAATAATTAACAAAAGTCGTAGTTAAGTGGGTGTAAAACTACAAGAAAATACAAGAATAAATTTTAAGGTAAGGTAAGACTAATATAAGTACAAACTGCCAAACAATTAAAAACATTTCTTTAATGTAGTTATAATAAACGTACACGTACTAACAGAAGTTCAAGATAAAGGTGAAAAAAATAAGAAAATTTGGTACACATGATATTAAAATCGTATAGGTGATTTAAATGTAAAGGTTGGAAGGGAAAAAATGTATAGGGAAATAGTAGGTTCACATAGTCTACACGAGAAAAATAATGAGAATGGAAGAAACCTTCGCAGTAAGAAGGAATATGGTGGTATAAAAAATCTTGTGACTAGCCAGATGGACAGACAAAAAAAATCAGAGATCATGTGTTAATAGACTCAAGGCATTTGTAAGATATACAAGACGTTAGAAGTTATGAGGCAGATAAAAACACAAATAATTACCTAGTGATAGTAAAATATAAACAAACTATAGCTACAGTAAGAGAGAAAAAAGTAGATAGAAAAATACCGTGCAATACAGACATGTTAACAAAAGATCAAGATTTTCAACGGTTCCCTGTAAAAATATTACAAAAGAAGCTAAAGAGAAGAAGAAGAAAATAAAAGAGAGTGAAGAAACATGAATACAGATAAAGATAATCATAACGTAACCAGCAAAGAAGTACTAGACAAAAAAAACAAAAAACAGGATTGGTTCTATGGAAAATGCCATGAAATACTAAAAGAAAGAAATAAGTTAATAATAAATATGATTAAAGAAACATCAAATAATTGAAGGGAAATATAACAATAAAGTAAAAGAAGTGAAAAAACCATAGAAATAAAATGGATCGGAAGCAAAGAAACTAGAAGAGGTGGAGTATTGCTAGCAACAAAAAAGCAAGACATTTTTACAAAGAGGTGTTTTACCAAAAAAAAAGGTTCCAGCCTAGAACGGCATTAGATAGGGATGGGAATGGAGAAATAATTGAGAAAAAAGAAATTATAATAAAGGAATGAAAAGATTATATTGGAAACTTATTGAACATACAAGGTATGGCCAATAACATGGAGGAAGAAGTAATGCAAAATCAGGATGAGTCAATAATAAACCACCAGGATACGGAGAATTTGAAGAAGTAATTGATAGCATGAAAAACAACAAAAAGCCAGGCGAAGTTACAATAAATATTGAACTAATTAAATACGGTAAAAACCCAATAAAACAGGAGATATATAACATAATAAACAGTTTGGAAAGAGAGTACATGCCAAGAGACTGTAAAATGGGGATTATTAACCCACTACATAAAAAAAGGGACAAAACTAGATGGAAAACTATAAGGGTATATTCCTGTTAAAAATAAGTTAAAAGTTGTTCAGCAAGTTGGCAGAGTTTATGGAAAAAGAGATTGGTGAATATCAGTGTGGCTTTACGAGAAATAGATCTATAATAGACTAAATATTTACATTGAGACATACATTGGAAAAATTCTATGAATACGGCATAAACATACACCACGTATTTATAGATTTTAAACAGGCCTATGACTCCATAATTAAAAGTAAGTTATATGAAGCATTGGAAGAATCAAAACTACTTGACAGAGACTAAAGCCAAAGCTAGAATACAAAACCAGGTGTCAGAGAAATTTTACATTAAGCAAGGGCTGAGGCAAGGGGACTAATAGCAGCAACATTATTTAATGTAATCCTAGAAAACTTGGTAAGAAAAATACCAATCAGCCCAACAGAAAGCATATTTAATAGAGGCAGTCAATTATTAGCATATGCAAATAATGTAGACGTAATAAGAAGAAGGAGATAAAATCTGGAAGAAATACATATAGTATTTAAAGCATCAAAAGGCATGGGGTTAAAATAAATTTCTAAAAACAAAGTACATGGTAACATTAAAAAATTACACAAAATCAGGAGGAAACTGAAAAGTCCTAATTAAACAAGATAAATATGAACAAGAAGATAATTTGAAATACTTAAGCTTAATAATCACAGCAAAAAATAAAACATTATTAAATGCAAATGCCAGAATGCTAATTTTATGCATTAAGAGAAATATTGAGAACACAAAAGCTTTTTAGAAACTCTAAACTAAATATTTATATACTCTTAATAAGATAGTGATATATCCTCTTTTTAACAAAAAAAGATGAAGATTTGTTAGGAACAGGGGAATGGAAAACATATAGAAGGATATATAGTCCCGTGTGTGAAAATAATATATGAAGAATAAGGACAAATGCAGAGCTAATGACATTGTTTGATAGGTCAAACATAGTGGAAGAAATAAAAAGTAGGAGGGTAAGTTTTCTGGAGCATATGCAACGATTAGAAGACAAAAGAAATATAAAGAAAACTTTACACTGGAAGTTGGACGCTGGAAAAAGGAAAGGACCGAGAAAAAGAAAGGTGTATCTAGTAGAAAAGGATTTAAGAGAAACGGGGATAAAAATAGTAAATAAAAAACTACAATCACAGATAGCATAGAAAGTAAAATAAATGTAATAGACGAGCTCCTCTTAAACATTGCTTCAAAGGGTTGAATGTGCGGCTAGCCACCGTGCTCAATAAAACACTGGCCTGGTTACCGAAATGATGGGATGAACTGCGAAGCCACATATAATAATAAGTTCTTCTTGGGGAGCGGCCAGACTGAAAGCCCAAACAAAGAACTAACTCACATTTCTCTTGATAATGGCAAAGTGAAAACGAAACGTATTTTACGTAAATTAAAAGATAATAAATAAAACAACACATCCCTTAATAAAACCAAAAACAAAGAAAACACACAGCCACAACAACAACATTAAGCATTAATTTAAAAAAGTATATAAATGAAATAAAGAAACAGACAAACTCAATGAATATACTTGGGACGTTTAAAAATAATTAGCTCTATAATTGTTTTCTCCTCATTAATCCGTTATTAGAAAGAAGTGATTACATATTTTATTAAAGATATTTTTCTCTAATTTCCGTCATCACTTGTCATCACTTTAGTAGTTTATATAAAGCTGCTGCAAACAATTTTTGAATGTAACACAGCACTACTTGTAGACATCTGACTGAAGCTTATGGTCGGAAAGAGCTTCTTATGGCGCATTGCCTCTTTTATTGTATCAGACAGACGAGAATATGGACCGTGAGGCAGTACGCATTGTCACTTGCAACACTGCACAAGTGACTGGATATTTTTTTGTGCGTTCCAACAACAGTCAGTTTGTTTTTATTCGTTTTCGCTATAGAACAGTTTACAACGGAGTACGTGTGTTTATTGTTAAAACACTTCACCAAAGCAGTGAAAGTGCCACGCAAACAGTGTGATTATTGGGAGAAATAAAGTACCCAACGATTTCGCAGTTTAAAAATTAATGAGTAAGTTTGAGACAATTCGTTTAGCGGGAACAGTGAAATCGCCTGGATAGAATCGATTTCGTTGGACAGAGCAACAAATCGCTGTAGTGCAAGACAGCGTCACTGAGAATCCTGGAAACGCAGCAGTTGAACAACTGATGCAATAACTTCAGCCTGCTGATTGTAAAAAAGGAGGGGCGGGGAGATTTGTTAAATGGGTTGTGGAGAGACTGGCAACGGACGAAAACTGTTTAAACAAAATAATTTTCAATAACGAAGACCGCTTTCACTTGGGTGGCTTCCTCAACAAGCAGAACTGCCGGATTTGAGGAAATTAAAATTTTTCAATAATCCAGGAACTGTGTGTATTCAATCGATTGTGGCCTACATTTGAAGGTATGGAGACTGACGGTTTTTGGTTTCAGCAGGATGGAGCGACCTGCTACGCTTCGCTCGAGACGGTTGCTTTATTCCACGAAAAATTCCTGGTGGCCTGCAAAATCCTGCGATCTTACACCCTGTGATTTCTTCTTGTAGAGGTTTATGAAGTCACAGGTGTACGTTACCAAACCACACACACTTTTGGAATTGAAGGCGGAAATCATACGCGTGATAAGAGGCACCGGGCCAGACATCTACAAGAGAGTGAGCAGTAATTTTAAGGAACGCATAAATATATGCAGACTCTGTGCAAGTGGATATATGCCTAACATTGTGTTTCATACGTAAATAGAAGATTTTACTGATTTCGAGTATGTTAAACATAAACACTTCCATTAAAATTTGAATGGTTGATTGAATTATTAAATTAAGCACTCTTTATGAATCACCCTTTATTAATTAAAAAGGCAAAAATAACGGCATTGTCTATTTAATTTTCTTAAATAATTGTAGATACACATAATTAAAAATGTTATAATTAAAAAGTTTATTTTTTACTTTTATGAGTGCAATCGTGTTTCGTAATTTTACTTCCGATGTACCAATTAATCGACCGATCGGTTAATCGCAAAATATAATCTTACATGATCTATATTCTATATATAAAATAGAATGCCTACTTTTCCGAATCCATCAAAGGCAACAAAGACAAACGAGAACAGCTCCCTCGTTTATCCCCATCTTTAATTTCGAAGTTTCTCCGAACGCTTAATCGGCGCGGCAAACATCCGCCGTCTCGAACTGCCATAAATCCATGCGGCCACAAAGACCGCCAATATTTGCGCGCGAGATTTTAATTCGGGGCCGATAGAACGATGGAGTGGCCTATTACTTTCTCCTCGCCGACGTGTCACCTGCATCCGACGAAATTGTCTAGACCGACGTGTGAATACGGGAGCAGACGGCGGCCAATTAAGCGGCCCGCCTGCGGCGCAGGGGTAATTGTTGTTTCCCCATTAGCGAGCGAATTCGCTCCAGAATTTGGGCCATTAAGTGGAAATTGCTGTCTCATTTAGACTTTTGCCCGAGCCTGCGGAGCGCCGAATTGATAATGAAGCTACTATTTGATCGACGTAGCTGCTAAACGCGCACGTAAATTAGAGGGTTTGGGGCCTAATGGAAGCAAAGTGTTCGGTTTGGGCGAGACTTGCCTCGAACACAAATTATACGGGTAGATTGATAACCACATCAGCCACAAAGTTATTACTACGAGCAGAATTAAGCCCAGATAAATTTTTAGAAGATTTTTGTCTGAAGATGCCCGCCGCGGTTGTGGACAAAGAGAAACTATACGACGAAAATTTTTATTTTTGAAAGTATTTCCAACTTACTCGTTCAAATGTGAGTTTTGTTCGGTAACCTAGCGCGCCAACAGGTGATTCACCTTTTTTCAAACAGCAACAAGAAGAACACCATACATACATTCTGTTCAATGTTCTATTGTACCGTCACACAGAACAATACTTGACATTTAGTAATCAAAAAGATCTAAAAATAATGTCAATACAATACTTGCCCACACAAGCGATACATTCCTGCAGCCTCAACTTAAAGTTTCGTATTGCTTGCCGAGTCAACACCTTGCGAATAGTATTCTTTAATTTTTCAATATTCTGCCGCCTGCGTTGGAAGACTTTAACCTTTTGGTATCTCCATAGAAAGAAATCACAAGGGGACTGGTCTAGCCGACCATGAGATGCAACCATGTGATGAAATGAGGTGGCCTTAAAGACATTTCCCTTAGAACTACTTGATAAATTCCCGCCGTGTGTGTGGTATCGTCATTTTGTTGGAACCACAACAATGCATTTCCAAATTCGTTGAGTCTCGGCTCTATGAAATTGTGTAACATCGCAATATAGTGGGCACATGTGACGATCACCAAGCGTCCTGCTTCCTTACAGAAATACGGTCCTGTGATGGCAAATTCCGTAACATCATAATCAATTACACGCTGACCGTGGAGAGGTCGGTCATGGAGTTATTGAGGATCTTGTAGGGCTCGATACCGAAAATTCTGTTTACTTAGTTAACCCGATAAATAAAAATAAGCTCCGTCACTACTGTTGCTGGAACATTTGTCAGCAGGTGCTCGCAAGCAGCTTGCCGCACATTCATTAAGTTTCTGGATCATCATCAATTCATATGGATTGAACATGAGATAGATCTCAATGTAGAATTCTCCACTTTTTCTCGTTAGATATTTCGAAGGTGAGAACATGTTAAGCAGTAAAACGTTATGGCAATGTAACAACACTCATACTATATTCTCAGGTGTCCGAATGCTACGACATCTACCGGGCGATTTCTATTCTATTCCTGAACTAGTCTGTCGGAAAACGTGTGACCACAATATTATAGCTTTTTTAGTCGGATCTCTTCCGAATTACCACTTTTAAAATAAGTCTGCAGCACAAACGCAATGTGTTTACCATGCCACGCTATCATGGTCACTAAAATCGCATGCTTTGCGCTGGTCAAAAATGTACGACTTGAGCTTTGCCTACCAATACATAGCGCGCTATAATCAATTTAAAAGGGGTAGATTATTCTGCTGGACCTTGTATATTGTGCTGTTACCTATTACCATTGAGAGTTGCTTAATTAACCAAATATAACCATGTAAACTAATGATTTTACCTGAATTTAAAATAAAAAATTTTTATAAGAAAAGTAATTTCTGTGAAACTGTGATTAAAGTTATGAAAATTGTTTACAGTGACATGTAAAATGATGGATTATGAATAGTAAAACTTTATTCGATGATGATATACGTTTAGAATGATCATCAACATCTGTTGGATATGTATTTTACCTTATTTACTTCAAGATTCAAATTCATCCCTTTTATTTTATTTACTTTATTTCCTTTTTTAACTGGCCCTTGTTGCCCTGAAACAGTTTCTGTATGTAACTTTTCCATAGAGTTATTTTCTGCTTCAAATCTACTTTCAAGTTTTTGTTTGTATTCCTTATTGTCTTCGATTATATTTTATTTCTAAAACTGACCATTTTTTACATTTTCTATGTACATTGAAATTATCGTATTCCTTGACTTGAAGTGTCTTTTGTATTGTCTGTTGCTGCAATTAGTTTTTTTTTGTTTTTTGTTTCAGAATGTTTTCTTTTCTTTCAACCTTTTGGTGTCTCGAAAATGTTGGATATCCTTATTTTTTAGCTTTTTCGATCTTATGGTGATAATATATACTAGTAATTCAGAGATTCATTACTGAATCTCTGAACTTTTAGTTTAGCAAAATTAAATCAGCAAGTTTCTTATAATCGAACATTTTAACCATGTGAAAGTAACTTCTAAGTGTAAAGTTATTGTTTGAAAAATTTGGAAAATGTTCTATTATGATAATGTCTGCTTCCTGATAAAAGTTCACTAAACAATAAGCCCATTCCTTTCTGTATCCTAGCCCTTCCAGTTTATTCTTTCCAACTTTTGCTTTAAAGTTATCCATTATAATTGACTGTTTATTTAAAGATTTTATTGAGATCTTTATAGACTTTGTCAGTCTTATTATTTTTTACCCACAATTGGGACATGTTAGTACGGGTAGTTTTATCATTATGATTCGATTAGAGTAGAGTATCTTAAAATGATACCGGCACCATATCTACGATATATTGCTATTGTTTCCAGCATAGTACATCATGCTATTATTAATGACCATTTTTAACCACTTAACATCAATTAACCTAGAACATCAATACTAAGACGTTTCATTGCAGTTACAGCATTGTCTAATTTTCCACTTCTGATATTCCATGTCATGACTCTCACAGTTAACATTCTTGAAGTTTTTTAACTCTTCATGTTCAGTTGAGAGAAGTATTCTAATTTTTTTTAGCAAAAATTTAGATATCTTAGTGCAGATCTATTAACTCTAGGATATTTAGCTGTAAACTTTACCATAATTTAGGATTTTTACTGTGGTGGTTACCCGTTGCCTTTTGCTTTTCCATACCGTTGGTCACTTAATAACATCCACCTTTAGGGATTATTTTTGTTCCCAAAAGGGCTTCCGTACCTTTTGCTAACTTTTCTATTGCGAGCAAGCAAAGTTATCATTTTGATGGATATATTGTGGACCATCGACTCTGATACCCTAATATTATTTCAGTCTATTTATTTGGTCAAGTTAATACCAAAAGACTGTACTCATCTTCCAAAGTGACAGTAAAAGCAAAGAAAAAGAAAATTTGTTAACAAAATTGCCTAACAGCCTCAAAGACACCTTCCATAAAAATGACAGTATATTTTTAGAAAATGAGACGATTCCCTAAACAAATCTAGTATTTATAAGCATGAGACAAAATCAACCACTTACAACGTATGTCGCAAAAATGGTTTTAAAAACAAAAATTCTTAAAACATATCCACATAAAATATTTTATTTTTCAAAATATATTACTCTTCCTGGACAAAAATACAACGATGTCCACGTTCAAAAAATTGCAAAAAAATACTTTTTGGTCAAAACTCAGTGACAATTGTTAAACGATGAGGAGGTGTGTTATTGTGCAACAATCTCCAACTGCCTTACTCTCAATATGCAGGGTAAACAGGAGTAACCCGCCCTATCAAACACGTCAGTGTACCACCATAATACTCAATATTAACTGTTGTACCACTTGAAACGAGTTTTTTTCTGAGCAATTTTGTGAATTTTAAAAGAATGGTCAAGTGTGATAGTAACTATTAAAAACTCAAATATTTTACTTGGTTCCAAAGAATGAGTATGTGACTGCACAATTGAAAGCTAAATTACTCTTGATCAAAGTTAGAATTAAAGTTTCAAAAGCCCAAATATAAAAGAACGGAAATTATTTAAGAGATTTGGTTATAAATATAAAATGGGGTTCAATGCTGGCATGCATATAAGAAAAAAAATTGATTTAAAAAAGAAATTAAATACACATAATATTGTAGAAATTTAATTCTTAGTACTTAGAAAAGATTATATATCATTAATAATTAATTAAGTTAAAAATATAAAAATAATAAGAATATAAAAGTGGTCATAATTACTTTATAAATTGAGGCAAAAGAAAAATATATTTTACAAAAAAAGTGTAATAGCATAAAATACAATTCAAAGTAAAATCTGAAGTTAAATTACAGACTAATTAAACTTTTTTTTTAATTAAAGACTATTGAGAATATGATGCAGAAAAACGAATAGTAACAGTATTAACTATCATAAAAAAATAAATTTGATATGAATACGTTTATACCTTTTTTTACCAGATGATTATACTTTTCACTGTTATTTATTTATAAACATCTAGAAGAGTTTGACTTTCGAAATTATCGAGTGCAAAATAAAATTCATAACCAAACCAAATCAATGAAGCATTTTGCAAATTAATTTATAACAATTTGTGGTTTAGCTAGAAAGAGGCATTGAGAAAGCAATACAAGCAACATTTTAAAGTGAAAATAGTGTTTATATTCAAAGAAACTAAGTATATAAAAGAGCAATTCCCTTAAGTTGAAGTTAAAACGGGTATAAAAAAAGAAACCCAAACGTAAGAAACTGGAAATAAGGAGACACGAACATTAAAAAATCAAACCAATACTAATTGAATTGGTAAGGTAGAACAAGAAATTTAAAATAATAAATATGGTAAAAATCTTAAAACATATAAACATCTAGGTTAGTGAAAAAAAGAAGTAAATACTAAGACGACATATAAAAATTTTTATAAAATAAATTATTGATAAATGGTAAAATATAGGCATTAGAAAAATTGGAAATAAATAAAAAATAAAATAGTAAGCGCAAAGTTTCAAGACAAATCAAGAAAATAAAAGATGAATAATAGGGACAAATGTATAACAACAGAAAGAAACAAGGAATACGGGTAAAAAATAAACACTATAGAACTAATAAAAGAAGGAAACAAATGCAAACTATCACTTATACAGGATGTTGTGCAAAGACCTGAGTAAGGAAAAAACAGCACAGTCATATTTATATCACAAATAACGGGTGTTTTTTATAGAGGTATAAAACTTTAAGCTGGCAACACTTTTTTAACTGGCGGCCATTTTGTCAGTTGTCAAGTGATTTATGTTTAGTTTGGTTTGGCATTTCAACATGAATAGACTGACGCCTGAACAACGCTTCCAAATTGTGCAAATTTATTTTGAAAATCATGGTTCCGTTCGAAATACGTATCGCGCACTACGTCCATTTTACGGTCAACATAATCTTCCATCAGAGCAATTAATTCGATTAACTATGGAACGTTTTCGCACCACGTTTACTCTAAATGATAATACGCATCCACAGAGACGTCGTACAGTGCGTACAGAAGAAGTCATTGCTGCTGTAGAGCGTAGCGTAGAGGAAGACCCGAATCAGTCTATCCGCCATCGTGCACAGGAATTGGATATGTGTCCATCCACTTTATGGAAGATTTTGTGGAAAGATCTTGGTTTGCGTGCTTACAAAATCCAACTCGTGCAAGAATTGAAGCCAAACGATCACCTAGCAAAGCGTAGATTCGGTGAATGGGCCCAAAACAAGATTGCCGTTGATCCCGATTTTCATAAGCGAATTTTGTTTAGCGATGAAGCTCACATTTGTTTGAATGGATACGTCCATAAACAAAACTGCCGTATTTGGAGTGATGGTAATCCTCAAGTGTATGTTGAGACATCGTTACATCCAGAAAAACTGACTGTTTGGTGTGCTTTAGGGGCTGGTGGAATCATTGGTCCGTACTTCTTTAAAAACGATGCTGGTCAGAACGTTACAGTCAATGGTGACCGCTATAGAGCCATGATTACTGACTTTTTCGTTCATCAATTGAACAACCATAATGTGCAGGAGCTGTGGTTTCAACAAGACGACGCAACATGTCACACAGCTCGTGCCACAATTGATTTATTGAAGGAAACGTTTGGTAACCGCATAGTTTCACGTTTCGGACCCGTGAATTGGCCTCCAAAATCGTGCGATTTAACGCCGCTAGACTATTTTCTGTGGGGATATATGAAGTCGCTAGTCTACGCCGATAAGCCCGAAACAATTGACCACTTGGAGGACAACATTCGCCGCGTTATTGCCGATACACGGCCACAAATGTTGGAAATAGTCATCGAAAATTGGACCTCCAGATTAGACTACGTCCGAGCACGCCGTGGCGGTCATATGCCAGAAGTCATATTTGAATTATAATGCCAGAAGATTATCTTTCGAATAAAGTAAATTTCATGTCAATTTAAAAAATTCATCTTTGTTTTATTCCACATCAAAGTTCTATACCTCTATAAAAAACACACGATATAAATAACTGCTATAGAAAAGGAATAAACTAAACCAGAAATATAATTAAAGGCTACGGACATATCAAACGAGAATGAATATTAAAGAAGGAATAGAAAGGCAACACGCGAGTAAAATAAATGAAAAAGGATTTGGAAAATTATAATAAGCAATATAAGTAGCATTTTAAATCTAAATCATTAAGGGTAATTAGTATTAAAGTTAAATGGTGTTAAATTTTACTCAAATACCTGTTTTCGTTCTTATTTATATCTTTTAATATTTTTGGAACTGTATTAACTTTTCTGGGAAGCTGGCTGACAGAAAATGGAGACCCAGAAATGGAAATAAAAATAAGAATAGAAACAGCAAGATCAGCATTCCAAAAACTCAAGAAACTACTTAACAACCGCAGTCTTCGTCTTACAACCAGATACAGATTTGTACAGCGCTACATATACTCAATACTATTATATGGTGCTGAAGCGTGGACCCTCAAGGCTAATACAGAAAAGAGAATACAAGCTTTTGAGTACTGGGTGTTTAGAAGAATGCTACGTATATCTTGGACAGAGCATATCACAAACGAAGAGGTCCTGAGACGAATGAATAGAAGAAATGAACTCCTATTAACTATTAAAAAAAGAAAAACAGATTATGTTGGGCAATTATATCGGAATGACAAATATAATACATTGCAGCTCATTATGGAAGGACAAGTTGAAGGCAAAAGAGGGGGAGGTCGCAGGAGATGCTCCTGGCTTAAGAACATTAGAGATTGGACCCACATGAGTACACATGAGTTGATAAGAGACACTAAAGATAGACAAAATTTTGCCTCGATTGTTGTCAACATTCAATAATGAATAAGGCACTTTAAGAAGAAGAATTAACTTTTCTGCTTATTTTTAAGTATTGTTAAAACTTTTTATCACTTCCTCTACTTGTACTTTCCGCACATAATTTCCTAATTATTAATTACTTTATTGTATATGTAAAATCTGATTCTGTTAGTCGCTTACTAGTCCAGGTCAGATAATTTATTTTTTCGAAAAAGTTCTCTGTCTATTTTTTCAACGTGATAATTAGGAGAAAAATAGCAGAAATCATAGTTATGTTTTGGAAAGCCATTTTTATGCGCAACTGTGCGAAAATAAATTCATGAAAGTGCCGAAAACAGTTTTTCGATTTTTAAGTGCCAAAAAATTGTTTTAAGAAAAAAAAATAAGTTTTTGGGGAAATAGCAGAAATGTAAAAAAGGTGTTTCCGAAAAATGACGTGGAAACGGTCAAAAAGGGTCATAGAGAGATTTTACAAGAAGCTATTTATTTCTGAGGAGTTGCTCTACAACCTTATTATCTTTAAATTTATGTAAGATTTAGTTTAGTACCTTAAAAACGCATTTGAAAATCGGGCTATTTCTGGATTTCGGGTGTTCGGGCGCTAGAGGTGAAAACATGCCGCGTGATGGGGGAAGTCCCTCTCTCGCCTGGAAGTCGATCGCTCGTAAATGCTTGTGCGCCTTCAAATCGGCCTTCGCCAGTTTGCTTTAGCAGTATTCTGATTTGTCGTATCAAATATTGTAACTCTTGTGTGTATAATATAAAATATATTACACTTTTATCATTCACTCATAACTTGACCATGGAAAATGTGTAACTAAGCATGAAAAGCAAACAAAACACTGGAAAAGTGATCAAGAAGAATTTGAAGAATATAGAACAAATTATCGACTAATTTAAGAGTATATAAAGCAATAAAAGAAAATCATTTGTAAGAAGTTATCAATAAAGAACTATAAAATGAATAAATCGCGTACAGTAACAATAGACAAACAGATGATTAACAGATAAGGAAACAATATATATGTTTTGCATAGATCTAAATTTAGCGTTTAATAGAGTAGCAAAAAAATAATTTAGAAAAACTGCAAAAATTTCAAGATACTAAAAAACTAATAATAGATCTAAAAAGCATTTTCAAAACCATTAATTGATGAAGTACTACTAAATAGAGGAAGGTCAGTAGAATAACTTACAAAATGAAATAATACAAGGGGGCTACTTAAGCCTCCTGTTATTTTAGTTTAGTAATAATAGATTTGTTAAAAACACAAAGGAAGGGGCGCAAAATTTGCGACCAATAATAGAGAAAATTTAATGCCGATAGAAACAGATATCTTAACATATGTAAACGAGCTCGTCTCTTTGGCAGATGTAATGAGAAAAACATTGACAAAAAATTTAAAAATTGAAAATTAATTTAAATATTAATAACTGTAAGATAGTAGTAGTAAATAATAATAAGAAACTGAGCAAATAAGAGTTGCAAATTATAACAGAGAGTTAATTAAAGAGTCACTGAAATAGTAAATAGGATAGGAGATGCAAGAAAGGCTACTATATTCAGAACGGTGTAAATAATTATGAGAACAACGGAGGTTAGAAGGAAAACAACAAGAAAAAGGGAAATGTCATCAGAATCAGGGGTAGATAGAATAATAGAAATTAAAGAGGAATTAGAAGAAAATAAATCAATCATAAAAACCCAAAATACAGAGTGTCCCACAAAGAGGTTTACACTGTTTGAACTCGAACAAAATTAACAAAAATATGATTTTTTAAATCACAAAGATGTTCAAAGCATTACTGATAATCTTATGTTGAAGATGTTTAAAATGGCATCTATTGAAATAAATACATGGCCTGGAACACTGTGGAGCAGATCGACAAACATGGGAACTGGATTCCATAAAAATAAATTTACATGCAGTCTCTCATGGCGTCCAGCGTACATGGTTTTGTGGCGTAGACGATGTTCTTGAGACACTTCTTCGTGGGCCCATCCGCCTCTCAACAAAAGCTTCATCCAGGAATTGCCGCACGCTCGATGGTAATGTGACTGTGCGTCGTCTTGTTGAAAAAAATAGTCTTCACCTGGGTAGAGTTGGTGAACAGCTGGCACAATTGCTTCTTGTAACATGTTAAGGTACACAGCATCTGTTACTCTTCCTTCAAAAAAGAACGATCCTACAAGTCCTCTGACAGATATACCACACCACACTGATAACCCACGAAGATTAACAACTCGTTCTTCCATAACATTGGGATTTTTTCTTGTCCAGTACGCACAGTTGCGGGGATTGATTACAAATCGCCTCATCAGTCCAAATAATCAGATCAGTCAACTGTTCATTATCGCAAATACATTTACAAAATTGTAGGCGCCTCTCTGGATCGCCTTCATTTATCGCGTGAAGCTACCTGAGAATGTAGTTTCCACTTTGCTTGTTTTAAAATGCTGCCGACCCTTACTTACTTACTTGATTCACGCGAAGCTTGCCGTATGAACGTCTTAGGAGAACTTTTAAAGTTTGTACTACTGCTTCCATTCCTCTTTTGTCCAAAACTGATTTCTTCCGGCTACACCGCCCGTTCTTCAAATAACATACAGTTCCTTCTCTCTCAAACTCGTGGCATAATTTCGTAATTGTTACACGAGATGGTGGAGCAATATAAAATTCTGCCCGTTATCGTCTCTGCACTTCTTTCATGTTCTCACATTTCCAAAAACACTTTAAAATCTACTTTCATTGCTCAAAGGAAAGGTTCCCAGCCATCTTATCAATTATTTCTCTCTACTGGCAACTGAACAGAAAGTAAAAGAAAACAAATAAATGGCAACAAACACTAATCATGACAGAGCTTGATGCAAAAAGTTCTATCAGGTTATCTGTAATATTTTCTTTGTTATTAACATTCAAGCAGTGTAAACCCCTTTGTTGGACACTCTGTATATACGGGAATAATAATATAAAGAACAAATTTGATGCTTTAAAGAAGCATTAAGATGAGAGAAAAAGGTGATGAACATTTGGGAATATGATTAATACTTAAATCTCTTACCAAGCAATTACAATTCAAAATTGGTAAATATTTTAGCGGATAGTGAATGTCTCTAAAAGTGGTTAAAGTTAATTTGCTGTTACCGCACGTATTATCATTTACAACCGCATGCGTGCGGTAGTGGTGATGGTAGGAGAGTGCTGCTAACGTCACTCGCTTTATTACAGACGACGCACCTTGACAGCTGCTGACGTTAATAGCTTTTGTTTTTAAAGAAAGATGGACACAAAAATGTAAGTCCGATGTAACCTTTCTGTAAATAAATATGACAAAATTTTAGTACAGATAATATAAAAGACACAGCACTATATACAAATGTTGTAAGTCGCCTTGATATACTATTTAGTATTTAGTTTCAGCTAGAAGCTCAATGCGTAAAAATACATCGTACTATAGAAAAACGACCAGGTAAAAAAAACTTTAACTAAAAAATTCTTGTTTATTTCTAAAATTCTAATGGCGTACTAAGTGTTAAAATAAAATAATATATTAATATAATAAATTTATAATAATTAACAAAAGTTTTAAGTTTTATAAATGACGATTTACATTAATAATGATATAATGCACAAGAACTGGAACACAGTAAGTTCCCATTCAATTAGAAAATAAATTTTTACGGTCGCAAGTTATTAAAGAAATAAATAAAGAGAAAGCTCTTTCAGCTTATTCTGGCATAAGCTCGCTCCATAATAAACTGATAACCTGGTATCGAAATTATCTCGAGCTTAATATCGGGGAAGCTAACAAAAGCTGCTTAGGAAAATGCGGGGATTAAGGTTAATAACGTAGTGAAAAGTCGAGATTAAATCTAGTTTCATTCAAGGTAACCTGCATCGGCCAGAGTCGGCGTGAGACCCGCTTTGAACTCGCTACTTGCAGAAACAATTCGTGAATGCGATATCAATTCAATCAAAGTGTATTTTGTGTGAAATTGTCCCTATACAATATTTTATATTACTAGGTTTGACTGCTCTTGAGCAATATAATCAAAGCGACGGTTCAATAAGATGAAAGAGCTGTTTTAAAATTTCTAGACGCAAACAATATACGCGGATAAATTGAAAAGTTTCCGAAATTATCACTAGAGGGTGGCTTTCATCAAAATATTTTTGTGGTTGGCTTGAAAAATGTTTTTTGTAAATTGACCAATGTTGTGTTTGAGAAGGATTCAAATAGAAGCATTAAATTTTAGCTGTCTATAAATTGCAAGGTAGAATAAGTCCAAATTAAATTTTGTTTCAAGTTTATCTTTGTGATATACGTTTAATACATTTAAAAGTGGCAATCATACTCTTAATTACGGATAAAACCGATGACATGATTTTGACAGATTACCATACCAAGTTTCGTAGAAGTATGGGCGTCCCCTATGAACAAATAATTCATATTTTACATAGCGAATTAGGTACGAAAGATTTTTTGGCAAGATAAATGCTGCATTTTCCAAGTCCAGCCGATTATATGGAAATGTTTAACTAAAATACAACGAATTTTACGACTTAATTTATAATTTTGAATGATACCTGAATTTACTACTACAGAACAAAAACCAAAATTCAAATGGATTGAATTTGTATTATGACAATAAGAGAAAAGAAACTATTAGATAATATTATACAGCACTTTTAAAAAAATTGAACAGCAATTCAAGAAAAACACTGAAATAGTAAAATGCTATTATGGAGCAGACTGACAGAGTTCATTAACTGTCTCCTTTTACTTTGATTCATTTTTTGGGTTCTATAATTATCTTTATTATTTTTTTTCAAGCAGCGTAAACTATTCTTTTTTACTGATTAAATTTACAACCTCTGCTGCATATATCACTACTGGTCTTATAGCCATTTTATAGATTTTTAATTTTATATATAATTTATGCTCCAAACAGCTGTCTGGCTAGCTACTCCTAGCTAACTACCAATCATGAAGCAAATAATATTGGAGAGGCAGGCGTGTAAATAGCCGCTCTCGTGGTGCGGTGTGGAAACGTAGTACGGCCCGTATTGGAACATCAGCCGATAAGGCCAAAATCGTCCCTTAAACGGCCGTCGCGAAAGCGGATGGGGGCGGCTACCGATATCAACCAACGAGTATTGCCAAATCGCTCACCTGAATCGGCTTCTGCTTCGTAGGCGATGGTTCCACGGTGGCCACCTTGCCGCGCTGCGGATCTGGTATTTGCGGGATGATAAGACACGACCAAATTGGCCGCGCTGCGGACTGCTTCTTGCGGGTTGTTAAGCACGACCAAATTGGCCGCGCTGCGGAACGTATATATGCGGGGTATTAAGACACGACCGAATTGGCCGAGCTGCGGTGCGTGAATATTTGCGGGGTGTTAAGACACGACCGAATTGGCCGCGCTGCGGAGCGTGTATATGTCGGCTGAGCAAAAGCCCATGCCGTTCTGTGTGCGATGGCAAAACGTAGCAGATATCAAAGGCCCGCATGCCGCCGCGATATAAAGCGGTTCAAGGGCGAAAAGGCCGCCACACCAAATATTCTTTGTCATATCCGAGACCTTGTAGTTAAAAAACGCAGAGCTCGAAAACATTGGCAACGAACACGAACCCGACAAGACAGAACCTCCTATAACAGACTTGTCCACCGCTTGTAGAACGCCTTGCTGAAAGTTTGCAATGACTTATTCAACGATTACCTATCTAAACTCTCCCCAGACGACCAAATTATATGGAAGGTAATGAAAAAACTCAAACAACCGATAGTGGGACTACCACCCATGAAAAGACCCGATAATAGCGGGTCCAGAACTGATAAAGAGAAATCAGATACGTTCGGAGCAAATCTAGCCGATGTATTTACGATTCCTCCCCCCCCCGACTCCTTCCTAGACGCCTCCTGCCAGCTTCATTTACCCATCGCACCATTTTCTCCAGCTGAAGTCCGTCATGAACTACTGCACACCAATAAACGAAAAGCTCCCGGATACGACCTCATAGTAGATGAACTATTACACCACCTCCCACGCAAGGAAACAGTACTTATCACCACCATCTATAATAGCATACTACGCTTAACCTACTTTTCAATGCAATGGAAGTTCGCTCAAATTATAATGCTAAGCCTGGAAAACCATCTCACCAATCCTCTTCCTATCGACCAATAAGTTTCCTTCCTCTCCTATCCAAGACATCTGAAAGACTATTACTTAAACGAATCAAAGAGACAGTTGACTTCGACCAGATCATACTTTCCTATCAATTCGGTTTCCGCGAGCACCACTCGATGATACATCAGGGTCACCGAATCGTCACTCAAATAATAGAGTACCAAAAAGATCTGTACGACAGCACTCCTGAACATAAAGCAGGCGTTCGATAAGGCTGTTGTACAAAATTAAACTTCACTTTCCAAGCCAGCTCTCTTTGCTATTCAAGTCATACCTTGCTGACCGGCTATTCAAAGTCAAAATCAACAACACGGTCTCTGACTACCACCACATTACATCAGGAGTACCGCAAGGCAGTGTACTGAGGCCACTCCTCTATCTACTTTACACTTCAGACTTGCCAACCACAAACAACACAGTGATCACCACATTCGCGGACGACACGGCTATTCTAGCAGCTAGTGAAACACCGCAGGTTGCAACCGATCGCCTTCAGCACCATCTGGACCTACTACAGGACTGGACCAATCATTGGAGGGTATCAATTAATACTGAAAAACCCGCCCAAATAACTTTTACTACCAGAAGAGCAATCTGTCCACAAGCCAGATTCAATGACACCCCCCTTTCCCTAAAAACTGAAGTAAAATACTTAGGATTGCATCTCGACGCAACACTCGCTTGGAGCACCCATATTAAAACCAAAAGAAAACAACTCGACCTAAAACTCAAGAAAATGTACTGATTGCTGGGGCCCCGCTCTCAGCTTTCCCTCACAAACAAACTCCTTCTATACAAGACCATATTAAAACCCATATGGACCTATGGGGTACAACTTTGGGGCTGAACAAAGGCCTCCCACACCAAAATATTACAGCGGTTCTAGTCTAAAATTCTCCGCTTGATTGCTAATGTGCCTTGGTACATTCGGAACGAATAGTATATTAATATCTACATCAGACTCATATCATTCTTTACTCAGTTGATAGTCTTCTAGTATTATCTCTGTGCATGTATGTTTTGCTAGCCTATCCTTTAATATAGATGTTAATATTTTATAAATAACGTTTAAAAGTGTAGTTGAATTATAGGTTATACATTCTGATAGGTCTTCAGTTCAGGATTTAGAACAATTAAGCCTTTTTTCCACTCCTCTGGAATTCTTGTTGTTTGTTATTAACTAGTGTGTTTTTAACTAGAACTATTTCTACCCTTTCTCAATTAATTATGCATTTTTCCTTTCACTACCTAGTACTTTTATGTTTTCAGTCTATTTATATGTTTTGTTACTATTAATATCTAGTAATATTTTAAATAATCTTGTTTTTGTCCGTCTCTGTTTTCTCTTTAATTTGTGCACTTTTTACACATCTATTTTTAAGAAGTTTATAAAAACAATTTCTTCATTCCTCTTCTTTAATAGTTTTGGTGTTGTTTATTTTCATTTTATTTGCTTTATGTACTGGTTTAATATGTTAAATTACAGCTCAGATTCGTCTATTGAATTTAAAGCGTCAAAAGTATTTATTTTGCAAAACTTCATCAGTTAACTTTGCCTCACATAGTTTTTAGTCCCAACATCTAGGTGGTCCATGCTGCCTATATGGCCATACCATTTTAAAGTAATATTTTTCCTCAAATGCCTTTATGACTATTTTTTCCATTTTTATACTTTTCCTAATGTCCTCATTTCTAATATGTTCCAATCGGCTTTTCCTACAGCTTCTTTACAGAAAGTCCGTTTATGTAGCTAAAATTGTTTCTTTGTTTCTTTTGTTATTTCTCGTTTCCGCACTATAGGTAATATTCTCTTTTTCGTTTTTTTGTAGATTTGTTGTGGCCATAATATTGAGTTTAATTTTTGTGTGCCTTGTTTGACTTATATTATTTTATGTGAAATCTTTTTTTACTATTACTTTTATCTGATGTTATTGTACCTAAATATTAATTATTTTTACATGTTTTAATTACGTTTCCCTCTATCTGCATGTCCAGCTTTTCCACTTGTAACCATATACTTGGTTTTGTCAAAATTTATTGTCATCCTCTACTTTTTGTATGTGTCATGCAGTTTTCTGGTCATGTAATTGATATCATCTTTTGATAAAGCAGCTGATGCTGCCAGGACTATTTCGTCGTCTGCAAAAGGGAGCGGGTGCAAATAATGTCTATTAATCTCAGTTCCCATTCTCTCGCATTTTAAATTCCATTCTTTTAATAATTTTTCATCCTTTGTTTAATTATTTTTCTAGGCAATCTTACTATTGATGATAATACTGTAATACCTCGATAATTGTAACGTTCTGCTCTATTTCCCTTTTTATGTACTGGACTATTTTAACCCAATTTCCATTCGATGGGTATTTCTTCTTTTTCTATTACAAAGTTGCTATAATAATTCGGTGACCCTACTAAAGGCGTTTTTTACTAATTTCATAAAAATATCTCCCGGATTTGATGCTTTATAATTCTTTATGTTTTTAAGTTGTTTTTGAATTTTCTTTCCTATTATTCTTTCTATTTCGTGTGTAATACCATTTAGCGTGGAACTTGCATAGTTTGTTGTTTTATATACCTTTGCCTGTTTTCCGTAGAGATATTTGTAAAATCTTTTTCATTTTTTAATTTGTATCATTTGTGTATTTATTTGTCGATTTGTTTTGCATAAGACTTTCTAATACTTTTTAGGACTCTCTAGTTCTTGTTCCTTCTATGGCATTTTCCACTTCCCAACATATATTATTCCATTCTTCATTTTTTGCCTTGATTACATCTTTCTTTACTTGTCCTTTTATTCTTGTGTATTCATTTGTGTCTTCTTGCTGTTGTTACCACGTACTTTTGATAAGTTTTCTTTTTTCTGTGATGTTTTCTTCTAGGTCTTTATTTTTCCACTAATTTATTTTTACTTTTGTTCTCATCTCTCCTAACGATTGGAATGCGACTTTATGTATTTCATGTTTTATTTAATTGATAACTGTCTTTTACATTGCCTTGTATATTTTTAGTTAATTTGTTTGAAAGTCTTAATTTATAATAGAAGTTTGTTGATTTGTCCCGTCGCAAATTCAAAGTGTATTTTGTATTCTAAATTCGTTTCTCTTTGTTTTCAACTATGTTTTTGCTTTAAGTGGCTTGCGGCCTGTTCCACATTTAGGACCTCTTAAAACTTTTACATCATGTGTTTTTATGTGTTTATTGTCTTTGTATTTAGTAATTTATTATAGACTTTAGTTCACGTGTTGGTTGATACTATGTGTATTTATGTTTATCTAGATGTTGGAAATGGCCATCGTTTGTATGTTTCTATTATTCTATTTTTATTATCGGTAATACAACTTTACTAAAGTTTTGTATTACTGAATATTGTTCCTTCGCGTCCTGCTCTCGCATTTAAATCTCCTAAAATTATAGATAATTTTTCCCTAATTTTTCTAGTATAGAAGTTAAGTTATTTTCAAATAATTTTTTTGTATTTTTGATTTCGCTATTATGTAAACGGTGTACCCAAATATTTGTAGTTCTATTGTCGTTAAACTTTTATTTACATTTTTCCAGTGTTTAGTGTGATTTTTAAACTTTTTTGACATAGCAAGAGCTACTCCAGACTTTGCTCTTCTCCTTTGGACACTCCAATATAAAACCACATATAGTTTGCATACTCTTCATTTCCTGTTCCCTATTTTTTGTCTCTGTAAGTGTAGCTAGGTCAATCTTACATTTGTAAAGTTGTTGAAAAACCTCATCTTTTTTGTGTTTATACCCCCGACATTTGATGTATCAAAATTAAAATGTACTTTTTTGTTTGTTTTTCTGTTTTCGTAATTTCCGTTCGTAATCTGAGGTTTGTGTTTTGATCTTTTAATAATTTGTTTTTTTTTAAATCACGAGAAATTAGTCCAGGCCTTCAACCTCCAACATTTGCTTTTGAAGTGCTCTTTCTCTAGATAGTATGTTTGTCCACCACTCTTTCCTGTTTGGCTCTTTCGCTTCCTTTGCTGTTAAGATTTTCTTTAATCCTCTTCCACCTCAAGAATTGTTAGGCGATTTTTAGTTGTAGGAGCCCTTACAGAGTACTATCAGCCGTGCCAGCCGAACTTATTTAGGTGTTACTCCTCTCTCACTCCCTATTTATCCTGACTCGTGACAGGCAAAGCCTGAGTTTGGGATCAGGTTGGTCTTTGTGTTTAAAAATCTATCAGTGAAGTACTAGCTGCAGAATCTAAATTATTAAATATTTGAGCTGCCAATTTATTGTTTTATTTTATTCTTTTAGTTAAATGCTACAAACTAGAAGCTTGTTGGTTATACTTTTTTAATGTAATTTTTATCCACACACAAAATCTACACAAGAGTTGCTATAATGAATCTTTTGTTGCTGCTGAAAGTTGGCACTCAAAAATGTAAATTTTAAATCTACTAAAGCGAAAATTGTGGTATTAGAAACACGTGCTGTCATAGTAACACACAAAATTGAAAATTGTGCCACAACCCTTGTGCATGACTAGAAAAAAACCATAAAATGCCACGCGTGTTGTTATAACCAATGCAATCCAATTTGAAAAATAAAAACATATTTACCAGTAAAAGCTAGATTTACTTAAAATATATTTACTTGCCAAGTTATTTCGTTTCCGTTTTTAGGTGCTGTAATTCATAGCGGGTTCAGACGGCTTTTTCTGAAACATTGGAAAACCAAAATCGCTTACATTAGCATCAATCATTTAGCACAAACAATAGGAACGCCATTGCGCGTGAAGTCATTAGCTTTTTGGGTTGTCTCTGTTATTGTATTTGCGATACAAATTTATATAAAAGAAGCAGATCCGGCGTGGTGAGATTTACGCCGCTATTATTTTAGGAATGTTTGTTTTTTGCTGTTTTAACCGACGCTGTTAATCATAAATTTGCCTCTCTCCCACCTTATTCTCCAGCTTTGACAACTTAGAACACTTAATTCAGTTAATTAATAATCTTTAAAAAATTCGTAGGTCTTTATGAAAGACTTATTTTTAATTAAGTTTGAAATGTTTGTTACCTATACATTTTTAAGAATAAATTTAAATAACTTTTATAATTGAATTAGGCTATTCACATCTCTTTAAGTGGATATTAATGGAACTAAAATTTTATTAGTTTTAAGACAATTAAATACACTTGATGTTTCTTTTTATTTAGCTTGTCGATAAATTTTATTTGAAATTATATAATTTTTAAATGCACGATTTTTCTTTCCAAAACGAGAAAGTTGCAGGGATATCAGAGTAAATTAATCTAATTGTGAAAATAGTAGTTTGTGAACCTCACTATAGACATATATTATTGTCCATATCCTTTTTTCTGCTTACTTTTACCAAATATTTATGGATCTTTGTATTTGTCTAATCGGAAATGATTTTAACTGATTGTTTTAATCCTCCGTGAAACTCTAATTATTTTTTAAATAGCTATTGGCTTTTATTAATTTTAGTAGGAGTATTCCTACTTGAAACCTTCTTGCAACGTGATATTTAAGTATTACTTTAATACAGTTGTTAAGTAAACATTATTAAAATTAAAATAACAGATTGTAGTTATATGACATCTTAGAATAAATCGAGAAATATTAGTGCAACTACAGTTTAATTTTTAAAGGAAGATACTGATTTCTTTACCTTTATATCACTTGCAAATATAATGTTACTAGAATATAAAGGGTTAAGTAATAAGTTATTAATGCTTGTAAAGTATAACAAATAAATAAATTTCATTTACTCAAAAGAATTAGCAGCTTACAAGCAACTACAAGAAATACGTTTTTGGTGCATTCAACATAGATTGGTTTACGACAGATGCAACGAGATTTTCCCAATTTTCTTTGTTTTCTGTTTGACTGCAAATGTAGCATTTCTCTCTCATTTGTCTGATTAATGGGTCTTTCTAACATTGTGACTTTCTCCAAACTAAACCCAAAATTAAAGATTGCTCTTTGCTCATCTTATTTGGCAAGATTTAACAAAGTATGTAATGTTTATTTTTTTAATGCGCTAACACTCAAGAGATTCTATGACAAGCTAACGCAAGAGTGATAAAAATTGTCCGTAACGATATTCCGCTCAGAATTTTTATATCGATAACAAAAAGCTTTTAAATAGATGCGAAGGCTTTTGCGGCCGGTGTTATGGTGCATCGAGTTATAAGGCCGTGGTCGGAGTTCAGAAACTCTTGACGTTTCGTCTACAACTGCAGCGGACATCTTCAGAAGAAGATCTTCTAAATATGGATGGTAGGTTACGTGATCGCGCTATCTGCTGACGCCATCGGGTCGTTGCAGGTAATATTTTGGCATTTTCTGACGTCACTCGCTTTTTTGCCGTATCGCGGTCTGTTTTTTGCCCCTTGAGAGCGATAAACCAAGACCTAGGTAGATTGAATCCGTCGTCCTTGTTGAAATTATTTTTATATTTGTAAATCTCCACCGCCTCTCTGTATAATCTCGGGTAGTAATTCCTACAGTTGAATAAAACTTGTGTTTGCCTGAATTCTATCTCGTGGTTAGGATTTTCCAAAGCATGTTTAGCAACTGCTGACTTATCGGGTTGGTTACGGTGTAGATGAAGTTTATGTTTCTTTATCCTAGTGGTAATCGTTCGGCCCATAGTCCCAATGTAGACTTGCTCACATAAGCAAAGTATGCAGTATACCCCTGGTGTATCCTGTGGATTTCTTGTATCTTTGGCTGGTCTAAGCAAATCCCGTATCTTGGTGGTGGTAGCATAGATGGTTTCCACTTTGTGTTTATTGAGAATTTTTCCTATCCGGTCTGTAACCCTGTTGATGTAAGGTAAAAAAGCTTTGTCTACTGTAGCCGATTTTGGTTGTGTTTCTCGTACGCATTTGTTAGATTTGATTGCTCTATTTATCTCCGTCCTTGAGTAGCCATTCCCTTGTAAGGCTCGCTCCAAATGTTTTAGTTCTTTATCTAAAAACTGTCGTTGACATATACGTCGTGCTCGATTTAACAATATTTTCAAAACCGTTATTTTTTTTTGACTTGGGTGGTGATTCAACCGCTTTTCTGTACACGATGTGTTGTAAATGTCCATTCTCCGATCTCAACACCTGTATCACCATTCGATTCCAGTTCTATGGTAAAATGTATGCTTGGGTGTATAGAATTCAGGTGCATAAGAAATTGTGGTAGAATCTCCTTTCCGTGTCTCCATATCACAAAAGTGTTATCGACGTATCTTAGACATATGTAGTAATTGGCAAATACAAGGCTAAGTGGGCTACTCATTGGTACTCCGTCTTTTTGTTCGTAATATACGCCTTGCCAAACAAAGCAACCGGTCATAAGGCACTGCTGATATAACTGTAAGGTATCGTTAGGAAAGATTCTCTTCAGGTGATCTAGGGCATCTTAAATCGGCACTTTGGTAAACAGGAAAGTTACATTGAAGCTATTAGATCTCTCTTTTGTAGCTGGATGCTTTGTAGCTGGTTGACAAAATATGCGAAGTACTTCCTGGCTAAGCTTGTGTTTGGAAAAATTTATTACAGTTTGCTTATAATCCAGTTGGTTAAGAGATTTTTTCTTCTGCAAATGCTGAAATTTAGAAGATTTTCTAACTGTGACGATCGCTTTGTGTTTCTCCGTAGAATAGAAAGTGATGCGGGCTACAGTATCCCAGGCACCTTTATGGATTCTGTTGGCTAAGCTGACATGAACTTGCAGTCATTCTCAGTACACTTAAGGTGGAAACCATCTATACTACCACCACCAAAATACGAGATTTGCTTAAATCAGCCAAGGATTCAAGAAACCCACAAAATACACCAGGGGTGTACTGCATACCTTGTTCATGTGAGCAAGTCTACATTGGGACTACGGAGCGAACGATTGCCACTAGGATAAAGGGACACAAAAGTGATCTATGTCTTAATAAACTCGATAAATCAGCAGTTGCTGAACATGCGTTGGAAAATGCTAACCACGAGATAGAATTTTTTGCAAACACAAGTTTTATCCAACTGTAGGAATTACTACTAGAGGTTATACAGAGAGGCGGTGGAGATTTATAAATATAAAAATAATTTTAATTGGGACGACGGATTCAATCTACCTAGGTCTTGGTTTATCGCTCTCAAGGGGCAAAAACAGACCGCGATAGGGCGAAAAAGCGAGTGACGTCAAAAAATGCTAAAATATTACCTGCAACGCCCCGATTGATGTCAACACGATGCACCAAAAATCTTTTACTTATCTCTGCCCTTCAATTTTTTCTGCAGGTTAACGGATAACAATAACGTTGTACACGCACCAAATTTTTATTCTATGGTTTGCCAGTTTTGTGAGCATATATCGTGTAAATCCAGTTTTTTCTCTAAATCAGTATCTCCTAACGTGGACCCCACGCGCCAGAAAGGTTCAATTTTATTTCTAACGGGAGTAATTCGACAGTGAGTTGTTACAATAATTTTTGCATTTATTACGGTTCGTTATATAAATATATATTTATAACATATATTTAAAAATCAGAGTGTATACAGCGGTCAGCTGGTTAATAATCGAGAAAAGAAAAATATGCTAAAAGAGAAAATTGGGAAAAGCATGTAGTTAACTAGAAAGCACGTAAGCCCAAAAAACGAGACAGCCCCCTATTCCTTTTAGTATTTCTATAACATTACTTTTTTAGGTAAGTTATTTTTATATGAAAAAAAGGATATTAAGATTATAGACTTCAAGACAATTAACGTTAGCTGACAAAATGCTTTAGCATATTATCACCATATATGTGCAATAAAGTTGGAATCTTATGTTATTAATGCATATTATTATTCAAATGTATTGTGCCTTGAATATTACTGCTGTTCACATAATAGTTGTTTTATTTTATCACTTAACTTTATATGTATAAATTACTCTATTCATCCAAATAATGCAGTACATGCTAGCTAGAGGTATAATTCTCATTAAAAATATTTATTATTAGTATTACCCACTATGAACATTCAAAGTTTGATAAAATATATTTGAAAGGAATATTAATTAAGCTAAAAATGTCAGTATACTGCTTATCTCTATTCATAATTAAGAAAAAAAAATTTAACAAGTTTCTTTGATCACCAAGATATAAATATATTGCAATAGGTGATTATATGGTAATAGCAAATATTTATTTTAAAGAACTTAAGTGACCACTCGAAAATGCAGAAAAATTTATAAAAAAATAGAACAGCACCCACAAACACATAATATTTCGGACATGTTGTTACCTCATTACATATGTATGTAATTCCAAGTTCTGATCTTATAATCACTACAGTCGGTCATATAACGCTCTAATATACTAAAAGTGCATAACAATAAAACGAACCAGGAAGACTACATGTATAAAGTAAAATTATCAAGCATTTTTATTAACAAAAATAGATATGTGTCAGTTTTGAGAATAAAATTCATTTGTTTTCTATTCCCGATTTTTCCCTGATATCTTGTTGGTTACTTAATGTATTTTGTTTTTTTATTTTCTGCTTCGTGAATGCCACTTTTTTTGGAAGTTTTTTCAGGCCAATTTAATGGCTTTTTAGGCTTCCCCCACGTGAATAACAGTTTAATTTTTGAATAATAAGCATTATATGTCACAGGCGCTAGAACTTTACAGACGTGATCTGAAGCGTCTGTTACAGCTACGCCATTAGAATTTCCTTAGTTACTGTAACTCCTATATCTATTTTATTTTGCTTAGCACCATAAACATCATCGATATCCGATTTCTTGTGTTTGAAGATGAAGCTGACTGCGGCACCCATTCTTGGCCTGAGACATGGTCTTCAAAATTTCGTGGTTGGAATTACTTTTTTTGACTAATGTTTTAAAATATACCACTTGTTGCTTATAAGTTATGCTAGTAAATTTAAATTTATGTAAATAATTTAGTCAAGAAAATAAAAATTAAAACGCCATAACGCTTTATTACTATAGCACTAAGATTTTTACGTATGTAAAAGGTTTATTGTTTTTAAAATCAAATATATATACATAAATAAGTTATTATTATTTTACTACTTATAAATATTATTTATTAAGTAAATATATAAAAAATTATATTCCAATTATAGATTAAAATTTCACATTATGTAATTACAAAATAAGAAATTAATGCTTACCTGTTTAATTCACTTTTAACACTTCTCCAAAAGGCACTTCCTTCTTCACTAACAGACAAAATACAGTCATTAATATAACAATCCATATTAAGTAAGTCGTTACTAGTGCTAAGAACAATTATAGTAGTGTATAACCCTAATTCTACATAACTTTATTATACTTATATAACACAGCTCTACAAAAAAATCGAAAGTCTTAGTGCACAGACATGACATACCTTACTATATAAGTAATCAACCACGCTGAACCTGAATCTGAGATCCATTTAACCCTATCACGTTAGGGATTTTCATAACCTCAGAAATAAAGCCCAAATAAACCTATAACCCCTTATATCATTAACCCATCAGACCCACTGATCTCTTAACCCCTTAATCCGTGAACCTATGAACCCCTGAACCCTATAACCCCATAATTCCATAACCTCTTAACCCAACGGGTAAGAGACTGTAATTCCGGAAATATAAATTAGATGAACTGTTTAACAGTATGAAACCATTCATAGTAAGCCGCAAAACACCTTAACTTCATAACCTCTTAAACCGTAATGGTAAACCCTACAACTCCATTACCCTCTTAACCCCATAACCTTAAAATCTGATAGATAGAGAATTATAAGGTTTAAGAAGTGAAATTTAATACGTTTGAAACAGCTGTGCTCTAAAACCTTGTAATCGCATAACTTCTCAATCCCTTTACCTCATAATACATATCAAAACTTCAAACCCCATAACCGAATTTTCTGTTCTTCACACTAATAATAAAAATAAAGTTTATATATATATATATATATATATATATATATATATATATATATATATATATATATTAAATGAAGAGAATGTGTTTATCCATCTTCTTTTGATCGTTTATGATAACGAACTTGTTTATTCTTGAATGATCTCCGTAGGGAACGCCGCTTGAAGTTTTTGGCTGTCCTTTTCCGTGTTTTTCTTCAGATTCCAACAGTAATCCACCATAATATTAACACCCCATGTTCCTTGACAACACTTCTCCATATCTTTCATGTCTTGATGGTATTTCTGTTTCTGTTCCTTAGTGAAGTCACCGAGTTTATCTGGAAAACAATTAAGGTGTAAATCTAAAAAATGTAGTTTAATACTCATGTTGTACCTTAAAATTTTTATCCTGTTATTTACCAATTTTTCATAATCTTAACTTTATGATTTCCTAGGAAGTTCTTACATACATTTTGGAAACTGATCCATGTTGTTTTCTTCATGTGGGCTATCAAATTGACATCGTTGATGAATGCCCAAATCTGCGGACAGTCGAAAATTTCTGCCTCTGCGTCACTAAGTTTGGGCATTTTCTGAGCTGTATATTTGATACAGATTCCAAATTTATCTAAAGCCCTCACAAACTGTTTCATTAAGCTAAGTTTCAAGTGTAGTGGAGAAATTAAATTTTTTTATTTATTTACAAGCGGTGGTTTAATAACGTTTGAAGATCCGGACTGCAGTAACTTTTGTTTAGGTCATTTCTTTGTCTTATAATGATTCACTCAATTTCGGCTGTTAAAAAAACTTAAGAAAAGGAAATTGGATATTTCCACTCTGCATTCCTAGCATGATTCCCATAAAATTTTGTGATCCCCACATATCCTTTTTTTAAACGATTTTAAAATTTTCATACGACTCTTTGAGGAGCAATCGATATAGGAACTAAAATATTGATGTTATCATATAGACTTCAGACTACGAATTGCCATGACGACATAAACACCGTTATCCAGGGTCTCTGCCGGATCACGGAATAACTCCCTTGCCTGCCGTTAGCCACGTGTAGGTACCCTGGATTGCAAACACAAAAAAACAACACTTTAAAACTGATAGAAGCGATCCTTCCGACTCTTCATACATGGAGTTACAGGGTTATAGGGTTAAGGGGTTAATGGATTAAGGGATTAAGGGGTTATGAGGTAAAGGATCATAGAGTTAAGATGATAGATTTTATACTGTCAAACAGTCCATTTAACTTTTCGAAATTACAATCGTACGCGCCTCTTACCCGTTGGGTTTTGAGGTTATGGAGTTATGGGGTTATAGCGTTTAGGGGTTAATGAATTAAGGAATTAAGAGGTTATCGGGAGAGTAGGTCTGATGGGTTAAAGGTATGAGGGGTTATAAATTTATTTGGGTTTAACTTTTAAGGTTATAAAAAACCCTGAAGTGATGGAGTTGAATGGACCTCAGGTTTGGATTCAGCGTAGTTAATTACATATAGTAAGATGTGTCAGATCTTTGCACTAAGACTTTCGATTTTTGAAGGTTAAGCATAGTAGAACCGGAATAATTAAGCTTAAATTTAGTTTATAAAATATTATTGTTAAATTTCCTTAAGCTACGATTGGATTTACAATTATAACTTTTGAGCCTGAACAAGGTCTGAATGTAAAACTTTTCTCTAATCCATATACTTAAAAAAATACATAACTTTCAAATCTGTGAGTATTCCATATCTCGTCACCCTTGATATATCACAGAGTAGTAACAAAATCCTGAACAAGTAGAGTCTAACAACAAAAAACATTAATAGCTTGGCCTCGATCTATCAGTCTGCTAAAACAATATAGGAATAAGTAAGTTCCTATTAAGTATGAACTACAGCATTTAATTCATTTCCATTCCTATAAATAGGTCATATAAAACTAGTTGTGTTTTTATTAAACGTAAATTGATCTTATGAAGAGGTTATACAGTTTCTAGCGGATCTGAATTATGATAAAAAAATGTTTAAAGTTGTTTTTTAATGGTTTAATTGTTTTTTGGAAATTGTCGAATCTTATGCTTCTTTTACAATAATTTTCTTATGAGTTCCGAGTTTTCTCTTGCATAACATCAGTTTTAGGCTCTTACCTATAATAAAGCATAAAAATAACTCTCAAAAACTGGTTTTATTACGTAATACAAGTAGAAAATCATAGATTTGATAACTTTCAAATAAAATTATGTACAAATTATAATAATGTCTTTGAAGTCGTGCCATATTGCTGCAACTTTATTGCTGATGCCTACTTCCACTCCATTACATTCTGTGGTGCATTTCTATACACTTTGTTCTCGAGGTATTTCAGAAAAAAGTCATTGGCTTTAGAATAGGGAATTCCAATTTTAACGTCTCCTATTCGCGTGATTATACTGCATATTTTCGAATTCAACATCACGTTATTACAATGTTGGCTGAACAAAGTTGCGCAGCATTAGAATGTAGCAAGTCCCATTTATTGTCACAGCTCTGCTAAAATAATATTGGTCAGTTACCTCAAATTATGCGGTATTACACGAACCATTAACTTTGACCTAATTAAAGGTTCTTTATACACCCCATGAGAACAACAAAAGTGACTTCATTTACCGCAATGCGATAATGTGGTTAACGTTATTATTATTTATAATATTCAAAGCATTTCTATAAAGGGCATCAAAGATTTCACTCGTTGTCTGTACAATATGCAATATTTGGGAAGGTATGGTTAGGGTATTAGCATATTTTCGTAATAAATTTCGAGAGACAGTCAGATTACAAAAGGCTCATTTCTTTCACAATTTTTATAAGTTTTGGTGCAAGATAATCCCAAAAGAAAGTTTTTTTAAGGTAGTTATAATAAAACAAACAAAACATCTACCGAAAAATTGTTTACTAAAATATAGGTGTTGAAAAATTATTTTTTAAAGATAATGGCATCTAAATGTGATCCTGCGTACTCGTGGCACTCTATTAAACGAAAAGCAAAATTTTTAGCACTGCGCGGCACGTAGTCTCCGTAATGGTTGTCATTTCTTTAAGGATATTTCTTTTCCATAAACCAAAAGCCCAGGTTTCTGTTGTATACCCTTGATTTAAGATACGCTTACAAGAAAAAATGATAAGAGTCAAATCAGGGCTACGTAAAGTCCAGTTTATATCACCTCTTCTTGAAATCAATTATTGGGGAAAAGTTTTACGAAATCGCGACACACATGTTATAAGTGTGAGATGTTACTACATCCCGCTTAAACTAAGTTATTGATTTCAGGTAGCAAAATTTTGCGGTTCAGATACCAATAAACCACTGTTAACGCGCGACCCCTTTATCTTCAAAGAAATTGCAGTACAACTGTCACTTTTGGTAAATAAAGGAGTTTCTCATTGTGGGTTCGTAGTGCTCTAGTAACGGCAGTTCTGTTTGTTAACGTGCCCATTGAGGTGAAAATGTGCCTCAACTGAAAACAAAATGTTGTTGAATGAATTTAAATGCTTAGCTAGATAGACAGTTAACGAATTGAAGTTTCTGACTGGCATTGTCGGACTTTAATTTTTACACCAATTGAATTTTATAGATGTTCCGACACATATCTTTGCGCAGAATGCGCTGTAAAGATAAATAATCTATGCACATTCAACAGCTAGATCATGAGTCTCGCTCTCTACGTCTTCGTTAGATTTTTATGACCTTGCTCGTCCCGACTTAGGTTTATCCGTAGTTGAACCGATTTCTTCAAACTTTCGCGTCCATTTTCTAAAGATAAAAACGCTTGGCACTTATTTTGTGTTACGTAAAACTTTCTTCATGCAATAATCGCCAAGTTATTGTTGTAAAATTTTCGCACACAAAACGCATGGTTCGCTTTCGAAAAACGCTCTATAGCGACTACAATCCCGAAGGTCGAATTACCCATTAACATGCCTTCTACGCCTTTCTAGTTCGTTGCGCAGTGAGCCCATTATTCAAAACTTTCTTTTAGGACACCCAGTATTATGCATACGGTTTTCTAGAAACTTGATTTAGACATCATACATCTGTTTAGAATTTGTCACCAAGGATTTAATTTTATTGCAGTACGCAACTTCGATCTTCAAATAATCCATACGCGTATTTTTTATGAATGTCGCTATTCAAAGTTTTCTAAATGGAAAAGTAGAGGATTAAGGTGTAGTAAATTTGATAGCCATTGACATCTTGATTTACGCGTACTCTGAGTAATGGTGCTGAATCTTCTTAAAATGGAATTACTTGTGCACGAATTATTTACATATTAGAAGCTCTAATATACCTTCCAACACTTTCCGTGATATACAATTGCGTTTATTTTTGGCGCCATCGTCTAATAATACGAGTTGAGGAGGACTACGACCGTTATTGGAACCCTTTTCATAACTTGAGATGACCTTTGCTATCTTGCGGCTAAATGCGTCCTTTAGCCGTGTATGTCTATATATAAACTGTTTGATAGTGAAAGCTTTTTTACTAAAGAAGAAGATTGCACTTGAAACGCAGGTACGCCTCTTTTGTGCATTTATCTGCTTGAAGATATGAAAATTTAAGTGGTGGTCAGTTTTTGGTATTTAATGAACACTCCAGTCTAAAATTTTAAAATAGCATTGCACACTTGAGGAGCATAAATTATCCTGTCATATAAGTCGATGCAACCTCTCATGGGTCAATACTTTAAAACTTGTAATCAATGAAACCTAATAATACTTAATTTTTACCTTACGTACATAAGAAAATGCGTGACGTATACCTCTTAATATCTCCACGAAATAACGCATAAATGCAGTAACTTAAAATTAATCACCTTTTTAGTATTACTCTTCAAACGGCAGCAGAGTAATAGGAGTAATTAAACCTAAACAACATAATCTTGCACCCTATTCTGTTATTTCAATTTTATTACATATAACTAACGTAAAAATAATGTTATCTTAATTAAATTTTAATTGTATTTCGTTAAGAGGTAAAATACATCATGCAAACTTGTGCAACTAAAAGTGTTCGCCATCTTTCTAATCAATGACACAAACCGCAACATCATGAAAAACTACCCTAAATAAAGCCATTAAAGAAATTGTACTTGTAGTTCTGTTGTAATGCAAAGCAACTTTAAGTGTCATATTATTTTCTCATGTCCATGTCTTGCAATATTGAAAAGTTTGTAAGTCACATTGAAGTTTGAAGAAAAGGTTTATGATTTTTTAATAAACACCACTAGTTGGACATTTTATTTTAAATTACTCCTCAGTAGCACTCCCTAAATACTAATAACATTTCCACAATGGACAAAAGTCGCACACTATACTATGCTTTGCACCTTCACTTCACTAACTCAAAAGACTTAGTTCCTTAAGTATTCATCCTAGGGGTGTTTTGTCGAGAAGTTAGATGGCCTCTACGTTTACATGCCGAAGAAGTCGTTGCTCATACGTTTTGGCCAACTTAATGATCTCGGTGAAGGTCACTAAAGTACCAAATATTATTTACTAGGTTTCTTAGTACTTTATTCTAAAATTTTGGAACAATAAGAATATCACTCTTTGTGGCACAATCTTAAAGTTATGTGCTATATCTAAAGTACCCTTTTATAAATTGGTAGAGTGAAATGTATCCCAAACAGCCAATACATTTTTCTTCAGTTAATACCAAGCCCTTAGACTTTCTTCGACGTTGGCTTACTAGTAAAATTTTGCATCAAGACTAATGCTCAAATATTTTGCTGAATTTACATAGAGTGTCTTAGTATTCTTTATGCTTGTAAGTATATTTTAGCATAATTTATTAGTAAAGTAAACACGTACAGATTTAGTTTTATTTAATTTGATTTGCCATTGTTTGGTCCATTTATTAATTAATTAATTAATTATAAATGTTCGTAATTGATTTGCAGATTTTTTGTAATATTAGCCTTTACCTAAGACCGCATTATTTGCAGAGGTGGTAATTGTATTCTATATACTAATTTGAATATGTGATTGGTACAGATCCGGTATAGGACAGGTCTTAAAACACTACCTTGTGGAATCCCTGCTTCAATTCCTTTTATTTCAGAATGAGCTTCCCTCTTTTATTTTAAAGATCTGTCCGAAATACACGGTTTTATCAGCTGGGGATATTTTTAGGTAGTTTCTTACACCCCACTTTTGTCGAAAGTCTACACAACATCAAGGAAGATTGTCGAGCACACGTTTCTGTTTTTTAGTAATTTATCAATAGCATTGTAGACTTATGGAGTTGATTAATAGCAAACTGATAAGTTCAATTCGAGTTTTTCTTTTGATAATGGTTTTCAGCCTCTCCAATATTATTTTGTCAAATAATTTTGACATTACAGGAGACAGTGATAAGATGAAACTTTTTGAGGTGCTTTACTCGTGACCTCTGCAATTTTCCACAACTTAGGAATGTATTTCACTCTGAATGAAGCATTAATCAAATATGTAAATTTTACAATGACTTTTTCCGAGAGTTCTCCATGGGCTTTCTTTGGGTTGATATATTTTTTATTTTATCTACTATTTATTTTAAATTCTTCGTGAAATTTCTGAATCGGCAAATTATTTTTTTTATTTTATTTTAAAGTACTTTTAAGGTGCTCAACAAATCTAACTATTTTTCATTGTTTTTTCGACAAACTACCATTTTCATTCTTAATTAGGGAATTCTAAAAAATAAATCTTCTTAATAGCTTAATTTCTTTCTAGATGGAATAGTCCATGCTTCTATCAATGTCAATTTACTAAAATAGGTACTAATTGATTCATTCACAATCTTTTGTTTTCCCTTCTTAGAAGCCATTTTCTCTTTTCGGAAGTGACTTTCTTTATTTATTTGCTGATTACCTTTAATAATCTTTGCTTTTTCATTTAATTGTGCTTTTGTTCTTAAAGAATCAAGATTAAGATTAATTTAGAAGCTGTGACATTAGTTCAGCTTATAGACAAATATCTATGAACATTCTCTTTTTGGATAAAGGGGTCGCTAAGCTTCAGAAGTATAAGAGCATGGTCAGAATTAATGTTCTAGGCTTCTTCAACTTGAACATACAAAATATGTATTAAGGCCGATATTTGATTTAATTTAGTGGGTTGCCACGTTGTTTGTTCGTTGAGAATAATTCACATTTAGTTATATTATTGCTTCAAGTAATTTATTACTCTTAGTCGTCATTAGTCTAGATCTTCATTGGGCGGGTTTTATAGAAAAGCGATCTTCATTCTTGAATCTACTATTTTAACTATTTAGGAGTTTCATATGCTTTTCTTTTCTTGGTGCGTTTCAGGGGGGTAATAGACTGAAGTCATTAATTTTACTTTAGACATTTGCCGAAGTAGGCTGAAAGTCTTTGAATGTGCACCTTAATATTTGATTGTGCATAGAATTTATTATTGATATTTTACCGACCTTCAAATTAATTACTATTGAATGTCACGCAGGTCTAAGAATAAGTGTACAAGTTGTGAAATCTTCAGGTTAGAACTTTTTTCAGATTGTTGCTGAGCACAATGTCTGAAGACCACTTGACTTTTGTCATTTGCGACGATGTACTGAAAAATGTTGATAAAACCTTATCCAAAACTGTTCTCACGTTTCTGATATATCCTCGGTTACGTGTGGTTGTAGAAATGCTGCTTCGCAGTACATTTTTAATGCTGTTCCATTATGCAACGAGCAAGCTAAACATGTCAAAAGAGGACTTTTAAAATTGTAGACGATTATATATTTCAGTAGAGCTCATTTCAATTAAATCAGACATAATTTTGAAGCATTTGCGCCATTTTATTACAGTTTAATTACAATCTCTCAAGTAAATTTATATATGAATATTAATAAAAATATATGATAATTAATTTTTGTCACGAAGATATGATTAATTGTAGTTTAATTTTAATTAAGCGAATCTTTTTACCTGATAGAAACGTTAACTTTGAGTAGACGTCCCAGCAAATTACTTCCATTGAAAGTCGTTATTAATTTGAAGGATGCAATTAACTTGATCCTTTTACGTTCGAGCACGTACACATATTGATGTACAGGCTGTCAGCGGAATTATAAGTACATGCTAATTAGATTTGCTCCACTGAGTAGAGCTGTATAGCGGCTTAACTGACTTTTGACCTTTTCGCAGCACAGCAACCTGTTACGCTGAAGCTCCTTCTATCTCTAGCATGATCGAGCAAAGGAGCAAATACTAAGTTTCAGCGAGCCTGTCGCCACGCATTAATATCTCCCCGGCCGGAAAGTTCCGGATAAAAAGACAAACTTTTTAATCCGAACTTTGCAATTCCTGCCAATCCGATCTAATTATTCTTAAAAACGGAGTTCTTGCCGAAATTCCGCGCTTCCGTGTCGTTCGAGTGGCGGCGCCCGAAAGCCATTTGCGACGTCCGTAATCGAGTTAGGAGAGCACCGGCCCAAGGCGCAGGGCGGCCGGAGCGGCGCATTCAGCAACAGCCGGACGCCTAGCAGAGTTAAATGTAGCCGTAATGCCTCGTAAAAAAGGGAGTTGCCAGTGGCCATTAAATTTCCTGAGAATGGCAGCAAATATTTGCCGACTACTTTCTGACGTCAACCGCGTTCTTAAGGCGCACTGCACGAATCAATTCGATAATGGCCTCCGTGAGGATAGATACGCCGTCGCTTCGAATGATATTTAATGCTGCACAAACAAAACGAAGCAAATTACACAAAGCGGCCGGCCACACGACAGTTTCTCGTGCTGGTATTTTCCGCCGGGCAATAATGTCCCGAATTCAAATGTTGAATTATAGTCAGCTTAATTTAAAAGGTTATATAACGTCTAGACATGTTTAAACTGCTATATACGTGCAAGATAACTATATCACCTATATTGCCTAATGTTACTTATTGTTACAAATTTCACTGATTCAGTGTATGAAGTGATAATCTAAAATGATGTACGTGGGCAATCTGAAAAGTTTTGAGCCTTAACATGAAGATGGCCCCACTCCTCAAAACCATTTTGATACTACAATCTTGACGCTTGTTTGACAGTTGTATCAGCCGCTCAGTGCTTTTGTGAAAATGGAAAACTTGAATGCCGTGCTATTATTAAATATTTGCATTTGAAAGGCAATATGCCTATGCAAATTAAAGCCGAATTAGGCGCCGTTTAGGGAACTCTGCTCCATCATTTATATCGTGAAAAGATGGACAGTCGGATTTAAACGTGGTCGTGCCAGCTTGACTGATAATGAGAGTTAGGGACGACCAACACCGACCAACTGCGTCCTCCACCGATAACATCGAAAAAGTGTACTAAATGGTACTGGACGACCGTCGAATCGAGGTTAGAGAGGTGGCAGAGGTTGTGAGCGTATGGAAAGAACGCGTTTGTCATATATTGACTGAAGATTTGGGGGTGAGAAGGCTGTGCTCACTTTGTATAAAAAATTCATCCGAACGGACATTTCCAAGGCCCTGCTTAAGCGGTTTCATCGGGAAACTTGGGTCTACCATTACAATCCTGAAACAAAGGAACAGTCAAAACAGTAAATCGTGAAAAGTGAATCTGCTTCAAAAAAAAGCGAAGATGGTTTCATCGACCGGGAAGTTGATGGCAATTATTTTATTGGGATATTTAGGGAATTCTGTTCATCGGCTACTTAGGAAAACGAAAAGCAACAACAGGGTCGTATTACGCATTGTTATTAGACCAGTTGCAGGCAGTAATTGCTAAAAATGGCCCCATTTGGAACTGTAGAAAATGCTTGCTCTTTCATCAAGACAACGCACCGGCTTACACTTTGGCGGCTGCCTTGGCCAAAATTAACAAATTGCAATTTAAATTGATTGACCACCTACTATATTTACCAGATCTGGCCCCCAGAAACTACTTCCTGTTTCCTAAGCCTAAAGTTTGGCTCGGAGGGCAAATATTTTTATCAAACCAGGAGGTCATCCCGACCGTAGATGCCTATTTTGCACAACAACGACAACTACTATTTGGATCGGTTAAAGAGGACTATTTTGAAAAATAAAATAAAATTTGACAGAAAAAATCCTTATTTCTATGTTGGGCTCAAAACTTTTCAGACTGCCCGCGTACACCAAATGAGAAAACGTTTCTTATTTAGATTATAGCCACATACAAAAATATATCAATCTTTAAATTACTAAAGTAATTCATTCTTCTTGTTTTTTTTTGTTTTCACAGTTTTTATAAGTTCTATGCCACTTTTCGTAGATTTTTATAGTTACTTTCCATTCCAAAGTTTGATGATTGTATAATACCTTGAGCGTTTAAACAAGTTATTGCATAAAATATCTGTAGTACGAAAATTTATCACTCAGAAAGTGCATCACTCTCACTTTAAAATGCAATTTTATTAGATGTTTTTGTGGGTTATTTTGTTACAATGATTCTGATATAAATTTGTGACATTTAACATAATTTGCCCTACTATTTGCGCACGTAGCTCAATCGCTTACGAGATTGTCTTCTGCCAAAATTCGTTGCAGAACATACCACCACATAACTGTAAAGACAGTTAGATGAGTGGTAGGTGAGAAATTATAACGTTTTTCACAATTTTTCACCAAAATAATTGGCGAGCTTTCAAAGACATCCAACGAAAACACTTTAAAGGGATGCAGGGGTTACAGACAAGCTAAGAGAAGTCAAGTGCGTTCTCTGAGTGATAAACATTTTTGTACCACAAGCATTTCTATTAATTGTTTTGAGTGTGTCGACATACTGAACAATTATTCAAAATTGTTTTTACTCTCTGCACATCCCTTCTCAAAATGCGTCTCAGTAAAAGCGTTTTATTTTTATTATTTTTATTGTATGTTTTTAAATTATTTTTTTCTGTTTTTATCTGTTATATTTAATTTTACTTACTTACGAAGTCCTAGGTCTTTTTACCTTTAAATGTAAGTCTGGTTGAGTTGAGTCCTGTATTGTTGTATCCACCGTTTTCTATCTTGCGTTAGGTTTTGTATTCGATCCCATTTTATTCTCTTTTTCACTGTTTCCTCTTTAATTCTGTCGATCCATCTTGTTCTTGACCATCCTTTCTTATTTTTTCCCAGCACTCGCGTTTCAAACTCTCTTTTAGTAAGTCTTTTGCCCGGCATTCGACATGTCCAAACCATCTGAGTTGTCCCTCTATAGTATTTTCATTAATTGGTTTTATTTGTAAGTTTTGTGTAAACGTTTTATTTCTTATTTTATCCCTCCTGTTTTTGTTTTCTATGTTTCTCAGCAAATGCATTCCCATTGCGTTAATTCTTGATTTTTGTCTTTCTATTAATGTTTATTTCCCACTACTGTATATGATTGTTGGCATAACCACTTTTTTTTAACTTTGGTTTTTATATTTTTCGGTACTTCTCTTTTTCCCAGGAATGTTGTCTTTATTGTATTATATATATTTTTATTTTTCCCAGTCTCTCGTTTATTTTTTTGTCTAACTTCTCATTTTCTTCTATTATTTCTTCTAAATATTTAAAGTATTCAACTTGTTCCTTTGTATTAGAAATTATCACCGTTTTTGTTTCTTAGTATTAATTTTTATGTTTATCTTCTTTAATTCTTTGTCAATTACTTTAAAGTTGGATTATAAATTCTCTCAAGACTATGTTAACTGCGAGCGTCAATTCTACCAACTGTGTTTTTTTTTATTTGTCAGTATCCCAATGTTAGTTTTTTATCTTTTTCTTAGCATTCTTTAGTACCCCATCTAGAAGTACTGAAACTAAGAGAAGACTTAATACACATCCCTGTTTATCTCCCTGTCGAGTTTCAAATTCTTTAGATTCTTCGTTATTTGTTCTTACTGAGTTCGTATTTCCTTTATACATGTCCTTTATTACCTATATGGTGTTTTTATTTACTCCTCTTTATTGTAGCATTTTTCATATATGTATATTTTTTTATTCTTATTGAATAAGTTTTAACTTGGTTGATGAACATCAGGTCGTGAGTACTTTTATTTTTCTTAAATCCGCATTGCATATCTTCCAGTGTTGTATCGATTTTATTTCTTTTTTTGCGAATAGTTTCCCAAGGACATTTGATATCGTTATTTCTTTGTAATTATTGCATTTTTTCTTGTCCTTCTTTTTATATATGAGTAAGATGATGTATGTTTTCCTATTTTTTGGTATTCTTGCATTTTTTAATGCATCATTTATTATTTCTGTTAGTTTGTTTGTCCCTTCTCGTTTCATATGTTTTATCATTTTCTTGGTGATGTTTTTACCGGGTGCTTTACCTACTTTTAACGTCTTTATTGTCTACCATATTGCTTTTTGTTCGAAATACTTTCTCCATCTATCCATTATTTTATCTTCTTTGATTATTATATTACCTTTTTATCTTTAATATTCAGCATATACTCCTTCTTCCTAAGCTGTTTTAATGTACTATAGAATAGTTTTTAATTCTCTCTATATTTACTATTATTCTGTATCCAAAGTATTCCCACGATTTCTTATTAGCCTCTTTAATTAGCATTTTAACTTCTTTTCTTTTTTCGTGGTATTACTCGTAACCTTTCATTCTTTTTGTAGCTAAGTATTTTTTTCATGTCTTTTTTGTTCTTTATTTTGTCTGCACGCCAATCGGTTTTTCCCACAGCTCTCTTTCACTGCAGCCAATATGCCGTGCTTAAGGTGTTCCCATTTTTCCTCTATGTCTGTGTTTTTTCGATGTCCTCTTAGTTTGGTATCTAGTATCTCTTGATATTCTTTTTGATAACTTTCCTCCCTTAGTTTGCAGCTTTTTATTTTTTCATTTATTTTGTTCTTTCTTTGTACATTTTTTTCATTGTTCTTTTTAATTTTATTATTAATAGGTAATGATCAATTTTATTTCTGCTTCTCTTATAGCGTTTACATCTTTTACTCTTTTCCATACGCTTTTACATAAAGTAGTCGATAATTGATTTCTCATTCCTGCTTTCAAATACTTTTGTGAATTTGTGTGTGTTTTGTTAAATTTTGTATTTGCTATAATGAGATTGTTCTCTTTTTTCATTATTATTTATTATTTTTTCCGTATGTTCTTGTATTCCTTTATTCATATTTCAATTCGGCCATTTAGATCACACATAATTATTACACTTTCTTATAGCACCATAGAATTTGCCTTTTTTTCTGGCATCTTTATTTTTTCCACATGCGGTAATTATTGCCCATATTTCCTCGTCCATTAATTTTATTTTGACTCTTAACAGTCGTTCATTTACACTCTTCTTGTATTACATTTGGTAGTCTACTTGAAGCAATTGTTAATCCAACTTCTTCCTTTGTTCTCTCCTTCATGTTTACTCCAAACCAACATATCCAGTATCTTTTACGAATTTTCTATAACCCTTTTTCTTCCTTTTTTGTTTAAGTGAGTCCAAGTATTTCTGTTTTGCTGTATCATTTCTTCTACTAAGTCTTGTTTTTTCCCTTACTACTTTTACATTCCATGTCCCTATGCTTTTCTTGTTTATTACTATTTTCGTCAGCTTTTACTTGTTACCCTATACTTTTACATAGTTTTTTACGGCGTGTATTTTTTTAAATGTTGTTTTTGTTATTGTTGCATTGCATCGTTACTTTGAGTTTGTTGTCATCGTTTGATTCATTCTCTTTGTTGTTTTTTAATTTTTTATATTATTGTCGTAACAGACTTTTCTTCCACTTCTTCGTACTAGCTTTCTCTCCATTTCCATTATCCTTTATTAGCGATCTCTGACTTATTGTTCTACCTTTTACCTTAATTTCTTCCTTCGTTATGTTTCTATTATTATTCTGGCATTTTGTTGTTTGATTTCCTGATTGTTTGTCGATTTGGTCTTGTATTTGTTTTATTGTGTATCTTTCACCATTTATTACGAGTTTGTTTTGGTTTAAGATTGCTTTATATCCTTTTGATATAGCTTCTTTCATATATGATACCAGTAGTTTCCTTTGTTCTCGTACTTCTTTACTGTAGTTTCTCTCTTTTAGCTTTTTTCCTGCTTTTAATACTTCAGTTTTCTTACTCTATAATCCAAATTCTGTTAGAATTGATCTGGGTGTGGCGTTATTCTGCAGTTATTTTCTATTTTTCTTACTTCTTTCGTTTCATTTTACATGTTTATTTTGACATTTATTTTTTTTAATATTTTCTTAAATATTATTATTAATGTGTATTTTCGATTCGGTTTTCATTTCTTTAACTCCTTGCACAGTAATCTGATCTTTATGTATTTTCCCAAAATCTCTATTATACTTTTCAGTTCTGTTATTTGCTTTTTCAAGTCTTTGTTTTCCCTTTTTATGTTATCATTCTCTAGTTTTATTTTCTGTATTTTAGCTTGAAATCTATCAATCTTTGACTATATGCGCTCATTATCAGAATCAATATTTTCAAGTTTATTTTTAATATTCTATATTTCTTCTATGTTTATTTGTTTTCAATTCTTTACCTAATGATCCCATCCAATTTTTATTTTATTTCATGCGCTCTTACGATAGCGCGGGTTATTTCACAGCTGTATATTTGCACCACTTTTACTTTATTTATTTACTTAATTTACTTAAACCGCGTTCTAATTGCATTATATTTCTCGTTTTATAAAAATATTTATCAGCTTTCTTTAGTTCTTTGAAATCCATTCATTCTCAATTACATTTAATCCTTCTTGTTTCACTAATATTTATTTTATCACGGCGTGTATTGCGTGATGATTTTTGTTTTACGAGAATATTATCGCTGCTCGCATGTCCGCTCTCTTTGGCTCGTAGCACTCATCTCCATATTTCATTTTAAGTTATTATAATTATGTGTCTCTCAGAGCGTTCCACTGTAAAAGTCTACATCTTTGTTACATGCATCCTACTTTGTTCTGACTAATTTTTTGCTGGATTTGTATTCTGTCTTATATTTTACCATTGTTCCTACAAGGTACTGAAAAGTAATTGAGCTTTAAAAAGTAGCACCAAAGTCTATATTTCTAATAAAAATTTATTTAAACAAGTCATATTTTATTACATAGGACAAAAGCAAAACTTGATATTATGATATTAAACATGCTGTCTACCGTCATAAACAAAATTGCTAATTAATGAACCTTTTTTCAATTCGTATTTGCTCATGGAACGCTAGTGGTTTAATCAACCATAAAACTGAATTAATTAACTTTCTTCAATACAATAAAATCGATGTGCTACTTATTTCGGAAACACATTTTACCGAAAGGACAGTATTACAAATACCACAATACACAATTTATCACTGATGGAACGGCCCATGGTGGCCCTGCAATTATTATTTGAAACACCATCAAGCACCATGACATAACTGCAAATCAAACAAATAAAATCCAAGCAACAATTATCCATATCAGTGGACAGCCGTGGTCCTTTGATACAGCTATATATATATAAAATCCACCCAAACATACAATTTCAACTAAAGAATATGAAGCAATTTTTCAGCAGCTGGGAAACAGATTTATAATAGGAGGGGATTGGAATGCCAAGCACATAGACTGGGGGTCAAGACTTACTACCACCAAGGGTAGAAATCTTTTGCGGGCCATCAATTACAAGAATTGCTCGTATCTTTCTAGTAGAGAACCAACCTATTGGCCTGCAGGCCAAAACAAGCTGCCGGATTTAATCGACTTTTTCGTGCTTAAAGGTATCTCACCAAACTACCTTAATATAATATCAAACTGGTATCTCTCTTCTGATCATACTCCCATAATGGCTACGCTAAGTACGCATATCATTTGCCTATCCGACGCTCCTAAGCTCGTTTCAGCTAAAACAGATTGGGATGCTTTTAGAGCTTATATCGACGAACATCTCAATACCAATCTCAACCTGAAACATCGTGACGATCTTGATGATGCGGCAAACCACATCACTTGTGTAATTTAAGAAGCATCTTGGAAATCTACCCCAGTGACAAGTCCAGGTGCACATACCACAAACAATACACCCATACATATTCGCGAATTTGTAAAAAAAGGAAAGCCAGAAGCAAATGGCAAAGAAATCGAAACCCTATTGATAGAAACATATACAATAGACTTACAAGACAACTAAAGTCAGCATTGCAAGAAATACGAAATGCTACGTTTGAATCTATATTACTGCGTTATCAAAAGAGGACCATTACATCTGGAAAGCGACGAAAAAATTCAAAAGACCAGTCGCCCATATCCCTCCTTTAAGAAAACAAGACGGTAGTTGGAAGAAAACTAAACAGGATCAACTGTATTTAGTCCACCTCAGGCAAACAACAACAATAATAACATTCAAGACATCTTCTTGGACAGTCCTTGCCCAATGACATTGCCGATTAAACCTTTTTCCCCGGCGGAAGTGAAACACGAAATATTTAAAGGAGAAAACTATAAAGCTCCTGGGTTTGACTTAATCTCGCCTATAACACTTAAACAACTATCCAGGAAAGCAATAGTGTTACTGACCACCATCTATAATGGCATGATGAGGTTAGATCCAGTAACTTGGAAGTTCGCGCAAATAATTATGATCTACAAACCTGGTAAACCACCACAAGATTGTGAATCATACCGACCCATTAGCTTACTTCCAACTATGTCCAAAATATTTGAAAGACTCTTGTTGAAAAGGCTTACACAGGCAGTTGATCTGAATGAAATAGTACCATCACACCAGTTCGGTTTCAGAGAACATCACTCAACAATCAAACAAACGCAAAGAATAATTAATGAAATACTTAAAAGTCTTGAGGAGAATAAGTTATGCACTGCCGCCTTCCTGGGCATAAAGCAAGCCTTCGACCGCGTGTGGCATACGGGACTATTATATAAATTAAAGCTTACTCTACCCACACTTTATTATCTATTACTCAAATCCTACCTATCCGACCGCTATTTCTAAACAAAACTCAATCTGGAAACATCCGCATATTAACCCATCAAGTAAGGAGTGCCACAAGGTAGTGTGCTGGGACCCTTCCTTTACCTACTTTTTACTGCCGACATTCCAACAACAGCTAGCACAAAAATCGCTACTTTTGCGGACGATACTGCCTTAGTCGCTACAAACGAAAACCCACAAGTGACGTCAGCTAACCTTCAGCACCACCTTAACCCCCTCGAAGACTGGCACGGCAGGCGGCGAGTAACAGTGAACCAACTGAAATCAGCACAGATCACATTTAAAAATAGACATATTGAATGCCCTGAAGTAATAATAGGCGATATCCTACTTCCTGTGGAAAATAAGATAAAATATCTAGGATTAACATTAGATCGCAGACTAACATGGAAAGCACATATCATGAACTAAAGAACACAAATCAACCTCAAGCTACGACAGGTAAATTGGTTAATCGGCCGAAAGTCAAAACTAGCAACTGACAACAAAGTTCTCCTGTACAAATGTATAATCCGACCTATTTGGACATACGGAGTTCAACTTTGGGGTTATGCTAAACCTTCAAATACCAAAATCATCCAAAGGCTACAATCCAAAATACTAAGGATTAAATTCTATGCCCCTTGGTATGTCAGGAACAAAACCTTACATGATGACTGAGGCATACACCTTGTAGAAGAGATAATCCGCAACCTAACCAGCACCTACTTAAACAACCTACCTGGATATCCAAACGAAAAAGCCAGTACTTTATACGTTCCCCTACCAGTACGAAGACGATTAAGCAGAAGATGGCCTACAGATGTGGATCCACAGCACTATTATTACATTATTAATTATTATATGTAATACAAATTACATAAGTAGTACTGGATTACTTCTCCCTTAATTGTAACTTGCTAAGCTAATTTATTTATTGCTATGTAAAGCAGATTGTAAATCTTCATTAAAATAAAATAAAACTTTCTTTAACCATATCATAAACGTGGGCTGTTACAGTTTCAATTTCACATTGCAATTTATAAAGAACGATTAAAGAAAACTATTAATAACACAGTATCCCGTTTCGCATTGTTGTGATTGTCCCAGATGTTATTTTTTATTTTTGAATCGCTTCTGTGTGTTTTTAAATTTTATTTTTTTTTATTCTAGTTATTTTGAACAGTTCTATTTTTGCCCGTTTGAATTTTAAACGGCTAGCGAGTGGCCCACTTGTTATGTTCTCTTGCATTTTCTAGAATGTAGTTAGTTTTTGAATATGCATAACGTCTATACCGCATGCCTCACTCAATTTCGATGGGCGTTTCACCATCCAAAAGGAGAATACACATTGTTCTTGGACACTAAACCTCGCCATTTTTAGTATACAAAACAACACTCACTGCAATAGCGGTAATTCGACCTGTGTACATTGTATTGTGCTGCCATCTATGTTACAAATTTAGATGTATTTCTCTTGTCTTTTAAAATGAACCGCATCTTTCTACTTACTCTCCTGCTAGGAAAAAAATTGAACTTAAAACTTGAACGCACCTCGTATTTCAAGAATTACTGAAACTTAAAAATAAAAAGTTAAGTTACTTCTCAACTTCTAAACTGAAACTCTAGAGACATTCTGATTGTTGAAATTCAAGTACTGCTGCACTTTAATTTAATTCCGGTGTCAGACTCATCCCCCATCCGTTTCGCAAAAAGAGCTAAGAAAGCATTAGCCAACAAAAATACAAAGCAACTGTAACTCCATTAGAACCCGCAAGCGCTCGTTCGGCATTAGGAGCTTGCCTTTGTTTACCCGCTAAGCGGCGCGTCGCCCACGCCGCGAGCAAATACCTCGCAATCCATTACAGCGGATGTGAGAGAATAAATCGGGACATCAGCCGCAGAAAATTGCGAATTCAATAAGTGAAGCTGCAGCCCGAATCCGCGCTCGACATTCAATACCGGCGCGGCACGCTCCAATATCTCTTTTTGTAAGCCCCGATCGCCCGATTCGTTATGAACATAAAGTGATCCCATCTGTAATCGAATCATCTCCTGCGAACTCTTCGACACAACACCTTATGATTTCGCGAGCAGGGCGCCCTTTCTCTGAATTTTCGCGTGACCTTCAGCTGAAGCTGAATTCGCAAGCATATTTTTTATTCAAGGTACCATACGGAACTGCTTTAGATTGACTGAACATAAAACTAGTACGTACGTACATATATTATGGCCCTGAAATAATATGTAAATATAAAATTTAAATAATAAATTTAATATATTCAACCAATGCTTGATTAAAGCTTTATATAATATGTATAATCTTTTGTCTATTGTTTTTTGGGGTGCTTTCTACTATTCTTCTGTCATTGTTGCTATTAACTCGGACAGAATTACATGAAACTTTATACTATCCCAATTAACACCTTACACCGTTATATTAACTCCCACATTTTACAGTCTGATTAAGAAATTTATCATCCAACTGATGTAATAAATGTCTCTATACACATGTTAATCCACTGTCACTAAATTGCCAGTATCAGATTTTATCAAAAATGTGAGGGGCCGCTAAGTGTCATCCACTCGAAAATGCATCTTTGTTACTCACTTCGGTCGACGCTTTTTCTGAAAGGGTTTCAGCCCAAATTTCTTCTTAGTAAAGCGGTTGTATAGCCCTAAACTATGTAAATAAAGTTGAGTGTTGCCTTTGATTTTTTCTGACGCCTTCGCCGGATTATCGACATTTTTGCATACAGTATCATATAGCTCCAAGTTGGAGTAAAATGCGCCATGAATAGCATTTCCATAACATATAAAAGTGTCTATGGCGAGGTTGGTAGTCTCACACGCTGTCTTGAGTCCGTCCAATTTTGTCGACTAGTATCTTCTGTTTTTCTCTACTTTTTGCAATTCTTTTCATATTTTTCTAAGTTAATTTGAATTATAGTTTTTTAGAATTATTATTTTTCAAGTATTATTTCATGTACCACTTTTTTCCCTTATTGTACGAGGCGCATTCATAAAGTAAGGGCCGTTTGGTCACAGAAAAAAATGTACTCATAAGAAACAAATTTTATTGTCATATTTAGTTAGGTACAATCTTACTTTACTTCTCTACATAATCGCCGTTCACTTCTAAGCATTTTTCGTACCGCTGCACCAGCTTCTTTAACCCCTCTGCATAGAAGCTTGCCGCCTGAGAGTTGAACCAGTTGACAACGGCGTTGTCAAAGTTGAGGAAATTTGTCAGCCAGGCCACTAATCGTCAATCGACGATCAGATCGCAGTGCTTGGTCCACTTGTGAAACGATTTCATCAGTCTGGATACTGGGCCTGCCACTCCGCTCTTCGTCATGGACATTTGTTCGGCCATTTGTAAAATAACGGCACCATTGTCTAACCTTTCCTTCACTCATAACTGTAGGTCCGTAAACCAGGCATAACTCCCGATGAATTTCAGCAGCCGACGATCCTTTTGCACATAAGAAACGAATCACAGAACGCACTTCACACTTGGCGGGATCAACGATTTTCGCGGCCATTGTTCTTTGCATTCACTGACAACAATACAATTTCAGAATCAAAACAAATGACGCTGTAGCTTCGCAATGAGTCAGTAGATGGCGCTGCAGTGGTAAAACTGTGCTTCGAAGCGCCACTATTTATATACATGCAAACGGCCCTTACTTTATGAATGCGCCTCGTATTATAGTCCAAAACTCGTTCTGATATACTATCTACGTTATTTGATTATTTCTTCTATTCTTTTTTCTCCTTTTTAAAATGTCTGTACTCCTTGGTAATGTTTTTTATTATATTTCTACGTCTCTTGCTCCATAAAGTAATGTACTGTTTACATTGCTGCAAAATAGTCGGGGTTTTGTTTTCTCCTAATATTTTTTGACGTACAAATTTTGTGTAAGTATTAAGACATTTTGCGCTAATTCTGTAGATCTGTTTATGCCCCTTTCTTGCTACCACCTTTCAAACTCACTATAATACATAAATAGCAGAATTATTCAACTTCCTCTCGGTCTTTACCCTCTATTTGAACATTCCTTCATCTTGTGTTGTCTTTAACTAGTAGTTTTGTTTTTTGTATCCACTTTCCTACTCTTTTTGCATAATTACTTATCTCTGGGTGTCTTCTCTTGGCTATGTTATTTGTTGGTTATCACTAAACAAATATCGCCAACGTATTCTAAGTCTTTTAATTTATCGAAGTTTCAGTTGACTCCTTTCCTATCCTTCGTCTTCTCGTTACCCGGTCTATTACTACTAAAAATTAAATTCTTCCAGCACTTTGTCATCTATTTTTACTATTTGTTCTAATATTATTCTTAAGGTGTATAGTTTTGTTGAGTCTAAATCTTGGCTGAGTTTTCCTTAGTTTCTCATTAATAGGTTTTTGCCTTTCTAATATAAGAGAAGTTGGTTTCATTTAATCTCCAGCTGGGTGGTTAATGTATTTATACATATTCATTACTATATTCCTTCCAAACACAAATCTTGATGATTGCGAAAACTAAATGTTCCTTCGAGTTGGCCGTCGAAAGCTTCACAGTTCTCTTATATGTTATATTTTTCTAATAGTTCTCCAAAGTCCCGACTTATCGGACTTTGCTGATGTACTGTTGATGAATCCTAAATTTGTAGTCGTCTCTTCAATTCGATAAAATAAGTTGCTTACATGATTCTTCTTTGCATGAATTCTGATGCGCAGTTAGCTTTCTTGTTTTATTAAGTTGGTTATGAGTTAAGGAGGAATCATATGTTTAAATTTTAACAGAAAACGTTTTGATTGTTTATGCTTTGTCATGATCTACTTTTTGTTTAACGAAAATAGCTGCTCTACTACAGGTGAATCTTACTGCCCTATCCGTGCGATAGCAGGGAAAATCTGATATTTTAATATTACAGTTTTCAGTTAAGTGTGTTACCGTGACATATGCCACGTGTACGTTGTCTTGTTTATACATACATACATAGTCCTGCCCTCTTAATATCCTAGGGTGTCGAGGTTGAAAACTTTCCCCTTTCCGTCCTATTTCTTGCCATTTCTTTCGCCGTGTTTTAATCATATCCTTTCTTCTTCAGTATCTCCTCAACGTCGCTGTTCCGTTTCTGCTTCGGTCTCCCTGTCTTGTTTTTGCCTATCGGCATTCTCTTTACAAATTTTCTTTAATTGTTTTCCATCTTTCATTTTTACCAGATATTCTGGTTTCTTCTCTTCCATTACTTGTTTTTATTTCTTTTCTTTTCGATTCTTCTGACTCTTAGTGCCCTTCTATGGTATTTCATTTCTATTGCCTGCAATCTTGGCTCTTGTTTTTTTGTTAATACCCAATTTTCTCTTCCGTGTAAGAATACTGGTAGGTGGATTGTCTAATAGACCGCTATTTTTTTATTTCTCTAGATTCTTTTTAATATTTATAGAAATATTTATACAAATATTATAAGAATATCATCTGCAAAGACACACACGTCTATATAAATAGGATGTAGGTTTCTATAACCACTTATTAGCTGCTTCGTATTTTGTTGGCTTCCCTTAGCAGCCTCACCCATTGTACACATAAATGATAAGGGGCTTAGCACACTGCCTTCTCTCAGTCCTTCAGTTGAGTAGAAATTTTCGGATAATCTATTACTTGTTCTTACTAAGTTTTTAGTCCTATCATACAAACTTTTAATAGCTTGCATTATTTGTTCATCTACGTTTTTTTTAAAGTTATTTTATATTTTCTTTCTGATTCTTGTATCAAAAGCTTTCATATTTATAAAACCGACGTATATATTTTTGTCCTTTATTAATTTTTTTTCTATAATTTGTTGCACCGTGAAAATGTGGTCTTGGCTTTGGGCAAAATCCACATTGTATATCCTCTAATCTTTCTTATAGACTCTCTCTGTGTCTCTCTCTCTCTTTCAAATTTTTTTTGATGATTCTTTCATAAATCATTGTGTACAGTAATATAATCGTTCTGTAGTAGGTATTGGTAATATTACACTGGTTTTCTATTCACCCAAAATTATTTTCTTCTTCCAACATTGGTTTATTGGTTTTCTTAGTTCTTCTTTTTTCCTCTACATACTTTATCATGGTGTTACTTTATCTATTCCTGCCGCTTTCGCGATCCTTATACGCCTTAGAGCTTCTTCGATTTCCTCTCTTTTTTAATTTTATTTTCTATTTTGCCTTCTACCGTTTCGTTACTTTTATTGTCTACTATTCTTTCTCATTTCTTGTGTTTAGTAATTCTTCAAAATATTTTTTTCATTTAGCTAATATTTGGTTCTCGTCTGTCAGTATGTCTTTCTTTTTTGATTTTATTTTCTATACTCTGGTTTGTTTCTTAGGGTTTTTATTACTTGGTAGATATCTTTTGATTCTTCTTTGTATTATTATAAATTTGTATGCCAACTTCCTCCCATGATTTTTGCTTGGAATACCTACTTTTTCCTTTGCTATATTCCTTTGGACATTATACCTTTGGTAATCTGTTTCATCTTGGATTCTCAGATATTTTTTCCATAGTTTCTTCTTTCATTTTACTTTTTTTCTGTATTTCACAACTCCACCAAGATGTTCCTTTCTTGTAGTTGCTGGTCTTGCTGCATCCACGCACCTTTCTTGTTGCACTTAATAGTAATTGTTTAAGTGTTTCAGCTTTTATTTATATCATCACGCCTAGTACCATATCTCCTCTCTATTTTTTTGTTATTTCCTTTTTGTATTTTTCCTTTAGATCGGGATTTCTTAACTTATACACTTTAATTTCTACTTTCTGTGTGTCGTCTAGTTTCTTGTCGTGTATCTTCGCTTTGTTCTCTTTTATTCGTGCGACTGCCAAGTAATGGTCGCTACCAATTTTATATTCTCCTCGCACTTTGCAGTCCTTTATAACTTTCCTGTACTCTTACTTTATAATAATATAATTTATTAGTGACCACTCCCCTCCACTTTTTATCTCCCTTGTATGCTTATGTAATTCTTTATGTTGGAATATCGTATTTGTTATAAGCAAATTGTTATCTACATATAATTCTAGCAATCTAATTCTGTTATTGTTTTGTTTGTCTTCTCCATACTCCCCTACTACCCCTTTTCATTTATCTACGTGCTTCCCTACTCTCACGTTAAGATTACCTGCCAAAATTAATTCCTCTTTCTTGTAGTAGCTCCCAAAAGTTATCTTTTTCTTTTTGCTCTCATTCTCATCTGGCCCATATGCTACTACTATAGCTTTTATTTCATTTGAGATAAGATTCGTTCGTTTACATCTTTTTGTTTCCTTACTCCTATTATCCTTCTTTTTTGTATTAGATACGCTACTCCTGCTTTTGTCCTTTTCTTTCCTTCTACCTCGTTATATATTAACATGTCTCCATTACTTAAAATATGTTGCTCTTTGCCTTTCTTCTTTGTTTCAGTTAATGCTACAATTCCTATATTTACATTTTCTACGTTTTCAATTATAATTCTCATTCTTTTTCTGCCACGCCTCTCATGTTTCATGTTGCTATTTTCCATTTATTTTTGATACTATTTTGTTTTTAAAAGATCCTCTATTATCATATTCCTGTCCACTGCCATTTCTATCCTCTTTTTCTCTTATTCCATCATTCTTTATTAGTTTTTTCTATTAGTTTGAGTTAACTTCCTTAACCTCTCGTTTACTATTTTTTTTCTGGCTATTTCTTCCTATTTTTCCACTCCAACCTCTTACGCCGACCTCTCTTCCTATTATGTCTTTTGATCTGAATATTTTATCTAGTATCAGTTTGCTATACTTTATTTGCGTTTTATATAATTTACCTTTTGCTTTTTTTATTTTTGGTATGAGCATTCTTCTTTCTATCTGCACATCTTTGAGGTAATCCTCAGCGATCCAGATATTTGTTCCTTTTCATTTTTTGCATTTAGCAAAATATTTATTCTCATGCTCTAATTATTTAGCTTAACAGTTATTGGTCTTTTTTTATCTTTCTTGTATTTTTCAATTTGTCTTACTTCATTTATATCATTTCTTGTATTGATGTTGGTCCCAATTGTTTTCGTTAGCTTACATACTTTGTCTTCCATTTCTTTATCGTTTTCTTTCTCACTGCCTTTTATTCTCTTTATTACTACATTTTTAACCCTTTTCTTTAGATGCTCTGTTCTCTCTTCCTGAGTTTTAACCTTCTTTTTTAGTTTCACATTCTCATACCTTATCTGTTGCATTTTCGCTACTATAACATCCATTTTGCTATTTATTTGCTTTATATTTCTATCTATTTGCTGGAACATCGTTTTAATATTTTCCATTTCATTTAGTCATTAGTCAACCCATCGTATGTCTAAACCCTTTATGAATATTCAGCCACTTCTATACTGTGTTTATTTTACTCTATACTTTATTATACTTTTTGCGTAATTAAATATCAATAGAATTAAATTTTTGCTTTTCTTGCTGTTTCGGCCCTCGTATCCTTTATCTTTATCATTGCTGATTGCCCGCCCGTATCAGCCTGGGACTAATTCCCGGTTCTAACTTATGCACTTTTATTTTAATTGAAATTGCTTTTTTCCACCGTTTACTGCTCTTATTTTTCTTTAGACATTTACTTTACTGCTTTATAAAACCACGTTCCCCTTAACAAATTTTTATGTATAGCCTTTCGCTGTTTCAATTCCAATAACCTTTTACATTTGAATATTTTCAAATGAATGTTTAAAATATTTTACTTAATTGCTATTTTGTTTCTTAAAACCTAAAACTTAATATGCTATCTTTCTTTATAATTATAACTTACGTGTAAATTTAACTTGTAAAGGCCCACAATTCGAGTTTATTTACGAAGCGATTCACACATGTGTGCACTCGTTCATAGTTATAAGAGCTGTAAATAGCATTTGTTGAGTCTTAAGATCTTTAACGCTTCTATTTAAGATGTGGAAATGAGTGAGAACTTTGTTACAGATATGATCCATTCAGAAAAACGAATAAAATGGTGTTAATAAGAAACTGTTATATTTGACCAAGAAAGAGTTGAATTAAGTTTAGTATTTATATAAAAATATTATGGTCTGTGGATTTAGTGTAGAAAAATTTGTTTATTAACTTTTAAGGTTTCCTATAGTTAATTAAACTTTTGAAGTTGTTGGTGAGGCAAGGAAAATTAGTGAGGTTGTTTTCTGAGACCGTTTGATTGTGATCGTTATATTGTATGATTTGTTTTTGTCATACTTGAAGTCTCGAAGGTTATTATAGCCTCTACATTTAACTAGGTGGTTTTGTCTTGGCTAATGAATGGAGAATATTGTTAATTTTGAAATTTTATACGCTTTTTCGTTGACTGTAAATTGTAATTTTATTTTTATTAAGCAGTCATGTAATCATGAGAAGGTCATATAAAAAGTATTCTGATTCATTATTGCATTGGGAAAAGTGGGATATTTTTGTTAACTAAGACCGTCTTTAGTTAATAATAATAATAATAATGGTAAGGCCCTACGCTCCGCGTGAGAGCACGGCCTGCGAACTAAGAGGTTAAGGCTTTCATACGTTCGCTCTCTCTCCCCGGTCGTCTCGCACCATCTCTGATGCGGGGCGATGTGGCAAGCACCGCACCTTAGACGACCGCCATTATTACCCCTTGTTCGAATGAACGCAGGTACTCAATTATTTTTTGTGACTAAGTAGGCCACCCGCCAGATATCAGAGAGCACCGGGAATTGAACCCGGGTCCGTCAGTATCGCAGCCCGCCCGTCAACCACGGGACCACGCTGGCTCTCCGTCCTTCGTTAAGATTTAAAAAAAATGTAAAACGCTGTTTGAATCATTAAATATAATTTTTCTATGGTCCTATAATTACATATAAGTAGACAACGTAATTTTCAATGATGTTCCACTAATATTTCAATATTGGCGATTCCCTATTATAATTTAGCCGTCCGCAAAAAAAAGTTTTAAGAGTAATTTTTATTTTGTTTGGTTACGATGTTCTATCGTTATTTTCTAACGATGTCTTTACATTTAGTTTTCAAGTGTTGTGGTAAGTAATAATTGTCATAGATATTTTATAGGTCACATTTTTAATGCAAATTAGTGCTCTTTTGACACCATGGAGTTGACGTATCAAGAGTTGTTATTTTGTTAAAGTGTTTTGTATGGCATTGTTTTTAATATAAACATGATACCGAAATCTGCATTTTTTATTTTTTGACATTATGTGCCAAGAATAATCTACTATTGACCTTATAATGTTGTTTTGTGATCTAGCACTGCCTTTTAGTTGCACTTTATACATCCGTATGATCTGATGATGATTTTGTAAACCAAAATTTTGTTGTTTAGAAACAAAAGTGATTTTCGTCTCACTAGTCAGTGTAAATTTCTTGTCATAGTTCTATATGTTCTTTTTTGTAATGTATCCCCGCTATTTGATCTTGTTGTCAAGATCGATCGCAATTATACAGTGATAGTTGACATAGTTACTTCACCATAAGTTGGTGAACACCATTATTTTTGTAAATTAGAGTTTATATTACGTGATTTTATTCGACAAACTTATTTTTAATTTTTTATGCAGTCTTCTATTTGGTTTCGTTTGTGGAGTGTTCCGATAGTTACAACTTTATGATTTGAAAAATAATCGTGTCTATAGTTATACTTGTTGTTGGTAAATCTAAAGTATGTTTGAAGAAGATATAGACCTCAAAGCCGCTTTCGATACAGTCCCAAGAGAACAACTCTAAAGAACCCTAGACGAATTAGAACTCATATTAAATCTCAAAACAGCCATTAAAAATCTATACGAAGAAGTATATGGGAGGGTACGAATAGGCGGAAAATATTCAGAAATATTTGACATGAAACTAGGCGTAAAACAGGGCATTAGTCTGAATCTTCTATTTTTTAATATACTGATGAACAGCGTTATAAAAAGATGTAAACAACATACAAGAAAGACTGTAGTAGGATACAGGAATCTAGCACCGATATACATACAAGCACTGATATATGCAGATAATATCCTCATAATTACAGACTCAGCAAAAATTACAAGAAGCAATAAACGTGTGGACACAACAAATAGAAGAGAAAGGGTCGGAGATAAATACATCGACAAGTAAGATGATAAGAATAATAAATAAAGCATATGAGGAGGATATTAGAATTTGCTGCAAGGAAGCAGTACTGGAAGTAGTAGAAGAGTATGGATACTTAAGTATAACCATCTCAAGTAACGATACAAACGACGCCTATAACTAATGCCTATTACCAAATGAACAATATCATAGTAGGAAAAAGAAAAATTCAATATAAAACGAAATTCCAGATATATAATGCAGTTAAAGTATCTATCCTGACATATGGAGCAGAAAGCTGAACTATAGTAGAGAAACACAAAGGCTGCATACAAGCGGCAAAAATAAAGCTTTTAAGAAAAATGGTCAACAAAACAAGAAGAAATAGGGCAAGAAATACTTGAACCAGAGAGCCAGTGGAGCAAATACCCCTGAATGGCAGAATAGAAAACAGGCATTTGGATTGGTACGGACATGTTGCTTAGAATAGATGCAGAAAGAATTTCCAAACAAGCACTCGAAGCAAAACTAGGGGGAACAAGAGGAAGAGACAGACCCAGAATAAAATGTATAGAAGAAATAAACAGAATGGCAAGAGAAAGGGGAATGAGGAAAGAAGAAATGAATAGGCTGGCTCGAGATCAAAAAGACTGGAAGAAGTAGATGGAGGCAACCGGCCCAACGTTTTAGGGCATATGATAGAAAAAAATGTTTGAAGAATTTCTAAGATATTCCTCCAACTTTATCGTTAACCCTTATTTTAAATTGTTAGCTTCTTAATTAATATTATAATAATTTGTTAATTTTTGATAATAACAGTTGTTTAATTTTATAAAGAAGACCGTTACACCTGATGTTATCCAAAATCTAGTTCACTTCTAAGAAGACACCTGTGTAACAAGCTTTTTGTTCTAAAACAGTGTTTATTCTATATGTATTTCCGTGGTACTGTTGGATAATTTAGTAATAATATAATTGATATTAAGTTAATTAAGATCTTTTTTTCGTTTGTGAATTAATAGTATTTCAGCCATTTTAAATTTATGAAGCTAATACTCAAACCGTAAAAGGGCACTATAAATGTAGTTTAGTAATACAACGCTTTTTTAGTACTTATCTTAATATTTTTCTGGAAACCTAAGATTTAGGCGCTGTGGTTTTTTTTCGTTTTTTGCGGTAGTTAATGTTACGAGCACAGAAGGTGTTATGGCTGTTGTTAAATATACTAGAGCTGCATCATCGGTTATCGGTCATCACGTGGTTGGAACAGGCCTGCAAAATATTTTAAAAACAAATCTGATTTTCTTTATCACTCTTATTCTATCTAATTTTTGGGGGTTGTTTTGTACAAAAGATGTAGTTTTGGGCTTTAAGAAGGATTTTATTGAATCCAAAGTTATCTTGTCTATTTTAATTCTATTTGTAGTCTTTATATGAGTCTTTCCTTAGTATCTTAAGCTGATGATTTAGTTGTTACTTGTCGTAATATCTAATGGGTAGTGGCTTTTTAGCCATTGAGCATACATTTTCTCTTCTGAGTAATCAACTTTTTAATTTTTTGAGCTACTTTAATGTTTTTCCTATAGAATCTTGAAAATGAGTAGTTTGCTACCATTGTATGAAATTTATTGACAATTTCTGTTTACTGTGGATGCCTAAGTCTTATTTTAAAATATGTACATTAGTTGTTTTATGATATATAGTTTTCACTTTATTTTTGAATTATGTAGTCTGTTCCAAAGTTTTTAGTATAATACGTGTACTAATTGGTAAATTATTTAATGTTAAATCGAAGCTTGTTGAAATATTTTTCTAGCTTATTGATCGATGTTTCACTGATGATAAAAAAGGTCAAGAATGTCAAGTATGTTGTTGACATCTTTTGGCTAACAGGTTGGGGTTCCATGGACAGGATATCCTATTTGTTTTCAAGATAATATTATACAACTTTCTACCTTTAATTACAGCTTTGCATTTTTGTTTCTCTATAAATGTTTGTTCTGTTGGTATTAAGTAATTAATAGTAATTTTTTAAAATTTTAGTTTCACTCTTATGCGTCTGAACACCAATAAAAAATAAATGTGCAATTTGTGTGTATAACGTTTTTTGTATTTTACCAACGACGTATACAGCGCCATTAACACATAATAACAGACAAAAAATGCTAAGATTTGTACTGTACAAAATTGAAAAAACAAGTTTGTTATTTGTAATCTTCAAAATAATGAAGGAACTCAGCAGTCATACAATTAAATTGTTAGGATGTTTTTCAGTCTGTTTTTAATACACTTTTTATAAACTGCGCAATTTTTAATATCACTTACAAACTCTCAAAATATTTCAATTTAAACATATTTAGTTGTAGCTGACCTTATATTAAATAAATTAACCCGCTTGCCTTACGACTCAGAATGAAAGCTCTCGTAAAACATCACATTCATATAAGAAATATGTAGGTGCACAATAAAACTTTTATCTGTTATTATTCTGAGCTGTCCATATATTGTTCATATTTTTTACAGCTGCCTTCCGAATGTCAGACGGCACATTTATTATACCTGAAAAATATGGCTTTGTTTTGGGAAGCGAACTTGGCCTAATCTATCGCGTACCCTCTTGCTTTATCGGTGCTAAATCAAGCCAGAGAGGTGAACGACTTGACGGTGCTGCCTTACGGTTTACAGTTTTTTTGGCCCTGAACTTTGTTTTTAGAGGCACGTCGCGATTAGTTATATAGTATATTTTTTTATAAATTATTTAATTACATTATTAATTATTTATCTTTGACGTTCTTTGTTAACCATTTGAGATACTCACTTAGTGCTCTCGAGTGGCAAGGTTCCATAATTTCCCTGGGGGAAACACCGCACTAATCAGATTTGCAAGTGGAATACAGCAGGTATTCAAAGAAAGTTGGTGATTTTTTAACTTCCACGACTTAAGATGTTTGTTACTGCCGGTTTTACTTAAAACTTTTTCCATTTTTCAGAAAGTTTAATAGAATATTATATATGTAACCCAGCATTAAAGGTTTAAGTTTTTTTACATTAATTGAATTTGGTAAAGGTGAATGATTGTGCGGATTATTTTATGAAACTCTGTACCATATTTAATGTTTTCGACTGATTTATTACTTTAATGTTGCTCGGTTTGCTTTGCATCTTCAGTAGATCATAGTTATCCAACAAAATTGCTACAAAAAATAAATATTGTTTTCAGTTAGGACATAAGTATAAAAAAAACATTTGCATACATGTGGTGGGAGAAAAATATTAAGGAGCTGTAATATATTGTTCCAAACAGATACTAATCTAACACTATCAAAAGCTATACACGATTATCTTCACATTCTAATGAATATGTCAGGATTTTACAGATAAACTTTAGTACTCAATTAGTCACTGGATTAGTAATATTTCTTAACATCCATTTGCATCTCTAGGTAGCATAAATGTACTGAATAAGCCTAATTTGTTTTATTAAGATGAAATCAAATCAGAACTATTGCACTAAAACTTCATTAGCTCATATATAAAATATAAGAGAACTTCAACCACAAAATATAAGAATAGAAACTATCGAGTGTTTTTGAAAGGCTTTTATTCACAGCCTATGGATGTATAAAGATCAGTAATGTAAAATATGTAACTTTTTTAAGGTTGCGTCATCACCATATTTCCGTTTGGTATGAAACACTAATATAACAACATTTAAGACCACAACATTTCGCTTTCATTGTTTTTAAGATGCTTGTGGTACATATTAGTTCTTTTATTTTAGCATAATTTATTTCATCTATTTTTAGATGTCAGACTTTCAGTCATTAATTTTCTGTTTTATACAACTCGCTTATTCTCACATGTGGTGCTGCTTTAGTATCTTGTATTTAGTGTATTAATTTTGTTTGATTTTATAAATTACCTAAACGTTTGTGCTTATTTTTTGCAGTCAGTTTCTAAGAATTAGCGTTTTTAGAGCTGCTCAATTAAATGATTTTTATTAGAGCTCGCTTTTTGAAAATTCTAATGTACAGACATTTATGAGTTATTTTTTTAAGAGCGTGAGAATGTAACGTTAGGTTTTACTATATCTAAATATTCATTCGTTGGATATATGTTTTTAGCAAACCATTTTTGGTCAGATAAAGTGCATATTATTTATTTATTTTTTTAATATTTTATTTATTAGCAATCAGAATTAACATTCTATGGGCTAATGTGATAAGATAGGACTTTAAAATTAAACAATCCATGGCGGGATGGAAACTCTTCCAGCGAGGAGTTCACCTACTTCTCATTTGAGATCAGTAGGCCAACATCTTTTTAATCTTTTGCAATCGGGTAGGAGTGGTTGTATGAGTGGATTGACGTGAGATCCTAGTCGGATATGATGATTTGCGCTACGCTCTTGTATAACAGTTTGGACGAACGGAATATTGAGGTCATTGTGTAACGTTTTGTTGGTTACGTACCATGGTGCGTCAGTCATCACCCTAAGGATCTTGTATTCTGAGCGTTGGATAATATCTGTGTTTGACTTACTGGCGCATCCCCATAACTCAACGCCGTAAGTCCAGATAGGTCTGATTATTACCCTACAAATCAAGATTTTATTTTTTAGTGACAAATAGGATTTCCTTCCAATCAATCAATTTTGGTCCTTAAATCGTAAGTCAATTTGTTTTTTCTTCTTTAGGATGTGCTCCTTCCAGTTAAGTTTTTGATCGAGGTGTATTTCTAAATAACGTACCTGAAGGTAATGCAAGTATAGGTATGTTATTGATGCTAACTAGTGGACAATGGCCCTTTTTAAGCGTAAATGTTACTTGAGTTGATTTAATCTCATTGATTTTTATGTGCCATCTGTTTATCAAATCTTGTACAACATTTAGGTGTGATTGTGCATATGAGGATGCAGTTATTGAATCTTCATTGCTTGCAAGGATGATTATATCGTCCGCGAAGGTTGCGATTGTAGTATTAGGTATAGTAGGTATATCTGATGTGTACAGAAGGTACAGCACGGGACCCAACACACTCCATTTACTTTAGTTCGGAATTGACGATCAGTTAAGTCGGATTTAAGTAGTTCATAATAAGATGGAAGGACTTGCTTAATTTGGTAAAGTAGACCATCATGCCACACCTTATCAAAAGCCATGCTTATATCAAGAAGTACGGATGTGCAATATTGTTTGTCTTCCATGTATTTGTTTATTGTTTGTACAACCCAATGGCACTGCTGGATTGTGGAATGGAAATAACGAAACCCGAACTGGTGGTTTGGAATAACATCCAGGAGGGGACTGCTTCTGGGCCGTAGACGTTTTCCTAGAAGTTTGGAAATAATAGATAGGAGACTTATAGGTCTGTATGAGGAAACATTGTGTGAATTTTTACCAGGTTTGGCTATTAATATTATTTCGGTCACTTTTAGCTGAGTAGGTCAGTAGTGTAGACGAAGTATTCCATTGAATATGTAAGTAGGGAATACAATAGCTTTCTAGGAGTTCTTTTAGCATTTTTGGAGTTATTTGATCAGGTCCAGGTGATTTTTTGGTATTTAAACAAGTGATTTCTTTTTAATTTTTTGGGGATCATCATCATCATCATTAGCCATCTTCGGTCCATTTCTGAACATAGGCCTCTTTCATGTTTCTCCAGTGTTCACGATTTTGAGCCTCTCTGATCCATGCTAACCCGGCCGTTTTCTTAAGGTCGTCGGTCCAGCGCATTGGGGGTCGTCCTCTGTTTCTTCTTCCTAGGTATGGTCTCCATTTTAATAAAGTGTTAGACCATCTTTCATCTTGGTATCTAGTAACATGTCCTGCGTAACCCCACTTCAGTTCTGTCACTGCCTCCACAACATCTTTAACTTTCGTGATGCTTCGAATCCATGTATTCCTTCTACGATCTTTTAGGGATATTCCTAACATCTGACGCTCCATTGCTCTTTGCGTCACTTTCAATTGGCTCATTGACTGTTTGGTGAGGGTCCATGTTTGTGCTCCGTAGATCAACACCGGTAATATGCACTGATCAAATAGTCTGCTACGTAAACGCATAGGTATATTTTTATTTTTTAGTGTTTTACTTAGTTTTCCGAACGCGCTCCATGCTAGTCTTTTCCTGCGGTTTATTTCTATTTTTTATTAGGCCTTCCTAACGTTATCATATTTCCAAGATATATATAGCTTTCTACATTTTCGATTTCTATGTTTCTTACATTTATTCTTGGATTTTCTGGGCACATTACTTTTGTTTTTGTAAATTCATATTTAAACCAACTTTAGATGCTTGCTGTTCTAAATCAGTTAACATATTCTGTAGCTCCTCAGAGTTTTCTGTGATAAGTACTACGTCGTCTGCATATATGAGATGGTTTAGACGTTTTCCATTTATTAGTATGTCTCTGTTGTCCCAGTTAAGTTGTCTGAATATATCTTCGATAACTAACGTAAATAATTTGGGAGATAACGTATCTCCTTGTCTTATGCCGCATTTAATTGGGATAGGTTTAGTATGTTCATGAAGTTGTATTGTCGACGTTGCATGTTCATATATATATGATAAAAGCATTGAGTACCGATGATCTACCCTTGCATTATTTAGCGACCTTTTGATTGCCCAGTGCTCTACGCTGTCAAAGGCCTTCTTAAAATCAACAAAGGCCATATGTACATTCAGATTATATTCTACTGATTTTTCTAGGAGAATTCGCATATTTAATAGATGTTCATGTGTACTGTAGTTTGTTCTAAATCCAGCCTGCTCTACTGTCAAATACTGTTCTATTTTATTATTAAGTCTATTTGTAATAATTTTTGTCAATAGTTTATATACCTGTGAGAGTAGACTGATTGGTCTATAATTCTCCAAATCCGCCTTGTTTCCCTTCTTATATAATATTACAATTACCGCATTGTTGAAACTTTCGGGTACTCGTCCTTCCATGAGACATTTATTGTAAAGATCACATAGCTTTGATATTATGGGTTTTCCTCCTGCTTTTATCATCTCTGTCAAAATTCCATCTTCTCCTGGCGCCTTGTTATTCTTCATCTGCCTGAGTGAGTGGTATACTTCTTCTATTGTTATTTCGGGATCTCCTCTGATCCTATGTTGGTTATTTTTTGTTTTGTATTCTCTCCCTGTTCTTCTTGTTTCTTTGAACTGTACAAGTTTTATAAAACTTTTCTGTTATTTCTAGCATAGTTTCTCGTTGTCGTATCTCTTGTCCTCTCTATCTTTTAATACCACTATTTGTTGTTTTCTATTACTTCTTAAGCTTTTCAATCCCTGTTATTTTCTATTATTTTTCTACTTCTATTTCATAGTAGTTTTCGAGATCCTTTCTTACTAATCTTCTCGTTTCTTTAGCCATTTCTCTAAATTCGTCATATTTACCTTCTCTAAATAACTTTCTCTTTTGTTCTATTTTAATCTTAGTTGTTTGCTTTAGTTTCTCTACTTTTTGTTTTTCCTTGGTGCAACTTTATCAGCGGTATCTTTCATTATTTCGTTCAGTATGGTACTTTGATCATCTAAGTTTTACTATTCCATGTCTCTTCTATTTGTTGCAGTGCATTTTGTAGATCTTGCTGATATTCGTCCGTTTTCTCCAATAATCGTTGAGTATCTGGTAGATTATATTTTTCTTTCTTTTCTTTTTGTTATTTTGCTATTAATATTTATTTTAGCTCTAACCATTCTATGATCACTGCCTATGTTAAAAGAATTTAGCGTTGTTACATCTTTTACTATATGCTTATCCTTTGAGAGAATATAGTCTATTTCGTTCTTTGTTCGGTGTCCGGAGATATCCACGTCCATTTACGTTGTTTTTCTTTTGAAAATGAATTCATTGCATAGATCTTGTGGCGTGTTAAAAATTCTAGCATCATTGTTCCGCGCTCATTCCTTTCATCAAAACTGTAGGGTCCTATATATTCTTCGTTTTCTTCTTGTTTATTGCCTAGCTTTGAATTAAAATCGCCTATGATGAGGGTATAATTAGTATTTTCTTTTGATAGAATATCATTGATGCATTCGTAGAAGCTTTCCATTTCTTCATCATCGTGGGCAGTTGTTGGGGCATAACATTCTATTATTTTTAATTTGTGTTTATTTGATATTTGTATTGTTACTGATGCGACTCTATCTGTTTCGCTATCTAGCCTGGTTATATTGTGTATTAGTTTTTTATTGATCATAAAACCTACCCCACGTTGGCTTTCGTTTTCTGATCCTCGATAATACAATAAGTTACCTGATTCGAGTATTATACTTTCTTCTCCTCTGCGCCTTATTTCGGATAATCCAATAATATCCCACTTTATTTTAGTTAGTTCATGCTCCAGTTCATATATGTGTTGATCGTGTAGTAGTGTTCTGGTATTTATGGTTCCAATCATTAGTTCAGTTATTTTTTGGCAGCCTGTCCTAACCCGGGGATTCTTAGCACCCCTGGTCTGCCTCATTATCCGACCGCCGCCATGGTCGGGGATAAGCGGACCGCCGGGGACTCGGGGCCTTTCCTTAGGGTTTAATATCATCATGAAAGGTATTTTGGCATTAAAACACCACGCTTGCCATGCGGGTTGTTGAGTTGGTTTAGGATAAGGCACGGTAAATTTTGTTAGGCATGATAGGACTTTGGGTGGGGACTTGATTTCCTCCTGTTATAGGAGGCGGAGGATAATCAAGAGCTCACGTTTTTTTTTTGGGGATACTTAGTTTTAAATTCCCAGTACTTTCCACATGACTTTGCAAATCTGCTAACATCTCTTATGAAGCTACAGCATTTTGAAGGCTAAATACTCCGACTAGGTGTACAGAAAACACGTTAGCCTTTTCTTTGTTGCTTGTAGCCCAATTCGCAGAAATATCATTGCGAATTGGGGGATTAACTTACGTTGGTTTTGCAGAAGCCTTTATTGGTTCCCAAATAGAATTGTCATAACGATTAAGATTAGTAACATAATCCTGAAATTACTTGTCTTGGGTTTTTTAAATCTTAGTTTTGAGTTTGTTGCTTAGTTGATTGTAAATAGTTTTGTCACCTGGTGAATGAAACCGATGCCATTTTGCTCTGGTTTTGATTTTCTCTTTGATCAGTTCTTTAATTTCAAGTGAGATGTTGAAAAAGCTTCTTTGGGCTTTCAATTTCGGTGTTGCACGGCTTGCTGCTTGTAGGAGTAAAATTAATGTATTTATGGCTTCCTCTAATTCAACAGAATTCTTAAGAGGTACTTTTAGATCTACAGTTTTATCGAGTATAGTTTTATAGACTTCCCAGTCAGTCTTTGAGTTGTGTGATCTGGGTATATTTTTAACATTTACTACTGCTGTGACAATTGTTGCAATTATAGGCGTGTGATACGAAGACAGGTCATAGTTCGGTTTTATATCCATATAGAAGCGAGCAATTCCATTTGTTACAAATAAATCCAGCAAATCTGGTGTTTTGCTTAAATCAGTCGGCCAATAGGTTGGGGTGCCCGTGGATAGAAATGTATACTTTTTCTCTTGTATGGTTTTGGCCATTTATCTGCCTTTAGTAGTGGTTAGTCGTGATCCCCATAGTGTTCTTGGAGTTATAATCACCTCCGGATATAAATTTTGGGACCAAAAGTTGTGAAGTAGTCTGTAAAGTTTTCTTTTTTTAGGTTACGCCGAGGTGGACAGTAAACTGCCGAGATTATTATGGTGATTATGATTGCGACGTTGATTGATGTAGCTTGGAGGTAGTTCTTTGCGTGGCCTAGTAGTTCATGATGTTCAATTGATTCCTTTATTAATATTGCACTGCCAGCATGCGCTGTGTTGTCAGGATGGTTGGGTGGTAAAATTTGTAATTTGGTGTCCTAAAGTATGATCTATCAGTTAGGTAGGTTTCGCTAATTAAAAGTATGTCTATTTGGTGTTGGTGAAAAAAGATTTTTACTTTTTCCTTATGTTGCATTAGACCGTTTGAGTTCCATAGAGCTATTCTAAGTGCTTTAGCCATTATTTTTTTCCTATCAGCATTGTAAGCATGTTCCAAACCATGTTGTTTTGTTGTATTAGTTGTTGGAACATGTTTTTAAATTAACCTATGAATTTCCCAAGTACTGAGTTGATATTTTCAGTATCTTCGTTGTACTGCGTTTGGGGGGCATTGTTGTTGACTCGAGTGTTTTTATAGAGACGATGGTAGTATTCAGACACTTTATAATTTGCGAGATATACACCCCCACATAGAGCACACGTAGCTGGAGTGTCCTTGCTTTTTTGCAGGTTATAGTGCTGCAAGGGCCACCACATTTGACGCAGACAAATGAACAGTTACAATAAGTTTTGGAGTGGCCATACAACTGGCACTTCGTGCACTGAATAATTTTGTTATTTCTTCTGGGTCGTTCGATTTGTACTACACTGTTTAGCAAGTAGCGTATTTTGTAAATGACTTTGTTGTTGCTCGCTAGTTCAAGGTTAACAAAAAACGTATTTAGAGAAGCTTTAGTTTGTCTTTGTTTAACATTAACTATATTTCTGACTTTGTGGCCTAGATTTGTAATTACATTTTTAATTTCTTGGGTGTCTATAGAGTGATGTAAATATTTTACCACGATTCTATAAACTCTATCTTCCTCAGGTTGATAAGTATGATGTATTATTTTAGATTCTAACATGAACTTTACCATTTTTCTGTACGTATCCGGACTATTACAGTTAATTTTAACAGTGTCAGTCTCCTCATCACTGGTAGATAGCATTTTTTCAAGCGGAGGATAATTTTTAAACGATTGCAATTCTTGGTTTGAAGCTTATTGCTTTTGTTGCTGCTGTTGTTGACAGTTTTGCGTTTGCATACGTATTTGAGATTGTTCCTGATTCTGTGAAAAGTATGTATTATTTATTGGCATTGAGTTATTCGCTGATTGTGGTAGATATAATTGTGGCTTTGCTGACTTTACTATTGGGGAACACTACATAGAATTTGGTAGCGGCACAGTTCGATAATTATTGTTTACAAAACTAGGGCTGTTCCACGTTGGAACGATTTTATTATTTGGTTCAATGTACTAGACTGATTAAGAAGTTAAATTGTACGTACTTGAATAGGTTTCACTTAACAAGCGATGATCGACCTCGCGGTCAGCCTTTTATCTTAAATGGCGGGGGCAGCGTCGAATGCCTCGAGCACCAATATTTCGGAGCGCACAAATACACGTCCGCCGCCTTCGAAATACAAGCGCGGAATCGCATATTATTTGAGAATGTAATCTTTTACGTTTCACTTTCTACTACTTCTGTTTTAATTTTTTATTAATACTTTTAAATGCTTATGCAATTCAAAGTCTTTTTGTACAAAATGCTGATCAAAATTTTGATATAATTGGGAGGCACAAAAATGATATATTAAAAATCTAAATTTCAAACAAACATTTTCAAACAGTATATAATCGAGCTTATAATATATTAAAAACGTTCAAAAATTTTGCTAAAATGTTTTGTTTAATTTTTTGTGTAAGAATTATGAATAAATATATTTATTGTACTCTACAATATAAATATTGTATAGCAGAAAAATGTAAATCACAATAGTAGAAATAGACTGGTCAGATTTAAGAGACACAACAAGAAATTTATTTGGGAATAGCAATGACCAGACCTTACAGAAAGTATCAAGTACTAGCTAGTATAGATTAAAAAAATAGTCACAGTGCTTGAAAAATATATGGGAATATCTGAATAGTTGTAATAACTAACTTGTGTAGATATCCAGATGTCACTATAGGCAAAAGACTAAAAATAAATTTTACAAGAAAATTATCTTTCAAATTCATCAACTTAAAAATGTCATCAAAACATAATAATACATTCTACAAATTATTAATAATAGATTCTCAAACCATATATTATAATATTTTTTAGTTTAGCACGTTGGCTGCCATGAGACCCAAACGTGACGTCTCACTGTATTTTACTTATCAGCCATGAGACACCACCGCATTGTGGTCTCAGACATGATTCGGTTCGATAGCCGCGTATCGCTCCGTTGAGGTCTCATTCCTATACAATTCATATGAATTCGAAATAACTCGGCTAGAAGAATCTGATGCTGCTTTCGGCTTGTAAAATGAGACTCACCAGTAGCGTCTCATGACCTCAAATATATAGTTCAAAAATTAAAACGATATAGAAAGGAAAGCGTCTTTATTGACGGGAAAAAATAAAAAAACTATTTAAAAAATAAAACATAATATGTAATGAATATTAGACAAAATCATTGGAAATAAAAAAATATTTTACTTCGTACAGTTATGCACAACAAAAGAACACTCCAAACAGTAGCACTTCTGACATGGAATGCAATTTAGTTTTGTACGGGGATGGGGGGGTCCTTTTTTTGGGCATTGGATCGACCAGATTCTCTCTTCAATTGTTCATAACAAACTACACATCGACCTCTCTTATTATGATCCACATAAAAAAATATCAAATATATTTCATGGTAATCAGTAAAAATTCTAGAACATTTTATATGTAACATACTACCACTTACGAATAACAAAGTCTTAAGATGAACAACACCTAATTTGTCAAAGTTAACCTAAAGAAATATAAATTTGTATAAATCTCAAACTACTCACAGATATTACTCTTGCTAGAAATTAGAACTATTGAAGTACTCGTCCAGAATGCTATAAAAAACAAACTTAAATATTTCATGTAACAGTATGAAACTAGAACATTTTATATTCAAACTACTATTTACGAATAAAATCTTGTAATTACACTTAACTGATACGTTCAGTACAAATACTAGAAAATTTTAAATTATTAACTTATATTAAACCTTGTAGAAAGAATATAAATACTCGTTCACAATTCTATAAACAAGAATTGAAAATTAGAAAAAATTCAAACATTTATACAATAAAACTTAATCTATTAACTATATGTCCAGTAAATATAGAAAATTAATTATTAACTTGATTAAACTAGATAAATGTACAATCTAAACAAAATTGAAAGTGTGAAATAAATTAAACAGCATATACCATCGACTTACTATTATTATGTCCATAAATAGTAGTAATAGTTAAATATGTAATCTCAAAACTAATGTGTATGCTATTAGAAAGAAATAAAGAGTATGTGTATAGGAAGATTTTTAAAAATAAAGGTTATTTTCATATGTAATCTTTTGCTATAAATTTAAATTATCTTTTTGTTGAAAACATGAAGTATTTTAGATTTCTAAGATGAATATAAAAAGTTACTTAATTTGTCATGCTCAATAGTGTCAAGAAAAATAACCCCATTATTTTTAAACAATATCTTTAGCTACTATAACAGTTTTTTTTCTAATTTAAGTAGATGATCAGGTCTTCATTTTTTTCAATTCCCCCAAAAATAAGGTGCAAATACAGTTTATTGTCCCAATGTATCAATAGACACTATTCCATAATAAAACTAATTAAATCAAGGTCAAATGCGTGGATGTATGGCTTACAGAATCTAGTGCGGCAATCAAGCACTGGATATCAAATGAAAAAAAAATCCACTGAAGAAACAAACATCGCAAAATTTTCAAAGCCAAAATTATTATGGAACAACATTGACAAGAAAGATCTACGAGACATAAGATGTGTGCGTGGAGCGGGCCAATAAAATCATAAAACATTTTGTGAAGACTGGTGGTACGAGGTACGGAAATAAATTTGGATAACAACCCATAAAAGAAATATGAAGGGTCATAGAACAGACAAAGGAGTTTTACAAGAGCAAAATTTGTCAATTCAACAGGCCGCTACTAAATTATCGATTTAGCAAGTATCGATGATCAGAAACGGAAAAAAGCCGGTATTGCACTAATAAAGAGACAAAATAAAAAAATAAATCTAAACTACGCAAGTGTACCAAGCTGTATAAATAAATCAGTATCTACATCATCGATAACAAGTGAAAATGAGCATCTCAAAGATAAATATCAATTAATATTTTTAATTGTGTTAGTTATGCGTTACCTGTAGAAGCTGTAGTACAGTCTAAATAAAATTTTCTAAAGAACATGATACTGCGGCAAGTGATCGCATAAGACGCGGCATCGTCACCGGTTTTTGTCTGCGGGCTCAACAATATTTTACTGAACGTTACGTAATTTGTTTTATCCTCGCTTGAAAAGACGTAACGGTAAGGTTCAGTACATTGCGAAGATGGGCTACTTAACTGTTATACTTCAGAGCCGTCCGATCGGGGGTTTTGATGGTAAAGAGAGAAATGAACGCCCAGAACCTGCTGATAGAAAATATTACTCAATTCAAGCGAAGCTAGACGGAAATGTCTAAGTAGATCTCAGGAAAGCATGGATAAAATTTATTTCAGAACTTCATCAGAAAAGCTTATAAGTTCTCTGTAAAGAAATTCTAGGTGACGCATCTTGTAATTACACTGTTTGGTATAAGTTTCATCTGACTGTGGCTTCTTATTTTTTACACCATTTTCTTTCCTAAAACAACAAGCCTTGGTTATTTGTTTGGTTGACCTTGGCCGACTTTAGAACTGATTTATCATGTTAAGTTACCTCTTGACTTTCACAGCATAAAGACGTGTACGGAATCAAAGTTAGTAAAGTACAAGTGCAAAATTTAAACCTTCTTGCACTACCGATATGAATCTATTGCAAATTTAGTAACATTCGAAGGTGATGGAACAACCACAACCTATATTATTTATGAACTAGGTCAGTAGTGCAATACTAATACAGCAACAAGTAATGTAACAGAAACTATGTAATTTATTATTCCATAATTAAATCAACAATTAGATCATCCAAGTTGCATATATTAATACAATAAAAATCTGTGTCACGACTTTGAATACCTACCGGCAACTACAACAAAACAACTTTGATGAGACAAAATGCATCACCTACCAGAACAGACAAGAAAACTCAAAATCACCCAAAAAGAAAAACAGCATCGTTCAGTCCAAAAGTGTCCATACTTTAAATGCAAAGGCCAACATACTAGAAGATGCACAAAAACCCCAAATACTTTTGTAAAATGCATACCAGAATAAAGAACGAAATTTGTACTCCAAACTAATTGCATAAAATCAGTCACCTAACATAACAAAACAACTATTAACATATATGAATAAGTTCAAAGCAATGTTCAATCAACTCATTAACCAAAATAGTGTAATGCATACTAAATATTGCCGTAAATAATGGATAACTCGCTAGAAATTATATGTGCGCTGGAACACCAACAGATTGTTAAATCATATATTGAAACTATGTTTACAAATGTCCAAAATAGACATTAATATTAATTGAGTTTAATAACCACATTATAAAATTTATTACGTTCCACATCCGTATAATAGAACACATAAAGATACAGAAGTTCGAAATACAACTGTTCACTAAGTATAATTTCACCACAATATTAAAAATTTGTATAAGGCACGCTTTATGTAACTAAAAGTAGAAAATGTTTCTCGTTTTCGGCGTTAAAACTTCTTATAGGAATAAATTGGGGCACTGAACATACAGATTAAGGAGAGAAAATTATATCGTTAAAAGGAATAAAGTATTTGTAAGTTATAATCAAACTAAAACATGTGAACCAACATATTGGCCAGCTAAACTTCAACAAAATTCCAGATTTATTAGGTTTATTTGAACTGATCAACATAATCGCAAGCCGCATTCAATTAGAATCTAATTACGATCGATTGTCGAATTTTACTTCAATAATTGCAACTCTAAGCACACACGTGATATAAAATAATAAAATATAAAAATTACCAGTACTAACCATAAAACAAAGAAACTGGGACATTTGAACATACATAGAAAAAAACCTAAATTTGTATATAAGAATAAAGCAAACCGATAAATTAGATAATATAACGCAATATTTTATAGCGTTCATACAAAAGTCAGTAGGTCTTTAACATCTGATTCAATAAGAAAATGTCTCTCTTTCTCTCTCTTTCTTTACAATACTACAAAAAAATTAAGTAACCGCAAAGAGCAATATCTCTACAAAAATAGACAGAAATTAGGGAACAACAAACACATACACCAACATAAATACCCTCGAGAAGTAGCACAAGAAATCAAAAAATAAATCACAAAGCATCTGGGTATGACCTGATTACCACAAAAATATCGAAAGAATTGTTAACAATGCAAACAATGTCATTTTTATGTGCGAATTAAAGTAAAAGACAACATTAATTCTTCAAAATAGAACCCTTTTTTATCAATGATTTTTGTCAGTGATCCACAAATTTTTCAATCTGTACACAGTGCTAAGTTATCGACTTTTAAACAAAGAATTTTTAATATGCCTCTTCAAATACATTGGAGACTTAAAACGGGGGCTGTAAATTAGATGTGATAGAATTCTGTCAGTTCAGGAATTTGGTATGTAGTCTTTGTAGCCGTATTGCCCTGTTAAGAAAAACTCGTTTAAAGGTGATCAACGTCGAATAGTTTGGCTTTAAGTCTTCATAAGCACGTCTTATTTGCTGGCCCGACAACTCGGCTTTTATGGTCTTTCCATTTGGAACTAATTCAAAGTGCATAATACTGTTAACATTCCACGAAACTGAGATCATGACTTTTTTGCCAAAGCACTCCTGTCGATCAACTAGCGCAGGTTTTAGCCCCGAGAAACCATAAGCATAAAACAATCACAATAACAAGCTAAATATATTTTTCATTACAAGTGACAGTGCTTCCATAACAGATCAGACGATCTGCCAGGCAGCAGGTTTTGAACTACTAACAAAGAATGACAACTCGCTTGTCAATTTGTGTTTTTGTCAGTTTATAAGGATTTAGTCTTGTTTTCTATCCACAAAATCGATGTAAATTATTTCAGGCAGTTATATGTAAGATGTTAAGTTCACCGACAAATAGCAAGAGCTTGATGGAGGTTTGACTTCCAAGCGGCGTACAACTTGCCTTTATCCAAAACAGATGATCGACCAGAACGTGGTTGAGCTTTAAAACTAATCACCAAAATTTTACGATTTTAGTCATATGGCTTGCAGTTACTTACCCCATATCTCGTTTGCAGCACTTTTCGTTGACAGTTTCTATTTGGAAAAATAAGGTATTAAAACTGGAAGTTTCTATTTTGTAATTCTACCTGAAATCCAAAGATAAATATCAAATTGTTCGCAAGTGCCAAGGAGCTTTCTTTAAAACCTAGTATAACAACCATTTATAACAGCATGTTTTAATTTTATACTGCTCGCTGATGTGGACATTTGTGCTTATTTTCTATTATATATAAGTTGTTCGAAAAACTGTTAATGAAAAGAATCAAACAAGAAGTAGACTTATCAACTATTATTTCAGGATTAGCCAATTTAGTTTTAGGGAGCACCACTTTAAATTCAACAATTAATTAACTAAAGTTAATGATCTTCCTTTCAACAGGTACAAAATTGGAGATTCGTTATCCCTTACTACATTTAGCGGAGGGAGCTAATGTTCTAACATTATATTATTTCTTAAAGTTAAAACGGTCTGCTTTCTCAATAAGCATCCTCTAAAATGTGTTGTGGTAGATTACTGTAGAAAACTAAAACGTCATTTCTCCTTCATATTATGGATCAATAGTCCTGCCTCATCGAAAGATACTTTTAAACAAAACACAATATGGTCTACTCCAATTCGTAACCAGTGCAGTCTAATGACCGTAAAGAAGTATCTAAAGTTTTCTATTGTACTAATTTACACTGCAGACTTTTGCAATCGTAAATGTTAAATCAACTTTAGTATCACTTGAATCTACCTTGGTATTAGTTTGACAAATATATAGAAAATCTTAGTCAACAGCACCACAACTCTACAACCCCTATCCACAAGTGTATAGTATAATAAATCTTATATAGATATATCAAATTCAATTATAGGGTTAGCATTAGTTTAGTTTAAAGGAAAATGATAAACGGATATTGTATGCGAGTTGTAGGTGACCTTAATACAATTGTAAAACTAGCATGACAAACATATTTTGACAACAAACTGTACCACAATGACAAAATAATGTGGCACTAATGCATCAAAATAATTTGCTATTTTAAACAAATTATTAATGTTTGCAAAATAAACAATTAGAAATTATCGAAGAACGAGAAGGTAAGTGCTGTAACTAGAATAGACCAGCTCTAGATTAAACTAAATAAAAGGCATAAAATGTGTGAAAAACTGACCGAAAAGTACTTAAAGATAATAATAAACTGTCTAACCACACCGAAGAAAAAACAGGCAGCTAAACGCCCCACCGATATGAGGAACTAGCTTATAAGACAAGATAAATTTGTGAGAAAAGTGGTAAAAAGGCTAATACTGCTTACCTCACAATAACAACAAAAACAGACTAACAGGAATAATCTAGAAAAATCTAAAAACATATAAACACTAGCCTCTGTTACAGTAATCATCACAAATTTTAATAAACTTTTTGTTATGGTGAATACATTTTCTAATAATAAATAGAATAAAAGTCACTAACGACAAAAATATTAAGATTAATACACAAGAAAGATTTTAAAATAATTCATGTAGTGTTAAACAAAAAGAAATATTCTTGGCATTGTTATAAAGAAAAAGTAAAACAGGCCAATTGAAGTTATGGTTAATAGATCGCATCATTCGATATGACCAGAACAAATTGTCCGGGAAATGAGAACACGCGACTACAAACTCATTGTAGCCACTTCAAACTATATATAAAACTAGCAAACCGTTAAATATGTTAATGCTTTTATTCAGGCATGGCAAAAGTGTTAATAAGATTTACAGAATCACCGATGTATTAGGTATCAGAATAGAAATCCTATCATTAAAAAATTTAGACTTGCGACTTAACGTAAGCCATAAGCAAAGTATTGGTGCAAAAACTACTGCATTAGATGTATTGGTAAGCATCTGAGAGCGAAATGTAGTAAATCCGACCAGGAATTTGTAAAGAGATACACGATAGCAAAAAATGCAGGAGTTAAAGACAAGCACACTAAATAACCACAAAGAATAAATTCACAAGGACCAGTAGCCAAAGGAAACGAAGGTAAAAGATTTATAGCCAAGCTTTTTATAATAAGACAAAAATTAAAACTAGCAAAAAAAGGATCAGACATATCCAATAAACTTCTCATCAAATTTTGGAGATAACTAAAATGGTTAAATAATTTAAAAATTATAGAGTAAAATCCTAATAAATTAACAAGGATTGCGAGCAGTCCTAGGTATACAGAATGTTGATATCTGTCTTATTTCTGAAGCATATTTTAATAACGAATCCTTCTTTATATTTATGGTAGATAAATTATGTCATATATACATACTAAAAACTCATGTAAAGGAAATAGTTCAATCATAATAAAGAAGTATTACTCACAACCATATATAACAGCATACTACGCCAGTGGTACTATCGATACTATGGAAGTATGCAATAATAATCATGATACTGAAGCCAGGAAAACCTCCAACTGATTTGCAAACGTAACACATATAGATGCCTTAATCCCTAACCACCAATTCGGCTTCAGACCCAATCACTCCACTATCCAACAGTGCCATAGAATCGTTAATAAAATCAAAGAAAGCTTAGAAGCAAAACAAATGTGTACATCAGCATTTTTAGGCGTAAAACAGGCGTTTGACAGGGTGTGGCATGCAGGCTTACTTTTCAAACTTAAACAACACTTACCAAATCAATTGTTCCTCATCCTTAAGTCATACATGTCCAACCTTTACTTCCAAGTTAAATTCGAAGACTCATTATCTGACTACCAGACTATCAACTCTGGTGTGCCCCAAGGAAGTTTTCTGGGACCTTTCTTGTACTTACTGTTTACCGCTGATATACCAGCCAGCGAGGATACACTACTAGCAACGTTCGCTAATGATACAGCCATCCTTTCTACAGATCTCAATCCGATACGAGCTTCTGCAAAATTGCAAGCTTATCTTGGTCAACTCCAAATTTGGCTTACGCACTGGAAAATTAATCTAAACGTTGATAAGTCGTATCAAGTCACTTTCACAACACGAAGAGCAGAATGTCCTCCTCTTACCTTCAATAACACTCCCATTCCTGTCAAAGAAGAAGTTAAATACCTCGGCCTTCACCTTGACGCAAAACTAACTTGGAGAACACACATTAAGGCAAAAAGACGTCAATTAGATTTAAAAGTGAGGAACATGTCTTGGTTACTAAATCATAGATTTCAGCTCTCACTACAGAACAAACTCCTCATATACAAAACCATTCTTAGGCCTATTTGGACATATGGTGTCGAATTATGGGGCTGCAGCAAACCGTCTAATACAAAAATGTTACAAACCTTTCAATCTAAAACCTTCAGAATGTTACTAAATGCACCTTGGTATGTCTCCAACAACACCATACACGACGACCTCAAAATACCGTTTATACACGACGTCATCAGTGCTTACTCTGTTAAACACAAAATCGAAGCATAACCCACAGCAACGAGCTAATCAGTGAACTGTTCAGAAAACCATTGGAAAATAGAAGACTTAACAGAACATGTCACATAAAACAGAAAAATTTTAAACTATCAATCTTAATGTAAAAACTAGTTGCAGTATTGTACTACCCTTTAAGACTTGCTGTAAAAAAAATCAATAGTTCAGTTTTTTGAATAGTTATGGACAAAGATTCATCTTTGGAAGTGATTAAAATACCAAATAAATTTATTAGGGATTTCTAAAAAAAGAATTCCCGCAAACAGTCAAAATGCTAAATGTGTGAAACACCATTAAAATGTTTCTGTGAACTACATGCTACATATTAAACTTTCATTACTCTCCCATTCTTTTCATGCTCAACAATGCTACTATACAAAATAAATTAGCTACTAAATTGGATGGAATAACACCCTCATTATTTACCATAAAACCAAGGATAATAACTACCAAAACAAAACAAGAGCGCTTATTTCTGAAAAGAGAAGGTTTAGCAGAACATAACATCACTGTTAAGCTTCAGCAGACAAAACTAAACTTAACTGCGCTATTTTGAAATAAATCGATTTACGAAAACTGATTATGCACTCTGAATAACCAGTAAAAAATTAAAGACGCCAATTCTACGGAATCTACTAATAAGAAATGCGGATGAGAGTTTAGCAAAAAAACGCTCAGAAAACCAGAAAATGTGTTGAACATCTTAAAAAGACATTTGAACCAAATAAAGGTAAAGGCATACTAGACTGGGAACAACTTAGCCAGGCTCATCACTCTAAAAGAAATTGCAACTGAAATACGATCCAAAGAATTCTCTAACATTTGATTTAGTTATTAAAACAACTGCTTAGAAAGCTTTGTCTATCTTATCAATACCTCACAATTAGACTAAAGTATATACCCAAAATATAAAAAGTAGCTGAGGTGACGCTGATTCCTGCACCTAGAAAACTACTCAATCAAGTTTCACTCTTTAAAACAATTTCTTTACTCCCCATAATTTCAATTTTTTTTAAAAATGGTTTTTTAAAAGGTTGAAACTCACAATCGGAGAGAAAAATCTAATCCAGCGTGCCAGTTTTATTTTAGAAAACTGGACAAGTCCTTAGAATAACAAATACCATTAGAGAAAAGAAAAATTTGTTCTATTATCTTTCTTTCTGTAGCACAAGATTTTGACAAGGTGTGGCACTAGGGACTTAAGTATAAATAAAAAAAGCTGAAATTAAACATTTTATATATTTCATATGGAGCCTTTAGGATTAATCAATGTAAATCTTATTTTATAAAAGAAATTAAAAAATTAAAAAAAAACCAATTATTGCAGTAGGACCTGTCTTTTGTCTACTTAAGTAACAATTGACACTCCTGTTTATCTGAGCATGATACGATATCCAACTTTACAAATGATAAGGCCATCTTGGCTGTAGGTAAAGATCAAGAAGAAGCGCCAATAAATTTAAAAGCTTCTGTTAGTTAAATTCATGATTGGATTACACAATAGCCAACAACACATGCTAATACAGCAAAATCATTGAGTCTTACATTGGATGCTAGGTCGCGTGGGAAAGCCACGTCAAAAAAAATAGAACTTTACTGCCAATATAAGAAAATGTATTAGCTCTTAGACAGACATTCTTCTCTGATATCTACAAAAAAAATTCTACATAAGCAAATTTTAACCCCATGTAGACATATAGCATCCAGCTGTGTGGTTGCGCCAGAAAAATTAATATTAGCATAATCTGCCGTTCCAGATTAAAGCACTGAAAAGAATTGTTAACCCTAGTTGGAATTTCAGAAACAATGACCTTCGTAGAAACTTAGAAAGTAATGGTTAACCAAATCATAGAAAAATGAGCTAGAGTTATAGAGACTTTATAATCACGCTAACGTTGAGGCCGTCCAAATCATCAATAACATGATGTTCAAAATATTCAGGGGAGTCAAACTCTTTAAATTATTTAAAATCTGTGCTTAGACTGATTAAATTTAAGAACTGTTAATAAATGAGTTTGAACGAAAGTATTCATTGATCAACTTATGATTCGATTGTATTTTAAATAAATACCCTTGAAGACACTTCTAATCAAAAAAAAAAAACAGTGGGATTGTACTAAACCTTAAAATACAAAAATCTTGCAATTCCAATCTACAATCATGCGTTCCATAGGCAACGCACCCGATCTAACACTCCACAATGATCTACAAGTTTCATTTATCACAAATGAATGCCTACAAGGACATGAATACATATATCGCAGAAAAGACCAATTCGCCAAACTTCACGAGAAGGTTAAAAAGACAGCCTCACTTACCGCAGCTCTCAAATGAAGATAATTGAAACCCATACTGTCTCATAGCATGAGTAGATGATTGCTGTTTGCATGTTTTTGTCTTACAACATATTTATTTATTATTATATTATCACATAAATGGTAAGCAGATTGTAAAGAAGTGCTATGGATTTAAAAGAAATGGTCATATTCATTATTTCTTGTTTCAGTTTAATTTTGGTGCGCAATTGTAAATCTGTTTTATTCATAGCCGTGAGGTGTCGCATGAATAACTTGTAAACATTTTTAAACAGTGTACTAATTGTGAAACAAACTCGAATTTATTAACTTTCTACTGCGGAGCTTATAGTAGAAAGTTAATGAGATTATCATCCTGTCTGTCTGTCTGTGTGTCTGGAGATACTACAACTTCCGTTCTATTCAACGGATTCACTTCAAACTTGACATGCATACATCTTAGGTCAGAACCTTTCATGGAATTAATTTCAGCCAAATCGGTTAATGGCAACATCTTAATTCCTTTTAAAAGTTTTTATCCTAATTTCATCGCACCGCTGTAGAAAGTTTCCTTTACGGTATTACAGCGTTCTAGTTAGTAGTAGTAGTATCAGTCAAAAAATTTTGAAAATTTAATCCATTACCATAACTCGGTTCAAAAAATATCCAAATTGTGGTACTAATATGACATTTAGATGTGGAAAGAGAAGTTTTTATCGCTAATCTTGTAAGAAGGTTTAATTTAAGGCGCTCTATCTTTTCTCTCGGATCCAGAAAAAATATATGTTAGAGCGGCTCTTTAGGGTCAACAACGCTGATAATCAGGGCATACAGAAATGCGCCTTTATTAGAAACAATTTAAAAAAGGTAATTTTTCTGAGATAGATTTTTTCTCCATCCATTCGATTTCTTTGATCATGTCATTCCTCATTAACGGATGGGCATTTGCTTTTACTGTGGCTCTTTACAATTTATCATCCAATTTTTTCCTAAAATATCCAGTTTTCAAGGATCTCAAAAACTTGAGTCTAAAAAACAGACCAATATCATGTGTTTTCGTGCAGATCTAACTGTTTTATTGAGCGTACATGCTGCAACTAGCTGAGGCACGTTTATAACATGGGATTCTTTTATCGGGGAAAGGAATAGGATTTAGGCTTTTAACTATATAAAGCTCCTGAACACTATAAAGACTGGAACGACAGCGAATTGTCCTGCGGTGTGGATCTTTCAGCAGGACCCAAGCACAACTCTAAACTATCCTCGAGTGGCTCTCCCAACCCGATTGAGAACCTTTGGAAAACCCTCAGCCAGGTAGTGGAGGAGAGAACCCGAAAACACTCGATGAGAAGCTCGAGTGCCTTAAACGTGCTTGGAAGAGGATCTTATCCCCTTCGCCGTAGCGTGTATGGTTAGCAAAAGCAGCCAGTCTGGCTTTTTAAACTTAAGCTTTTGAGATCCTCGAAACCTGGGAATCTTAGAAATAATCAGTCGTTGGATTTGAAGGGCCATAGTGAAGGTTGCCCTTAAAGTTAGATCCAAAAAAGTGGAGCAAATGACCAGGCGCTGTTGAATAATGACTAGTGCTTTACTAGAACACTTACCTATATCAGATGTATTAAATGGCTTGAACGGATAGAGAAAAATTGATTTTCATAAAAATTCCTATTTTTTAAAAACCTAATTTTCACCAACGCTGCCTTTATGTATGTCCTGATTGTCGGTGTTTTTGGTCTCAGAGTACTTCTCTAACAAACATTTTTTCGCGTTTTTCTGTCCTTGAAAAAAAGACAGACCGCCCTAAAATTAGGTCTGTCTATGAAGTGAGTTATGGGTATGGATATAAATTTTTGAAAAACTTTTAATTGATATTGTATATACGACTGGATTTGAATCTTGCCGTTTAAAGCTTTTTAACTTATTTTTGATTTTTTACCTTTTTTTAAGTATTAGATTTGGTGATACAGAATTATATCTTATATGTTAAAGTACACAAAATAATTTGTTCTTGATGCTTTCTAGACTCGCATTATTTGATCAAAAAATCATATTTATCTGCTATAAAATACTGCATGTGCCTAGAAAATGTTAATATTTGTAGAAATCTGCAACGTCCCACTCAAGGCCAAACGAGGTGCCAAGGCTAATGATCTTCTCTTCCAGGGGCGCAAGGACGGAGGTGCGTTATCCCCTGGAACTTTCCGCGGGGCTTACGGCTGATTTATAGCGGCAGTTCCAGGGATACCTCGGGAATAATCCATTTTTCGCGCGTGCCGTAATTGATTGGGAAAAGTTCCGCGGCATTGCTCCAATTTGTTTGGAAGGACGTGTCGTTCTGTTGCGAGCGGCGTTTGAACTTAATTCGCGCGGCGGATTCTTGTTAGCGCCCCTTCGAGCTAATTTGCATTCATCATGGGCGACGGTTGTAAATATCTGCATGGCGCATCAGCGCCGTCAATGGCGGCCGCGACTGGAATGCAATTAGCGCGGAATGCTAATTAATTAGAAGAACTGAGCACACATAACGCAGGATATTTGCTAACGGTAGCAAACTGTGTACAAAAACATGACCGGATGAGTCATCTCTTTTGAATTTTTAATTTTTTTACGTTTATTTATAGGTCATTAACGTAATTTAATAATCAAAATTTTATAAACTACTAACAGAAACACATAATTTACAATATCACAGGTCACTAAAACCTTGATTCGCTGATGAGTCATTTTTTCAATGTTGTAATTGCATCATGTGCAGCATCATATATGGTATGATACCAATGAATAAATTTGTTGAATAATTGACTTTCTTTCACATTTAGTTTTTTCCTTGTCATTATTTGAAACATTACTTTTTGTTCCCTGAATGATTATTTTTTGAACTAATAACAAGGGATGATGATGATAATCAGATACATAAATCTGTGAATGTTATATTCACTAATAGCTAAAATTACTAATATGATATAGGTATTTACTTCTTGAAATTATAATTTATTTCCTAAAAATTAAATGGCGGTGACTAGATACCTTTCTTTATGAGTTAGCATACACAGACCGGGGGGGGATGACAGAAAAATAAGGCCATCTTTTAAAGGTATGCCCTTGTTAGAGACATTCTCATAACCCCAAGCAATAGAAATTCACAATAAAAATTACGAGCACCGCGTTACGTCATATTTATAAATGAATTTTAGTTTGTACAGGCTGCTGAATATTTGCAACACAAAACAAAATCGTAAAACCCACCATAAGCTTATTGGCATACTGTTTTCGCGAGCTCGAAACTAATGCATACTTGCATGAATATGTTAAGATCAATTTTTAACAGTATGTCAAGCTCAATTTAGACTAATTTTATAATAAAGTTTACAAAATTTTACAAGGCATACTGCTTGCAGGTGTATCTTAAGCTTATGCAAATCTTTTTTTGTCATTATCATTTTATATCACAATGCTATTGAAATGAAGTGACTATTTTTCAGATTTTTATTTCTACCGAGAAGGTCTAGGTTTATTGACATATATAAAAGTGGTACAAATATGTGTTTTTTCCACTCTTCAATCCTTGGATTGGTCGGCAGCTTTCCATTTTACTTTATCGCGGGTAGATTTTTTGAATTTTGCGTAATTCTCCGCACCAGCATTCTCCATTATCTGCTTCATAAACTCCAAACGAAGTCTACTCCTGGCTTTTTACCCGTTGTCAACCCTTCTATAATGTTTACTACAAATTAATTGTTTGTATACAGATGTCCAATCCATCTGTGTCTCCTTCTATTTAATACTTTTATTATGCTTCTTTGCTCTCCTGTTCGATCCGGTACCTCTCTATTCGTCATTCTGTCCATGACCTCTAGTGCCTTTTCTTCTCTCTTTCCCCATGTCTACCCCTCGGACCCATAGAGTGCTACGCTCCAGAAGGATGTTTTTACTAGCCTAATTCTTGTATTCAGACTAATGTTAATAGTTTACTTTTGTTAGTAAACATCATTTTTGTTTCTCTAATTCTGCTCTTCACATCTTCTCTGCTTCTTTTGAAATTTTACTACATATGTACTTATAAGATTTAACATGTTTCGGAGCTTCGTCTTTTATTTTAATTTTTATTTCTCGGGTTCTTTAGAGCAGACCTGTTTTTGTTTTATTTATTTCTAGTTTATATTGCTCTTTTAGAATACTCTCCATATACTCTAGTGTCAAATAAATGCAAAGGCTTTCACGGCCGGTGTTATGGTGCATCATGTGGTTGGTTCTCGGGTTATAAGGCCGTGGTCGGAGTTTAGAAACTCTTGACGTTTCGTCCACAACTGCAGCGGACATTTTCAGAAGAAACTTCATCATATTCGCGTAATTGGGGGTTCCTGGAATCCCAGCCCCTAACCCCCAACGCATCGGTGGCATCTGGTGGTCATTGGTTGGCCTGCAGTAAAGCAGGCCGCCCCCGCTCCGCCTTACGGGGGAATCAGGATCTTCGGGCGCTTGTGGGGGGCGCCCCTGTCAACGTCGTAGTTGTAGAGACTACGGACTGCTGGATTGCCGTGGTCTTCCACGCTGGCATGTAGTTGCAAGGCGGCCGTTGGCATCGCTATGGATAAGTGACTGTCCCGTGCGTTTTTGCTTTTGTACTCGTGCAAGTATTGTAGGGATAGTGTTGAAAGGCCACTGTTGACGTCACCGGGATTCTAGGTAACGTGATCTGGCTAGCTGCTGACGTCAATCGGGTCGTTGCAGGTAATATTTCTGACGTCACTCGCTCTTTCGCTGTATCGCTTTCTATTTTTGTCCCTTGAGAACGATAAACCAAGACCTAGGTAGATTGACTCCGTCGTCCCTGTTAAAATTATTTTTATATTTATAAATCTCCACCGCCTCTCTGTATAATCTCGGGTAGTAATTCCTACAGTTGGATAAAACTTGTGTTTGCCTGAATTCTATCTTGTGGTTAGGATTTTCAAAGCATGTTCTGCAACTGCTGATTTACCGGGTTGATTATTGATATATATCTTCTGCTAAGTTGATGTGTATTTTATTTTGTATTCGTTTTTGTATTATACCCGTAAGAATTTTAGAGGCATGTGTTAGTATACAGAGCATTTGGTGGTCTTCGCATTTTTGGTAACATTACCATTTTACTTTTTTGAAATTCTCTGGTAGCGTCCTCCTCGTGTATATATCATTTATGAGACCGTAAATTTTATTTTTACCTTTTCTGCTTAATGCGTGTATTAATTCTATTGGAATGTCATTAGCTCCATACGCTTTCCCCGGTTTCAGTTTTTCAGGCATCTTCAAATTCTTCTCTTGTTACATTAGGGCCTAGCTCTTTCTCTATTGTTTTTTCTTCATTTTCTATCATTGGCATGTCATCTGTGGAGTTGTAGTGTTCTTCTACATATTGTTTTCAGTGTTTACATTGTTCTTCGCTTTCTACACTTTTCTTCACTTATTTTTAGCTTACGTTTTCTGGCTTCAAATCTTCAAAACTGTTTCTTAACGAGGTTGTGTACTTTTTCAGTATTTTCTTTGTTAAAATTTTCTTCAATTTCTGAGCAACCAACCTTCCAGCCAGTCTTCTTTTGCTTTTTTTAACTTCTCTATTTACTTTGTTTTCTATTTTGTTATATTCGGTTTTGTCTTTGTCTTGTTTATGGTTTCTTCTTTTCTCCATTAACTCTATTATATGATAGTTGATCCAAGATTTTTTTGGTTTGTTGTGAAATTGTCCTAGTATCTTTGGCAGCAGATATAATATTACAGCTTTTTTATGTTGTTCCACTTTTGCTCTGTTATACCTTCCTTTTTCGCCTTAAGGTTCTTGTCCACTTTGCTTTGGTATTTCTTTCTTGTTTCTTCAATTTTTAGTTTGTTCGTTGCCCAATTATTAGTTTTAATTTTGAGGCCAAAATACCGTTCATGTTTTATATTATACGTCATTTCTACTACGTTATAATCGTTGTTTATGTCAGGATTAGGATAAGTTTTACATTATTTAATTTGTTTTTTGTACTTGTATCTTGTCATTATATAGTCTATTTGGTACCTTCCAGTATTTCTCGGCATTATCCATGTATATCTACCTCTTAATGGTTGCTTGTAATAATTAGCTGCTTTTCCATACAGAATTTTACCAGTTTTTGTCATCTAGTGTTCCTCTCTTTCAATCCTTATTTTCCCACTGCATCTCCTTCCCTCCCAGTTGCCCAATATAATTAAGCATTTCTTCCATTTGTTCATAAACATCGCTGTACCCCGTTGTTGGCATATATATCTATATTAAAGCTATGTCTTTCGGTTCCGTTTTCAACTTTACTAAAATTATTCTATCATTGTACGTTAGGTAACTTTTTACTTTTAGTTTCTATTTTTTGGATAGTATTATCCCTACTCCAGTAATTCCATTGTTGTCACCTGAGTATATTATTCGGTAGTTACCACTCCAAAAGTCGCCCTCGTCCTTCCACTTTATTTTACTCATTCCCAGAATTTCGATTTCTAATCGTTCCATTTCTATTTTTATGTTTTCTAACTTTCTATATATATATGTACCCAGTGATCTCGCATTTCATGTCGCAATTTTTCTCTAGTATTTGCCCTTCTTTGGAGCTGTTCCCTCCGGAAATCCGATTGGAAGACTCTTTTACTTCCGAATAATTTTGTCCCAGATTGTAACATCTTTTCTTCATACATATGAAACTGCTAGAAGAGGATAGTGTGGTGGCTTCTCCTTTCTTTTCACATCGCAGTTCAGTAGCCGGTTGGATGAATGACATCTTCGCCTACTGATATTCAATCTGCATCTGCACCAATGTATCCATCTCCACCTGCAGTTGATACTGCAAAAGCTTGCAGTTACCACTAGATCCATTAAATTCCACTAGAAAGTTTACTCTAGTGGCTTCTCACTTAGTCTTGTCTGTGTGTCGATACAGTTTACAGGGGTGTAGCTGCTGTACTCTTGTGTGCATAGCTTCTTGGAGCCATAAGTAAGAGTTGGGAGTCATTTGAGAACTAGTGTCTCAGAACGACCCTAGAGTCCGACAGTTCTAAGTATAAAGGTACTATCTTTACATGATTTTCTTACATTCCACAAATATATGTATTAGACTATAAAATTTTGTACATTTTGTAACTTATGAAAATATAACTCAGATATTACATTTATTACTGCTGCAAAATTCAGTCACACCTACATCTGCTAAGTAATTATTGAAAATTTTTCCTATTTGTAGCACAGACTAATTAGTATCGTATTGCCACCAATATTCCTATCAAATCAAAATCTTTTCTAAAGAATTTTCGAAAAAAGATTTCAAAGCTAAATTAGATAACGACATATGATGGGTAAAATTCAAAGACTCAAACTACCAACTCTTTTTTTTTATCTAAAACAACAAAGAAACATGTGTTTTAATAATTACAAGAAACAACTTTAACAAAATTGCAGTTGAAATGGAGATTTTCAAACAGGGCGAAAACTCTTGTACTTCATGAACGTTGCTAGGGCAGCAAAATGAACAGAAACTGTAGAGGCTCTTAATTATACTCACGGTAGCAAAACAGCATCGAATCTTTTTTGGAAGTTTGAAATAATACCAATAATATTGGCAATAATATTTTTTATATTAAAGATTAGGACACATGATCTGTTCTGTCTCAATTACTGCCACTTTCAAGGTCGTCCACGGTTTCGTTTTCCACGAGGTTGATGCCATTTTTGGCAACCGACTTTCTTTGATACCTTGAACGCAGTTTTTTCATTTAGTTTTGTTATTTGATATTGTTGTCAATATCGTTTCTAAAACTATCTGTTCTGTTGTAACTTTTGAGTATTCTTAAATATTTAATTTCTCTAGCTTCAATACGAGAGGGTTCTTTTTTCCTTAAAACTTAAAAATCATAGTACACATGTTTGAATATTATGTTTATAAGGTTACAGTGCAGCAGGCATGTTTTAGTTGTTCTTGTTTTAAGAAACTTACCATTCGCCTATCCGTCGTAAGTCGGGCTTGTGTTAATATGAGTCGAGCGCAGAAAACACTTGTCTAAAGTTGACAAAAGTGAAATTTAGTCGATAATACATAATTTTGTTAACACGAATGAAGAGTTGATGATAAAGTATATAGGGTCCGCCATATAACTTTTTTTTTAATGCTATAAATGACAAACTACTGAATATTTTTTCAATTTTTTTTTTATTTGAAAGTACAATCCTTCCGGTTAATAATGGTATATAACTTCATTCATATGGCTGCCTTGGCTAGCCATGCAGTAGCCTATACGATCGGTCCAATTTTTGAGTACATTTTCGATTGTATGCAGCTCTATTTCAGCTATGGCTGCACGAATGTTGTTCTTCAAAGTCTCAATTATCTCTGGTTTGTCGGCGTAACACTTATCTTTGACAGCTCCCCACAAATAATAGTCCAACGGTGTCAAATCGCAGCTCCGAGGCGGCCAAACGACATCAGAATTTCGACTGATAATGCGATTTTCGAAGACAGTGCGCAAAAGATCGATTATAACGTTGGCTATGTGGCACGAAGCGCCGTCCTGTTGAAACCAAATGTCGCCAATATCTTCCTCTTCAATTTCTGTGAACAAAAATTCGTTCGCTATGGCCCGATAACGCTCACCATTGACTGTAACAGCCGCTCCTTGCTCATTTTCGAAGAAAAATTGCCCAATGATACCTCTGGACCAAAATCCGCACCAAACAGTGACTCGTTGTGGGTGCATCGGCTTTTCTTCGATTGCGTGCGGGTTTTCTGTGCCCCAAATGCGACAATTTTGCTTGTTGACATACCCGCTGAGATGGAAATGAGCTTCATCTGAAAAGATGATTTTTCGCCCAAAATCGGCATTTTCTTCAAGTCGATCCCAAGCCCATGAAGCGAAGCGAAAATTGCTGAACCAATTGGACTTTGTACGGCGTCATACCAAGGTCTTTACGCAAAATTCGTCTCAATGTGTCTCCGAAATGTTCAATTGTTGAGAACGACGGTGAACTGATGTTACTGACGGTTCACGCACACTCTCGGCAACAGCAGCGATATTCTCGGGTGTACGCACTGTTTTTGGTTTTTCACGCGTTGGTTTGTCAATAAACATGCCAGTTTCTCTCACTTTTTTAACAAGGTAAAGCACATACTGAGCTGACGGTGCCTCTTTTCTTCCCATTTCCGTACGTAATTTTCGCACACATTCTGCAACATTACCATGATTTTCAAAGTAATGTCGCAATATTTCCCAGCGTTCTTCAAGCGTATACACAACCATTTTCGTTCAGCGCAAGGATAAAACTAATTCTTTGTGTTGCCATTCACCGAATAACCGCTAGTTCAAAAAAAAACGTTAGATGACGGACCCTGTATTAGTGTGTGGTATAAGAATTACGGCGTCTGCGTTGGACTTTACTTAATTGCATACATCACAACTACCATTTAGTAAACACAGAAAATTATATTGTTTACTAGAAATGTCTTTTCAGGTTTTATTTAATACAATTCTTCTTATAATCTTCACATAATCTGTTATTTGTGCATATTTATATCAATGTGATTGTTGTATCTTAAATTGCATCCCAGATAGTTTAAATAGTATACTTGTTCGATTGGCTGGCGATCTATTAGAATTTTAGATCTGAAGAATTCTTTTTGTAAAAGTCCATAGTTTTTATTTTCACATAAATAAACAAGTAAATGAAACAGTAGATTTTTAAAAACTTTTTGAAATTTTGGCATCCATTTTGATGCTGCTATCAAAGATTTGAGTTCTTAACTGCTTGCTACCTAAAGAGAACTACAAATAAAAGTATGTGAGCTCTAAACACTCGGTGATGATAAAAGGAAAGGGTAGTACATGTCAATAACTGCCTTGATATTTTAGTAAAGCGATTTTAAGCATTTTTTAAAAGAATTTGGGAATCTCCGTTGTTTTATATTTCGTAAGTTTTCACATAAGACATTAAAAGTTCTAAAATGAATGAAAGCCATATGTGCTTTTTGATTAAAATCTCCGGTCAGCAATAACTTATTTAATTATAAATACATTTTCCATACATGAACGCCCTTTCACAAACCCATGCTGTTTTTTTAATTATAGCCTCACTTACTAATTTCAGACGCGCATTTAGGATTTTTGTATATATGATGTAGCCAGAGTTTAAAATGCGAACCCTTGATAGTATTTTGTTTGACTTTGGTCTTCTTTATTAAATATTGATAAAACTTTGCTTATTAACCATTCTTCTGAAATAGTTCTTCTATTGTTGGTTTGTTCTTTGTCCATAATTGTTTAGGTTTGTTCTTATATTATGATATTTTGTCGTAGTGGTTGGTTTTCGTCAATATTGAGTCTTTGTTAATTTATAAGCAAAATTCTGCCACTTATAAATCCGTCCCAATTATTTTTTTGTGCTTTACGAATTAGATTTTCGGCAACATTCCTTTTACTTTTGTAGTTGAATTCTGTTTAGTTCTATTTTGAAGTGTAGATAAGCTACTTTTTTTTCTTTAACCGGTTTTTCAGTTTTTGGTTTCATATTTGTTCCATATCGCTTTTGTTCTCCTAATACTTAAAAACTATTTTTTTATTATATCTTGGATATTTCTTTATACCTCTTCATTATTATTATATCTATTTTTATTAGTAAGGAGGCAGTCATCCTATTTTGAAATAGTTGTTGTATATACTCAACTTTCAGTAGATGAGTATATGTTTACTGTAGTTTTTTTTTTCTTACAAGTGATATTTTTGAAAGTGCTAAATATCGATAAGAACCTATCTCGCTTGGTCTGAAGACATATGTAACCGTGAATCAGGCAAAAATTCTTTCATTTGCTATAATTTAGTCTATTAATAAGTTATATCTACTGGATTTTCGAGTGAATTTGTCGATATCTTGCTTTCTAAAAACGTACTTTTAGTTTGTTGTTCAACCAAAATTCTCTTAATCACCAGCCATTTTTGTTTATATGAGGTTCTTTTTCTGCTCTAATTACGTTTGCTAAAGGATTGCTACCGACGCGGGCATTTAAATCGTTTTATTTATTACTCGCTGTAGCCATACAATTGTATTGAATCTTATGATATCGATATTTTTCATGTTTGAGTTGTTTTTCTAACTTTGTTTCATTCGAATTAAGGATACGTCTGATGTTCCATATAACTACCTTAACTGTCTATGAACGCTACGATCGTTTTGCCGTTTTCGTGATCTTATCGTCGTCTATAAGTCTATCCAATGTTCAGAGGTTGTACTTGAGTTTTTGCATAATTTACTTATCGACTAAGTAAGCTACTGAGATTTTTTATCAACCTTTATTGGTTTAGATCTGTTTAATTTTATTTTAAGAGGGGCACTTTGTGTAAGATACAACATACAGCATTCTTAGATAGGGAGGGGTTCCAGTTTTATCCACTCTGTATTACGGTTCACGCACCTTTAGCACTGACTAATAAGCCGTTGACGATAATAATCCAAAGTCCATTACAAGTAGAATAAAGTCATACTCAAAACCTAAAATACTCAAACAAATTTTCAAAATGCCCAGAGAAATACTCCTAAATAAAACGTAGCCATTAACGAAACTTGGCAATAACTACTATTAAAGTAATAAGGTGGAGGAAGACAAAAGACTTTGACAACATCTAGCTAGAGTTTATAAAAATCTAATTCAAAAAGTTACACTCTAGCTGTTAAACATCTACAATTACATTATACAAACAAATAAAATTTCGTTGATATTTAAGAACAAAGTTATAGCGATACTGAAACCAAGTAAAGCTCCAAAATATTCCCTTAATTACAAAACAATTGCTCTTCTAATTGCTTGATACAAAGAATTCTGCACAACCACTTGTTATCCCAAAGAGCAAGCCAGATTTATGTCTAGCAAAAACTGCTACTTATATTGAAAGCAAATTTCAGAATAAGCTAAGGGTCTCCTGCATGCACTATATAATTTAGTGTTTTGTAAAAGTTACTTTTATATATAAACAAAATATTGAGTGATCGACTTCCCCAAGTCCACCTAAGAGGAAAAACTTGCAGTTTCAGAAACCTACCGTAAAGGTCTGTGCTCAATTTCCAGCCTTGTAACAATCATATTTCTGAATTACCAAAGCTAATGATATGACTTTGGCTACACAAATTAACAAATTTCAAAGTTCACTCTCAACACTTACAACTGACCTCGAATAGGGCCTACAACTAAATTCAGGGAAAACAGATGTATGTTGTTCCAACTAGATAAACATTCAGCTACATATAATCTAGACGTTGCATACCAAGACACCAGGTTCTACCACATTCACACTCTAAAATATCTGAGGGTTGCTCTGGATAAGACACACATAACCATTTTTTAAAAACGTAACTTGTCGCAGAACGGTTTCCTCTGATTTTCTATTTATTTAAGATTTACCGTTGTAGCTAAGTTCTCGCTTTCTAATAAAACCAAAATTTACCTAAATCTTCTATTTAACAATTAATTTCTTTGTTGTTGGTATAAAAGTCACCTTATTGAGGAGTGTGGTTGTGATTTTTTTACCGAATCTTTTTTATAGGATATCCCTGTTGTAGAAGTCAATGTGACCCACAAAAAGAGGTAGACAAGTGCCGGAGTTAATAATTTTTAATTCATACTTAGTGTAAAATTGCTTTCAAGTTAAACGGCAAGGCAGTCGTTGACCTGAAGTTTGCTGTTTCATTGTCTAAAGTTGCTGAACGCTCCTCAGCTTCTCCAGGAACTCCTTCAAACTAAAGATAAACAGTCTTTTGTTCTGGATTGCTCTTTATCTATTTCTTTACGGCATCACAAAAGTTTGGCTTTGGAGTTCCAAAAATTTTATTGTGTAGCTCGCAGACAGAACATTATTGAACCGTAACGATTAGTAAACTCGAGAGTCTCTACAGAGTTGGGCGCTTTTTATACATTATTTGCATTACAGCAAGAAATTTTGTTACCATTTCACATCGTTCTGCATTTTGATATCAAACGCTACCTTTAAAAAAGTTCAGTCTCAAATATAATAACTTATTTCTGAAAAAAATACTCTTACAACATTAAAATATATTAAAATTCCATGCTTATTACTCTACGTAGCACCAACTATACTTCTTTCACCTTTCTTGCTGGCAATCAAGCCTGTTAAAGTAAAAACCGCTGGATAAGTCACGTTTGACAATTTCCTTTAATTCCGCTTTGAGAGAAAAGATATCGTATATTTTTTAATTTTTTCTGTAGTAAGCTAAGCAGGTTTAATCTTTACAAAGTAAAAATAAATTCTTTCTTTTAACGCATTTTTAGGAGCTACAAAGATTTCTTCCAATTCCGAAGAGCTTTCTTCTCCCATTTATTACTCTGTGGCATTCAAAGATAACCACCAAATAGGGGCTTTATCAAAAAATAACTCCTTTATTTATTTTTTACAATTTTGCCTTATGTCGAATTTCAAAAGACACAATTATATGGACATACTAAGTTAATCACTATGTGTACTACTAGTGGAAGTAAGAATATTGGCTTAACATACTGATGAGTTTCTGCATTCTTTAAAAAGTAAATTCCTCACCGTTTTAGGAATATAAAGATTTAAAAATCAAAAAGTCTATAAAAGTTTCTTTCATTTTTTGTCCATAACTCTCAAACGGGTTTAGTTAGCACGTGGGACTCAAGACTTTTCTGATTAACCCATAAGGGTTTCATAAAATGCACGAAGTTTCCTTTGTGTTACTGTCCGTATCCCATCTTGATAATTTGTTTAGTAATTATATATAAATTTCCATAGTTACAACATAATATAGTGTTTGATAACCAAAGTACTGTAAAATATCGAACAAGTTTTTTTATTAATATTTTATAATTAAAATTTAGTTTGTTCCAAAAATAAATCAGAACTTAAAATTTACATAATAAAGTTTTTAAAAAGTTGTTTAATGTGTTATAATAAAGAAATAGAAGAGCATGCTGTAAGTATACAAAACATTTATATAATGTTTGATTAAAATAAAAAATCTATTAATAATAACTTCTTATTTGTGTATAAGAAACTTTAAAAAGCTTTTCAATTCAACTAGGCAACTTAGACTTCTAACCTGTGGAAAGAAACATGTTAAAAAGGGTTGTAACTGCTAAAATTAGTTGTTTGTGGTCGTTAATAACTTCCGTGTATTTTGCATTGATAGTAATTTGTAATCCGTCTATAAATTCATTGTTATGATATGATTTAAATAATTTAATTTATTTAACTATTAATTAATAAAATGTTCGCAAATCTGTAAAACTGTACTAAACAAAGCTTTGGCAAACTAAAATTATCTTACAATGTTTTAATTGTAAATGTGCTTTATTTTCTATTAGCTTTGTATACGCGAGGCCCTAGGAAAAGTAAAAAATTCTAAACAAGAATGGCACCGTTTAAACTTCCACTTCTGCCTACTAAATGTTATTTGGCTAAAAATGAATAGAATACTGTTAAGAATTATGCGACTTGATTTATCATATGCCTTGTACTGTCTTAAAAATATCATATGCAAGATGGTATCTGATAATAGACGTTTCCTTTGTTTGAGTTTCTCGACATCTTGCGCCTTCGGGTTTCCAATAACTGTTATCTATTTGTCTCTGTTTCTCCACGATTCTTTCTTTATGTCCATCTCTTTTATTATTTTTGCTATATCTTTTTCTAGCTTATTTTATGTTTGCTTCGCTGTTTACGTTTTCGGAAGTTTCATTTCATTGCTTTCTTCCGGAAGCGCGTTTCGTCGATTCTCTGAACATATTCGAATCACATCAAGAGCATTTCTATTACATTTTCCTCTATAACTATTATGTTCCTTATTAATTCGTTTCGAACTCTATCTAATCTTAACATTCTTGTTGAGTGTCGCTAGTAACTCATTTTCAAAGCCCTTTACTCTTTTTGTTTTTTGCATTAATTAAATGATCTCCGTTCTATATGTTATATTTTTCACTATACTGTTGCATAATAATTTTTTTTTACTTATGTTTGTAACTTTCACTACTTCTTTTCGTATGGGTATAATAATCGTAAACTCTTTATACATAATCTTGTGTTATAAGTACTTAGTCGTCCGCAAAATGTAATGAATATAGGATTATGTTATCCATTTATGTTGCCATCTCTTTAGATTTATTTCATCACACTTCTAGTGCTCTTTCCATAAAAAATTTAAATACAATAAGTGATATTGTGCATTTTGTTCTAATTCTTCAGTTATCTTAATATTTGTAAATTTAACATCTGTAAAATCTTTGTTGTAGTACTATTGCACGCTTTTGTAAGATTGATAAATACTAAGTGTAGTTCTCATCCTGTGCTAATCTTTTTTTGCATGCTTTTAGAGATGCTAAATATTTTTTTTTAAAGGTTACATTTATTGCTAGATCAACAAATACAATTTTGTTATACATAGCAGTGATGTTGTGTAAATTATATACATGACTTTGATTACATAACATAAGGAGATTTTAGCTGTCTCAGCAAACATTTCAGTGACTGTTTGTAATTTCACGATCGGTTAATATAATGTCCTGAGGTAGTTGACGTTTGAGTCTTGGTTATCTTTGTTCGAAAAGTTCATAATGAACCGCACCACTAACCACTTGAGTTGATTATAAACTTTTTGCACTTTTTAATGTAGTCTTCAATGGGCATGATTCTAATTCTTTGTAGCTGTGTGTTCCGAATGTACCAGGCGCGTTGACTGCAATTCGTAGCACTTTGTTTTGGAACCTCTGTATTTGCGTAAGTTGGTTTGAGACGTGTTGCACCATATCGGTGATCCATATAGTATTAGTGGTCGTAGCAGGGTTTTGTATAACAGCATAGTGCATTCAATTTTGGAAGATTTACGGTTAATTAGTGGGTACAGCTGTTTGAGTCTGGCATATCCTGGATTAATTTCTGGTTAATGTGAAGCCCAACTCAGCCGTGTGTCCAGGTAAATACCGAGGTATTTGACTGCTGAATCGTTGGATTTGCACGGTATTGGTTTATTATTAATGCGAACTAGGTTGGGATTCGTGATTCGTCTAAGAGTAAATATTTTGAGATGCTAAATATATTGTCTGTAAAAGTTTTTTTTTTCTAAATCCGCTTTTATTTTATTCTTTAATATATATTCATAGATTGCTTCACGTATTTATTATTGATATTCTTCTATTATTTTGTTTTGATGCCCCTTTTCGTGTAATTGTTATGTGCCCTTCCTTCCATTCGGTTGCTGATAAATTTCCATTTAATATTTTAGTTATCAGTCTTGCTATTAATTTTAAAGAGTTAGTCCCTGCTTTGTTTTATTAATTCTTTTGGAATATGGTATATACCGCATGTTAATATCTTTGTCACTTTTCTTAATTTTTTTCTATACATTCATTTTATCAGGTTGGTACAAAAATAGTAGCGATTTTAATTATTGAAATTAAAACAGTATATTTCAACTTAGAATTTACTTATCTGATCGAGTTCCTATGTTACTTACGAATAGGAAAGACGTACCTTGCCGTTAAAAGCGCAAGTGTTGACTGCGCGATAACCCGCAATATCGGGCTTTATTTATTGCCACACATATTTCTAAATTTTAAATTTAACGCTGCGTGTTAAATTAATCCTATATAACTGAACGAAGCCGCAGCAATAGGCCTTTATGGACTACCACCAGCCTCCGGGAGGGGTGCAACCCCCAAAATACCACCACTAATGCAACCATCAGTATTGACACCGGACCAAACTCAGATCTTCTACAGCCATTCCATCAAACACCAGGTAATTTTCCACTTCAAACGCAACAAACTCAAACATTTTATCCCCAAACCTTTTATCAAACCCAACAAAACACTTATTCCAACGCACCCCCTCAGCCACTAGAAAATACTAATAACTGGGCCACAGTTTCCTATAAAAGAAATAGAAATCTAGATGAAGTGGAAATCAAAAATAAACACCCTAAAGGGAGCGAATATTGGCTTACCCACAACCTTACGGACACACAAGGAACTTTTACCAGCTACCCGCTAGATGTGTAAAATGTGCAGGCGATCACCTCACGGAACAATGTCAAAGAAAAGAAAAATCCCGCAATGTCCGCTGCGTCCCGTGTAAAGGAAACCATCCTACGAATTACAAAGGATGTACTATATATAAACAGCTACAAAGTAAACATTTTCCAAGCCTTCGACAAAACCAGTACATACCACCACCACAAATTAGACAATACCAACAAATACAACCGGGACTATCGTATTCACAAATAGCTTCACTACAACAACAAAACTCTGCTGTAAATCTCCCACAAACAACAAATACTAGCCATCCAAACCAACAAGCAAACGACATACAACAATTAAAAAACATAATGTTAAAGCTATCAGAACAAATAGCAACAGTATTAAACCTATTAACAGCAGTCTTTGTAAAAATTAAATAATGGACACACTTACAGTTTGCCCAATGGAACGCCAACGGCGTGTCACAGCATCTTGAAGAATTAAAACTATTTATTACTAGTCACAACATTGATGTGTTACTTATTTCAAAAACACATCTTACTGATCGGAGCTTTCTCAAAATCCCAAATTATGCGGTTTATACCACGAACCATCCCGCGGGAACAGCTCGTGGCGGGTCTGCCATAATAATCAGAAACACAATCAAGCACCATCAACTAGAAAGCCACAGTAGCGATTTTCTCCAAGCAACAAGTGTGTCAATTGAGGATCAAATAGGACCCCTCAACCTTTCGGCGGCGTATTTCCCCCCTAAACATGCTGTTAAAGAAGAACAATTTACAAACTATTTCAAAACCCTTGGAGAACGATTCATTGCGGGCGCCGATTACAATGCCAAGCACACTGACTGGGGTTCCAGAATTACAACGACAAAGGGACGCGAACTAAACAAAACTCTTGAACACAATAACTTGCGGCACCTATCCACGGGAGAACCCACATATTGGCCCACGGACCCAAACAAATTTCCTGATCTGGTGGACTTCTGCATAACAAAAGGAATTCATCAAAGTCATGCCAATATAAAATCCTGCTTCGAACTTTCCTCTGACCATTCCCCAATCCTGATCACCCCTCAAAAAAGAAACAACCCCTAAATTAAACAATAACCGTACAAATTGGAACACCTTTCAGTATGTCGTAAATATTGAACTAACCTTAAATATTCCACTGAAATCTTCCGAAAACATAGAGGCTGCAGTCAAATTATTCAATGATGTCATTTAGCGGGTATGTTGGAAGGCCACGCCAATTATACCCGATACAGTCACAATTCCTGATTGCCCCTCAATTATTAAACAAAAAATTCTAGATAAAAGAAGACTTCGAAGTAACTGGCAAAGGCTGCGTACACCTGAAAGCAAACTACTACTCAACAGAGCAACTAGAGAGCTACAAGATCTCCTTAATAAAAACAAAAGCGATTGCATCGAAACTTTCCTTAAAGATTTATCACCCACGGAAGCGACGGATTATTCCCTGTGGAAAACAACAAAAAAACTGAAACAACTAAAAAAATTCTCTCCGCCCATTCGTAACCTCCAGGGCAGCTGGGCAAGAAGCGATAAGGAGAAGGCAAACGTATTTGCTGTACACTTAACATCTGTGTTCCAGCCACATCCTTCAGAAAATCTCCCCCAAGAAGAAGACAACCTCACTCAAACACTGTTTCAACTGTACCAACTTAAACCGCCTATTAAAAAATTCAAAGCTGCTGAAGTTCATAAAGTCATTAGCATACTCAACCCTAAAAAGGCTCCGGGGTATAATTTAATAAATGGTAAAATACTCAAAGAGCTACCTGCCATCGGTACGCAATACTTAACTCAGTTATATAATGCAGTCCTTCAGAATGATTATTTTCCATCCCAATGGAAAGTGGCACAGATTATACTCATCGCAAAGCCTAATAAACCCCCCAACGACCTAAAGTCCTATCGACCGATAAGCCTTCTGTCTATAGTAGCTAAAGTTTTCGAAAAGCTCTTAGTACAAAGACTAATCCCAATTATTGATGACAAAGAGCTAATACCATCCCACCAGTTTGGTTTCCGAAAGTTGCACTCAACAACTGAACAAATGCATCGGGTAGTTCAAACAATCAATCAAGCCTTTGAAGACAAGCACTACTGCTCTGCTGCGTTCCTAGTTATATCACAGGCATTTGATAAAGTGTGGCATACAGGACTCCTATGCAAACTAAGAACACTTTTCCCCCTAAACTACTTCCTAATCCTGCAATCCTATCTCCTTAATCGGTATTTTCTGGTTAAATACGAAACTGCAACCACAAATCTTTTTCCGATCAACGCTGGTGTACCCCAAGGCAGTGTTCTCGGACCACTGCTCTATCTCTTATACACAGCAGACCTCCCGACAATACCAGAAATCATAACAGCTACATTTGCGGATGACACCGCGGTTCTGGCTACTAAAAGAGACCCAGTCGCAGCCTCACAAAAACTTCAAGCCAATTTAACTGCAATTGACAAATGGTTAACAAGCTGGAGAATCAAAATAAACGAGTCTAAGTCAACTCAAGTAACCTTTACCCTGCGTAGAGATACATGTCTCTCAGTTCAGATAAAGAACAACCCTTTACCGCAAAAAGAAGAAGTAAAGTACCTTGGGTTACATCTTGACAGAAGGCTAACATGGCGCAAGCATATCTTCAGTAAGCGCAAGCAGCTGGGTTTAATTTTAACCAAGATGTACTTGCTACTGGGACGTAAGTCGAAGTATTATTAAGCAATAAACTCCTTTTATACAAGGTAATTCTCAAACCCGTATGGAGCTACGGGATTCAACTTTGGGGAACATCTGCCAACTCTAACTTAGAAATCCTAGAACGCTTCCAATCTAAAGTGCTGCGCATGCTTGTGAACGCGCCCTGGTTCGTGTCAAAAACGGCTATCGGTAACGATCTTCATATGCCTTCAGTGAAGGAAGTCAGCCGTTTCAGTACTAAATACAGTGACCGTCTTAGTGCACACCCCAACACATTAGTAATGGATCTTATAGTTCCCCAAAATCGCAATCAAAGACTCCAAAAATATATACCAAATGACTTGCCCACTAGATTCCCTACTTAATCAATATAAAGTCTTGCGTTAATTTTATTTTAGTTTTAAGATCTAGTTTATAAGTTTACTTCTATACCCAAAAACTCAAAACTCATCTAGATGACAATTGTTACGGAAGCATCCTACTGGGGATGCTTCTACATGTCCAAATAATCTATCACAGAATTTACTAAATGCAACTTGTGCAGATTGTAAATAAATTAGGATTTCAATAAAAAAAATAAATAAAAAAATTTATCTGATCAAAATAAAAACCATTAGATTTTATTCAATTTTTTCCAACAAGAACCAGGTTTATTAATTGTGGTAGCAAAAAATTCTGAGGTTCTAGAACCGATAAACTCTTCGGAGGCGTTTTGGGCCTCTACTTGGTCGTTGAAAACTTTCTGCAAAAAGTTGTCTAGGTGCTTGAAAAAGTAGTAATCGGTAACAGAAAGGTGTGATGAGTAAACTGAGTGAGGTCTTAGCTTGTTTAAATTTTGTGCAGTCATTTGTGAGACATGTGGTCTGACGTTATCGTGGTCTCCTTCGATCGACCAATGCTGGCAATAAATTTTGCATTCTGTCGATTTCCTGGCAATACTTCTCTAATGTGATAGTTTCGCCAGGATTTAAGAAGTTGTAGTAAAAGACTTCACTTGCCGACCCCAAACAGTAACCTTCTTTTATGCTGCTTCGATTTGGAGAAGTGCTTTGATGTTTTATCTCCGTCCAGCCACTGCGCTGAACGCCGTCGGTTGTCGCATAGCATCCATTTCTCGTTTATTGTCACAATGTGATCAAGAAATGGGTCATTTTTGTTGCAAAGAAAAAGCGCAGGGCAGACTTCGTATCGTCTACGATTTTAGTTTTCGTTCAGGTCTGAAAGCACCCATTTCTCGGGCTTTTTGATTTTTCTATTTGGTACAAATATCGAACAACTATTAAATGGTTAACGTTAAGTTCTTTTACAATCTCTTGTGCTTTTGTAGTCTATTATAGATTTTAATTGTCTGTTAGGTTAAACCACATATAAATGTTTATTTATTTAAATTAATCATAGCCATTGCTAATTTTCAATTTTAAGTTTTTGCACATATCCACAAGCCCATTATTGTTTATTTTTTGTTATTTTATTTTGTTTTTTATTTTCCTACCTATTTTGATTCTCCAGTTTCCCAATATAATTAATTTTATTTTTTGCCTTTCTTTTTCTACTACTTAATGGGTTTTTATTATGATTTAGTCCATATACGTTTTATATCAGTGTAAATTTATATTTATTCTTATTGTTTTATTTGTAGTTCTTTCCGGTCCGCCACTTATTTTATTAATTTTTTTTATAACAGATACTCATCTATTAGTCCTTACTTTTTTAGGCCCACCATAAATGTACATAAGGGTGTTATTGTTGTATTACTCTCCTTTTTGGTTTTCATTGGTATTAATATTTTCACGTTTCTCTTTTCGTGATTTCGTGATTTTTTCCATTTTCTCGTATATATCTCGCACGCTCTAAATTTTGATTTTTTCAATCATCTTTCTTAGCTTTAGTCGTTGTTAATTGCGCCCGTCGGCTGCTTTATATTGCAACTTTTAACATTACATATTCTTCACTATTCTTCAATATTACTAAATTTCAGTGCCGGTGAGCTTTTCCCAATTTCCATAAAAACGAACCCGAGTAAGGTAACTGACACATCCCCACGCGAAACAATTAAATTTGAGCCTAGTAGTAATTGATAATAAAAACTGCAACAATAATAGGGCCACAATAGAGTAATTAAGTTTCTGATACAATAAGTATTACAAACCAAATCTATTTCAGACATTAAGATGATCATGTCACCAATAACGACTAAACAGTGCACGATATGCTGTAAAAAACAAGCTTCTTTTTCTATAAAGTCTGCGAAGTGGTAATTTTTTGGTAAAATTATAATGAAAAATGTTATTCTACTTATTTCAACTCAAGCTCTCAATCAATCTTTTTGCAATGATCTAATTTTTTCATATCTTAAAATAAATATTTTATCTAATGTTGATTCTCAAATAATTTTTTGTTATTTGTTTTAACTTCTGAAATAGTATCTTTTTTTCGAATTGTGTGCTAAGAAATGTAATCATCTATTTTTCCAAATGATTTTCCTTAAATTCCAAATAGGAACCAAATCTCTCAGAATATTTCATAATTGTTTCTTATTTCAACTAACGCTTTGAGAAATTTACCTAACCAAGAAAATTTATTCTTTAATTTAAAATAAAAATTGTTCTAGGCAAGGTTGTTTGAAATTATAAAGTACACCTTTGTTTACAACTTAAGATTAAGACTCGATGTTCAGGGAAAAAATATAATCTTTATAAAAGGTAGTCTTGGGTACGATTATAAGCAGTGCATTTGTCAATAAACAATAAAACCTTATATTTTCCTTGCAAAAAATGTTTATCTAAGTTTAACACCATTCCTTGGAAACTGTATATATTCTCTAGGTTTTCTTGTATAAAAATACGAGGGGTCGGCCGCGAAAGGTATTTTCACCCACCTTCCTCAAATTTTTGCAAGGTGAGAACGCGAAACAATTTATTTACAAATAATAACAGTGGGATAAGTCGCGCGGTCACCTTAGAAAAGCAAGGTATGCAAAACAATCCTAAAGATAGGCAACCAAACGTACGCTCAAAGGTCAGCCACGCCACATTCCATATCAGCTGTCTTTATTTACTTTCTGTTCAAATTAAAAATGCTGCTTGCATTATGTTTAGCAATTAATGTAAAAAGTTTTATTTTATAGTTTTCACAATCATGATTGTGATCACTTGTGTGCCCTACCACAATATTTTGCAAAAAAAAGAAAAATGACTCTCTTAAAATCGATTTAACCAACCACTAATACACTTAAACTGCCAATTCTTTAAAACTTTTGAAAAATATTTTATCTTGTTGAGTAACACAGATCTACTACAGCAATGTTATTATAACGAGCTTTCTTAAACCACTTTAAGTACATTCAAGTTCATTAAAATCCAATTCACGTACCACTTCTTAGAAATGCAAACTTTTTTAGAATTGTAAGACGCTAAAATATTTTCTTTGTGCTTTAAAATTATGAAAAGTGTATTCTGAACTTTAAATTCTTTTGCGATATCACATTTTCTCTTCGCACCATTTTTACAAAGTTGAATCAACCACAGTTTATTTTAAATGTACCTCGTATTTCGTACTTCACAAATGTCGTAATTTCATACTTTCCTAAAATAAAGTAAAAATAGGAAGAAATAGACAAAATTCTATAATGTTGTTCAAATACAAACAAATTAAACGCTACTAATAAACAAGAAACTTATCTGCATAACATTTTGGGATTTTCAAACCGCATAACCATAAAAAATAATCCACAATAAACTTTAAATTGTTTCTTTAAAACTTGGATACTATGGTTATATACTCTACTTACCAGCACATTACTATTTAATGGGGATTCTAAATAGCAAGAAAATTAACCTGATATTTGTGAATTTTTTAAGAACCAACTAATTACGGTTTATAGTATAATAAAAAATAGCTAAAGTTTTGCACTTTAATTTCAAATTAATAAAAACTTCTTATTATCAGCATATAAATATAAATCTTAGGGATTAGAGAAGCAGATAGTACACATTCTAATTGTATGTTCATTGCAGATATTATTTTTACAATTAATACATATCATTGTACTTTCACGATCAATATTTGACGAGCAAACTAAGCATCTTTTTCTCGTTGCACTTGTTCGAGCAACTAGCAAACCAGAGATGTCAATAAATCTGCTCATACACTCCCGGGCACTACGCGTAGCTTAGGGCTCGTAGATCTTCCCTGCATATGTGGTATCACTAGCACCTTCGCTAAATCTTTCAAAAATATTCTGCGCTTGTGAGTCACTCCTACGTTGTAGTTTTGATGTTCCTTCGTAAAGTCTATATATGCATTCAGTGCTGCAATATCAATAATGTTGAAGAAAAATGTCGTGGGCCATTGTTTACTTTGCCTCTTGCACCCGGGGCATTTTACGACAGATGTCCCAGCCTATGATTGCGACCTCATAATCCTTTGTAAAAAAATAATGAAAATACATCTAACTTTTTATCTTCGGAAAAATGTCAGTCTGAGCCGAAAGGGAAAATCGTTTCATCAAAAGTCTATCTTCAAGATTGGGTATAAAAGCATGATACTGTAAAGTACCTGGGATCAGCACAGCTTTTGAAAACCTGTCTTTTAATTCTTCTGCAGTTTTATCGTAATCAGATTTAAATCTTAAAATCACTTGCGTTTCTTTTCAATATTTGTTTGCCCAATTGTACAAATCTTCCGCAGTTAGTATTCTAATATTAGATTTTTGCAAGCTTGCACGCTTTGCTCCTCGTTTTATATTGGCCCCAACTCCATCTCAAGCTCCTTTGCCATGTGCTGTAGCATGGAAATGCCATGTGCTGTAGCATGGAAATGCCATTCTGCATGAATCTTAAAGTCTTCATAATAATGGAGCAGATTACAAAAACTATGTTTATTTTTGAAATGCTGAGTTACACCATTTGATGCATAATAAATTTTTCCTGGCTTGAAATGACTTTTGAAACAAATTATAACCTGTTTTTGATATCAGTGAAACAGCGGCTGTATCGTGAACTAAATTATAAGAGATTATTGCTAAGCTTTTATGCCTCAGTTCATTTTTCTCTCTGTAATAAATAACAACTGTAAATACAGTGGCCTGATTGTTGTTCCAATGAAATGATTGCGCTGCATTTTGAACGACAAAGGCATAATTTTCAGCGAAATCAAAACAAACTATGAATTCTTGATTTAAAAGTTTTTTTCAAGTTTTTAATAAAAGCTGCTTGCTTAGAGGCAATAAAATCGCGAATTTTTAATTTCATTACTTTATCTGCTAATATATCCACGTACTCATGAGTGTTCATAGTTCGGCTAACTATTGTACATCGATCAGTTTGCATCCATGTGTCAAATGTGACCCCATAAATATTCTTCTTCTCTTCTTTTCCTTCTCCCTTATGCCCTAAAGCGTCGGGTCCTCTAACCACTTCCGGAAGCTGTCCCGGTTGGCTGCCATTCTTTTTACTTCTCTTAGGTGTTTTCCTCTCTGTTCTACCCTCTTTTCTAAGCTCTGTTCCCATGTTTCTCGTGGCCTTCCTCTGCTTCTTGTTCCCTCTGGCTTTGCTTCTAGAATTCTTCTGGGGTCTCTATTTCTTGACATCCTCACTATGTGCCCATACCACTGTAATTGTCTCTTCTCTACCTCTTGTATTAGCGGTTGCTGACCTACTTCTTCTCTGGTTATTGTATTTCGTATGCGATCTCTTTTTGTTCTACCTACTAGTCTTCTTAGATATTTCATTTCACTCGCCGTAATTTTGCTTCTGGTTTTATCTTGTATTGTCCAGCTCTCCGCCCCATACGTTAATACTGGTGTGTATATGCTTTTGTATACCCTAAGCTTTGTTTGCATGCTTACTTCTTTTACCGCTATTATTGATTTGTTAATCGCATAATATACTTTGCTTGCTTTATCTCTTCTATTCAGAATCTCCTGTTCTATCGTGCCAGTTTTATTTATTATCGTTCCTAAATATTCATAGTTATTGACCCATTCTAGTTCTTCCCCATTGCATATTATTCTTGTGTTTTCGTTTGTATCATTTTTCTCGATTTTCATAATTTTAGTCTTGTTTGTGTTTATTTTCATATCTCTTCTTTCTATCGCTCTATTACATTTGTTTATTGCTAGTTATAGTTTTCTAGTTGAGTCTGCTAGAAGCACGATGTCGTCTGCATATATGAGGCATTGTATATATATATGGGCTCTAAATTCCAATTTCCTACCTTCACATTGAATCTTGGTTCTTTTGCTTCCTGAATAATCTGATTCATTACTATTAGGAACAGTAGGGGGCTCAGTGAGTCTCCTTGTTTGATCCCCTTTTCCATTTCAAAGCTTTGAGATTCTTTCCTTTAATTCGCACTCTTCCTTTTGCATTAACGTATACTCTTTTTATGGCCTGTTGTAGTGGGTATGATACATTTAGTTCTGCTAGCGCATTCCATATTGTTTGTTTGGGTACTGTGTCAAATGCTGATTTTATATCTATGAATACTAGATACAAAGGGTTTCCCCTTTCTAATCTCTTTTCTGTAACTGTTCTTAGTACAAAGATATGATCTTGTGTTTGCCTCTGTGGCCTGTAAGCGGCTTGTTCTTCACATAGTTTTTCTTCAACTTCTTCTCGTAATCTTCTTTCTAGTATTCTTGAATATATCTTCTGTACTATTGAAGAAAGGCATATTGCCCTGTAGTTGCCGCAATCGTTTGTATCTCCTTCTTGTGTATAGGTACCACTATGTTTTCTTCCCAGTCATCTGGTATTTTTCCCTTTCCAGGCTAGTTGACATATCTCTTTTATCCACTTTAATATTCTATCTCCCCATTCTTTATCATTTCTGGAGTTATGCCATCTCTACCTACTGCTTTTCCTTGTTTAATATGTTTTACGGCTTCTATCACCTCTTCTATTTCTATGTCTATTTCTTCTTCTTCTTCCTGTACTGTTCCTCTTCTCTCTCTGCCCCGGATATTATCATCTTTTAAATATGTTGTTGTAATACTCTCATGCCTCCAAGATTCTTCTTCTTCTGTTTCTACTATGCCTTTGTTGTTCCTTATACTCCATACTTGCTTCCATATTTCCCTCTTAGCCCTCTGATTACTTTCCAAAACTGTCTTCCGTTATCTTCGTTGAATTTCGTCTCTAGTTCTTTTCCGAATTCCTCCCAAGTTTCTTGTTTTGCTCTATGTACCGCTTCTTTGGCTTCATTTCTTTTATTTATATAGTGTTGTTTATCGCAATCTTTCTTACCTTGTATATACCTTTTCCAAGCTTTCTTTTTGATCTTTACTTTATCTTTTACTTCTTCGTTCCACCACCGGGTTCTTTTTTGATCTCCCTTTACTGTTACCTTTCCGCAGGTCTTTACTGCCTGTTCCACTATTTCTGTTTTTAGTATCCTTCTAAGGTGTCTTCTAATCTGTTTTTGAATTATTTTGCTTTTTCTGGTTTTCTTAATACTGATATTTTTATTTTCTGATATTCTCTTTGTTTCCTGGGTTCCCTGCTATAAAATCTGGTGTCTGTTATTAGCAGTCTGTGGTCTGTATGCAGTTCGGCCCCCCTTATTACTTTTACATCTGTTATGGCATATTTGGCTTCTCTGTTGTATGTTATATAGTCGTTAAAGCTTTTCGCTTCTCTTCCTGCTGCCTCATAAATATTCTTATAATCAAATGTTTCAAGTAAAAATTCCCTTAGCGGCCTTGTATTCGGACAATCTGAACAATCGCCTAAGAAACATAAATCTATCGCTGTAGCACAAACTATCGCACGAATACAGTCACGATAATTTTTTAACGAAAATTGTGAATTTTTTGTTAACGTTTCAATATCCGTGCAATATTAATTTCACGTTCTCGTGATAAACACACACGAAAACTACGCTACTCCCGGTCAAAACACAATAAGATGGTCGTAGCTGAGTGAATTTCGTCAAACCGATTTTTACAGCCACATTTTCAGCATAAAATATAGCGAAACACTCGTTTAAATTACATAACAAAAGTCTCTTCTGCATGTGAACTCTCTTGCCATCACTTTGTTTCACAGATAAAAAAGTCTTTTGTTCCGGCATCATTCGACTAATATCCTCACGCTCATAAAAATTTTTAACCAATGTTTCAGTTTCTACTGACAAAGCATTACGTGAACATTTTTTTGGAAACGTGAAAATGCCATTTTTCAAAACTAATTCCTTAGCTTCTGTTGCTTCACGTTCAGGAAATTCTTCTATTAGTTTTTGACGGCTCCAATAAGTAGGTGCTGGTGTGAGCAAGCAAATTCTGTCCTGTGTCGTTGTCGATTCATTAAATTTATTTATTATCTGCTTAAGAACCGTAGCCCCTGCCTTTTCAAAATCGTTGTCAATTGCAAGCTGTTTTCTTTTTTTATATAGCTCTGACCACATGGCTCGCAAATCTTGGCATCGTTGGGCACTGATGGATATTTTTCTCGAAAAACTGTAGAAAACGATTTCAGTTTTTGCCTTATTACGTGGTTTTCTTTTCCTAAAGGATTCATACAAGGGGCTGTCCATGCTCTTTGCATGATGTAAACAATGAACTTATACTTAACCTACACAAAACAATGAGATAGTATTCATTCAACAAAGCAATAATCGATGATATCACATGTCGAAAATATGTACAGTATTTTTTACAAATTGCGTGCGAATATCTTAGTCACAAATGATCACGAATTTCAACTCACGTAAGTACAAAGTAAAAAAATGTATAGGTACTCAAGTTGGGTCGGTGATGTCAACACTCGCCTTATGTATGTGCTCCGGCACTGCCATATAGTGGTTGTGCTCCGCGAGCGGCTAGACGGGCCGCGTTACACCGCGCGCCGCTTGTTTATCGCTTTGTATCTCGCAAAGTAATGCTCCACCACACTGTGAAAAACATCATATCCGACGTACAAAAACTTCATCTTTCGATTGGGACTATTAAAAAAAATATTAAAAATACCCCTTTCGAGATATAAAACGTTTTGTATTTTTTTAGGTCAAATGGCCATATTTTCGAAAATCTGAGAAAAAAACACGTCGATTATGTATTTTCATTATTTTTTTACAATGCATTATGAGGTCGGAATCATAGGCTGAAAAGTGAGTATTATGGCGCTCGCGCGCCGCGCTGGGACGTCTATCGTGAAATGCCCCACCTGTATGTCTAAATCATTTGATCCATGATGTCAACACCTCCCCTTGTTTTACTGTAATGAGAGATGATTTCGGGCTTCCTCTTAGCACCATCATTGAAGATGCGTCGTGGTGCCTGGTGCTTAGTAAAATTACACATTTGTTCTTTTAGGTGCGTAACTTACCATGGATAAGTTATTTCGAAAGAAACATAATGAAGACCAGACTACACGATCTTTTGAGGCTTTCGTTTCTTTCGAAATGTCACGCTTATTTTGACGTAGTGTTTCCACAACTATAATATTTTTATTCAACAGAACACTAGTGAAGAAATTATCTATCGTGAAATTGAAACCAGAATTATGAACGCCACGGACAAGAGTTTGTACAACTTCAAACCTCAGGTTTTTATGCGGAGGTTCTCCTGGCTAGCGACCAATATAAACTAAACCATCTAGAGTATAACCAGACTTAGATTCACACATCCAAAATATTTTAAGTCCATATCTTGCTGGTTTACTTAGCATATATCTGACAAATCTGTACCTACCTCTAAACTCAACGAGTTGTTCATCTATAGTTACATTAGTATCTGGTATGACTCAGATTTTGCATTGTTGAATAAATAAATCCCAAACATAAGATATTGCTAATTTATCGGTTTCCAAATGCGTATTTCTAATTCTCTTATAGTCATATCTAATGAATCTTTGTATTTCTTCAAAGCAAAATATGGACATTATGGCTCGGTTTTTCCAGAAAAAAGTTCTCTCGCAGGAAAACCTCAGCTTCTGTCAACTCCCGCATGAATAAGTAAATCACAGAATGCAAGAAGTTTATCAAGTCACATCTTTCCACGGTTTTTCTTTTCTCCGTAAATACTTTTTCCCTCTAAATTAGTACAGTTCACAATTTCTTATATCATAGCTGGAGTTACAAATAAGTGAAACGCTTTTTTGGTATCGCAGCCATATTCTTTCTTGTCGGCCCTGGTCCACGCCAAATAATGTTATGTAGTTGAATTTTATTTTTTGCTGAAGGTTCCAAACTTTAATCCAGACCACTTGGGGCAATGCAACCACTCGTTGAAGCAAAAGTCAGATTACCAATATCGTCAGCATCATCAATACTGGATCCAGAATACTCGCCAAAAGGCAATTCGAAATTTGTGTCATTATTTTTGATTCCGTCACATCACTTTCCTCGGAAGACAAATCGTCATCTTCAGCTGCCCACTGCAACAGTATTTCTTCATAGCCGACACTACCAACTCTCACCCTTTTCACAATCTTTTTTGATGCCATTACCATATGTGTTTCACAAGTTCACTCAATGCATCTTTTATTTCAACTGCATGACAATATCAGCTGACTTTTAGCCCGGGTATGAACAAGTTTATACTTTTTTTTTATAGAAACTGCACATCCAGCAGTAATACAGGTTTCAATTTGCACAGACTCGCACAATTCCGGGCGGCAGTGCTTGACAAATTATAATAACTCTTAGGCGGCTATGAACAAGTCTATACTTGTTTTATAGAAACTATATGTAGGCGGGCTTCGGAGACCCGGTTTATGTAAATAAGGGGTGATGACGGAAAATAAGTTTTTTTAAATTTCTAAGTACACTTGAATCTTTTTGAATCAAGTGTGTGTTAAATAAAGACCTGCTTAGAGCATATCTAAATGCTCAAACCGATTGAAATTATTTCAAGCAAATTATAAGTTACCAAAATCTCTGCGGGCCTGAAAGCCCGGTTTATGCATCCTAGGGTTAAAGATATTTGATTATACTGAAATTTTTAAGTATAATCTTTGGACGGCGACATTGTTTCTTCCGAATATAAATATCAAATACATAGTTCTGAAAAAAATAACCGATGGGCCGCAAACTTATCCTTTTTTAAATTGCCCTCTATTTTAAAACTACAATAGCCATTACAAATAAAATTGGGGATTATCACTTATAATCTATAGTTCAAATCAGAGAACCCGTGTTTCAGGAAATTTATTAATTGCTGGTTCATGTTATTAAGGGGTGCACTTCCTTAAATGAAAACGCATTTCCGCAGGGCTAGACGGGAAGGGGAGCCAGGGCAGCCCGAGCCGGCTAATATGTTATAAATAAAATTTATACTAAAGGACCCCAAACGATTAATCAGCTCAAAAACGCTACTAGTCATGTTATTAGATCAATTGTAGACATAACTCACATACAGTTAATTCGATTTCACTTATCGATATGCTAAACATTCCGAAATACTTTTTTTTGACTAAATTTCCTTGTATGGTTTATGAGATATTCTACTTGTAAAAGGAAAATAATTGCCTTTCTTGAACTTAATAACTACAGTTATAGATGTCGCAGACTTAACTAGACACAATATTTGATACTTTGTAATACTTCTACCATAATGTTCCTTCGGCCACATTTGAATTTCATAGGCTACATAAACACTAAATCTAATGCCTGACATATACAGAACCTGTGAGGAGATAAACAGATAATATTGTAATATTATGCTCATTTATGCATTTTGTAATGATCATATTGCCACATTATGTTTTATGAAGGAATTACTGTTACTGTATCCAGCCATAATCATAATATTCTCCAGTACTACCTAATAGCTCACCACCTAAAAGCTATATGTTTTTGTTTTTATTTGGAAAATTAACATTGTATCCAGATAGAATACCATCGTAACTCATGCAGGTATAGCGAAGCCAACTTGTTTTTTTATTTCTGCGAAGTTTTTTGATTAAATAGTCATAATTCACATACTATAAATCAATATTGCTCTTCTTTATTAGTTTTTAGATGTTCAAAAATTCTGTACTTTTAGGGTTGAAGCCGTTGATGCAAACTTTAGAAACCCTGTGAGGCTTTCCAAGAGGTAACGCTAGATGCATAGCAAAAAATAGTTTTAACCACTTAATTCCTGCAATTTCTGTTTTTTAAAAACTGCAACGGTAACCTGTTTCAGAGATATCCTGATAAACTTGTTTTATACTTGATAACCCTAAGCCAAAGCATCCCATATTCATCACTAACTAACACGATTAGTTTGTCTTCTAGTTGCTTATTTAGTAATTCCAATTTTCCTTTTATTCTATTCCTTGCGATTTATCTTTAATATAATATTTAGAGTTGAGTTTAACTCATCAAAAGCTTCAGAAGCCTTAAGTTTTATATAAAATGTTTTATATAAAACTTAAACATTTACACATTTTGCTATTATTTTAGAAAAATGAATAAATAATGGAAAACACAATAATCAAAGTTTTGAATAAGACAAAACTGAATATTTAAATACGTAATAATTATAGTATGTAATTCTAAATTTTCTATACACACAAGTGTTATAAAAAAATTACTTTGACTTAGATTCTTATTTAAAATTAGGCACATACTGATATAAATCTAATATAAACCAAAATTATTTTGTTGGGCGTTGTAGATCGAGATGCCTATAGAAGGCGTCCCTCGGTAGGGTACCTGACATTACTCATCTTTAAACAGTATGTCGATGTCGAAGTAACAGGTAGCCCTCGTCCGTTGCGCATCGGATTATTATCAAGTTTCTCGCGGCAAAAGGAGTAAAACTGTTCAAAATGAAAGCACAACAATTTTTGGGAGAACGAAAAGTGATTGGAAATGAAGGTCATCGAGGGTGTGCGAAAATCAATTTATTTGGTGTCTTCTCGAGGGTAACCGCCAATTAAGGGTTGGTAAAATTGCTTCTGAGGTCGGCATAATCTACGAAAGTGCTCAGTCAATTTAAAACTTTATCTTGCTTTACAAACTCCCCTTCACTTAAAATTCGACAAAAATTAAGTATCTGTTTTGGACTAAAATAGATCATCCTTCTTATTATCTGGACTTATCACCCTGCTATTATCATTTGTTTGGACTACTAAAAAGTATATAGAAGAAGTTCTTTTACTCGTGCTTAAATAAATTATAAGAAATTCCATTTCAAAAATGTGTTCCTCTTGTCTGAGGTATACGAATGTTGGAACGATTTGGGTATCTGAGCAAAAATACTTGACACAGATATATGTGATTTAAGTATTTTTAAATTTAGATACCTTATCTCAATTTATTGTTGGCCATCCAGCACAAAATTCAGAACACGTTGGTGCTTAAAAAGTTTTTTGAGTGCTTATTCATTCATTACAATTTATTTATAATAGGCTGCCCCTATGTCTTACGGAAAATAACATAAAAAAATACTAAAAGTGTCCTTTTCTTTTATCCACTTTTATAGCAGTATTTTATTATTTTTTTAATAAGCAAAAAATCTCAAAACCATATTTAAAAACATTAATACGGCAAGGAACTTTATACTCATTAAAATAACTTTTTTATTAAAAAAAATACATTTGCCACTAACAAAAAACAATTATAATATATATGATGTTATAAGTTAATCTTATGTCTAAATATAGTGATACAGGAGCCTCCAATAACACTATCGTAAATAATTTTATTGGAATTAGAAGCTGCTATTATCAATGATACTAAAAACATCAAACACCAGCACTATGTAGCGTTTTCATATTCGTATACCTTGTGGACTTTTACGCTTGAGCAGTCTCTTTTATGGATTACTTATTTTTGACTTAATTAGTTCATTCAATTATAAGGTTTTATTGAATACATACCAGGGAACATTATGAGTGTCCTTAAGAGTTTTTCTTGTTACACTGTTAACACTTTTAAGTCTTGGAGTATTCCTTTATTCGGAATAAATCAAGATGCATTTGTTATTATGCGAAGGACTTTGACTTGAAATTATTCGACATTGATCAGTTTCCTGTAATTCGATACCGTATAACCAAATTACTTTAAGAGCAACTTTATAAATCAATAATTTATTTCTAATCGATAACTTAGATTTGGTAAATTTGTGACCAAGTTGCTATCTTTTATTTAATATGTGAGTTTTCCATGTCAATACCTTATCGATATGCATACTCAGGTATTTTACATTACCCTTTAAGGTAAATTTTTGCAATTAAAGGACCATTGGAGTATGACCTTTGCATTTCGTGAAGATAACTTGTACCGATTTGTCTTCATTGATTTTGATTCTTCACTTCCTCGCTTAATATATGATCTAGATGGTGTTGTAAGGGGTTTTGAGAATCTCCCGTATTTCGGATTTTTTTATTTGTGTGTTTTGAAAGGTAGTGGCTGAAATACGGTCTCTAAATGTTGAGCAAAAGTTGTAGCTTTCTCTACGTCAATACGTGCCTATGAACCATCTTCTTTGCGTATAGGGGAAATATGACTTTTAGTCTGTGTCCGAGTTTTTGTGGTCTTCCATAGAGAACAGTCAGTATCTGATAGGTTTGTCAGATTTTTAAGGTATTTTTTAAAAAAGCGGTTTTTATGGTTTTTAAAGGCATTACGTAGTTCTTGTGAAGCTTACAGGAATCTTAACTTGTCCGAGAGATACCTGGTGCGTTGCCAGATTCGCTTGAGACGCCTTTGGTTATCTATTTTTTCTTTGATTTTCGTTGGACATTTTTGGTTTACTCTCTTTATGGAAATTTCCGGTGTAGCTTCCCAATCAGAGGTTTGTATTGGAAGAGTAAATTCGTTTACCACTTCTTCTATGTCTGTTTTTGATTTTAGTGGAATGGATAGATTTACATTTTGCTCAATAAATTGTTTGTAGTAATTCTAGTTTATTTTTTTGTTAGTCAAGGTTGGTGATTTTTGTGATTCTACTATGTCTGAGCTAACTATAGCTAGTACCGGTGTACGATCAGGTTAGATTCAACACCAACATACCCTTGTGCAATGCGTTTTGTAATATGGAAGCCGAGAATATCCGGTAACTTTTCTAGGTCCGTGGGCTAGTAGGTGGGTAATAAGATAGATAGATAACTTAGTTGTAGTTCTTGTATGAGGTGATATGGTAGTCTACCTCTACCAGAGGCTGTGATCCGTGAACCCAAAACTATTTTTTTTGCGTTAAAGTTTCTTCCAATAAAAAATCTGTTTTCAAGTGTGTTAAAGTAGTAGGCAGTCATATACTATTTGTTTGGTGATAGTTTGGTGGGAAATAAACTGAAGAGATTGTAAGAGGACCTAGCCAATCCTCAACCACCATACTTGTCGCCAATATGACGTTTGCTTGATGCTTTTGTATTTTATAGTGTTTGATGTGATTTTTGATTATTACTGTGCCTCCCTTTGCTTTCCTATTAGCATCTGGATGTGGAGTGTGGTATAAGGTAAAGTTGGGTACATTAATTAAAAATTGTGTTTCAGTCACTAGTAAAATGTCAATTTTATTATAAGTGAGAAAAGTTTTAACTTCCTGCCTACGTGAGGCTAGGCCACTTGCATTCCATAAAGCTATTGTATGCCGTAGTGTCATAATTGTTTTGTTTCTGTTGTATTAAGAGACATGTTAAGCTATTTATTTTGTTATTCAATTTCTTTATTTATGTTGTTAGTTGACCTATTATTTTGATCTGTTAATGGCTCCGGCACTGCACTGTTAGTGCTTGCATTCCCATTAATTGCTCGGCTGTATGATACGTAATTTATTTTGTTTTGGAACAGCTTGTAAGCTTGATTATAAGGAGGCATGTTTAGGTCTTGTTGGTTTGTCACAATCTGTTTTTTAAATTTGAGTTTTTTAGCTGCTGCTGGCTGTATATGTGTATATATATTTCGCCATTTATACAGCAATTCTTCATTCAAGTTTAAATAATCTTGTAAAAACGCATTGATGTCACTGAATTTGTATTGATGGCTAGAACCACTGTGTCATCAACTACAGTTTTTATTTGAGTCTGTTGAATAGTGAAAAAATCATACGTATAACGTAGGTACAACATTGGCCCAAGCATGTTGCACTCTTGAGGTTACAAACCAAATTTTTGACGTGTTTATATTATACTTAACTTGAAAAGAACGATATGTTAGATAAGATTGAAGAAATTAATATTACTGATATGGTAGGTTTACTTTGATCTTATATAGAAGGCCTCTATGTCAAACCTTATCAAAGACCTAGTTTAACATTAAGAAATACTGTTGTACGATGGAATGTCCCCTGAACGCAAATTTATGTGAAGGGAAGCCAACTATTCTATAGAACATTTTACTTTATTCATTTGTATGCAACCTTTTCCAGGAGTTGGAAGGTCTGAACATATAATAAAAATTTTCTTTTCTAAATTCCAGATAATGTTTTAAACTTATAAATAATAAAATGCTACTTATTTCTATAAAAACAGTAGATTTTTAACTGATAACATGTAATTTTTAAAAACCAAACGTAGTAGTAACATATAATATTAATAAATCACGAACTGTCCTAAGAAAAGTAAAAAAACTTTTGTTTTGCATGCATAAGATAAATGTTTTAGGAGCCCCTAATACAATATATAAAAATTGTTCTCGTTTATCACTTTTTTAATTTTATAAGTCAACTTATGCAAGCCTACTGCATATTTTGCATATATTGAAACTATCCTTCACAGCAAATTTCAGCTTAATTATTTAACCCCATCAACCAGCTTTTCCTTCGCATGGCGGCCCCGGCACTGAAAACATTTGTATTTGCAGCCGGCAGAAATCCGGCTAAACCATGTTGGATCGCTCCTACGCGACGTAATTTAGGGCCGGTAGCTCAATAGCGAAGGCAGCAGCACAAATTGCAGATATAATGGCTTTCTGGGCTTCCCTCGGCTGCGGGAAATTTCCGACCCGCTGCGCCACGCGGAGCTACATTTAAAAGATCCACGCCTGAGCGGCTGCACAACTTCTTCGAAAGTGCCCGAGAACCAGTCAATAGTCAATAATGATTCGCCTCGGCCTGAAGATGCTTCCCAGATGGAATATCTCCTACGGAAAGAAACTGGCGTACTAACGAAGTAAATGAGCTTTTTAGTTCCCCTGTTCGTTTTAAAGTAAATAAATCAAAAGCAGCTTGGCTAAAACACTACGTCAATGGTAGGTTAAGCTTCCTTACACAACAATTTTCATTTTTTTTTTATTATTTGACCAAAATATTCTAATGTAAACAAATATAGCAAAACGTTGCTTAATTAAACAAAATTTGGTATATTATATAAATGTTAATGCTTTACACCGTCATTTAATTGAAATAATGAAGCTTTACTTGAATCAATTATCACTTTTGTACGGATATTGAAAGATGATCTAGATTGAACTTTAGAAATTTGCATTTGCGTAGTTGCTAGTTATACATATGGTCAAATCATCATACTATACAGAAACGTAATATATCATTCAAGTTTATTATGAAAATGAGTGATCAATTAAGATTGTGCGGAATAAATTTCGTCCATTGTTTGACACAACAATGTGTCAAATAAGCGCGCAATTTGTAATCTAGTGTAAAAGTTTTAAACAAGTGGTATGTTTATTGCCAAAGCAAGGGTTTGCTATCAACATAACAGTCATTTAGGTGATAATAGTGTGCATGAAGAACCAAGCACATCAATTCGGTGCCGTTTACAGCAATTCAATCTTTCATAATGTACTACGCATTTTAAGAAAAGATCTATATTTACTGGCGCATAAAATTCTATTGATTCAAGAACTTAAAGAAATGTCATAGATTTGTGTACTGGAAATTAAAGTAGGTAGCAATTGATGATTTTTGCAAAAAAATCACATTGAGCAATAAAACACAAGTTTTTACATAGTTTTGTGAATCGTCAAAATTTTTGGATTTGGGATAGTGAAAATTCTCCTCCTATTTACGAAAAGCCAATGTATCCACAACAATGCACTGTTTGGTTTACATTGCAGGCTGGAGGAATCATTGATCGCAGTTTCCTGTAACGAAACTTGCAGCGCTGTTACTTTTAATGTTAAATAAGTGTTTTATTTGAATAAAACGACTTCGATTTAAATGACATGTGGTTTCAACAAGATGGAACCTTAACAAAAACCGCCCGTATTTTACAAACATTGATTTATTTAAATAATATCTACTAAAATAAAGTTATGCACCAACACCTCCACTTAAGGACAACGCTAATAAACAGAACATTTTATTAATTTACTATGGTGTAAGAAAAGTTTTTGGCACTTGCAAAGAATGAATATCAAAACGATCACTCACTGTTATCAGTGTCTTTTTCACCAATTATTTGAAAATTATCCTCGCTACTAATCTACCGACTTCGAAACACAGAATTCTTAATATGCTTTGTCAACTTAATTAAAAAATAGCGCCATAGATTAAAATAGGCTATCATCAGAAGGTGCAGGTTTAGAACTCTAAGCTAGATAAGGTAAGATCACAAGTCCATCCCGTTTAGCAATTTTAGCGGTGATCTTGCATGATAAGCATCCACGTTGCCTTATAGAAGAAAAGCTCATTTACGGTTATAAAACTCTGGCGCTTTTTCTTTACAATTTTGTAATACATCTCAGTTGCTCGCTGTACAGCTCATATTTTTCATTGGAAACCAACTCAAAGTGAATAATACCGCCAACATTGCACCAAACCGATATTATGCTTTTCTTGCCAAAACGATCTTATGCAGCAAATGGTAGCAGATTTCGCCCTTGAAAAAATCAAAATTTTGAAACGATTACGATTAACAATGTGGTCTAATGTTTATTACAAGTTATCTGGTCGATTCAATTCATGGTTTGATTTCAAACGAGTAAGACGTGTGTGTGGAGTTCTGCGATATCACTCGACATTCGGGCTGTCGCGAGTTAATTAGTGCACAACGCGGTGAAAGAGAGATAAACAAAGTGTTGGAAAGTGCATAAATCATTAATAGAGAGGATAAAATAAACTGTAAAGATCAGTCCTCGGAAAATAAGGGAATAACTTATTAACGAGGAAGGCGGGCTTATTCGCTGCCTAAACGATTATTGTATACGAAGAAAAAGCGAAAATAGTAAAATATTATCAGGCTATGTAACGAATGAGGGGAAAAGGAGAAGAGGAATATGGCTCGGAGGACGAGCATGTGTTCAAAAGAAGTCGGAAAACCTCAAGAACTCCTAGCAAGTCAGCAAAGAAGGATGAATTGGAAAAATGGTGAAATTCTAGAACAACTAGCCATCGATGTGAAGGATATTAAAAGAGATTAAAGAGTATATGGAAAAGAACTAAAAGAATAAAATATTGAGAAAAGAAAACTACGACATCAAAAAAGAAAGCAAAGCAACAAAAAAGTAAGTAAAATAATTTGGTAAAAGACTTGATTACTTAGAAAAAAGAGGAAAGATAATGTGGTAGTCAAAATTAACGCCTAGGAACCAAAAATTATAATCGCGGATATGAAGAAAACAAGGAGAGACCACCTGTCTGTTACAACTGAAAACGCGAAAAAATAAAACTTATAAAGAACAAAATAAACTTTAGACATTTAAGGAGAGACTTTATATGAATGATGATTTGACGATCATTGAGAGAAGAATTTAAGAGGAAATAAAGAGAAAGGCGCAAAAGCGACAGCCGAAAAAGGAGGTCAAAAGAGGGTTTCGGAAAGTGACATAGACGTCAAACTGTGGAAGTGGAACAAGATCGAGGCGAAACTGAAACAACCAGTAAAGTAGGGATATAGTGAGAAACAGGAATAAATGACAACAAAATGGCTAAGGATAAGGTTGTGAGAATAAGGAAGCGCAAAAAACTGTTAAGTAAATGGAAACGGACAGAGGAAGTAATTAGGATAGAAACTTGTAATTTAAGAGAAACTTTTGAGACAGGGCCGTTAAAAATATGGTGAATGTTATATAAAATAGACATACCAACTATGCAGGAAACAAAAAAGCAGTGAAATTATAGAGGTGGACGATTATACCTTTTTCAATTGCAGAGGAGCAAATAGGAACGGGTTTTATAATCGGTAGACAAATAGTAAAATCGGTAATAAATTTTGAAGCTATATTTGAAAGGGTCTTAAACTACGAGAGGAAGCAAATTTAAAAAAAATAAGCTTACTTTTCAAAGATGATAATTTTAGAAACAAATGGAAGTTGCAGTAAAAGAAGACTGAGGAGTCTTTGAAGACATAGCAACCAAGTTTTTGGGCAAAAAGAAGAATCAAAATTCATTCAAATCAATCATTGAAAACATGCTGCAAAAATACAAAAATTTAGGTTGTTCCATGAGCTTGAAGGTTCACTTCTTAAATTCACATTAAGACTATTTCACTGAAAATCTGGGTGAGAGATTTCATCAAAACATCAAAGAACTGGAAAGAAGATTTTAAAGAAAATAGACTACTACGATGATGGTTGACTAATGCTGGATGTTGCACCGAGACGAACTCCATAGAAAAGATAAAAGAAAAAGCGCAAAGCAGAGCATGAGCCTTCCAAAGAAACTTTGTATTTTACATACTTTGTCATTAAGAGTGGCTAAAGAGAGGGAGTGGTTTTCAAAAGCGTACTCACATAAAAATTAATAACATAAATAAATATAAATTAATTTAAAAATGCACCAAAATAGAAATTTAGACTAATTTGTGGTAATTTTCATTAGAAATGAAGGGATCAATGACTCCCACTGCCCTCCTCTTCAGACCCTTCAATGCTTAGCCATAGGAATGCACAGTAAGCCAAAATAATGAATAAATTATAAGACAAAAACGTTTTTTGTAGTCTCACATTTTCGAAATGTTTCGACTTTTTAAATTTTGTAATTAAAAATTAAAAAGAAGATTATTTTTGGATTCAGCGCTAAAAAATATATAAAAATCAAATATCAAAAGTTAAAAACGTGACACAGCCCAAATTTTGCAGCTTGCGTTATTGTTTAAAAAAATAATAAAAAATCAAAAGAAGCTATTCAAGTAATACAAAACAGTAATTAAATTAAATCATAGAATAGTGATATGAAACCGCATTTAGAGTCAAATTATAGGTCAGACAATGCAGAGTATAGAGTATGCGCGCTAATTTGGACATCTACAAGGTGGTTCAAATGTGACCAAGACTTATTTTTTTACAAAAAAAAAACAAATTTCTAAACACTTACTTGCCCATTTCAACGTACTCTCCTCCAAAATCAACACATTTTTTCAGCGTTCTGCAAACATCCTGATGCCCTTTTCAAAAAAATTAAAAAAACTTTTGGTTGGCGTGTATCCACTCCCGAGCAGTCTGGATGCAAGCTGCGTGTTTTTTAAATCCAATTTGAGCCTCCGGAACAGGTAGAAATCACTTGGGGCAAATCGGGGCATTTCAATTTTTGGAGGGTTTTTATTGTTGTTTTGGCCGTATGGGGGCGCGCATTGTCTTGAAGGAAGGCTATTACGCTTTCCATTTGTTTTCCGCTTGGATCGGATCTTTTTCTTAACGTCTGTAACTAGGAGGTTTGAGTAATAATCTGCATTGACTGTTCTGGCATCCGTCAGAATGTCTATATAGACAACCCCCTGCCAGTCCCAGAAAAACGTTGTTATTACTTTTTCTGTCGAATGACTCCTCCACGCTCTCTTGAGTTTGGGAGTACTGGTATGCCACCACTCGGGTAATGACTGCTAGGATTTGGGAATAAAGTAGTGCACCCACGTTTTATCTATGGTTACTATATACTTCAAAAATGGTTAATTTTCATCTTCAAACTGTTGTAGGAGATGACTGACAGCTTATATGCGGACCATTTTGTTCACGTGCGTCAAAGTGCGTGTACAATTCAGCTTGCGATAATTCAGGTGGATTTTCGCAATTTCTTCTAGACTACCAGCCCTGATGAACAGCACTACTCCAAGTTTCTTGGTATGCTGCACCTATTCTCACTTGGTGATGGATATTTGTGACCGACAATCATGCGGTTCATTTTCCATAAGCTCTCTGACCTCTCTAAAGCACTTATTCAACTCAAACGCACAGGTCCACGAAAGACAATCTTCCTCATACTGTTGTTGGAGTCTGTGATAAATTTTGGCGAACGGAACGTTTTCTACAAACCAGAAATTTCATCTCAATGCGTTGTTCCACGCTCCTTGATACCTTCTATTTGCTCATAACTCTAGCAACTCCCAAACAGAACTGAACCGGTTCTAACCCGAGCAGGAGGGAGGGTGGAGGTTGTGGCTCCACTCTTTTAAGTTTGCACAGCTGCTGCACATAGCAGTTTGTTTATACATAAAATAGTCCCAGTCATATTTGAACTACTTTGTATAATAGACTTGGCTGAAATAAGAAGATGTTGAGTATAAAAATCTACAATACCGTTACATATGATAAAATATGTAAAAATATAATTTACAACCATTCTTTAATTATTAAAGCAATAACTAACACAAATGGAGGAAACAATTAAACTAATTCTAAAGCCAATATCAGTACCTAAACAATTTTGGTTAGTTATCTTACACAAAAGCTTTGCCATGCTAACCTAAAAAAATAACAAATCAAATCTTTATCAAGACAAATTAAAAGCACATTAAAATTTTTTACATAAATTGAGAACATTTTTCATTGCCTGTTAAATTAAATAAAACTGTCATTAGCTCCAAGGCTTATAATTTTGTTTTAAAAGTTTGGAAAATTATAAAAATAAAAAAATAAGTTTTTTGCATGCATGAAAAATATCTATTACTCTAGTAAAACTCAAAAAGCTACTGCTATAATTAATTTAGCGTAGTCATTATCCAACACTTTTATTCCTGCAAAGTATTAAATCAAAGCAAAACTAGAACAGGTAGATATCGCAACTTAAAGTAAACCCGGAGCACCTCAATGAAGTGCTCGTTTACGGTGCACCCACCCGAAGTTTTAATAATGCCGCTGCAGCCTCATAATTTCCCGGATAAGGCGCGTGGCCCTTCTCCCCAGTTCCGGAGTTTATGGCTCGAAGGACGGCACCGTGACTCGGCGGCTGATGCATGGGGGCGGCCGAGGGCAGGTGCCAATAACGCTGCCGACAAATTTAACCCAGAAATTAATTGGATCGCGATCAAAACAAGGCCGTGTCCCACTTTCGGGGCTTTGATTCCGTCGCGACGCCCCATGAATAAGAAATGGGATCGCGCGGAGGTGTGAAAACAAATTCTTGTTTGCGCGCGATATGTGGATTGAAATTTTCAGTTGGAAAGCGGTCTGCGCAAATCCCTCGCATTGCTCAAGTCCAAAATGAAGCGTAAATTTAAACGGGCTCGTCTGGAGCATGTTCTCCCAGGATTAAGGGAAAAATTGCTCAATTTATTTTTAAGCGGACTGCTGTTGTGGGGGTAGCGAATGCAGAAAATTACTATATAAAAAATTGTAATAAACAAAAGAACATATTTCTACAAAAAGAAAAAGATAATTTATAATTTGGGTTTTACCGTTTTTTTTGTTTATTATCTATTTGGACATATATTACTATAGACAAATCGTAAACATTGAATACATATAAAATTGAAACAAATAGGAAGTGATGTGTTAATAGTTGTATCATTACATAACAATTGCTAACCTGTGATTGTTTAGTTACTAGGTTAAAGCAAACTAAAGCGATTTAGACACAATTAGACAGAATTATCAACGAGTTAAGTTCAACTACTTAATCTATTCAAACATGAAATTATAAAAATAATCAAATAAAATTATTTAACAAAAGTAATATACGGGAATTAGAATTACAGATCTATTAGTCTCTTATCAACTTTGAACAAACTCTTTGAAAAAGTGTTATTTACTAAACTATAATATGACTTACTGCAAAATGGCATAATCCCTCCTCATCAATTTGGTTTCCGAACTTCCCATTCAACCTCCTACCAACTGCTTAGAATAAGTAAAGCAATCGAAAAAGGGTTCGAAGATAAATAATACACTTCAATTGTGTTTATGGATCTGGAAAGAGTGTTTTTACAAATAAGTTGCATAACAAATTTCAAGTCTCTAGCTTTTACAGACCGACAGACACAGACACACACACACAAACCAATGGCTCAAACCAACTTTTTTGGTGTCCTGAGACTATATTTCGTCCAGAAATGTGAAAAACTGGGTAGGTCAAATTTCCGCCGATTACATTACTTTCCTTATTATAGACATGATAGGATAAGGAAAGTAAAAAGAATCAATTGCGACACATCTATTGAAGAAATATGAAGAAATTATAAAGAAGCCATTATTAAAAGTAATAACTAAATAACGACTAGTACAAGAAAAAGTTCAACGAAATGAATTAGTTAAGAATCATAACTTAAAGTAAAAGAAAGGTGTTGAAACAACATTAACTTATACCAAAAAATTAAAGGAATTAAAGAACAAGTCAGAAAGTATATGACAAGTGTACCAGTAAAGTTAAGAAAAATCTGAAAACACTTTGATATACTATTAAAATTTAGCACAATTAGCAGCACATATGTGTGGTAACAAATAATTGTATTGTATTGTAAAAAAATTGTCAGTTTATATAAGAAAAATCTGGTGTAAACATCACACGACTTTTCTTATCCTATTATTATATATTATACCGGGTCCATCGTCTCGGCCCTTGGCTGCTCTCGTCCCGGAACTTGTTATTTTAAAAAAGGACGAAGCGCGAGTCCAACGCTCGAAAGCTGATTAAAATAAACAGTACAAGACAATAATTGACTCGTACTTAAAATTTTGCTACGTCACTGAAGGTGCGAGCTCGGCCTCACAGCCTTCCCCATTATCGCCTGCGTGCTCCCTCCTAGAGGCCAAGCGCTCCCCGTCCTCCCACAGTCGGCCCGGTAGCTCTTCGAGCGCGCTGTGATTGGTCCGTTTAATTAATTTTTAATCGGCTATAACTTATTTATTTGACCTCAGATCAAAAAATTTCATTGTAATTTTTTGTTTGTCTCGGTCTGATTTACCCGGTAATATAAATGTCCCGAAACATCTTATGAACACCCATGTATATTGAAAATCATGAGCTTCAATTTTTTTTAGAGTTCCTATTTTACCGACTTTTATTTTAAATTCATGTTTATCTCATGATAACAAATTATTTTTATTATTCTCATAAATTTTTTGTATCTTCAACCGATTCGCGACCGCTTTGTGACCGATTTTGCGACCTTGCGACCAAACGACTACGCCGATTTTTACCAAAAGCTTCGCACTGCGTCCCCTACCTACAAGTAACTTGCATACCAAATTTTAAGTCTCTAGCTCTAAGGTTCTCGAGATATCCTGTTTACTGACAGACCGACAGACACACGCACACACAAACACACACACGAACCAATGGCTAAAACCAACTTTTTTGGTGTCCTGAGGCTATATTTCGTCCAGAAATGTGAAAAACTGGGTGGGTCAAATTTCCGCCTATTACATTACTTTCCTTATTATAGGATAAGGAAAGTAGAAATTGGAATAATTTAATACACAACTGAACAATAATTATAGCCTTAGAAAAAATTATTTAAAATAAAGAAGATTACAAATGATAATACTTAAATTTTTCCTAAAATTTGAACTCTAACGGTTTCAATAAATGCATATTTAAGGAACTCAACAAATGAAGGAGTAGAGCTCTAGAAAACTATTTAATAACCGTTAATATATTAACGATCGATGAAGACAAGCGTAACTATGTACAAAAGAAGGAAAAGGACGTGTAAAAAAAAATCGGAAATAAGTTCAAAAAATATTGGAAGGAAAATTGAGTAAAACTACATAAAAACAAAATCAATTTTAGGATGTTGCCAAAAAACTAACAGGAAGCAAAACATAATATACCAGGAGAACTGCAAATAGACGTAAGAGGGGTATTGAAATTATAAAACAACAATATACAGTAAAATTAAGAGAAGAACGAGAAAACACAAAAGAATCTTACAAAGACGAAAATAGCGAAGATGAAGAAAAGGAAGTTATAACAAAATAGATTTTTTGAGGACTACAGAAAATAGAGAGGCAGTCGTGAAGATGGAGTAACTGCAGAAGTGTTAAAATTTGAAGATCTAAAATGGTTAAAAGATTGAAAGAAATTTTTCAGCAAGGCTTGGACAGCAAAGTAATCCTTGACAAGTGGAAATAACAACATTATAGTTATAGATAGCTATTACAAGATGAAGTACGGCTGTCTTCATAGGTAAGGAGTAAATTGAAAAGTAAACAGCATATAGACCAGAAATACAAGTTTTAGCCCACATTTATACTATAAAAACGTTAACTGAGAAAAGACTAAATAAAAATACAAATTTGTATCTAGTACGTATAACTTGAGGTAAAGAGCCACAAAGACATATGAGAACCACTATATGACTTATAAGGGTCAAAAAAATTAAAAATAATAAAACCTAAACGCAAACAGGATAAAAATGTTAAAATTAAATGGTCAAACATCGGAAGAATTTAGGAAAAAGGCGTAAAGCAAGGCGATACTCTAAGCACTCTAATATTTGTGACATATATGGACCACATATGTACACTATGCAAAAATGAAATAAGAAATACCGGTTTAGACTACCTAAACACAGTTTGACACAAGATTTGCTGTACGCTGATAACATCTTACTTTATCAACAAATAAGTTGCAGAGGAAGTTAATAATATGGAAGGAGAATTTAAAAGAAAAATAAAACGAAGGTAAATATAAGAAAAAGTAAATACTGAAAGTAACAGGAAACGAACAAGCAAATGAACAAATATCGGTGCAAATAAACAGAAAGCAGCGTTTAAACTTCCAACAATTAGAATATCTAGTGGTGATAATAACTAAATATGGAAAAATAAGATATAGAATAAATAAAGCTAATATTATTAAATAAATAACATTGATGTAGAAAGAAGAAAAGTACGTAAGCAAAAATGCATTTTTGTAAAACTATAAAGTATGCAAACGATATTATATAGACAAAACTGCATAGTTACAGATCAAATACGACACTATTTGAATAGAATAACCGACAACAGATATTCAAAAGAAATATATGGTACGAAGGCAAAAGACCCCGAACAAGAGCCAAACCATCTGAAAAGACAATATTACAAATGCAGCCATAAAATAGCTATAAAAGTTGGCTCAAAACCTCAACATCGTGAAGTATAAGGGAGAAGTATATTAAAATAAAGTAAAGCAAAGAATGGTGGATGTAATAAAATTTTGTTGCAAATTAATAAAAATAGGGCTACATTGTTTACTATCAATACAGACGTAAATAACATAAGCTTAAATAACCGCAATATTAAAAATATACGTTGCTTACTAGTGCAATATCGTGTCAACAGATGGTTGGTCATTAAGAGATATTCTAAACAAAATAGAAAGCCGAGAAGAAAAATTTCAACAATTTGGTGGCCCGCGCGTATACCAAATGCAGACCAATGAAGAATAATAAACAAAAAAAGGAAATAAAGAAATTAGGAAAAGAAAATTTAGATGGTTGTGACATACACTTGAAGGACAACAGTAGAAGGAAAAATGGATAAAGCCACCATCGCCAAGTTACGTATTCTAGCGCAAGATAAAGATCAATAGAAAACTTTCTGCACGTTGGGTTTCCAAAATGTTATCTCGGGATTACAAAACACGGCGTATAGCATCAGCCTTAACCTTTCTCACGCGTTACGCTGGTGAGGGTGAAGAGTTTTTGAAATCAATCTAGAATCGAAAAAAGCAACCTAAACAATAAATGCACACAATCCTCCCAAACAAACCCAAAAAGTTCAAACAGACGTTTACGAAAAGACTACCACCATAAATACTACTTTCTGGGATTAGAAAGGTGTGCTGCTCGTAGAGTTTATGGGGCCGGGGACTACGATCAATGCAGACGTGTATTGTCAAATATTGCGTCAACTGCGGAGAACCATTCAGAACAATTCTTGTTTTGATCTATAACAACGCACGATCGCATACTGTTGTAGTAAGCGTACAGTTGCTTGCACAATTTCAATGGGAGATGTTCAATCACATTACTATGTGATCTGTATACTACAGCCCAGATCAAGAGCTGAATGATTTTTACCTTTTTCGAGAGCTGAAGAGAGGTCTGGGAAGACAGCGCTTGCGCACCATCAAAGAGCTTCAAGATGTAGTGGAGACTTTTTATGAAGAGGATATTGGAAAACCCGCTCATCGGTATGACAAATGGCTCAATGTTAACAGTGACTATGTGGAAAAGTAACATTGATTGTACTTGACTTTTGGTAATTAAACTGTTTTATTATTCACACTTATCTTTATTTAATGTCCCATTAAAAGTTGAAAAAAAAGTAACCCTTGTATATATTTTGGTTACTAAGAAATAATGACTGATTCAAAGAATCTAAATAAATATACTCAAGTTGCATCTACACTATAAGAGTGAGCCAGTCCACTTACGGTACTTTACATTAGGCTAAAAAACACCGATACACTCTGGTCCTTCAATTTCTAATTTTTTCTTTCAAAATCGAAGTTACAAGGCAAGCATCGTTCTAAGAAAAACTATTTTAAAGACAATGTTTAAATCACTTTATCGTATCTGTCGGCGTATTCCGAACGTTTTTCTTTCAACGCTCAGTTCAATTTGATCACTTGTTGTCGGTGGTGATCCACAATGATAGTTTCGCGTTGTTTGTCATAAAACACTCCAACTTTCTGATCCCACCAAATACAGAGCATGTTTTTGAACCATGGATTTTTCGCTTTAGGGTCGATGTTGAGGTTTATGGTCATGCTTGGCCGGGCCTACATCTGACTTTTCTGCGCTTAGGATTCTCGTAATAAATCCATTTTTTATCACCGCGATAAGATATAAAAAACCTTTTCTCTTGTACATTTGACGCAGCTGTTCGCAGGTAGAAAAACGTCTTTCAATATCTCTCAGCTTCAATTCGTGCGAATCAATCCCACTGCCTTCAAACGTTTAGCGACGATCTATAAATCAACATTCAAGAAACCTGCCAATTCTTTAAGCGTTTGATATAGATCTTTCTGCAGCTACAAATGTTTTCGGATGGCCCGGGTGCCCCTTGTCTTCCGCGTGTCAAAATCACCACTTTTAAATTGTCGAAACCAATACTTACAAGTTGAAATTGATGGAGCATGTTTAAGATAAGCTTTGTACAGTAGACAAAGACTTTTAGCTACCGATTTCTTCAAATGAATACAAAAATCTTGTTTTGTTACACGAAATGACATAATCAAAATTAAAGAATATTGTGGTTTACACTTGACAAAATTATACATACTAAAAACTTAAGCTAAATGATGGTGCTTTGCCGTGAAGTTAATTACAGTATGTACCAATTGCAAAAAATACTATTATGCTATATGTCTTGAATTCTTTAAAGTTAAGTCCCAATATAGAAAATGTTCAGACACTTTTCATAAGTCATAAAACGACTACCATCATTCGAACTTGTTTCTTGTCGACTTTATTTCTTTACAAATTTTAGCATGCTTACGTTAATGGTACAGTCTGGTGTATAAAAAATGCAAACTTCTAATTGTCAAAAAAGACTTAATTGTAATATAATTCTAAAATTACTGTTTAATTTTAAATTAAGGAAATAATAATTTGTGTGCCCATGCTTGGCCGTTTTGAAAATTTCAATGCGGCTAAGCCCACTTTTGATGAGAGACTCCAGAACTTCATATGGCAAATGGTCCCAAAAATGCCCAATTTTAAACTTTCAGTCCAAAATATTCTTTGCTTCGGCTTTTTCAAAGATTTCCCTAAGAATTTCAAACGCATTTCCAATGGGGTCGAGGTCGGCTTTAATAACAGAATCGCTGAATTTAAATTTCTCGCTTCATATATGTGCAGATAAAAATCGCTCCGTAAAAAATCTAGACTACAAAGCGATTGTGGCAAAACTTCTAGTGAAGTGCGGACTGCTGCTTTGTCATAACATAAACGAACACTGAGGATTGAAAACGTTACTTTTTTAACAAAAGGCTGCTTTGTCTTTGTTTCCCAGCAAATTACTGTAATATTTGACCTTGATAATTGTACAAACTTTAAGAAAATCAGAGAAATTTCTTAAAATATGGTTGCAAGGACTTACTCAGCAGATGCACCGATTTTGAATTTTTTGGACAGAGACAATAACAAATCTTTTTAGTTTATTTAAGTCTGTTTGTTTTAGGACACCAAATTGTGAACCAAAGTGTCATCACAAGTAACTGGACACTTTTTCCAAACGTTGGAGTAAAAAAGAACAGACTTAAACTCTATGGAGTTTCTGTTCAGGGAACAGTTGTTTAGAGACTCACCGAGCACTGACTTTATTGGACTGCAGTTTGTTTTGGTTTCCACAATTTCAACACTTAATGAAGGAAAAGCAACCATATACTTATTGTTATTCACCTATTTTCACAAATAAAATGGCTAAAATGTTCAATATTGCTTTCACGATATCTATTGCGAATTGGCAATCCTGCGTATGCTAGATACGATCCAACGTTCGAGTCATACAGTTTGACATATTTGACGTCATACGTACTCAAAACGTTTTGTCATACGGACGCTATTTGTTTTGATGTCATTAAGTTAAAAATTTCCTCTCGACCAAACAGTGGAATTAACTTGTGAAAATTTTTTCACGATGGTTTTTTATGACTTTTGACGTCGATTATGTTAACAACAGTGCATCGATGTATATCATTGGTTCAATTAATTTAATCGTAGTCCTAGTTTGTTGGCAGATGAATTTAAAAAATGCTGTCCAAAATTGGATGTGGTGCCAGCAAACATCGATACCGTACGCGAACTGATAAAGCAAGATCGTAATTTAACTTATCATAAAATTCAGGCATCATTGGGCATTAGTATGACTGGCGTACATTTGATATTTCATGAACTGTGAAACAACTGTGTGCATGTTATATCCTGCATAAGTTAAGGATCGCTCAAAAATAGACTTGTCGATTAGTTAAAGAAATTCTCAAGAAACGTGTTTGAAAACCGTTTACGACATCCTTGCAGGTGACAAATCTTGTATTTATGTGTATAAACCCAAGATTAAACACCAGTTGACTATATAGATTTTCCAAGTTGCTAAAGCCAGCAAAAGTCGTTATAATCAAATGGTTTTCTGCTTTTTGGAAAAACTGGGCATATTTCAATCGTGGTTTTAGAGGATTTAAGTCTGAATGGTACATAACCATTTATTTGCCAAAAGTCTTCGAAGAAGTAAGAAAAGCTAACGCGCGACGTCGGACCATTCTTTACTATAACAGCTCACACACATCGACGCAAACAACTGGCATCTTGAGCACTCAAAATGTCAAATTGATGGGTCATCCGCCATATAGTCCCCCTAATAATCTGTTTTTGTTTCCACAAGTAAAGAACAAACTGCGCGAACAACGATTTTCGGTGCGGTTGGTGCGTTCAAAAACCATGTTTCGGAAATACCTGATTCGATATAGAAAAACTGCTACGAAAATGCATCAATATATTGAGAATATTTTGAAGAACAATAAAAAGGTTTCTAACACTAAACTTTTGTTTTTATTAGTTTTTTGCAATAGATATCGTGCAGCCTACGTACGCAAAACACATGTTAAATATGTCCACCCTTTCTCAATTTTTGAAAACTTCGCATCAGTCGCAAGCATGAGTGTTGGATAAATGTATTTTCCTAAACTGTCTGAAAAGCCGCACCACAATTTTGAAGGTTTTTGCGTCTTTTTGAATGAAAATCTGTATAATAATTTGTGCAATAGAACTTGAAACGTACTCCTGATCTAACTGCAAAGAAAATGACATTGTTTCTTCTTGGTCGCATACTTCATTATTGAAGGTCGTGTCCCTGAACGGCTTCAGTGGTTTTATGTACAATTTTCTTTCATTTCTTTCGGTTTTCGACTTCTCTTAGGGCGGTCGTAACAGGGAGTCCAGTTAGGGCGGTTACTTGATCCGACCAGCGGCTAGGTAACCGGCCGTGAGGTGTTTTCCCTTCTACTTTGCCCATCACCACTAACTTTTCAAGGCGGGAAATCGGCGGGAAATATGACCAAAGTAACCGAGAATCTTTTGGTAACAGATTTTAGATAGTCTAGATCTTATACGTTGAGCTGTTCGAGGATAAATTTGTTTATTCTCTCGGCGGTCCATGGTATGCGGAGCATTCTTTGCTAATACCGCATCTCAAATGCTTTTTCTATTCTATTGCCCGAATCCACCATGGACATGAGCCATAAAGAAATATCGATAAAACCACTGTCCGAACTATAATGCATTCAGCAAATACATATAGTAATAAAACTGTCAAAAATTTCCACTTATTTTAAATAAATATCCGTTATTGGCCAGTTTAAAAAAGTGCGAGTATTTCAGTAGTCAAGTACACACTGACCCATTTTTAGGCACTCATGTGTTAGAGCTGCGACTAACTTGTTGCGGTTAGAAGTGGCGATTTTATTAATGATAGTGTGTATTGTAAAAGTGAAGTTGTTAAATTTTGATTCATCTGCTTAATGCAAAGAGGTAAATATAAAATATTGTTATAAATGCTACATTGTAAACCTGGCTTCGGCGCACATCTTTCTGCGTTTCAGGGGCGGTTCAGTCATGATAATTTATTACTATATGTATTTGCTGAATGTATAATAATCTCATCTTGGTGACATCTATTCTATGTGTCAACTTGCTCATTGCGGCTTTGGTAATTTGAGTCCTTCTCTTGATTTTCCATTCGCTTCCTCCCTGGTCAGTAAGTAACGATACGAGGTATATAAACTCGCCGACAAATTCTAGATCCGAGAATTGTCCCGTCCTAGATAGTTGACAGTGGCACTGTAATAATCTAAAAATGTTGTAGCAATTAAATTTGAGAAATAATATTATTTCGGTTACGAATTACATATCCATGCAACCATTTATCTTCTGTATATGTGTCCACTGACATATTTAAAAACGCCATTCTTCCACATTATGTTTATAACCTAATGCAAGCATGAAGTTGTTAATGTTATTACGGAAAGAAAAATCTCCAATTAAAAAATATTGCGATACCTTTTCACATTGTTGTACCAAATCATTTAATTCCCAATGATTTATTAGATGATGTTTGTCTTCTTGAAATGTTAAAAATTCCTCATCACTACTAGGTAGTACTACAGTTGCTCCTTTAATTTCCATATTATCTTGTTTTCATTAAATCAACTGAGTATCTTGGAACGGAAATATTTTCTAAAGGAGGTACAGGCCGAGCAGCAGAAGGCAAACAGAGATACAATTTTATTCTTATATTTACCCAAGAAACCAAAGATTTTGGTGTAACAACAGTAACAGTCTATGGTATGGTCCGTTTGTTCTCGCCACATCATAGAAACTCTAAAGGGTATAATAATGTTCTTCCCACTTAACCACCTTCTTGTAAAAATACAATATGTGCACAAAACTTTTGAAAGTCTTGATTTTTAATTTTAATTTTAAATTTTAATATCAAAATAGTAGCAGTGGATTTTTCTACTTAAGAATTGTTAATTTTCTTCAAACATAACAATAAAATTATTCAGATCATTTATGCACTTGCAGGGGTTTGTGAATATCAAACATAACAAATGCCCTCAAACCGAATTAATTTAATTTAAAAATTCCTTCCTTGCTCTCTTATGAACCTGCATAAATGCAAATTTACGAATTTCTAAAATGCGATTTGTTAAAAACGAAAAGAAGCATGACTTAGCGTTGCGACGTAAGAAATATAGCAAGACTTCTTCAAACTTATTCAAGCAAGTCGGCTAGAACCAAATTTCCTTTAGGATGTGATACTTATCTAATGCAATAAGAAACAGACGAATTTCTTTAAAATGTAAGGTAATGAAATAATAGTGAAAATATTTTTAGACTTGGCATAAAAATGTATATCCGTTACACGTAACATAACATGGGAAAAAGTCTTAGTTCACCAATGGTAAGTTCGGAAAAATCATTTTCTTTGTAACTTACCGTTAAAAAATTAGGATTAAATGAGAAGTACAAAAAGTACCCCGCATCTTCGCACATGGTTGAAAGCATCTTAATATAGCACTTTTAATTACTGATATTAATAAATAAGGGGTGTCCAATATGTGGCACTAATTATTAATTTTATTTCACGGAATAATTAGACTAGATAAGCAAATGAAATGTTATACATCGATATCAGTTATAATTGTCGTTTAATTACAAAAATTAATGAAATGATTCTTGCCATTGCTAACAATGAGATGTTGATATCGAGTTTGAAAGGCCTTTACAGATCGTTGTCTCATGTCATCGGTAATTAATTGAATGACAGTTGAGATCCTTTGTTTCAACTCTCTTGTACTGCTAACCGGTGTTTCATAGACTTTGTATTTCAAATATCCCCATAACCAGAAGTCTTTGACACTTAAATCAAGAGAACAACTAGGCCAATTTATTCCACCTCCGGTGCGCGTTCTCGAATACAATGCGATCAATCCTTGTCCAAAGGCTTCTCTGAGTTTAGCGAATAGTTGTTGAGTTTGATGAGAAGTGGCACCGTTTTGTTGAAACTAATGATTTTTAATAAGACCTTTTCGATTAACTAACGGAAGAAATTTATCCAAGATTTCGGTCTGATAAACATTAGAACCAATAGTTTGATCCACAAATATTGGTCCAATGATGGCGCTCTGGCTGATAGCGCACTAAACAGTGACCTTTTCTGGGTGTGCGGTGATGTTTAATGACACATGCGGGTTCTCAGACATCCAAAAGCGATAAATGTGACGGTTAACATAGCCATCCAATTGGAAGTGTGCCTCATCGATAAAGTTTTACATCCATTTCTTGTGATTGGGTCATCTCTAAGACAAGGTTTGCAAAGTCGAATTTAATATCGATGTTGACAGTTGACAGCTTATGCTGAATTTGAATTTTGTATGGATGATAGTTGCGATGTTTGACAAGGATAATATGCAGACTACTCTTGCTGATTCAACAAATGAAGTGCTTGGTTTTGTTTTGTCTTATGATTTATAAAATGTTTGGACGTGTCTTATTGTTTCCTCAGTGATCACACTATTATTGCGTCCAGTCTTCGATTCTGTCACAGACTGATCCACAGGTCTCAAAAATTTCTTACCCAACTATCGAAAAAAATTGAACGAATGAATAATTAAATTTTGATGAACATGAGCATTTTTGCATTTGATAGCAATACTCACTTCGCAGCGGTCGAGTTGGCCAGTGGACAATGTTTGCCGTATTTGCCGATGAAGTGGGTCCGGAATTTTCGCAAAGCCTCAGCCACACTATTGTTATTCTTATAGTAGAACTCGATGAATTTAACCCTCTCCTTGATTGGATATGAATCTATTATCAGGTTGATTGTTTAACACTGCATTGTCTGTAAACAAACGCTAACTATCGCTCAATGAATCAATCATATCACGTGACAGAGTTATACCACGTGGTTATCAATTTTTAACGCTAAATTTAAAATTAGTGTCATATATTGGACACCCTTTACTATTTAAAAGTCAAACAGACTAGAGCTGTCGATTTCACTTGCATCTGCACTGAAAGCTTACTCATGCCTCATATAGCGCTAGTTCTGACTCAAGTCAAAGCAGTTCTTGATAATTCTGAAATTACATTTGTATACAATAATCAATGTTTGATACAGTTATTAGAATAAAGAAAAAATTAAAGAAAGTAAAACAATTAAAGCTTTGCATAATTCAAGTATAGAAAACTGTAACCAGAAAAAAGTATTTTGAACCTACGATTTCTCCTTGAACTTCTAACAGCCAATTATAGCTTCCTTAATGATTCTACTCTAAAGTACAAGAGTATAGCCGGTGTGTTTAAATATAGGCTTCTCTTTGCGACTAATAGCACATTTAATGGCTTTGTTCTGCAACAATGAAAACATAACCCAGCGAAGTTGCCCTTTATGTATCAAAAGCCAGCGCAGAGCGCGGCAATTTTGCTTAACAATACGCGGAAAGTATATAGAAAAAGGAATAACGGCGCAATTTATTACAAAAAGGAGAGTCAAAGCGAAACGTGCCCGCAAAAACAAATGGCTCCATTCCAGATAAATCTGCAGGAATGTTGGGTCCCCCGAAAGGCGTTTTTCTGAATAAAACGGGGGATATTTGTTGTATAGGGAAATTGGCTAATAATAAAAATATTTAGTAATGATCACTTGTGGTTGTTAATATAAAATTAATTTAATAAATTGTTTCAATGCCGACGCTGTTATTCTTTTTGTATTACTGTATGCTGAAAATAAAGTAACTTATCCTACAAAAGCTTTCTTAAAACTAAGTAAGCCAAGGGACTATATAAATAAACCACAACAACTATCCCACAAAAGTGCAAAAAGCTTGATTACTTTTATTTTGAGAATGAACTTTCAGCACAACTGTTTACAAACAGCCGAGTATAATCAGTCATTCAACAGATACTTCTTACCTCTCTGACAGTTATAGGATTACAAGTATAAACTTCTCCTTGAATATATTTATAAAACCAAGTATTACCATATTTTTTTTATTTGAGCAAAATTCAATAAGCAATCGGAATAGTAGTACATAAGCTTCTGGTATGGTACATCAAGGCAGAAGTGGAAGGACTTCTAGTAGAGTCAGTCCGTTATTAGTTAACAAGTTTTTTGGCCACTTCTTTTTGAGACACCTGAGATGGGGGGAGATCTTCTGTGAGAAGTGCCACAAATTTGTTGGGGTAAAGTTTTAGGAAAGTATGGTGCTTTTCAGCGTACTAATTAATTAGTTCTCTTACGGTAGAGATATTAAGGTCCGTATGAAGGGTTTGGTTAGTCACATACCAAGGAGTGACTGTCATACTGCGAAGGGTTTTTGACAAAAATCCTTGAATGATTTCAATGTCTGATCGACTTGGACAACCTCACAGCATATTATGCACTGGTATAACAGCACTTTGTTAGCTAATGCTAATGAAGAGTTTCTTTCAATAAGCCGTTACAATTTCTTTAACTCCAAGTTCAATATGCGTTTTTCACGTCAATTTACTGTCAAGGCGTAGGCCCAAGAATTTGGCGTTATTGGACTGGAGAATGGGAGTATTATCTACAGTGACAGGTGGGCAAAACTTGGTGTTTACTAGTAAAGATAATGTGTGTTGATTTACTTTCATTAATTTTAATTTTACTGCTTTATGTCATTTAAGTAAGTTGGTAAAGAAGCTAATGCTGCTACTGGGTCTTTATTATAACAAATGTGCCAATTTCAGTATGTGCTGCTGTAGATAGATCAGAGGCATATATAACGTATAACAGAGTCCATAGCATACTCCTTTGGAGTGCACTGGCATGGAAGTCTTTAATTCGGCATACTTTTTTACCAATTTTAACCTAAAATGCTCTATAAGTAGGATACGAGCATAGAAGATAATAGTGGTGAGGAAACGTTTTCTTATTTTTGGAAAGTAGTCCTATGCCACACTCTGTCTTACATCCAGAAAGACAGCCGTACAGAATTTTTTAGTTTTAATTATGTTCGATAAACGATGACATTGCTGAATTATTGAGTGCTGCTCCCTAAAGACTCATTGACAGTTAAGCATCCAAGTCTATTGTAGTGAAATTTCGTTAATATGTCGTAAGACTAATTTCTCAAGCAACTTTAATACCAACGACAGAAGACTAATGAAACGATATGAAGTTATTTTATTGGGAAGTTTACCAGGTTTAGGAATAAAAATTATCTGTGGAAATTTTAACTGTAACGGTCAGTAGGTAAGACTTGGTATTCCGTTAAAGATGATTTGAAGAAATCGTAGTTCGTATTCAGGTAACTAACTGTCTGAGTACGGTTGCCGTTATCAAGTCGTGACCCGCAGCTTTTTTGTTTCTTAACCATTGTATCTTACTTATTGGTAATGACATTTGAAGTAGAGATTGTAGTTCTCCTTTAACTTTCTCGTCTACTTCATCAGAATTTGGTTAAAAAAAAGCTTTTTAAGTGATTTGCAAATGCTTCTGCTTTTTCTCTATCAGATGGTAGCCACAAAGGGTTTGTGTATTGGTGGAATTTAGCTTTGTGGTTTTTTATGTCTTTTGTGGCGTTTCAATTTGAATTATCGTTAACAGTTAGTCATTGCAAGTACGTTTGGAACGACTCATTCCAAACAACTTTTAATTTATTTGAGTTTATTATTTAGTTGATTGAACCTTGTCTTATCTTCAACACTATATGTGCAGTGCCATAGTGCATTTGCCTTTCCTTTCTCCTTTACAATTCCCATAATGTCATTAGGATCATTGAGACTGTAAATTTTAATGTTTGTTGCTTGGAATGTAGTAGTTCAATCCGCATTCTGTATCGTAGTTATAAAATGGTTTTTAGGCTTAAATTACTGTCGATGTGTTGCTAAATGCAAACCTTGATGGTATCCCATTTAGTCTTCTTATTGATAATCGAAGAGTTGGGTGTTTTGTACTTTTGCTAATTGTGGTAATGTTTGGAGAATGATCAGACATTAAACCATAATTGGAAGTGGCATCTATGTAATTTGAAGAAAGTCCTTTGGTGATAAACAAGTCCAGAATATTCAGGGGTTCGTCCAGATCAAATGATTAATAAGTGAGATTCCCAGTTAATAAGAAATTATAATTGCTAACTGTACTAAGTTTCAGAAATACTTCGCCTTTTGTTGTTGTTAAACGGGATCCCCAATTGGTATATTTGGCGTTAAAGTCTCCACCTACTAACATTTTTGGCCTAGTGTGTCAAAAAATAGTTGCAACATTTGATTAGTCAATTTGTGTCTCAGAGGACAGTAAATATCCGAAATTGAAAATAAAGTTGTTAGCTTTTCAATTTCAATTGTCGTTGCTTGTAAGAAATTTATTTTGTATTTTAATTATTCAGAACGGATAATAAATATTTCTGAACCACCGTGTACAGTACCATCATTTAAAACTATCTTGTATGACCAATTTTGTTTTATTTGGTGGGAGTAGAATATAATCTTGTGTTCATTTATTAAATTTATTAGTTTTTTGTATGTCCTAGGGGTTTCTTAGTTTATTTTAACTAGATCATCGTTTAGACTCAGTCATGCCTTGTTTGATTTCTGCAACTGCGGTTAAAATTTTTGTCATTTTACCATAATTTGTCAGGCTTTGTACAAAATGAGTAACGCTTTTTTATTACTGAAGTTGGTGCCTGTGTATCCGATGCTGATGGATTATTTGGAGAGTCTTGTGCTAGTATCTAATATTTATTTGCTAGTAATAAAGACTGTTGTTGCTGTTCTTGGGGCGGAGTACTTACTTGTTTGCGTCGTTTGTGTTTATGTTCTTTAACTGCTTGCCAGCTGTTAGTGTATCGTTTGTTTGATTGTCATTACTGTAACTCTCATCTGGACTTTGGCAATTTATGTGAATGTTGCAATAATTATAACTGGGTAAGCCGCCCGGCTGTTGAAACAATATTTGGTTTGAGAAGGCAGGATCTTGTAGCATGGTGCTGTGAAATTGGTTTGAGAAATTTTCATTGGTAACTTAGTCATGCATTGTTGCTGATTATAAGAATATTGTTGACCTTTGTAGCCGTCCTCTCTCATAAAAATTAAGCAAAACCCAACCAAAAATGGGGTAGACGTGGCAAGGAAAGAACTTTGCAGAATACCTTACAAAACTCTTGATCCCAAATGACAACGTCTCTGATGGTGAGATAGAGAGAAAATTAAGTATTCCAACCAATGTTTCTGGAATTGAATTTTTCACTCTGAGAAATGGAGTGACACCTAAGATATATTTAAAGCCATACTTGAATTGATTTATTGTCCTGAGCAACTAAAAATTGCTGAAGTTATATTAATCCCAAAGCCTGGCAAAGACTTAGAATAAGATATCATTCTATCGTCCGATAAGCTTATTGCACACAATTTTAAAACTATTAGAAAAACTCATCACCAAACATAGCTGCTGATCTGTAACAGTGAGCATAGATGCCTTCACATCAGTTCGGCTTCCGCCAATATCAGTCTACAATACAACAAACCCACACCATTAACCAAGCATTATAAGACAAGAAATTTTGCGCATCGGTCTTCTTTGATGTAAGTCGAGCGTTTGACAAAGTTGGCACTTGGTATTATTATACAAGATTAAAACACTTGCCCTCACAAACTATCTCTTTAATTTCTACTTATATGACGGAAAATTTAGAACCAAAGTCAACGAAGAAGTATCTGACATAAAACCATTTAACCGTAAGAAAGCGTCCTGGGTCCTGCACACTGCAGTTAACAAAAATACTACCTTTGCTGGCAACACTATCATCCTCTCTAGCGACGATGATCCAACTAACACCTATTAGCAACTATTACACAAAATCATCTAAGTAAAATACAAACGTGGACACACAAATGGAAAATTAAGATTAATGAAGAAATGTTCGTACAAGTTAATTTCACTCTTCGTGGAGAATAGTGTCCTCTCGTTTATTTAAATAACACAAAAACACCTATTCCACCTAGTACAAAATACCTCAAGATGTATTTAAGTAACAGACTAACATGGAAACAACACGTAAACAAATAGATTTAAAAGTAAAGAAAATACTATGTCTAATTAGTAGAAAATCCAAATTTTTACTATAAAATAAACTTTTAATATCCAAAACAATTCTTAACTCAATATGGATATATAGTATTGAGATCGGGGATGTACCAGTTAGTCGAATACGGCAATGATACAGAGAAATCAATCAAAAATACGACATAGGAACTCTGTGCCCCGTAGTATGTTTCTAATAGTACACTTATCGATAATATATTTTATATTATATGAATATTTTGTTACCTTTTTTTTTGAATATCTCAATAAAAAATTGATATGCACATTTCAAGTACCCGCTCAAGTATTAGAAGTTTTAAAAATAATAATGCAATATAAGTTGGAAATATGTTTCAAACTGGAGCTTAGCCTCTTGAAATATTTTATCGCTAACCAGTCAACAAATGCCCCTCATACATCATTCCGCCTTGGCGTGGGAAAAGGGCCTTTCAGACAATTTAGCCTGTAATCGATTCCCCGGGCGCGAGACTTCCTCGGCGCTCCATATGTTCTTCCCATAATCTGCGATAACGAAGCGTGCGGAATTATTCTCCTTCCGCTCGCTGTCCGCCCACCTGGCGGAAAATGCGTCCGGGACGTATGATGGATGTTGGCGTGCAGGGCTCGATCGCGCACTTGACTGAAATTAAACGCGCCCCGGACCCTTCTAACCAATGCTTCTGTTGCAGAACCACTACCCGCCGACCGGGATCCTGTCGGCAGTGCGGGGAAGATTAGGGCAAGCGGCGCACACCCTCAGGGCCGCCATACGCTTCCGGCGCTACTCCCGCAGGGACTCGCGCCCTCCAGACTGGTTCGTGGACAAGAGCCACCAGGACGAGGGCGCCGAGACGGACGAGTCCCCGGCGTCCACTTGCTGGGGATATCGGATTGTTGTGGACCCGTCGCTTCCTTCGCATTACAAGGTATGGGGCGTTCATCAGTGTAACCGCTGAGGGATTAGGAGGCGACGGGGAGCGTTCGGATTGTATTGCAAATGTAGATCCATTATGTTATCTAGCCTTTCCAAGCTGAATTTGCGTATTGGTTTGCAGAGGTTTTCACCAAATATTTCAAATTGCATTATTTTTACTTCAATTTGCAGTTTCTTCTAATTTCATTTTCATTATATTTTTATGTAATTTTATTGTCCCACTAATTTTACGTCTACTTTAATCATTACTTTTTTTATAGTTTTAATTGAACTACTCCACAAAGTGTTGGGGATGTTGCACGTGTAGTTTTAATTATTAATTTTTTTATTTTAATTTTTCTGTATTCACTCTTCTTCTCCTGCAGTGCTGTTAACGGTCGTTGTTTTTCATGGTGGCTATCATGTTTACTATGGCGGCTTTATTGACTGCTGTTCGGAACAATTAAATTCTCGTTTTCCCACACCAATCACGTAAGTTCTTCAGCCAGGAAGTCCTTCTACCTGACCCACGTCTACCGACTATTTTTCCCTGTACGATTAAATAAAAAAGTCTTATTATGTCACCGAAATACTGGATGAGTACCTCGTTATTGCTTATTTTGTCTATCCAACTTATCTTTAATAATCTTCTATACACCCACATTTCGAAGGATTGTAGTCGTTTAAGTGTGGATTTTGTTAGTGCCCACCCTTGGACACCATGCAATAGAATAGGGAAGACATAGCATCTCACCATCCTCATTTTTAGATCAATTCTTAGGTCACGAGTACTTAAGACTTTTCTCATCTTAATAAATGCTGCCCTTGCTTTTTCTATACGGATCCTAATTTCCACGGATGGATCCCAGTCTTTATTGATGGTACTTTCCAGATAAATCAATTTTTTGACCTCTCAACGCTGTGTCGTTTACCAATGTGCCATGGTTTCCTTTTTTACTGATGATCACATATTTAGTCTTCTTGATGTGTAGTTTGAAGCCGCATTGTTCTTAATTATCTGCCAATTGATTCATTAGATTTTGCAAACTATCATTGCTGTTGGTTATTACTAGCGTGTCATCCGCGTACTTAAAGTTATTAATTATTAAACCGTTAATATTAATTTCTTCCTCAACATCAGCAAGAATCTCATTAAATAGCTCCTCTGGGTACAGAGTGAAGATCAATGGCGACAGTATACAGCCCTGTCGGACTCCTTTTTTGATGTTAATTTTGTTTGACAGTTGATGTTCTATCTTATTATTGCTATTTGATGCCAGTATAAATTAATAATAATTCTAACGTCTTTACTTACGATGTTGTTTTTAATAAAAAATTGGTTTTTATATTTTTATTATTTATATTACTTGCTTCTTTTTGAGTAGGTATTATTGTCTAATTGCTTAGTTACGTATTTTATTTTTGATTTTTTCTTTTTGCTATTATTTATCTTTACTCCACCAAAGTAAATGTCAGTGTGAGATAACCGAGTAATTTATTTCTTCTTCCTTGTGTTGTTTTTCGTATATAACAATACAAAATATTCTTTATTTAAATACGCATTTATATTAGAGTGACTTTACAAACCCTATTACATCCCGATAATAGTTCTCTGGTTTTCAACTCTTCTGCTGCATTATTAGTACCAGAAGATTTTTGTATTGTATAAATTTGCTTTTATTACACATGTTCTCGATAAGAATATAATAATTTATTGTTACTACTTTTTTTATTTCTTTTCCTTAATTTTATAGCAATTGATATCGTTAAAGGTTATATTGCAGAATCTTTTTATATGATAGTTCCAACAAGGTCAACCCGAATAATACAATATGGAATAACTATAGCGTTTAAAGGGTGCATAGTACAAAATTGGACGATCAAATAAAATAAAACGTAAAAAAATTAGTGATGCTTGATGGCAAGCAAACCCCTTATATGAGCCGGGTATGATAAATGCTGCAAGTATATAGCAATAATATAAACTTAACTTTTTTTCTATTGACAATTTGTAAGACTTAATTTTCTTGGCGATCAATAAGAAAGGACAAAAAGAATAAGAAAGCCTTTACCCAATTACATCAAAGGTAATAGTTTTGAGTGGCGATTGAAAAAATAGTCTGAAGCAAAGAAAAGTCTAAGCTGATTGCATTCAACGAAATGGTGAACATTCAACGCAGAGCACGGCGGCCAGCTAATTTTTAAACACCAAACTCCACATACTACGTATCTAATAAATAATGTCAGCGAGAAAACAATATTACAAAAAATCTAGAAAATATGTTCAATTAAGCCAATTGCACTTGACATGTAATTTTTTCCTTTACGTCTAGGTACAAAGTGATCGTTGATTTTTCTGTCTTTTTCTTAAATCGAATTGCAGTTTCTGTAATTCTTTCTTTAAGAACTTTCAGATACTTAGAAAACTTCGTTTTGGGCACTTTCAAAGTTGTTATTGAAGTCCTCTGTTTTTGCCAAACGTGATCGACTTATTCTTCTTTCATTGCTATCAAACACACTTTCTGTATTCAACCATTTTTAAGGCAGTGTCCTGGTTTAGACAGCTAAAGATATATTTTACAGCGATTTTCTTTAAGAAAAAGAAACAGCAAAGCTTTTTAAATTTTTGAGAGTATTTAAGCACATATTTTAAAAGTTTTTTTATTAGAAAATTATTGTAAAATGTTCGAGTTAGCAGTTGACTGTTAAAGTACCTCACTTCTGAAATCTTGAATTTTCGTAATGCTTGTCTCATAATGGGTGTTTTGTTAAACCCGATAGAACTTAAAATTGTAAAAAATAACACAAAAAAATATAAATCCTGGACGTCCAATTTTGGGCCACTTTTTCGAGCATTGCTGGCCGCATGTCACAAATAACACGAACAATGTTCCAAGGCGTCAATTGTTGCTAGTTTATTAGCATAAACTAGTGACTTCACGTGACCCCACAGGAAATAATCGAGAGGTGTCAAATCGCACCACCTTGGAGGCCATTTCTCGAAATTAACTTATCGCCAAATTTTTATTTCAATAAGTCGATGATTGCGGTCGCCGTATGGCACGTAGCGCCATTCTGTTGAAACCACATCTCGCCCGGATCAATGTCATCCATATTTTCAAACAAAAAATCATTGATCATGGTGCGGTAACGAACCATAACCATAACGCGAGCTCCGGCTTCATTTTCGAAGAAATAAGGTCCGATGATGCCATCATCGCGTAAACCGCACCAAACGGTGCATTTTTCTGGATGTAATGGAGTCTGTAGGATCTGTTGGTTTCACTTCATATGCGGCAATTGTGTTTATTAACAAACCCGATAAGCCAAAAATGAGCCTCATCGCTGAATACAACTTTGCGATAAAACATCGGGTCAGTTTCCAACTGCTCTAGAGCCCAATCGGCGAAATAATGACGCATATGATGGTCTCGTGGCATCAATTCCTGCACCAGCTGAATCTTACACGGGTTTAGGCCAAAATCTTTGCGCAAAATTTTCCACGTAGTGGGCGGACAAAGCTCCAATTCCTGCAACCGATGACGAATCAATAAATTTGGATCTTCTTCCACACTTTCGTTTACAGGGGCGATATTCTCTTCAGTACGCACATTCCTTTGACGTATTGGCATTATTGCATCATTTAGAGAGTATGTGGTATGAAATCTATACACAGTTCGACGGATGGCTTGCTCAGATGGACGATTATGTGCGCCATAAAAATCACGAAGTCGTCTACAAGTTGCGCGAATCGATGACTCATTTTCGAAGTAAATCTGGATAATTTGGTAGCGTTGCTCAAGCGTCAATCTATTCATGATGATTTTCCAGAGTATACTGATCATAAACGTCAAAAGTAAGCGCAGTATGACAGTTCGTTTGACAGTTAACCCTTTCGTAAGTTCTATCGGGCTTAAAAAAACACCTTCTACAAAAAAATAATTTTATTTTATATACCTAAACTAAGAAATCCAAAAGCTGTAAAATTAGGTTTGGACAGTAATGTTTTTGAAAAAATGCCATAATAATTTTAAAAAATTTGACCTATCTCTAATAATAATTTTCAATACTTTAGAGAATAAACTTTGATTCAAGTAGATGGGTTAAATAATTTTTTGCTATCAGAAAAGAGAGAAAACAAGATTGAAAGTTTTCAACCAAGAAATATCTCAATTATTGGTACTGCAGTTTAATGCCAATCAAAATGCCTGGTGCATATAGCAAAGATCTTATTTTCTAAGTATACTGGTGGCTAATGTTCAATTTCAGCAACTTGATTATTATTAAAATTGCTGAATAGCCTTTATTGACATGTCTGCAGCTATATAGACAACAATTTCAACTATTTTAACTCATAAAAGCATTTGGGAGCATTGTGCCAAATTGAAACTCTTGTTTTAAGTGTAGCACGACCACGAATGTTATACCTTCCCTAAGCATAATTAGGCTCTGGCCAGGCGCTCGTGTACCTGCTTGACGTACCCCTGTTCTCGGATCTATGCCTTACAAAATAATTTAAATTGACTTCTAGAACTTTGGCAATATATTCTAGAATAGTTAAACTACCGATTTAAGGAAACAATAAACACCCTTAAGTGAAACTGTAATATTTAATATTGAAAAAATATTAAAAAATAATTTTTAAAAAGTTAAGTTCTATATTTGTGAAACGCCATAAAAATTAAAGTTATTCAACTCCAATATCGGTTTGTGGTTTACATCCGAATATTATATATATATATTATATATATATATATATATATATATATATATATATATATATATATATATATATATATATATATATATATTACACTTTTGAAAAACTGGATATCCTTCACTCGATGAAGATATTTTAGGAGAGCTACCACATGCATTTTCACTGAAGACACTTCCTCCATCTGGGACATAAATTTTACCAAAATTCAATTTTTAGGTGGCGCCACTTAACCTGTTGATATAAGCTTATTAGGGACGTGGTAAAATTGCGAAATGTAAATTGTAAAACACCGAACTGCGAATTACAAACTATTTAAGGCTAAAACCAGCTGCGGTCTCGACAAGACTCAAAATTTAATTATAATAAGTTGTCAGCTACTGTCTAGACGGGCTTACACAAGTGGCACAAATACCCTAAAACACCAGTTAATGAAATTAAGATAATGAAAATGTACGATAATAGAAAACTAATAAAAGGTATAAAATCAAATAAAAATAAAACAGAAAAGTTTAAATTAAAATAAAAAAGTATAAGAAATTATCTGAATTAATAAAAAGTAAAATTATGGAATGACAAAAATTAAAAATTCTAGTTGTGGGGAGGGGGAGGATGCGTAACTTTATGCAAGTGTGATTAAGTATAAATAAACAAACTAACAGCTTGGCCCAAATAGTTTGTATAAGAGAAGAACAATCTTTAAAGATAAATAGAAATTAGAAGATTTAAATAAGCACAAAAATTAACAGCAAAATTATCAAGTTTGGTAGATAATTAAAAGCACTAATAAGAAGCAAGGCTAAGATTATGAGGTTAAAGACTTAAAAAAGAAAGTCGCTTGTAAGAAATTACTGATAAAGTGCTAGTAAAAAAATTAAATGGAAATTTATAAAGAGTAATATACAACTATTTCTAATATCCCAACCATAAAAAATATTTACTAATAAAACTCTGATGCGAAAAGCCAAAGCACAAGAAAAAGCTACCTATAAATGAAAAATGGTATTGCATTAATACAGGGGTACAGTTCAAATACACATACGTGTTGAAAAATTGCTTTTATAGTTGGAAATAAATTGTAAGAAATGTTGAGGAATTAAATTTTTTATTTGGTTGAGTCAAATATGTAAAAACAAGAACGGTGTAATAGCGTAAAGGAAACTTTCTGCAGCTGTGCGATGAAATTAGGATAAAAACTTTTAAAAGGAATTAAGAGGTTGATTAATGTCTCCATAATGATCAGCGTCAAAAATGTTGTCGAATGATATGCTGCGTGACATATGTGAGTATAATGAATTTTCGAAATCGTAACGGTCACATCCGGTTGCCGTTAACCGATTTGACTGAAAATCAATTTCATGAAAGGTACTGACTTAAGATGTGTGTATGCCAAGTTTGAAGTGAATCCGTTGAATAGAATGGAAGTTATTTTGTCTCCAGGCACACAGACAGACAGGATGATAATCTCATTAACTTGCTACTATAAGCTCCGCTGTAGAAAGTTAATAAATGTAAAAGTATGCATTTATTGCATCATAGTTGCTTTGTCAGAAACCGCCATTACAATTATTATTTTTTATAAAAACTTTCAGAGCAATAGTGACACCAATAATAAAAGTATTATTTTTAACTGGAGATTTCAATGAAAGTATAGGCAAGAAACATAACGATAGTTCGGTGATGATATTAAGCGTACCAATGAAAAAAATAATAAATTTTTATACATTAAATAATTTGTTGTTAAAATTACCAAGTATAAACAAATATATCGAATAACCAGATAATAAAAATAGAATGAGAAATAAATCGGTGATTACATACTGTTGATGCTGTTAGAGGCGGATAATTAAAAATTTGTTAAGAACATGGCAGTCATGCACAATTGTGAAATAAGCAACTTCTATTGTCTGCTGCTTATAAATATGTCTAAAAAGATAGAACAAAGAGCTGATAGGTAAAGAGAAGAAAACGGTTGTTATAACGATACAAAAACTAAAAATGGAAACAGTTGGCAAAAAAAACACTAAGAAATTACGAGTGAAGTATGTATTGAAGCAATAAAAACATGTAGAAAATTTTATTATTGTAAAATAAATAGGGTCTATTTAGAAGCGGGAAAAAATCAAAAAAATTACCATTATTATAGAAATCAAAAGAAGGATTTTAAAAAATTATTATCCGACACCTCACCGAACATTTTTAATCAAAACTCACATGCGCTGAAACGCGATTTTCATTTTTACTGAAAACAGAACATTTGTAAATCTTGAAAAAAAGCTTGAAAAATCCTATTTATTTAATACTGTTAAAAAGTAACCACCCTGATGGGGTTGTCTGTGTGCAAATACATTTTTTTCGCCATAATATCTGAAAAAATTGTTTTAGAAAATAATTTAAATCGAATCATATTCAAATGAAAAAATGCACTACTCGTTCCCTGCGCCCCAGGATATCCTTTCCCTAAAGTACTCCAGGGCATTTTTTACTTTGGTCTATTGGAGCTTAATTTAAAAATCAAAATCACTATCAGTGACCTCAAAAACCCTTAATCAGACAGTTCAAACTCGGAAAACAAACAACTTTTAGTTGCCTCCCCAAAATCGCCCTCGGCTCCAAGATTCTGCCCCGCCAGTGCATCGGGGCACTTTCTAAGCATCATATTCGTGATCAGCGACCCAAAAACTCCAGAGCTTATTTTGAGCAATATTAAACGAGCAATAAAATATTCTTTAAGGTCTGCAAAAATGCGTCAAATAATTTTTTTGTGCACAAATGCACTTTTGTATTATAACAAAAAAATATGTTTTTTCTGATGCTTTTCCGATTGAATGCGCTCGGAAACATCTCGATACGTGTATCCAGAAAACAATTAGAAATTTTTTACTAATTTTTCTCGACAAAAAAGAAGTTTTTGTGGAAGAATGAGATATACGCATGTAGAAATACTAAAGATTTCTGGAAATTATTACACAAAGTATTAAATGTAGTATGAGATAACAGCCTAACAAGTATAAAATAGCAATAATGGCATAATATTTGAAACAGGAAATAACACGGTACCTGAAAATTGCATATATAGGTTCAAACATAGATATTGCGGAAATATTTAAGAATATATTTAAAAATCGAATAAAGTACAATTAAAACGTATTATGCACTGAGAGTAACCTTTTTCAAAAAATAAAGTTTTAAAAGAAGTAAGGTAAGAATATTAAATCACTGATTGTTCTAATCGTATTATTACAACAGTGACTCATGAGTCCTAATAGGACTACTAAAAACAGTTTAATATACATGTTTAAGAAGAATGAAAGGAGTAAGATAAATAAACAAAATCATAAATTAGTATATGGCGAGAAACTAGGCGTGTTTAATATAAAAAATCTATGGGCCGATTTAAAATGAGTGAGAGAAAACGTAGCAAGCGCGTTAATCGAAAGAAGTTTCAGTTAAAATAAAACCAAAACTGTTACCTCAGATAAAAAAATGGAGCAAAGTCCATAAAGCGGAAGGAAATATTCAAGGTTCATCAATTTTGAAAGTTATATAGTAATACATCAAATTAGTGTTGTGTAATAATAAAACTGCAAGGTATTCCTAAATCAGTGTCATGTAGCCAAACACAATTTGTTCGTTACAACCAAATAAATAACAACAGCTCAAACTTTATTTAGTACAGTTTATATTAGGAGCACTACAATAGTTTTCTCCTCATTACTCTTTTATTAGGAAAAACTAGTACACATATCTTTTATCTTCAATGCCTATGCACTTTTGCTGTTGCTCAAACAGTTTCCGTAAATCTGTTACAAACAATTTTTGTATGTAGTACTACACTACTTGTAGATAACCGATTGAAGCTTGCTGTTAGAAGAAAACTTTACTGCTTCTTTCATTGCGTCAAACAAAGCATAGTCGCTAATATAAACAGTAAGTTGACACTGTATATTGGGGAGCCTGTAAGATGGCATCAATTGTCACGTTAAATAATAGACGTAGTGGCGTTGTGAAACGGTGATGGTGTCTTTTCAGTGAACTTGCAGTGTCGCTTACTATTAATGCTCTTATAAATGAAACAATTCTTTAACAGAATTTCTTTTTAATACCAAAAAAGCAATTGTAATTTATTTTTAAATAAACAATCGTAGTTTGGTTGTTGTGAGCAGATACTTAAAAAGCTTATCTGCATTCCTGCCGCACAACTGTAACAATTGTTGGCATACTTCTAATTCTGCATAACGATAAAATTATTGTTTACTGATCTATGTCACCTTTAAATCTTCATGGACTTATGGATTTATTAAAACTTTTTCTGCATTGATTTGCCTATATTGACTATCAAGTTGAGGATACGCACTAAATAATATGTGGCTTAAGTTCATTTCTTTTTTGACTCAGTACTGCGCTTCTATACATGCCTACTAACATTGTATAGCTGTTTATAGCAACTACTCCTTCCCCTTCTCTAAAGAAACCATGCCGTCCACGGTGCTCATGATTGTTTGCTTCTATGGTTTTTCTCTTTGTCTACAAATGCATTCGCACAAGCGACTTGCTATTTTCTGTTTGGTCTGCCACATAACCAAAGTTTAGAAGAAAAATGTTAATTATCCTTGAATGCTCTAAATAAAAAGAATTTTTTTAAGTACCTAATCGACAATAGTTTTTTCAATCATAAATTATTTGGAGTTAATGTTAATTTTCTAAAAAAAAACGAAGAAAAAGTTTAGAATAATTAAGGAATAAACTACTTGGACTTCTAAACATTATACTCTTCTTTATTATTTTTGAAAAAATCTAAATACTAAAAAACATGTATATTTACTTAGAAAAATGGTAACGTAATATGCCCAACTTAAAAACGATTCAATTTCAGCCACTAGTGTTTGTTAGGTGGAATGTTATTCCATCTTGTTGAAAATATCCAGTAAAAATGACACTTTTTTAAAAATATTTGAACATTTTGAACTTCACATGGTTATTAGACATAGCGTGTTTTGATCTATTAGAATACATTAATTCTTACCATTTTCGTATACGGCAAGCGAAAAATTTTAAGCGATAAGTGAAAACCCCTTTCGTTCAAACCTGATTGATATGTTTTGCCGGATTATTTGTCGACAGAATCATTACAACAGTTGCTTACTTGAAATTTTCAACATTTTTGTAATTCAAATGATCAGGCATGGTAATAAGTAAGTCGTATTAGCGATCTTATTATTTAAAGGGACCATCGAGTTTAATTAATATATACAGAGACTTAAAAAAGCATTACTAAAATATTCAGGTAGTAACAACAGACGGATTGGCAAATACTTTGTAAAACATAATAAGCCATACAAGATCTTTTCTGAATACAAATAGTGATCATAAGCAATATGCATCATTACCTTTTTTTTGACATTATTTGATACTTCAAAATTTTTCCCATTCGGATTGTTAACGTTTTTATTAAATTTGGAATTCGTACCAAAAGTAATCTTGTATTTTTTGTAGTTTCTAAAGAACGCTTTTAATAAGTCATTAATTACTTTGTATACAAGTTATCTAATGATTTCAAATTTCTAAATATTCCACAAATAGATGCCAAGGCTCTCACGGCCAGTGTTATAGTGCATCGTGTGGTTGGTTCTTGGGTTATAAGGCCGTGGTCGGAGTTCAGAAACTCTTGACGTTTTGTCAACAACTGCGGCAGACATCTTAAGAGGAAAATCTTCTAAAAATTAAGTGACGGTCCCGTGCGTTTTCGCTTTTATACTCGTGCGAGTATGGTAGGGATGGTGTTGGGGGGGCGGGTTGAAGTCACCGGGATGGTAGATGACGTGACGGGCTAGCTGCTGACGTCAATCGTGTCGTTGCAGTTGACATTTCTGACGTCACTCGCTCTTTCGCTGTATCGCGGTCTGTTTTTTGCTCATTGAGCGCGGTAAACCAAGAACCAGGTAGATTTAATCCGTCGTCCCTGTTAAAATTATTTTTATATTTATAAATTTCCACCGCCTCTCTGTATAATCTCGGGTAGTAATTCCTACAGTTGGATAAAACTTGTGTTTGTCCGAATTCTATCTCGTGGTTAGGATTTTCCAAGGCATGTTCTGCAATTGCTGATTTATCGGGTTGATTGAGGCGTATATGACGTTTATGTTCCTTGATCCTGGTAGTAATCATTCGGTCCGTAGTCCCAATGTAGACTTGCTTACATGAGCAAGGTATGCAGTATATCCCTGGTGTATTCTGTGGGTTTTTTGTATCTTTGGCTGGCATAAGCAAATTCCGTATCTTGGTGGTGGTAGTGTAGATGGTTTCCACCTTGTGTTTATTGAGAATTTTTCCTATTCAATTCGTAACCCTGTTTATGTAAGGTAAAAAAGCTTTGCCTACCGTAGCTGATTTTGGTTGTGTTTTTTTGTGCACAATTGTTAGGTTTGATTGCTCTATTTATCTCCGTCCTCGAGTAGCCATTTCCTTGTAAGGCTTGTTCCAAATGTTTGAGTTCTTTATCTAAAAACTGTGGCTGGCACATACGTTGTGCTCGATCTAACAATGTTTTCACAACCGTTCTTTTTTGACTTGGGTAGTGATTCGACTGTTTATGAGGGTATCTGTCCGTATGTGTGGGTTTTCTGTACACTGTGTGTAGTAAATATCCATTATCCGATCTCAACACCTGTATATCTAAGAAAGCAATCTTGTCTTCCGATTCCAATTCCATGGTAAACTGTATGCTTGGGTGTATAAAATTCAGGTGCATAAGAAATTGTGGTAGGGTCTCCTTTCCGTGTCTCCATATTACAAAGGTGTCATCGACGTATCTTAGCCATATCGCGGGTTACGGACTGAATATGAAAAATTCTCAATAAGCACAAGGTGGAAATCATCTACACTACCACCACCAAGATACGGGATTTGCTTAGACCAGCCAAAGACACAAGAAACCCACAGGATACACCAGGGGTATACTGCATACCTTGCTCATGTAAGCAAGTCTAAATTGGGACTACGGGCCGAAGGATTACTACCACAATCAAGGAACATAAACGTCATCTACGCCTTAATCAACCCGATAAATCAGCAGTTGCAGAACATGCTTTGGAAAATCCTAACCACGAGATAGAATTCGGGCAAACACAAGTTTTATCCAACTGTAGGAATTACTACCCGAGAGTATACAGAGAGACGGTGAAAATTTATAAATATAAAAATAATTTTAACGACGGGGGGACGACGGATTTAATCTACCTGGTTCTTGGTTTACCGCACTCAAGGGGCAAAAAACAGACCGCGATACTGAGAAAGAGCGAGTGACGTCAGAAGTATTACCTGCAACGACCCGATTGACCCGATTGACGTCAGCAGCTAGCCCGTCACGTCATCTACCATCCCGGTGACTTCAACCACGCCCCTCCCCCCCCAACACCAACCCTACTAGGATAACCCAAAAGTTAATTTTAATAATTGATATATTATTTTAACGCTTGAATATTCTTACATTTTTCTACATAATTGCTACTTTCGTTGTTACATTTTTGTAGGTGTGGCGGCAGTTTTTGTATTTCTATGTCATACCAACTCACCACCATGTCGTTGAGGAAGCGTTGGACCGCTTTTTTCACCTCCTCATCGTTGCTGAAGCGCATTTAAAACAAATTTTCTTTCAACTTAGGGAGCAAGTAATAGTTATTAGGTGCCAAGTCTAGACTGTAGGGTAGATGGGTGATTATGTCCTATCCAATCTGTTGCAGGGGAGCGAGAATGCGTACGCCCTTAATGACTCCTACAAATTTCTACTTACATATAACATTTAATGTCCTTTATCTTTTTTGAACAGTTTTGTTGAAATGTTTTGAATAGTTTATATAGGTTTTTAATATTGTGGAACATAGTCTAGTTAATCTTTTTCATCGTTTTCCTATAAAATGTGGTTTTATTTGCTACTTTTTTTTCGTTGAAATGATTGTTTATAATATTTATCTTGTAGTAATTAGTCTGCCCTTAGCAAGGACCCTAAAAAAATTAAAAGTAAAATTTATGTGCTACTGTTTCATCTTTTAAATAAGTATACCTTCGCATTTTCTTTTATTTATCTATTTTGTCTCTAAATTGTTTATTTTCAATGTTAGATTTGTTTTCTATTTTTATTGTTCCTTTGTTGCTCTTAATATTTTCCATCAGTTCTCCCCTACTACTCTTTAGAAGTAATTATTGTTTCTTTTTTTTTATGCTTTGGCTTCTTTTTCGACGTTTATTAAATCGGAGAAACATAATTTCTTTTTGTGTAGTTCTCTACATATGCTATTATTTTCAAATATTTATTTTAAGACTTTTTTACAGCCTTTCTTTACTTCTCTTCTCATTTTATATTAATTCTAGTTTTAAGACTAATTCATTTAGTTTTTATTTTTTCTATATTTATATATATTTTCCTTTAATTTTGTCTATTTGCATTTTATTTATATTATGTTTTGTCTTTTTATTACTCAATCAGGCTGTTTTTCCTTTGTTCCACTTGACCAAAAATTGATTCGTTTGATCTTATTTGTTTCTATTTTATACTTTCATTTTGATTAATACCAAACTATTACCACCAGCTTGCGATTTTGTATATTATTTTGCAATTTACTAATTTTTCTTGATGGCTTGTCATGTTTACTTATCAACACAGATCTTTTTCACATAATTATACTGTTACAAGTTGATTAGGTCGGAAGCTATTTACTTGGTCATTCGGTTTTGAATGGCCAAACTTTAGTGTTTGGTAAACTAAACTTGATTTATAAAAAATTAATATGCACTAGGCACATATATAATTTATAATCGTAAAAAAACTTGGCTTGGAGTGTAAACCAACAGAAAAAGAATAATAATTAATAAATAAAGGTGTATTTCTGTATAAAATATCAATACGTTTACTTGTTAAGTAACTTAAAGAATATGTGATAAAAATAATAATTTTTTTAAACTACATTGATTATTTATCCTACAATGACACTATTGAATTCGTCTCATATTAAAAAACTTTACCGGAAAATAACTCTAAAAAAATTATATCAAAGTTCCAGGAACCTAACTTATATCCCTTTTAAGGTTTCTAAAGTTCAATTAAAAGAAGAACTACGACTGGGTCGTAGCAATTCCCAGGCCGTTTCAATCCCAATATTGGGTTTTTGGTTAATATTCCGAAATTCCGTTAAATCGGCCACTCCGTCCTAGACCACTGGAGTCTTAATCGGCTCATCCGCCCTAATGTCCCATTCATTTCGTGACTAGAAGTAAAGCTGGAAGTTTGGAAAATTATTCGGCAAGAGCTATTTCAGGGCAGTTTGTCTTAAATACGGTTCTGTTAAACAAATCTCTTATTAATGCAGACATGATATTTTAAATTTACGTATGCTATATACATAGTATTTACTTTAAAAATTTATATAATAACAGAATACATTAAAATAGAAACAATTTTATTTTACATAAGAAAGCAAATCTTAATGATCCCAGACTGTTACTTTTATGTGTTACTATTTTCATTCAAATTACAGATTTATACTTTGTTAACAAAGAAAGAAAATTATATTTTTACTAATAAAAAGATTTAAAAAGCATTAAACCCTATACTTCCTGTAGAATATCATGAAAAAACACAAGGAACCTTTTTACACCCCACTTACACAACAGAAAAAGGATGGATACCAATAAGAACGTTAATGCACTGTATTAGTCCCCCATATTCTCAACTTAAGTATCTAAAGAGTATTTTTTAGGAATTAACAAATAGTTGATTTTTGTATAAAGAAACAATGATTATAAAAGCTTATAGAAACATGCACAAAGAACGGACCCATTATGTTTTGTCTAACCATCTGGGTCAACTCGTTACCTAAACGAAAAAATCACAAATGTAATCGAACCAAACGTGCCATCTACATCTCCTCCTTCAAGTCACTAAAAACGTTTACAATGCCAACCACGAGGTCAATCACAAATTTCTTAAAATTAGTTTATATTGTCACAAAATCTAAGAAGCGAACCAGATTTATTGTTTTAACATATCAGAGGGGGGGCACCATAGAATGATAAAAAAATAGAACAACCCCAAATATATGTGAATTTGTGCATTAAAAATTCTAGTTTGGTAGTTAAGTAGTAGTTTTTCTGAGATTAGCCTGCTGAGACTAAATATATGCCTAAAAGAGAATTTGTAATTGAGCGTTGACAAGATTGAAAAGATTTAGAACAATTTTATAATGCACAGCTACAAGAAATAAACAAGAAAAATAAAAATAGCCGCACTCTATCATACTATTACTCAAAGGCAGAATCATTACAATTGAAATAGAAATGAGTATATCATAATTTACTATCGATTAAACAGTTTCTAAACAAGAAAAATTTCTACTCTCGCGCACGCTGCATTCTGTATATGATCTTTGTAAATTTTTTAATTTCATAAATACTTTACCAGCGCAAGACTTTTAAAAGTATTTATCAAGAAAAAAAATCGTTAAGATCGTTTACAATGAGCGGAGTTTGTGAGGTATTTTATTAAATTGCAGATTAAATCAAAAACAACCTAAAAATCATCTTGAATTACTCTTGAAACAAACTTTGTAAATTGAAACATAACCTAGTTGAGTAACTTGATAACTCTGTGTACCAAATATTTGATTACGTGTGCCTTTTAACTAAAACTTCGAGAGAAGTTGCAAAGGGTTACTTTCCGTAGGTAATACGATAAGCATCTAAATATAACATTAAAGTACTAATTAATCTGATCGATAACCTTTTACAGGATGTTGAAGTACAAAATTTGATATAACTTTTTTGCACTAAAGTTGTAAGTAGCATTCATTTTGCGCAATTGCAAATCTTGTACCTGAACATTGTTTTATTTCTTTTTATATCTATATTTGTAATTCACATGGCGCAATAGGCAAACTCTACATCTTTAACAGCACTACGGCCGCAAACGACTAAAAAATACTCTGCATTTTATGGAAAGGTGCCGAAAAATTTTTGGTTCTATTCTATATAATAAATTTTAACCTTTATATTAAATAGTTAATGTTCTATTGAAATTCAAATATTCTGTTTTCTTCTTTTCATTATTTTTCTGCTATATCTAATCTTATTTATTTAAAAAGGCACGATTTTCTGTCACTAAATGCACAAGTTGTAAGTTTTCTGACAAGTGAGATGTACTTTTCTGAGCTCTGATAAAAAAGATTATATAAATTCCTTTGAAACATTAGGTGAAATGCCCACAAATTTTATGCAAATAAAGACTTTTAAGATATCAAGTTTAACCATTTGCTTATTTTGCTGACATTAAGAGAACACCTAATTACCAAAGAATTTTACCTGACGTTAACCGATAATAAGGAAGTAATTAGTAAGTTTATCAAGAGCCATAAGAAACGGCATCTAAATCAAAAGGCTCTACAACTGTAACCAACCAAGATCTTGTCTGCAGGCTCAAAAGAACGAAACCCTTCGAGCTTGTGTATTGTGAGATGTAGTATATTAGCGAAAATCAGAGTATAGTGCAAATATATCCACGGCAAGATTTGTGTGCGAAATGTTTCAGAAGCAAGGATCGATTTATGGAAACATCCGGACTAATAAATATCTTAGTAATTTAGGCCATAAACAAAATATTAATTTTTTTAAAGATTAGTTCTGTTGCTAGTAGTTAAATAAATTAAAAAGCTAGATAAGTAAGTAATAGAAAATACCCAAAGGTTTAATATACAAAACAAAAAGATCAACAAAATCCAATAAATCACTGTACATGCTTTTTTGCTTTCTCATCGATCATTACTTTTACTGCAATTTAAGTCTTAGTCTAGCTGACCTAAATTGTAAAGGATTAGCTCGCGCTTTGTAAAAAAATTTAGCACTCAAAACCTTTGTGATGTAATCATTAGTTTATATATAGTACTTTATTTTGAAAAACTGACATTCTTGAATATGTGTTTTAGAAGTCTTAACCACTCCGAGCACGCATACAAGATTAAATCTCTTACGTTTTATTAAATAATGGAACTGTCAGAGTCTATATAAACCCTGTTTTAGCTTTTGATATATGGAATATATGGATATATGGAAGTTCCGAGTTAGGTGCACGTCCAATTAACTCCAAGATATTTAACAGCAGTATATTTTAAACCTCAAAGTGTAACAGTTCCATTAGTTTCGAGGTTTTCTTGAGTGTACAGATTTTATTTTGATATTTTGAAAAATTTATATGGATGTTCCATTTCTTCAACCATTCGTTAATGTTATTACTATTGTATCTTCCAACTTAGTGTTTTATTTGATAACAGTAGTGCTGTCGACAAAAGCAGCTAACGATAATGTTGTTGACGTTGGAATGTGTGATATACACAGGTTAGCCAGAAAATAACGGGAATAATTTTTATAACCAACCAGAAGGGCTAGAGACATGTGGTTTTTGTTGGGATGGATGGTGGGAGGTCCTTAGGTAATCACCCAGCGTCTTCCGAGCCTCGAGAGAGTGAGGATCGCGCTTTCTGTAAACCGTGTTTGCTGACGCGTCACAGACTCGACTTGCATCGTACGTTAACGCAACTTTATGTGCAGAAGTTTCGTGGCAAACTCAAAAATCCGATTTAGAGACTTTGAATCTGATAAGTGAAGCCTACGGGAGAAAGTCATGTCAAAAACAAGAATTTTGGAATAGCACAAAATGTTTCTTGGGGGAAGAGAAGCCATGGAAGCAAAGACGCAAAGGACGTCCGTCAATGAGCGTAGTATGACAATTTGGTAAAAGTGAAACAATCTTTGAATTTCTGATCGGCGTCTAAGTGTTCGATTGGCAGCACACGAGTTGAATTTACCAAAAACCGTGGTCCATGATATTATGTCTGAAGATTTCCAAATGAAAAAACTTTGTGAAAACTTGGTTCCGATAATTTTGACCATGATTTAAGGAAATAGTCCTTTCAAAGACGTATTAGGCATTTTGTAGTTAAATATTGCAACACAGTATTAAATATAAGATCGTAATCAAGTGATTTACGTTAAAAGGAGGGAACTATTATTTGACATATATTTTTTTAGAGATATGGGTTCAGTATTTTTATCTATGACGGAATTATTTGTTTTACTATGATTAGTCACATGGCATATTTCTATAAAGCCGCAGATAATTGATGGCGTAAATATTTGGTAAAGGTTGGATGCAAATGCTTCTGTTTTTCACCGTTTGTACGATACAGTGTTGCTGGGGGTAGATAGCGGAAGTATTTCTTGATGTTTCTTTAATATTTGTAGTAGTTTTCCAGATTCTTGAATTTCTCGGACTAATATCTGCAATTTTTTTTTTTAATACAATTAAAGTCTGAATTCTTCTAAATAGTATTTAAGATTATGTACGAGACTATTCAACAGCCACTATTTACTTATGTCTGTGTTAGATTATCGTACGAATGATTTAATATGAAGCTGTTTTTATGTATTTTTTTTAAATTACATGATAACTGCATCATCAGTAGTATGACCTTCGGCGCAATTTATACAGGTATATTTAGTGTTGAAATATTTGGTACATTCACCATCGTTACGCATTTAGAAGAGAGTGTACAGTAGTTTTTTGTGTGTCCGAACCGTTGATACCAGTAATATTTTTCTTGCTTCGACTATTATTATAGGGTGAATTAATTAATCCTTTGATTTTATCATTAGTAGTCCTTATTCCTCAGATGTAGAAAAGGTTTTTTATCTTTTGTCGTTAATAATGAGTAGTTTTTGTAATCAACCTTTTATTTCTTTTGCATTTAAAGTTTAAAAAACATTTTTTAGCTACCAATAAGGACTACTTTATAGGGTTTCAAAATATATAATATTGGATTCCATTTTCCAAGTAAAATTTTGTGAGAACTTCATTTTCTAAATTTAGGCGAAGTGTGTTTATGCTACACATAATTAATTGTTTATATCTGTTACTAAATCCTTGTATTTGCTGTGCTTGCAATAAATTGGTGAAATTTTGGTTTACCAGTAGTTCATTTGCGTCAGTTGCTTAATTCATGTTATTTTTCGTTTGAATGCTCACATATAACTCTTTTGTTATAAATATGTTAATTTGTCCAATTTGGAGTTTCAATTTAAATTTGTTTTATTTAATGAGATGTTAATCGTATTAGTGATCTTATTTAATAGCTTTATAGTGAAATATGTATTTAGAATTCACTCAAATATTAGAGTTTCGGTCATTTTAAGGTCACTATTTACACTTAAATTTGACTATTACACACAAAAAAATAAACAAACAGTAACGATTGCATTTAAATATAAACTTTATCCACGCAGTTATTTACGTTTATATTTTTGAAAGCCTAACCACTTACTAATTTTATTTTTATTTTAATTTATATTTAGCTCTAAAAGAAAGGACATGCTAAAATTTCGTGACGTTTTAGATTTAGTAATATACTATTTACACACACCGTAGACTCATAGTGGTACCCGGGAACCAACACAGGATACAATAGTGTATAACATCAAAATACTTTTACGTATTTACAAAACTAATGATTTTGAAAGTTTATTATTAAGAAATATTTACAAAATACACACCAAAAATGATATCCATCTACATGTTACAACTAGCACAACTTGATTTCTTTAAAGAGTGTTTATTACTATAAGTTGTACTTCCAAAAGTATCTTCACATCTTTTATATTTTTTTTTTCTTAGATGCCAAACAAATTTAGTGACCTAAAAACTTTTTAGAACCACAAGTAAAATGATTTCCAATAACTCGTAGATTAGTTGAACGAGTTTCTAATGCTGAATGACAAAATTGATTAGTAAGATCTTTTAAAAAATTCTTTGTTTATCTATTGATCTAAACTTAGGATTATGCATCATGTAGATTATGTCATCAACTAAAGCAGCTATGTTGTAAAAAAGTGCAAGTAGTCAGCGACTAAATTTTTAGTTTTGTTGTATACTCCGACATCTTATGCGGTACATCTAACTTTTTTTAATGCGATTATAAGTACGATGTTATTACATTAACAGTAACAGTATTTTCACTACTTTTACTTGATCTAAATTAAATTTAGTAACTTTTCCCGTAATAAAACACAAACTGTTGGAACAATCAGAATTTTATTACTATCAGTATAATGCACAGGTTTAGCAATTTTATGCACGAGGGTAGTTTTTAGAATTTAGAATTTTAAAGCTTGAATATTTCTTTATTTCAACCGGGCGCCATGTTCACTTTTATCGTCGCTGAAGTGCATTCCGACCAAATTTTCCTTCAACTTAGGGAACAAGTATGTAGATCTCAAATCCAAATTATGGGATGGGCGGGAGATTATGTCCCATCAAAAATGTTGCAAGAGAGCGACGGTTGTGTGATAAATATTTCTCTCCTCCGGCTTTGAATCGCTCGTCTGAGTTTTTTAAGTATCTCACAATACCTGTCAGCGATTATTGTAGCCCCACAAACCATGAAGTCGACCGAAAATTACCCCCTTTTGATCCAAAAACACTGTTTTGCCGGAAGACTCTGTCTATTTGTCGTTTGCGGCTTGGTCAAAGAGAATGCCGCTACTCACTAATTCTTTGGTCTCAGGTGTAAAATAAAATGCTCAGGTTTCGTCACCTTTGACGAATCTAAAAAGTTGTCCTTTTCGTCTGCATAGCGTTGAAGGAATTTGTGGGAAGAGTCAACGCGTTGTTGTTGATGGTTTCCTGTAAAAATTTGCAAGGCCCATCTTGCACACTTTGCAGTATTTTAACTTTTCAGTCAAACTCAATAAATGGAAGGAACCAAAATTCAGATATTATTGAGAGTAATTGTCCGATCTTTAAGCATAATTTGTTCAACTTTCACAACTGTCTCGTGTATCATTGATGGCCTCTCGCTTTTTTTGCGTTAATTTCCTTGTGACCATCTATGGACCATCTACGCGATGGATTTGATTGATTTAACGCCTTGTGCTCCTATTGCGAACGGCTGCCGACCCAAAACTGAGCGTCTTCTCAGACTAAACGATGATTTACTTGAGAGTAGGGGAAGCAGCAAATACAGTAGTGTGGCCAACAGCCACGTATGACATGACATCGGTCAAATAAACCCCACTATTTCGCTAACATGTGACCATTAGTTTAACAAAATGTTTCTATAAATGCTTTATTTCGGCCATTACACGTGCGATATTATTTTTTAACAGTGAAATCGCACCAAGTTTGTCAACATAAACCCATTCTTAAAATCCCTCAAACGAAAAAATCTAATGGGTGCAGATTGTGAGATTGTGGTCAGCAATCGATGTCACTCTTTTGGAAAATAACGTAACTGGGAAATTTGTTTTGAAATAAAATATGTGTAATGTGACTCCACCTTGTTGTAACCACATACCATTTACATTAAACTCGTTGGTTTTATTTAAAATATAGTTGCTTAGTACCTTTCGACAGCGTATGCCACGAACAGCCTCATAGAAGTACAGGCCAATGATTCCACCAGTCCACAATGCACACTAAACGGTGCGTTTTTGGAAATGCATTGGTTTGTTGTTAATTTTTACTGCCCCAGAAGCTACAATTTTGACGATTCACAGCCATTTACAAACACAAATGAGCTTTATTGTTCAATATGATTTTTTTGTCCAATAATCAGCATCAACTACTAAGTTTTCTAAAACCTAGTTTATAAATGTATGGCATTTCTCGTGATCCGTTTGTCTAAATATTGAGTCAAGTGAATTTTATACTTTTGTAAATGCAGATCCTTTGTTAGAATGCGTTGCATAGTACCGTATAAAATATTCGATTGCTGTGAATAGGGACGAATTGAATTGCTTGGTTCTTCATGCACACTTTGACTTACTCGAACAATATTGTCATCTGACAGATTGTTGTATTGATAGCGATGTTTTGATCTATCAGTTTTTTAAAATAAACTTGAATGATATTGATGCACTGTTGCACAGCATGCGACTTTACCATGGGTCAAATACAAATTGTACAAATACAAACATTCAACGTTCACAGAAGGCAAACGACGCACAATTTATATCCTAACGGTCAATTTGGACTAGGTGTAAGCTCTCCCATATTTATTTCAAGATATAAATTACAGAACAGGTAAAATTATTTTTTCTAAATTTTAAGGTTTGCATTATTAATACTTACTTTGTACAATATTGCAAATTGTATAAATTTTAACTTACAATTTTTACTCTATAAATATGTGCAACAATCAAAAAAACAATTACACAATCAGTATTTAAAAAAAATTGTTCTGCATTTTTTTCTTGAAACCCTCTGGTTTTGCCTTTTCTTTGCCTGTCCCACAATAAAATTAAGTAATGTTTGATAATTCTGAAATATTCTCTTATTAATTTTTAGTCTGTTAATCAAAAATAAAATATAACTTTTGTTAGATATCTCTATGAGGAAAACTAAACAAATTGCTATTGTTTTTTTAAATTTTGACCTATGGAGGCTGCTACCTACTGCTTACGCGAGGTCCTTAAAAGCTGCAAAATCCAAGAACAATAAGAGTAATTAAATTTCAGCGGCGACGTCAAAGGCAGGGGCATAATTAAGCGCTACCCTGCGCCACAACTAATACGTGTATCTGCTTAAGGTGCCCCGCACAGAACCGGCACGTAAACATTTAGCGGGATTAATTTAATTATGGCTTTACAGCGCCCCAGCGCAACCTAGGCCTAGTTAAACCCCGGCAACAAGCATCTCAAAGATCTGCCTTTAATTATCGGCAACTTTTTCCCTGCACTTCGGGGGCTATCGATTGCAGGCTCCAAGCCGTATTGTTCAAGGCAGCGTCGAGGCTCCATAAATTTGGCGGCGCAAATAAAAGAGCGAAGCCTTCCAGAACACGGCATTAGCGGACGGAGTAACGACATAAATAATCCTGTCGATCTTCTTAATCTCGACAGAACTATTAAAGAAGCTGATTCGAGCTTTTGTTTTTGTGTCGGGCCAATTACTTCGAATTGGCCCGGCTTCCTTTTGTGCCGAAAGCATGGGCGGAAGAGCTTTTAATTGCCTCCGCTTGTGGCCTGTCTTTAAAGACCAGGACGACTTAGAAGTGCAAAAAGAGCAACCTCGGACGTCCTTCAGCAAATAAAAGTCGGTAACATTTCTTATCATAAAATTGCACCGTTGTGATTAAATAAATAAAAAAGTTAGTAGATATTTACCACTTTCTATGCGTATTCAAATTTCTATTAATTGAATATTTATTTCTTCTTATTATTATTCTCCTTTGATTTAGGTTTACACCCATTATTCTTTAATCTTTATTCTGTGGTGTTTCAGTTTCCTCAAATGTAAAATTCCAACATTTTAGCCATTTCTTTTGCAGTCGGTCCTTTTTTCCTTTTTTTGTCGTCACTGGCTCTTTAGATATAGTCATTCCACTTTTTTGTTTTTTCCTAAAGAATTTTATAATATCCATTGCGCCGCATTTATTTCTTACGGGTTAATTTCTTATTCTATCTCTTCTTGATTTTCCTAGTGTTATTCTTGATGCATGAATCCCAAAGCAGTTGTTTCTTCTTGTGTATATCCGCACGTTATCTCTGTAGCATATTACTGCCCTTACCATGGTTTGGAACATTTTTACCTTGCTTTTACCAAGCCTTTTTATGACTTGCTGTTTAACTTCATGGTAGTTATTTTGAGCACTCAATATTTCTACCTCCAGATATGTAAAAGGCATTACCTTCTCTTCTTTCTGGCTTTTATTTTTTTATCTTTTCGGTAGAGGCTTCTATATTAAACATTTCAGACGTTTTAGAAAACTTGAAGAGCAGTTTCTGCCTATCAGTAGTACGTCAAAACATAGAGTAGCTACTTTTTGTTTTTTACGTTATTGAATATGTTGTCTATTATTGTATTAAACAATATTTGACTTATATAACATTTTTATTGGAGCAAACTTTCTTTTACATAGAAAAATATCAATTTTCCCGCAAATTCATGCAGAAAGGTGTTTAGGACTTTCTTATCAGCCACAACGGACTATATTCCGTTTTCTGTTCCTTCAAAAGTTTTCAAAAATGTTAATTTTACGACCTCATGTTCTAGCAACCATCTGTACACTTTTCCCTCTCATTCCTTCTCTTCACTTAATCAGTACCTTCGACGTGGCACTCGATGACACAGACTAGTCGATGTAGCAGTTTGCTCTTGTCACGGGTCAGTTCATTATCAGCGGCGTTGGATGAACTGGGTTCCCCCCGCCAATGCGGCTGTGGCGGCTTTCATTGTTAGCCGCATTCTGCAGTATCTATTACATTTAAAGCAACAATCGTAAGATAAACGAAAAACCAATCAATCAATCAATTTTTTGAAGAATGTGGCAGTGGATGTGCCGCGCACCGGAAAGACCCTTCCTGTTCAAACATGTAAATTCACTCCTCAAAAATGAGGCAAAACCTTCTGCACCCAAAAGGGCTCGAACCAGAATCAAAATATTGTCAGTTCTGCACTTTACCATTATACCACGCACCTCACTGACGCGTGGAGTTGAATGAAGAATCAAAAGTGTGGAATAAAAGAAAAGGTTTCGTGAGGTTTGTGAGTTTTAGAGGAGGGTTTGAGAATTTAAATTGTTTTATAACAAATAGGTTGTCTGATCCGTCAACCCTCCTTCCAGGACCTTTAAAGCGACGAGGAGCGCCACTAAACCACTTCTTCCACCCAATAGTTATAGGGGAGTTTTTATTTGTAATTGATAACTTTATTATTTACTTTACCTGTTCTTCCATTTCTAAGTATTCCAAATTGAATTTCTTCTAAAACAAACTCATAATAAATCTTTAATCGAGTATGTTACGAAGTTCTTATGAAGAGTCTTTTTATGGTTGCTTTTACCTCTAGTTCCTTTTTCACTAAGGTATTTCTCATTTTGTCTCTTCTTGTAATTTTCCTAATGCCATGTATTATAGGTATCTCATTTTCATAGCTTAAATTTTGCTTTCCATTTGCTTTGACAGTACCCAGCTTTCACTTCCATGTCAGAATCAGTTTAAAAATAGATTTTATACAACGATCTTTGTTTTCTTACATATTTCTCTTTTTCTTGCAAATGACTTACTTAGGGATTGGCATATTCTAGCCTCACTTTCCAGTCATTTATTTCGGCATCCATTTTTCCATTGAACTGGAGCCTTACTCCTATATACTTAAACATTTGTGCTTCTCTATATCTTTTCTGTTTAGCTGTATTTATGTGTCTCAGATCTTCTTCCTATCACCATTACTTCAGTTTTATCGGCATTCATTTTTAGATATCTAACCAGTAGTGTGTTGCTCCATGTTTCCAAGTTATACAAATACGCATTTTGCCATTTTCACCATTTCCATGTTTCTAAAACCCACTTTCAATTTCTTTACTTTTCTCTTAGTTTCCTTACGTCATCCATAACCAAATTAAATAAAGCAGGGCTAAGATCTCCTCCTTGCCTAAATCTTTATCTAGTTGTAAACTTTTCCGATTGAAGGTTACCTGTTCTCACGTAATTTATTGTGTTTTTATACATACTCTTTATACATGTAATCAACTGTCACTTACTTTTCCCTTTCTAAGGCTATTCCATACTATTTTCTTGGTATGCTGTCAAATGTCTTCTGTAGGTCTACAAATGCTACGTATATTTTAATTTTCGGTACATTTTTTTATTAATTGTTTTATTACGAATATATGACCTTCTACTCCTCTGCCTTTCTCAATCCACATTAAGAATTCTTCAATTGTGATTCTGTTATTTTCTCTAATTTCGCACCTTGTATTCTATCATATATCTTTTATTACTTCTTCTATCTTTATTTCTTTTTGTTCTTCAAGGTATTTACTATGGTGGTTTTTATGTTATTTGATTTATTTTCTTCCTCTTTTGGTGTTTCTTGTGGTCTATCTATAGTTAACTTTTCTTTAAAAACTGTTTCCATCTCATTACAATATCTCTTTTGTGTCTAATGTTTTTCCATCTTTGGCTTTTATGTAAGTAATTTATTGTGATTTTCTTTCCGCAGCGATCCGAGTACTTTATAAAATAGTTTTTGGTTTTCGAGACCGTCCTATTGCATCTTCTCACCAAATTTTTCCGTGTTTTTTTTCGCTTATTTAAACATTTCGTTGACCCTAGATCTCTGTTCTTTGTAGCTATCCTAGGTTTCTCCTGTTTTGTTTTCCAAATATTCTTTCCATTTCTGTTTTTTTAATTTTATTTCTATTTTTATTTCGTCGCTCCACCAACTCGTTTGTTTCTTACTCTGTATAATTTTGGTAGTTCCTCATACTCGTTTTGGTGTCATTATTAATATTACTTTGGTGCATTTCCGTATTACTTCAGTTGATGAGTCGTTGATTTTGCCCATCTTTGCTTCCACTCTTACGTTATATGCTTTTGCGACTCTTCTTCTCCCAGTTCACGTTTTAATTTTTTTTTATTTTGATTTTCTTCTTTTTTTTTTGTACCTTCCTGTAACTTTCTGTTTTTATTACTAGTTTTTTTGACAACTCTAAGTAGTGATCGGAATGTATTTCTGCTCCCCTTTTCACTCTAGTGTTCTTTCATTTTTAAATCTTCTGTTTATTATTATGTAGTCTATTATTGATTTTTCATTTCTGCTCACTACTTTTCTTCTATACTTGTGTATATCTTTATGCACATAGAAGGTATTTGATACTATCAGATTGTTAATTATACAGAAATAAATTAATTTTATTTCATTATTGTTTTTGGTATTTTTACCGTATTTTCCTAGTTTTTCGTGATTCTTCATTCATCTTGCCTACTCGTGCATTAAAATCTCCCATTATTATTAGTCTTTTATTAATTTCTTTGTTGTTTCTGCTAATTGGTTCCAGAAGTCGTCTTTCTTTTTACCACTTCATCCTCATTGGACCACTACTAATGTTGTTCTTGTTTGACTACCAATTTCTATTTCTTTCTTTAAGATTCTCTTCGAGATCTCAATCCACTTGCTATGTACTTTGCTTTTTCTTTTTTGATTAAAAAGCCTATCTCTTTCCTTGCTTGGTAGGTTTTATCAATTCTGTTGTAGATCAGAATGTGCCCTCTTTCCAGTTCAATTTCATCTTTTCCTTTCTTTTTAGTTTCTGTTATCTCTACGATATTCAAGTCTAGTTTTGTAGTTTTTGTACTACTGTATTGTTTCACCTCTTTTCCTTTTCAAGCTGTTCCAATCTCATATTATTTTCATATAGCTTTTCTTTTATCTCTACATAGTCTCCTTTTAATTCTAGTATTCTCATTTTCTTTTTTCAATTCTTTTAGTTTCTTATTGTTTTGAACCTGATCTAGCTTTATTTACATCGAATGTTAGTTGTTGCAGCAATTCTAAGACTTTATCTAATTTGTCTTCTTTTTTTGCTGCTGGTTTTAGTGACGATCTGACGGGTCTTTCTGTTTTTGGCTAAAATTTTTGCTTTTACGTCGCTGTCCTTCCCTTCTGTTCATCTCTTTCTTTTTTGATCTTTCCATTGTCTCGCCATCCGTGTTAACCATTTCTATTGTTTGACTACTTATTAGGGTGTTTTGTCCTTCCATTGTACTTACGCTTTTTTTAAAATTATTTGGAAATTCTTTATATAAATCAATAATATTATTCCTTAAGCCGACCTTGTTCTTGATTTGCATACGGTGTAAGGTTGTACTCGTCTATCAGTCCGGGTCGACCCCTCGTAGATCAATCAGCGCTTCGCTTGGCTTTTACGCTACAGCGTATCCTCACAAAGTTTCTATTTATATTAATAGATTAGTGCTTAGTTAACTAATTTTATTGTCATGGATGCCTAACTGTATGATGTGACCTTCCTATACTTATGTTAAATTTTCTCTACTGTCACTCCTTTAAAATTACTTAAAACTTAACGTTATCATAAACTGAAGTGTTAGTCTTTGTTTTTTAATTTACCTCTTATATTCCTTTAATTCTTGGTTTCTTCTGGCCGTCTGTTATTTAGTTTTTTCACACTTTCACACTAATCCAGATCCCAGACGAAACACCTTCACTCGTAGACCGATCCTATTTATAGGTTATCAAGTCGTACGATCCCACCAAAATGGATTTTTTTGTAAAAATAACTTAGAAAAGTGGATTCACCTGAACAAGCCAAGAAAATGATTCAGGGTCCTTAAACAAATAATAACCATTGTTAAGCTCGTCGATTGTGGTTGTTTTTATAGAATGAGATAAATAGTAATTAAAAGTCAAAACATCGTAAATAAACCAAGACAGTGAAGGTTTTTACACAAAAATTTGTCAATTGTGTGCACAGGGTAACAGTAACTGCAGAAAAATTTGAATATAAAATTAATAGAAGTTCGTACACAAACTGTGTGATACACACGCCTTGATAGTAATAATGAAACTCTATATTAAACATAAGGAGGATATTCAACCTTTGGAGGCAATTTATAAAATGAAACGGAGCTTCACCTGGAAATGAAGATTTGAAGGGGATAAAATATAGCAACCGCATATCAAAATTCACGCACGGTCTCAATACGAAACTTATTGCAGTGCCATTTCAAAGCGAATAATTACAGCTTAAATTTCTAATTATTAATTTCGGCAGCAATAGTCACCATAAATAGATGGTTTAAATTCATTTCAGCATAAGGAATAGTCTCAGTAAAACATAACAAACAAAGTAATTACGAAACTGGTATCCACTTTAGTTTCATGTCGTGAACAGCCAATTCCACTACTATACGTGCTTTCCAATCAATCAATAATTTAAAAGTTTTTTCTTTCTTAAGGTTTATGGTATGATGAAATTGTGAATGATGAGATACCAACAATCGTTTGTGAAGATAATAGCCAAAGAGCAGATCATAAACTTTTATTACTTCAAAAAACTAAAGCTTTTTTTCTAAGATCTGTCCCATTTCCTACTTATTAATGCTCTTATACTTTTGGGAAATATAATCATTCTCAAACGAAAATTTAAAAGACAACATAAAAATATTTTTTATGGAAGTCCAAGAATATTTCCTATATTGGCCTAGGAACTTTCAGCTAGCAAAATTGTCAGACAACTTCTGTTTTCCTTGTGCCAGTTTGGATATTACATATTATATCTTTAAATCAAGCAAAATTCTTAATTTATTTACAATTATTAAATGTGAAATAGTCGTTTGGGCAAGTAACACCGTCTTGCTAGATTTTTACAAGTTACGCAATACTGAAATTTTATTTTACTGTTCTAATAAATTTTTTTGGATCTTTAACGATCTTTAACAAAAATAGTTTTAATTATATTTATAATTTATAATTTATAACTTATAATAGTCTAATTAAGAAGAGCATGGCTATATTTTCGCTTATTTTTTATCAAAGAACTTATATCTTGTTTTATTTTATTTTTACGCTCTGTACATCAATAATATTTTAATAATAAAACATTTTAATGTCACATTTTCTGTATAGGGTACTTTAATACATTTTCATAGTAAAGCTATGCTATAAGTCACACGAGTTTTGTTTTGAAACATCCTGTACAACAAGCTAATAGTTTTAGGGCGAGAAATTGAATAAAACGTTCACAGCTAAGACATTATCGAGCATCTGCGGGCTAATAGCCGCAAAACGCCTGCAAGGGCTAATAACGCTTTTTTGTTCCAGTGGCTGATGGTCGTATCTCTGGCTGTGCTCTACAATGTAATCTTTGTGGTCGGACGCGCTGTATTTTGGGAGCTCAATAATGCCGTTCCGCCACTGTGGTGGACGCTGGACTATGCCTGTGATGTTATCTACATTTTAGATGTCCTTGTTCGAGCCCACGAAGGTAGGACTGCGCTTGCGATTGTCCGATTTGTTTAACATTAATAATAATTATTTCTTTTCGTTTATGCGTAAGTACAGTTGGGAGTTTCCAAATTACTGCATTTTACTACTGTTTTATTTTTTTTGTATAAAAATTCATGATATAAATGCTAACAGCATACCTTCATATACAAGGATGAACCATATTATTATTATTATAAAGCAGGACAACGTCTCGGATTACTTGAACACTGCCGTAAAGAATTAGTTGCTTCAATCGGTGATCAAAGTTTATCCGTGAGAAGGCGACGAATAAAGCAAATATTCTCTTTAGTTGTGCCTGCCCTAAGACAATGTCAGTGATCATCCTTTCCAACTGCTTCTTGTCCTCTCAAAAATTGTTTATGCCACCCGTACATTTTAGTTTCCTTAAAGGTATCGGCCGTAACCTGTGTCTTAAATCTTTTCAAGACGTTTGGACGTTCATACTCATTATTTTACTATAAACTGATAATAATCTGTTCTGCTCAAAAAGACCAGTATGTCTTTTCTTTTGTCTAAAGAAGCAGTAGTGGAAGGTACAATAGATGGAAAATTATTTATAAATATTCTTACTTACCACTTAACGGTACATAAAAAGATATTTCAGTTTCTATGTGATTTACCATTGTACCTTAAACAAAATCTAGAATTTTAGAAAGTTTGATTATTACTTTAAATCGTATAATGCCCAAATAATATATTTCTATTATCTATGTTACTGCCATCATATTTTTCAATTCAATTGCAACAACCTTACCTTTTATTCACGTGGTGGTGCTAACTTCTATAGGTGGTGTTAGGTAGATATTGTCAGTTATGATACTTATATTTAATTTATTCCTATAATTTGAACTTAAATATATTATATGAGGTTTTGTACTTCTTAAAGGCCATCTCTACCCTTAGCACCGGAATATTTAAGGATGTTTAGGAATGAAATTTACAATCTTTTTTTAATAGTCTAAATGGAGTAAAAAAGTATTTAACAATGGTTTGATTAAATGCTATAAACATCAGTTAAAAAAATAAATTTAGTTGTCTAAGTTTGGATATTATCTTTTATAATTTCTAGGTAATGCTCTGGAATAACAACCAATCTATTCTTTGCGGCCACTTGCTTTATGATGTTGGTTCAAGTTTGTCAAATTTTTGTTTTTATATATGTAAGGATATTTTTTATGTTCAATTCTCTACTATTTTATATAGCTAAGCTAGGCACGGCCAGAATAAAATTATTCCCATTTTTAAATTTTTTAACAAACTCCACGAATGTTTTAGATATGTTGTTGAAAATATAATTTTTAATTGATGGTATCCATAGTAATAAATTCTTATTAATACTACGTATTGTTGGACTATAATTTGCAGACATCAAACTACTTTTATTTGCAAAAAAATTTTGTGCAAATTTTAACTTCTGTAAAAGGTTTTGCAGTAACCTGTTTCTTTTCTGTATTACTGTAAAACGTGAAATTTTGGAGAATAATTTATTAAACCTTTAAAAAAATTAATTGTGAATATCACAAATTGTTAACAATTTACAAGTATGCCTAATACAAGCATGGCATACTTCAACCATGAACAATCTATAATACTGCAAGAGTTTATTGATAAATTTAGCTCCCCTTAGAGGAAAAATAAATAGCAAGTAACCACTACAAATCTGATAACGTAAAATCAGAGATTTTTAATTTGTCACTTTCATCACTACTCGTAAAGCTTTTCATTACTTTGACAAATTAATCGTTACATTCTTTTCTCAATCTTCTATGCTCTCAAAAAGCCTTGTACTAAAATAACTGCATCAGATTGCTTCGCATACGAATAAATAAGGTTTCATTAATTTCTGTTTATCTTCAAGGTCATTAATGATTGACCTAAAATTTATTCTTGGTGACGATGTTTATCAGAAAATCATGTGTTTCATTACAAAATTTTGTACGTCAAACCCACTACCAAGTGTCGCCAAAACCAGCTTTCACACAACTTAGTACGCACCATAGAAATCAAACTTATTATAAATGACACCAGTATACAATAATATATAAAAATCAGATAATGCACATTTAAATTAGATACATAAAATTGCACGTTAAATGTCCTTCTGTACTCACCACTTAGTTCAAAACTATAGTTATTGGTTAATTCTTACAAAATTACTTCAGTTCTTGCCCCAAATTTTATTATATATTTATTATTATATATATTTTATTGCTGTACAATGTACACACATTTGTTGACGCCATATTTAATTTAATAAATGCGCAATGAACTAAACAGTAAAAAATAGCTAAAAGTAAATAAATACTGACAAAAAATCATAATCAGAATTAACTGTCATTTTTAAGGACACAGTTTGCTAAATCAAATGAAGTAAAATAAAAGATACAAAGGAATTCTTGTCGACATATCAAATAGAATTTAAAAAATTGCACAGATACAATTTAGAATGACAAATCTGCAAATATTATGAAAACACTGATTTAAATATCAAAGGTGAAGATAGAAAACCAACTGTCAGAAATCTTTAAAATAAATAAGAAATTACGACAAGGGTGCTCAGATTAACATATTTTTTTTAAAATATGTGCGAACAAAGTACTAGGGAAAATAACTGAAGAAAGATTGGAAATAGAAATGAATAACATTGCCCCAAATTTATTAGACTTTTTGGCCCATTAAGTGCTTATAGCACAGGATCAAAACGACACACAATATGATACAAATATTTGTTGAAAAGAGCAAAGTATAGAGGCTGGGCATAAATATGGGTAAAATGGAATATTTTGCACAAGAAACTGAAAAACCTGAAAAGAAAAAACAAAAGATAAAAGATTGTGATCATTAAACATACGCACTTAGAAGTCCACATGATTTTATGTATTGCATATTGGGGACTAATGAAATATATAATCACTATCACGCATAGCACTGTATACTGAACTGATAAATATATTTGTTAATAAAAAAAATAGTACAAGATTTAAAAAAAATAGACTTTTTTTTAAATTTTAGTCAGCGATTTACAGCCCACCTAGACACGCAATCAATACCGACGAGTATGAAACAATGTTTAACACTTTGGGACGTCGTTTCATAGTTGGTGGAGATTGGAATGCCAAACATTCTGACTGGGATTCCAGATGTATTACGCCCAAGGGCCGAAATCTACTACGCCTCATAACAAACAAAAACTATTCGCATTTGTCAACTGGTCAACCAACTAAACAAACTCCCTGATTTGTTAGATTTCTTTGTCATCAACGGCGTTGCAACTAACTACCTTCATATTGAACCTAATTGGGACCTTTCATCGGACCATTCCCCCGTTATCCTCACCCTTAGTACCCATATTATTATAAAACCAAATCCACACAAATTAGTCTCTCCAAAAACTGATTAGACTAGCTTCCAACAATACATCAAAAATTATTTAATCCTGAAACTAAAAGAACCTAGAGACATTGATATTGCTGTACCAAACTTTACTAATGTAATACAAGAAGCAGCCTGGATAAGTACACCAACACCAATCACAAATAAACAAAAAGTTACTAACGGACCCCTAGAGATTAGACAGCAGATTGCACAGAAAAGATGTGTAAGACGCACATGGCAAAGAACTCGCAATCCTGTTGATAAAAATACATATAACAGGTATACAAGATTACTTAAAACTACACTACAAGATTTAAGAAATTCTACATTTGAAACATGTATTACGTCTCTGTCGAGAGAAGACCACTTAGTGTGGAAAGCTACAAAGAAACTCAAAAGACCTACTAATCACATACCACCATTAAGGAAGCAAGATGGAACCTGGGTAAGAACAGATCAAGAGAAAGCAAATGCTTTTGCAGAGCACTTAGCCCAAACTTTTAGTCCTCCAGAACTTAATCCTAACATCAGTATTGAGAATATCAATAATTCCTTAGCTGCACCATGTCCAATGACCCTCCCAATCAATCCGTTGACACCATCTGAAATAAAACATGAAATTAACAATTATAAAACACACAAAGCTCCTGGATTTGATGTTATAACTGGCCAGATTCTTAAGAAACTACCGAAGAAGGCAATAACAATATTAACTACCATTTACAATAGTATGATAAGACTCATCTATTTTCCCATTTCTTGGAAATTTGCCCAGATCATATTACTACCTAAGTCTGGTAAACCACCTAATTCAACTTCTTCATACCATCCTATAAGCCTACTTCCTCTGCTATCTAAAAATTTGAAAAATTGCTACTAAAGAGACTGCAAACTGATATTAACCTGAACGAGATATTCCGATCCAGAGAACTACACTCTACAATTCACCAGTATCACAGAATCGTTAACGAGATCATAAGAAGTCTGGAAGAAAAAAAAGTTTGCGTCGCAGCATTTTTAGATATTGCTCAAGCTTTTGACCGTGTTTGGCATAAAGGTCTTTTATTTAAGCTAAAACAAATCCTTCCTACCTAATATTATCTCATCCTAACGTCCTATCTCAGCGATCGCTTTTTCAAAACTAAATTTAATGATGTTTCCACAATCCACCCAATCGAATCATGAGTACCACAAGGTAGTGACCTAGGACCATTCTTGTACCTTGTATTTACGACGGACATACCAAGTACTGATAGCACAACCATTGCCACTTTTGCAGACGATACTGCAATTCTGTCAGTCGACAATGATCCTCAAGTAGCTGCTGATTGTATCCAAATTCATCTAGACAAACTTGAAGAATGGCTCAGTTCCTTGTGTATCAAAGTTAATGCCGCTAAGTCAACACAAATAAATTTCAAAACTAGACAAATCAACTGCCCAAATGTCTCCATTAACAATACCCAGCTACCTGTCCAAAACGAGGTCAAATACCTAGGAATAATACTAGACTCTAAACTCACATGGCGGCCACACTTAATATCCAGAAAGAATCATACAAACAAATGTATTGGTTACTCGGTCGTAATTCTCAATTGAAAATAGAAAATAAAATACTTCTATATAAATGTATTATAAAATCCATCTGGACATATGTGATTTAGCTGTGGGGTTGCACGAAGGCCTCAAATTCAAAAATTATACAACGACTGCAGTCAAAAATCCTACGCATGATTCTAAATGCGCCTTGGTATATAAGCAATAAAACCATTCACGATGACCTAGCCATTCCTACAGTTGATAAAGAAATTCAAAGATTCAGCACCACTTATTTCCGCAATCTCACAGATCATCACAATGAGGAGGTTATCCAGCTAATGAATGAACTAGCCGTACCTAGAAGACTAAAGAGGGAACGCCCCACTGACATACAAAACTAAATTACTTGAGTATCACCTATATTACCTTTGTCATACATAAATATAAATATACTGAGAGTGGTCGCTGGATCACATCTTCCCTTATGTTGTACCTACTAATTATCTTGTTTACTAAATGTTCTCATAGAACAGATTGTAAATTTCTAAATAAACAAAAAAAAATTTGGACCTCCTACACTTTTCCCAGCGTTATTTTTACTGTTCACAGCATTCTGGAAAATTCTATATTGGAATAAGGATTCACTACCAAAAGTATCAAGATATATAACACAAAAATTTACAATTACATTAACAAAAGCATCTATAAGTTTAGTAAAAATAGTAATATATACAAGCAATATTGTGGGTAGCGTTAGTCCCCTTAAAAGTAAGCGCCTTGGGATCTCACACACTTTTTTCAGCATCATTACCACTGTTCAAAACATTCTGGGAAATACTACATTGGAATCTCGAATAAATGCATCGTCGTATTGGTTTAAATTACGTCAACAACCTCAGATGTATCTTTTTCAAAGATAGTTGAGATTTGAATTAATTTCAACGTTCTCAAAAGCTTTCTGAATTATTTGAATAATGTCTACAAGCAAATATCCCAGCTTCATACAAAATTTGATGTAAATATAAAGATTACTTTGCAAAAAATTACTTTAAAACAACTGGGACGAAGAAGGACACGACATTTAATAATATAAAATGTAAAGAGGGAATAGAAGAAGAAATAAAGAATCGATGGAAAGATTTTATAAGAATTGCTAGAGGAAGATAATGAAACAGAGCGAGATATAAGTGCACAATAAAATAAAAAACAAAATGGAGATCAAAACAAAAAAATGTGATAAAGCTAAACAAAAAAAATGTGTAAAAGATATCAATAAATAAAATAAAGATAGGAAAAGCACCTGAAAATGATCAGGTATATAGTAAAAACAGACAAGAAACGATCACTTTGATAAACAAAGAAGAACAATAGGAATTGCACCTCTATATTAGTAACATATTTCTTAACGAGAATATTATTATTGAAAGTCAATCACCAAACATTTTAATTTAACGCCATTTACAGTACCATCACATAAACAGAAACGTAATCTGCTGCTATATCAAACAGCATCCCACACTATTACAGACTGTCTCAAAAGTAAAATATAATAAAAACAATTACGATTACAATAACAAAATATCTGGATATTTAAAAAAATTCAAATTGAAACAGAGTTTATTTCTTTTACATTAACGTTAATTTGATTTTTCAGAACAAATCTTGTATTTTAACTCCTTGTTATTATCCAATGTATGAAATAAACGTCCCCATATCTAGGTTTAATCACTGGAGCTAATTTGTTTTTGTTAGACAAAATACCGGATTTCCATAAGTCGTTTGGTGACCAATTCTTCTAACGATTTCTCTGGAGAGGGTCAGCAAAGTTTTTAGACGCATTTGTACAGCCTTATACTGTGCAAGTAACGTTGAAGTGCGCTTCTGCTTTGACACTCGCTCTAGTCTTGCCACTGCTTTTCAGTAGTTCTTAGCAGCTGTTCTTACCACCAGTGGATTGGTTCGCTCAGGAACGTTTTGAAAGGCCGAACCATGCTAATCGTTTATCACTTTTTAATTGAGTAATACTGCGCTTCACTGTTGACAAGTGTACCACGATCAGCCTGACCTATTATGTGTCCGGGGTTAAAATTATCTCGATTTTTGCCTCTATGTAAACGTGGCATAGTTCTAATATATGTTCAATTATACTACTCATTGTCAGTTGCAGACTGTTTACTCTTTTTCCATAATTTAATATTACGACTTTGAATTAGCATCGTTCACTTTGACATCGTATTGTTCTAATTCTAAACTTCTTTAAATAACTCGTACTTTTGCATACCGTTCACATTTAAGATAATCAAATTAATACGATAATAATAAAAATGAGCAGTAAATTAATTGCTTACGTTTTAGTAATAAGTATTTTAATTTTTTAAGACAACTGTACCATTATTGTTTTACAATAGCCGAAAAGTAGACTGTATAGTAATTTTAAATTTGAACAAAGGAACTTCAAACAAAAGCTAAAGCTAAAAACACTAACCTGTGGAAACGGCGCTTTCCCGCAGATATCGGTTCCAGTGCTGTTGGTCCTGGGGGTTCCAGGAAAAGGATATACAGCGGAGCCGAACGGAAGCGTCTTTCCCGGTGCAAAGGTTCCTTCGTCGTTTCTTGCCGAGTCAGAGCAAAGAAAATAATGGAGTTTTACTAGCAAAAATTTCAACCCCGAAATACAATTGGGAAACAAAAGGATCTCCGGGAAGAGGTTAATCTGGTTGGCACAATATCGAATTTCGCCACAAAATTAGCTTTTAACAAAAGCCTCGCAGAAATGAAAACTTTTGCTGCCAATTAAACATGCCGGCGAACTCTCAGTTAAAATTCTCTCGGTTTACGGAAAATTTAAACTATCACAAGCTAAATTCAAAAGAAAACGACGCGTGCGAGAGCATAGCAAAAGGCCAAGAACCGCGGCCTATATATCAGCGCTCCGCGTGCTCGTGCAAATTTGCGGCCGAACAAAACTAAATGTATATACAGGAGGGAACCAAAAGACGGTCGGCACTAATTTAAAATTAAATAAAAGGTAATTTGAGATTGGCGCGAACAGGTACATAGTAAGCTTTTGACACTAATTAATAGCAAGAAGCTTCATATTCTATTGCTGTACGTAGTACGAAGTAATAAAAGAAATATTTTTGAACAAAATAAAAATACATGACAAAATACACAAGCAAAATAAAAAAAATGTACTCTTTATTTAACTAAAGAATGAGTAAATTAACGGAAGATAATAAATAGTATTAAAGTAGAGCAACCACAAATATAAATTAGATAAATCTAAGAAAATAACTCAAAAGACGATAAAAAAATTACATTCAGCGGAGTTGAATTAAAGTGAAATTAATTAACAATAAAAATAGACATAGCAAAGTAAATACATTATGGTAGCTAAAAATAACATCAATCAGGCAAAGATATAGATTTAAACAAATAGAAAAAAGATATAAATAATACACATAAGGAATAAACTGAAACAAACATCAGTATAAACGGAACCAACATACTTACTATAAAATAGTTATTAAAATAAAAAGTAAAAGGTAAAAAAAGTAAAAGATAACAACATAAAATATTAAATATTTAAATAGAAAAAAAGAAGAAGTAATGCAAATATTTGAAATATAACATGAAAATATCAGTTCTCACGTAAACAGAATATAAATGATAATAGCGTTAAACAACGCAAAAGTCTATGTTGCAGCAGTAAAAAAGATAGGAAAATTTTGGTATGAAAATAAAACAATAATATCAAGACAATTAAAAATTATTTCATGTGTAAATCAAGCACAAGTACATGAAAAAAATAAAAAAGAATAATAGAAGTAAAAACTAAAAACAATTTTTTTGAAGAATTTTGTACCCAGATAGAAAAAAGGAAGCCACAATCGCTTAAAGAAATACACAAAAAAACGAAGTAGAACTACAGATATCTTAATAAATTTGGGGGAAATAATTATAGAGCTACTCACCTATAGCAAATCACTTGACGAAAATAGCTAAGGAAAGGGAGATAGACTTAACATTTTGAACGTTTGAAGACGAAAAACCTTATTCCAATAATTATGGATCTGTAAAAAAGATTAAAAAAACTAATTTAAATATAGTTAGACAAATAAATAAGTGAATTAAAAAAAGAAGTATTTAAGTTGACATATCTACCATCAAACACCTTACAAAACAAACTAGAGGGGAGAAGAATAAAAAAAAATTAATAAACTTTTATAGATCCGTAAAATATTTTGAGACAAAGTCTTCAAGATCGATTTCATTTTGTAGTTATTTAATATAAATATAATTAGAATTTACTGTGCGTTAAGCGTAAAATAAAAATATTTATGGTCATGTCTTCCACCTCCTCAATGTTTGGACTATACCCAAAAACATATGTGCCAAATTTTATCTAAATCTGAAGAGATCTGTAAAAATTATCAAAAGCTTATAAACCTTTTAAGATCATCTCCCACACTACTTTCATCATCTTCTTCTTAATCTCAGCTTCTCCCTTGGAGGTTGCTGATCAGCATGGCTATTTTGACCTTTAATATAGCTGCTCGGAATAGTTCGGCTGATGTAATATTGAACCATTCTCGTAGGTTACGTAACCAAGAGATTCTGCGACGTCCGACTCTCCTTCGCCCAGCAATTTTGCCTTGCATAATGAGCTGCAATATCTCATATTTAGAATTGCGGGAAATGTGGCCTAGGAATTCTAATTTTCTTTTCTTAATGGTAGGTAAGATCTCCAATTCTTTGCGCATCCTACCCAGAACCTGCTGATTCGTAATTCGGTCGGTCCAAGAGATTTTCAATAGTCGTCTATAAATCCATAGCTCGAAGGATTCAAGTCTCTTTGAAGTTTCTTTATTTAAAGTCCAACCTTCTAGACCATACAAGAGCACTGGGAATATATAACAACGGACCATTCTTGTCCTTAATGCTAACGATAGGTTCTGAGCAGTCAGTAGTTTTCTCATTTTCATGAAGGCTGCCCTTGCTTGTTCTGTTCTTGCTAAGATTTCTTCTCTATGTGTGATGTTTTTGTTTACTATCGTGCCAAGGTACTTGTAGTTTTGAACTTGTTCAATAATCCTATTGTCAATGACCAGCTGACTGTCTGCGGTGTTTCTTTTAGATACTACTAACATTTTTGTTTTACTAATATTAATACTAAGCCCAAATTCTTTACTTGTTTGAGATACTCTATCTACCAGTGTCTGAAGGTCTTTTAGGTTGCTTGCGATCAAAACGGTGTCGTCAGCGTACCGAATGTTATTGATACATTTCCCATTTATTATTAGTCCCGAACTTTCATCTTCTAACGCTTCGCGGAATATATATTCCGAATAAATGTTAAATAACATGGGTGAGAGGATACACCCTTGTCTGACACCTTTTTGAATATTAATTTCCTCGGAGAGAGAGTTATCCACTTTTACTTTTGCAGTTTGACCCCAGTAGAGATTGATAATTATTTGTATGTCATGATGGTCTATGTTGAGTTTCTGCAAAATATCAACTGGTTTATCGTGCTTCACGTTGTCGAATGCTTTGCTGTAGTCTATGAAGCACATGTAAATATCCTGGTTTACATCTAGAGATCTTTGTGCTAAGATGTTAAGAGCAAATATGGCTTCTATGGTCCCTGTTCCGTTGCGGAAACCGAATTGTGTGTTTGACATTTCCGCTTCACATTTGCTATATAACCTGGTGTGGACGATTCTTAACAATATTTTTAGTACCTGACTCATGAGGCTTATGAGTCGATACTCATCAATATTGCTTATTTACGAATGCAGCCGATACACTGACATATAATTAGACATGTATTAGACAAATATATAAATACATAGGTTGTAAACGGGATAGTTTGGGTGGGTCTGGATCGAAGGGGTGTGACACAAAAAATTACACTAACATTTGCAATAGGCAGTATTTTCACGAAATATACTTAGAAAAACATTCGACATAGTGATTAAAAAAGCAGCAGACAAGCTTAGAAGAAGAATAAGAAATTTTTATAATAAAACCCATATTACGCAAGAACAAGATGAGGAATTTATAGTAGAAGGAGTATAGTTTTGTTTAATGAATGGTAAGACAAAAAAAACAAAATTGAAACTAACAAGTTATTTACAAAATAAAAGAACAATAAAAAAGGAAAATAAAATTGATTCAGAAAACAGGACCCATAAAAGATGTAATTAAGATACTAGTACATAAGAGAAACTAAAGAAAACTATGAATAAAAGAGTTAACAAACGAAACAAGCGCAATATAACGTACGCCCGCAAAGTAATGAAACTGATTTTCTTAGTCCGAGCAGAAAGATAGGAAAGCGGAATCTTCGGACCTCGGTTAAGAATATCAAATAACATTGCAATCCAGCTGATTTGCCTTTAAGCCTTCACAAAGTGCAAAGTAGTTTGTGTCACAGATCACAATGCAACGCAGTGTCTATCAGCGCAAATGCAACCACTATAATACAAAAAGATGTTTTATCGAAAATATAATTGTACCACTCGACTTCTCTTTGCTTCGCCAGCTACTCTGGAAGAGATTCTAGCTCAAGACTTCCAGTCGAAATACAACGCGTAGCAAAACCACTGCTCAATCTTGAAGAACATTAAGTGTATACAAACATATCTTCCATTAAACCAATTTTCGGAAATCAATCGCATTACTTTACGGACATATTTTGTATTATAATAAGTAATTAATGTTGTCACCTTACACCTACATGCATCCTATAAATTATATACATTTGTATCTATCTGATCATATAAAGTAGAACTAATAGTTTCGAGATGCCAATTTTGTTCGAGAAGTTGGCGATAAATTTCATAAATTATTATTACTTAAATAAATCTGCATTAGAAGTTAAAATTACAAGACAATCAGTATATGTCGTCGATCTTCATTTATTTTATAAAAAGTACTTGGAAGTAGTCAAGAATTTTAGTACCTGCGATAATAGTGGCCGCACCTTCCATAATTGGTTTTCCACAACACGTATGCCTCGCTTACTCAGCAGTACTCGTAAGAAATTACACGAGTAATTTACGAAACCGACGGAGAGGTCGTTAAGCAGCAGTAAATTCGCACGGAAGACAATCGGATTTGAGCTGACCCAACCTTTTTAAGGATATTTAAAACAAAGTGTCCAGACAAATTAAGAGAAACACATTGAAAAATAACTTTCATTATTTAACATTTCTTCAATTCAAGGTAATATATTAAATTAAAAACGATACCACTTAGAAGCAAATTGCGCTAAATATTGCAACGAGACTCTAAAAGTTTTCAAAATTCTAGGCAGCAACTCATAACAAGCCAAGCATTCCGTGACACAGAAGTCGAATCGAGACGATTTCATACTTCACAACCGCACACTCAGAAGCTTCTGCCCCACCTGTAACCACATAAAAACTTTACCCATAAATGTTTCAGAATCAGAAAACTTGGCGAAGGGGGCGTGACTCCTGTAGCACGCGTAGGCCCAAGTTTACACCACTTCATAACAGCTGTTAGAACTTACTAACGTTAAATCTCGTTAAGAACTTATTCCCAATTTGCATGATTAGCGTATCTTAACTTTGACTTGAATGAATCTTGACTTCATCAGTGGGATTTTAATGTGCTTTTGTTCTGCTTGAATATAATAATTTGTTCCATTAAACATATTAATTCCTAAACTTTGGCTATATATTGTTAAAATATCTATAACTAGTTCCAGAGGGAGAAATATGCATTTGTTCTTAATGATTTATTAAAGCTATAAAGTACAATATTTGGATTAGTTTATTAAAATTGATCCTTTGTAAGCGTTTAACAAAGCTTTTACTGTGAGTATGATAATGAAAGGCAAACAGACAAGACTATTCAACGACAACGCTGGTTTAAATACAGAAGTCACTTTCTAAAAAATGGAACATGATGTGCTTCGATACTAAAAAAGTTGTTAAAAAACGACAATTTCACAAGTACAGTAGTGTGTGAATTAGTTGGAACAAGCGCGCGTGTGTCCTATTAGTGTTTTATAACATGCATCTAAAGCATTTATTTCAATTAATAGGTCATAAATGTTTTATACGATTGAATTAATGGTCAACAAAAGAAATAGTTTAAAATTCTAAGATCAAAAGTTGATTTGCTACTGTTTCCACACAACCGAATATTTTAGCAACCTACTAAAAATTTCATTTACCAACATAAGTTAAATATACCTAACAGAATAGACTGTTATTAGTCCAACAGGGAGGTACTTTCTACCTGGAAAGTATTTCGAACTTAATGATATCTTAGCATGTCGTTTGTGTGTAGCCTGTGGAGGAGATTCTAAGTTTTCCATCTCGACGACCCTTGCTAACTTGTAGAAAGGCGAGAAACCGCATAATTTTTAGATTTTTTTCTTTTTTTTGCCTATACCATTTAAACCATGCGTTCCTAGCAAAATATACCTATTTATAAAGTTTTTTTTTTATTATTTGTTGCTTATTTACAATCTGCTCTCACACGAGTAATAAGTAAATTGTTTATAATTTATAATTTTATAACATGTCATTGGGGGGATCCGGCTAGCGCCTTACTCCCCGTAGGCTAAACACTAAGTTATTATGGGTAGTTACACTGGAAGGTCTTGTGGCCAATTTCGTTTTAATCGTCTGGTGATAGTTGGCTGATTAGAGAGCTGTTCTATTAGCTGGTTTTTATGTCCTGTATCTCTGCGGCTATGTATGGAATTCCTAGGTCTGTGTGAAGGGTTTCGTTAGAGATGTACCATGGGGCGTTGGCTATTTTGCGAGGGATTTTTGATTGGTTTCATTGCAGGATCTTTGCGTGGGAGACTTTAGCGCATCCCCACAACTTTATACCATATGTCCAGATGGGTTTTATGATGCTTTTATATAATAGTAGTTTGTTTGACAGTGAGAGCTGGGAGCGTCTGTCAAGGAGCCAGTGCATTTGTTTAATTTTAAGGTCTATTTGTTTTCGTTTGGCTTTGATGTGAGTGCTCCAGGTGAGCTTATCGTCTAGGTGTAGTCCAAGATATTTGATGTCCGTCTTCTGAGGTATTGGATTATTGTTGATGTTGTTTAGTGGGCTTATCAAACCATATACCTGAGATAAACTGTTTTCTCCAATTACAGGATATAGATGTGTTACTCGTCTCCGAAACCCACGAAACAGCCAGAACAGTTATTAAAATACCGCACTATTCCGTATACCTTTCCTACCATCCTGATGGCACAGCACAAGGCGGATCAGCGGTAATTATCAAAAACTCAATCTCCCACCACGAATGGAATTCCTTTCAAACCGACAAAATTCAAAGCTCTAGTATAAAGATTCAAGTCCTACCCTACCCATTGATCATAGCAGGAGTATACAGTCCACCACGACATGCTATCTCAGCTGAAGAATACGCAGATCTGCTAAAATCCCTTGACGCGAGATTCCTCATTGGAGGAGATTGGAACGCCAAGAATGTGGCCTGGGGCTCAAGACTAACCAATCCGAAAGGGCGTAACCTACTCAGAGCAATACAAAATCATAACTGCAACTACATATCAACCGGAGAACCCACCTATTGGCCTACAGATACAAATAAAATCCCCGACTTATTAGACTTCGCTATTTCCCGCGGCATAGCAAACACATACACCAAAGTGGAATCTAACTATGACCTGTCCTCAGATCATACTCCCATTCTAATTACCTTAAGCACATCCATTATTATCAGAGAACCATCCCCAAAACTCTTCAACAAAAACACCAATTGGGACCTCTTCAAAAACACACTGGATCACGAGATTAATCTAACTATCCGACTTAAGGACGCCTATGATCTAGACGAAGCAACCCAATATTTAACTACAATGATACAAAATGCGGCATGGCAAGCAACACCCAGTGAAACAAACACCTACTCATCAGATATTAATATCCCTCGTCATATAAGGCACCTCGACACAAAAAAAAACGCAAGGCACGAAAAAAAATGTCAACGAACTAAACAAAGGCCAGACAAGACCACATATAATAGACTTACTCATCAACTCCACATTGAACTACTAAAAGCCCGGAACGACACCTTTCAGCATTATATCACGAATCTTTCACCTATTGATCATACCATATGGAAGGCAACAAAAAAATTTAAAAGACCAATAACACCGATACCTCCAATCAAAAAGTCCGATGATACATGGGCCAGATCAGACAAGGAAAAAGCTGATTCATTCGCAGACCATCTTGCTACTGTATTCTCATCGCCACAACCGGTAGGAAACAACGATGACACCGACATTTCCGCATTCCTTGACGCGCCCTGCCAAATGTCCTTACCTCTGAGACCATTCTCACCAGCCGAAGTAAGACAGCAAATTAAATTAACAAACCCACGTAAAGCACCTGGTTACGACCTAATCGTAGGAGATGTATTGCAAAACCTCCCCAGAAAAGCCCTAGTGTTACTTTCAACCATCTACAACAGCATTCTACGACTCTGCCACTTCCCCACTCAGTGGAAACATGCTATAATCATTACCCTTATTAAACCTGGCAAACTTCTACGCAACCCTCCTCCTACAGACCCATCAGCCTTTTACCACTCATGTCAAAAATATTCGAAAAACTGCTCCTCACGAGAATCCATGAAACTGTCGACCTACATGAAATTCTCCCAAACTACCAGTTTGGCTTCCGGCAGCATAATCCTACTATCCAATAAGGGCACCGAATAGTTAACAGCATTATGGAAACTCTAGAAACCAAGCGCGTCTGCATAACTGTATGCCTAGACATAAAACAGGCTTTCGACAAAGTATGGCACACGGGTCTATTATACAAAATAAAACTCTGTTTTCCAAATCAGCTCTACCTCATACTAAAATCATATCTAATCCAGAGGACTTTCCAAGTTAAAGTAAATAACACAACTTCCGAATACCACGAAATTACATCTGGAGTACCGCAAGGTAGCGTACTGGGACCGCTGCTGTATCTCCTATATACTTCCGACACGCCTTCAACTGACGATACTGTACTTGCAATGTTCGCCGATGATACAGCTATCCTCTCAATAGACGAAAACCCAATAACTGCAGCAGCCCATCTACAAACACACTTAGACATCTTGCAAAACTGGTTAAACAAATGGAGAATTACAGTTAATAGCGACAAATCCTCACAAATCACTTTCACAAATAGACGTATTTATAAAGTTAAAGAGCATTAAATTTCCTTTAAATTATCAAAAGTATTTTTTGACCTAATAAATAAGTCTCCACCGTTTGACAAAACATCCCCCACCAGTAAGTTATGGTTGAAACTGCCAGATGTAATACATCATATCATAAGGTTGGACATCTGGCAAAACCATAACCTTAAAATATTTGCGATTTTGTATTAGCATGACATAATTTTTTTCGTGCGAAAATGTCGAGTTTTGAGCCAAATAAGCGTCATTTGCGGAATCTGCAGCTAAAGAGTATCAATTGCTTGTAGAAGCATATGGTGAGGCTGCTTTAAGTGAGAGAAGTTGTTGTAAGTGGTTTTATAAGTTTAATAACGGTGAGTTTGACCTCGAAAACAAAAAACGTAGCGGAAAGCCAAAAGTGTACGAAGTCTTGGAATTGGAAGCATTTGAGGAAGATTCCTGCGAAACGCAAAAAGTACTTGCATTTACATTAAGCAATTTTACATCATTTAAAATCATTGGGAATGATTCAAAAGCAAGGAAATTGGATTTCATATAAACTGAAGCCGAGAAATGTTGAACGCCGATTTTGTACATGTGAAATGCTGCTTGTCAAGCATAAACGAAAAGATTTTTTGCATGGTATAGTCACTGGTCAGGAAAAACAGATACACTACGATAACCTAAAGAAGAAAAAATCATGAGGACCACGTGGCCATGCTTCACATATTGTGTATTTGGTGGGATCAGCTTGGTGTCGTGTATTATAAGTTGCTCAAACCGAACGAAACCATTACTGGGTCTCTCTACCGAACACAAGTGATGAAATTTAGCGGAGCACTCAAGGAAAAACGCGTGCACTATTACTCCAGACATGACAAAATTATTCTGCTGTATGATAATGCTCGTCTACATGTTGCGGCACCGCTCAAAACCTACTTGGAAACACTCAATTGGGAAGTCCTACTTTACCCTCCGTATTCATCAGACATTGCCTCTTTCGATTATCACTTGTTCCGACCGAAGGCACATGGTCTGTCTGAGCAGCAAACAGTGTAGTGTTAGATACCTCACCCGGTTAGATGCACACCCGAATCTGTTAGTTATGAACCTCCTAGACAATAGCGAAGAAATGCATAGACTTAAACGACGCAAAGTTTTAGACTTACCTTTTAGATCTTAAGTTAATATTCCAATTTACTTCTGTAGACGTATGTGTATATAGAAATAGGTTAACTAAGTTGTGATCACTGGATTACAACTTCCATGTTACCATATGTCATATATAATCGTAACACGCATTTGTTTGTTATACTATAGAGATTGCAAATAGAAAATTTAGCATCGAAAAAAAATTATAATCCAAGGACTAATAATTTCTATAGACCATAATATTGTGATAAAAGTTAATCAGCTTCCTATACAATTATTTCAACAAATGATTGCTCTTTAGGCTATATATTTGCATATATATTCATCTTGTTCTATCTTATAAATAGGCAGAACTGTCTATTCCTTTTTTGGTCAACCTCTAATTTAGATAATCGCGCAATCGTTTTCTGGGACTAGCTTTAAAAGTAAAAAATTAGAATGGATGTTTGTTCTCAAACTTTGCGGCTTGGAAAATTAAATCAAAAGTTCTACAAAGAAAATCTAATCAAAATATAAAATCTGACATATTTAGTTCAAAATACTGTGAATAATTTTAAAATCGAATGCTAAAATTTATTGCAAATGTATATTTAAGCCTAAGGCACAAAAATGTAAACTAAAAAAATTAGTTTTAATTATTAAGGGTCAAATGTTTATTTGACTTGAAGTAAATAATAGGTGTAAACAGAAATAGCATCACATTATCTTTTCGATGCACGGTTGTAGCGTTTGACTACGGTGCGGACGGACCCATGTTGCCTGGCGGGTGGTCTACTCAGTCACTAACAATAGGCAACTACTTACGATTCTTTTCGAAGCAGTAATAATGCTGTTGTCTAAGACACGGCGCTTGCCACGTTGCTCCGCATCAGAGATGGTGCGGGACGATCGGAGAGTGAGGGCGAATTTACGAAACCCTCAACCTCTCAGTTATATTTTGAACCCACATAATAAAATTAAAAAAACAATTACATTTTTTATATGTATTACATAGAGTACGAAAAACAACTTTACGATTTAATTATAGTTATTCTAGACGAAATGGCGTAATTTTGAATTTATGTTTATCGATTGACCCACATTCATTTTTGGTCTTTCTACAAATATTTTTCAGTATCTGCTTTATACTTACTCAATTTTTTATTGGTCTTATCTTAGAACAATTACAATGGGATAAAAAATTGTTACAATTTAGGTAATCAGCTATCACTCTTTTTAAATGCGTTAGGTGTTAACTCGTCTAAAAGAAAACTAACGCTTAAAATTTTTAGAAATATTTACTTCTTTGTACTATTACATACTCCTTAGTGCAGTCACTAGGATTTATCAGTATCTTACTTTCAATCAAAAACTCTTTACTAATCTCACGTACTTTTGTTGTAAATTATGGTATAATTAAAATGTCGACCGCTTATTACAACCACAGTTTGCCTTATCAACTAATAATGTCTATTATAGAATGTTTTATACATTTGTATACTATAATGCTACCGCCAGAGTGGTCCAAGTTGTTGAGGTGCGGGCTGCGATGGAGACGGACCCGGGTTCCATTCCCGGAGCTTCCTGATGCCTGGCAGGTAGGCTACTCAGTCACTATAAATACTTGAGTACCTGAGCTCACTCGAACATGAGGCAATAATGGCGGTCGTTTAAGACGCGGTGCTTACCACATCGTCTAGCATCAAAGATGGTGCGCGACGACCGGGCAGAGAGAGAGAGAGAGAGAGAGAGAGAGAGAACATATGAGAGCCTTAATCTCTTAGTTTGCAGGGAGTTAGAGCCATACTATTAATTATACTATAATTATGCGGTGAGAATAGCGGCGCATGCGTGAACGAGGACAATCTTACTAGCTGAGAGAGTTGAGAGTTAAACGTCGATGAGTAAGCACATACTCTGTATTAAGTGAGTGTTGCATTTGCTAGTATATCACTAAATCTACCTCAAATTTTATGCAAAATTTTGTTATTTGCTCTCAAAATCTATTTGAATAAATCATAAGGCTTTCAGAAGCGATACAATAAGTATAGAATGTATAAAGGTAATTTTAAAATAGCTGGGAATCTGTTGAAAGAGATTTACCTTCAAGCAGAACACCAAAAAATGTTAAACATGTACACGCTACAAGCAAAAAGAATCGACAATTGATAGTTTGAGAAGAATGTTTGTTTCAGTGATTCTTAGATGGTATTAAATTTAGTTACTTTGTTTGTAAATAACAAAAACGTCAATTACTATGGACCTTATCATTGGTTTTCATAACTGTTTAGTATCTTAACGTTTGCTTAAGTTTGTTCTACTTAATCTAAATATTTGTAACCCTGCATCTACAACTTGCTTAGAACACAGCTATCCCTTATATATAATAATATAAGTACTGCATCAATTTATGCTCTAAAAAAACATACAAAAACGTTGCACTTCAAAAGGTTGTAACAAAAACTACAAAAGTTGCAGTTGATGCTGGATGTGAAATGTGTTCCCTGAATAATGACAAACACGTTAACATTGTAACAATTATTATAATATTCTTATGTAATACAGGGTGGTATCCAAAAGTAGTATGACTGATTTTTTTTTAAAAACATTTATTGAACATTTTGGTACATCGACTTAATACTCTTCAAAATAGGCCCCTTGGGCATCCACACACTTTTGGTAGCGAGCCTTCCAGGTCACGAAGGCCTTCTGGAAGTCGTCCTCCGGGATGCTGTTCAGTGCCCTCGTCGTTGCCGCTTGGACTGCTTCCACCGAGTCTCAACGATGCCCCTTGAGCTGCCTCTTGATCCCGAGGAACAGGAAGGAGTCCGGCGGTCCCACATCAGGGCTGTAGGGGGGGGGGGGAGGCAGCGTGGAAACGTCGAATTTGGCCAGGAGATCCCTCACAATTGTCATGGTGGAGCTTCCACTTCCCCACCAGGTCAGGTCGCACGCGTGTGATCCGATTTCGCAGTCGTGTGAGCACTTCCACGTAAAATCTTGCATTCACAGTTTGTCTAGGAGGTACAAACTCCTTATGGAAAATGCCACGACGGTCAAAAAATGCAATCAACATCGATTTCACTTTCGATTTCGACATTCTCGCCTTCTTTTTACGGGGTGATTGTGCGGTGTGCCACTCTTCGCTCTGACGTTTTGTTTCCGGGTCGTATTGGAAGACCCAGGTTTCATCACGGTGATGACATTATCGAAAAAATGTTCGTCTTCTTCCAAACAGTTCAGTATTTCTTGGGAAATCTAACACGCAGTTCTTTTTGTTCGCCACTCAACACTTTCGGCACCATTTTCGCGCACACTTTTCTCATCGACAAATCCTCTGTGATGATCCGTTGGACTGTCCAGTACGAAAGATTCAGCTCATCACTAATTAATTTAATGCCCAACCGTCGGTTAGTGTTCAAAAGTTGCTTAACTTTCAGCACATTGTCGTCCGTTCGCGAGGTTGCCCGACGAGCTCCCTCCCCTCCCGAAACAACTTGTGCCACTCAAATATCGAGGAACGGCTCATGGTATCCTTCTTGTAGGCCTGCGTAAGCATGTCCTTGGTTTCGGTCGCTGATTTTCCAAGTTTGTAGCAAAAATTGATGGCGTACCGCTGCTCCAAATTTCGCCCCATCGCAACTGACGACGAGGCGTCACAACAGGAGGTCATTAAAACAGTGGTCCACACTTAACTAACGCACGCAAGCGACTGCCGCAGGTCGAAACCTATTCTCAAGGCTCCCCTCCATAAGATCCGGCCTTGCAGACCCCTCTCCATCGCTCCGCTCGCGCGAAAAAAAAAGACCTACTACTTCTGGAAACAACCCTGTATATCTTACATAATATTCATATAGTAGATGCAGCAAATGCATTAAGGCTTGAAACAATTACCTTAGTTGGAAAGTAACAAGCATTTTTTTGTAATTAACATATCTGATTTTAAGATCTACGATTACCAATTTTAATATTTTTTCAAATTAATATGCGTGTAGACAAGTCCTTGATTGTCTAATGTTTTAAATACAAGAAACATATATTATACCAAACTCCCTGAACATCCAATTCTGTAAATAGAATGTAAATATTACCGTAAACAGAAATGTCTAGTAACATATGCGTTCGAAAGAAATAAATCACAACTCCGCAAGCATTTTGAACATAAAATTCAAAATCATCAATATCAAATCACACAAACTGAAAAAAATGTAGTAACAAATAAATAACATAAAATCGTCAATATATAAAACAAAAACTACTAAGCATACATAGCAAATTTTCAAATAATCGCTATAACAGCTGAACAATTAGAGAACTAAACTAACATCTTAGTTGAATAAAGAAATAAAAATTAAACACTTAACATCAACAAATAATAAAAAACAAAAACTAAAAACAATATGCTAGAAGCTAACTAGAAGTTATGAGAAGAGTTTTAAAGAATCTTCTTTAAAACTCTTCTCATAGAAGAGGTAAATAAAGGATATTGCACATAATTTAACAGTTAAAACAATTAGAAATAAAATTAAAAATTAATAAATAACTATAATATGAAAAGAGAGCGTACTACAAAAAATGTCAAAGCGATTATAACCAGAATTACTTAATCTAAACGAAAATGGCTAGAAGGGAATGGGAAAATACATATATAATAAACTTTTCTTTGTTAAAGAAGTTGTTCCTTAAAGTAGAGCTTACATAATATTTAGGAAAACAGTTTTTTTTCAATTCCATCGTTTTGCACAACAGGATCATTCCAACGACGGCAGCAGAAGCAGCGGCAGTAAAAACCGTTGAATACATTCACAGTTATTTCTCCCAATAAAAATACTTATTTTAGCTTTTTGAATCTTTTACTGTGCTTTTCAGAGCATTTTCTCTGTTTTATGCTAATCACTTCTGATTGGTTTAGTCGCACTATATTGCCGTACAAAGAAAATGAAAACTATCGTTTTCATATTTAGAATATGTTTTTTTAACATCTTTTCTTCTTTGGCCCATAGATATATTTCCATTGGATTCTTTATATTATTGTCGTACGGTTTCTAGTAGTAAGTCTTTTTAAAGTACCGCCATCCCTGTCGCACGCTTTCTGTCCATTGGTAGTGGCCAAAAAATGCCACTCAACAGTTACGCCAAAGTTTTTCTTATGTAAGCATAAGTTCTTAAAATTTATTCGATTTTTATACTGTGACATACAACCGTCCAAAAAGTAATAATATTTCTGTAATTTAGGCACTAAGTGTTGTTACGGGTTCTTCTTCTTGATGATTTTCCTTTTCGACACTGTAAAATAATGCTTGTTGCTTAGCTAAGGTTTTTTAGAACTTTTATTTGATAACAAAGTTCAAAATCTTTAACACCTTTAACTATTATTTCTATAGAACATCGACCAACCGATACCCATTGTTTACAACTTACAGCCTCTATTTTTCATCAAATCCTTCCGATTTTTTCTATCTTACTTTTACAAGATTCAGATTTTTCTATGTAACAATCTGCCATTGATTCTTCACAAAGTTTAAGCAAAATTTCGCTGTAACTTTCGAGTGGTTTATTGTACCCTGCCAGAATAATATCATTTAACTGTCGTAATCATCAACTTTACGTTTTGATGAGTAGTGCATACGCAGACGGAATGAGTACCATTGGATCCAGCTAAAATACAGTGCTTTGATGGCAGTTCCGCGAACTTTAAAAACCCGATTTTAAATCTTGATTTTGTGGTTTGAATATTTAGAAAATCTTCTTTAAATTTCCAAGCACTAATTTTTTCTGAACATTTTTGCGAACGTTTTCACCGTTTTGACTAAAAAGTAGTCCTTTTTCATAGGCATTAAGTACTCTACTCACGTCGTCACTATTTTAAAAATCTTTTACTAATTGTAATGTTTTTTTACTTTTTTATTACCAAGTTTTGAACCTAGAGTTGATAATATTTCCTTTTCTTACACGCCACTCTTCACTTTCTTAGCTAAATAAGTACTTATGTCAAAGTCTCCCTGTATTTTACTGCAGGACCAACTTATAGGTGAAATAGTCAGAACTAAACGTTATTCCTTTTTATTGCCATGTTAAAATTTATCTCTCAACTGACATAACACTTCATTGAAATCACTAATTTTAGAACTTTCCAAACTGACAGATGATATGCTGCTTTTTCGATTTAGTACTTTTTCGATCACTGCACTTTTACTTTCTTTTGCTTTTTCTGTGCAGCATGATAATGTACGCGTTTGTTCTTTTACAAATGGAGATTCACACAGCATCATAAGTGATTAATTCAAACGTTCCATCAATATTTCAGAATCAATAAACATACCTTGTGTTTCTGTTTCTTTTACATTTTCAATATTTGAAGTCGCCTTTTCCAATGTTCCTAAATTTTCCTCGCCTGTTTGCGGCACTTGTCACAAATTATCCAATATCTTTGATATTAAAATTTAAGTTGCACATTCACTTCTTTACTTATCTTAACGATTTGGTAACCCAATGTTCAGGGAATTTAAATGGGTTACAGCACCCATCAAAAAATTCCTTTCGAATAGGTGTTCCCATTTCGTTAACTCACTGAAACTCTTAAATATTTAGAAAGAAAATCAAAGTGATTACTGTCTTGAGAAATTAAGAACTGGTCCAAAAACAATTGTAGTCTAACTTCTTGCACAGAATAAAAAAAACTATTTGAACACACATAAAAATTATCCTAATTAAAAAGAAATATGAGTCACAAGAACACTGTCTTCAGAAACGATTATTCACATAAAATAATAAAAAATAATTAGAAATCTTTTGGAAGGCAATTACATAAGAATTTATGTTGAAAATAAATTTAAAAAACATGGTGTAATGTAGTACTACTGCTGCTGCTGTTGCAATGATCCTACTGTGCAAAATAACGGAATTGAAAAAAATGTTCTAAATATTTTCTAAACCCTCCTTTAAATAACAGTTTTCTTTAAGAAAAAAAATTATTTAAATGCATTATAGATACGATGTGTATAAATAAAGTAATGCGACTGATAGTGTAGCGTGCGATCTGGGAACATTGAGAGCTGCCTGTCTGGGGGAAAGACGAGTTGACATCCGATACGCGTTCAGTGGTAGTGAGCACGTTTTTGAGGCAGTACGTTGGCTCTAGCGATTTGTTTCGTGAAACCTTTTTGGCGAGGTCGTTTTGACGATGAGTGACAGTAAGGTCGAGCAACGGCATGAAATCCGAAAAACAGGTGCCTTAACTTTTTGAAGCGGATTGAAAAACACCCTCGTTTTCTGGAATGTGACGAGGCTTGGGTGTTTCAGTATGACCCCGAAACTAAGCTCCCCAGCCCCTTTATTCACCTGACTTAAGTACGTGTGACTTTTTCTTTTCCTTTTGTACCTCAAAAAACGTTATTTTGGAACAGCATTAAGATAAGTGCACTGCTCTGAAAAGTAGAAGAACCGTCTCCAGCGCTGTGTAGCTGCCAAAGGCAATTACTCTAAAGGGAACAATGTCTAAGTGTAACTATAGTTGCCTAATAAAATGATAAAAAATTAGTTTCTGTACTTTATTTACACATCTCGTTGTTTTACATTATAATATATGAAACAAATGGAAGCTGCACAGATTTAAATTTTTTTTTACTGTGAACCCATGCTCATCTCATAATGAAGTTTGGTATTCAAGTAGTTAGTGGTAGAATCACATATTTTCTTCTGGCAAGTTTAAAGTGGTCGCTTCTGAGATGTTGAAGAAGGCGATGGCCACGACAACACAACAGCACTTAAGCCTGTCGTATATTTATATAATATGAAAGCTTAAATATTAAGCTTTCGAGTTTTAGTTTACCTTCATAGCTATAAATTTGACCAAGATATAAGCATTTAAATATATTAAAGTATGGCCGATTTTGACACCTTCTTCGATTTTTAAACAACCGTAACTATTACACTTTTAGTAATTAGTTTTTTCGATTTCCTCTACAACTTTCATCTACGTGCCAAATTTCATCAAAATCAGAGATGATTGTCCAATGATCCGGCGATTTAGTATGGAATGACTCTTAAGATAAAGGTTAGATTTTTAATTTCTTTTTTGTAATTTAATTAACGTTGTCTAAAAGACAAACCTTTAGAAGTTTTGTTAAATATTTTATACTATAAATGTTTCATATAGTGAACTATTACACTAAAAACTTGAGTATATCTCTATATTTTTTAATTTAAAACTTTAAATAAAATACAAGGTATCAAATTTTAAACAATCAATAATATTCCATTATTATTTTCAAACATGGCTAATGACAATTGCTGCCAAATCCATATATAGAAAAATCACTACTATTCAAAACACTAAAAGCATAGAAACTATTAGTAGAAACTTAATTATCTCTTTATTTACTAAATATACTAAAGAAAACGAAGATCCAAAATCTATAGTTTTATTAATTCGACCCCCAAAATTTAAGTATTTTATGTTCGAACGGTTAAGGCACTTGAATATGTCATTCAGAGGTCTGTGGAATAGCTTACACAATCACTACAAATCATTTAAGGCGCGATGCTTGCCACACCGCCCCGTATCAGGGATGGTATGCGACAACCGCGCAGTGTATTATTATCTGAAATTAAGGTTGTTACAGTAATTATTTTTAGCAAAAATTTCAACATGACATCACCAGGCTTGAAGATGATGGAACTTTTTTATTTATTTAGACAAGAATTGTCAGAGCTTTTAAACTTTTTAGTTTGTTAATTGAAATTTATCCTAATTATTTTTAACAATTAATGTTTCCGTTTAATTATATCTTACACATAGATCTATCAAATCAATATTAACACAATGGAAACAATTTGCGCGATTGCATTATAACCTGGCATCCAATAAGAGTTGACTGTAATACACGTGTAAAAATCAGCACGAATTTACTGGTTGGGAAAATAATTTGCGAAAATTGAGATAATACAACAGCAAATCTGCATCAAATCTTATACATAGTTGGAACATTCGTTCGCAAACCCCATTCATAAGATTCGGAAAGCTTTTGGGACGATGCAGTGAATCCAGCATAGTGTAAACTATTCAGGGGCAACCACAGCTGTAGACATAAATGGGTGTCAGTTTTATTATTACGCACTTGCTCATTTATTACACCTCGTGCAGAATTTTTTATCGAAACATCAAATGGCGGAGTTAATTTAGCCATACTACAGTCAAAACATGCAACTTCTAGCTTTTCCCAAAATTTGAATCACGTGATTCAGGCCATTGTGACAAATTATTTGTGATTCTATCACAGAACTTGTTTAGAACAAATGAAATGCCGCCGAATAGTGATTATTTTAAAGGTTGCGTACAATATTTCTGGCATCTTGTATCATTTTTACAAAATACATAGAATTTTTATCAGAATTGTTTTTTTTATTATAAACATCTTTGAAAGAAAAAAAAAAGAAAAATCTAGAACATGAAGAAATGCTATAAGAAATCTATGAGAAATCTTCAAGATAAAAATTGTTACGAGAGATAAAAATTAAATTTTCCTTTTTTTGAAATAATTAATTTTTTTTTTCTTTCGAAAAGAATCCATTCAAAAATTCTTTTTACGTGACAGTACCATATTAGTTGTTTTTTTCTACATTTTGATTGATATTCTCGGTAACATTCTTCATTTGTTTGTCTCTAACTTAGATATTCCATAAGATCTTCTTAATGTACGCATTTATAATGTTACAAGTTTCTTTCTGCCCACTTAATTTGTTCGGCATGTTTCCACTCCATATGGGCCATACTTTTACTAATTGTCTTGTAATATAATATATTTATTTTAATTATTTCTTTATTTCATTATATCGCATTAAGTCTTTTCAGTGCTTTTCTTCTCTATTAAATTCGCTCTTTGACCTCTTGTCTATCTTTCATCATTTTTACTCCTAGGTACTTATAATGATCGCATATTGTCTGGTTCCTTTTCTTTAAATTATACACATAAACAAATAATTGTGTCTAAATTTGTTAACATTCTTGATTTTTCGTGTGTCTTTTTGATTTTGTAAGTTCTGTATTACAAGTCTTTTTTTTTCTTGGGCGAAAAAGACCTAGTGTTTCACAAATTATAAAATGTAAATGCTTTTTCTATAGACCGTAAATGTATATTTTTTTCTTTATTAATTATTTTTTAAATTATTTTTTATGTTTGTAACGTTCTCCTATAGTTTCTCGTAGTACCCTTATATTCAGGCATCTAAATGAGATTTTTACATTTTTGTACACCTCATTTGTTGCATACTGATGTATACATGCTATTTTCTATTCTCATTTTTATTTGAACATTTATTAAATAATTTAGTTATTGTTTAATTAAATTTTACAGTGTCAGTCTTTAATATTTTTAACATAGTTTCTGGAACAACAATTTTTTTATTCTTTATATTTTGTGTTATACTAATATCCAATTATATTGTAAATTTATTATTGAGCAACGTTGTGTTATAAAAATATAGCTGCAAGAAAAATGGAACCATCTAAGATTATGTCAGCTAAGACAAACTTCTCCAGTGTACACATTATTTATTAAATAAGTGTTTATTGCATGTGTCACTTCGAGTTCCAATTTTAGCAGAAACGTGGCAGTTCGCATCTTATAAATGTCAGTTTGCCTATACCCATGTCAACATAAATACATTACAGATTTGGGTTACACTCCGCAGATTGCATTTCTGAACAACGTTTTCGCTTATCCACACGTAATGTTTGTAAACCACAAATTTTGTTCAGTCACTGCCTAGCGATGTCAAAAAAAAAATAAAGTAGGACTTACCGCTCACCAATATTTTCTGCTAATTCATGTCAGTAATTAAAAATATTAAACAATAATAGAAAAATATTTTTTTTAATAATCAAATGTAATAATTAAAATAAAATAAAAACACAATGACAAAAAACTTCAGTACGCATGTGGGGTGTTTATAATAATCGACAGGGCAGGTTACAAGTTTCACTTATAAATAATACGATAAAGCATGAATTAAAATTGTATAGTATTTTTTGAGTTTTAATAACCACTTTGTTTATAAATATAATTTTAAGCTCTGAGCGAGAGATCACAGATGTTTCTTGGTGCTCCTAGAAAAATGATTTTATGCATAAAATAGGCTTTGAAAGTTGCCTTCACTGTAGCCCTTGATAATAAACTGTCGCCACAACTACTGCCTTTGGTATATTCAAAAATTTTATCTTAAGGCTTTAAATAAAGGCAGTCGAAATAAATCTGAAAAATAAATAAGCAATAAATATGATATTAAAATACTAGAAAAATTAAATTTATTTACACCAAACTTAGGTCATTACTAACCCCGAAATTCTCGAGTCGGAACCGAAACCTGCCACAGTCCAACACTAATTTCTCTTTATCTATATGTATCATTACCTCCATGATGGTCCATGAGATACTTAAGCTATCCTTGGTCTTATGATGTGTCTTACTGACCTTCGCCTCAACCAGACTCCAGGTAGTAGTCAAGAGAATTACAGTAGGGCTAGAGGGTAGTCACAAGTCAGGGGACCAGTAATAATACAAATTGTTGTATAGCTTAGGTCTTCCTTACCTTATGAGCTAGAGCGCAGTCCTACTGGAGCATGTACTACCGCCCAATATTCACCTCCTCTATCCAAGGCTTAGCAATTGTCTCCAGCACGTTGATACAGCTATTCACTTTTAGGCCTTCTTCTAAAAAGTGGAGCATTATTACATCCTCATCGCTCCTTACAAGTTCTAACAGCATCTTAGAGACAAAAAACTTTATATACATGACGATAGATGTTTCGCAGGCATCTTGGCAAAGCCAACGGTTATTTTTGCGATTCACCTTTTTGTTCTGCGTGAATTTTTTTTGTCCGAAAACAATTCGTGAGCCTTTAACTTGATTTATCTTATTTTTTTTCCAGGTCATCATGCTGTTGCAATTTTAGTATTGTCTGTAGTTGAGATATCAGCAATATATAACTAGTACAGCAAGGGGCCTAGTAGGCCGCTTTGTGGTAAGCCAGATAATTTGATAATTGTCAGAAAGTGTATTATTGACTTGACTTTTTTTACAAATATAAGGTGCCGCAAAGCTCCCTCTTAGTTTTAGTCAGACACTGTAAAGCGAGCGATGGTCATAGAACGATAGAGATGACATCTATAGCGGCAGGTGGATGGGAAGTTTTAATTACAAAAACATAATGTGGAAAAACAAACAGCACGTTTATGTCGCAGAAACGTACATTCGCTAAAGCGGGTTTGTAGCCGCCATCCAGCACACGTTCGGTACTCGATTCTAAATTTCTCCTTATCAAAATAGTTCCACACCGAAAAGCAATTGCTGTATGAAGAAAGAAAACTGAACCTGTTGTCAGGAAGAAGGTGGACGACCTCGGACTGTTCGATACTCGAAAAGATCGACGCAGTCAGGCTCTCAGTTTTGCGATTATCTAAACACTATGCTGGACAAACATGTGACCGCACTGTGAGATAAATTCTTCGGGGAGATCTTTGTCTTCATATTTACAAAATCCTCGTTGTTCAATGATTGTCAGAATACGATTGGCATAGTCAAATTATAATATGTGAACAAATAATTGAGGTTTCACCATATGACAGGGTTGTTTTCTTAAGTGACGAGGCACATTTGCATCTTTCTAGATGTGTGAAGCACCAGAAGCCTTTGCATAGTGAATGTCACAGTTTGGTACGTATGGGGATCACCTGGCCTTACTTTTTCTAAGAGCGAAATCGAGCAGCTACCGCTAATTCTGAACAGTCTATGACCGTGCTCTAGAATTTTTTGGCCCAGTTTTTGAAATATCTTGACTTGGTAAATATCTAGTTTTAGTAAAACGTGCCTCGGGCCTACACAATGTTAGCATCAATACAAGTTTAGAGGATAATGTTCTTTACGAACTTGATCTCCCTAAAAGGCGATCCATGATCCGTGCGCTCGTCAGATTTGATCACGTGCTACTTTTTCTGTGGATTATCTTAAGGCTAAAGTTTATAAGTATCGTCCAAGTATTCTGATATCCGCATAGAAAATACGCTGTACACCCCAATAAATGCTCAGAAAAGTTATGCGAAACTTTATAAATCACTTATAACAGTGTTTGGATAATGGCAGACACGCTTGACTGATATTATTTTCAAAATCACGTAAATTGAAACTTCCTAAGTTGTAAGTTTTGGATATAGAAGTAGATTTTCTGTATCTTGAATATTTTTGTAAATTACTTTCAAAACTAGTGAATAAATTTTGCCATAATCTGTATGATTTTAGTTCATTTTAAATAATAAGGCACACCTTATCAAAGTTCTGTTTAATGTCTAAAAAGATCAAAATATACTATTTATTTTTCTCTGTTGCTTTCATGATGTAAGTAATAATTCTATTATTATAAAATCCAAATTGATGTAGCGATAATATTAAAATCAGAGTTATTGGTTATATCCTGAAGATTTATGTAGGTTTCTGTGCTGTTTTCTCCGGTAAAAAGAGGTGACATTGTGCATTTGTAATGTTGATCACATTTTCATCATTTGCATTTAAATTTAACTGTAGCAAAAAAAAGATATTCAACAGACATTTGCTTTGCCAACGTCAGATTTGACTCATGTATTTTTTTAAATAGACGATATTGCATTATTTAGCCTTTTGAAAAATTGTTGAAGTGACATTTTAATTGTTTATTTTGGGTTTTGTTTGTGTAGCTTTCGATTTATGAGTTAATCTATAAAATACTGTTTTATCCGGCCTGCTCCTTGTTCTTTACCAAGTGTTAGGTGACCTTCGCTTTTCGCAAATGAATTATTTTGTGTGGTAAGGAATTTTAATGGCTGTAGCTTGATTATTCATGTTAGAAGGTGTTGCGACCTCCCGGCTGCATTTTGTATGAGTTGCGTTACATGTTGCACTAGTTCGTCAAGTTCATGAGGTTCTTGTATTCTAATTGTTAACTTGGTATGCTCGTTTAGTAATTCCTGGAATAACTCTCTGTTAGTGTATTTAGAACAGTGGTTTGGGAGATTTTATTTAATTATACTAAAGCCCGGATGTTTAAGCACTAAAAATTATTAAAATAGGCAAACAAATAGGCATTAAAAATTCGAAAATAGGCATTCAAAAAGATAAAATAGGCATTTTCAGAAACTGGATATGCATTATTGTTTCAAGGATTTTATTATACAATTTATCATGTAGACTAAATTTTTAATTATACAATAATAAAAAACGTTATTTACAAGAATTACATCTAGTAATAATGTTTTATTAAATTCTCTGTCGTTAAGGATTGTCTATCGGACAATAAATATTTTATCTGATAAAAAGATCTCTCTACATCTACTGATGTTACTGGAACAAATGTGAAACACGTGATTTCTGGAACATCATATTTTCTTTGCTATACGATGTACCCCATGGACAAGGCTTTTCAATGCAACATACGTGGAAATAACACTTTTATATCATTTTCTGCTTTTTTCATATATGGAGCAGCATCGCTTACGAACATAAGGACGTTGTCATAAAGAATTTTCTCTGGGCAAAGTAGTGACAGGGAAGTCGTGAATAATTGTGCGATTGTAGTGCTGTTTGTCCTCTCAAGAGATTCAGTATTTAACAAATAAATTTTAGATGCTTGATTTAGCTCCAAAGATCCAACAAAATTATATTGTAAAATCAGGTTGTATTAATACAGAGAAGCTAAAGTTCACAATTTCCAACTTACCTTCCTGCAGCATCAGTTGTCTCATCTATTGATATCCAAATCGTCTTGTTTTTTAATGTTTCTTCGAATTTCATACATTGTGGATTCGTAAGCTCTGTTGAGACAATTTTTCTGGGCGTTGATTCATTTGGTAAATTTTGTTTGACATGCTTTTCGAAAAATGACCGCATAAACGAATTTTGTAATTTTCATAACAGAATTCCAGCACTCACAAAGGCTTTACATAAGTCAAACAAAAACTCAGGTTGTCGATTGGATGTCGACAAAAACGTTTTCAGTAACGGAGTTTTTGGGGCCCCCACTTTTTTTCGTTGCTCTTTTATGGAAGAGTCCTTCAGTGTGTTGAGTAACAAAATACTTTTTCCCAAAATTCACTGGTTTCTCACATATTTTACAAAAAAGCACAGAACCATCCGTTGAAAAAATATCACTTCCAAACTCTCGCACAAATTTATTTATTTTGTGGGTAACAGAAAACGCACTTTCGGCATTGTGGCAGAAACAAATCTTCTTGTAAGACCGAATGAAAATGAAAGCAAATCACCAAACAAAGTAAGTATACATTTTCAGGTCGAATTCTCGGTAAGGGATTAACAGATTACAGGGACCAAGTAATTAACGTAAGTAATAATAAAGTGGGATTTTTCTTGCACTTTATTCAATGAAAAACCAAATTTATGTGACTAAATAAGCAGTTCTGACTGTTATAAGCAAAAAAGACATTTATAAATAAAAAGAGTCAAAATAAGCATTTTTAGACAATTTATGCATTTTGCCTAAACACCCGGGCTTTAATTATCTTCTTCTTCTTTATGTTCCATCTCCGCTACGGAGTTTGGAAATCATCCTAGCAATTTGCACTTTTGAAACTGCTGCTCTAAAGAGTTGATTGGAGCTACAGTTATACCATTCTCTAAGATTGCGCAGCCACGACATCCTTCTTCTTCCCACACTACGTTTGCCCTTGATTTTTCCCTGCATGATAAGTTGCAACAGATAATAATGTTCCCCCCGCATCACGTGTCCCAAATATTGAAGTTTGCGCCGTTTAATTTCATCCAATATTTCCGTTTCCTTTTTATTCACTCTGTTTAAGACATCCGTATTCCTTATTTTTTCGACCCATGAGATTCTCAGAATTCTCCTATATGTCCACATCTCTAATGCTTCTAATTTTGCATAAGATGTTTGTTCAATGTCCATGCTTCCATTCCATATAAAAGTGTGGAGTGAACATAACATTTCACTATTCGTAATTTAAGTGTTGGGGAGAGGTCTTTGCTGCATAGGACATTTCTCATATTTAAGAATACATTTCTTGCTTGTTCTATCCTAGAGGTTATTTCGCTGGTATTATCATTTTTATCGTTGACTATAGTGCCTAAATATCTGTATTTCTTTACTCTTTCAATTTGCTCTCCTTGAATATTTAAGTTAACGTTATAATAGTTTCTTTTAGATATAATCATGAATTTTGTTTTCTTTGTGTTTAGGCTTAGTCCCATTTCGTCACTAACCACCGCGATTCTTCTCATTACTCTTTCCAGGTCTTCGAGGGATTCTGTGATTATGATGGTATCATCCGCATATCTGAATTTATTGATTGCAATTCCATTAACTCTCACGCCCGCCGTTTCATTTTCTAATACTTCGTTTATTACATGTTCTGAATAGAAGTTAAATAGAACTGGTGATAGGACGCACCCTTGTCTGACCCCTCGTTTGATCTCGATTTCTTCTGATGTTCGGTTTTCTATACGTATTGTCGCTTTTTGATTGTAGTAAAGATTGGCAATAATTCTGAGGTCTCTTGTATCTATATTCTTATTTTTCAGCAATTTCATTAGGATGTCATGTTTTACTTTGTCAAATGCTTTATTGTAATCTATAAAGCAGACAAAGACGTCTTGGTTCATGTCAAGACACCGCTGGATTAATATATTATATGCCATAAGTGCTTCTCTCGTTCCCAGTCCCTTCCTAAACCCGAATTGTGTGTTCCCTATGTGCTCCTCTAGTTTTCTATATAATCTGTGGTGGATAATTTTAAGAAATACTTTTAGTGTGTGACACATAAGGCTAATTGTCCTATACTCGTTGCAGTGTCGGGCGTTATTCTTTTTTGGAATGGCTACAAATGTGGAGATCAACCATTCTTCCAGAATAATGCCAGTTGTGTATATACTGTTGAATAATTCTTGTAGCGTATTAATATGTTCTTCTTCTAGCAGCTTAAGAATTTCACTTGGGAGATTGTCTGGTCCAGGTGCTTTTCCGGTTTTCGAATTTTTATGGCATATTTTATTTCTTCTACAGTTATATCAGGGCCACTTTCTTCTATCTTCCCTTCGTCTTTCACCCGATTGTCTTGAAATAATTTTTCTATATACTCCTTCCACAATTTTATTTTTCTCTCAACATCTGCTATTATTTTCCCATTTTCGTCTAATAAATACATGGTTTCCTGTTTTCTTGTAAGTCTTGTTGCTTCCTTATCTTTTTATGAAGATTATGTGCGTCGTGATCTTTTCTAGTTTTTCGATCTCTTCGCATTTTTTGTAAACCAAGTTTCCTTGGCCTGTCGAATTTTATAGCGAATTTCTTTTGTGTGTTTTGTATTCGTTCTTATTGTTTTGTTATGTCTTCGTTTGTCCATAAGTGCCAAGATTTCTTCTGTCATCCATCCCTTATTTTATTTCTTTTCTTTTCTGTAAATGTTTTTCTGTTGGTGTTACTAAAGAAGATTTGAATGACAGCCAATTTAGGTTGATATCATCTGGAGAAGTTCTTCTGCTTTTCAAATTCCTATCGATATCCTTTTTCACTTTTTCCTTGTACGCCTCATTTTCTAGGCACTTATAGTCAATACGAGTATGAACTGATGTTGCTGGCAATTTTTAAGCCGAACTTCCATTTTGCAATTATAGGATTATGATTTGAGTTCACGTCTGCGCCTGGGTATGCCTTTATTGATTTTATACTATTTTTGTATCTGTTGTCAATTAGTAGATAATCTATCTGGTTACGGACAATTTTTTCCTTATTGTCTTGAGGTGATACCCAAGTATACAATCTTCTTGGCGGTAATTTGTATAAAGTATTGGTAATCACCATTTCATGCTCTTGACAGAACTGAATAAGTCGGTGGCCTCTTTCATTTCGTTCCCCTAAGGCATAATCTCCAACAACGTTTTGCACCCTGCCTGTCCCAACCTTGGCGTTAAAGTCGCCTAATAGAATTGTAATATCTTTACTTCTTGTCTGCTTAATGGCATCGTCGATTTCTTCATAGAATATTTCTATTTGTTCGTCCTCTTTGTCCGCCGTGGGTGCATAAACCTGTATTAAATTTAGTTTCCTGTGTTCTAATTTTATCTGTAATAGCATCACACGTTCAGAGAACAACAAGTGTTTCCTTAGCATGATTGCCACTCCGTGTCTGTGCTGATTGTCCTTACTACCTGAGTAGTAAATTATATGTTGGCTACCAATTTGACATCTTCCTTCCTTTGTCCATCTTGTTTCACTGATGCCCAGAACATCTATATCCATTCTGTTCATCTCTTGCGCTACATTGTGGGCTTTACCTGGTTCGTACATACTGGTTACATTCCACGTTCCGATTTTAAGGATGTTCTTTTTCTTCTCTTGTTTATGTTGTTTAACTTGTTAGCTTATTCAAAACTGTCTCCCCGGAGATCCGATTGGGAGACTATTAACTCGGAAAATTTCGATTTGAACTTTGCCATGATGATTGTACTAGAGAAATCCTTGTGGATCTTTAATGCAGTGGTTTCCTTTGCCTTCTGCATTCCCTGCCATTGACCTATTTGGTTCTTCTGCCTTTAGGGGCGATTTTCTCCCTGGGACAAGAGAGTGCCCTGACCTCAGTTACTCATCCGCTCTTGTCAGACCGTTGGCTGCTGAGGGAGACCGCTTATACCGGCGTTATCGGTGCCATTGTTGTTGCTAGTTTTGGTCCGCCCCGAGTATTTTATTTCCCCGGTACCCGCTATATCTAGCAGGCGTTCCCCTATCCGCCACCTGGGGAGGCTCTCAGTTGGGGATCTAGCAACCCCGCTGAGCTTTAATTATCACATTACGACAAAAATATTAATAGTCAAATGAGGTCTGAGATTCGTTTGGCGTTACTAAATCAGTATGCTGGTTTATTTGTTAATATATAATTGGAATTTAAGTTTTAAATGGCATATAAGATTTTTAAGTTTTGTAGGAGTAGTAAGTTTTAATCCTCAAGTTGTATGCTTCGCATTCCAATTATCATCAACAATAAATCTATTACTAAGTTGTTAAAAATTTTCTGTATATTCTTCAACGCAGATTAAATGCCTTGTATTGTACATCGCTGCAGTTTTCAATAAGTACAGACATACCTGGATTGTCATTTATTGTATAATTTAATAAGGTAGGGAAATAATTGTTTAAGGTTGGCGGAATAGCTTGGGGGTGTGTGCTATTTATTATTTGTCTGGTTGAAATTTATTTTGAATGTTATAAACTTCTATATACCAAACAACCCTTGTAGTTAGCTGCGTGATTTTGTTGATACAATACACGCTTAGCTGGAGTTTTGGGTATAACATTCCCCAGTTCGATAACGTTGTTGTTGTTGTTAAAATATAGTATATTATATAGCTAGCTCGAATGTATGTTTGACATGATGTATTATAAATTTCAATTTGCGGCAAGTTCTTACCCGCGGCAATGCGGACAAGCCGACTGCGGTCAGCAAGTTACACAATAATATTTAACTGTAGCGTACTTACGACAGCAAGCAGCTTTTTCATGCTACTAAAATCAAGCAAGCATTCTCCTACTGAATATTAGCTAGTAAATTTTTGGATCTTAGAGGTCGTTAGAATTTTTTAACTTAGACTAAAGATCTTGAAAGTGCACTGATTTAGAACAACACTATTTATGGAAGAATTGTTGATATTGTGAAGCGATTTGAAAATTTACATATTTTACGATTTAATTTTGTGGCGATGCGCTGTTAGAATTATGGCCATACTAAAACGTATTGCAATAGACCATATTATTGTGTTAAATGCGGTGCAACACATAGCACTTCTGTATGCAAGAAATCTCCAGACACTCCAGCAAAATGCGCTCTATGCCAAGGAAACCACCCGGCCAACTATAAAGAGTGTACTGTATATAAAAATCTCCAGAGATCTAGAAATACAACATATAGAGCAGTAACAAATAACCCACGTCAAACCCACCAGGTGCCCCCCACCATGGATAACCTGAACTTCCCACCCCTTAGAAATAGGACCGGCAACGCAAACAACGCAGCTAGCACATATACTCCTCAAAACACACTAACGTATCAACAAGCAGTTACAGGACAAAACAACATTAATGATCTACTTTCCAACTTCCTTGCAGAATTTAAAGCAATGTTCGCGCAACTTATAAGCCAGAACAGCATGGTGCTCAACATGCTCTCCACAGTAATTAACAAAATAGCATAAAATGGCTAATTACCTACGTATTGGTACCTGGAATGCCAATGGCATTACCCGACACATCCCGGAAATAATTAACCTTCCTACAAATGCAACAAATCGATATCCTATTAATTTCCGAAACCCATGCAACAGAAAGAACAATAGTTAAAATCCCGAAATATACTACTTACCTTGCCAATCATCCAGACGGCACAGCTCACGCTGGATCAGCTATAATTGTCAAAACACAATTTCCCACTACGAGATGGAGCCTTTTATAACCAACAAAATACAAAGTGCAAAAATTAAAATAGAAGTTCTCCCGTACCCCCTGATCATTGCGTCCATCTGCAGCCCACCACGTCACCCCATCACAATTGAAGAATACGAGGAATTCCTACTAACCCTGGGGCCAAAATTTATTGCAGCGGGTGATTGGAACTCCAAGCATACTGCTTGGGGCTCAAGGATTACCACCCCGAAAGGACGGAGACTGCTAGCTGCAATCCAACGAAACAACTACAACTACCTATCAACTGGTGAACCAACATACTGGCCCAGTGACCCACATAAACTGCCAGACTTACTTGACCATGCAGTTACCAATGGCATAGCGAATACTTATCAACAAACGGAATCGAACTTCGATCTATCCTCTGACCATACGCCAATCATTATAAGTATCAGCACGACTGTCATTAAGAAAGACCCTCCTTTAAAATTATGCAACAAGCATACCGACTGGGAATATTTTAGGAACTACCTAGAAAATGAAATTGAACTCGAGATCAGAATAAAAAACGCTCAAGACATTGATGAGGCAACCCAGTACTTAACTACCATTATACAAGAAGCTGCATGGCAAGCCACCCCCGTTCCAAAACCATCACCTGAAACAGACAACATTCCTCTGAACGTAGGGAAACCTCATTTCTGAGAAACGAAGGGCACGGAAAAAATGGCAGAGAACCAAAGATAGACGAGACAAAACCCACTATAATAGACTAACGCATCAACTGCAAAAGGCGCTAGCGGAAGCTCGCAATGAAACATTCAGTCAATACATCACCCATCTCTCTCCTGATGACAACTCTATATGGAAGGCAACAAAGAAATTCAAACGGCCAATAGCAACTATCCCTCCTATCAAAAACCCCGACGATATCTGGGCCAGATCTGATACTGATAAAGCCAATTCATTTGCGAAACACCTTGCTAACGTGTTTACAACACCACAGTACAAGGTCATGTTGACGATAAAGAAATTGAATCCTTCATTGATACTGCGTGCCAATTGTCACCGCCAATCAAGCCCTTTACGCCAGCAGAAGTTTCTCAACAAATACAACTAACAAACTTGCGTAAAGCACCAGGATATGACCTAATGGTTGGAGAAGTACTTAAAACCTTCCCAGAAAAGCGATTGTACTAATTACCACAATATTTAACAGAATACTACAACTCTGCTACTTCCTATGTTATGGAAACATGCCCAGATAATAATGATTGCGAAACCTGGCAAACCGCCCACCCAAGCACAATCCTACAGACCAATAAGTCTCCTGCCTCTCCTTTCCAAACTTCTTGAACGGCTACTACTCAAGCGCATTAAGAAATCTGTAGACCTAGACCAGCTTATCCCACTGCACCAATTTGGATTCCGTGAAAGCCATTCCACCATTCACCAAAGCCACCGAATCATCACTCATATAATGGAAAGCATGGAGAAGAAGAATGTATGCCCAGCGGTGTTCCTAGACATTAAGCAAGCGTTCGACAAAGTGTGGCATACTGGCTTGTTATACAAACTCAAATTACACCTCCCCAGTCAGCTATACGTACTACTCAAGTCATACCTCACAGACCGAACCTACCAAGTCAAAATGAACAGTGCAGTCTCAGATATCCATCTAATCAAGTCCGAGTCCCGGAGGGCAGCGTCTTGGGACCACTGCTATATCTAATTTATACATCAGATGCACCAACCACAGACAACACTATACTTGCGACATTTGCTGACGACACGGCCATCCTTTCAGTCAACCAATCTCCTGAACTTGCTGTGGAACATCTTCAACAGCATCTAGACTCACTGCAAGCCTGGTTCCATAAGTGGAGAATTACAGTCAATACTGATAAATCGGCTCAAATAACCTTCACTATAAGACGTATAGAATGCGCTCAAACCAGCACAAATAACACCCTAATTCCAATCCATAGGGAAGTAAAATACCTCGGCTTGCACCTCGACCAAAAACTCAATTGGAGCTCGCATATCAAAGCCAAAAGGAACCAATTAGATCTCAAAATCAAACAAATGGCATGGTTACTTGGAAAACATTCCCAACTCTCTCTATCAAACAAGGTTTTGCTGTATAAAGTCATCCTGAAGCCCATATGGTCCTACGGGATTCAACTCTGGGGATGCGCCAAAGCTACACACACTAAAACCCTCCGTATGCTGGCCAATGCACCATGGTACATAAAGAACGACACCCTTCATAACGACCTAGGAGTTCCCTACGTAGATAGTGAAATCAAAAGGCTCTCAACTAACTATAGCAGTAACTTGGCAAGACACCCTAACCAACTCATTGAACAACTTTCCAATCAACCGGACATCGCAAGAAGGCTCAAACGACAATGGCCGCTGGACCTCGCACAACCTAATCAAAACTGATGTAATCATTAGGGAGACTAGCACTGGCTAGAGCTCCCCGCATGACATTGTATTGTTATATAATTTTACTTAATACTCAAATTAGGAGTAGATTGTAAATACGCTGGTTAAATAAATAAAAAAAAAATTTGTGGCGAAGATAAAAATTGCATACCACCAATTTCATTAATTTAAAATTATTTAGTACAAGAACAATGATTTACTGAAACAGCAAATTACAGACTAAACTAAATACTACAATAAATAACTCGATGAAAAGCACATAAACTCCGGGCTATGTGCAACATTAAGCAACAAAAATTCTTCATGCGTCATTGAAAAGAGACAAATAATATCTTTCAAGTCTTGTTAAATCAAGGAAAAAGCGAAGCAGTCTTTAAAAAGTAAAATTTGATCTAATATTTCCTTTCTTAAATAAGAAGAGGATAGTTAAGCTCACATTGTGGCAGACAAAGTATTTTTTCTTAAAAGAGGGGATATGCAAAAGTAGTTTTAGATTGATCATAATATAGGTATGTTTTTAGAAAAAATGTAACTGTGAGATACTAGCATTAGCATACAAAAAAATATACCAAGTATTAATAAATTAAATATTAACAAGTATAAATTGTTTGATTGTTGCTGACTTAAAATAGGAAGAAACTCATTATCGCCCTAAAAATAGGTATATGCATAAAGAAAAACTCTCAACGAAAATTTCTTCAAAAATAAAATTCTAATCAAATTAATAGGTTTTTAAAAATAATATCGAATAAAACGTATAGCACATTGCAAAAAACATTTCAACATCACGAATGACATTTATCTGGTTTAATTTGATTGACTTGATGCTGCTATTTAAGCCAAAAACCTCACCGTTTTCCACCACGATAAATCCCACCCACATCGAATGCTATGTGATAGAATCCATATCCTACAAGAGATGGAATCTACTTTATCATATACCCTACTCTTCTACTGACAAGTGGGCAAAATCTATAACAATTTGAATTAGTTGGATTACTTCGATGATTCAGCGTTTCTTTGTCAGTTGAATTGACCACTTCCATACAAATTGAACGTAGTAATTGAAGAAATAACCATTATACGTAATTTATTTTTTAATAAAAATTCTCTTTAAAAATGACTAATAGTTATGCCTCATCTTGGTACCCACTGATGTTACTCTGATATCTAAACATAAAATACAATTATTAATAACTCAATCAGAGAGCCACTAAGCTATTATTTATAAAATAAAGTTGCTGTTAGGGTTATTAAATAATGTAACAAAAACGCATTATGTATTTTATTTGTATCATAAAGCTTTAATTTTATAACATTGAAAAGGTGATAAACAAAGTAAATGTATTTTATTCTATTTAACTAGTCCACAAAACATTTCTCGTATTTTTATCGGTTTACAGGTGTAAAAATGTTGAAAACCTCTAAACGATTAATTTTATTTATGCAGCAGCAAGTTAGGCGTTACGTGTAATAATTGGAGCTACGATTAATCTCTCATAAATGTCTAAATTTGTAAACTAAACTCTTAACATCAATAAAAATCGTATATTTATTTTCCTCAACATATTATATAACCAATTCAGTTCTTAAACAACTATTTTTAAGTTTCTGGCGAAATGTAACATTGTATATACGAGTATGGTTGGAAAACTTCTAATTTCTATTCGATAGGTCTAGTAATATTGCTTTGAGACACGTAAAATAGGTATAATAATACTTTCTGTTTCAATCACTAACGAATCCTCTAATAGTCATACTGTAATCAGAATGTCAAGTGACGTAGGCATTTAGTTGAAACAACACATTATCATTAAATTTCTAATGGCAGAAATGTGAAACATAAATTAAGCCACAAAAAGTCCTTCATAATCGCGGATGAACAGCGTTATGTGCGTGTATTATACAAAATAATTTATACTAATCACCACATGAAGCAAATACATGTAGCCAGAACTGTTTGTATTTTCTTAAATAACTCTACCACAATATTTGTGTTTTATTCAGCTACAGAAAATTCTGCGCAAAATGAGCCCTATGCATGTTGTCTCCGGAAAGAAAACACAATCGAAATTATTTATTAGCAACTTTTTGGGTAGATATGAACAGGAAGATGATGTCTTTTTCGGAAAAACGGCAAGTCGGAGACAAATCAGCAATTATTAGGGTACGTGCGTAAGAGTTCTCCAAACCAAAAAAAAAAAATACAACCCTTGCTTCAACAAGAAAAATACTGCTGGCTATCTTTGGTCTTGAAACTCCAGCCAATATGTAAATACATTAAAACAAATTTTATTTTTATTGCGGCGAGTTAAACCTTCCACCGAAACGATTCTTTAACATGACAATGTTTGACCTTACTGCAGTCGACAAGTTTTGTAGAGCCTGAAACTTTGCAATGTTTTTCCGAAAGAGACTATATATAATAGAAATATTTTATCTGCTATTTCATATGTCCATTGTAGACATTGTTAACCTTATATTGGGTTGCAGTCGAGTATCAGAGCCCTTATAGTACCCAGTTGTTAAGGCAACTAGCTCAGAATTACTTTTATTTTAGCTTTAACTTCTACAAATATAAACTAGTAGTAACACTAACTGCGTGTGCAAATTATAGCACCTACAATACAAAAGTCAAATTTTAATATGCTTAAACACCTACACTTAAATTATTATCGAAACCTGGCTTGTCTTACATTACTTTTTCATTTAAGAAAAATACTAAAATAATCCGAATCACCCCTACATATTAGATATACTACTACTCTCACAAATTCAATCCCCATTATCTGAAATATGAAGTTTCAAATAGCATGTACGTTATCAAATAACAGTATCAGTTTTTGAGTACAGAAACTACGATTTTTTTTCATGCTTTTTAATATACGCTATCTTTTGACGATTTTTCTTTCATAATACTATTTGTATATATTTTTTATTACAGTCGACTCACTTTCAATAAACCAAATTACAAATGACTTTCTGCTACTTTCTGCCATGGTTATTTGTGTTTTAAACATTATCTATGTCAGCTGATAATGCAATTGTACGTATCGTTCTTTTTTTTAAATTATTAAACATAAAGGAGCCTTAAATTAGACTCACTTTTTAAATAACAATAAATGTAATGTTTATTGACTTAGAAGTAATATTTTAAATTAATACTTTGGCAAATAAGTTGAAAATACAGCATTTCCATCCTAAATTGTTAAGCGCGATGAAGCTATCTTCAAGCAAAATTCTTTAAATAATCGATACAATTGAACCTACTGGGTTCCTCAAAATTCGCATGTTATTATAGAATAGCACTTGAGCTTATCAGAGTTTCAATGTGGCGTTGAATATTAGCATTAGGCATTTGAGAGCTATTTTTGCTCATAGTGTCTATTTCGATACGACTTTTTCAAAGAAATGAATTGGACAGAAAGGTGGCGTCGAATTTCCTGCTAGTTTTTCAGACCTCTCTTCATTGAACTTCTTTACATAAAAGCAGCTACAACATAAAGTTTACTGCACCATACCAAAGAGAATTAATGAGCTAAAAGAGAAAACTAAATACATTATCTTGTAGTTTAAAATGAAATACTTAGTATCCGAATCCATAGACCGCGGATTTTTTTCTTACACACATATAGCAGTGCTATGAGATGTTTTTGTTTTTAACATACCTACCTCGCACAATTTTTACAAAAATGAGTTTCTAAATTGTTTTCTTACAAAATTTCTGGTAGAACAAAAAGCAGACTGCGGTACTTTTTGTCAAGTTAACAATTTTATTTACAGCCAACCAACGTTAATAAAATAATCTCTAATTCAGCCTCTATCTCATTTTTTAATAATAACGAGGGGAATACCCTTTAGATATCTCTACCTACAATGCTTAGAAGCCGCAATCTTCTCGGTTTACCACATGGTGCGTAATCAACAAATTTCGGATTATATATGATGTGTCTTTATAGGCAGAATAATTTTTTTTAGTATTAATGACTCATTTGTTTATTTTATTAGCCCTTCCCTCAAATCACTACATCATTGACAGCAATAGTATAGTTAGAGTTGAACTTAGTCCTGTGTGACAGCAGTACTCATAATTTTTTTTATATATATAATTATGTACAATGAAATGGTTATATACATATCCTGTAATAAAGTCATTTCTTTTACATACGAACTGCGTTCGAGTTCTAGGTCTCCAATTTTTCTTCACTCATCAGTGAAAGTGAGTAGAGAGATGTAGTTAATTGTAAGAGACGCTGGAAATATTTTTGATTTTGTAGTAAAAATGGCAGCGCCATACAATGTACACATGTCGAATTACCGCCATTGCAGTGAATATTATTTTACATATATACTTCAAACAGCTACGTGTTTAAGAACAACGTGTAATCATCCGTTTTCTCCTCCTGCGTGATGAAACGCCCATCGAAATTCATCGCAAATTGGACGAGACATGTGGTAAAGGCGTTATATATGTTAAAAATGTTGTTGGTGGCTGCAAAAGTTTTAAGACGATTGGAAGTTGTGTGGTAATGAACCAAAGCAGCCTCGGCTGCAAACCAGCCGGACGAAAACTATGATTGTGCGAGTGAAGCAAGTTGTTATGGAAGACTGTCGATTAGGTGTGCGTGATATTGCCTGTAACTTGGCAGTTCCGCAGGATCTGTAGAGTTTATATGCATGATGGCCTAAAGGAAAGTTTCTTCAAAGTGGGTCTCACAAAAGCTGACCGATGAACGCAAGGCTGCGCGGGAGACTATGTCTAAGGATATATTGACACGTGGTACCGCGATGAATTTGCGACCACGAATTTGGGACCGCTCATATTCTAATCGAGCGGGTGTTGCATCAGCAATTTTTCAGTGGGCAAAATACACCCCTAAAAAGTGTTCTCAGCAGCCATAGAATCATGGCGACGGCGCTGTGAAGAATGTATATGTCTATACGTAGATTACTTTGAGAGGTAACAGAAATTTAAAATCTCTTGGGTAAGTACTTTTTCAGAAATATTTATTTCAGAGATTAACTAAAGTAAAGCTTATAAAATGAAAACTTTAACAGTTAACAAATATTTCGCTTTTTGTGATATTTTAGTAAATGTCGGTTGACAGATTATCTCAATATTGTATTACCATAATTTATAAATTATAAGTCATTGTTTGGCTTTGATTTGATTTTCTCAGCGTTTTGAAACTGTTTTTTGTATAAAGGGAATTAAAAACAACTAAACATTTTACAAACAACTACAAGATCGCTTGTATTAATTATTTATAATTAATTTTACAAAAGCGCCTGGTCGATATTTAAACAAACTAATTCCTTAAAATGCACTTCAATACACTTTATATTATACACTTTGCTAGTTTCAACTGACTTGCTCTGATATAGGCAAAGCAAATTGTGTTTTTTACAATGAGTTTTGTAATTGCAGAGAGATTCGAAATAGTGTTTCTGTGTCACCACAGCAAAATCCTGCAAATGCAAATTTCCACAACTGTGGATGAACTCGAGGAAAGAAACAAGCAAAATTTAACACTTCATCAATCTTGTCTAAAACTTGCCGAACAGGATAATCAAATAAGGCGTTTAATAATCAAATATAATTTAGAATTCTACAACATTACGTAGCGAAAAGTGACTAAAAAATCCTATTTACTGCACCTGAAAAACGACGGTTAAAACAAAGGAGCAATATAATATTTATTGAAGAGACATCTTTAGGAGCTTGAACATTTTAAAGCGATCCTGGTAAGTAGATGGGAAGAAACTACTACAGCGCTTTATTAAGCACCCCGTTAAGCTGCATATTTGGAGTATTTTCGTAAATGGATATTTGGAACATTACATTTCTTTACCATAATGTTAAATGTATGTTTCACAAAGATTCCTGTTTCCAGAAGACGCTTGTGTTCTTTTTATTCTTTAATTAAATTTTATGCTCTGTTGTTTTTCCTACATTAAAATGAAAATTGATACCTCATCGGTGAACCGTTATTCATTGGTTTTTCTTCGACAGCCACGCAAACTGATCTTTCATCGTTCATTCACATTACGTAGTCGTAGCAGTCGTTCTGTATCTCTTTATATATATATATACATTGCATACATTCTTCTTATTTTGTCGTTGTTGACTTTGCTAATGAGTGTTGTTTTTTCAACCATTCTCTAAGGTTTTTTATGTTTTTCTGTCTTTTAGCGTCAACCTCTGCTTCTTGCTACACTTCAGTGTTAATTTTACGTATCAGAAAACAAACAAAACAGAAGATACCAACAAATTAACTTTATTGGCCTTTAAAATAATCAGCATTTTCTGTGATATACTTGAAACAATGTTGATAAACTTCTGGAAACTGTCGATAAAGAAGATGGCAAACGTCATTCCATCGATTGCCACTTTTTTAGTATTGGTGTACTACTAATACCATTCCTTGTGACGATGGCTTGCAGAAAGGATAGATCTTGGTAACACATGATAATAAAATCCCCAACAGCTTCTATCTGCTTTACTTTCTGCTCATTTGTCAACTTGTGGGGTACAGATTTTCCGCCTGCCCTTACGATTGTTCGTAAGGGTGTGTACCATGTCTTTGATAAAGTCAAATTTCTCGGCTATTAATTATAGAGTTGTACTAGTACTATCGTTCTTGTGTTTCTGCTTGTCAGCGGCCAACTCGAACGTGACGTACCCTCAGTCATTTTCTTCCCGTCGCGATAGCGTTTGAGGCAGAGGTTTTTTGCTTATGACTGACACTTTATTTATCTACGTTTTTAGTTCTTGTTTATTTCAAGGCACTTAATAACTTGTTCAATACTGTTGGAAAGACTTGAATGTCATGCCTTACAGAATCTTTGGAAAAAGTTATACAATGTGTTTTTTTCTCAATTTTATCATATTGTACTTCTGAGCTGTTAGATAAAAATTTGTCTTTATGTTTTGTTCTATTCTTGCCATTCTTGTTGCGTACTCAACATAATAAACTATGTTTATACATTTGTTTTGCGTGCTTATAGTAGCCTATACTAACTTGAGTTAATTGTGTTCTACTCGATATATTGGTCTGTAAGATAAAAACACACCTTCGCAAACAAATTATACAAATGAAATAGTAAATGCATATAGAAATGTTGGTAGTAACACATGAGTAAAAGAAAAGTAAAAAAAAAACAGATCGTGTGAGATGTATGAGAATTTATTGGATTCGGTCACCTTTTCTGTTAGTTATCACACAGAAATATTACTTCAGTTGTTGACTTATATTCTCAAAATCTTTGTTTTTTGTGTTCTTTAATGTGTATTTCTAATTTTCTTTGTATTAAGTTTTTTAGTTTTACCTGGATACTTGGTAGACAGCCATAACTTCCTGGTTTGATCTTTAGATTCTTTTTAATATTTGGTGGTTGCGTTTTAATTTAGTTGTTTAGAACGATATTTTCACTCTGACTAGTGTTTTGCCATTTCATTCTAAGGGTTTACTCAAAATTTTGTTGGTACCAGATGTTCTTTACCCTCTTTAGTCTTTTTGTGATATCTATCATTTATTTAAAAATATTTTCGTAATCTTATATTCCGATATTTTATTTTGGTGCTCTTTATCATAACATTGTTTAAATTATTCTTTCTATTTATAAAAGGTAGTGCACTTTATCACTATAAATTAGTTGACTGGTTTCTTCTATGTTTGATATTTTTCATACGTTTCGTTATGCCCCATATAAATCATAGTTTATAGTAATTATGAATTATTCCTTATATTTTTCTAATCTATCTATTACTCTTACATTTTCTTGAATTCAATTTAACAATTGCGCTTTTATTGTGATGTTAAAAATTATACTCCAAATATTTATTTTTTTTTTATTAAGTTTTTTATTTTTCTGAACGTTAATATTACCTTTTTTCTACCATTCATTAGTTGCATTTTAGCGTTTTTTCTGCGACTTTATTTGTAAGATCTTCTGTCACTAGCTTAGTAGTAGTACATATCATTTTCTGGTACTATTTTATGTTACATAGCATGTGTCATATTTTTAAATTGTTTTCTAATCATTTTATTAATTATTAAATTATTATTTTTTTATATACAGCTGGAGATTACTACTCGCACATCTAATATGATGGGTATATTATGTTAATACTGTTAATTGTAAAATTAATAATAGATTTCTGTTTTAGGGTGTTATGTACTTTTATGTTAGTCCTTGTATTAAAAGAATGTATTGTTAATTCTCATTTCTTTCTGGTATAAATGTCGATCGGCCTTTTTTGTTTGTTTATCTTAGTATACCTTTATTTCATACCGAATATCTTATCGTTCCCCATTCTAACGTTTAGATCTTCTATCACAATATCCATATTAGTTTTTTTTGTATACTCTGAAGGTCTTAATAAAAATAGTTTTTCTGTTTCTGTTAAGTTTAATGCGTATAGACTGGTTTATGTTGAGGGTTACTTTGCTAATATTGTCGCTTATATGTACACGGTATCTCTTTATTTGCGTTATTTTTTTTTACTTTTTATGGCGAAGTGTTCTACTTTGAAGCATATATTTTTATATTTCACCGAGATAATATAATGTTCAAAGTTTATTTTTCTATCCTCTTTCTTTTTGTTTCAGATGTTTGTTGTGTCTATTATTCTATACTATAATGTTACTTACAGTATGCCAAACCCGGATTGAATAAGGTACCAAGTTGTTACACTACTATTAGGTGGCTAGTATACACCCATAAACATTTAACTAAAATATTGTTGTTATCTAATATTATATAATATTGTATAATAACTTGTTATTATATTATATCTTTTCCTGGCTCTTTTTAATTTGTCGGCATGAGAAAATAGTACATTTTATATTTCAAAATTAATAGTTTTCCATTAAGTTTTGTGTATCCCTTTATCAAGGTTTTAAAAAAATAATTATTTTATCTCACAAACAAAACGGTAGAACTTTATAATAAGATAAACCAAAACGTAATAAAAAACAATGTGTTGCTCGTCCTCTTCCTTTAATTTGATGTAACTTTTGTACTAGTAAAAAGCATATTACATCCACATAGGCTTCTCAGATGTAGAACAGTAACTCTTAGTCTTTTTATTTCTGGGTGTACGACAGTCGCCAGATCTTATGTATATGTCAGAGTTTTTTAAGACTTGATGGCGACCATAAGTCTCTCTGTGTTTGGGTTTTGTGATTTACTCGGTAATTGTCAATGCTGCTTGTAACTGCCATATTGAACAGATCATAGAAAATTGTCATAAGCCAACTCTTGCTGTTTCTAGAAACATTATATGTAGCAATCAGTTTGTTAGTAACTTCGACGTTTACATTTGTTCTATTATAAAAAGTCACCATTTTAAAAGACAACTCCCCCGATAAGCCAAAAACTTATTATCAATAGTCAAGTTCTCAAAAGCACGTAGTACATCATACAGTTTTCAACACACTTATCAAAGATATCTCTAATTTTCGCCAGATTGTCAGTCCCTTTTCTCTATATACAAACCTGCGACAGAATTGTTGGAGTGACAATAAATCTGAAAGTTTCTACTGCAGTGTCGTCTTTAAGCCATATATCGTTTATTTTTCGTCTATTGCAGCGATATGGAACCGACTATATATAAAAGTCCCATAAATGACTTAAATTTGCTTAAAGTTGCATCTGTGATACGATGTTGCTGTTTTTTTATTCTGAACGTGTGTTCATTGCTCTTATTTCATTATTTCTATGTGTTGCTAGATCATCCAATAGAATTTTACTCATGAAAAGACTAACATCCGTACTTTATTTTTGACACATCTCTCACCACTCTTTATCCTTGGAGGATTAGAGGATATTTTCAGAGAGAGTACAAACGCTTTATTTAGAATAACTTCATCCATGTATCTCAAACGATGCACTGAAAACCAATCCTTCACTTATCAAATAATGGTCCTATTCCAAATCACATTCCTTATGTTTTTTTGCCTTTTATATAAAACTTACTTTTTATAAAAACATAATAAACATATAGCTGCATGTTATCTCTTTAAAAGCTAATTAACAACTAGGTACATAATCTTAAAATTTACGTGCGTATTAGTTCAAGTGTATTTGAATGCATTCTCGGGTAATTTTCATATAATTACGTCAGGATTAATATTACACGCCCATTTATATATTGTACTCTCATTTTAAATAAAAAAAATATGAAAATAGAGTACTATGAGCAGACCCCTAATTTTGAGAAATTAATACTATCAAAGTTAAAATCTATTTTGATGGTAAAAAACGGAAAACGATAAATATTTATTTAGATACGCATATTTTGAGTTAAAAATTTAATTACTTTAACATCAAAAACATAAACAATGTCATATAACAAGCTCATTGCTATGTTTATGCAAAACGGTAAGCGATTTTGCGAACTGCGCTAATAATAGCCTGTACAACTATAAACTTGCGACAGAATTAAGCTTCACTAACAACTACTAATAACTATGTTAATTGTGTTAAGCTTCGGCGCACTACATATTATAAGATTAGGTCTTTAAACACCTTAAATCTGCATTCATTAGTAAGATACTTTAAGCACAAAATGATTTAACCATTTAGTGATGAATGAACCAAGAAAACCGTAAATTCCTTTTAATGGGATAAAAAGCTCCCTATTTATAAACTACACACAGCTTTGTCTGTTCAATTAAAACTTTGAAATATCGTTATTGCATTATTTTAAAGCGCCTAAAAATAATCTGAAGTTAATAAATCATAATTTTTCTTTGCAGTTCTTTGTAAATATTTTCCAATTAAATGTTCTTTGTTGAAAATATAATGTAAATTAGTTAATGACTCTTTAAATAGTTATTAGATAATTGTTTTAAGTGCAATTTCAATAACGACATGCGCTAAAATACGTAGTACTAAAATGTAAACTCGTACATTGGTAATTTAATAAACATCTTGGTTCGCCTACTCATAGAGAACCACAGCAGCAACTATATGTGTAATCACAAAATTTCCTTGATAAAATATTTTACAATTATAACTAATTTTGAGACTAATTTGTTGTTTTATAGTTATTTAAACACGAACTTTTTGAGTAGTAGCATAAAATTGAAATTTCTGGCATAATTAACTTCTTTATCACAAAACATAAAACTCCAAAAAATATGACAGGATTTTACATACATTAAGTAACTTACAGCATAATTAACTTACGGCAAAATTAGCAGTTGGTAAAAGATATTGTTCTAATTCTTTCGTGAATGATAGAGAAAAACTTTGTCCTTGATGCTTTGTCACAAAAGATGGAGTTGGTTTTGAATTCTTGCTAGGGAAACGCGTAAAGCTCCATAAGTGCCGCGTGCCCATCGCACTACGAGGCTGCGTTCGCTGTACCCACCCGAAAGATTCGAAAATGTCTCTTGCGATGGCTGTTAAGTACATGAACAAGCCGAAAACATTCGTCAGCAAGTGGGTACAGCGATATAAGGAGACCAAAACGGCCGATGACTTGCCGGAACGTGGCTCGATAGAAAAACTTTTCCTAAAATTGAAAAACAGACCATAAACCTGTTTTCGTAAAACCCAAGCTTAACATTGCGTCAAAAGCAGCAGAATTAAAAGAAAGAGGTATAGATATACGTACGTAGCTATCCAAATTCATCTCCACGCACATGATATCAAATGCCATAGTTCAGTAAAGAAACCTTTGTTAGGTGAAAATTATGTGACGATATATCGATTGAGATTGGAGCAATATAATATTTACAGTTGCAGCTTCAGTTTGGGGATATGTCATCGTTCCACTAGCCTAATCAACTTCACCTAACAGGTTGGTACAGCGGACCGTTAAACGCTTAGTAAAAGTGCATCTTTCGGGGCTGCTCTAAATTAGGTTTCAAAACGTTGCATCTGTTTACGTACAACTCTAATGCTAGAAATTTATAGGAAATATTTGTAACCGACTTTCGAACGTTGGTTTATTAAGAAAAACAAGGAGTGGATCCTGCAAGAGGGCAGCGACCCCAAATACAGCAGCAAGCTTTGCATCGCGTGGAAAGTACAGTCTAGCACCGTTATACTTGGCCGTCGCAGTCGCCCGATGCAAATCCGATTAAGAACGTGTGAGCATACATCAAGCACGAGCTTCGTGGAAGAAGAATCTTCACTTTGAAGCAGTTAACACAAGAAATTCGTTGCATTTGAAAGTTCTTGTCGGGTGAATATGCCATCAATTTGGTCGAAAGCATGCCTCGAAGATGCCAGGCAATTATCGACGTCTGTGGTAACTGGACACATTATTATTTTAAATAATTTGTTCCTCCACATTAATCCGAACACGTTCTTACTAGACTGACTGTATGCCACGTTAAAATAAGTATAGAAAACAAACCACGCAATGAAGATTTAAAAATATATATCACGGCAGCGTGCTTGATATGATTTGGCCGATAGAATTTAGACAAGCTAGTTATTTAAGACCACGGGCATCTCATCTAAACAAATTTTTTTTTTCGATAACAAGTTACACATTTAAAAAACTGCAAGATGGAAGTCAAGTCTGCTCACTTTAAAATTAAAAGCCATTTTGTAACTATAGACAAAGATTAAATTCACAATTACGCACCGAAAGCAAAACAGAAATTTAAAAAATGGACTGCATGAAGTGAAGCTACTTCAACAGGGGGATAAGCGTATTACCAATGAAAAGTAATGATGGCATTACTTTTTTGAGGTGCAAAGAAGCTGTTCTACTTCAACAACGCAACGGGAAATTCTAATGACGTCGTTGGAAACAGTTATTCATTTAAAACGTTTAAAACGTTTCTGGCTGAACAAAATCAAAAATCAAAAGGAAGAGTTGATACAAAATGAAACCAAGTATTTTATGTAAAGACATAGGGACAGATATAAAAACTTCCTTAAAGTACTTAAAACTCCAATTGTTACCTTTAATATCAAAACATTTATGTGAAATAAATTGACAACGTTAAACTGATGTGGATTTTAATAATTTTAGATTGCACCAATGCTTGCTATACGCAAAACTCTTCTCCGCAAAATGATTCTAACAAAATGAGCTGATGTGTTATATAATTATTGTGTATTGTATTAACTGACAGATTTCATCAAAAATATGTATACATATATAATTAGAATCAGTAGTCACCAATGCATAGAAGATGAAGCGGTTGCTTTAAAATGCAAAATTTTAGAGCGGTATAAGCCTCGATTTGAAATTGGTAAAGGATAATGTATGAACTTTGCTTATATATTCAATGACTAAAATATTTTGCTTCTATTGTCTACGGTATCAGTAGGTTAAATATCTCTACATCGTTATTTTTGTCGACACGGATTAGTAAGACTACCTTTCAATTCTTAAGTGCAAAATTAATTCTTAAGTTAATCAATAGTTTCCCTTAACAGGTTGATGATTACGATATGATGTTATTTTTCTACTTCAAATTTTAACCTGTACAAATAATTTATGAAGATGTTATAGAAAACTAGAAAACATTCGCCGATCTACTTCTCCTTAATGTAAAAGCTTTTTTTCCTTAAAGCAGTATAGATGCAACTGTGTCAAAACAGAAGAGAGCAATAGAAAATTTGTCACTCTCCAAATAATTTTAATTATCTACGTAAATATCTGAACAGTGTAATTAAAATTCTGCAAGTAATAAATAATATTCTAATATTTAACTCTCAACTTTAATTTAAAAAATATATTTTATTTTTGATCTAACAGTAAGACAGTTGTGCCTTTACGAACTTAGGATATATTCAAGAAGATAACCCCTGTATAAACGTTCAGTAAGATTCTCGAATACTCATTTGAAAATTAGTCCAAACTTCAATAATGTTATTGTATATTAGTTACCATTTTGTAGCCTATGGGTATTTTTTTAATTATAATATAATATTGTGGTCTTGTGCATTTTTAACACTTTTGAAATATGATTTTCTTCTACGTTAAGTGTATTGATATTAAGCAGAAAACCCAATTTCATTGATTATGTGGTTCAGCAGGTATAAAATGAACATACCCAGAGATAATTAATGAGGAAATGATACTTCTCACCCGGCCTTAGTGTTGAAAGTAAAAACATTTTTGTTATTTGCAATGTTGCGTATTTAACAGGAAGAAAATTTACCAAGTATGTAAAGTACTTCCTAGTTTAGAGCAAAAACTGCAATATACACCTAAACTATCAGCTTAAATGAGCTTTCATCAAGGTATATGGTACTGGCTGGAAATTTTAGACATATTTAGCGTGAGACATTTCATAGTCTTTATGGGATAACTTTCTGTGATTATTTATTATGTAGAAAAATGGATAACATATTGTATCGACTCTATCCCATACTTTCAAGAAGCTCCCAGCTGTAACTTGAGTAAAGAAAAATGCGCGTAACCATCGGCATATTTTAATAGATAAACCTATTACATGAGAGCTTTTAACACAGCGAAAGACAGTGAGACAATTAAATATTCGGATACATTATATGGTAACTTTGTAGGAATCATTGTCACTCGAAAACTGTGCTTCAAATACATCTTTACTGTTTACTTTTATTCCAAGAATTTTTATGATAAAAACTTAAAAAACAACATTTGCCTTAGCATCAACCTTGTCTAAATTGGAAAAGAAGGAGGTGATATAACAAAAGCACTAAATATAGCAAAACTTCTATCATATTCAATATTTTCGGTTTGCTTCCGAACGAAAAGGACACTTGGAGAAACGTTTTGTGGGGATGCTTTCCAGAAGGTTGAAAAAAACTACCGAAGTTACCAGAATTTTCCATCAAAGTCGTGGACCAGAAAATCAGAAAATATGAAAACCCCAAAAGTCAACAAATCGAACAAACAATTTCATCTGAACTCTTTTATTCTTACAACTATTCCAACATAACAAACTGTTAATAGAACATGACAACAACTTAAATACATTCATATTTGGTTGCACATCCCTTGTTTCTAATGCCAAACTGACAGAAGAAGGTTGTCGATGGTGGACTGATGGATCTTTTTCCATTCCTCCTGCAGTTGTGCAAACTTCTCATCCGAGTTCCTGGCCTTTTTCAGTACCTTCCGCAAGTGCTTGATGAGGTTTAAGTCCGAACTTTAACTGGACCAATCCAAGAAGCCGGACCCTCTTCCGCCTAAACCAATCCTTCGTGTCTCATATCGTGTGCTTGAAATCGTTGCCCTGTTGAAATGTGCAGGTTTTGCCACAGGTACTGCGTGCGTAGGGGAGCACGATATTCTCCAAAATGTCTTTGTAGACATGGTGGTCCATTATTTCCTTGATGCGATGGAGGAGACCAACTCCTTTAAATGAGAACGCACTCCACACCCCGTGCTTCATAGTAGACACCTGGTACCGAGGATTGCACTAGGAGCCTATGGAACGTCGTATGTAATGTATCCCATCCGATTCGAACAGCAAAAACTTGCTTTCATCGCTGAAGATTATTTCGTTCCACTTCTGACGGGTCCAGTGCAGGTTCTCTTTCGCAAACTTGAGTCTGGCTGCTCTGTTTTACTGATCTACGAGGAATGTCTTAGCCGGCTGCTTCCCATGCAATCCAGCTGCTTGTAGTCGAGATCGGTGGTGAGAGAGAAGATACTGGCCCTAATATCGACGGCGGTGCGACGAGGGTCGGCCTGAAACTCATGGCAGATGCGTCTGTCGGTGCAACGTGGTCTGCCTCTCTTTTAAAGAGCGAGGAGAGTCTGATAGTAGGAGTGAGTTTAAAGGTCCGGGATATCGTGGACTGGGTTGGGTTGGAACTGGGTGGCCAGCTGGATCTGGGTCAGTTCGTTACGGTAGCCTCTGACGATGGCCTGGCGTTTCTGGAGAGTCAGTTCTTTGGAACCCCTTATCCTCGGTATCTACAGCAACAAATATAAGCACAGAAAACAGCACATGGTTGAAGCACAAGCGTTGAAAACTACAACGCTCGAAACCGCTTTTATGTAAAATATCATTTTTCTGAAATATTTTGAAAAGAAAATTGATAAACTTCTGGTTTACCAGTAAAAACATCGCAAGTTGTAACTGATAGACATGGCATCTGGATCACGATGATTCTCCAAGTCTTCTAGAAAAAGTTCAATTTTGATTAGTATGGTAGAATTTTTGCCGCTACTGTACTATCTTAAGCAACGATCCTTTTACTCTAATGACCAACAAAAGTACAAAAATTGCTGTCGGAAGAGAGTGGCAAAATAATTCTATTAATAGACTAGGTAAAGCTTTAATAAACATTCCACCTCAACTCCACACGATATTTGATCTCGCCGCTATTGTGCAGATGACAAGACAATCGTTCCCCAAAGCAATGTTTTGAGATATCATTAGTTTTTTGTATAAAACTGCTGGAATATTTTATGTTAAAGTAAAATTAGACAAAGCCAGTATTTGCTTAACTGAAAACTTCCGCTGTACAGACTTTACTGAAGAAGTCATATCCATCAATTACTAAATTACGAAAGAAGATACTGACTGTTCTTTATAAATTTCAGTAGTCTTTATTCAACAAAATGTACAAGAATATATGTAACCATTATGAAAACTATGCGCACTTTGATCATCGTATAGAAAAAGAAAACAAACCTCTAATTAATTTTTAGTGTTGTTTGTTTTGGAGTATACCGCATTAAATCATATTATATATAAACCAACTAAATGCCCAGTAAAACGCATACACCTCTAAATTTAATTAAGCTCTCTAGGTCACTCTGCCTAATCAGCAAAGAACACAGCAAACATGTCTAAAAGGCAAACTAATTCCCTCCTTCGTTCCAAGAGAAGCGGGCAATTAGTAAAATGGCTCGCGATTGATGCAGCCGCGTGTCCAGGTGGATTAAAACAATGCTCCATCCGGTGCACAGAGCGCACCAGAGTTTCGAGCACGCGACTGCAGCGCGTGTGCATGAAAGCTCAAGGTCGCAACGCGAGCGGCCCATTAGACGCTTAAGGTGCCCGATACCCCGGACAATCCGCTCACGACGCATTAAGGTTAACAAAGGCTGGGCATGCCGTGCGGGACAAACTTGGGAAATATGTGCGCTCCGCGTCCCCTGAATTTATGACAAGAATTACGCGCTATTTATAAGGCTAATTTTATTCGGAAAGGCGGCGCGGTACTTACGCCAGCGCTGTTTACCTAGGCTATTAGCAATGCCAATCTACTTTATGATTACTAAACAGCGGAGTTCATTTGTGCACCCCGCAATTACCCCCAATAGAGATGGCCGTCCCCTGTCGGGGTTGTTGCCTGGACCTTATTTATGGCTTTGCTTTTTCTGAAATTGCTCTTAGATGTTTGTTTAAGCATTTTTATTACATCAAGCCATAATATCCAGAGTTATATAATAAAAATCTATCAAAAAAATCGTATACTATAATAAAGTGTTTTATCTAATCTTTGAAAACTTATTTAATAGATATCGAGAACAGTTGGACATTTGGTAATAAAGTTGCAATAAACTGCGCTATTTAGAAGATTAAGTTAATAAAGACAATTGGCTGTTACAGGGCATAAAAAGCCAAAATACATTACTATAGTAGTTTTTCTTTTCAAAAGTGGACTAGAATTTATGCGAAAGCGTAATCATTAATTAAAACAAAAATAGTGTCTTAGTTTTTAGTAAAAGTTTGATTGATGAATGTCATAGAATGGTCCCACCACTCCGCGTAGCCAATGGTGCTTTAGAGGAACTAGAAAAACATTCGGATAATCATTTTATAAATATAAACTTTTATAATCGTATTCACAATATTTGTTGGTCTTTATTGCTTTAAAACATTAAATTAAATTCTGTTTTCACCAATCGACAGGTGACCAAAAAGGCTGGTTTGCTAGCGATTTTGAAACTGTTTGGTCAAAGTCAGCGTTAGTGACCTTTACGATTTCAAATTTTCAAAATAGCAACATAGGACATGTAGCATATCATTCAACTCGTCTTTGAACACTGATTAATTTAAACATAACACTTTGAAATACTACCTGACCTTTAACCCGGAAACGCGAACTCAAAAATTTGGGAGACTGCTTCGCCACTTCGCTAGGCGTTGCAAGCTTTGCAGGTTTATTGTCAAAATACTTTACCAAACAGTAAAACTGCCACACAAACAGTACAAAAACTTTATGCGATTCTCGGAAGAAATGAAGCATTCAACAAACCTACAGTTTGAAGACTAACGAGAAAGTTTGTTAAAATCGCCTGAGTTGAATCGGTCTCATCGGACAGAGCACGAAATTGCTATTGGGCAAGACCATGTCACTATGAGTCCTGGGAAATCGCAGCAGTTTAATACTCCGACAACTTTGCATCAAATTTTGCACAAAGATCTCTATATGCAGGTGTATAAAATCTAATAGATCCTGCAAATTAAGCCTGCTAATTATGGAAAATAAAAGCTATTTGCAGATTGAGTTGTTGATAGATTAGGAGAAAATTTTCCAAAAAATATTTTTCAATAGCGAAGCCCACTTTTATTTGAGTGGATTCATCAACAAACAAAACTGTCGGATTTTGGAAAATAAAAATTCTGGAATAATCCAGAAGCGTAAAATGCATGTGTGGTGTAGTTCTTGGGTAGGTGAAGTGATAGGGTCGTTTTTCTTTGAAGATGATGGCCGGCAAGGTCCTGCGATCTCAAACCCCGTAATTAAATAATAAAAGGTGTACCACAGGTATACGCTACATAACCACGCACAATTCTGGAAATGAAGACGGAAATCATACGCGTGATTGGAGGAATCGGGCCAGACATCTGCGAGAGAGTGATCAGTAATTTTGCATAAATGCATACAGACTCAGTATGGGCTGACATCGAGTTTCATGCGTAAAAGAGAGATTTTAATAATTACAAATATGTTAAAGATAACCACTTTCACTTAAGGTGAGATACCAGAAGTTAATAAGCGACAAAGAAATCTGGACCTAGAACAGAAAATCCCAAAAACTAGATAAGTGCTACAATGACCAAAGTAAACCAGCCCAAAGAACACCAAAAAACGATTAGCAAAGAAATGTATAAGACAGGATAAGGGAAAAACGACAAACGCAATGAAAATAAGGAACAATGTTAGTAAATGCTATAGAATAGTAACATGGAATTTAGAAGCATAAATGGTAAGGAAAAGAAACTAATCCAAGAAATTAAGAAATATAAAATGGAAATTCTAGCAATTACAAAGACTAAAAAGAATGAGACAGAAGAAATTACTGTAGAAGAAAATAGTTTACTTTAGTGGAGTAGAAATGAATAAAAGATCTGAAGTACGAGTGGGTTGTGTGATAAGCCTAAAGTACATAAATACACTTGTAGAATGGAAAGCAATAATTAAAATAATAATGAAAGGAAACATCCGCACAAAATAACACAGAAAATGAATGTAATAATAGTATACAAACCGAGCGTAAATGATACGATAAACGAAAAGGAACAATTTTGAAATGATCTTTAAATGGCATATGTAGAAGTGGATCATCCCACTATAATTACTGGGAATTTCAATGACAAAATAGGAAATCACACTATAGAAAGACAGAGAGTAATGGGCAGATATGGAGAGAAAACAATAAACAGGAATGGCAAGAAACTAATAAATTTTTGTATTCAAAACGGACTGGTGATACAAAACTCCTTCTATCAATATAAGGATTGCTACAAATACACTAGGGAAGAACCAGTAAGGGATAAAAGATTAATTATAGACTATGTCATTACAGAGAAAGCAAAAAGAAGAAACATACAGGATGTAAGACTATATAGGGGTTTTAAACTATCAACAGATCACTGCCTACTAGCAACAAAAATAGAAAATAACGAGGGACAAGAGTATGAGAAAGTAGCATGTAAACTCATTCAGCAAGTAAATTGCAAAACAAGCACCTTAGACGACCACCTTCATTACCTCTTCTTCGAAGTAGACACAGAAAACTCCGAAAATGAACCGGGGTCCGTCCACACCGCAGCCCGCGCCTCAACCGCGCGACCACGATGGCGATAATTCATAGATTTTAAGTTTCAGCATCGTTAGTGACAAATTTTCGAAGAAAAATATTATTATATATTTTTCTATTGTCAGAATTAGATTTAAACATTTCAGTTAAATGTCTCACAAATCAAACTTTTTCTTATTCAAATTGATGAACTATATCAAACATGTAAGAATTCAGAAGTACGTACGTTATTAATCTTTTGAATTATTGAATTTTCTTCATATTGTGGCATCATATTTTGGTAATTTTGTAAATCAACATTAAAAGGTTATATGTCGTAAATTTTTTAATATGGTTTTTAGCTTATTGATGAGCTGTGTGTACCTGCTTTTATCACAAACATTTCGAGCACGTTAGCATGTTGCCTGGATTTTTATTTGTTTCTTAGTCATGCTATTATGTCTTTAGAAATATTCGAACAATTAGGATTTTGTACTCGAGTCAAATAAAATATCAATATTAGTTAAAAAAATGCTTTCACTTCTTTCTTATAAGTTTGATTCCATGAATCCAAGATAGTCAGTCTAACAACTAGTTTGTTTCAGCTTTGCATATTTATCGATCTATAACTTGTTTTTTATTTCTACGTAACTGCCACTGTCTATTATTAATTACTTAATATATCGTAGACATGGTCTTTCTTTTAGATTTGTCCGAATATTTTTCTTTCTATTACAATTTTTAGCAGTCCTTCTCTTCTCATTATATGACCTATCGTGTGCATTCGTCATTTCTTTATGCGACTCCAAATTTTTTGTTTTTCTTGAATTGTGCTTCGTCTAGTTTTCTTTGCGTCCGTGAGATCTTCAGTATTCTTCTGAAGCACCACATCTTAAAGAATTCTAGTTTCTTTTGGTCTGCTTTTCCTAGTCTATAATTCGCAGCCATATAGTGCTAGGCTGCATATGTACGTTTTTGTAAATTACTTTCTGGTATCTATCATTAGGCCATTAGATATAAATAGTTATTTCTTCTCTGTAGATGGCCGTATTATCCATTCTTATCCTATTATTTATTTATTTCGTACATTCGCCATCTTGTGTAATTGTGCTCCTTAGGTATTTGCATTCACTCACAGCCTTTACTGACTCCTCATTAATGTAGATATTATTCATCTTTCGGTTTTTTCTTGAGCATTTTATCACTTATTATATATATTATATATATATATATTTCCACCATTGTAGTGTATTACCACGGTTTGATTTTTGTATAAATTATAAATTATCTTTTATCGCTTATACCAATATCAGTTTCCTCTAATGTGTTAAACAATTTAGACCAGCTCACTTTGTCAAAGGCCTTTTCGCATCGATGAAAACTATGTATATTTCTTTAATTTTGCTTACCATTATTTGAATTAATAGTCTTAGAACCAGTATGGCTTCTGCCGTGCCTGTGTTTCTTCTAAAGCCAAATTGGTTTTCGATCAAATTCTCTTCTACTCTCTTTTCTATTCTTTTTTAAATTATTTTTACTACTATTTTTGATACGTACAAAACAACCATTAGGTAAGTAATTTACTTATGAATGTAGTGAGTGTATTGAGGGTTGCGCTATTTTATTATTGGAGCTACTTAAATATGCTTTTAAATTCGAATGATCTCTTTGTAAATTTGATTTTGATTAAATTATTTTATCTATAAATTTCTTGGAGCACTTTAGTAGCTGTAGCTTTTAGTAACAAAAATTTACTCAAACATACGTCAAATGACCGACGAGCAATTTTGTGTGATAGTTTTCTGTTATATCTTATTTACAGTTCTCGGTACACAAAGTTACCCCCAACCATATTCAGCTGTAGTTTCTTTTGATTTGATACATGTTCGTATATTACCATAACTTCCATATTGCATGTATTCATACGGAAACTCACAAAATACTTTAACATGATTATAATGTTGATATCGAGTACACTAAACTAAGTTGTCATTTTTCTGTTTACGCTTCTACGATAATTTTCAGATTTTTCAGATATTCTAATTTATAAATTTTCTATTGCTAGATGATTTTAAGTCTACAAAAGAAGTACTAGCTTGGTTTGTCTGTGTTTAATGTTAATTTTATTCCTGATTTTGTGATTCAATAAGGCGGACTCTGTTATTTTTTCTACTGGTGTTGTGAGGTAAAGGTGTCTTGTAGCTACTTTATATACGCGCTTTTGCTTAATCTAATAATGGTGATATATAATTTTCTATTCCTCAAAGTGTCTAATTAGATTTTTGTACATCTGGATTCTTTTGTCAGCGTTATTAGCCATGGTTTTGGCGTGATCTTTTTCTTCTTCAACGATATGTTATATGCTTTCTATTATTTTTTTGTATTTTACTACTGCAAATAACATATCTTTAACATGGTTTACGCATATTGGTTGGTTTTCCTGTTGTTATTTGAATGACTGCCAAAGTTCGTCTAATCCGCAAGAAAGATAACTAATTTAGATAATAAAATTATCAAAACATGTAACATGTCAAACAGGGTCTCTTATTATAAAACAGTGATTTTAAAAAATAACATAAATTATCACAGGCCTGTGATGAACAAATTGTTTAAAATATAATCAGTGATTTTTATAGTTCTTTGTACGCTGCTTACGGAAAATAATAAAAAAATTCTATTACGCACAGTTTAGTCGGTAGCAACACTGAATAGCTGTCAAACCTTTGTTTGCTTTCCTCATACAGTGTGTCTCTTGACTCTGTACTGTATAGATGTGTTTTCTGATTTTTGTTGAAGTGGCAAGTGTTTCATTTTATATTTTTTGTTGTTAATTATAATCAACAACGTAAATTGTGCTTCTAGAGCATATGATACTTCACCCGATTGTTTCTGCTACACTTGTGGTAACTATGTTGTTAAAAAGCAACAAAGAAACATTTCCGATTTTGTTAAAAAAAATTGTTCCCTTAATTTGGGATGAAGTTTAGGCGATTAAGATAAACCTTGGGCTCCCCACAAAGTATGTTCAATTTGTGTTAGAGAATTGAGACAGTCGAGTCAAGGTAAAAAACAATCGTTTCGTTTTGGCGTTCCCATTCCGTAGACGAAACCTAAAAATCACAGTGATGACTGTTATTTTTATTCATGCAACTTAAAAAATAAAAAGGAGATATCTTATCCTAACATTCCATCAGCGATCCGCCTTGTTCCGCATGGGCCTAGTATACCGATAGAGTCTCTACCAGTTAGTCTAGATGACGTTTTAGATAAGATAGACATATTGCCTCAACCGTGTGCTAATGAAGAAGACAGTGAGATCAGTGACATTTCTGATCCTGGCGCAAGCGAACGTATGCCTTTCACTCAGTCTGAATTGAATGATTTGGTTAGAGAGTTAGGACTTCCAAAAGACTCAGCGGAGGTTTTAGGTTCAAGATTAAAGGAAAAACATTGTTGGCTTCTGGTACGTTTTTTTAGTGGTATCGACATAGAGAAAAGGATTTCGTTTTTTATTTTTCTCAAGAGTGTGACCTAGTTTATTGTAACAACGTCTCTGGAATGATAGCAGATCTCAATGTTAAGTATGTACCAGAAGATTTTAGACATTTTATTGACTCCTCAAAAAGAAGCTTGAAAGCAGTTCTTCTACACAACAGCAATAAGTATGCTTCAGTACCTGTTGGTCATTCAGTTCACTTAAAGAAAACATACCAAAACTTTAAAGTGGTTTTTAACAAACATAGCTATTTAAGCCATAAATGAACTATTTGTGGAGATTTAAAAGTCATTTCACTGTTGCTTGGTCAACAGAGTGGATACACAAACTATCTATATTTTCTTTGTAAATGGGATAGCCGTAATAGAAAACAGCATCACATTAAGAAAAAATGGCCAGTCGGAATAACCTTAGAGGTCGGTATAAAGAATATTGGGATGAATCTTTTCAATCCAAAAAAAGTTTTGCTTCCTCCGCTTCACATCAAATTGGGTCTGGTGAACCAATTTGCGAAGGCCTTATGAAAGGAAGGAGAATACTTTCGATATCCTAGTCAGTAATTTGCTGGTTTATCTAAGGCGAAGTTGCAAGAAGGAATATTTGTTAAACCTAACATTCGAAAACTTATGAAGAATGACAACTATGGGAGAAAATAGACCTAAAAGGAAAAGCATCTTTAAACTTGTAACCAGATTTCTTGGGAACAAGAAATATGCTAACTACAAGACTGAAATGTTGGAAAGCTTCAAGAATTTAGGCTGTAACATGAGTCTAAAAGTATATTTTCTCCACTCACACCTAGACTTTCCAAACAATCTTAGCTCTGTCAGCGAGGAACAAGGTGAAATATTTCACCAAGATATAAAGGAAATGGAAAAGCAATATCAAGGAAGGTGGAATGTTAACATGATAGCAGACTTCTGCTGGATGTTGAAAAGAGACGATCCCCAGCGATCCTACAGCAGAAGAAGCACAAAACAAAGTTATGATGGGAAGCGAAAACGGTACTACAAGGACTATTAAACAAGAAGATCATTCAGTTTTACTAATTTTGTGTTGTTTTATGAAAAATATTTGGTTACTTATGATTTTAATAAAACGTAAAATAAAATATACATTCCATAATTTTTTGTATTTGGCTTACTATTCTAAAATACATCTGCTTTTTATGAGAAAACCCTACGTGATAGAAACTAACGGTTTTCGTTTTGAATTTAGCCCAAAAAACACACAATAATAAGTGACTAAAGTTAAAACAGATTTTAAAAAATATTTTTTTGCAAGCCTGTGTTATTGACATCAGCAAACATAAGCTAAATTTTTAAAATATGCATATTACATAAGAATTCTCTCAATCTTGAAGGAAAAAAGGCATTCGTACAATTAAAATAAGCTTTAAGGGTATAATTAGATTTAACATTAAAAATACATTGGTAAACAAACCGCTGTAAAATGTGATTGTAAGAATCAAATAGCGACTACGTAAAATGGGGGCAAATAATATCAAAAAGAGAAATACGACTGAAGTAGATTCGGAGAAATGTTTGTAGCTCTCCCAAGACAATAGTAAAACAGTAATTACACACTTAAAAGTAACTTATCTAAACTGTTCCATTCTTTATATTTGTGTTTTAACATTTCCATTTGATCTACAACCTTTTTTTGACTTCTACAATCTACAGAATTTTATATTTGCTCTTATTTATATTATAAAATTATCGCATACCCCTTTTATTTATTGTTTTGTCAATTTATTTATATAGTGAGTAAGCACAATACCAAGTATGTAGCATAGTACAGAGTCTGTCTCGAAAATATAGAGCCAATATTACTATAATAAAAACAGCGCGACAGCTATCTAATCTGGCAGCTCGTAGGAGTAGATCATAAAGCGCCGGGTCAATTGGAGTTTAAACGCTGGTAAGTGAACACCTGTGCTATGTGCTCATGTTTCAGTGTTTGCAATGACTGAGAGAATGGAGTAGCAAATTTGTGTGAAATTTTGTGTTAAAGCTAAAACATTTGTCCATCCAGTAGTACGCGTTCCTAAAGATCAGCAACAATCAGAACACCAGAAAATGTTCAATGTCGCAGCAAAACTCTTTCAGCAGTTGCCAATAATTTACTTCGACTGCAATTAAACTAAACATCTTTAAGAGGGTCACAATCAATAATGAAACGCGGGTCTAGAGCTACAATCCAGAAACAAAGGCTTAATCGTCCCAATGGAAGTTTTCTATCTCGATACTTTCGAAACAGACCACGTAAATTAAACCACATATACTAGTCAGATTGCTTTAAAATATTGAAAAATTAGATTTCTTTCAAAAAAGCACATCAAAGACGTGAAATTTTAATGGTAGTTTCTGCATTGCGGCGCATTGCGGTTGACAAAACTTGAAAAATGATACTGGGGCATAGATCCGTTACTCTTTTGCAAGGATCATTTTTCAGTTAATCCCACCCGACGTGACATCGACATCTGACCCATTTCCGCCTCAAGTGGCCGCAAACTGCGTCTTTTGAATCAAACCATTCCGACGTAAGAAATCCGCATTTTGTATAGCAGGATACGCCAGCATTATGCAGAAATAAAACTTCAAAGGACCCTTCCGCATCGCCTCGTTTGACGGTATAAGTAAATTCTGGAGCTCGCTTATATTTACGTATGAATTACTCACAGGCTCATGAATATTTTGTACTGGGGTTATGCATAATATTTGGTCACCTTGGAAGACTTGAATATTTTTTATCAACGAACTTTTCTTTTACGATCTATAAGATTTGAGATCTAATCTAAAGGAAAGTACTAAACTGGGATTAATTGAATGTGTACACATATCGAAAGGATGACGTTTTGAGCATCGTTATTATTTAGCACTAATTTGCAGTTCAGCAAGGAGTTCAACATTATAATTAACAGTGAAAAATTAATAACATTTTAGTGCTTCTTGTGTTTGCTGCTATGAGCTTTATTAAGATGGCACACGAGATACTAAGCGTGATAAAACCATTGTTCTTGAAGTTTATGCGCCATAAATTTTTTGCATAAGCTGCATGTCTGGAAATTAATTGCTGCTATAACGCAGTTGTAACTTTAGTCCTAAATGAAGTAGCGTCTGTACTTTATTGGCCTGCAACCATTAATTGTTTGTAATGTCAGCGCAAAACAAAAAATAATTATATACAACGCAGAATTTAACAAAAATATTTTCTAAGATTCATTACAAAAGTGAAATTAACAAACTCAACTTTTATAAAATTTTACAATGTGACACATCTCGAAATTTACAATACTATACTAATAGACAAGTTTAAACAAATTTCTAACAACAAAATTTTGATTAATTAGTACTAAAGATGGAGCGTTTTTGGAATCATTTTAGATGGTAAAGTATATGATATAGATTCATAGATGCTTCTGTTTATACTAATTAAAACACTTTCATTACATGAACGCTATTAACAATAGACAATCTTTAATAGCATTTTTTTCTAAAAGCTTTCTATAATATAAGGTACCTACCCAATGAAAGATTGCGGGATGGAAAGTTTGGGGCTGGCGATTGGTAGGAGCTGTCAAATAAATGTTGTGACCCAACTCATATGCCTTTGAACCTTTACACACTGCGGATCACTTGCAAAGTGAGCAAGTGCTTATTTTTCATTAAATTTAAAAAACCTAAGACCGAGGTGCTTTATTGTATTACATAAAGCCTACACTAATGATGCTTTATTGAAAGCTGAAGTGCTTAAGTAACACAAAGTGTATAGAGAAAAAGAGTTTCACATTTCTGAAAATGCGACTAAAGCCGTTTTGGATTTTGAACATGTTAGATTGGTAACTAATAAAATGGAACCTTCAAAACTCGTTGTTTTTCAAGATTTTTTAAGACAAACACAAGAATTTCTCGTGAAGTTTTGGCCCTGTGGAGAGTGAGCCTGATTTTTAAAAGAAGTGACAACTGGTAATAAAACGCCAGCGCTTTTGAGTACAATTTGCAGAGATCCGAGTGGCACATTACCAAGTTTCCTCGGCCAAAGGAGACTCAAATGAGCAAATAAAAAATAAATGCGATTATTACTTTCTTTTGCTATGGTGCTTAAGGAATTGGTACCACCTGAACAGACGATCATCGCTGAATTTTACATGGAAGTTCGTATATGTCTAAAGAAAAGAGTTGCGCACGTTCGCCTGGAGATCGCCAACACCTGGAAAGAGAGTCTGGCAAAACAAAACGTGTCAATATTGTTCAAACCTTTCTACAGCCTGAACTTGATCTTCCCTGATGCTCAACCTTATTTTGAAGATATTCAATTGAATATATTCAATTAAACAGAATTTCTGGAATCAGTCTTGTTACTTTCCAGGTGTACCTCGTAGTTTGATACAGAAATTCCGTCACATAAACGTCAGTTTCAACAATTTAAAGCCATTGATGTCATTCTCAAACATTCCAAAGATATTCGTCTTGAAGTCAGCAGTTACACTTTGAGGGCGTTCTTTTTAGAATCGCAATAACCTCTGACATCTATAAAATAAATTGTAAATATCTTAGCACACTTCTTCGGATTGTGTGTGTTTTGATTAAATAAGCAATAAACTATCAAAATTATACAACACAGTCTATGTTCTTGTTTCTTAAGAAAGTGCCCTTAGCACCTCCTCCTTAACAAGTCTTCTTTATCGCAAATTTCTTAGACTTCAACTGATTTAATGGCCAATTTTGTTCTAAGACTTTTTTAAACCTCATTTTTTTTAATAAAGTATATATGGCTATATATACTATCGTTTACTTTCCGTTAAACCATTTTCAAATACAGTATATATAATATCGTTTATCTATTTGACAGCTTCATAAAAATTTCCCTACTCTTTCGAGGGTCTCGCCGAAAAGCTACTACGTCTTTACGGATTATAAAACCAAACTAAGTTATTGGGTTTAAACCCTGTTCTTTATTATTTAAACTAAAATCCTTGTACCGTTAGGTGTCGGATTGTAAATATATATATATATATATATATATATATATATACATTTCATTTTACATTTTCATGAATTTTATCTTTCCATATCCTCCTGTCTTGGGCTATTCCATGAATGTCACACCACTGGATTCCCCGTTTAACCGCTGCTTGTCTTACTTGTTCTTCCCATCTAATCCTAGGTCTTCCTACTTTGTTTTTCCCCTGGGTTCTAGCTTCGTAGACTTGTCTTGATATTCTGTTTTCATCCATTCGGAGCAGATGTCCTAACCATCTCAGTTGTCTTTCTTCTATAATAGTTCCTATTGATTTTATATTCCTTTGTTCTAATATTTTTTCATTTCTGACTCTGTCTATTCTAGTAATTCCTTCAATTTTCCTGAGGAATCTCATTTCCATTGCCGTAATCCTACTTCTATTACTACTTGACATTGTCCAGGATTCGCTGCCATAAATCAATGACGGTCTTATTACTTTTTTATATATTTCAGTTTTTACTCGTTTTGAAATCTCCCTTTTACCAAAGAATGAGTTTTTGAGCATATTATAAGATCTTCCAACCTTTCCTAACCTCTCCGTTATCTCTTTATCTATTTTTCCTCTGTCCTCTATTGTCGTACCTAAATAGTTGTAGCTACTAACTTGTTCTAGCTCTTCCCGTTCTAGATTTATTCTGTGTTTTATTTCATGTGTCGATATTACCATGGTTTTTGTTTTGTTTATGTTTATTTTCATATTTATCTTCTTAAGTTCTTCTTGATAACAGTTCAGGTTCTTTTGTAGGTTTTTCTCTGAGTCTGCTAACAGTATCATGTCATCAGCAAATAGTAATTCTTGGAGAGTTACTTGTTTCATTTTCCAGTTTCCTATTTTCATCTTTACACATTTTTGTTTACATATTTTTACCACATCATCAACTAGTACAGAAAACAATAGGGGGCTGAGAACACATCCTTGTTTTAGACCGATTTTTGTTTCGAACTCAGTTGATTCATCATTGTGTGTCCTAACTATATTTATACTGTTACTATATAACATTTTTAGCACCTCAATCATATCACTGCTTACCCCTCGCTCTTTTAAACTTTTCCATATATCTTTTCGCCTCACTCTGCTTTTTGCTTTTTGAAGGTCTATGAAACAGATATGCACTTCCTGGTTCTTTTTTAGTAATTTTTCTCCCAATTGTCTAACAACAAATATTAAGTCTTGAGTGCTCCTTCCTTTTCTGAAACCATGTTGTTGATCTTCTAAAGTTGGTTCTAGCGTTTCTCTCAGTCTTCTCTCTAGTATTCTTGTAAATACTTTCGCAGGTGTGCTTGTCAATGAAATACCTCTATAGTTTGAGCATTCTTTCGTCTCACCTTTCTTGTACAATGGTAGAATTACACTCATATTCCAATCCTTTGGCATTTCCTTTTTCTTCATAATTTCATTTAGCAGGTTACGGAACTCTTCTTTTGCTCTCTCTCCCATATGCTTTAGCATTTCTGATGTAATTTGGTCCTGACCCGGTGCTTTGCCATTTTTAATTTCTTTATAGCTTCAGCGATTTCCTCTTTGTAACTGGTTGCTCCTTATTTTCTTCCTCTTCTTCTATTATTATGTCCTCTTCTGTTTCCACTATTCCTTCTTCTTCTTCTTTTATCTCCATCAGCTGTTCAAAATACTCTTTCCATCTTTGTAATATTTCTTTTGCTTCCGTCAATACATTTCCGTTTTTGTCTTTTATATTCTTTAGCCTTGAAGTTTTTGTTTTCTCAGATGCTTTAGCGTACTATAGAAGAGTTTCTGGTTTTCTGTATAATTTTCATTCATTTTATGTCCGAATTCTTCCCATGCATCTTTTTGCATCTTTGACCAGTTTATTTACTTCTATTCTTGCTACCTTGTATATGTTATGATCTTCTTCTGATCCACTTTGCATGAATTTCTTCCATTTTCTTTTTATCCTTTACTTTTGTTGAATATTTGTTGTCCACCACCTGCTTTTTAATAGATGTATTTGTACACTTGGTTACACCACAGCTAGTTTTTGATGCGTCCAGTAAGGTCTCCTTAAATATTTTCCATTTACGTTCTATGCCGGTAGTAGTTAAGGTTTGCGCAAGTTTTTGTCCACACTTTCTTGGTACTTTTGCCTAATGTCTATTTCTTTCAACCTATAGCATTTAATTTTCTTTTGTTATCTTTTGTCTTTTTCTGCTTGGTTACTTGTTATATTTATCTTAAGTTCCATTTTCAGTAGGTAATGGTCGCTGCCTATTTCTGCATGTCTTTTACTTTGACATCTTTCACCTTTTCCAAGTTTTCAGTATTTACTATAAAGTAATCAATGATCGATCTTTCATTTCTGGATTTTATTTCTCTGGTATACTTATGTATCTCTTTGTGTGTAAACTTTGTGTTTGTTATAACAAAGTCATTTTCTATACACAGTCCTATTAATCTATTTCCGTTGTCATTTCTTGTTACCTCGCCGTTTTTCCCCATATATCTTTCAATTCCCCTATTGTCTCTTCCTACTCTCCCATTTATGTAGCCCATTATTATTATATTTCTTTCCTCTTTATCAATTTCGGACTGCAATGTTTCGTAGAACGTATCTTTTTCTTCTTTTCTTGCATTTTCATTTGGCGCATATGCCACTAGTATTGACCATGTATTACTTCCATCCATCTTTATTTTTACGGCCATTAATCTTTCGTTTATAAATCTTTCCTCAATAATCGTTTTCACTTTGTCTGGTTTGACTACCAATCCCACTCCTCCCGCTCCTCTTTCCTTTTGTTCTACTCCTGACCAAAACAGCCAGTATCCTTCTCTCAATTCTTTCATTCCTCGTCCTTTTCTTTTTGTCTCTGTTACTCCTAGATAGTCCACATTTTGCATTTTCATTTCTTCAATTATTTCGTCTTCCTTTCCTGTCATTTTCCTCACATTCCATGTACTAAAATTTATTATACCTTTCTTTTGTTGTACCTTTGCCTCTTTTATATTATATATTTTTGCTTTTCCATTATGTTCATTTTCCTTATCCATAGCTTGAGTTGTTTTCTTTATCCGTCCTTTATTAAGTACTATTAGTTTTTTGTATTCCTTGCAGTTTTAGTTATCTTCAGCATCTTTTCTCTTAGCAGTTCATCCGAATTGTTTTCCGGTGATCTTTGGCTTAGAGTTCTCCCTTTCTTCGAGTACTCCCCCTTCTGTATCCCATCCCCCTTTTGTGAACTTTCTATATCTTCTGTTGTCCTGCTTGTTGTATTTTTCGATACGTTTTTATACAATTTATGTGTGTTGGAACTCCAGTTATATCTTTCTCCATCTATAGTTATTTTTCCGTATCCCATTTTAACTTCTTTTCCTTTTTCTCTTTCTTCTCTCATAATTTTACTTATTTGGGCCTGCATTTTCTCTCTTCATATGTTAGGTCGTTTTCGATGTAAATACTTGTTCCCTTCAGCAGCTTCTTTTTGACATGAGTTCTCTTTATCCTCCCACGAGTTCAATTCCACAATCACCATTTTTTATTTTCTCCTACTGCAATATTATATCCTTTCTTGACTTTGAGTTCAATGTTTAGCTTGTTCTGTATTAAATTTTCTACTTCCTCTTTAATCAAGTTATTATCTACTGTCACACCTTTTATGACCACATTATTCCTTCTTTTTTCTCTCTCCTGTTTCTCAATCGTTGCTTCTAATTTCTTAATTCTATTTCCAAAATCTTCTTTTTCTGCTTTCCACTCTTCAGCTTTCTTCTCCCATTCCATTTTGACCTTATTGAACTCTTTGTTTATTTTCGTAAGCTCCGCCTTCAATTCACTGTGTTTCTCATTGAATTCTGCTTTTATCTCGGTCTTTAATTCATCTAACTTCTGTATTATTGCCTCCATATCTGTAACTTGTATTTCTGTTGTAAGTTTTTCTTCTTTATGATACCTCTTCTGTATTGTGTCTTCTTTTTTTAGCGATCTTTGTATTTTTACACTCTTTTGGAATGCTATCTGATCTGCTTCCCACTTATCGAACTCCTCCGGATCTTCCAGACTACTTTCCCGGTTATTACACTCTAAATTTGTGTTTGCACCCCTTACTCTTTCCTGCTTTCTAACTTCTTTCTTATTATTCATGTATTTGCGTTTTTCTACACTCTCTGATCCTACACACCACCGTGATTACTTTATACTGGCCGTGTGTTAACGCGATACTCTCTGTACGACACGCGCTTCTTTACGGTAGCGCGTCCCACACACTGTAATGACCTTCTAGTCTTTTGTTTATTTTTATTTGTTGTGTATACAGTTCTTATCGTTCACCAGTTTATCACGGAGTTCAGCCGCGGCGCCTGACCTCGACCGCTTACCCGCGATTAGCCGCGCGATGCATCGTTTCAAGCCGCTCAATTTGTTAGCACCTAGTATACTCGAGGAAATTACTATATTATTTTTAGTTTTTTGCCTTAGATATCCACGCACTTTGGTTCCCTATTTTTCTACTAGTAATTACACTGCTTGCACTTGTCACTGCTTCGTGAAAAATATTTATATGTGGGATAGCGCCCGTAAAACGAGTAAATTTATCGCCACTAAACACTTTCACGTCCATTTCCCGTGGTCACCATCTCGAACCTCAAACCTTGTTCTTTAATAAGTAAAGGGTTTCCAAAAATTCACGCAAAAAGTAATTTTGATAAAAAACACGGGTTTTTAATTAGAAATTGTAATTTTTTATTAATTCATAAAGTATACAACATAGGGTTACTTATGGAATAGAATACCGGGTAAGTGGTTTCCACGACTTTGCTGGCACATGCGCACTCTTTTGTTGAAAGTTTCTATAACCATTTTCCACAAATGTGGCTAATTTCCTCCTTCGTAGCGGGGGTGGTCGTAAATTTGTTGACATAACCTTGGACTTTAAAAAAACCCAAACAAAAAAGTCCAACAGCGTTAAATCGCACGATCTGGGCGGTCAATTATAATTACCAAAACGGAAAATTACACAACCAGGAAATGAGTGATGCAGTAATTGAATTGTTTCGTAGGTTGTATGGCATGTGGCGCCGTCTTATTAAAATCACATGTTGTCTACATCCATATCTTCCAATTTAGGCGAAGAAAAATGGTTTGATGATGCCTCCAGTCCAAAATCTGCACTAAACATGTAAATGCATTTGTTGTTCAACAATCACTCGTGGATTTTTTAACCCCAAAATACAACAATTTTGGCGATTAACAAAGCCCTCATGATGAAAATGAGCTTCATCGCTGAAAATGATTTTGTCCGAAAAATCAGCGTCCACTTGTTGTTCCATAATTCATTCGACGAGGTCTCTTCGCTGTGCGTGGTCACTAGATTACAGTTCTTGAGTCAATTGAACTTTGCAAGCATAAAGATGCAAATCTTTCGTAGAGAGCTTCTCGAAATGTCCAATTCTTGTCCACGGTGTCGAATTGATGTTCCTGGACTCTCAGCAACACTCTCACGAACTGCTTTGATGTTTTGTGTTAAACACCTTGTTGAAGGGCGGTCAGAGTGTCTATTGTCAGTAACTGATCCAGTCTTCCTAAATTTTTTAATTAATCTCTGCACAGTTGATGAATTTAAATCACTATTCTGTCTATATTTTGTACGAAAATTGCGAACTGTAGCCGCCAACCTTTCATTATTTTTAAAATATTGGTCAACACTAAAAACCCGCTGTTCTTTTGTGTAGCACTCCATTTTTAATAATCCTCAACTGTCAGCTATTAGGCTGTTTTTTGGCAACCAATGGCGCAAAACTTAAATCTTGCGTGATTTTTGGGATACCCAATATAAAGTCGTGCAGGTCTTGCACTTGGTCGCTTGATATCAATGTTTGTCCAGGCGAGATTTTATATTGTACTAAGCTGTGTTTATAATTGATTTACATAATCATATCCGGCAACATATTTTTCTAATAATCTACTTTCAAAATAAACTACAGCTAGACCTTCCTTCTAAACATAATTCAGGCCAACATTTGACCAGTGCTTTTATAAATAGCAAACGGGTAAGCTATTAAAGTAGATGAATATATTAATATCAGTTTTGTTGTTATAAAGAACATTTAAATTTTATTTTTCATCCGATTCATCATTTGTAACATTTAAAAGGTACCAGTTTAAGATTGCATACTTGACCTAACGAATTTTTAATGAAACCCTAAATCGATATGGTTTTAGCAACAAACATATATCTTGATTTCCAAAGGAGAATGAAACAGAAATAGAAATTATTTCTTTTCTAATTTATTGACATTAAGATTTATTAACATTAACAGCAAAGAAAGTTATTTTTCTACATAATCCCCTGATCTACAGCATGAATGATATACAGGTATAAATTTAAAGAATTTAGTATTGGAAAAGTAAGAATGATAAAACTTTTATTCTTTCGTTGTTTTGAAGAGGAAAGTATGCGGTTCAATGTATAATATTTTCAAAGTAATTTCCGTCAGATTCAACCACGTGACGGAAGCAAGTCTCAAATCACCAATAGCGCGAACTCGCATGCCATCTGGGATGGCCAAGATCTCTTCGGAGATTTGATTCTAGAGTTCTTCGATGTTGTTCGATTTCGGAACATACACTCTGTGCTTTAAATAACCCCATAAAAGAAGTCACAAGGGTTGCGATCGGGTAAAAAATCCGGCCATTCAAACACCCCCACCCTGCTTTTCGAGTTGCATCTAGGGTAATCAGTCTATGCCCTAACGTTTTGGACAAAAGAGCAAAGTTGCCTTAAGATTGATGAGCTGTGGTGCCATCTTGTTGGAACTAATACTAGTTAATCTTCCTTTTCTGCTTGGAAATTGGGTTAAACTTTTCGAGCACCTCTTTCACATATCTTGTGAGAAAGTGGTAAGATATTGCACACCAGGCGCAGACTTTTGGAGGTGCAGGGGGCATAAAACGCTCAAATAAGGGTTTTGTGAGTCTCAATAGCGCTGATTTTCGTTATTAACACAGCCTTCGAGCTCGAAATAGGCTTCATCTGTAAAGTGGATGTGCTTGATGTCGGTCTGCATTTCGTTAAATGCTAACAGATCTTTATTTGCAAATTCACGGCTCCTTTAAATATTGACCGTGATAAGCGGGTGTCGAATCTGAATTTTGTATGGAAATTCAGATCCTGGTGCAGCATCTTGAGGGCACTCGATTGACTCATTGCAAGAGTCTGTGCTGTCCTTCCGGACCACGTAATAGGCTCTTCTTGGAATAGGGCTCTCGCCTCCTCCACAGCCTCAGGGGTAGTTACAATAACCGGACGACCTGCCATCCTCTCCCTTGTCGTCTAGTACAGTGCCCAGTCTTTTAAACTTTTCGACTGTTCTAATTTAACATGGTAAAAAATAAAAAAATAAAAATTAGTGACTTAAAAAAAATAATTTTTACCTTGTGATAGTAGGTACGGTCAATGTAATGTGCTTCCCAAATTGGATGTGGAACTTCCTAAGTGCCGCTGTAGCCGATTAGCCATTTTGGTAGAAGGCCTTGACCATAAAGACCCGTTGGTCCGTCGGGTAAATAGTTCTCGCAAACGCCACTGATTGTGATTTCAATGTTTGTAAACGAAACCTTAAACCATCATCTAACAAAAACTAACGTTACTTTTTGTTTGAGTCTAAAAACACAAGAATGGTAGAGAAATCATATTTATCGTAACATAAAATGTACCCTGTAGAAACACATTTTTAATAACTAGTTTTTTGATCCTGTTAGAGTAAAATAAATATGGCTGTAATATTAGCCAATCCCAGTACTAACGTTTCGACAACAACGTTATCACCAAATTTCTGTTTTCCAAGTGAATATTTTAGTAGCACAAAAAAATAGAAATTATATAACGATGACTCAGGACTGCAGAAATGGTGCTCCTGAACAAACCCCCATTTTTGTAGAATTTGAGCGACTGTACAGATTCTTACCTGAAACGCCCAGAATCTGCAAAAGAAAATTTAACGTAAATTTGTATAACATTTGTAGCATCACATTTTCTCCAGTCCAATTAGTAAAATAATTCGTGGTAACAAAGCTACATTTAGTGTTTTGGCGAGTCTTTGGAAACAAACACAAAATATCAACTTACACTCTTTTTATTGTCTTTTTTAAATTGTATAGCTTTATAGGCGCTTTCATTTTTTTAGAATTCGCATTTTTGGTGCTATTTTTTACGCCTTCCTTGCAGTTCACTCAACAGAATTGATTCTCAGCCAATTCCAAACTGCTTACTTCTCAAACTTCTAACTTTTTATTCCATGTTTATCTTCAGTTCTTCCACTAAACTTCTTATTACTTTTTCATTTATTTTTAGTTTTTTCAATTTATTACTCAAATTCTGAAATATTTTTCTCATGTAATTGTTTAAAAACTTTTATTTATTTTCTTACATTCGCCTTTTTCTCGAACTTCGAAATTGTTCGTCCGCTATATTTTATTTTTTGAAATTCCTACTCTTTGGCCAAATTTGTAGATTATTTTTTTACTCTTTTTCTTATAATTATATAAATTTTGGAATTGCCTCTAAAATACATTTTTTCTCCAAATTTTCTAAAGTTTTATAGTGTTCTAATTAAACGTTATAGTTATTCTTCAGTATTTGTTTTTAACTCTTCTTATACTTATAATTCGTTTAAATAATTATTTTCCAAAATCCTAGAATAATTTTCTAAATGGAGAGTTACAAAAAGGTTCCTGAATTTCTACCTTTGTGAGTCAAAGCTTGTAGAAGTTTTTCTTGTAGCACACTTATTATTGCTTATTCTTAATTTTTTTCTTAGTTCTGTCACTTTCAGTATATGTAACTGGACTTGTTTTGACTCAATGTCATAATTAAATATTTAAGAAATACTTAACCTCTTCTGCTTGCCATTAGTTCCACTGTTAAAACAAACTTGGTTGATTTAATTATTTATTTAAATTCAAATATTATTAATAACACTGTGCTTTTATTTCTACATTTGAATGGCTTATAACTAACTAATTCACTGACATGACTAATAGAAACTGCTTCAACCCTGCCTTGAAGTATACTGAAATAGCCACAGCAGACACAATCTACATCTTTCGTGCCCAACGCTAATGACGTCAGGCTTTCAAGAACTCTCTTTATGTTTTGTATTACCTTCAAAACTAGGTTTGGCAACATATTTATTTATTGTTTACTTATAAATTTGTATTCGCCAACTTATACATCAAGGGACGATCAAAGCACATTATTATAAATAATTTCGGTTATGAAAACCGCAACTTTTGAATAAATCCTAATACTTACATCAGAAACCTCAAGCTTGTCTATGTAACCAAGATCAACCTAAAATATGTCCAAATGGAAATCGAGAAAGGCACTAGGCAAGATAAAACTAATCCAGACATACGGCCTCCAACATCACCTATGGTTTTTTAAAATGAAAAGTATTTATTCAACACTAGAGTTATTGAGGAAAAATAAATACTATCATCTGATAGGCATTAACTTTTCAAACGACATCTCAGATTTAGCAATTACAATAATCCCGATTCCCAAGGTATCGAATATATTTATCCAAAACGCTATTTAAAAAATATGGTAATTACTAGCATTAAATTAGTAGTAAAAAAGGAATTTCCAGTGACACTACAAGAATTACAATTACATGTTCATGATGCGGAAAATTATCATTTATTAATTATACCCAAACAACAAAAATAAAATTTCTTATTGTACTGTTGACAATTCAAATATACAAGTGATAAATCAGATATACTTCCATTTCTATCTCAGATAAAGAAGTGTTTGATAGACTTCTATAAAAAAGACTTCTTAATTTGTGGATAACCAGACTGAAGGATTAAAAGAGCTATGTCAATTTTCATCCTTTTATCTCGTCCATTTAAATAACTGCATAACATAACTCAAACCTAAACACAAAAACGTAGGTGCTCTCAAATGCTTAATTATCGACGTGTAAATCATACAGAAAACCACTGCCATTTACAAGCAAGATGCATCAAATTTACTACCGGTATGCATCACTATTCGAAATGCACCAAAACGTAAGCACAAAAGTCAAAATGTAGCAAACATGTAACAAACATCTTGCAAATTAGCAAGTAAGAAAATGTTTATTGAACAAAAAATACAATATGCAAATTAAATATAGTGTATATATATTTATATATATATATATATATATATATATATATATATATATATATATATATATATATAGGTTATAGAACAAGAAATCAAACTATCTCTTAACAAAAACTCCATGGAGGTCTTCCTACATCAACGCAAAAACATATCCAGGTGCAATATGCGGCTCAGACCACCAACTACTAGTAATAATGATACGTATTAAACTCAAAAATGCTACTAAACAGCAATATAAAAAAGTTTTAGGGATAGTGAACAACGATCAATTTCTCAATCAATTAAAACAAAATGAGCCAAAATATAATACTAACTCATCCACCTAACAAATATGGCAAGATGTTAAAAACAGGCTATTGGAAACAGCCAATAAAAATATGACCAAACACTGGATATCCGAAAACACGCTCAAACTAATAGAAGAACGTAAAGATACAGCAAAAACCGGATTACATAGAGACGAAAATAAGAACAACTGGCAAAGACTAAACCGCGAAATAAAAAAACATGCAAACAAGACAAAAACAACTATTACTCTGAGATATGTAAAGAAATCGAAAACCATGCAATCACAAACCTGTAGACATCTTTCGAAAAATAAAATTTTTGACGCGCGATTTCAAACCCAAAACTTGAGCAATCAAGATCAAAAAAAGACATACACGACATAACAGAAACATGGAAACAAAACCGCCATCAATTATACTCTATAAATCTAAGCCAACAAAAAATTACACACACAGTGGACAACTACAATGAAGAACCCGATATATTAAGAAGCGAAATAGCATCTGCTATAAACAAACTGAGAGCAAGAAAATCCCCTGGCCTAGATGCAATAACAGCTGAGATGATCAAAGCAGCGGACCAAACGGAAATTGAAGAGCTATACACCTTACGCAACAAAAAAGGTAGCATCACTAAATGCGAAAACTAACGAACAATCGCATTAATATTAAATACCAGCAAGATCCTCCTTTACATAATTAACAAAACCTATCTAAATTTCCAAATACCAGCGGAACAAACAGGTTCTATAGCAGGAAGAGGCAGTAGAGATCATATAATAAAACTGAGAAAACTAATAGAAAAAGTCAGGGAATTCAACATTCCCCTATACATCTACTTTTTTGACTATCGTAAAACATTCAATAAAGTTGAATGGCACAAACTGTGGGAAGTATTAGACGAAATGAGAGTAGATCAACATATAATATCTCTCATAAACAGCTTATCTGTTATCTGACGAATTCCATCCACAGTGTAGGTTAAGGTAAGGCTGTCGCAGCTCTTTAACATATATGGAAAATTTATAACGAGAAGAGCCACAGAAAACTTTGAAAGTGGTTTCTGAATCAAGGGACAAAAGTAAACAACTTAAAATACGCCGATGATACGGCTCTGCTCGCAATCAACGAAGAACTACAAGACTTCAAAGAACGGGTAGAAACAGAAAGCTCTAAATTAGGACTGGAACTAAACATATCTAAAACAAAGTTCTTGATTATAGACAGACCACATAACAACAGACCCGACATACAACAAATAAATAATTAGAAAGTAGTACAACACTACACATACCTGGGGTCACTAATAACAAATTACGGTTCAACAGAACAAGAAATCAGGAAGAGATGTAAAATAACTAGAACGGCTATGAAAAAATTAACACGAATATGGAAAAACAACAACATATCAAAAAAAATAAAATGCAGGCTGATATAAAGTTTAATCTTCCTTATACTAACATACGGCAGCGAATCCTGCACTCTCAGACAGAAAGAGACAAAGAAAATTGATACCGTAGAAAGGTTCTATGGACCAAGAATGCTGAACATCTCATGGACAGAATATCGAACAAATATATTAACACTTCAAGAGCTTAACATTAAAATACGACTGTCGAGCGAAATACAACTCAAGGCACTAAGATACTTTGGACATATTATGAGGAAAGAACCTGAAAATATGGAAAAATTGGTAAAACAGGGGAAGGTAGAAGAAAAAAGATCCAAAGGTCGATCACCTACCAGATGGATGGATCAAATCACAAAGCTAACCGGAAAATCTAAGCATATATTCACTATCGCAGCACAAGACCGAGCAAAATAAAGAAAAGCAATTGAAGATGCCGCAGTGGCTACTACATTCATTTATATTCTCATTTTCTCAAATAACACATCATAATTTTATCATTACATATGCCTTTCTAACAAGCTATAATATAGATAAATTAATAATTACTGGAAAGAACCCAACAAACAACGAAAAGTTTAAAATTTTACAATATACACAATTATGTAACACGTTTTACATTAGGAGTACAATAATAATTATTAAGTGCTGATTATCTGCTTATTCATATGAAATAAAAACCTAAAAGTAGCGGCTGTTAATCCAAAACATATAAATAAGGATAAAATAAAAATTGTTACAGATTATAAACAAACAAATTAATGAACACTTGAAGAAGACATTATAATTATATTCAAGAGTAGCACTGGAGAGGCAGGCGTGTAAATAGCCGCCCTCGTGTTGCGGTGTGCGAAACGAAGTACGGCCCATTTTGAAACGTAAACCGATAAGGCCCAAATTGTCTCTTAAACGGCCAGCGCGAAAGCGGATGGGGGCGGCTACCGATATCAACCGAAAGTAAAGCCAAATCGCTCACCTGAATCGGCTTCGGCTTCGTCGGCGATGGTCCACGGTGGCCACCTTGCTGCGCTGTCTTCGTGTATGTTGCGGGATGTTAAATGCGGCCGTACTGGACGTGATGCGGTGTGAATATGAGCGGGTTGTTAAGCACGACCGAATTCGCCGCGTTGCGGAGTGCGTATGTCGCCGGGCTTCGCGCCTGGTTTGGCGGTAGGTCTTTTGCGGGAAATTTTCATTCGACAGCACCTTTCATATCAAAGGGTGCCGCCGACGGCGTATGCAGACTTGTCGGCTGAGCAAAAGCCCATATGCCGTTTTGTGTGCGACGGCAAAACGTAGCGGCAGATATCAAAGCCGCCCAGCATGCCGCCGCGATATAAAAGCGTTTCAAGGGCGAAAAGGCCGCCACACCAAGCACCCTAATACTAGAAGTTGCAGAACTAGTAATTCCAGCAGACATATATTTAAAAACCTACTACCCTTACAGAAGAGATTGTCAACTTGACATATTAAATATTTGTTACTAAAAAACTTCAGAGCACCAATAAAACAAATTTTACTATTAGAACTTAAATTAAATTATCTTTCAGTACTATCACATTTAATAGCCCCCCCTTCCTTTTTCCAAATTAGTCATAACCACCCGGACTTGGTTGAATTTTAAAAATGTTAAACAAAATTGCAATATGTCTCGCTTTAAGTAAAATGAACAAGGAAACTGACGTTAAAATTGAAAAACTCGACTCAACCATTGCCTCGGCTATAGCCCAAGTCATTCAAACTATACGTAAAACAAACTACAGTAATATACCTGCCCATATATCGACTCTTATTATAAACAAAAACATTTGGAAATCGCATTGGTAATAAAAATTTTCAAGGGCCGCACAGAGCTAATTTATAATTTTCTAACAATTCCAAATAAATTGTATCTACCGAAATATATTTATTAATAAGCTTTCACTTATAAACCCTAATATTATATTTTAGAACGTTTCTAACAAAGTTCTCACTTTTCTAACCATCAGGCTCAACATCTGGGTAAGAATGAGACTTTCTAGCGACATGGAAAAAATACCGTGAAAGTAAAGCCAAATGTCCCTCAATGGGTTTTTTTTTTAATTTTTATATCATCTAAAATAATTATTTTTGATTGCTTTTCACCATTTTGAAATACTTTCAATATGGTTTTCGCATGACGCAATCTACGAAATAACAAGTACAGTCTAGAAATAATTGAAAATAAGTATGAAGATAAACTCATGTTTGATAGAATTGACCCGGTGCTTTTGCTCTACAATATATTGAAAGCCAATATTTTACACTATCTTCTACACATTATCAAAGATTTTTCGATAAAGCGCTCGTTTTTAGTGAGAATTAAATTTTCTCTTTCGTTAAGATAACATATTTGTTTGCGAACAGTGTTGCCATTGCGAAATATCAATTACAATAGAATATTAATACACTAATTTCCTGGTTTAACAAGTAGCGCATTAAATACTAGTAAATGGAAGTCCAAAACATTAATCCTACATAAATCATAAACGCCACCAAACATTGTCATAAACAATCAAAGCATTAAATAAAACCCTTCCGACAACGCTATCAACTATTTGAGGGGTTCACCTTGATAAAAAAAAAACTTAGATGAGCATCTCACATCTACAAGAGACTTAACTAAGCCTACTTGAGATTATGTATTTAATAATAAATAATAAACCTCCACTTAAATCAATAATCCATATTTGTATTTATCAATCAATTATAACCTACGCCTGTTAAGTATGGCGTTCCAAAACAAAGTACTTTGTAAAGTCTTCAACACATCCTAGTTTGTAGACAACTTTAAACTATATTAAGAAGCATATATACTGACCATGGAAACATTTATTGAAAATATTACAAAAAATTATTTTAGTAACATATATGTTTATAGCACCAGTGTCAAGAACATCTATACTAGAATCAAAGAAAAACTTTCACAAAATATATTCCGGTCGTTGAGTAAGAGCGAAGAGTAGCGTAACAGTAGTATAAATTGAGTAAATATAAAGTAAAAATACGATGATCTGATTTATTTAAAGAAAAGTTCTCTCATTTTATACTCTCAGCGTCAGAAGTAGGTTTGCGTGTCAAAATCATGTCCTGAATCTTCGATAATCGCCCCTTCGTAGAAAGTTACCCATACTTGGCTTGATCCATCACATTTGGCGACTCAAAGTCGTCGATGATCCTTTCGAACATTTGATAAATGCCTAAAATCGACTAATCCAATTTATGCATATAAATAAGGGTTGAACTCACAGACGTAATTGAAAGTATACTCTTTTTCAACTTTCACTTATTTAGATGATTTCGAAAACTTAAGCAACTCGAAATTGAGTAACATTTTAAATATATCTAAGAAAATCTAAGCAGTTCTCTAAGACACGCTATCTATAATATTTTGATGTATTGACTACATGTTTATATTAAATAATTTTTATGTTTACTGACTAAACAAATATTATGTTGCAAAAATACCGTAATGATATTTAAATATCCCTATAAATGTGTCAGCATTGTAAATTTTTATAGTTTATGGGTTTGAAGGATACCAAGGGACTTATAAATTTAAAGGCATATTTTAGTGAAGAGATATTATACTTATATGAATTAAGAGGCAATCCCATTTTTAAATCTTCCTTTAATATAATTTCACATCTCTAGTATTAAACGATGCCTTATAACTTCAGCTATTGTTCAAATTGTCAATAAACGTCGTCAAAATAATTGCAACAAAATATTGCATAGAAGATTCTATATAAACAAAAAGTAACAGCAAGCCGCCTAAAAATAAAATTTTGTTACTTAGTATTATCTCTGTTGAAATAGTAATTATGATTCATTTCTTTGCATTTTATATATACATGTTACTCATAATGTTACGCAACATCTATTTGTAATCTATTGCAACACATTTCCAAACGTTCCCCGTACCAAGACATCCGCATTCTAATAAGTCGGCGACTTACGTCATGCTTTCTAGACATTCAGCTGACGCGCACGTGTTTGTCGTCTGAATATTCACAAAGTTTTGAGTGCAGCGCTCTCGAAGATTTGTGGGTATTCGGGTATATCGGTGGAATATAAAAAATAAATATGGCACGGCAAACCACCGTGGCAAATTCCGAATTCAAACTTTAATTTCGGTTTTTAAGTGGAGCAAGCGGGCGAATCCAGACGAGAGTTGTATTTACATAAATAATGTGCAGTTAATTGCAGGCAGTGCGTGTAAATAAATAGTGTGATAAATTTGCATAATTGTAAGTACACTAAATAAGTAGTTTTAATAGATTAGTACGTTTTATTCACCACTGCCAAGAGCAGAAACGTTACAATTGGTGTTAGGTGTGGGGTATTTTTGCATTTGTAACGTGAGTAGTGGATAAATTAAAATAAATACAAGAAAGCATGGCCGCAAATAATACCACTTTTTAACCTAAACGTTGCAGACCTTAAACGTGGACTGGAGAAAACGGATTTAGAAGTTAATGGAAATAAATCCATATTACAGCTTCCACTTAAGCAAGTCTTATTGGATGCTGGTGAGTTTCCCGAATGTTTTTACTTTGAAATTATCTGGGATAAGTGCTATTCTAAGAGGATTAAAATCAGATTTAAAAGCAGATTTGAATTCGAATATAATAATGTAAAGGCAGATTTAGGATCGAACATGGACACATTAAGTTATAAAATAGATGGCCTCGAAGACAAATTTTTTAAAACATTGGAAGATAAAGTAAATGAAGTCTGAGAACAAATTCATAAAGTAAAAATAGCACAAGAGGAGAAAATGATCTTACAGAGAAAATAAAAGAAATTGAAGGTAGGCTTAGTGTCCCAATTAAGATCACTTTCAGTGGCGTGTTTGGCGAAAAATGCGCCAAGTGCAAAGGCCATTGTTAAACACTGACATGGTTAGGACTAAAGTCCAGCCTCCAATGTTTGGTTGTAAGTCTTCTTGGATAAATTATCAAAAACAATTCGAGGCGGTGGCTAGAGTGTATGTATAGTCGGAAATTAAAAAGGCGACTGCTTTAATTGTTGCTTTGCTATTATACATTATATATACATTAACGAGCAAGAAATGTGTTATGGCCATGCTCATATAGAGAAAGTTTACACACAACTGTAAAATCGGACACAAAAATTGGGAGTTTAAAGCAGATGCAGCTTGTCTTGTTCGTATCTTATACCCAACAGCCCCAGACGATGTCTCAGAGATGTTGTACGGATACTTATTGACGGCATTAACGATTGTGAGACTCAGCAAGCAATGAGATTAGCCAGACCAAAAACATTGATTAACGCACGCACTAGAATTTGAAGCGTCCAGAAGCCGTGGCAGTTATAAGACAACTAGCGGCAGATGCCAATGGACAAAATAAAGCATGTGTGAAGAACCTAGCAAAAAAAATGCGAATATTTAGGAAAAGGAAAGGCGATTGTGCTGCAGACATTGTGCAGGAGAACAAAAACAGGTTAATGGGAAAGAACCTTTGTCGACCCCTAATGGTGCAGCTCGGAGCACGAAAACGATCTGCGACTCTGGCGCATAATTCCAATGGTGTCTATGTCGATAGCCGAGTACATGAAAAATTGCATGGTTTCCTACTGGACACAGGCACGGCAAAAAAGATTGCGAGACCCAATGTTATCGAAACATCCGAACGTTTTCTGTCAACTAACTAGAAACTTCAGATAGCGACTGGGGCTTCAGCAAAAGTCTAAGAAAAGGTAAAAGTCAAAATAACCATCGGAAATGCTATCCTGAAACGTCGTATACTGATAGCTAACATTAAAAATAACGTAATCCTTGGAACGTACATTTTAAAAACTTATGGGTGTAAAGTGGACTTACAACTTGGGATACTGAAGATAAAAGGAGAAGAAGTTGTCCATGATCGAGACAAAATCCTAGCACTAGTGATAGTAGCTCATAACACTATACTCCCAAAACGCAATGGATGCAGTTTTGAATTGCAATCTTCCACCAAATAGGATCATCCTTATCAAGCCAAGTAATGATTAGAAGAAGACCAAAAAAAGGGTACTACTTATAAAGACACTGGTTTGGACCGACAGTGTGGCACCGGTCCGAATAATAATTGTTAATGGTTATCCTTGGACATTGAAAGAAGGCACAATCCTCGGTTATTGCGTTTCGGTTTCTTCAGTGATTCGTCAAGTCGATAGCATCCAGCCAAGGTTAGGCAAGGTTCCTGAAGATTTGAAAACAGTGATCGCCACATCCTGCAGTAGTTTGAGTTCTAACCAACAGACAAAAGCGTATTACGACACGACGCAGAAAGCCAACGCGCCGAAGACATTACGACGAACCCGCAAGGCCGAAAACCAACATGCCGAAAGCAGTGACGACGAAAGTCGTTATGCCGAATGGATATTATGCCGAACGGCGATTCACAGATAATTATATTTATTGTATTTACAATTATAATTATTTTATTTTCACATTAAAACAACTTAACGTTTTTTAAATTGGCCGTTATTTTTATTGCATCTTAAATTTTGAGAAAATTAAAAGTGAATTAGATTGCCTTTAGCTTCAATAAATAAAATAAAAACAATGTGGTACTAACAGTTACAGTTTTATAATACACAATAATTAATTTGCATTAATAACAAAGTAATATCAGCCAACAATATAACAGTGAAACAAAGAAACTGGAAAGGCAGGCGTGTAAATAGCCGCTCTCGTGGTGCGGTGTGGGATACGATACCGATACGGCCCGTAAGGACCAAAAAAGATGGAGAGGCAGGCGTGTAAATAGCCGCTCTCGTGGTGCGGTGTGGAAACGTAGTACGGCCCGTATTGGAAGGTCAGCCGATAAGGCCAAAATCGTCCCTTAAACGGCCGTCGCGTTAGCGGATGGGGGCGGCTACCGATATCAACCAATGAATTGCCAAATCGCTCACCTGAATCGGCTTCGACTTCGGCTTCGTCGGCGATTCCAAGGTGGCCACCTCTGCGTTGCGGACCTGGTATCTTCGGGATGTTGAGACACGACCAAATTGGCCGAGCTGCGATGCGTGTATTTATGCGGGTTAAGACACGACCGAACTGGCCGCGCTGCGGGGCGTGAATGCTTGCGGGGATGCGAAATGTTTCTTGCGGGTGAAGACATGACCGTGCTGGCCGCGCTGCGGGGCGTGAATGCTTGCGGGGTGCGAAATGTTTCTTGCGGGTGAAGACACGACCGTACTGGCCGCGCTGCGGGGCGTGAATGCCTCGGCTGAGCAAAAGCCCATGCCGTTGGAGTACGACGGCAAAACGTAGCTGATATCAAAAGGTCCGCATGCCGCCGCGATATAAAGCGGTTCAAGGGCGAAAAGGCCGCCACACCATACTCCCCGCCTTGAAAGGTCCTGAGCTTTCAAAAAAATTACTACTTTATCAAGGAGCTATTAACAGCGGTTTGAAACAATATTGTCATTAAATTCCTGAAATTAACTGTTATATTTCAGGTGCGTTAAATTGCGGTTAGATTTATATCGTAACAAACTATATATAAATGGCCTATTAATACACTATCTATATATACATGAATCAGCTAAAATATTGTTTATTGGGTTGGCAAAGGATATAGCTTGGTGACAGGACGTTTGTATGTACCTGACCCGGTTTTTACTGTAGCTACGCGGATTACACCATCCGATCCGGGAAAAGTCTCTGTTATAACGCCTAGTGGCCAAGTTAAAGTAGGTACATTATCTTGACCCAAGAGAACAACAGTACCGATCTCTATTGGGCGATCGGGTGATCCCCACTTCTGCCGAACTTGCAGCGTGTGCAAGTATTCAACTCGCCATTTTTTCCAATAAGACAATACAAGCTGATCTAAAAGCCTTTTGCGGTTTGTTAAGTTCAAGCTTTCTTCTGTCAATTCAGAAGAAGGTAAATACTTGAGGGGACTGGACATTAAGAAATGCGCCGGAGTGAGCACATCCGGATGCGGATCTGATGATAAAACACTAAGTGGTCGAGAATTTGCAATACCTTCCACTTGCACTAGCACGGTCAAAAGTTCCTCATAAGTGAGCAACTGCTTGCCCATGACTCGATACAAGTGTGTCTTAACGGTTTTAATGTTAGATTCCCAAATGCCTCCGAAGTGCGGGGCGTGTGGCGGAATCATTGTCCACTCAATGCGTGTTTTAAGAAGCTCCCTTTTGATATCAGATTGGACAGTGGAGTTTAACAAAAAGAATAAATTTCGCCGAGCTGTGCCTTAGCTCCGACAAAATTGGTGCCATTGTCTGAGTATATAACAGACACTGGACCGCGGCGGGAAATAAACCTTTTGAAGGCGGAAAGAAACGCATCGGATGTAAGTTCCGATACAAGTTCGATATGTATGGCTTTAGTAACCATACAGACAAACAAACAAATGTAAACTTCCTGAGAGCGTTGACCCCTACGGCGAGTAGGTATATAAGCGACAGGTAAATTATCGTGTATTTTAGCAATACGATTGCTGACAAATATAGACCACCTATGTGGCGATGAGTGGATCCACGAAAGCGCTATTGTAGAATCCGAGAAAGCGTAAACACCTGTAATAGGTAGACGAGCGGAAAGTTTATCGCGGACCACGCGAACAAGCTTGGACAGCAGCAAAGCGGCGATAAGTTCTAATCGAGCTAGCGTTGTTATTTTAACTGGAGAAACCTTTGACTTTGCACATAAAAGACGGACGGTGATATTACCTTCAGGATCAGTGATGTGCAAATAAACACAACAACCGTAACCACTGAAGCTTGCGTCACAAAAGGCTACGATGTTTACTACAGCTTTTCCCACAATGCCATTATGGCGCGGAATTTTTAGAGAAGAGAGTGCGGAAAAATCGCGTGCAAAAGCTGAAAAGCGACTGATGATGGATTCCGGAGGAACCTCATCCCAGTCTATTTTAGCTAGCCATAGTTCCTTAATAAGAATTTTGGCGTACAGCACAACTGGAGCTACAACGCCAAGTACGTCGAATAAGCGGGCAACTAGCGATAGAATTGTGCGCTTTGTGCATTTATCTTCTACAGCGACTGTTGTTAAAGAAAAGTAATCGTCAGCAGGATCCCAGGTTAAACCAAGGATTTTAAAATTGTAAATATCGTTACCCATGCCAGAAAAATTTACTGGTGGGCGGTGAGACTCGGGAAGAACCTCCAATAAAGCGGGTGAATTAGTGGCCCATTTGACAAGGTCGAAAGAGCCTAATTTAAATAAATCGATTAATTCGCGAGACAATCGCATGGCAGTCTGTTCATCGGGAACCGAATCGACATGATCATCCATGTAAAACTGAGTTTCTACCAGTTTAGAAGCCTCAGGGAAGCGGTCACTATGCTCGCACGCTAAGTTGCGTAACGTACGCATAGCTAAGTAAGGGCTAGGCTTTAGCCCGAAGGGTACGCGGTCAAAATTGTAAGTGCGAATAGGTTCGTTCCTACTGAAACGAAATAAAATTCGTAAGTATTTACGATGGTGCTCGTTTACTCCGATGCGCAATACATTTGTTTTATATCAGCGGTCATTGCTATTGGGAATGTACGAAAGTCGAGTAACAACGAGAACAAGTCGGCCTGCAAATTAGGTCCGACATGCAAAATGTCATTAAGTGACAGCCCTGAGTGCGTTTTAGCACTAGCGTCTAAAACGATACGGATGCTGTCCTTATCTGATCTGACAACGGCGTGATGCGGTATGTAGTAACCCTCATCTGTCAATTCAGAGTCAGGCACCTGGGACAAATACCCCTGCGTTATATAATCGGCGATAGTTTTATTATAATTTTCTGGTAGGGTTGGCACGCAATCGAATTTACGCTCGAGCGCAAGTAGACGACGGTGAGCCAGACCGCGTGAATTACCCAACTCCGAGGGGTTTCGAGAAAAGGGTAAATCAACAAAATATCTGCCGTCTTTAAATAAAATCGAAGAGTTAAAGTGATTTTCGCAATCTAATTCATCTGGACTAATAAAACGTTGAGATGGAATTTCCTCTAACTCAAAGAACTTCCGTAAACTTGACTCAATGTCAACGTTAGCAAGCGCGGTAAACGAACATGTAGTATATACGTAACCAAAGCTGGTTAATATAGCGGGTGGTGCGCGGTTACCAGAATCGACCCTATCTCCCAAATAAATATAAGGAAACAGTTGAGCACCAAGAACAACGTCAATTTCTCACGGTACATTCCAGGATAAATCGGCAAGCGGTAAATTTTTTAAATTTGACATATCTTCATTTAATGTAATGAAATTTGCGGGAAGTTTGTCTGTAATACAGTCAACTACTAAAGCACGAATGTAATATTTGTTGTTAGGATTAATTCGTGATTCTATTGCGAAATTAATAAAACCGTGTACAGGTCGCGAGGTCATACCAACACCTTGTAAAGATGAATTGCGTAATTTAATTATGGGAATGTTCAAGCGTTTACAACAATCCATAGTAATTAAGTTATTTTGCGACCCGTTGTCTATTAAACACCTGACGACGAGCGTATTTCCGTTTTTACCATGTGCATAGATCTGTGCGGTCGATAACAATATAGCTGAACTAGAAGAAACTGCTGAACTAAGCGATACGGAAGACGTGTCGTGAGATTGTGATACTGATTGCGTTGATATGGGCGCACGGTCAGCTGCTTGCGGTCCAGCCGCCACAGACGGCTTAATAGGGCGATCATCCTTTAAGTTCGAAAAATGCAGTAAAGAATGATGCGGTTTGTTACAAATTTTACAAACGTTCCGTGATTTACATTTAGTTAACGAGTGAGATTGACTTAAACAGTTTATACAGCCGCGTTTCGCTTTAATTAACTCGAAACGCGCTTGCGGTGATTTCATATTTTTAAATTCAATGCAGCGAAATAGCTGGCGTTCTCTGTCGCATAGCGGGCAACGCGTATTAAAAATCTGTTCACTCGATACAAACGACTTGCAGGCACCTTGTGCGCCACGGCCAAGGCTGTGATAAGGTAAACTGAAATTTGCGCGCGGCTTGGTCTGCGAATTATTAACATGCGAGCGCTCGAGTACTTTGACATAATCTTGCGTAAATGAAATAAATTGTTTACAGGAGGGTAATTCTATTCCGCTCACCCTATTTTCGAATTGTTGAAGCGTTTGGGGATCAAGTTTTCTTAAACCACAATGTAACAAGACAAAATCTAATAGGTCGGGAATGTCTAACTGTTTTAATGCGGCGATGGACGCGGAATATTTTTCTATATATGTATTCAAACTAACAGCATTACCGACGCATCCTTTGATGTTCAGAATGTTATTTAGATAATGACTGCCTAAACTACGTTTATCTTGATACCTTTTAACAAGACTGTCCCCTATAATATTATAAGTATCCCCTGTAGGAATAATACCTGCGGTTAATTTTAAAGCGTCATGAGTTAATTTACTAATCAAATACTGCACACGCTGCGCGTCAGTCAAATTTGTATTTAAATGCACATTGCTACGAAATATTTCGTAAAATATTGGCCAGCTCTCAGTCTTGCCATCGAAAGAAGGCAGTTCAATTGGCGGTAATTTTACGATACCTCTTTTTTGATCTAGTGTAAATGTTTTGCTGTTTGACAATATAAAGTTGCGTTTATATTTAATACTCGAATATAAATCTTCAATAGAATTTAAACATGAGTAGTCTGGAGGAGTCTGATCAATTTCAAACTGCAAATTGTTAATTTCTTCAATTATTGTTTCAAACCTGCTGTATAATTCACTAATAGCTTCTGTTTAAGATAAAAATAATTCGTTTGAGCGTAATTCATAATTTGAAATATTTTTTGATATGTTATATAAACGATTAAATCGTTCGAAAATCGCCTCTTTTTTGGCAGTTAACTGAACTAATTTTAATTCAAGCTTATCCATTATAAGGGAACTTTACTTGAATAAAGCGTAATAAATTGTATCTGATACCTATCCGGCTCGAAGGACCAAAAAATGGATAGGTAGGCGTTTAAATAGCCACTCTCGTGGTGCGGTGAGGAAACGTAGTACGGCCCGTATTGGAAGGTCAGCCGATAAGGGCAAAATCGTCCCTTAAACGGCCGTCGCGTAAGCGGATGGGGGCGGCTACCGATATCGACCAATGAATTGCCAAATCGCTCACCTGAATCGGCTTCGGCTTCGGCTTCGTCGGCGATTCCAAGGTGGCCACCTCTGCGTTGCGGATCTGGTATCTGCGGGATGTTGAGACACGACCAAATTGGCCGAGCTGCGATGCGTGAATTTGCGGGGTGTTAAAGCACGACCAAATTGGCCGCGTCTCAACATCCCGCAGATACAGATCCGGCTCGAAGGACCAAAAAATGGAAAGGCAGGCGTGTAAACAGCCGCTCTCGTGGTGCGGTGTGGAAACGTAGTATTGGAAGGTCAGCCGATAAGGCCAAAATCGTCCCTTAAACGGCCGTCGCGTTAGCGGATGGGGGCGGCTACCGATATCAACCAATGAATTGCCAAATCGCTCACCTGAATCGGCTTCGGCTTCGGCTTCGTCGGCGATTCCAAGGTGGCCACCTCTGCGTTGCGGATCTGGTATCTTCGGGATGTTGAGACACGACCAAATTGGCCGAGCTGCGATGCGTGTATTTATGCGGGTTAAGACACGACCGAACTGGCCGCGCTGCGGGGCGTGAATGCTTGCGGGGATGCGAAATGTTTCTTGCGGGTGAAGACACGACCGTACTGGCCGCGCTGCGGGGCGTGAATGCTTGCGGGGTGCGAAATGTTTCTTGCGGGTGAAGACACGACCGTACTGGCCGTGCTGCGGGGCGTGAATGCCTCGGCTGAGCAAAAGCCCATGTCGTTGGTGTGCGACGGCAAAACGTAGCTGATATCAAAGGTCCGCATGCCGCCGCGATATAAAGCGGTTCAAGGGCGAAAAGGCCGCCACACCAGAAACCGTTAAGCTTAATCAGTAGGATAAATGTATAAGGCATTAAAAAAGAATAATTTAAACTTATATAATGACAAAACGTATAAAAAGTGTTACAGTAATAACAGCATAAACAACAATCTAAATCAAAAATTCGATAAACTATAACAATACGATTAATAAGAAGCTTGATCAGCATAATAGTTGATTAAAGTATAAAAATCCAACACTTCCAATATTAATTGTATATTACAACTACAGTTGGCACTTTTAAAATTACAAAAACGTTATGACAAAAGTACTCAAGTGTATAACAGTTTAAAAACTATGTAAAAGACCTGAGACAGGTGTTCAGTTTAATAATTAGGCTGAAAATCAAACTTGCGAGCTATACCGGTTAAGTAGTCATCGAGATCTCTATTATCGTAGTCCGAGACGATTATTTTTATTCGATAGGCAGCGTTTGTGTACGACTTGTGCCCAGCCCAAGGTTGTTGGCTAGCAATTTATTGGTTCATTTTTAATATATTTAAACTTTGATCCTTGTTTAACCTTTCAATTAGTTTCCAAATAGATGGATGACATGTTTTATTCTAAAAATAAAATAATTATAAATATAATAAATATAATTATTTGTGAATCGCCATTCGGCATAATAATGCTTTCGGCATGTTGGTTTTCGGCGTCGTGTCATGGTACGACAAAAGTTAGAGATCTATTGTATCAGAATCAAGACGTATTCCAATACGACGAGGATGCAGAAGTCAGGGCAAATATCGTACGTCATAAAATAGATACGCAATGTTATTCCCATACGACAGAGTGCTATATGATTGAACTTTCGATAAGTCCGTGAACTTTTCCCGTGGTATTAATCAAGAAAAAGAGCGGGCTCGTCAGATTCTGCATTGACTACCGTCGGCTCAACGATGTCACAAATATAGATAGTTACCAAATACCACACATTGATAACACGCTACCCTGGCTGGATCCAAATGGTCCTCAACCTTAGATCTAAAGAGCGGATGTTGACAATGGATCACAAAGGTAAAGATAATACAAATCATAAACTACCAAAACTGATTAATGTCAAAGATATATTTCTAGCTTATTAAAATAATTTAAAATTTTAAAATTCCTTAAGGAATGCAGATTCAGATTTTCCTTTAAAAAAACCAGTCATTCAGCATATATGATACATTTCTCTGGTAATTTGTAAAAAACTAAATTTAACAATAATCAGCGCTTTAGAAATACAAAAGCACCTAATTTTCTAAAAAAAAGTATTTGTAGATTTTGTAATTTGTGCCACTACATTTAAATGATCTGAGATTTCTGTAATAATCTGATTCCCTTAAAATTTAATATACTTAAAGAAATTAATAACAAAAACCCTCTATAACACTAAATAAACCTCTAATCAGTATTAAAAAAACATTTATAAAAAATGGTCTCAAGTTTTCTTTGATTATAGAATTTTAAGTATTTTTTCAATCAATAAAATTTTATACAAAATTCTTAAAAAGCAATATGTAAGCCACCAAAAATTAATTTTTATTGATAAATGATGAATGGGTAATAATATTTACTATTAAAAAATATATTATTGACACAACGTAGAATATATTTGAAGTAGTAAATTTTATCAATGATGGCTTAATAACAAATTTTTCTCTATATAATAGGTCTAGTAAAAAGAAATCCATTATTTTTGCATAAAATTGGTTTTATTTAACTTACTTAGAATGAACCGATTTAAGTCAAACATGCGCCGTTTTGTTCGATAACTTGTTGCCATTTTGAAGGTAACCCATTATGCCTCTCTCATAGAAGCCCTTGTCCCTATTGGCAAAAAACTGGGACAGTCGATTTTCACAAGCCTCTCTTGAGGCGAATTTTTCACCAGCAAAATAGTTCGCCATGGACAGGAACAGGTGGTAATAGCTTGGTGCCAAATCCACACTATAAGGTGGATGGATACAAACCTCCCAACCAAGCTCCCGGAACTTCTAGCAAGTCACTATCGATGTGTGTGGCCTGGCGTTGTCTTGATGAAACACAATTTCTGTTCTAGTAGCCAAAGTTGTCCGCTTCTTAGCGATTGCTTCCTTCAGACGGTCCAATTGTTTACAGTACAGGTTTGAATTAAGAGTTTGACCGTAAGGGACCAAGCTTATAGTATATTATTCCATGCCAGTCCCACCAATCCCACCAAACGCACAGCAAAACCTTGCTGGACGTCAATCCTGGCTTGGCTACCGTTTGCGCCGGCGCACCGCGCTTAGACCACGACAGTTTTCGCTTCACGTTGTCGTAAGTGATTCACTTTTCATCGCCAGTCACCATCCGCTTCTGAAGCGGGTCGACTTTGTTGCGATTCAGCAGCGATTCACAGATGGAGATTCGGTCCATGAGGTTTTTTTGCGTTAACTCGTGTGGCACCCATACATTCAGCTTATTTTTGTATCCAGCCTTTTTCAAATGGTTCCAAACGGGTTTTTGTGCAATGTTTAGCTTCTGGGCAATAGAAACAGTTCTTATATAGCGGTCGAACTCGGCCATTTCCATGATTTTATCCACATTTTCGACAATTAGACTTCCAGAGCGTGACATCGAAATTACTGGAAGGGAATCGACGCAACCAAAACTGCGCTTGATTGACAGTATCAGAACCATAAACACTATTCACATTTTCAGCCGCCTGGCTTGCGTTTCACCTTTATCGAAGAAAAACTGTAAAATATAGCGTATTTTCTCTTTGCTGGTGACGTGAGCTCAAACAAAACTGAGTCAACCATTCACAAAACTGCCAAATAAGTTTTTTTAGTGCGAAATGTCAGATTTCTAACACCATTTAGTGTAAACAGATCGATGTTTTAGAGCGCAAGATACAATTTATTAAAGCCATCTATTGGAAAAATAATGGATTTCTTTTTACTAGACCTATTATTATTAAGATGCACATTTGTGAAAAAACTCCTTAAAACGTACTGTACAATATTCTATTCAAACTGCTGTAAAAACTCAACTTTTGGTTAACAAAGCAAACATGTTTTAATGTATAAAAACTACTCATTACAGAATTCTGCTTTAAACTGCGATTATTATAAAAATTGTTAAAAAGCAACAGAGATTTCATAGAGCGTAGTATTACTGTATTATCTGAACAAATGGAATGCCTAAAAATTACAAATTAACATTATAAATAAACTTATAAGTTTATCATATAACAGTAACCGTTTAGCTCTCACCAGCTGTAGATTTTTGCCAATATAAACGTTTTTTGTAACTCAATATAAAATACATCCCCTCATTTCGGATTCCGTTTCAGTTCTCCGTGGGGCGAAATAAAATTTGTTTCGTTTGCAACCACGTAAATACAAACAGCACTTAAAATAATACAAATCCTTCGCATAAAAAGTTTAACCGAACAAAATAAGGTAGTACACATCAAATAAAGCTCAAGTTTATATCCCGAATAAATTTAAGCCAATTCCATAAGAAATAGACATTTTCAAAATATTTGAAATTTAATATGCGAACTGTAAAATGTTTTTGAAATCTTCATAAGCAAGCAAAAGAAAATTGTTTAAGTTTAGAATAACATCTTTATCTGAGCAAATTACATAACAATTTGTTTTTTTAGAACATTAATTCTAAGACAAAAAATCGTTTTAGAAATGTTGGAAACTTGGATAACATAAAAATTTATGATTTAAAATATATATAACTCTGCCCTTATTACTTTTTGTTCGTATAAATGAACTTATTAATCTAAACTGGTACAACACTATTGAATCTACAGAACACCGTCCAATAATAATAATTTACACAAAAGAATGTATTTTGTTAATTATAACAAACATTTTGGCAGGTATATAGAAGGACTGTGATAAAAAACAAATAGAAACCTGCAAAGCTTGCAACGCATAGCGAAGCAGTCTCCCAAATTTGAGAAATCGCGTTTCCGGGTTAAAGGTCACGTAGTATTTCAAAGTTTTATGTTTAAATTAATCAGTGTTCAAACACGAGTTGAATAATGCTATTTTGAAAATTTGAAATCGTAAAGGTCACTAACGCTGACCTTTGACCAATCACTAGCAGACAAGCCTTTTTGGTCACCTGTCGATTGGTGAAAACAGAATTTGGAAATTCCCAGCCGTTCTCGAGTGATTGCTCGGACGGACGGACGGACGGACAGACGGACAGACAGACAGACAGATAGACAGACAGACAGACGGACGGACAACATGAAGTTAGTAAGTGACTCCCCTTAGCTTCGCCACTTAAAAATCAAAAAGGAGATGTATAAGCATTAAATTTTATTATTATTATTATTATTATTATATATATATATATATATATATATATATATATATATATATATATATGATACATTTCTTAATATACTGGTATTAGAATTACGGAAAAAAAGTAAGTGGTAAAAATACTTTATTGGACACAGTGAGAATCGAATTACCACAAAATATGGAACAATGAATTATAAAATAATCATATACAAAAATAATTAGTTGAAGTAAACGATACAAAAATAAATAGAAAACAAATGCAAAGAAACAAAAGAAAACAAAAATAAAAACGCAATTCTATTACAATAAAATAAGCTACAACAAAATTAAAAATAGCGAAATGAGAAGATTATAAAGATAAATACAAAAAAAAGCAATATTATCAATTAAAAACTGCAGAGTATGTTTCAAAAAGCCCTTAATATATGGAGCGTAACGCATCAACAGCCCCAGCACCACCGTAGGCATCCGTGCGAGCGTGAAACACCACTTTTTCATCTCGTCGTTTCGGCCTCAAAACATTAATAAAAATGATTTGAGAACACAATCTTAGGTATTTTTTCCCCAGCTTTCTAATGGTAGTATTATTTTGTGCGAATTTTTACTGTATAATCTCAAAAAATGCAAACGCTTGAAAGCATGTTATGTCTTTTTTCTTCAATTTTTTTAATTTTTTAGACCATTTAGATCGAAAGGCTAGCCGTGAATGACGAAGATATACCGGAGGAATTAAAAATGAGTTATATAACACCGCTATATGAGAAAGGAAAAAGAAATCAAACTATCTTGCAATTGCAGTAACTAATATCTTTGGTAAAATATTTGAAAAGTAGTGAACTAATAGAGCAGTAATACATCGAACAACAAGTAGAAGCACAATGTGGATTCTAAACCGGAAGGTCCTACGTAGACAACCTCTTTAGTCTAACTTTATTAATACAGAAGCTAATGATTGGGAAAGAACTACACCTAACGTTCCTAGACATAGCAAAATCATATGATAATGTCCCCAATCAAAACTATGGAAAGTGTTGCATGACACCAGCATCAATAAAACATTGGTTAGAGCCGTGCAAAACCTATATAAAGATCAAAAAGCTAAAGTAAAGGTAGGAGCGGAGCTCACCTTAACATTTTAAATAACAAAAGGGCTAAGACAGAGCTGCTGTGCTTCTCCAACATTATTTAAAATATATATTGATAAAGTACTAGAGAGATGGAGAGCAAAACGTAAAGGAATAGGAATACCGATAGACCAAACTCCACACTTTATACGTTACAATTCGCGGATAACCAAGTTATCGTAACGGAGGACGAAGAAGACTTAGAATTTATATGATAAGAAAAGCCGAAGAAGAATATACAAAATGGGGATTGCCAATTAAGACAAAAATATCGAAGTATTTATGTATAGGGAAGGAAAATGGCATGATAACTCTGGGCGAGAATATGAAAACATGCTCAAAACTAAAATACTTGGGAGGTACGATAGGTAAGCTAGAGCTATACGAAATAGAAGTTAAAGAAGAAATTAAAGAAGAACGACGAGAAATTGGCGCTCTTAATAAAATTGTGTGAGACAAAAATATACGAAAAAATGTATATATAAACCAATAGTCCAGAGTATAGTATTGTATGGAGCAGAAGTATGACAGTTATGCGGAAGACACAAGGCACACTTAAAAGCACTAGAATTAGATTATTGGAGAAGAGCATCAGGAACATCTAGGTTAGAAAGGACAAAGAACGACTATGTAAATAAAGAAATAAAAATAACATTGAAGAAGAAATAGTAAATTATTATGGTATGGACACGTAAATAGGATAAAAGACGATCGAATACCAAAGAAAGTAATGAGGCGGCAACCGAAAGATAGACGTAAAAGAGGTAGACTACGAAAAGGCTAGAAAAAATATGCATTACTTACTACCAGATAGAATACACAACGCGAAGCGTGGGAAAATAGACAACAGCAGAAGGAGATACTGATATAAGTAACTATATCTCTCTTCTATTTTTTTTTTATTTTTTTATATATTCTATGGCATAAAACACCCGTGCACTTTTTATATGTAAAAATATTAAAAGGATGCTCTCTTTATTTTATTTCGATTACACTTATAATTTTTACTGTTACTGCTGTCGCTGTGTTTTTTCATATCACTATAGTTATTGTAATATTACAACCCAGTTTTCTTTTTTTTTTAGTTTTATTTTATATATTCTGTTATTTTTTTCAATTTTAATACTAATCTGGTCTTCATTATTGTCATCAGCGTATGTTAGACATTGTCGGGTTCTATTAATTATTATTTCTCTGTTATACCACTGTCTTATATATTAATCAAAACAACGAAATACAGTACATCAGTGTGATTTTAGAAAAAGAAATTTTATCAAATAACATATATAAAAAACAAATATTTAATCATATTGTTGATTTAAGTTTAAAATAAACACAAAACTCTAAAACAAAAAATAAAAGTTTTGAGATCAAAAATTATCTAATTACAGCAACTTTTTTTAAATATGTCTTGTAGAAAACTAATAAACCACTCTTAACCCCTCTTAACAGAGAAAAACCTTTGGTAAATATTTAAAAAATTCAAAAACTAGTGAAGACTCTACCGCTACAACAAAACGAAAATAAAGCAAAATTTAAAAAACAAACAAACAACAATAACAAAGAAATAAAGCAAATTGTTTCGATAAATAATTAATTAAAATTATTTATCTAAAAATAAAATTAAAATTAAAACCATGGATATTACAAAATGAATGGGTATTATTACTGTAACGTTTGGGCTCTCACCAGTGGTAAATAAAACGTACATATCTGTTGTACAATTATACAAATTTATAACACTATGTATACACGCACCACATACAACTAACTGCACATAAGCTCCCGTCTGGATTCTCCCGCCTCGAACTTTGGAATCTTCCTGGTGGTTTGCCGCGCTATATATATTTCTATTCCCTCGAATAACCGCGAATCTTCGAGAAGGCAGCACTCGAACCTTGCGGAAGTTTCGCGTACACATATGCGTCAGCTGCATTTCTAGAAGTGTTAAGCGTGACGCGCTACGGGGGAAGTTCGGAAATTTCTTACATTGTAACTATAAAAATTTAGAACTTAAACTGCGTCACGAAACATAAAGTATATTACTGTATTAGTAGGTATACATCAAACAGTAAAATGAAATTTACTAACGAAAATTAGGATTAATAAAAACACAACTTCTTACAGAATAACTCTCTTAATACGAAGTAATTAATTTAGATCCTGTTGGCACCGCACAAACTGACAGATAAAGAAACTAAAACGAATAGAAACCTTAGGAACCTTCATTACCATGTATGGGCAAAATAAATTCTTTTCCACTTATTTAGTGCCTGCAGACTTTTTTACGTTTCCTCTCTCAAAAATTGTCACAAGGGATACAAGTTTTACAAAAGTGTCGATAATTCGATAACGTATAACAGCGGCTCTGCGATCAATTTCTAAAAATATCCTTGCTGATAGTTTCCAGAAGTTTTGCGAAGATTGCTGTGCTGTGAAAGATGGCGATTATTTTGAAGGCCACTATTAATAATTTGTTTTTTGACACCATTCATTGAACTTTTTAAACGCACGATACTTCTTTCTTTGGAACGTCAAATTATCATATCACCGTAGAAGCTAAAACCAGGACTAAATAATGTGTTTTTACAAAAAAATAGAATTTACAAAAACAAACCCAATAAAAAATCTTAAAATAAACCACAAACTTGTTCGTTATACAATTTCTTGCTACAAAAACATCTATGAAACCAAAAAAAAGTTGGTTGATTATTAAGAAAATATCACAATTTTAACCTAAACTTTTTTATAAAATGCTGTACACAATTTTAGAAAGCGTTCGTTGTTATTTTGATATTTAAACATTATAAGATACAAAATCATCTGAGCAACTGATCGTATACACAAAAATAAAATAAATGTGTTCAGAATGACATACTGAAAATTTGTGCAAAAACAAAATCAAAAAAGATCTTTACAATATCTCCCCATAATATTAAGAAATTACCATAACCTGTATTGTTGTTGAGAATGAATTATTCTTCTAGACGCTTTCATATTATTTGCAGGCAACATTTAAGCATCGATTTCTTGTGGACAAAGTCGTCTATCTCTGTTTTCTATTCGATTGTAAAGAAATATTTTTACCTATTCAAAATCGAACCTCCTATAACGAGAATTATTGTAAATTTGTGTGGGTTTAAAACCTTAACACATGGCGATTGGACATAGTAGAAAGTATTCTTTGAACTTAGTCACTTCTTCGACTTGCACTTTTCAAGCCATTAAGATGGTTTTTATTGAAAAACTAAACACGTTACAGTAACCAATCTAGAGCAGTCACCATCAATTTTAACTATCGCTCACTATCTACTTGGCAGACGGTAGAATCCACAACCTCTAATTCTGTAAGATAATTTACACTTTAATGTCGATTGCCAACTAGCTTAAATCGTCGTAGACTTAGCAAACAATTAAATAATCGATGGGCGTTTTGAAAGGAGAATAGAGGGATAAAGAGAACAAACTCTAGCTCTTGTATGTGATGGATTTGATGGCGTTTGTTACGAAGGCAGGCATTATTATGGTCAAAGACAGTGTAGTTTTTGTGGGCGGTTTTTTGCTTAACTGGTAGCATAAAGATCGCTATTGATCTTGAACTGTCTTTTGCCATTTCTTTCTGTAATGGTTTTTAAAAAGTCCTGATTAATTACGTATCAACTTAATATTTAAAAAACTGCAATATACGTGGCTCCTGATATGTACACGGAATACTGCCGTACCAAAAGAGCAAAAAGGAGGAAGAAAGATGGGCAAAACCCTGGACGCTAAACCCCCGCATGAAAAAAAAATATTACAGCTAACTGTCCTCTATTATTAGACACCAAGATCATCTTTGCACGTCTTTTCTAGTTGGCGCTATGACCTTTTCTTTCCTAAAAGTCCTAAAGCCTATATCTCAGATCGCTTTTTTGGTACTCTCTGAAACTCACCGAATTTGATGTCGCAAGGTTCTAGGCTCTTGTTTAAATTCTCATTTGTCATCATGCGGCACTTCGTAGTCCCACTATGTCAGGTCAAGTTCTAAAGCCCGTAGCTAAGTCCAGATTCAGACTGTCCCCTGTCATTAGACACCGAGGTCATTTTTTACGAGTCTCCGTACCGGTACTATGGCCTATTTTTTAAAGTTCTAAGGCCTATATCTTTGTTTAGAGAGATCGTACCGGGTTGGTTTCTTAGACAATATTGCTCAGGACACTTAAGACGTTCTATTGATATAGGTTTTGATTTGGGGCCCAATCTGCCTATTCTTTTTTAGGACTTACCATATAATAAACCTACAAAAAAAAATTCCTCCCTCTAGAGACATACCATAGTTTTTCTTTTTCTTAATATTTAAGTAGATGCCATAAAACTTCACATCGCTTCTTTGAACGTACTTTACTATTTCTTCAAAAGACAGTAGCACATAAAAATTTAAACCATACAACATATTTCAAAAAGTAAACGCTGCAAAAATCAAAATTAAAAACTAAACAAAAAATATAAAAAATGTAGTACTATCTATATGCCTTTATCTTATGTACAACTTTTCTAGATTTATCACGCTATAGCATAAAAAATACAGAAAGTAAGCAACTAAGACCGATTAAATATATGTATTAAGTACTTAAATTAACTTATACGTGATTGATCCTGAAAATATTGAACTATATAATACAAATGATGTGAAATAAAATGATACAAATTCTACGTATTTAATAAAACATGCTACAAGACACAAGAAACATTGTACGTAGACTTCTAGACTTCTAGACTTCTAGACCTCTAATTATGATCTGTTTAAAAAAAATTAATTTAGTGGCAGCAGTCTAAAATAATTTATTAGCAACTACAGTACGATGTTACTTCTCCCTTGGAAACAACAATCATGAAAGGAATGTACTGCGGCATATTTCATATTAAGGTTTTTTATCAAAATTTTAGTACTAATCCAACGGGCAGCCGCTAATCTTAGTTAATTGTGGCCAATATACGTCCCGGTCTTCTGTTCGTTGCTGATCTTTCAAAACAGATATCCAGCTTTCTCTGAATCGATTGTACCATGTCTTTAACTGTGTTTCCGATAGCTTTCTGCATCGTACGAATTGTTTCTCCAGACAAATATTCCTACTTTACATAAAATTGGATGCAGGTTTGCTACTCCACTCACTTAGTCGTAGCAAATACAACCAACGATCACATACTACACATGTTCACTGACCTTTTACTCCAAACTGAGCAGTCTAGTAAAATTATTCTCATTTACGCATGCGCATTACTGTACACTCTCGTTGGCTGCTAAGTTGCAACACAGCCCTACAGACTGTTTATATTAATATTAGTTTGATATTTTCAAAGCACACTCGTATTAGAACTGACTATTCAGAGAATCTTCAAATAAAAAGTTATTCCAATATGCACTTTTCTATCTATACGTATAAAAGAGAAAGCCCTCACTCACTAACTGACTGACTGACTAATTCATCAACGCCCAGCCTAAACCGCCGAACCTACAACATTGAAACTTTAGGGTTTTATTTTCTGTCCGACGTAGGGACGTACTAAGAAAGGATTTTTCGAAATTCGCCCCCCAAAGGGGTGTAATGGGAGTCCAAAGTTTTTTTAGGCTTTTTTTAAAACAGCTAGAGTTATAAATGTTAAATTTAGCAGGAATCAGCTTCAAATTGAAAGGACCCGTCTTTGGGGAATTTTTGATCCGACATCCCGCAGGGGCTGAACTGGGGGTCAAAAGTTTTAGACAGACGCTCATTTACTCCCAAACCAGTAAAGATAGACCTTTGATATTTAGCATGAATAATTTTTAATCAAAATTAAAAAAGCTTGTTTCAGGAAATTTTGATTGGGCCACTCACCGGGGCTAAATTGGTAGTCCAAAATTTGGGGGGGGGGGGGGATTCTTTTACATTAAAACCAGTAAAGATAGACCTTTGATAGTTAGCAGAAATAATCCATTTTTAAAACAAGAGAACCCATATTTTAACAAATTTCGATCCAACCCCTCCGAGGGGGTAAATTAAGGGTCCAAAATTTATACTTATAAAATGAGTTCAAAACTCAAACTATGGAAATGTATCGAGTTGGTGTCGTTGAACGTGTTTCAAAATGTTATTAAGGGGTGCTCTTCCTGAAATGAAAACGCAGCCCCGCAGGGCTAGACGGGGAAGGAGAGCCGAAGGCGACCCGAGCCGGTTAGTAAAAAATATAACAATCATTTTTAATGAAAACCAAATTCTATAAATATATATTCCTTGAATATTATAAGTACGTTTGAGTAACAGAAATTAAGTTACTATTTTACACACAGTGTGTGGCCGGCACAAATTTATCTAAAAATTGTTAAATCGCGAAGCACCTTTTGTATATCATGTTATAAAAAGTTCCGGTCGTTACCTAACCTTTGCGAAAAACGTCATAGTTAACCGCGATTGCCCTGAACTGAAATAGCAGCCTTGTTCCTTTGTATGCAGCCGAACAACTGCTGAAAGTAAATTGAAAAATAAAAAGAATTCCTAAGCGTGCAGATGAAGCTATAAAACGTTACGTGGAAAAGTTAAAAAAGTTCGTAAGTAACTTTTTTATAAATACCACGTTAATTCAAATTGTGGAAAAAATTATTAAACACAAGGTGTTATCCAATAATTTTTACATGAAGTATTTCGTTTAATAAAAAACTTACCGTTAGTTACATTTTTCATACAGCAGGAAAATATCACCTTAAGAAAATTGCAGTATATGAATTTATTTATAAATAATATTAGATTTGATAATGCAAATACTACTTATTATTATTATATTTAAAATTGACGTTTAGTTGACATGTAATATAATTATTTAATATTTAGGTGGTTAAAAATAAATCTAAAAACTCGTATTAGTCATATTATACTTTATCATTGGAGGATGGAAAACTGCTGAAAAATTTCAAAGTCCCAACGAACTCTTCATCAAAGCAACCATGAGTAAAATTCAATGGTTTGTTCGCTTTAAATCTGGCGATATCACTCAGCAAGAGACTTGCTATCGGATTTTAAAGGTTAAACCATTCTGGCGGCTGTGAAAAGGGGCAAAAGTGTGACCACCAGAATGTCCGTCGAATACTTTAAGATTCACTGGTCCTTCTTAGAGTATTGTCTCCTGTTGAAGGTTACCAATCATCAAGGCGATTTGGGTTTTGTTGACAACAGTTTAAATAATTTATTGATGATACAGCCGTACCATTTCTTAAGTTTCCTAGCTAGGATATTCTTTTTCGTCCTACACTTCTTACACTTTTTATTTGTTCCTATATTGTTAGCACCAACAATGAGTACTTTTCACCTCTCAATATATGGTCCAAATACTCCAATGTCCTCTTTTTAATTGTGTATATTACTTTACATTCCTTTTTTATTTTACGTAATACTTTTGTGCAAGTTGTTTTTTCTGTCCATGCTATTCTCCACATTCTTATATAGCACCACATTTCAAAAGCCTAGAGGTTCTTAATATTTATTGTCCTCAATGTCTACACTTCTGAACAGTATAGCAATGTAAAAAACATAACATCTTAACATACGTATTTGAAGGTCTCAGCAGAACAGGAATCTTTCCAACTTTCTAAACGTTTGTCTCGCTGCCTCTAATCTTGGTTTAATTTCTTTAGTTTGGTTGCTAGTTTCTGAAATCCACGCTCTTAGATATTTATAGCGGATGGCTTTTTCAATTCTTGTATTAGAAATTGTCAAATTGTCATAAACCCTTACTTTCTTTAATATAATCATTAACGTTGTCTTGTTAGGGTTTAGTTTCAGGCCATAGTTATTACTGTGTAAGTTTCAACTAAACGCTGCAGGTCTTCCAATTGATCTGCTATTATTAGCGTATCGTCGGCATATTGCATATTGTTTATAATTTTACTATTTATAGGTTTTTCCATTTTTTCTTTCTCTAAAGCCTTCTGACATATTGCTTCACTATATATATTAAACAAAATCGGAGGAAGAATTCATTCTTGACAAACACCTCGGTATATCTTAATTTTTTCTGTAATTTCATTGTCCACTTTCACTTTAGCTGTTTGATGCCAGTACAACTTGGCTATTTTTGTGTCACAACTATCGATATTTTTCCTTTTAAGTATTTCATATAGCTTTCTCAAAATCAATAAAGCATGCGGAAAGGTCGTGATTTCTTTAATAAAAACCCAAAGGAGGAAACATTTAATAGTTAGAACGGATGATCGCAGTGAAGGGAAATGCTGATTTGACATTATGTAGGTCACTACTTAAAAATGTTTATGACTGAATTTCTTATCTAATAGAAAAACTCTTTTGTCTCAGAATAATTTTATGCGTTTATATATTGCGACCCATTACGATTATGAATACGGCTAATTTGGAGCAATAAAGAATTTGAAACAAACTTTTGGAAAGAAAGCAATGCATCGGACTTACATGTACGAGTGAGTTCGCCGTTTCAGAAACAATAAATCACTTAAAGTTAACAGAGTTTTAGAAGCCTTTAAACTAGCACCAGCGACGCAAACATTTTCAGAGCTTGTGAAAAATGAGGCTGTCGGCAAACAGTTTATGCTAACACAAGTCTTACCAGCGCATCATGTGGAATTTTAACTTGTACAGGCGTATTTTCCGTTCTCGCTTCTCTTGCTTTCTCGACTCGCAGCTGCGACCCTTTGTCTTTCAAATTAAAAATAAAGCTCAAAATTAGACACGTTAGAAGGGAGTTAAAGATACCTCTCAACGTACCACAAAATATGACGAAAAATCGTTTCCAGCAATTTTTCCAAGCAGTAAAGTCATACTGTGTCGATGCATCGATCCAGTTTGGAATAAATAAATATTAGGAATTTTTGAGCTGCATGATGTTTGCGGTATGAAATTGCATTTATACATCAGTTAAAATAAGCAGCGTTACATACAACAATAAATAAGTTATTATTTCGCTAAGTTTGATTGTGCACAAGTAGCTTCTGAATAAAGTGGTCTCTAATATCGCTACTCCTACTAACTATAAAGTTTGTAGCGTAACTTGTTTTTTTCTGAGAAGAGAGAGATACTAAATTATCATTTTTATCGATGATCATATTATATAAATAGATATACAGGATGATAAAGTCATACCAAACTCGACACAGAAATTTTAATAATAAACATAAAAGTGTGTACAAGACACGTTCGAAAAGTAATAAAACATTTTCTTAGTACAGACAGAACGCTCAAGGACCGGAACCTTGGAGCCTGACGATTGGTAGAAGATCTTATGTCCGATTTGTCTTTAACTCTTTTCGGAATGCGAATGACTTGCGAAATGGACAGTTGTTGGAGCATCGCGTCACTATAGCGTCGACCACCAATATGTAAGAATATAAAAATACTACGGAAAGGATATTTTATTGAAAGCACAAGTGTTTAAATAGCACAAAGCTTTCAGATAAGAAAGACGAAGCGTAGAAGATAAGCAACGCGCAGGACACTCATCAACGTCTCACACAGACAATGTGATTAAGGTGAGAGCAATTTTGGATAATCGACGCTTGAGTGTTGAATTGTTAGCAAATAAGGTGAGACTTCCAAAATCCATTGTCCGTGAAATTTTCACATCAGAATTGCAGATGCCAAAAATGTGTACTAAATTAGATTTTGAGATTTTGACTGACAAACAGAAAAATCCTTGTGTTGATTTCTTGCAAAATTTTGTTTTATCAGCTTAAAATGACATCATTTTAGGGCTGTAATAAGTGTACAGACTTCTGCGACGACTACTCTGAAAGAGATTCCAGTTTAGGACCTCCAAGCACGCTATATAACTTGTCAGAACCGTTAAAAACAGTATATTAATGCTAAATGGGGTTGTTTTTAAGAATATTAAGTGTAAATAAACATATATTCGATTAAATGAATTTTTAGGAAATCAGTACCGTTACCTTCCGGAAATACCTTATATGATAAAGGTCGATAAAAGAGAATATAAACATTTTACTTCAAATAACACTAATACATAAAAAACCTTTTATTTGCTAGTTTACATTAACTCTATTAAACTTTGAGTTACGACGCTTCAAAGTGTTATATAAAAATTAAACAGCCAAAATTTTTGTATCCAGTGTAAACACAACCAGTAACATTTATAGACGCCAAATATTGTGCATACCTTTAAATTTACCTTGACTTTGCTAGAATTGTAACTAGAAAAGAGGAAAAGGAAAATTTATTATTTCATAAATTACAATAAATTAGGTTCCACAGTATTCTGCAATTCCAGAACAATTTATTTGTCAAATTTATTGTAAAATTACAATAAGATTTTGGTTTTCCATCTAAAACAGTAAAATGAAATTTTCTGGGGCAATTTATGATAATCTTAATTAAATCACTTAGAATCTAAACATAAAGTCTGCTAATTATCATCTTTTCAAGAAGAAAAAGTCAAATATTAGTCAAGTAATTTAAGAGACAGAATTGTACACAATTTAATATCAAAATACGGCTAGTTCCTGAATTTGGAAAACGATTTTATATTTTTGGCCTTTTTACTACGCAAATAAACTTGATTTTTATATAGTACTTGTGATATAGTGTTTAATATTATCATAACATTAAAGAACGATTTGACCCATGTTTTTATGACGATAAATTGTAGCCGTCCAAATTCTACGTTGTCAAATTATAGCAGTCAAACGATATTTGGCCCTTTTTGCCTTTGATAGTACAGATGTTGGCCAACAAATAAAGCAAATTCAAAAAACATATGTTTTTTTAGATTCATATTTGAAGAAACAAAAATCCTTGTACAATTACAAAACATTTTTGGTTTTCCTAAAATGAATGTCGTTTCTTGAAAAAAATGTACATTCCTCTTTTTTGCATAATTAACTTAATTTTAACATATAGTGTCAGATATTTTTACAGTTTTAAAAAAAGAATAGAGTTTCCTATTTCAACAAAACTTTACGTAAATGTACTTCAAATCTACTACCAAACATAAAACAATTTTGTAAAGTTCACCTTTTAAATTACTGAACATGCCAACACCTGACTTTTAATTCTATCAAAAATGAAGAAGAGAAAATGGAGACGAGGAATACACGGAAGTGTTCACAACCAACAAGAGAATAATTCTTCTTCTTTAGGTGCCGTATCCTATCGGATGTTGGCAATCATCATTGCTATTCTAACTTTGGACATTGCTGCTCTAAAGAATTCTCTTGACGTGCAGTCGTACCACTGGCGTAGGTTTTTAAGCCAGGATATTCTTCTTCTTCCCACGTCTCGTTTTCCATGTATCTTTCCTTGTATTACCAGTTGTAGAATTTGGTATTTGTTTCCTCTCATTACGTGGCCTAAATATTCCAGCTTTCTTTTCTTTATTGTATACAGGAGTTCTTTGTTCTTGTTCATTCATCGTAACACCTCCTCGTTTGTCACTCTATCCATCCATGATATTTTGAATATTCGCTGGTATATCCAGAGTTCGAATGCTTCTATTTTTCTGCTAATTTCTTTATTTAGGGTCCATGCCTCCATTCCATACAAGAGAACACTGAAAACATAGCATCTGGTTGTCCTCATCCGTATTTCTAAGCTTAAATCCCTGTTGGTTAGAATTTGTTTCATTTTTACAAACGTGACTCTAGCCATTTCAATACGTGTCCTTATTTCATTTGTGTATTCCCAATTATCATTCACCCATATTCCCAGGTATTTATATTTGTTTACTCTCTCTATACTCACATTATCTATTCTAATGGCAGGAATGTTCACTGGTGTTTTTGTGATTGGCATGTATTTAGTTTTATTTAAATTCATTCGGAGACCATATTTTCTGCTGATGTCATTTGTCCGTTCAATAAGTCTGTAAATCTGGAATATTATCTGCTAAAAGTACAGTATCATCAACATAACGTATGTTGTTAATTATCTTTCCGTTTACTACTATACCACCGTTTTCTTCCGTTAGTGCTTCTTGAATTATTGCTTCCGAGTATAGGTTGAACAGCATGGGCGAAAGAATACAACCTTGCCGAACTCCTCTCTGTATTTTTATTTCTTCTGTCAGCTGATTTTCTACTTTTACTGTTGTTTTTTGTTGCCAATATAAGTTTCCAATTATCCGCATGTCTTCTACGTCTATGTTCTTTTGTTTTAGGAGTATCATTAGTTTATCGTGTCTAACTTTATCGAACGCTTTTTCGTAGTCTATGAAGCATGCGTATACTTCTTTATTAATATCTCTGCATCTCTGTATTAGTATGTTTAGTGTGAACAATGCTTCTCTTGTTCCAAAACCATTTCTAAAGCCAAACTGTGTCTCACTAATATCTACTTCTAGTTTTTTATATATTCTTGCGTATATGATCTTTAGAAAGGCTTTAAGCGTGTGGCTCATTAAGCTTATCGTTCTATGTTCACAACATTCCTTTGCGTTGTTTTTCTTTGGTATTGTAATAAACATTGAATTCTGCCATTCTTTCGGTATTATACCAGTTGAGTATATGGTGTTGTATAAATCTACAAGAATACTTACTTGGTCGTCGTCTATTAGTTTAATTAGTTTAATTGGAACTTCGTCTGGTCCAGTTGCTTTACCGCATTTTGATGTTTCAAATGCTTTAATGACTTCTTGTTTTGCTATTTTGGGGCCATGTTCTCCTTCAATAGTTTTATAGTCTTCCTTTCTGTCATCGGCGAATAGTGCTTCAATATATTCTTTCCATCTTTCTATTTTTTGTTTTACATCTAGTATAATTATTCCTTGTTTGTCTTTTAAAATGTTTGATTGTCTCTTCTTTATGTACCTGTGACATCTTTGATCTTTCTGTGTACGTTAAACTAATCGTGTTTCTGTTGTGCCTTTTCTATTTCTTCACATTCTTGTTTCATCCAATTTCTTTTTCCGTTTTAATTTTTTTCCTTATCAATTTGTGGATTTCACTGTATTTGCCGTCCTCTTTTATCTTACTTTTTCTTCTCTCTTCCATTAGCTCTAAGATTTCGTCCACCTTTTTTTCTTTGTTGGTTTTCTTTCGGTGAGTATTTCTTTCGCTGGTTTCATTATCGCATCTTTTATGCTATGCCATCTTGAGTCTATGTTGTCGTTGTTATCCAAGGAGTGTCTTCCCATGTTGCTTAAATTGTTATTTATTTCATTTTTAAATTGTGTTTTTATGTTTTCTTCCTTCAGGTGTTGCACTTCTATTCTACTTGTCTTCTTTGTTATTTGTATCTTCTTAAGTTTTATATGCATTTTTATGACAACAGGCTTGTGATCAGACGCTATATCTGTCCCTGGATATGTTTTTGCCGACTTTATACTATTTCTGTATCGTTTTCTAATTAAAACATAGTCAATTTGATTTCGGCAAATATTCTGCGGTGTGTCTTGTGGTGATTTCCAAGTCCATAATCTTCTATCTGGCAGTTTAAAGAATGTGTTGGCTACTATAAATTCTCTTTCTTGGCAAAATTGGATCAGTCTATCACCCCTTTCATTTCGCATTCCAAGACCGAACTCTCCTACATGTTCTCCACTTCTTCCTTTTCCAATTTTGGCATTAAAATCTCCTATTATTAATGTCACATCGCTCTTTTTGGTTAGGGATAGAATGGTGTCTATTTGTTCATAGAATTCTTCTACTTCATCCGCATTTTTCTCATTGGTAGGTGCATAGACTTGGATTATATTTATTTTACCTACTGTGGCACATAGTTGTATTAACATTGCTCTTTCAGATAGTGGTGTGAAACTAGTGACGCTTTTGTTAGTTTCTTTGGTGACTATTATTCCGACTCCATGTTGGTGTTTTGCTTCATTACTGCTTGAGTAGTACATTACTCCATTATCTGTTTTTATTTTACCAGATCCTGGCCACCGTACTTCACTAATTCCGAGAATGTCCAGCTGTAGTCGATTCATCTCTTTGGTTACATTTTGCAGTCTTCCTGCTCCAAATATACTTCGCACATTCCATGTTGCAATTTTCATAGCTGGCCCGGAGATTATTCGCACCCTCTGACCATTGAAGGTCTGCCGGGGACTGAGGGCCGTGGTTTGTATGTTCTCAGCCATGATGATTGTACTAGGAAATAAGTAATGAGGTGGTTTTCCGTTGCCTTCCTCATCGCAGTATCATAACCGGTAGGGCCATTATGTGGCCGTCGCCTATGACTATCAGGGGGTAAGCCGTTCCAGAGTCCATCTCCTCCGCCTTAGTCCAGTTGTGGTACTTGCTGCTTCCCAATACCTACTAGTTTTGGTCCGCCCCGGGTATTTTATTTCCCCGGTACCCACCATATCTGGTGAGCATTCCCCTATCCGCCACCTGGGGAGGCGCCCGATGGGGGACTAGTTACCCCTCACGGGTAGAGAATAATTAGATAGCCGCAATTTAAGTAAGAAAATAGAACAAAACGAAATGAAAAAATTAAAACAGATAATACAAAACATGAAAACATTCTAATTGATGATCTACAACATTTAAATGTAGAGAAGTAACATAATGGGAAAAATCAAAGAAAAACTTAAATATATATATACAGATATATATATATATAGAAAAATCAAACTAAAAAGCAAACTCAGAAATAACGTAGTAGTAAAAGAACTAAAAATAAAAGAGAATTAATTAATTAAACAATTAAAATAATTTATTAATTATAAACATATTCCAATAACAGGAAGAGATTCCAAACAGATTATAGTTGGAGAAATACAAACGTGGGAATTGAAAAGAAAATAATAATTAAGAATAATAAGAATAATTACGATTTAGCCGTAGAAAAATAAAAATTCAAACGGGGTTAGGAAAATTGCAAAAGAGGGACGGAAAAGAGAACATGTGGGAAAGGTGACGTTCAAAAACATATTCTATATGTTGAAAGCTATTATTGGATAGTAAAGACAGACAGCTCCAGTACAAAAAATATAAGGAAAGAAGTAAAAGAACTGCTATGTCAACGGAAATAATAATGTACCGAACAACGATTAAGGGCATATTAACAGAAATTAAAAGTAGCAATATATAACATAAAAACACTAAAAGTCAAAAAAATAAAATAATAAAAAAATTACCATATAAATATTAGGGATAAGTGAAACAAAAACGAAAGGTACAGTTAGAAACAATTATATAAAGAATACACTGAGATACTCCGTAATAGATGTGACAAACAGAGCAAAAGAGGGAATACGAATAGTAACAAGCAGAAAAACAATACAAGCTCTTCTAGAATACGATAAATTAATAATAAGAAACAAGAATAATAAGAAATAATGTAGGTGATGCAGATGTACGCACCAACAAATACTTCTAAAGGTAAAAAGAAAAATTTTACGAAAAACTTTAGTAAACAAAGTAGACATGCAGAAAATCGCAAAACGCATATTAAAAATACAATAATAAAGTTAAGGGCAATCAATATTCTCCTAATAGAAGAATATAGTAGAAACAAAACTGTGAACAATAATGCAATTTTGCATAAAAATCAACTGGTGATTGAAAACCCAATATTTGCGTATAAAGACATATATAAACATATATACAGAGATTATTACAAAACATAATAAACTAATTGTCATTCAGCACTAAATAGAAGATCTAAGATGAAGAATTTAAAAATAAAAATATATATTTAGATAAACTTTGAATAAAAAAATACAGCTTTAGAAAACAAAGAAGTAAAAACGGTCTCACAAATAAAATTAAAGAAACTAAATAATACAAAAAAATCAAAATAGACATAGAGAATTAAACGGAGAAACTTGATTAGGAGAACTAAGAGGAAGATAAAGATATAAAGTGGGAAACATTAAAAAGAACGATATTGGAAACAACAATAGTATACGAAATAAGAAAAATAGGCATGTCGAGGAATCAAATTGTAAAATAAATTTTAAGGAAAAACATAAACGCATAGAAAAAATATAAGAAGCAAGAAATGCGAAAGACAAATAAAAATGCACAAATAAGAAGAAATTAAATTAGAAATCCTAGTAAAGAGTGAAAAAACAGTAGATGGATTTTAGAATAGACTTAAAACGGAACTACAAAGAACATTTAAAAAAATCTAGACAATACAAAAAATAATTAAGAGGGAGAAAAACTATTAAATAAGAAACATAAAGGACTGTAATAAAAAATTAAAAGAAGAAATAGTTGAATTTTGGAGAAAAACATTATAAAAAGGGTGATAAATACTCAGAGAAATAAATCAGAAAATTCAAGAAACATTAAATGCACACGAAACAGATAAGAGGAAAAATATAGCAGTCACTAAAAATTTAAAAAAAAAATTCGCTAAAAAATAATATAACTTAAAACTGCTAAAATTAGGTAAGTAACAAGTAAGCAAATTTATAAAAAATTTGTTATGCGGTATAAGAAAAGAAATAGATCACGAAGGAATGAAAATAGAAAATAACAACGCCATTACATAAAAAAGAGGCACAAGTGTATCTAAAAACTATAGGATCTTATGTTCTGACATCACCGGTACTAAAAATATACACGAAAATTATTTAAAAAAATAAGATTAGAAGTGGACAAAATATTAAAGAAAGTACAAGCAGCTTTCAGACCAGGAAGACAAATACAAGAAAACATACACCGTATAAAATGTTTTCCAAGCAATCAAAAGTGTGTACAAAAATGTAGAAGGTAATTGTAAGAATAAATGAATATAGAAGTAAAATAAAGGGACAGTTTTAACCCGCTACTGTCTATTAAAGCTTTAAATAAAGAGAATATACAAAACGGTATACCTCCTAACCCTAATGTAGGATACAAAGAGCTGGACCATAACGGACAAGTACAAATCGGCAATAATGGCAACAAAGTAAAATATCTGAGAAGGATAATTGATAACAAACGAAGAAATTGAGTGCGAAATACAACAACACTAAAACAAAAATCAACGCTAACGAAGATAGACAAACGGCAGTTAAAATAGATAGGACACATATGGAGAAGGAAAGCAACAGAAATTAGGGGGAAGATGGAGACCAAAAGAAAGAGAAGCGGTAAAAAAGGCGTAAGTGAAAAGAATGTACTCCTGACGCATTAGGAACATAAGGGAATGAAGTCTTGGAGCGACTTTTACTCTTAAATCACTAGATGTCCTTATACCAACTTTTTTTTTCAAACCAGCCATTTAATAAAACACTTTAAAAAATATAATTATTTCAAACTTTTCAAGTTCTGTTTAACTGATCATGCTTTTTTAGAAGTGCTAAAGTTTCTGCAAGCAGTGTACATAGACCACTTTACAACTTTTGTAAGACTGAGTCATAGCTATCACCAAGTTATATATAATCAGCTAATTAAACTGCAAGTAAAAATTCAAATCAATAAAAGCAAGTCCGTCCAAATCATTGAAAATGGGATAAGGACAACACAATTCATCACAATTTTACACCAAACCAACCCGAAAAAATCATATAATCAAAAAAAGAAACAGCAGGATCTTAAAATACGAAAAATCTACTAATTGATAGGAAGAAATTTTTACTTATTATTAGAAAACAAATTGTTATTGCACAAAAATGTCATGCATATATATGGCTTTATTAAGCTAAGCTTTAGGGATATGAGACCAAAACCAATATAACCGCACTCCAACGATGGCAATCCAAAATATTACAAATAATTACAAACGCTTCCTAACACGACACTAATCAAGAACTACAAAATGAATGGAAAAGTCATACAGCATTCTCTTTCGCCCACTACTAAAAAAACGTAACAACAGAAATTTGAAAATCAGTTGGTCAGTGGGCCAAATGACTGGGCAAAGAGGATACTTTAGTGGAGGAATTCTCATCATGTCATAGTACTAAAATTAAAATACTTAGTACTTAAGATACGACATTAACTCATAGAATTGTAATTCTAATTGCTAACAAACTTGTAAAAAAGCTCATATAGGGTTAACTTAATTATTTCCCTTCCCTTTATAGGTAATACATTAAAGTATTGCTATTGTTTAAGCTATGACGTAATTTTGAAAATTTTTAGAAATACTCTGTATAAGTTTACACATTAGATTAATATATATAAACATTTATCTTTATCTTCTTAAGTTCATACTTTTTTAGTGACAAAAATATTTTTCATTCTTTGACTGGTAATGTTACCGAATTAATATTATTATGTAAAAATATTTTTTATCTAATTGATAATTAAGTTCCCCCCGTACATTCCTGTTTACATTTCTATTTACGTATACGAGATATGTGTAAATAAGCTGACATAAATATCTTCACTTGATTTAACAGCTTCGCGGCCTTTGCTGCACGTCGCAGTCTCAAGGCTAGAAATAATAGCAGTCCTTGATTTGCGACCTGTTCGATGCAGATGCGAGCGATATGTCACGGCGTGACATCGGAAGAGCAGATCGGGGTCAGGGCAGGCGACAGATAATAAACAGGACGCCTTTTCTAGGTTACCTGGAGCAAGGGCTGCTAGTGACGGACCCGCGAAAGCTGCGCCGGCACTACCTGTCGACCAAGAAGTGGAGGATCGACGTGGTCTCGATGCTGCCCACAGACTTAGCCTACTTCTGGTGGCCTCCGTCCGAATGCCAGATCAAAGTGCCGTGTTCAGTTATAGTGAGACTCAACAGACTGTTCAAACTGCCGCGCCTGTGGGACTGGTTCGAGCGGACAGAAACCGACACGAACTACCCCAACGTGTTTCGCATCTGCAAGGTGGTGCTAGCGATACTGGTGCTAATCCACTGGAACGCGTGCCTCTACTTCGCCATCAGCTACGCCATCGGCTTCGGCACGGACAACTGGGTCTACAATATCGACGGTCCCAAGAACTCGACCCTCACGCGCCAATACATCTACAGCTTCTACTGGTCCACGCTGACGCTGACAACGATAGGCGAAACCCCAGTGCCTGAGAACGACGCGGAGTACCTCTTCGTGGTGGCGGACTTCCTAGCCGGCGTGCTAATTTTCGCTACCATTGTCGGCAACATTGGCTCCATGATATCGAACATGAACCTCGCCAGAGTGGATTTCCAGAATCGAATGGATGGTGTCAAGCAGTACATGGCCTTCCGCAAGGTGGGGCGCGAGCTGGAAGCGCGTGTTATCCGCTGGTTCGCCTACACGTGGGCCGAAAGCGGCGCCCTGGACGAGGAAAGGGTTCTTTCAGCACTACCTGACAAACTAAAGGCGGAAATTGCCATTCGGGTTCACTTAGACACCTTGAGAAAGGTCAGAATATTTCAAGATTGCGAACCAGGTCTGCTTGAAGCTCTCGTGCTGAAGTTACGGCTTCAGGTAAGCTTTGTCATTGATTAGATTGTATTGAAGTATTACTGATATTTTAAGAAATTATAATTCACAGAATTTTAAGATTACCAAAAAATTTATTATTGTTTAATCATTTATATAAATTTGAAGTATATGGAATATTAAATTAACCATAAGCTTTGTTTAGAATGTTTGAAATTTACTTGGTTTACCCTAGCAGAATCAGATTTTGTATTAAAACTAAGAGTTCTAACAACTAGTCATTATTATTAAAAGGATGACGACTTAGACTAAGCAGCGAATTAATTAAACGGTATAAACAACGGTGGCAGAAAAGTTTCATTTGGGTAAGTTACTACTTTCTACTTACCAACACGTCTATCCAAAACTGTGATTTAGACTAGAAACCCCCAAATTATGCTATTGTAACATGAAATGTTAACTTTTTAAAATATATTACCTCAGATAAGTAAAGACGTGTCTCCGAATTTTGCATTGATACATCAATCAGCCCTATGGATTCTGAGAAAAGGAGGTAGTAACCACGACATGTTCATATAAAAAAGCAGTTGAATATAAACTAAGACGTAGCAAGAAAAAGAAAATGATATACCTATCTACATTTAATGTAAAATCAATGTCGACTACAAATAAACTAAATTAACTAGAAGCAAAGAAAGCTAAAATAAAATAATTATACCAATAGAGGTAAATCAAGAAAAATTAGTACTGTAGAAAGGCTTTACAAGAATCGTAACCGAAAGAATAACAAATAAACTAGATCAATATCAACCAAGAGAACAAGCTGGATACCGAAAGAGATACAGCGCATTTGACTACCTACATGTTACAAGAACACTACTAGAAAATACCAATAAATATAACATTACAATGTGGATGGCGTTCACTGATAACGAGAAGGCAACTTTGTAGTTGGGCAGTTTTAAATGCGTTAAGTAGTAGAATAGATACCACGCATATATAAAAACGCCATATTTTAGGTTATATTAAAAGAAAAACTAACAAAATTAAACTTAATAGAGGAGTGAGACAAGGAGATTTGATAGCACTTAAGCTGTTTACCTTGGAATTAAAGAATATGTTTAAAGAATTAAATTGAAACGAGAAAAGTATTTCAATAGGTCGAAAAATGTTAAACCATCTGCGCTTTGCTGATAATATCATAATAGCGTCATAATTGCAAGTAAAGTCAAACTATAGCTAAAGCAAAATGCATGAGGAACGATTAAGCAAAAATAACAACTATGCTAATTTTATAGTTGATAATAAATAAATAGAAAGGTAGCACAGATCAGCTTTGGTAGACTGAAAAAAAAATAAATTACCGAATATTATAAAGATGAAAACCACCAACCAACGTATCTTGCCTGTTTTTACCAATGGTACCGAAACCTGAACAAGAAACGATAAAAGTTGCCCAGAGATCAACAAAACTACAAATATTGAATATCACTCTAAAAGACCGTGTAGAAAACATAGAGATAAAGCGGCGATCAAGAGTAACTGATATGATCTACCAAATATGTAAGATGAGAGGGAAGTGAGGAGGTCACATTACAAGATAATCGTTGAACTATACGTACAACTCAATGGAAGTCACATAGATATAAAAGTATGTCCACCAACAGGATGGACAAATGATATTAAAAGGCGCGCAAACCATAATTGTATACGGATAACTGCAAACAGACAGGAATAGAAGCAACTTGGGGAGGCTTACATCCTACGATGAATGGAATAGATCAGATGATGATGATAACCATACAACTCCAACGAACGTTCTTTAAAATAAAGCTATTGTTTTACATGCGCCAGCATTCTTAGTCGTGTATATATGGAAGAGATAATAATGAGGAACTGCTGCTGACCTCGCTTGACTTACCTCAACTAACAGTTCCTTGTCAGTCATTAACATTATTAACTTTACCATTATACTACGTGGTATTCTATGCAAAACTATTGAAATCGCTGTTTTTGTTGGATCAGTTAGCATTTTTCTATAATATTTTTATTCCAGCAACTTTGTTCTAGTAATGGAAAAGTCACCACAATCAACATGCTATTATAAAGCCCATCGTTTTTTCAAATAAGCAATTTTGATTAACTTGCAGATTTTATGAGTAGTCGCCATTACTGAGAACTTTAATTAAAAACTTGATAAAGTAAAACTCACATTTATCGACATATTCCAAAGCCAGTATCTTTCATGTGTTGGCGCATTGGTTGCAACAAAAGAAATCCTTTACATCACTCTATTTACACCGGAAATGCCCTGTATCTTTTCAGTATGTTTGTGAACGACCTGTATATTATGCTCTGAGACAAAAGCTTTATCACTTGGACTGTAGCATCAGCATTGATTGAGAAGAAAGAAAAAAACCTCAGAAAAAGGTAACAAAGGCAGCAAAAGAAAAAAGGTTTTAAGAAGAAAAAAATTAGCAAAAGCATATTATTATATTTTGTTATCAATGCTTATTATGTGTATACACTTGATAAATAAACATTTTCTTTTAATACAATTGAATATTAGAAGGTTTCAAAATAAAATTTGGCAACATTGTCAGGTGGTGATCAGTGCGTGGAGAAAGCGAAAAGCATGATAAGTTCCGCCCTATATCACTTTTACAAATATAAACAGAAATACACAAAAATATTATGAGACTTATTTGCATTTTATACCAGGGACGTATTGTTATACCACATAGTTGCAAGATGAATCAGAAGACGACAACCTTTGTTGTTATATAACAAAAGCACTTATTATCTAATTACAAAGATGAAACTAGGAATTTTTTGAAATTTCTCCGTATTATCATGACATGAGCCCTTGTGATTACTACTGGTTTCCACGGTTAAAGGAACCTTCAAAGGTATTAAGTTTCTTAATATTATATTATATGACGATTTTCATAGATTCAGCTGATGGTCACATTGAAGGAATATAACAAATCTTGCATTTAAGCCCAATAAAATCTTCGTACTTTCTGTGTCAGCACTATTTTATTTACAACTCTTATATATACCAAAAGTATCAGATACCATATAACAAAAAGAGATCAAGAATACGAAATGAAATTTTTATTAAAAGTGCAGCTTCTGATGACTCAGACAAAAAAGGCAATAAAAATCTATTACATTTAAACATGTTAAATATATAAAAGAAAGACACAAAAGAATGGAAATTCAATTATTTTAAAATTATTTGAGGTAACTGATAAGTCCCAAAGAGTACTAGCATAAAATAAGAAAAAATTAAATTGATTTCTATTACTAGAACTACGGACATTTGTTTTATTAGTTAGCAATGCGTATTATAAAATATAAAAATTGAGGAATGTTAGCTTTGAGGAACCAGGAGCGTAGTAAACTTTTGGATTACAACGTATTAGAAATTGTGATGTTATATAGATAGATAATAATAATTGAAAATGGTATACTAATAAAATAGAAAATTTGCTAAATAAATAAACAAATAATATTGCGGCTTACATTTTTAATAACAAAAAGAAACAAAGACTAAATAACAAGCAATGACGGCTTAATAATAATATTTTCTTGAAGAAAATATAACGCATTTAAAGTATAAATATACAAAAAGATATTCAAACAACAAATACTAAAAAAAGTTTAAAGGACAGAATTGTTGAAATTAGATAAAAAAAGAAAGTTGCAATACTAGTTTACATTTTAATCAAAAAAGTGTAAGATTTAAAAGGGGAGAACAAAAAAAAACAAGAAAATATCAAATAAAAAACTCGAAAAATATAAAGGGGTTACAATAGATGCAAAAAACAAAGAAAATAAATAAAAATAAGTTAAATTAGCATCGGGCTCATAAAAAGCATGAAATTGATAATCAATTAATTATATAAATTACGAAGTCATCAATAATACATTTGAGGAAACAGCTTACTGTGCAGCGGTTTTCTTGGATGTAAGCCAGGCCTTCGACAAGGTCTGGCACGAAGGTCTACTATTCAAGGTTAAGCTGAAGTTATCCCATCCAATCTTTACTATCCTGAAATCGTACTTACAGGAAAGATCCTTCCAGGTTAAATACCAGGATGAACTAACAGAATTGATGCAAATAAAAGCCGGTGTTCCGCAAGGCAGCGTATTGGGGCCTGTCTTATACCTCATCTTCACAGCCGATTTACCCACTGATAATAGCGCTATAACAGCGACGTATGCAGACGACACGGCCATCCTATCAATGCACCCAAATCCAACAGTTGCTGCCCAACAACTACAGACGCATTTAGATAAAATACATCAGTGGCTCCAAAGATGGTGTATCAAGGTAAACGAGAATAAATCAGTCCATGTGACTTTCACAAAATGTAGAGGGCACTCCCCAGAAGTAAATATGAACGGTCAACCACTACCACAGGCAGATAGCGTTAAATATTTAGGGATACACTTGGATAAAGAGCTTACATGGCGTACTCATATATGGAAGAAGAGGGTGCAGCTTAGACTGGAACTAAAGAAATACTACTGGTTGTTAGGTAGAAACTCCCAATTATCGCTTAAAAATAAACTTCTTATATATATAACAAGGTAGCATTGAAACCAGTTTGGACCTACGGGATCCAGTTATGGGGCACTGGCTCTAGATCTAACATTGACATATTGAAGAGGTACCAATCCAAAGTAATAACTAATGGCCCATACTACATCCCAAACATTGAAATCCGAAACGATTTAGAAGTGGCCACCGTCAAGGAAGAAATTAAAAAATTTAGTGTAAAGTACCTAAATAAGTTAGAAGTGCATCCTAATCCTTTGGCAGTTAATCTACTAGACAACAGTGCTCAAACGCAAAGACTCAAAAGACTTAACCCGCTCGATCTACCGCATAGATTTTAGTGCTATTTAAGTTACATTAAGTGTCTTAATTAACTTACATGTAGTGTAACAATCAAATTAAGTAATCGCAGGAGGGTCGTCATTGGGCGACTTCTCCAACACTGCTCAATACGATCAACATAATTACTTATTGTCAGATGTAATTGACAGACTGTAATTAACTAATAAATACATAAAATATATATATATATATATATATATATATATATATATATATATATGTATATATATATATAAATTATAAAAAAATACAACCAAACCTATAGGGCTTTTGGAGTATACGAGTAAACATAACCAATATTAAAGCAACAAGAATAATAAATAAAATACACACCCAGAAATATCAATTTACAAAAGGAAAAAAATTTAATAATGTATACGTGACTCAAACAAGCGGTATTAATACGACGAAAGTTATTGTCAGAGCACATCAGAACGATAAATTGTAGCTCAAACGGCGCTGTTAATAATGTCAATTGAAAGAGCGACTTAAAATGATCACAATATTCTACCTATCAAAACCAGAATTATTTTAAAGAAATACACAATTAAAAATTCTGATAATTTAAAATAGCTATTATACAAGCTTTCTATAATTATAATTTTACAATAAAAAAAATAAGGGCTCTGGGTGAAACTGAACAGTTTTATTGGCGCCTTATTGTAAACTATTAAGAAGATAAATAAGATTTAATTTGTCACGCTATTTACAAGTTCTTTATTCTTTTGAACAATGGCGACTGGTTTTATAATATTCTTACCAAAATATATAAATTCTAATAAATGTTTGCATTCGACTTTTGACAATGATGTGTATCAAAATGCTATGCTACTAAATTTCAAATATTATTGATAGAGCATTAAGGTAAATTACGAATAATGTTAGAATATAATTACCAAGAAAAAGAAAAAAGACAGAGAAAAAAGAACTATTCCAAAGGAGTAAAAAATAACCAGATCGGCAAGGAAATTGAGCAAAAGTATATATAAAAAATTGTCAGAGAAAGAAGAAGGGGGAAAAAAGTTGAGAAGAAGTTTAAAAAAAGCAAACAGAAACTGAACAAAAATAGTCCAAAGAGGAAGCTATCATACAAATGATGAAATAAATGATGTTAGAAATTACAGAACTACATAAGGATCAGAAGAAACATTAAGTACAGACACAAGAAATGAGAGGAGAGGAAAGGATTTACTTTATCCAAATGAAAGAACTACAGGAAAAAATAAAAGTTTGAAAGAATAGATAGGAAAGTTAAAAATCAAAATAGAAGGGGCGGAGAGAAGTGAGAAAAAGAATAATATAATTATAATGGAAAAAGAATTTAAAAGGAGCAGATAGAAAAAGAAGTGGAAAAATTCCTGAACGATCAGACCGCTGCATATAAAATAAACAAAGGCAAAAATAGGAACATCTTCATGGTCAAATTAGAAAACTAGAAAGTTAAAATAAATATATTAAAAAACAAAAACAAGCTGAAGGAAAAATATATACATATATAACAAATTAAAAAAAAATAGTCAATTACGAAAAAGGAGTAAAAACAGTACAGAAATGTGAATATTTGATATAAAAAGGCAACTATATACGAACAAGTCTAGCAGTACAATGAGAAAAAAATTTTAAAAAATACGAATAAGAAGTTAATTTAAAAAACAGAGTAGCAAAAAGAATAGTAATAACGACCCACCGGTGGCGGAAAAGGCAACGACTCTGATGTCTGATAGAAGAACAAAAATGAAAAAGCCAAAACAAGCAAAAATAATACTAATTGCAACGTGGAATGTAAGAGAAATAAACAAAGGGGGAACTATGAAACAGTTAACCACAGTAATAAAAAAATATGAAGGTTTTAGCAACGCAAAAACAAACATAAGAAAAGAATAAATAACAGAAACAATTGGATACATATTTATAAACTTTGTAGGAGCACAAAACAGACTAGGGATGGGCTTCATGATACATGAAAGTTTAAGAGCCGCAATCATCTCTTAGAGAAAAATATACGGTAAATTTAGCAATATAAGACTACTAATAAAGTACAGGAAAATAAGCATAATTAACATAATGCCCCATCGGAAAAGAAGGAAAAAGAAACAAAACAACTTTATTATATAGACCCAGAAAAAACGCTGAAAGAGATCCCAAAATACGACATAAAATTATCACTCAGAGATTTTAATGCTGAGGTAAGAAGGAAAAAAGAGAACAAATCAATATTAGGAGAAAATAGATATGGCAACAAAAACGATAAATTATTAATTAATTTTGCAATGGACAAGTCCAGACAAAGAAAAACAGTAAACCAGATAGGCGACATATTAATGGAAAAGATAGTTACAGATGTACTTTTATATAGACAGTAATCATTTTGTAGTAAGAGCCAAAAGACAACAGAAAATACCACCAACACAAATAAAACGTAGAAAGAAAATACGAAATAGAAATGCAGAAAAGCAGTTAGAAAGGAGAAACAAGAAAGCAGGAATAGAAGAAGACTTAAATAAAATATAAAAAATGATAGTAATAAAATTGGTAAGGCTCAAACGCCCTGCATTATTTGTCAGCAATTATTATCTTTATATTAAATTTTATTATATATCTTTTATACTACGGTTTAATTGTCTAATCACTTTTAGTCCTCTATTTTTTAAATTGTGTTATTTCATCTTGCAAAGTTTATATAATATATACACACAATATATACACACTACAGAATATTATTACTAATAGAAATGAGGAAAAAGTTTATACAAGGTTTGTCAGGGAGGTATGGTATTTTTGAAAAGACTGTCATGCCCGCTGGGGTAAACCGAATGTTTTCGGAATAGTTGATATCTACTCATTGGAAAATGCCATTTCAGTAAGAATAGAGCCTTGTCTGTAGCACATCGTGTGTTTGTTTATGACTCTTTTATTGAAACGGGGTGTTCTGTGGTGCTTACACAGTGACGATTTCGAAATCATTTAAATGTTGGTCATCATGGTTGCGTTTCAAAACGGGATACTAATATGAAGTGAGTGAATAGAATTTTTAAAACCAGGATTGCACGAGGACGTGATCTAACCGTACAAAAAACGTTGAAAGGGTGCGACAAGCGGTGGAATCCAGCTCACGTCGTTCGTCGGTACGTCATGCTCCCGTTCTTTGGGTCAATTTGGAGAATTTTACACTTGGACCTCTACAAAATTATGGTTATTTAAGAACTGCGGCAAAACGACTTTGTAAAACGGCATACGTTAGCAGAAACGATGTTGAAGTTGCTGACAGACGATTTCATTTGGATCATGAGCGATGAAACCCACTTTCTTTGATCTGGGGTGGTAAACAAACAGAAGTTTTGATACTGGGCACCCAAAAACCCACAAGAATTGCATTTACAACCTCTGCACTGCGAGTAAGTAACTATTTAATGTGGTGTATCTCAAACATGCGTTATTTGGGTCTTATTTTTTCGTGAAAACGTGCGAACAGTGTCTGTTAATACAGATCGTTACTTTGCCATGTTGCGTGATTATTTTCTGTCAAAATTAAGAAGACGACGCATTAAACTCAACACAATGTAATTTCAACAAGATCGGGCGACTTGCCATACATCAAGAGCAAGGGTTTTTAAGGTAACATTTCTCGTAACGCCTGATTTCATTGCGTAAGGATGTGGAGTGAGCTGCTCGGTTACTAAACCCGTTATCTTGTTACTACTTTTTATAGTTATCTAAAAGCTAAAGTTTACATAGACAAAGCCCTTCCAAAACCATAACATGACAAATTTAAAGGGTTCTGTGTGACATGCTTCAAAGGACAATTTCGCCACCCGTCTACAAAAATTTTTCGACAAAAAGAGATGTGATTTTTTGCAGCTAATTATTTTATTCTTCAAATGGCAATGTACCTGTAATGTATGGAAACAAGTGAAGGCAGATCTTCCAAATTATCTGGATTTGGACGGTCTGCACAAAACCAGGTAAAAAATCATGGTTGCCAAAAATGTTTTGTTAAAAAAAATTTTACAACTCCTGAATCCTGAAAGTATATTTGAAGGTGTGAACGCTAGAGGATACGCAGATGCAACTATTTATGGTATATCAGATATGGTTATTGTAAAGCCAGGATGATTTACCATCCAAGCATCACAAAAGAAATTAACATATTTCATCAACGCACCATATACAGTTCGGTCCAGTGGCTGAAGACGGTGAGTACAATGAGAAGGAAATGTCAACATTATTACACCATTATCTCTAGCGTAATTTAATGTATCGATCGAAAGATGGAAATCATATTATTGAGTAATAAAATAAAATGATGATCTCTTGAACTCTTAGCATTGTTAACAAAATGCTGCTGATGGAATGTTCCTCCTTCATCCACCCTGAAGGATTTCCTAGTTCCACGACAATCTATTGGGCTATTGCGGATAAAATGGCCTTTAAAATAAACCCTGGGGAAAACGAAAAATGGCGGAATATAGTTTCCGAAAGCAGATATTGCCGTACTGTGTAACAAAGGTGCGACTCTCACCGGATGTCATAGCACTTATTGCTTACATCCTCGGCGTGCCACAACTTTGTTAGGTTTCTAGACCGTTGTAATCCCCGTTTTGTCCATATTCCAAAAGTTTTGAAGTGAAAATTTACAGAAAATAACTTCTCAAGGAACTCAGTAACATTTTATTTTGTTGAAGCTCGTCGCACGGGCTAGGCTAGTTGCCCTTGGCGTTCTGAGTGAAAAAGTAGAATGTCGCTTTAAGAAACTGGTAAACCAATTAGCTCCAGCTTGTTTATTTCCGTTCACTTTGCAGAAAACTTCAGATTATTGACCAATGCCAGTTGGTATGCTAATTTTCTGACTTTCTTTAGGACCAAGCCCGTAGTATATGTCTGATGCTTGTTTAATATACTGTTTAAGTTTTGTTTCAAGTACACCATTAAAAACTTGTCTCGTTTTGACGTAACCGACTGATGTTGTAGGTTGCAGCAAATTGCTTTCTATCTCTTTAGCAGACATTTTAACACAATATCTGGTTAGCGTATGGCAATTTCTATTGTAATCTTTAACAACGCTTCGAATTTATCTATTTTCGCGCTTTATTGTACGAACCGCCCTAAGCATTACATCAGAAGGTGTTTTTCCATAATTTGTTTTCTTAACAAATTTTCGGGGCATTGTGGTTGCGCTGAAATAGGATAAATAAAGAGTAAATGTAGGATAAAAATACATGCAAAAATAAGGTAAATCAAGAATAAATTGTAATAAAAATGTTTTTGTGGGGTTGGTTGTCGCATGTGACAACCAACCCGTTTGTTTTGTAACAACCAACCCCAAACCGCCATTTTACAAAAACTTCTTAATTTCCTGCGCTTTGAAAACAGTTTCACATAGAGCTATAGTTGCTAGATGGTTAGAGGAAAATAAAAATCATACTTTTCTTGCCTGCTCTTTTTGTCGAAATCTGAAGGAACAAAATTTTACGTTAGAGCACCGAAAACAAATAAATTATTATAACTTTGACGCCCTCTGTGCGAATGAGTTGATGTTTCGTAGGGCATTTTTTTTATTACTTATTTTAATAAATATTTACAATCTGCTTTACATAGCAATAAGTAAAGTAGCTCAGCAAGTTACAATGAAGGGAGAAGTAATCCAGTGATTACACTCCGAATTAATTGCTACTTATGTAATTTGTTTTACATATTATAATTAATAATATAATAATAATGCTATGGATCCACATCTGTGCTGATTTCAGTTGGTTCACTGTTACTCGCTGCCTACCGAGCCAGTCTTCGAGGAGGTTAAGGTGGTGCTAAAAGTTAGCTGACGCCACTTGTGGGTTTTCGTTTGTAACGACTAAGGCAGTATCGTCCGCAAAAGTAGCAATTTTTGTGCTGGCTGTTGTTGGAATGTCGGCAGTAAAAAGCAGGTAAAGAAAGGTCCCAGCACACTACCTTGTGGTACTCCTGACTTGATGGGATAATATGTGGACGTTTCCAGATTGAATTTTGTTTGGAAATAGCGATCGAATAGACAGGATTTGAGTAATAGATAATAGGGTGTGGGTATAATAGTACAGTATGCCACACGCGGTGGAAGGCTTGCTTTATGTCCAGGAAGGCGGCAATGCATAACTTATTCTCCTCAAGACCTTTAAGTATTTCATTCACTATTCTGTGCGTTTGTTCGATTGTTGAGTGATGCTCTCTGAAACCGAACTGGTGTGATGGTACTGTTTCATTCAGATCAACTGCCTGCGTAAGCCTTTTCAACTAGAGTCTTTCAAATATTTTGGACATAGTTGGAAGTAAGCTAATGGGTCCGTAAGATCCAGCATCTTGTGGTGGTTTACCGGGTTTGTAGATCATAATAACTTCCAAGTTACTGGGTAGTAAGCTAACCTCATCATACCATTATAGGTGGTGGTCAGTAACACTATTGCTTTCCTGGATAGTTGTTTAAGTATTAGAGGCGAGATTAAGTAAAACCCAGGAGCTTTATAGTTTTTTCCTTTAAATATTTCGTGTTTCACTTCCGCCGGGGAAAAAAGTTATTAGGCAATGTCATTGGGCAAGGACTGTCCAAGAAGTTCTCTATGTCTTGAATGTTATTATTGTTGTTTGCCTGAGGTGGACTAAATACAGTTGATAAATGCTCCGCGAAGATGGTTGCCTTTTCCTGTTCAGTTTTCCCCCAACTACCGTCTTGTTTTCTTAAAGGAGGGATATGGGCGACTGGTCTTTTGAATTTTTTCGTCGCTTTCCAGATGGAATGGTCCTCTTTTGATCACGCAGTAATATAGTTTTCAAAAATAGCATTTCGGATTTCTTGCCATGCTGACTTTAGTTGTCTTGTAAGTCTATTGTATATGTTTCTATCAATAGGATTTTGACTTCCTTGCCGTTTGCTTCTGGCTCTCCTTTTTTTGCAACAAGTTCGCGAATATATATGAGTGTGTTGTTTGTGGTATGTGCATCTCGACTTGTCACTGGGGTAGATTTCCAAGATGCTTTTTGTATTACACAAGTGATGTGGTTTGCCGCATCATCAAGATCATCAGGATGTTTCGGATTGAGGTTGGTATCGAGATGTTCGTCAATATAAGCTCTAAAAGCATCCCAATCTGTTTTAACTGAAACGAGCTTAGGAGCGTCATATAAGCAAATGATATGCGTACTTAGCGTAGCAATTATGGGAGTGTGATCAGAAGAGAGATCCCAGTTTGATGTTGCATTAAGGTAGTTTGGTGAGATACTTTTTAACCACGAAAAAGTCGATTAAATCTGGCAGCCAATAGGTTGGTCTACTAGTAGAAAGATACGAGCAATTCTTTTTATTGATGGCCCACAAAAGATTTCTACCCTTGACCCCCAGTCTATGTGCTTGGCATTCCAATCGCCTCCTGTTATAAATCTGTTTCCCAGCTGCTGAAAAAGTGCTTTATATATATATATATATATAGCAGCTGTATCAAAGTACCATGGCTGTCCACTGATATGAATAATTGTTGCTTGGATTTTATTTGTTTGATTTGTAGGTATGTCATGGTGCTTGATGGTGTTTCAAATAATAATTGCAGCACCACCATGGGCCGTTCCATCAGTAATAAATTGTGTATTGTGGTAATTGTAATACTGTCCTTTCGGTAAAATGTGTTTCCGAAACCAATAACACATCGATTTTATTGTATTGAAGAAAGTTAATTAATTCAGTTTTATGATTGATTAAATCATTTGCGTTCCATGAGCAAATACGAAATGAAAAAAGGTCCATTAATTAGCAATTTTGTTTATGACGGTAGACAGAATGTTTAATATCATACTGTTCTGATTGATAAGTTGAGCGAACATTGACTTGAATTCATTGAGAAAAGTGTTCAGTTGAGTTTCTAAGTTTTGTTGGTTTTGCAAAGTAGTTCCTTGTAGTGCTTCAGAGTATGACTGATTGGTTCTTATATCCTGCTGTATATTTTCTGTAAGTTGTGATGTGGGACGGTTTAGAGTTTGATGGTTCATATTTGGAGACCTGCCTCTTGCCTTTTGCAAATCACTGTAGACTGTAGATCCTTTATAATTGGCTGTGTGACTGCCTTCACAGAGTGCGCATTTAGCTGGCGTATCTCTAGATTTTTGGCATAATGTAGAATTACAGTTTTCTCCGCATTTCGCACATTTGTAGGGTCTTGTACATTACGATTTTGAATGGTCGTACATTTGGCATCTTGTGCATTGTATGATGCTTTCCTTTTTGTTTGGCGGTTCTACTTGGATTCGCATGTTATTTAGGAATTTAAGCTCGTATATATCTTTGTTACTTGGTTGTGATTCGAGGTCAACGTAGAATAACATCAAAGGTAATTTGCTTATTCGGCAATATTTATAATATTGCGGACTTTATGGCCTTTTGTTATCAGGTCTTCTTTGATTTGCGATATAGGAAACGAGTAATGGAGATTACGAATGACTACTCTGTAAGCTCTATCATTTTTCATTTGGTAGGTATGATGAACGATTTTTTCATCATTTAAGTGTGTTATAATTTTCCTATATGTATCTGGAGTGATAGCATTAAGTTTAATAGTATCGTTAGCTAGAGCTTTACTTTGATAAGTTTCTTCTGGAGTGACTTTGGATAGGCTTTCAGTCATTTTTTTAAAATCTACTACTCCATAGATGAATATTGGTGGAGGTTTTGATATTTTCGGAGATTTTTCATTTTGTGTTATAGGTGTTTCAACAGTTTCGTTTGTTAGAGAGTTAAGCCTGTTTGATGTTATAACATTAGATGGTCCAGCTGCATTTATTATTTTTTGAACATTACTTCGCTTTCTTTTTTTATATAACTTGCTATTCATGTTTATTTACAGAGGTTTCATCATCGTTACTAACTTGCATTGCTAATTCATTATTATTACTTTAAGTTTCATCTGCGGGGACTGCACTTATTGAATTTTATAGCTGATTAGTCGGCTGAGAATAATAATTATGTTGTGGATTATTGATTTGTTGGGTGTTGAAAGGATATTGACTGTTTGTTAGCTGATAGTTCATTTGCATTTGTGAGAAGGATAGCGGTGGAGCTGATTGTGGATGTAATTTTTGTCGATAAAAGGGAACTGGGCGGTCGCTGATTGCTGCGTTTGGCCGCACTGATTAGCATGAAGCGGATTAAAGCCATAAGGAAGGCTCATTTTGTTTGATAAGCGCTGGTGTGTTAATATTCGAAGTAGTTATTATTGGTTTTTCGATCACTTACTTGACAATAATAATCACTCGGCCTTACGGCCACACCTGCCGTATCTGTTGCGCACTTCAATCTCAGTGAAAACGGGACGCCCTTAATCGTTGAAACTCAAGCGTCAACTCGTAGGGCATTTAAGTAGGCAACCCACAACTTAACTACCTATAATGTTTCACTATCTATTACTTGAGTTGCCAATAAATGACTTTGTGACAACCAACCCGTGTGACAATCATGCCCCGGTCTCCCCTAAATTTCCATTATAAGTACAGCCACATAACTACAATATAAATGACATATTGTGCTGCCAAATAGCAAATCTTTAAGCAATAAAGTCGAAATGTATATCAGTAAATATTATAGGATGTTATGAAGGAACGATTGGTCCAACTATGTAGTCACTAATAATTTCAGACACTAAATTATTGCCGATGAAAAACTCTAATAGAAATTCTACTAAGTCCACAAATCCCATGCCTACCAAAGGTTATTTTATCTGTAAAGAAAATTAACAGCAGAAATCCTATAATGGTAGTAAACTATTATACAAGATTCTTTTTTAGAAAAAAAATTGCAAAAAATACTAATGATTCTCACGTAGTATGCTCAACACAGTCATTAGGCATACATTATACTGGAGTACTGATGTTAGCTTCGGTATCTTTTAGAACACATTTTTTACCTCTGATGTATAGTCCTAATGCGCTCGTCTTCCGTATTTACCCTTACTTTTAAATGATCCCATTTCACACATATGAGGAAACATTGCTGCAAAAATCTTGTAATTTTTTTATGAGCATAAGTTTCTTGGTAAATCTGTGCGGCATCTTACTCATTTCTGCTTGCTTTTTGTTACATATCAATTATCCCTGCTTGTTCTTGATATAAATAATTAATTCTTCTAACAATACACATCCACTTAGAGTAGACGTGCAAGTTATAAATAACGTAGTGTAATGGGGAAGAGAGGGCTAACACCGTAAAGAAAAGTATTACCATATATTATGGAATACTTATATTTTTATGAAATATGTTTATATAAACTTTTTTTGTTTTTCCTTTTAGGAATCACCTCCCGAGTTTTTTTAGGATATTTTTTAAATATAACTACTCTATTATCAAAAAAGCTTTACTGAAATTAGAATAACTGTCAACAGAGCTATATAAATTCTCTCTCGTTATTCGCTAGTCACATTTCCCACATTTGTTTCGCCATAGCAACTCTATATTTACCTCTATTCTCACTGAAAATTAAACTTCCCTGGCGCCCCAAAAAAGAACGCCGTCACCAAAGCGCCGCGCAACTCAACCGCGGCGCATCGCGACAAAGTTCCCTAACAAGTAAAGTTATAATGGAATTAAAATACCCGTTAATTAAGTGAGTTCTGAACTTAAATTGCCGCGATAGGTGCTCCCGCACGGTAAAAATCGGCTCAGCGCTTCCGCGAGAACTGAGCGCCAGTGGGCGAGCCGAGCAGCGCTAATTAAGCCAAGACAGGCAAACCAGCGAGCATGCCGCTTCAGGAATTGGGCCAATTTTGCCCCCTGAAATGTTGCGTGTGTGTTTTATTTGAATAGGGGCTTTAGGGGATTAGGGCGCGCGATCGCTTCGCAAAAATTGTTTGATTACGAGGGCAATTTCGGTCATTGCCTATTAACAGAGCAAGAGCTTTTCTATGTAGTCACAGGAAATAATAAACTAATTAAAGGATAAATATAAAATTATCTTGATAGTAAAACTGGTTGCCCGACCAAATGTAAGAAGAAATTTAAATTTTATTTTCTTCCAGGTGTTCTCCCCAGGCGACTATATATGCCGCAAGGGTGACGTGGGCAAAGAAATGTACATAGTGAAGAGAGGCCGCCTCCAGGTGGTCGCCGATGATGGGAAGACCGTGTTGGCCACTCTGGGCGCGGGCTCGGTGTTCGGGGAGGTGAGCGTCCTGGAAATCGCAGGTAATAGGACAGGAAACCGGCGTACCGCAAACGTCCGCTCCTTGGGCTACTCGGACCTCTTCTGCCTCGCCAAGGACGACCTGTGGGTAGCATTAGCTGATTACCCCGAGGTAAGTTTGTTGAAACAAGTTGACCCGATTCTGCAGCTGGCTGTGGGGGACTTAAATAGATGAAAGGGCAGAAATTCTGCATCAAAGCATCAAAGTGATTACTTCAGCATATTACTTAAACAAAATTACATGCATTTTTTGTTTATTTAACAATCCTTGTGGATATATAATTCGGAATTTGTTACAAAAAATAAATGTTGTCATTATCTATAATAAACATTAATTTTCAAAAAGTTTTGCAAATGTCTTACAATTTTAAAATATGTAATCCTATCTATAATTTAGCTGAACCGTTGCTGAAACTCAAAATTGAAGTTGAAAAGGTTAGAGTAACGACTATTTATCAAACAATAAAACTCAATTTGCTAAAAAGCAATTGATTATACTTTTCGTGTCAAACAGAATCGACAGATATCCAATATACTAAAAACAGAGATAACTATTTACAGGATTTTTACCAAACATTATTTAAAATGTCGAAAAGAAAAAAATATTTTAAATATACCGCAATCTAAGTGCTGCAAAACATCAAGAAGTCAACATTTTATTGATAACAAATTCACAAAAAGTATTTTACGTTGCCCAATTTAGAAGGATAGTAACAGTTTTTACACACCTAACATCAAAAATTGTTTAATTTACCGTCAACGTTTTGGTCTGGTGTGTTAGTACAGAACCAGAAGAGTTAGCAGTGAAGTACTAGTTTTCTAAAGAAATTTTTAGAAACAAACTGTTAATATTTTCCATCTTAATGGCGAATTAATATTCTGGCTTAACCTTGTTTTTTGTAATTGTACCAGAAGGGACAATAACATTAATTTTGTATCTACAGAAGATAATTCGCCAAAGGTTCTTCATACTTAGCCTATTAGCTCTTTCAAAACGGATTCTTATTTTTGTTTTCATACCACAATAGTAGAAAGCTTTATATTTTAGGTTTTCCTAAAAGTTCTGCAACATTGTAAAAAACTCATTTTTACGGATGAACTTATGTAAAAACAACAACAAAAAAATTCGAAATACGATTTTTTGACAGCGATCTGCAAATTTTTGGATCGAAGTACCACTCGAATGGCTTTGAATCGAAGAATTCTTGGCACGCTTCTTCAAGTTCATCAAATGAAGAGGTCATAATCGGACAGAACAGCATATGAACTGTAGACTAAATGTGGAAGAACTTCAACGCCGTTCAACTCTTCAAATTTTTCTTAGTCTTCTTGGTAGTGTGGGGTTTGGCGTTGCCTTGGTGAAATAAAGCGCGCTTTTAGTTGACCAAGGCCGAGTACTTTCCTTTCACTTGTCGTAAACACAATGCAACTGTTGGCAACAGATTTCAGCGTTAATTGCCCGGCCAAGTTCAAAATGCAAAATTCCCTCAAAGTTCCACCAAACGCAAATCATAACCTTCCTGCTGTAACGGTTTTGGCTCAGAACCGACGGTAAAGTTCGGCTTTGTAAAGCCGATTTCTTCTGACAATTGTATTTGAACAAAAATAACCACTGCTTGTCCGACGTCACAATTCGCTTCCAGAATCTGACGAATTACGCTTCAGTGAATTCATGCGCATCCTGCCAGGGCTTGTTGTGCACAAATTCATGCTGATGAACCGTTGATTTGCCAGCTCTAAGAACTGAGCCTAAACGGCCCACCAAAATAAGACTGATCTTTAAAACTCACGTCGCCGAAATTAAAGCGCTTTAACCATGTGAAGGCAGTAAAATATTGGACGCTTTCTTTGCTTTCAGCATCGTAGATTTCCTTTGAAGTATCTCTTGACGAAAGCCTCCGCTTCCGGCAATAGCGCATTTCAACTTTGTCGGAAACTATCTGAAATCCAAAGATGCAACTTGTTACTACACTATAAACACAAACAATCCACAAAAGTCACATTTTTTGCTAGTATTGCAGAACTTTTGGAACAAATTATTCCAAAATGCCTTTTATTTTTTTTGTAAAACGGAACATATTGTTCCATTAGTCTGCTGTAACGGTTTATTACAACCCATCAGTCTTGAAACTTCTGAAATAATGCACATAAATGATTACAAAAAACTGTGTTTTAAAAAGTGGGACACCATAAGTTTTACAAACAGTACTTGTATGCTTTTCAATTTTGCTTTGTAGACATTTAGTGTACCTTTCTTTCTCATATTCAACAATCAGCATGTGATTACCAACATTCAAAATTGTTCTTGCCTGTTTGAAGGTCGAGCAAAACTTAAACATATCTTTAATCTCGCCTTGCTTTTCCCATATTCAACCAGATCTTCTGCCAAAGCCACAAAAAATTTAAAAATGGTACTTTTTAACTCTTATTTTATTATAAATGATAAAAATAATTACAGCACCAACCAATGTTTTATAAAACAGCACTTTTCCAACACTTAGTATCAAATTGACTTTTGTATACTACTTCTCTCTTAAAATTTCTTTTATCTGTCCATTTTTCTTCCCTCTATATGTATTTAGATCGTATACTTAACCAATTTAAAAAGCCGTTTCTTTCCCATAACTTAAATCCGCTCTTGATGGGTTTCGATGACAAATGTGTTTTTGATGTCTTTTTGGGATTATTAAACTCTCTCTTTTTCACACACACTCACACTCGGGCTTCTTCATTCCACGTTTTTCCGGATAATTTTTGTATATCATTGTAGTAGACCGCTCGGGTTTAATTTTACCTGACCATTCTGCTATTCCAGTCAATTTGTTTATATTCATTTTGGCCACTTGTACTGCCTACAATAAAAAACAAATGAAAAATATTTAGCTACAAAAAGAGTTGAAGACAAAGAAAAAATGTTAAAATACTAATTAAAGAGGCTAAGAAGAAATCGTGGGGTAAGTTTCGACATAACGTGATGGAAAACTATAGAGAAAATTACAAACTGTTCTATGGTACATTAAAACAACTTAGGAAGGAAAAATTAATATATTACATATTAAAGATAAGGAAAATAATATAATAATCAAATATGATAAAATAATGGAGAGATCGAAAGAATATTTCGAAGAGCTAACACACATGGACATACAAAACCAAGACGAGGGAGAAGAAGAACAATATAAAATTCAAGAGATAGAAATAGTAACTATAAAATAAGAAGAAATAAAAGAAGCAATAAAAACATTAAAAGTAGCTAAATAACCCGAAAAAGACAACATCACCACATAATTGATAAAATATATGAAACAAGAAGAGAAACTAGCAAAAATAATAATTGATGTACTAAAAAATACAACAATATCTAAGTATTGAAAAACAGGCATTATCTTACTGATATATAAAAAGGAGGACAAGAGAAATTGAAATAATTACAAATAAATAACGCGACCAAGTATCCCTGAAAAACTATTCGCAAAAGTAATTTTAAAAAAATGAGAAATAAAATTGGAAGACACATGCGGATTTAAGAAAAATAAAAGTACTCAAAACCTGTTATAAATACACATATGCTTTTTGGAAAAAGCGTTCGATATAATACGAAGAAAAAATATATGGAAAATGCTACAGAAAAGAAGAGTAAATAAGAACACCATAGAAGTAATAAAGGACATGTATAAAGGAAATACGCACATAGTAAAAACAAATAAAGAATCTAAGAAATTTGAAACTGAACAAGGAGTTAAACAGGAGTGTGTATTAAGTCTCTTCTTATTTTCAGTGGTACTAGACGAGGCACTAAAGAAGGCTAAGAAAAAGATAAAAAACTAATATTGGCAAATGAGACAAACACAGTTGACAGAATTGATGTTTGCAGATGACATGGCTTTGATAGCAGAGGCAAAAGAGAATTTAGAATGCAACTTTAAAGTAATAGACGAAAAACTAAAGAAGATAAACATAAGAATTAAAACCATGATAATTTTTAATACAAAAAAACACAAAATAGGACTGAATAGAAAATAAATTGAACAAATAGAACACTTTAAATATTTAGACTCAATAATAGAAAAAAACGGGAAGTTGGACAAGGAAATAAACGAAACAGTGGGAAACATATTCGACATAATGGAGACTACATTCCTGGAAAAGAGAAGTACCAAAAAAGATAAAAACCACAGTAGTAAAAAAATTATTAGACCAACAATCACAGTAGTGAGATACGAACATTGACAGAAAGACAAAAATTAAGAATTAACGCAAAAGAAATGCAATTCCTGAGAAAAATAGAAGAAACAAAATAAGAAATAAAACTTTTAGACAAAACCTACAAAAAAATCAATTAATGAAAAGATTATAGAAGGACAACTCAGATGGTTTGGAAATGTGCGTCGAATACCGGACGAAAGACTTGCCAAAAGAGTGTTTGAAACGTGAGTGCGAGAAAAAATAAGAAAGGGCGACCACAAACAAGATGGTTCAACAGAATTAGAGAAGAAACCGAGAAAAGGGGAATGAAACGCAAGATATAAAACGGTGGAGACAGCAATATAGACCTAAACTCTATCAGACTTACACCTAAAGGTAGAAAGGCCTAGGACTAAGTAAGTCTTGCCTATCTCCTTTTCGCTCTTGTGATTTTCTCTAATATATTCTCCATTTTTGTTTGATGCCTAATCCATTAATGTGTTTTTTTGTTCTTAATAGTGATGTCCAATATTAGATGTTCCGAGAATCACTTATAGTACTTATAGTTTATGAATAGTTTTTTGCATTTAAAGCCAACATATCTGTACCGTATGTTAATACAGGAATAACGCATTATTCCAATACTTTCTCTTTCATGGAGTTTAAATTTCTGTTTCTTAAACTGCGGTTTAGTTTTCTGAAGTTGACCACCAATAAAGAGTGTATATTACCTTTGCTTTAGTCATTTTCTTGTTATACCTTTTTTTGTAGCATGCCTTTTAGTGTATTGGAATTTTCTTTAAACCAGCGTGACATCACCAGTATATTGCAAATTAGTTAGCTTTTATCTTCCCACTAAAGCTGTTTAAATATATCTTTCATGGCTAACATAAATAATTTTTTGTAGAATTTGGATTTGGGTGTAATTTTAATGTATTAGTTGCTTCTTGGTATATGTTGTTAAGCAGTTTAATATATTTTGAGGCAATCCTACAATTATTTCTTGATCTGATCATTGCCCATTGTTTTATCGAATCAGAAGCTACAATCCATAAAAGCTAGACATAGGTCATTATTATATTCGACTGATTTTTCGATCCTATTTCGTAACGATGTTATATGATCCAAAGTACTAAATTATATTAAAAGCTCAACTTCTTGCAGTTGATACAATTCTAATTTCTTTATGAGTCTATTAATGTTGATTTTATTAAGTAATTTGTAAACATAACAAATCAAAAAAAATTTGGGATTGTGATTTATTATCTTTTTTGTGGGTCAAAACTATAATCGCATTATTCTGGTTATTGTAAGTCCTCATTTCTTCAAGATATTTTAAGATTTTTCATAAGAGGTTCTCCTGAGGCTGTATTAGAATGCGTATCTGTTATTGGTTTTTTGTTCTCTTCGGAATTACTTCCAATTCTACACTTATTATTGTTCTTCCTGTATGTGTTTGTAGTTTTCTTGTTTTAGAGGTATACTGGCTTTATAACTTTTCTGCTATTTTTATAATTTAATTTTTGTTATTGAAGGTCCTTCTATCAGTCCTTTGCAGTTAATTGATCTGTTTTACCTTTCTGTTTCTTCTTCTTCTTAATACCTTCTGACAATTATTTTCTTCTATCGTTTGTTTTATTAGATCTTTATTGTATCTATTAATGTTCATTTTTATGTGTTATCTAACAAATTTGGTCATCTGTATATATTCAAAAGTCTCTTCTTCCTTGATTCGTTTACGAATTAGTTCTCAAGGTACTACAGTTATTTTCTTCTGCTAATCTCTGAAGAGATTTTTACGACTTTTTCTCTTCATATCATTACATTCGTTATTTTTGTAGTTATAGTATTTATCAAATCTTGTTTTGTTATGTTGTCGTACCATAGACCTTGACTAAGCTGATGTTTTTTCTCTTTACTTTATCGAAAACTTCCCTATTTATGTTTTTATCTTTCCTTTTAATAACTTTGTTTTGTTTTGTATTTATTATTATTATTTTGCTTGTACTAGTTTGTGATTACTACCTTCAGGTAATTTATTGATTACAGTAACATTTGTTATAACAGCATTAATTTCGTTCTTGGTTTTTTATTGAGACTTTACCTACGTCCACATTCGATAAGCTTTTTTTGAATACCTGTTCGAAATAAATAATTTACGGCTTTCTACATAGATTAGAAAAGTTTGTCCCCTGTTGTTTCTTTCATTATTCTAAAATTTACTATTAATGTTTCATTTTCTTCTCCTCTACAAACCTTAACGTTACAATCTCCAAAGATAATGTAAAAATCTGTTTTATTTGTTATGTTTTATAAAAATCTTGAACTTTGTTATAATTGTAAATAGTAATAAAGGCATAAACCTAGATTATTTTAAGCTGGTGTTTCTTTACTATTTGGGTGATGACGTAGTTGTCTCTTTCTCTTTCTAATCTCTTGTTTATTATAAATCCTATTTCAGCTACATCGGGTGTGTTTTCTCTCGTAACAGGACTGTGATGAAACGTATGATCTGTGGCTAGCTTAATGCATGTTTTTTCCTTTCTTCTTACTTCAGTTAAACCTATTGCTTGACTTTACATTTTATCTTTTCTTTAATTTTGGCAGGTTTATCTTATTTGGGTGTTTTGAGTACCCTGTGAGTACGCTTTCTCCGCCACTACCTTTATTTGCGGTTTTAAACCTGCTGAAAATTGAACGCGGTTGCAATACTACTTAGTACGTGGAGAGGGAATTTGGTCTTATCTCGCCATGCTGGCCAGATGGATTAACCCATTGGTCGGTGGGAGGCATTTTATTTCTCTCCTGTCCACCGGCTAGCCGAGTTGAGTATTCTCCTAGCCTCCACCCGTGAGCGCGCTTTCTGAAGGTTACAGACTCTTCCAAGAGATAATTGGAATGAAATTTAAAATGTAACAACCTGTACAGTTGTGCGGAATTGTATTTGTAGTTGTAGTATTACCCATAGAAGGCTGCTTTGACCAATGGCATTTTAGGCTTGGCGACACGTAAGCCGTTAATAACAAAACGCTAGTTACCATTACAATTTTAGAATATTTAATCAATTCCATTTACTTTTCAAAACTGTAATATTGTATTTACAATTTTTGAGGGATTACTTAAAAATTACTTTTTAAATTCTATTAATTGAATTCTTAAAATATAATTTTGCAAAACTACTACAGTTTGAGTAATCAAATTGTTTAATATATTATCTTGACCACTATTATCGTTACTGGCCATTGTATTATTTAATTTTACATTATTATTATACTAAGGGTCAATATCGCTTTTGGATAAATCAAAATTATCAACGATTTCCTCAAACTTAATTAAAGCTAATCGTTGCTTACTAGTTATTTTTGAAGAAAAAGAAATAACATTTATAAGTTTGGTAGTATAACTGATTTCAAAGACAAAGTTTGTTAATTATTCAAACTATTAGATGTACTGTAACAAAGGCACTTGGTTGCACAAAACAAGCAAAATATAATTTTCTTAATAAATTCTTGAAAACTTAGAGTAACCTACAAGCAGCGTAGAGCGTGTAAGTTGAGGTTACCCCACTTTATTTGTGAAGAGCAACAGAAAAACGCATACAGAAAAAACTAAACATTTGTATATGAATAGTTAGAAACTTACACCCAACCAGTATAAATAAAATTTTGTTTTGGGATACTTTCTCTCGTTATTCTTAAAAAGGTTAAAGAATTTTAGGTACATCTAACTAAAAAAAATGTATGCCAGTTGTTGAAAGTCTCAAGACAAAACTATAGTTGGGAGAGGAGTATTTGGGAAAATTAGAAAAATTAAAGATAATGGATTTTCATTAATTTGTAAAATTACATACATATTTCTAGGATATAAGAACAAACCCTTATGTTCATGTATTAATAAACTTTACTACTGTTTTATTAAGTGTTCTTATTTTGATTCCAAAACTTATATACGTTAATAATTTTGTTGTTTGCATATTAACCCAAATTAATTAACTTTTTTTGTATTTCTAGTTTGTTTACAAAAACAAAACACATTACATGACAATTTAACAAATTACCTCCTCCTCTAAGTAAATGGTATAGTGCTTATTGTTGCCCAGAAAAGGCGTATGTGTGCATATGGTAGGTTTGTGTAAAGAAGCAGACAGCTTGTAGTAGTTGAATGATATCTCCTTTATTTTATACAATCGATTCTTTTACGGACTTCCAAATGCTTAAATCTTTAAGTACAAATCGGCTTATATGTACAAAGTTGTGTATCTTGAGCTGCCAACGCTTTAATTGGTTTAATATATATCGCGCACTCTAGCGGTTTTTCCTTCTTTATTAAGTAAGGTAAGCAATAGTTTTACATTATTTAAATATTGCATAAAAATTGGTAAAAGCTTAGATTCAATGTTTTATTTGATTTTTCTTACACCTTTTCTTTCATTGTGAGAGTAGACTCTTTTTACTAATGACTACATAGCGAATAATTATTTTCATTTATTATTTGCTGTTGTTATTTCTACCATCAATTCTTTACATTTCAGAGTGGCATTTATTCTGAGTTTTTACTAGAGGAATGTTTGATAGTTGACCGTTGAATTTTATATTTGTACTGAGATTGGTTGCGAGGGGGAGAGGTATTCGATAGCATATGGACCACTACGTGTGTTTGGCGGCTGATATATTTAAGTGTAAAGATAAAAACGCTTACTTATTAAATGCGTTTATTTCGTTCAGCTTGTTTGCTGCCCTTTTACAGTTTTTATCTTGTCTGTTTTGCCTTTAACAAATAAGATACATAAATAAGTTATTCTAATAGTTTATTATTCATAATAGTATAAATAAGTCTTGCATTAATTAAAAATTTTAAAAAAATTAAACATAACTATTGTCAAATATTATTCGATCATTTGTTTTTCGTATTATACAGGTTAGTTATAATAATTTCATAAAGAAGTCACATAAAAAATGTTGGTTAAAAAAGAAATACAATTACAACTAAATTATTATATGCGCTAAATAATAGAAACAGCAAAATTATATAAAATCAAAGCTAAAATCGCTTTGATTAGCTATCCATAAATTTTAATAACCAATTTATGTATATAAATTTACCAATTTCTGTAACTTTCCCTGATGCCAAGCATAAATTATATGTATTTATTTTTGATTTCATATGTATCGTGGGTTTATTTTAAATATGATATGTTAGCCTTTCCCATAAGTTTTCTGTCATTGATATTTACGCTGGCCAGTTCATTCTATTAATTTTATTGATAGTCATTTAGAATTGCTTTCCAAGTGCTTCGTCATTCGGAAAAATAAAATATTTATCTTCAAAATCTTTACGTACAACTAAGCAACATGTCATTTTGAAATAGTTTAAAATTGCTTGTAACATCAATGCTCCTAGATAAAGCATGCGAGCCACCAACTTTTTAGACAGATATGCACTCTCATACTATAACAATAGTTGGTTGTTGAATTTTAGAGGGTACACATTTTGATAATATTTTCCTCTAGAAAATATTTTAACATTTAGTCTATGTTCTTTATTTTTGCTCCTCTGAATAGTCTACATACACTTAATCTATAAATTAGCAATATTCGCCTTACAGTGGATGTGTACATACTAATAAACTTCACACCATTATTTAGACAATTCAGTGAAATTTAGACTTCTATTTATCAGACTAGTTCTTGGAGCATCATCTCGTATAGAAGTTTTTCTTTGTCGCCCACTTTACATTTTAATAATTCGAATCTTCTTCTTCTGCTTGTGCCGTATCCTCATTGGACGTTGGCGATCAGTCTGGCCCATCTAATCTTGTTTATCGCTGTTTGGAACAGGGCGATCGATGTCATTCCTGTCCACTGCCTAAGGTTGCGAAACCATGAGATTCTTCGTCTACCAGGACCTCGTTTGCTTTCGATTTTTCCTTGCATAATCAACTGCAAAAGACAATATTTATCATTTCGCATGACGTGACCAAAGTATGCTAGTTTCCTTTTCTTAACAGCATTAAGGATCTCTCTGTCCTTGTTCATGCGCTGAAGGACTGTCTCATTTGTTACATGGTGTACCCATGAAATTCTGAGCATACGGCGATAGCACCATAGCTCAAAAGCTCCCAATCGTTTGTTTGCAGCTTCTGTGAGAGTCCATGCTTCTGTCCCATATAAAAGAATTGAGAAAACATAACATCTAAGTATTCGAGTACGAAGTTGCAAATTTAAACTCAAATTACAAAGTACTTTCTTTAGGCGGTTAAATGCACTCCGCGCCTTTTCGATTCGAACTTTTATTTCCTGAGTATGGTCCCATCTCTCGTTTAACGTACATCCCAAGTAATTAAACGCCTGTACTCTTTGTAAAGGGATTGATTTATGTGGAAATTCACGTTTATGTTGGCATTTTACTCATGATCATCACTTTTGTTTTACGTTAAGCCGCATACCGTAATTTTTACTAGTTTCTGTTACGCGGTCTATTAATCTTTGCAATCCTTCTGAAGTGTTGGCCAGCAGAACCGTGTCGTCCGCATATCTAATGTTGTTGACTATCTCTCCGTTTATTTTGATTCCATCTTCTGCACCCTCTAGGGCTTCTTTGAAGAGGTTTTCAGAGTAGGCGTTAAATAACATCGGGGACAATACGCATCCTTGTCGAACACCTTTGCGGATGTGAAATTCTTCTGATGTTCTGTCCCCTATACGGATTGTGGCTCTTTGTTGCCAGTACAAGTTGGCAATGATTCTGGTATCACTGTTATCTATTCCTGCTGATTTTAATGTTTGTATTAATTGCTCGTGTTTTACGCGGTCAAACGCTCTTTCAAAATCAATAAAACATGCAAATATATCGTAGTTGACATCACGCGCTCTTTGTATTAGCACTTGTATCGAGAATAAGGCTTCCCTTGTTCCAAGGCCATCTCTGAAACCAAATTGCGATTCGCCGATATTTTGTTCTAACTTGCTGTATACACGTTGGTGGATGATGTGTAGAAAAACCTTTAGTATATGGCTCATTAGACTAATTGTGGATGATCTTCACATTTCTTGGCCCCTGGCTTTTTTGGTAATGGGATGAACGTAGAGAGTAACCAGTCATTGGGCATGTTTCCTGTTTCGTATATTCTATTGAACAAATCTAATACGGCCTGCGTGTGTTCTTCTTCCAATAACTTTAGAAGTTCTCCATGGGTTTCATCTGGTCCTGCTGACTTGTTGTTTTTTATTCTCTTGATGGCTTTCAACAACTCTTGTCTAGTTATAGTTGGTCCTAATGTGCCAACTATTACATCAGCGTCATCTCTATGTTCATCCGAAAATGATTCCTCCATGTACTCTTTCCATCTTTCTAGTATTTTCTCTTTGTCGAATATTGCTTTATTATCTTTGTCTGTGACTATTCCATTGGATTTTGTTCTTACTATTCCTGCAGTTTCCTTGATCTTTTTATGTAGGTTTAGTGTATCATGTTTTCCTCTAAGGTTTCAATTTCTGCACATTTGCTTCCTAACCAGGCTTCCTTCGCTTCCTTGATTTTTGTCTAATAATATTGTGTATTCGCTTATAATTTAGTTCACTTTATTTCTATATCTGCGCCTTTCTTCCATAAGATCTAGTATTTCGTCCGTCATCCAATCATTGTTTTTCTTTCTTGGGTTCTTTGCTAGCTTATTCTTTGCAATGACGTTCAGCGTTTCTTTAATTGTTTCCATTTTGTTCTATATCGTTGCCCGTACTTATATTGATTTCAGAGAATTTTTGATTTAGCTGTTGTTTTACTTCCTGCCGTACATTCTCTGTTTTCAGTTTCTGTACATCTATTCTTGCTTGTCTCGTACCACTTGCCGTTGCTTTCTTTAATCGTAACCTGAATACAGCTAGCAAGAGATTGTGGTCAGATGGAACATCTGCGCCAGGATATGTTTTAACCGATGTAATCGAATTGCGGAATCGTTTGTTTATCATTACGTAATCAATCTGATTTCTTACAATGTTGCCGTTTCTATCAGCGGGGGATTTTCATGTATATAATCTTCTGCTTGGTAATTCAAAATAAGTATTCATAATAGAAAATTGTATTTCTTTACAAAACTGTACCAGCACTTCTCCACGCTCATTACGTATTCTAAGACCATATGTTCCTACTATTCCTTCGGTTGCTTCGTTGCCAACTTTAGCGTTTAAATCTCTCATAATTAAGGATATGTCTTCTTTCTTTGTATATTTTATTGCTTTCCTTACGTCGTCATAAAATTGTTCAATGACTTCATCATTGCTGTCTGTTGTTGGTGCATAAGTTTGTATTATGTTCAAACTACAAGGTTGTGCATTTATTTTTAACATAGCAACTCTATCCGATATTGGTAGGAATCCGCTTACTGCTTTTTGAACGTCCTTTGTTATTATAAAACCAACTCCATTGCGATGTTGCGGACTATCATCACCAATATAGTATATTTGATGTTCATCTACCATACACGTTCCTTCGCCTGGCCATCTCATTTCGCTGCATCCCAATATGTCAATATGTAGCCGTCGCATTTCTTTAACCACGTTGGCTGCTTTCCCTGCTTGGAACATGCTTCGTATATTCCACGTGCCTATGTTCAGTTTTTGTTTCAATTTTAATTTTGGGGCAATATTGTCTCTTATTGTACAGGGATTTCGCTGGCTGACGACCTGGGAAGCCCTGTGATCTTCCCTTGCCGGATCTTGGTTTCCGAGCCCATGATCAGTACATTCTTTAACATTATATTTCTCTGCCATCCTGATTTTTCTTGGGAATATAATGAGATAGTTTCCCGTTGCTTTCCTCATCGCAGTGTTACAGCCGGGTGTATCATAATTTGATAGCCACCTGTAAGTATATGATGACAAGCCTGTTACCGAAGTCATTCTTCTGCAGCCTTGACTCATTAATGACACAGCTGCTTCCTATGCCATGCTAGTTTTGGTCCGCCCCTGGTATTTCATTTCCCAGGTACCACCCATATCTGGGAGGCATTCCCCTATCCGCCACCTGGGGAGGCGCCCGATGGGGGACTAGCAACCCCACACGGGAATAATTCGAATAGGTGAAATTAATATTCGGATAATTAAAATATTCCATAATAATTCGAATAGGTGAAATTAATATTCGGATAATTAAAATATTCCAAATTTAAATTCAAGTACTTGGAATAATTGAAATCTAAAAGCAGTTTTGTAAAAAAGCTCGCTTGTAAAATTATCAAGTTCGCTTAATTTGACAAGCTTTTATTTCTTTAAAACCGCGTTTACATTTTAAGGATTTAAGTAATTAAAAAGTTTCAAATATTTAGATATCAAATGCTAGGTCATCAAAAATCCCATTATTAATATAATCCTAATAATGCCAATTACATTTGAGCTATCACATGTACAAATCGCCCGACAAAAATACATTTTATTTCTACCAAACAAGCCTTTAATATCGGATAAAATATTCCCTTTAATGCAGCCATTCAACTCGGGCTCCGCCGAGCTCCTACCTGTATAAGCACACAAACATATCCGCTTTAGAGCGCCAAATAATGGAAATAAAAGTCCTGCTCAAAATCCTGAGGAGCTTCCGCTGGAAGATTTATGTTCCTTGGCATCTTGCTAATTAACTAATTAGTCTACAAGTTTGCTTAGCAATACACAATCTGCAGAAACTGCTTTAAGTGTAATTTGTTAACGTAAATAGCAATTAACTACTGCATGTTGAGCATTTAAGTTTTAAATTTAAATGAAAAAGGAAATTTCATTACCTTGTATAGGATATTGATAAGGTAAATTGCCTTAAAGCCTTAAAACATAAATAAATATAAATTATAAAGTGTTACTAATTACTGCCACTTTTAATTTTTTTTGTATACTAACACCTGCTTACAATGTTGAAGATGGATGGAGAGCATTAAACACTATAGTGTTTATTCAATTTTTATATTACTTCTTAATCTTTTTTAATGATAATTAAAATAAGATAAATATTACAATTTGTTTCCACTGGGAATTCGTTTATTTTCTTTTTTTAGATAAAATAGCTTGAGATCTAAAATAGCTAAAAATTGTTATTCTCTCTTTACATTGTTCTTTTTACTTTGTCCTTTTAAAAGAGTGATAAATAATTAATGAAAATTTTTATAAACTTGTGTGAAGACCTAGTTCTGCAAGTGACCGTCATTTTAGTTTTCTTTTGAAAACATTTTTATTGTTGGAGTGTCTGATGTTAACTCTTATATTATGACTCAAACTGATTTATTGTTTTGGGTTTATTTACACAGCTTTTCTCCTTTAAAAAAAAATCTGAAACCGTTAGACCTGATAAATGTGGCCATTTGAAACTTCATAAAATGAAACGCCACAAACTACTTTTAAGTTCCTATTCATAATCCAGTCAACATGTATATTAGATATTTTCTGTTCGAACTACATCTCCCAGTTATCAGCAAAGGACTGTTAACTATTTTGCGATATCGCTCACCAGTTACAGTTACCACATTTTTTGTCTTCAAAGATATTTTTTACTAATGGTCCCTGCATAAAATTGAGCGGTCGCGCCCGTGCTCGATTTAGTTTGCGTGTGCGATATCCGTTTCACTGCAGGTCAAGATTAACATTATCACATTCCCCAGCTGGGTCTTAATTGCTTCGCAATATGTCAAAATACAGACCATTTATCAACAAAAAAGTAATTATCACCAATCAGTGAATATCATCAAAAGTATATTTGCACAGAAATGGCTTAATGATCTAAAAAAAGATATTATGTAACAGAAGTACTTGAAGAACAGCTAACCGATGCAGATAAAGCCAAACCCGCTACCAGCCCTCAAGAATCTAAAATTTCTCCTTTATTTTTACATGGCTTCAACAATTATCAAGCAATAGTTAACGGCATTAAATTATTAACTTTTGAGTTCACGACCCAACATAGAAATGACGGATTAAAAATTAATTTAACTCTTAGTAGATACTATATTAAAAATAACCTTCCCTTTCACACTTACCACAACCCCACTAAAAAACATTAAATGTCATCTTGCGTAATGTAACAACCTCTATCATAGTTTAAGAGATGTTTAACGAACTTTCAAAAAACTACCCCATCCAAACAGTCATCCAACTACTTAACAAAAACAAAGTTCCAATGGCACTATGTGCTGTCCAATTAAACAAGAGCGATTGAGGTAACGCAATCTTTAAGCTAATGAAGCTCTTCTGTTCGATATATTCTATAGAACCAAGGCGCAAGCCAAAAGTCATACCCTAGTGCACGCGCTGCCAGCGATACGGACACACTAAGAACTATTGTCGTCTCTCACCCCATTGTAGCAAATGTCAAGATCATCATCTCTATACACAGTGCAAAAAATCGACTGGGACCAAACCTGTGTGCGCGTCAATTGTGGCAAAAACATACTGCAAACTACAAAGGCTGTTCTTATCTCCAATAATGACTAATAGAGCCCTCATTCCACCAACAAATCGCTTAAACCCACCCACAGGACCAATTGGACTCACTGCAGATTACAAACGAGCTTGCTCAACTCTACAGCCACCTACCCCTAGACAAAACCTTACACAAAAACGAAGTTAACAGTTCTCCCATTAACACAATTATAAGTTAAATCATTGACCCTATTAAACCGCGTATAATGATATTGCTGAGTATTTCCATATTGGCAAATAATCCCCAAAATCTTTTAGCAAATTAACTCTTTTAAATTTCAATTCTAATGGCATCAAACGACACAAAACATATTTACACTATTTCTCATAAGGCATAACAAATATTTAACCTGCATTACCAAAACTTTTCTGACTAACAATGAACCACTCCGTATCAGATAATTTAAAATCTATAATCAGGGCAGTAACACTCATCACGCTGCTGGAGGTATAGGCATAGTTGTAAAGAAAAATATCCCACATTTTTAACTCATTGTCCCCAATCTTGACTCACTAGCGACTACAGCTATCAAAATAAAACAACATAATGGAAGCAGCCTTATACCGATTTCTTCCTAGTTGCAACTAAATACTAATGATATTTTATACTTGTTTACTAATAATACTCCTACAATATTACTAAAAAATCTCAACAGTAGAATAAAGCTCTAAACAATAACTTCCAATCTAGGCATGCATATCATAGCTCTATTTGAACGAACACGCATCCCAAACAGCATTAATCAACGTCCCGATATTTTAAACATTGGCTTAGCAAAAAATACTGCAATACCATTCCGTCAAAGTGTGATTTGTGAGTTAAAATCTGATCATCTAGCGGTTATTCTCTCCTCAAATATTGAATGCCAACCTCATCATTCAATCCCAAGATTACTGACTGGCAAAGTTGACTGGAATAGAACAGAATTGATATAACTAACGACATGGCAATGAAGGCAATTTACTGAATTATTAAAGCTTACCCAAATTTTCCTAATACTTAACACAGATAAAAATTATCTAAAATACTACAAACCTTCGAGATGTGTACTCAATCTAATTAAAGAGAAAAACAAAGCCCGAAAAATTTAGAGCCGTACAAAAAATAAAAGCAGCTATTTAATCAAGTCGAAGAAAACTAAACAACTTTAGAATTGCATCGTACCAAGAATACATATCTAAAATAAATTACAACGATAGCAACTAAAATAATTCTTCACAAAATCGAAGAAATCACCACGCTGAAACATACTAGTGTCAATTACAAAAGTAATAAAGTGAAGTGTAATTTATCTTCCCAGCATCTTTAAAAAGTGTTCACTCCCAATAGGATCTAATGACGTTTTACCCACATGACCTAGCAAAATTAAGAATATCATCAATAAACTTTCCAAAAAAAGCTTCCTGGTTACGACCTAAGACTAGGATATTTTCCCGACTTATAAAAAAAAGCCGATGTCATAGTTTTTCCTAAACTTGGAAAAGAAAAAACCTCTCCTAATAATTGTCGGTCCATTAGTTTGCTGACTACGCTTCCTAAACTCTTAGAAAAAAAATTAACCAACAATATCTTACTGATTTTATAAATGAGAAGAACATTATACCTGAAACTCAATATGATTTTCTAAATAACTATTCTACCACTCACCAATTATTAAGAATCACCAAAATTATATCCAAAGGTTTCAGAAACAAAGAGCATACAATAATAGCCTTTTTCGACATAACCCAAGCCTTCGATAAAGTTTGGATCAAAGGCTTGATACACAAAATAATCAAAATAGATACACCTGCACATCTTACTCGCATAATTTTATCTTTCAAACCTCCAGATCTTTAAGGTTACAATTAATGCCACATACTCAGACCTAAATAATATCACTGCTGAAGTTCCACAAGGCTTAATTCTTGGCCCAATACTTTACAATATCTACATCTACGATGTAGCAGAATTGACGATGTACGTAGTTGATCCTGCTATCATTGTTAGAAATTCATATATCCAACAAGCAATCAATGACCTCCAAAGCGCAGTTGACTCATATCAGGAATGGTGCTAACAGTAACGAATTAAATTTAACACGTCGAAATGCCAAACAAAAATGTTTAACTTACGACACCCTACTAACTCATCTGAATTAGAAGTCAACGGGTTCTCCATTCCATGGAATGAAATATTGATAAAGCTGTTAAATACCTCGACAGAAAACTTACTTGGGGCTACCACCTCAATAAGAAACTTAATGAATGTTATAAGAGGCTGAACCAGTTATACCCCTCAGTAAATCGTAAATCCTCGTTAAAAATCAAGTGTTCGTTCTGTTTTACAAATCGCTTATATGTCCAATTATAATGTATGGTTGTGTCATTTGGGAACAGCTTCAAAGACGCAGAATAATTAAGTGCAAGTAATGCAAAATAAAATTCTTCGCGTAGTATATAATATCAGCTGATTTGTTAGAAATGACCAAATTCATAAGTAATTGCAAGTGTCACACATTAAAATCTATATACGTCTTACTGGCAAACAGTTTTTCGCTAATGTGACTAAGTGTAAAAGTGCAATATCTCATAGACTAAATACTTCTCCACAATTCAGAAGACTGAAAAGATGTAATCCTTATCATCCATAGCACTGCATTGCTGAAATGATAAACACATTTCATAAAAAACAGCATATTCTGCAGAGCTCATTTATGAAATCTTTCTAGTTAATACGAGCTTTATTGCTTATTGTCAGGGGATCCATAAAGTTATTTTGTTTTTTGGCAACTTTTTGTAAGCAAATACCACACATCAAACTTTTTTTAAAGTAGAGTGTAATTTGTTTCTTTTTGTAAACCATCTACAAAGTATTTTTAGCTCAACCGAACCCTTTAAGTTGATATTATGGGGTTCTCCCCAATATTCTCCTAAACATGTTGAATATTTACCTCATAATTTAAGCAGTACATAGTTTTTAAATTTCACACTATATCTTGTTATCAAAAAGTTTTACTAAGCTATGGCCATCCACTGTAATATCAACAACAAAAAAATGGTACTATAAAAGAAACAACAAGAAGTTAATTATAAAATATTAAAAATCTACTGGCTGTTGTAAAGCTGTCAATCCACTACACAATTCTGTTATATAATCGAGTAAGAAACCCAATAGCGACATACAGTTGTCAACTGTAGAGTTGTGACAATAAAAATAACATTAATAAAATTCAAATATTTTAAAACAAAGTACTAAGAAAGATTAAAAGTGCATCCTGGTACGTAAGAAATGGCAATATTATAGGGACTTAGAGATAGAAGATGTATTAGAGGAAATAAAATACATTGCCTAGTAGCATGAGATTAGGTTTCATAAACATGTAAACATCGAGGCTCCACAACTCTTAGATAATTCAGAATTAGAAAGAAGACTCAAGAAGAAAAATCCATTTAAGTTACTGTGAAGTGGCGGAAGTGCCAGTGTAAAAGCAGAATAAAACTGTTAATAATAATTTAAACTAAAATTAACAAATCAAATGGCAAAAAGGGTGACATTTAATTTTTTTTATTATTTGGTGATTAATAAAACAGCAAATTTTACTTTTCTTAGATTGTAAAAATTTTCTTAAAGCCACGCCAATAATTCAGAGCCGAATTTTGTTTTCCAGAATCAAGGTCGTTGGTGACTCCAGAAATCTTTTCTTCTACTTTTATCCAAATGGTTTTATAATTATTCTTATACCGTTAGATTTTTACATATTTTATGTGTTATTTTAGATCAATCCAATTCTAATAAACTAAACACCTGCATATTTTTTCTGTAACTTCTACCAATGCTACAGCAGCGGTCTGGACAATTTAACCATTTAACTTTGCTGATGGACAATACTAATGAAAAGCGCTTATCTTTAGTGCGGCCTTCTTCCGTTACGGATACAATGCTCTCTTCACGACCATAAAATTGCAATTTGCCTCCCGCTCTTCATCAACCCGTGGCTTATACTTTACTACTGCTACACCACCGTTTAACTGCACTAAGTCTGGATAAGTAGCGATAAAGGGGGCTGACACAATTAGGTTTAATTAAATTTATAAGGGTATTCGTTTTAGGAGACAAACATTCAGAAAGCGTTATGAATATGTATTACACAACTTGTTTACAAAGTTTTGACAAATTATACGGTCAATAACGCTTACTACAGTTTTTGTTTTTATTTTTACTTTTCAACTAAGAAATATGATAATCTCCGTAACATCACAAGCCGATTTGATGGTAAAAGAAAAAAATTAAAAGAATTCTAGAAAGATGTATTAAGTAAAATGTTTAAACTAACAAAATAGATATTTGCTTAAATGAAACTCATTTCACCAGCGAAAGTTATCTACAACTAAATAATTACTATTGATATCATTTTGTGTATGCGTCCAACAATGCAAGAGGTAAGGGCGCATTTGTTATAAAGCAGAGTATCAAACATCACGAAACTGACGCTATACAAGTACAAGCCTAAAATGCAAGTTTCTTCAACGACAGTCAGTTATCATACTTATAATATTAAAGTTGCTTCTCGCTATTGTTTTCTCGGATATGTGCTCAACAAAGGTGATTACTTCTGCCTCTTAAGACAACTTGGAAACTTGCAAAACATGCCTATTGAGGATTCAGAGTAATCACCTTAAAATTCAGAGAATTATATTCAGCAGCAAGTGAGTTTAACTGTAACTTTGCATACTAACAAGATCCTGGACCTGTTCAATTGTTTCGTCACGAAGAAGATTTCTTATAACTATGTTAAGGTTTAAGAAGGATTAGAACCATCAGTGAATATGATATTCAAGGACCAGATCATAACTACAAAAAGGCTATTATTTCTAACAAACAGAACTGTGTAGGGCAGCCTTAGATTGGATTTGAACGATAAAGTCCAGTTGAACATCAGGCCTCCAACTCCTGAAAAATTAGATTTGGAAACTGAAAAGTTTTATTAAAGACATACAGCAGGCGTTATAAACGAATACTAGGATAGCCAACGAAGAACGAGGGGAGTAAACTATCCGACGGAGATTAGAAAACTCGTTTCTAAAAACGTTGGCATCAAAAGAAAGAGCCGATCATAAAGATAAAAAATAAAACTTTCAGTAAATATTTGATTGAGAGTACCAATAAAAAGGACCCTAATTATTCATTACGGAGAGCTACGAAGAAAATTAGAAGACCAACGTTGCATGTCCCACCACTAAGAAAACCTAAAGGAATGTAACCTTGGGGTAACCAAGAAAAGACGAATCTTTTTGAGAACTTTCAACCTAATGAAGTCTCTCTCGATGCTGAGGCTACCGCGTGGAGACATGTTTAGATGATGGAAATATAGAAAATCTTCAAGACACGAATTCACAAATGAAGAAGTCGTAAAGTATTTTTTCAGGAAAATAATTATCTAACTCACCAAGTACTTAACGCTTAGTTTTGACTTAAGTACGTTACCATGATCTCTAAATCTGGAAAACCATTAAATGATGTGGGGTCATGTAGCTCATATTTCTGTTAGCAGTCATTTCGAAACTGTATAAGGGGTAGATTTTGAAGAGATTAAGCCTCTTATTAAAAAACATCATTTCAGGACATACTCTTAAACGTAATCCAAGCATTTGATGAGTTGTAGGATCCTAGGCTGGATCTAAAGATCTATAAATGACTATCTAAAATTATAGTCCGATACTGAATGAAGCCTTACATTGGCAGCTATTGGAGTAGGTTACAATAGTGATTCTCATGAGATAAAAATTCTAACGATGCCATTGAAATAAACTCTAAGACTTCTATTTCTCTAGTATATTAGTAACATTTATTTGTCACAAACAATTAGCTCCTATTGTGGTACAATAATTAGACTCTATTCAACAAAAACAGTAATTCATCTTCCTGCAGTTTGCTGCACTTTTATTCAACAAAACCAAATAACACAATTTTGAATTCGTCGATCCACTAAGAATTACAATATTTGATAGCAGGTCAATCTATTCTTTCAATACAAATTTTATTTTGTCTCATACATGCTTTAATTACAGCAATAGTATATTTCTCATACTTTCACTATGCAGACAAGCTTTAAATTTTCTTCTGGTTATAAGGACGTTTACATTTAGTTGAAATTCCTGTTGATGAGAGAAGGTTTCTCCGTTCTAAATGACTTTTCTGCTTTAGATTATTTTTTCTTGCTGTAAATTTGATTATTTTACTTGAGCAACCAAGTGTGTTATGAATAAATTTATGTTTTTCTTTAGGTTAATACTTTTCTAACCGCAATGATATATGCAATTCATTTTTACTTCAAAAGCATCAATTTTGGCAACATTATACTGAAGTAGTCAAATTTTATTTACTATAAAAACCTTACACATGACCGAATTTTATACCTATTTATTGTTATTTTAAATAATCTTCCAGAAACACTGCTATTATTTTGCACAATACAAAACTGACGTGCTCACTACAAATTTTGTAATTCGCCCAAAGTTCAACTATATTTAGAAAGAGAGTTTTAACACTTAAAATTAGTTCAAAATGTCCTAATTAGTTGTAAAAGTACAAGGGTTAATCAAATATAAACCGGAATTATCTTTTAACGTGTCGTGAGCTGAATGAAAAAGGGCGAGAATTTAAGGCATTATAGTTTATATTATAGGTATTTTGCTGCAGGATACCTCTTATTAGAGTGTTTTTAATCAGCATTATAATGTCAAAGCAAAAATACAACAAATTAAATGTTTTTGAATATTAATGTTTTATTATTTTTGTTTAGACACGTGATGCTTTTATTAAAGAAATTCTCTATGAAAACCGAAAATATTGTTCTTGAGTTGAATGCTTTTGGGTACAAAAGTCAGTTATGAGCTCCTCATAGAGTGGAAGGTCCCATTTAAACTGTGCCCAGGAAAATATTCAATGTGGATACTATACAACATTGTATTGCAAAGAAGGAACATTTACCCGTCATCCTTTACAAGAGCTTAAAATCAGTTGCATACATCTAAGGCGCATACTAACTACTATAACATGTTTTTATAAAAAGTCTAATTACTACAGGAATTAAATTCACAGATTCCCAATTATAGTTCAATTATTTCGGTTGCATTGAACAGATGGCGCGAAATAACAACTGATTATAAGGGAGTACGAGCGAAGGCCATTCTTAGATAAAATTTGCCTTGTAAATAGACAAAAAATACAGAAAACCTGAAGTTTTCCAGTAATATAAATTAGATCCGATAAAATTCACGGTTCGGAAAATGTGCTAGGCCAATACTCTTTTAATGATGAAAATCAGGAGTAACAGTTCTGAGCAAGAACTATCGCAAAATGTTAACATACATAATTTTTTTGCTGTTACCCGTATATGTATTCCTTTTAATCGTCGTGAGGTGAACGGATAGGGGTATGCTTTCTGAGCATCGCAGGTAGGGATTTCTTGAGGAAAATTTAAAAATTCTTAAAGCACAATTTGCAAAAAAGCAAGAATATAAGTGTATAAATAACTGAAAATAATATTTGCATTCTTCGTCGTCTTCTATAAAATAACAGGCAGCTAACATTTGCTGAAATTGATTTGAATTTAACAAGCTTTGCTCAGACAATTATTACTGGCAATCTTAAATTTTTTAAACGGCTAGCTTAAATTTGTACTGAACTACATTGGGACACCCTAACTATTCTTCTTCTTCTTTAGGTACCGTATCCTATCGGATGTTGGCAATCATCATTGCTATTCTAACTTTGGACATTGCTGCTCTAAACAATTCTCTTGACGTGCAGTCGTACCACTGGCGTAGGTTTTTAAGCCAGGATATTCTTCTTCTTCCCACGTCTCGTTTTCCATGTATCTTTCCTTGTATTAGTTATAGAATTTGGTATTTGTTCCCTCTCATTACGTGGCCTAAATATTCCAGCTTTCTTTTCTTTATTGTATACTGGAGTTCTTTGTTCTTGTTCATTCGTCATAGCACCTCCTCGTTTGTCACTCTATCCATCCATGATATTTTCAATATTCGCCGGTATATCCAGAGTTCGAATGCTTCTATTTTTCTGCTAATTTCTTTATTTAGGATCCATGCCTCCATTCCATATAAGAGAACACTGAAAACATAGCATCTGGTTGTCCTCATCCGTATTTTCAAGCTTAAATCCCTGTTGGTTAGAATTTGTTTCATTTTTACAAACGTGGCTCTAGCCATTTCAATACGTGTCCTTATTTCATTTGTGTATTCCCAATTATCATTCACCCATGTTCCCAGGTATTTATATTTGTTTACTCTCTCTATACTCACATTATCTATTCTAATGTCAGGAATGTTCACTGGTGTTTTTGTGATTGCCATGTATTTAGTTTTATTTAAATTCATTCGGAGACCATATTTTCTGCTGATGTCATTTGTCCGTTCAATAAGTCTCTGTAAATCTGGAATATTATCTGCTAAAAGTACAGTATCATCAGCATAACGTATGTTGTTAATTATCTTTCCGTTTACTACTATACCACCGTTTTCTTCCATTAGTGCTTCTTGAAATATTGCTTCCGAGTATAGGTTGAACAGCATGGGCGAAAGAATACAACCTTGCCGAACTCCTCTCTGTATTTTTATTTCTTCTGTCAGCTGATTTTCTACTTTTACTGTTGTTTTTTGTTGCCAATATAAGTTTGCAATTATCCGCATGTCTTCTACGTCTATGTTCTTTTGTTTTAGGAGTTTCATTAGTTTATCGTGTCTAACTTTATCGAACGCTTTTTCGTAGTCTATGAAGCATGCGTATACTTCTTTATTAATATCTCTGCATCTCTGTATTAGTATGTTTAGTGTGAACAATGCTTCTCTTGTTCCAAAACCATTTCTAAAGCCAAACTGTGTCTCACTAATATCTACTTCTAGTTTTTATATATTCTTGCGTGTATGATCTTTAGAAAGGCTTTAAGCGTGTGGCTCATTAAGCTTATCGTTCTATGTTCACAACATTCCTTTGCGTTGTTTTTCTTTGGTATTGTAATAAACGTTGAATTCAGCCATTCTTTCGGTATTATACCAGTTGAGTATATGGTGTTGTATAAATCTACAAGAATATTTACTTGGTCGTCGTCTATTAGTTTAATTAGTTCAATTGGAACTTCGTCTGGTCCAGTTGCTTTACCGCATTTTGATGTTTCAAATGCTTTAATGACTTCTTCTTTTGCTATTTTGGGGCCATGTTCTCCTTCAATAGTTTTATAGTCTTCCTTTCTGTCATCGGCGAATAGTTCTTCAATATATTCTTTCCATCTTTCTATTTTTGTTTTACATCTAGTATAATTATTCCTTGTTTGTCTTTTAAAATGTTTGATTGTCTCTTCTTGTATGTACCTGTGACATCTTTGATCTTTCTGTGTACGTTAAACATATCGTGTTTCTGTTGTGCCTTTTCTATTTCTTCACATTCTTGTTTCATCCAATTTTCTTTTTCCGTTTTAATTTTTTTCCTTATCAATTTGTGGATTTCACTGTATTTGCCGTCCTCTTTTATCTTACTTTTTCTTCTCTCTTCCATCAGCTCTAAGATTTCGTCTGTCATCCACCTTTTTTTCTTTGTTGGTTTTCTTTCGGTGAGTATTTCTTTCGCTGGTTTCATTATCGCATCTTTTATGGTATGCCATCTTGAGTCTATGTTGTCGTTGTTATCCAAGGAGTGTCTTCCCATGTTGCTTAAATTGTTATTAATTTCATTTTAACTTGTGTTCTTATGTTTTCTTCCTTCAGGTGTTGCACTTCTATTCTACTTGTCTTCTTTGTTATTTGTATCTTCTTAAGTTTTATATGCATTTTTATGACAACAGGATTGTGATCAGACGCTATATCTGTCCCTGGATATGTTTTTGCCGACTTTATACTATTTCTGTATCGTTTTCTAATTAAAACATAGTCAATTTGATTTCGGCAAATATTCTGTGGTGTGTCTTGTGGTGATTTCCAAGTCCATAATCTTCTATCTGGCAGTTTAAAGAATGTGTTGGCTACTATAAATTCTCTTTCTTGGCAAAATTGGATCAGTCTATCACCCCTTTCATTTCGCATTCCAAGACCGAACTCTCCTACATGTTCTCCACTTCTTCCTTTTCCAATTTTGGCATTAAAGTCTCCTATTATTAATGTCACATCGCTCTTTTTGGTTAGGGATAGAATGGTGTCTATTTGTTCATAGAATTCTTCTACTTCATCCGCGTTTTTCTCATTGGTAGGTGCATAGACTTGGATTATATTTATTTTACCTACTGTGGCACATAGTTGTATTAACATTGCTCTTTCAGATAGTGGTGTGAAACTAGTGACGCTTTTGTTAGTTTCTTTGGTGACTATTATTCCGACTCCATGTTGGTGTTTTGCTTCATTACTGCCTGAGTAGTACATTACTCCATTATCTGTTTTTATTTTACCAGATCCTGGCCACCGTACTTCACTAATTCCGAGAATGTCCAGCTGTAGTCGATTCATCTCTTTGGTTACATTTTGCAGTCTTCCTGCTCCAAATATACTTCGCACATTCCATGTTGCAATTTTCATAGCTGACCCGGAGATTCTTCGCACCCTCTGACCATTGAAGGTCTGCCGGGGACTGAGGGCCGTGGTTTGTATGTTCTCAGCCATGATGATTGTACTAGGAAATAAGTAATGAGGTGGTTTTCCGTTGCCTTCCTCATCGCAGTATCATAACCGGTAGGGCCATTATGTGGCCGTCGCCTATGACTATCTGGGGGTAAGCCGTTCCAGAGTCCATCTCCTGCGCCTTAGTCCAGTTGTGGTACTTGCTGGTTCCCAATACCTACTAGTTTTGGTCCGCCCCTGGTATTTTATTTCCCCGGTACCCGCCATATCTGGTGAGCATTCCCCTATCCGCCACCTGGGGAGGCGCCCGATGGGGGACTAGTTACCCCTCACGGGACCCTAACTACAGTCTGGACTTATTTTTCTGTGATTATTATTTATTTGCATCACTAAATTAAGCATTTGGAAGAACTATAGAAATAAATGGAATATATGTTTTTACTATTCTTAATAACAAATCATAGCTTTTTAACATGAACAAACACCGAAATTGCGCCATTTTATATATGTATGTATCTTACCAAACAAATCAAGTCATACGAAGCCAACTAGAAGGAATAAATTAGTTGTAAAAAGACTAAAATTTATTTTCCAATCAAAAACTCTTTAAGATTATGATAAAATATTTACTCACCCTCCAAGTGCATCACCCTTATTTAAAAACGATTAAAACCTTTTACTAGTTAAATCTTAAATACAAATTTGTTAATAAAACTCTATTTAAAGCCAAATAAAGTTGTAATACTGACATATTCTTTAATTTTCTAATATAAACATTATTTAGGCAATAAAATTAGTCCCACTAGAAACTATCTGGCAATAGATGATAACTTCTTTGGACTAAGTATTATATAGTTTTTTTCTTGTCTTTAACACATCTGCTTCTGTTTAGCACAAATTAATTGATTTTTACTTTTATCATCTGTCATTGTTTAGCACAAATATCACATTAAGCTAAATTATTGTTTCGTCACCAAGTTAACACTAGCAATAAAGCAGTTTACCCATAGATACTTCTTTACACCTATGATAGTCGTGGATATTACAAATGTGAACTAAAATCATTTCTTGATTTATTTTTCTTATAATTTTTTGACTTATAAGCACGTTTTGTGATTCAGCTATCATAAAATAAAATTGGTTGCCAACACTAGAAAATCGCGCACAAAGCTTCGACAACATTTTCCTTTTAGTCCAAATAACTGATAATAAGCTATAGAGAATGTGTCCTAATGCAATCTAGAACAAATCCTCAATGTTTTATCGAGTTTGCCTTGCCATAAAGCAAGATAGTGTGTCGGATTTTCTAAGCACTACTGCAGTTTATTCTAATTTCAAAAGTAATTTCATCAATAATTAATCGGCGGTCATACTTGAGAAGAGGGAGAACGAAACGAATACTCTCATCAGCTACGCTGGTCCACAGGCAACGTCAGTAATCTTTATTTTTAGTTGCTTCCCGTACTCTTAAGAATTACTTAAGCCATAAGCACACTTAAGTTTTATTAAGGGTTTTGTCTTCAAATTGTGCCTTACGTCTTCTCAAAATCTCGGGCGGTTTTCATCCTTTGTCCTGGGAAACTTGATAATAATCCATTACGCAAAAACAAAGATACATCTTACTTTAACTTTGTGATACTGAATAGAAAAATAGTGGTACGAAGTGCCCAAAGAGAAAATCTCATTTAAGCGTCATTACCTACAACACTGCCTCATTGCTTTCCAGTGATTAGTCATATGGATAGTAATGATTTAATTTTTTGTTATTTTCCTATTATATCTAGTACAATAATTTTTTTCTAGATGATGTTACTCAAAAAATAACACCAAATGTGTAGCTCTTAAGTATACAATATACAAACTATTTAAAATTTACTAAAAGAGCTATCACCATTACCATTGGTAATTCTGTTTATGAGCTAGTAAGCATTTGTATAACGTAAATTTTACTTTTATGATAATACCTAACATTTAATCACATTGATAACATGTAAACAAAACGTAGTAATAGTGAAAAGCTCTTTTGGATTTTGATGCCAATTATTATATCAAGAAATTTCAACAAATTTTTGATAGTAAATTATTTACCATAAAACCCATTGCATTCAAATATGCAGTAGACGTACAATTTCTGGTCTTTTACTCATTTTATTTTTTTGTTAATACTCATTTTTTATTACTTCTTGTGTTATCTGTTGTTTTAAAACCTGAATAAAAGAGATTTGCAAGCTCTTTGGATGCCAAACCTTCATTAAACATTCAAATTTGTCTGTTAAACTTGGCTCCTCACACATAATTGTCTGAAATGGTTTTGAGACAAATAATTTAACTGTATACACAATTGCCAAGCAAGATACTGATGAACTAACAAGCATTTCGAAATTTGCTGCCAATTCAGTTTCTACGAATGGGGGATTAAAACTCAGTTTTGTCAATTTTTATTTGAAATGTAAAGGTAAAGAGCGTCACTATACTATAAATGCAAGAAACAACAAAAAATAGATCACAAAGAACTCTACCATCACTTTTACAAGATAGCAGTTTTTACTAGAAACACTTTTTGGGAGCTATGGTCTAAAGTACAATCTAAATAAAATTAGTAGCTCAGATTGAGATCAAAAGAGCCAAATTGTCGAAATCTTGACTGATCTTTTTAAAACCGATTTTTGAAATCTTAGCTGCCCACACTATGTACAGGGTGTCCAACATTTGATAAAATTTGGGAGTTATGCCTATTTTTATACAAAATGGAAAAAACTAGTTACACATTTATTTTCATTGTTTCCTTGTTAGTTTTGTTAGAATGTTTTGTTTCTTAAGTGATCTAAATTTTATCCAATTACTTGCAAATTTTCACTTTTCAGGATACCATCTGATCAAATTTGATCCGGACTGGTCCACTTAAACCGCATGCGTAAACTGAATCGGTAATTTTTACTTTCCTTATCCTACAATAAGGAAAGTAATGTAATCGGCGAAAATTTGACCTATTCAGTTTTTCACATTTCTAGAAGAATTATAACCTCAGGACACCAAAAAAATTGGTTTGAGCCATTGGTTCGTGTGTGGCTGTGTGTGTGTGTGTGTCTGTCGGTCTGTTAGTAAACAAGATATCTTGAGAACCGTAAAAGCTAGAGACTTGAAATTTGGTATGCAAGTTACTTATAGGTAGGGACGCAGTGTGAAGCTTTTGGTAAAAATCGGCCTAGCCGTTTGGTCGCAAGGTCGCAAACTCGGTCGCAAAGCGGTCGCGAATCTAAACGGTTGAAGATACAAAAAATTTATGAGAACAAAAATGATTTGTTATCATGAGATAGACATGAATTTAAAATAAAAGTTGGTAAAATAGGAACTCGAAAAAAAATTGAAGCTCAGGATTTTTAATATACCGGGTGTTCATAAAATGTTTCGGGAAATTTATATTACCGGATAGATCAGACCGAGACGAACAAAAAATTACAATGAAATTTTTTGATCCGAGGTCAAATAAATAAGTTATAGCCGATTAAAAAGTAATTAAACGTACCAATCACAGCGCACTCGAAGAGCTTCCGGGCCGAATGCGGGAGGATGGGGGGGGCGGAGCGCTTGGGCGATAGGAGGGAGCACACAGGCGATAATGGGGAAGGCTGTGCGGCCGAGCTCGCACGGTTACCTTCAGTGACGTAGCAAAATTTTAAGTACGAGCCAATTATTGTCTTGTACTGTTTATTTTAATCAGCGCCTCGTCCTTTTTTAAATTAACAAATTTTTAGACGAGAGCAGCGCAGGACCGAGACGATGAACCCGGTATAATATATAATAATAGGATAAGGAAAGTCGTGTGATGTTCACACCAGATTTTTTCCTAGGATGTACACCCTTCTTTGACATTCGTGTGAATTTTGAGCAGGATACGTCAATTAATGTGTGTTTGGCAGCCATTTGTTTACGACGCGAAAAGTTTGTCTGGCGATTTTACTGTGGAAAAAAATTGAACAATCGATTTAGTTTACACGCGCGGTTTAAAAGGACCAGTTCGGGTCAAATTTGATCAGATGGTATAAATTTAAATAAAAGTTTGCAGCCTTTTGTAAGTTTTCTCCTGCTTCTAGGTAGCACTTTACCATGTCTAGCTTTTAAAAATACTGGTAAATTTTTTTAATTGTTAACCGTTTTTCACATTTATAATAGAAAACATAATATATTCAAAAAAATTTCTTTTGTTTTAAGTTGTTTTCGCACGTCGTCATGGAAACCCGCTATATTACGGGGAAGATCCATAAAATATTTAAACTTGTATGGAAATGGGCGTAACCCTCAAATCCTATTAAATCTGGGACACCCTATACATCTTAATAATCTCTCAGTAACTTGACTTCTTAAGGACTATTAACTTACACTTTATAATTTTAAGAACTAAAGGCGTGCTTTAACAGAAATAAACTTAATTTGCCACATTTTACAAATGCTTTCTTATTACTTTCGAAAATTTAACTATACTGTGAAAAGAACATTTAAATGCTTTTTAAGTTTTTAGTGCCGTGTTAACTTTTTAACAAAAGGTAAATAAATTGTACATATCTACTTTAATTTTTAATGTATACTCCATTATATTTTCTAGTTTAGCATAGTTTCTATCGTACGAAGACTTATTTGTAATTCCAATAGTAATGCATTCTAATTTTCTGAAATACTTTAAAATCATTTACTATCTTTCATTTTTTATGTAAATGTCATGTAACAAAATGTATCATTGTGTTTAGTTAATGATTCCTTCTCTATTGAAACAAATACTTAATACCAGCATATATATACATACCATTATAATGCGGCATTAGACTACTAGAATTGACTTAGTAAAGCGGTGATCAAAATAATTTCAGTTTGAAAATCATTTCTGTTTTCAATATGACTAATTTCGCAAGTAACACTCGCAAAGCCCATGCTGTGCACGTCCTATTTTATAATAAAGTTAAACATAAACCTGATCTTGCTACACTGCTATGAAACTGAAACGTGGCTGTACGTGCAACAAAACTAGCGCTAAATTGAGGTCACCATAACGGTTATTATTTTAAAAATCTATGGTGTAATAACAGAAAAGCATCTAGAAGAATTCCGCGACATTGCTGAAGCTCCAAGCATCCCAACATTTTACAGTCTGGTAGAATATATTGCATATTTTATTTCACTAACAATCGAAAAACTAGTCCACGATATACTGCGATGATACTTGAACTTAAAAAATAAGCTTTAGAAACTATACCGTGATAGCATTAAAAATAAATTTTAATGAGTTATAAGGCACTTTTATTTAAACGGTAAATAACCAAAACTGTCGTAATTGAACACAAGACAATTTTGCTAACTGCATCGTACGCTGTTTCTTTAAAAATAACGGGACAGTATTTTTTTTAGAAAATAATCAGGTATTAACGATTAAATTAAATGCTATATACGAGGTGTGGCAGAAAAGTAATGAGACTGATTTTTTATTTACCAGTTTTTATTTTTTTCAAACATCAATGTTACCCCCTTCAAAGTAGCTACACACCCATCGAGACGTTGTTCCCACTGTTGGTAGCAGCGCTTGATGTCTTCAACCGGTATGGTCTTCAGCATGTCCGTTACACTCTTTTGGATGTTTTCTAAAGTCCCAAAATGACGTCCTTTAAGGACATTTTTCAGTTTAGGAAAAAGGAAAAAGTTACAGAAACTGAGGTCAGGTAAATAGGGGGGCTGCGGAACCACAGGAATGCCTTTTGAGGTCCCTTTCGCATGTGCAAATGTTCAGTCAAAATTTGATGAACGGTAAATCTGTTCAAATTTAATTGTTCACTCAACATTCTTAACGTTAAACGACGGTCTGATCTTACAAGAGTGTACACACGTTCTATGGTTTGAAGTTGAAGGCCTCTCTAAAATTCCGCTGTTCCATTTTGTATGACGCACAACCAAAATACACTTCACTAATAGCAGTCACAAAAATCACGTAGTTAACGGAACGAGTTGAAACTCGCACTGAGCTACGGGAGGGTATTTATACACGTGCTCTATCAAGGGCAACAGCGTAGCGTTGCCAGATCGCTTGCAGTGTTGCCAGTCTCAATAATTTTCTGCCACGCCTCGTATATTCTTCTTACCACAAATTCAAGGAGGAATTAAAAATTATTGGTTCTAATATTTTCAGGGAAAGCTTTTCCAAATATGCAAATTTTCAGCTCCAAATGACTTGCTTTAGAGCCTTCAGAAAAGTAAAGTGTTTGCGAACCTGAAGACGTTTAAGATGAACATAAAACAAAATCTTCTTCAAAACGTTACACGAAAGTTTTCCAGTCAATTAAAAGAATGCATTAAAGAAAATGGTTGCCATTTGCAAGACACTTTATTAAGAACATAAAAAACTCTAGTTTCTAATTTATAAATGAATGAATATAAATTTTCATCATTATTTGATTCAATAAGCATTTAAAATATTTCTGAATCTTCTTCTTTCGCGTGCCATCACTTCGGCGTAGGAATTTCCATCTTCTGCGATTCTAAAAAGCTGTTTTGTGCTTCTAATACCAGCGCTCATTCACCGATGTTCCTAGTCAGAACATTTACTTTCCTATATTTCCCTACTTGTAGTACATGACCTGCTTTGACCAGTTTTCCGGTATTTTATTGCATTGAGCGCCTGCTCTTTGTAGGTCTTCGATGTTGTTTGTAAATCTGTAATATGTATAATACTAGTCTATTTATTTTATTCTTTTTATTAATTATTTATCGTCTTTATCTGGTACAATTTTCTTCCAATCTTTTATTTCTAATTTACTTAAGTCACTTTCCACTGCATCGAGCGACTTCTTTTTTGTCTGCCACTTTTTCTTCTTTCTTCGTCTCCCTTTACATGCATGCACCTTCATTTTCTGGGATTCAATATAATGAATTGTATCTGGGAGTCTATATATCTTCTTTACTGTCTGGTTTTTAGTTTTCTCCAATTACCTTTCTTTCCCAAATCTCTAGTCTAATTTAATTTTTCTTTTTTAGTGTCCAAGCCTGACATCCGTAGATTACTGTAAGTTTAATTACCGTTCTATATATTCTAAATTTGTCTGGCTTTGATACCATCTTTGCTCTTAACATTTTGCTTAGTTCTCCCAATTTTTTATTTTCTTTTCTACCCGTTTATTAATTTCTGCACTTTCTTTGTTATTACATGCCACGGTTACTCCTAGATACTAAAAATAACTGACCTTTTCAAATGTGTAAGTATTGTTCTTTTTTTAAACTTAATGCAATTCATTCCTTCTTGTAATTCTTTTCGTTAATTCGACATATTTTGTTTTTGTTCATTAATATCTGATTCATATTCTTTTCAAGTTCTTTCTTAGATCTAGATATCAAGACTATGTCATTCGCATATGCCATGAGCTTGTGTTTACGTTGATATATCATACTATTTTTTTGAATTTCAGCCTCTCTCAATATTACTTCTATTAAGTTGAAAAGTCCTGCAGACAGCGGATCCTCTTGCTTGAAACCCTTTCTTCCTGTATAATTATGAAAGAATTTTTTATCAACAACTACTTTGTTAGAGTTTTTTTAATAGCGCCAGCCTAACTAAATTAATTAGTTTTCTGGGGACGTCACTAATGCTATGCTTCTATAATTTGAACACAGATTTTTATCACCTTTCTTATAAATCCACTGCTTTGATTGTCCTTTTCCATCAGTGTGTTCGTTACTTTTAATTATTCATCCCTTTATTTCATCACTAATTTTTTGAGAATCCTTTCAACTTTTCTGTTTTGTGATTCCATTTCCACTTTTCGTCTTGCACGATCACTTTATTGTATCTTTTTGTATCCCACTTTGACATTTTCCCTTTTTCCCTTTTTCTTCATATCCTCATTAATTTAAATGTTGGTTAGTGTATTAGCGTTCAGTTTGTGCTTGTTTTGCATGACTTTTGCTTTTTCCTCCTCCTTCTCTAACTTTACAAAACACATTTTATCTCTTAATTTATATACAGCTTTAACTTCAGTACTCACTTGGAATTCCTCTCCTATCATGTTTTCAATAACGGTTTTAGTGCATTAAAATCATTAGAATAAATTTTTAGCCCTAATAATATTACATTTTTTCTTCTTTTTGTTTTTTAAGCCACTTGCTCTTTCGCATACTTCTTTTAATTTTTCGTTGACTTGTTTATTTTCTGTTTTTTGTTTTTGATTGTCTCTTTCAATAGCTTATTTTCTTTCCTGATATTTTTTATTTTTTCCTTGATTAACCTTTTGTTTACTTTTAATTTTTTTGATCTACTTGCAGGTCTCTAACCAAGCGAATTAACAGATCTAATTTTTCATCGCTCTTTTTGGTTATCTTTGTGGGCGTTCTGTGTGCTTTCGAACTATTACTGAATACCTCACCCTTTCTGTGTTTTTTCCTTCTTGTCTCATCCGTCAAATATTTGCCTGCCGACATTTTTACTTTAATAAATTCACACCTTTCCCTTACAACGACATTGCCACTGCTTTCAATTTGGAAATTTATTGCTTATCGGCCAGCGCCAGATAAACCCGCAATTCAATCTTCAGAACGTGTTTTATCTACCTGCGCTAATATTTATTGCCTTGCATACTATTCTTACCTTACTTTATCCGGTTTTAAAACACATCCACTATCAGCTCACTACTTATTGGTGCCCTTAGAATACTTTCGGTGCTCTTATATGCTTGCTATGATTAAAACTCGAATTTTACAATGAAACACTCCAAAAACTGTGTTTGCATATGCAGTAGTCAATTTTATTTTTGACCATTCTTGGTTTAAATTTAAGTTTTATGTTGTCATTTCAGGAAAGCGATTTTGGTTTGTTAAATGTAGCGCGAACAATTTTGATTGGTCGTTTAATTTCTTTATCGGTATCTAAATTTTTCATTATTAAATATCCCAGATATTTTAATTCATTTACATGTTGAAATTGCTTGCAATTAAGATGGATGTTGTAGCTTTACACCTGTAACGACCGAATGTCATAAATTTTGTTTTTGTAATATTATATTTAAATCTAGTTATTATAATCTTTCAGAGATGCGGTTTGCAAGTGTTTGAAGATCCTCGACGGTTTGAGCAAAATAAATCCGCTTATTTAATGGTGTTTAATTTGTGCACCACTAATCTTGACTCCTAAATTCAATACGTCTAAGGGTTTTTAAAAATTCTATTCACATAGAGGTGAAGTAATAGGAAAGGAAAAATACACTCCTGTCTAACTAATTCAAAGGTACCACGTTTATAAGAGGTGTTTTGGTAGATTAAACCGTGTCTTAGCTACTACTATATTTCTATCTTAGCAAATTGGTACAGATTATGATCTCTATCGCTACTTCTATACAAACGTAGTCACCTATTATATCAACACGTCGATCTTGTTCAACATTTGCATTATAGTCTCCGATTGCTATAATTATTTGTTGACTTAAAGACGTTCTCAATTGTATTGTAGAATTCTTCTACTTCATCATATTTGCTTTCAGATGTTGTAGCATATACTCGGAGTACGTTAATATCAAAGAGGTAACCTTAAAATTGCAGCAGTATAATTTGATCGAAGATTAGTGTGAAGTTTTTTACATGTTTTGTAAATTTAGGGGTAACAAAGACGCCTATTTCATTACAATAATGACTATCGTCAACATTGCTAGAGTAGCATAAAACTTCACGTTTATAATGAATTTTTCTGTGCCTTGCCATCTAAGTTCGCTAATTTTGATGATTTCTATATCCATCCTTTCTATCTCTTTAACTAAGTTCTCTAATTTTCTGGCTGCAAACAGACTTTTTGCATTCTACGTTTCTATTCGACTTTGGACTTCATTATTTTGAGCTGGGGAGTTTTATGCTCTTTGCCTACCTAAAAGCTATTTGAAACTAGGAGACATTTGTAATGGGTTTCTTGCAATACTGACTTCCTGGAAATTACATAGCCTGAGAGGTATTTTGTTGCCTTCTACGGTTTAAATGACCCTTACCTAATTTAACTTGCAGGTCAATGCAGTTTCCCCGATTCTGACACTTGTACCCATAGGTGAGGGCTAGATACCTTACGAGAACCAGTCACCGTGATCTACCTTCTGCCAAAGACATTTGGTTAAAAATATTACCTCTACAACACAACCTTTTCTCTTTTACTTCAACTATCTACCAAAAATACACACTCATTTTAGTGAGTTGAAATCATTCTGTAATTGTATAGGCGATTCAAACTCACGACATCACTTATGACAAACCATCATTGAAATCCATAAATAGTGGCTGATGCAACATATTTACAGAATATAAAGACTTTTTTGCAAGGATTATTCAAAAATAGTAACAAGAGCCAATCGTGCGGTATAATTTAGTTGTTAAAATATACGTTGAACAAAGTATGGTTAAGGTTGACTCACTAGAATGTATTTATTGGCTAGGTCCTGCAAATTGCTGAAATTAGGCTTCAATTTAAATTCTGGTCCAACATTTCCCTAAATTCATACTATAGAACTGTTTCATTTTTCAAAATTTAAAAATTTTTGTCAAATAGTAACGTTATTGATAACATCAATGGTACTTTTTCAAAATTTAAGGCCAGGTTCTCATCTAGCGACCCAAAAATGACACGATTTTCTCGAATTTTTTTCCATGGAAGCAAATAAATGAGTAACTCAATATTTTTGGTAGTTATTTAATAGGTCTTAAAGTATGGAAAAACATTTTTACATTGAAAATAATGTAATAATTATTGTTTATTTGTACTGAAACGTGGCAGCCACAAAAAAAGTATCCAAGCGGGCGGCACTCTAGCGCTCGTTCCTACCATCTGAAATAAGATATCCAAAAATGTTTATGAAATATATTACATTTGTTGAAGGATGAACCTATAAAACCAACAGAAAGTAAAAAATTGGAAAAATGGCGGACATGCAAATTTTAGTTTCGTGTTTTCGCACTTTTTCCGTTCTTCAAAGTGCTGTAGAAAAAAAATAATAAATATTATCATTTTTTAGGTTTGTCCTCCAATAAATTTAATCTACTTTGAAATACAAAAAACAAAATAGCGATATATTTTGAGAGATATATTGAGGTATCGTGCCGCCCAGTTTAAAAAGCGTGGTTTCGAGAAAATGCGTTTACAATTTCGGTACACGAACTGCTTGTACACGCTATAATCGTTGACATTAGTATATATAAAAGCGCATATATAAAGTAATAGCATATATTCCGACATCTGGTGACACTAGAGGTAGCTATACTTACCATAGTCACCCATGGTATGATCGTAAAGGTGGGAAATTCAAAAATATTACGGAAACACGCGCTACTTTTTTGCTATAACTTTTTTAAAAAAATAATTTCGTAAAATAGTTTTGGGAATATATTTTACGGATACTTAGCTATCAAAAAATACAACAAAAAAAATTGATTTTTGAAACTCTTGAAGAGAACCTGGCCTTAAGAAAATATGTATTTCTACCAAGACGAAAAAGTTACAAATTTGTTAAACCAAAACTACAACTCTCCATTAAAAATATATTATTAGACATTTAAGATATGCATAATATTGATGAAATTTGTCATCACTTATTCATCTGCTTGAATTTGTTTTCTAGAAGGCACTAAAAAGTCTGTTCTAAAATAAGTTGAAGCAAAAAACTATTAACAAAACGATTAACAGACTTATTTATAAATTTACTATTAATATTTATTATTGTAATTTTTTATTTATTTTTAATTTAAAATGCAACATAAACGGCAGTTGCAAAAACACAAGCAAAAAAATGAAACTTTTTATATATATATATATATATATATATATATATATAAAGGTCGCCCAAAAATAAACAAAATTTCCCATTGCAGGCACGTGCAACCTTGACAGAGAGAGGCTGCCAGATACTGAGAAAGGACGGCCTGCTCGACGAAGAGGTGTTCAGACAAACCAGGGACGCCCAGAACTCGATAGTGGAAAGCGTCGTTCGCCTGGAGAACGCCGTCGAGACGCTGCAGACGCGGCTCGCCAGGCTGGTGGCGAGTTCAGCTCCACCCAGGCAAAGTTGAAGCAAAGGCTTACCAGGGTCGAGATGAGGTAATTTGTCGCAGGGGATGGTCAGGGCTTAACAACCTTGTTGGGTGGTAATCAATGAACGTCACGTACCGCATGCAAATGCGAGGAGTGACACTATTAACATCGTTTTCTTGCCCAGCCGAGCGAGCACAATCTATGTACGCAACTTGTTTATAAACGGGGCCATTGATTAAAATTTAGTATTTTCAATGTGCAAACTAAACAATTAAAATTAATAATGTGCATTAGTAGCTTAGCGGGTTGATGCATAAGTCATGGAACTTTTTTGTTTTCGAAAATGTTTCAAAACTGAAAATTTAAAATTATGTGACATGCGTCCGTTAGTTCTGAAAGTAGTCTGTAGTTTGGCCTATTTTTTAATAACAAAACTCGTTTTCTTCTAAAAGAGAAGCAAATAAATCGAAATTATTAAGTATTTTATGAGTAATTCATGAGACCTGAAATAAATTACAAAATATAAAACTATAAACAATATTTTTAATATAAATTATTGTTTTTATAATACCATTTAAAAAGAGTGGCGACAGATAATACATATATATCCTTTTGAATAAATTAAATTAGACTAAGTCGATCAATGTTTTAATATTCATTACAAGATCAAGAAAGAGTAGTAAAACGCCAGCTACTAAATAGTTGCAAATAATTTATCTTTCAATGCAACATCGCGACAGTAGCTAAAATAATTAAAATGTGAATTATTATTCTTAAATTAGCCCTTATTTATAGTATGTATTACTCCCAAAACGTTATAACTTTAAATTTACTGGGACTTAAAACGAAAATTTTTCAATTTTGGTACCCAATAATTTTGCATGATTGATGAATGTATTGTTTATCTAATTTATATATGCAATGATTTTTAAATACCAAAGAACAAGGACCTGCTTGTGGAATGAATCACTTTTTAGTTAAAACCAAAATAGTGTTTTTGCATAAAGAAAGACAAGGTGCTGCAAATAACACTCAAAATACTAAAAAACAAGCTAAGGAACTAAAATACAATATACAAAGCTTAGAACATCCTAGTACGTTACAAAACAGATTAAACAAATACCTAAACAGAAACTGTGAAGTTACAAATACTGAGGTATATAAACATATATAAAATAGTATCAAAAATCTACGATGTAAGCTCTAGGAAACGATATAAAAAAAATAAACTTAAGATCTAATGGATAAACAAGTAAATTAAAGAAGAAATCAATTACAAAAGATATGGCATGGGTCAATACCAAACTAGATGAAAATCGAGAAAAATATAGGGAGCAGCAAAAGAGAGTAAGAAACCTAATAAGAAAGGAAAACAAGAAATCTGGAAGCAAAATAGTAAAAAGGTTGGAGATTTATAAGAAATGTGAGAGCAGAGCACATGGAAAAGGGTAGACATAAAGGAATGGGAGAGGTACTTCCAGGCGTTGCTAACAAAATACAGAATTGTATATCACACAGCCCATGAGCAAAATAATTATATAAGGACGGATGAACATATCGAAATAAAGGAAGAACAAATAAGGAAAGGTATTAAAGAAATAAAAAGTGGTAAAGGATTAGGACCAAAAGGCATACCAAGAAAATTAGTTAAAGGAGGAACAACAAAGTTATACAAAATGATTACTAAATTAATAAATAAAGTTGTAAATGATAAAGACAGGGATAGAGGAATAGACAATTTGTTATAGAATACCGCTGCAAGAGAAAGGGAAAAGAAATAAAAACGAAAACTATCTATCGTACAATTGGAGTAACTAATGTCTTTAGTAAAATATTTAGAAAAGTAGTGAAAGAACTAATATAGCAGTAACACAGCAACAAGTCGAAGAACAATGTGGATTTCGGGCCGGAAGGTACTGCGTAGACAACTCTTTAGTCTAACTTTATTAATACAAAAGAAGCTAGAGACTGGGAGAGAACTACACCTAATGTTCCCAGACATAGCAAAATCATACCCCAAACAAAGCTATGGGAAGTGTTGAATGACAGCAGCATCAATAAAACATTAGTTAGAACAGTGCAAATTCTATACAAATATCAAAAAGCAAAAGTAAAGGTAGGAACAAAGCTGACCACAGCATTTCAAATGACAAAAGGGCTGAGACAAGACTGCTGTATTTCTCCAACATAATTTAAAATATATATCAATAAAGTACTAGAGAGATGTAAAACAAAACGTAAAATAATGGGAACACCGATAGAAGAAAACTCCACACTATACACGTTACAATTCGTGGATGACCAGGTTATCGTAGCAGGGGACGAAGAAGACTTAGAATATATGATAAGAAAAGAAGTATATACAAAATGGAGATTGACAATTAACACAAAAAATCAAAATATTATATATAGAAAAAGAAAATCACAGGATAACTCTGAAAACAGGGGAGAATATAAAAGCTTGCTTAGAAGTGAAATACCTAGAAGCTACGATAGGTAAACAAAAATTATACGAAATAGAAGGTACAGAAGGAATGAAACAAGAACGACAAGCAATTTGGCACTTTAATGGAATTATATGAAATCCAAAAAAGTTATATAAATCAATAGTCCAGAGTACAGTATTGTATGGAGCAGAAATATCACAGTTAGCGAAAGACACAAGGCACAGTTAAAATCACTAGAAATGGATTATTGGAGAGGGCAGCAGGAATATCCAGATCGGAAAGGAAAAGGAACGACTATGTAAAAGAAGTAATGGAAATTAACAGCGACATAGAAGAAGAAATAGAAAAACGCCAATTATTATGGTATGGACACGTAAACAGGATGAAATATGATCGAATAATAAAGTAATGAGGTGGCAACCGAAAGAAAGACATAAAAGGGGTAGACCACGAAAAGGCTAGAAAGAAAATATGCACCACTTACTACTAAAATAAAAGAGATTAAGAAGCGCAGTTACACACATCCGCACGCCTACTCAAAATTATAGAATCCCTGGGGTCACATACGCTGAACAAGCAAGACAAAATACTCAATCTCCACAAAACTTGGCTTCTAATGCAACCCCACAAACACAAGCGATGGCCTTAAATCACCCGTCAAACGACATGGAAGAACTAAAATCCATGATGAAGAACTTAATTACACAAATGGGGACTATTATGAATCTCCTAACCACGCTCATTAGTAAAACGACATAATGGACCAACTATTAACTATAGCAGTTTGGAATGCCAACGGGCTTAGCCTGACAAGAGGTCAAACTCTTCCTTGAACTTAATCAAATCGAATACTGCTCATAACAGAGACACATTTTACCAGCAAAAGCTATATTAAATTTCCAAGCTACTGCATAACATCACTAACCATCCTGATGGAACCGCCACGGTGGAACGGCAGTTATCATAAAGTCTAACATAAACATCATGAATTGGCTAAATATGAAACAGAACAACTCCAACTACCATCCAAGTAGAAGACAAAACAGCAATCCTAAAATTTCTGTCTATAGACCCCCAAACATTCAACAAAAAAAGACACTTACTCACATTTCTTCCAAAGTCTTGGAAACAGATTCTTCGCAGCCGGCGACTTTAATGCGAAACATCAGGACTGGGGATCTCGTATTGCAAGAACTGACGGACGCGAGCTACTGGCAGCTATAAATGCAAACAATCTGCAATGCCTATCAACTGGCGATCCAATCTATTGGGCAACAGATCGTCGAAAGATTTCAGACTTAATTAATTTCTGTATAACTAAAGGGCTAAATATAAGACAATTTAAAATCAAATCTTGCTTTGAACTTGCAGCTGATCACTCCTCCATTCTAATTACACTCCACTCAGAACTAACACAAATACAAACACGACCAGTCCTTCACAACACTAAAACGGACTAGGACCTATTCCAAACAATAATAACTGAACAATTGAACCTGGGAGTTCCGTTGAAAACCAAATATGATATTGAAGAAGCTGTACTACAATTAACTAGTACAATCCAACAAGCAGCATGAAAAGCCACCCCTGTGATGAAAACTACTTATACCATCAGCTGCCTAACACTATTAAAAGACAAGATAATGGAAAAAAGACGTCTCAGAAAACGCTGGCAAATTACCCGTCTAGAAGCAGACAAATAAGCACTAAACTGGGCAACAAAGAAACTAAAGAAACTTCAACAACAACTTAAAAACGAAGGCATGCAACACTACCTTGCAAACCTTAGAGCCACTGAAACCACCGACTATTCTCTGTGAAAAGCAGTTAGAATACTCAAAAGGCCAATAGCTCACATACCACCTATCACCAAATCAAACGGCCAATTAGCTCGTACAAGTAAGGATAAAGCTGAAACGTTTGCTGACCACTTAGTCAACGCATTCCAACCATACCCTAGCCAGTGTCCGGAGGAAGATACTAAAATAAACAACTTTCTGGAATTTCCATTCCAAATGAGCCTACCGATTAAACCATTCAATCGCTGGGAAGTACAAGAAGTAATTAGAAAAGAAATCAACATCAAGGAAGCACCAGGCTTTGACCTTATCACTGGAAAAATTCTCCAGCAGCTACCTGAAACCACACTACGAGCAATCACTCAACTATACAATGCTATCCTCTCCAACAAATACTATCCAAGCGCTTGGACAGTAGCACAGGTCACAATGATTCAGAAACCTGGAAAACCACCCACCGATCCTGCTTCCTATCGTCCCATCAGCCTCCTACCTATCTTATCAAAAGTCTTTGAAAAATTGTTCTTAAAACACCTTCAACCAATCCTAGATGATTTAGAATTGATACCCAAGCACCAGTTCGGTTTTCGACACTCACATGCAACTATCGAACAAATACATCGACTTGTAGATCAAATTCATACCGACCTAGATGAATATCGATATTGCTCCGCTGCGTTTTTAGATATTTCACAAGCGTTCTATAAAGTATGGCACTTGGGCCTCTTCTATAAATTAAAAAAATATCTACCATACCAATACTATGAAATACTAAAGTCTTACTTAACGGATCGACATTACTTCGTTAATTATCAAGATGAACACACGAACATCCACCCAATACTATCGGAAGTCCCCCAAGGCAGCGTGCTAGGACCTATCCTCTACTTCACAGCTGACTTACCAACTACAAGCCTAACTACAACCGCCACTTTTGCTGACGATACGGCAATTCTAGCTTCGCACCTAAATCCGAATACTGCAACTTCCAACCTGCAAACCGCTCTGAATAAATTGCAGCAATGGCTCAAGGTATGGAGAATCTCGGTAAACGAAACCAAATCCCAACATGTAACGTTCACCATGAACCGTGATAACTGTCCACCGATCTCACTTAACGGACAACAAATAAAACACGCAGACTCCGCAAAATATTTAGGACTCTATCTAGACCGACGCTTGACCTGGAGAACCCACATATTTAATAAACACAAACAGCTAGGGATACAATACAGGAAGCTTTACTGGATGATTGGAAGAAACTCTGTACTCTCGCTAGAAAATAAGCTATTGCTCTATAAGGTGATTCTGAAACCAATATGGACCTACGGTCTCTCACTTTGGGAACTGCTAGCAACACCAACCTGGCCATCATCGAGAGGTTCCAGAATAAAGTGCTTCGGCTGTAGTTAATGCGCCGTGGTATGTGCCGAACAAAGTGATTTTAAGTGACTTAAGTGTTCCAACCATTAAAGAAGAAATAGGAAAATTGCCCAAAAATACAAAGACCGATTAACAGCACACCTAACGACCTTGTACATTCTCTAATAAACGAACCAGATCGCCCAAAACGCCTAAAGCGTTTTAAACCAAACAAATTACCAACGCGTTTCAATGCTGTTCTTGAACATTAAGCTATTCCAGTGCCATTCCATTAGTTTATAAGTTAATTAATTACTTAAAGTACGTTCAATTCAAATCATTCGCTGGCAGTATAGAATAGTGTATTAATTATAGGGGGGCTTACTGGAGCCTGACCCTACATGTCCATTAGCATATTTTTGCTCATTGCTTATAATATATACACACCAACTACTTATTGTCCATAGTATAATTAGGACAGATTGTAAATAAAGGGGTTAAAATAAAAAAAAAACATTTTCCAGGCAATCTGCATGTAACTGAAAAACTTTTGAAACCAAATAATATATTTGCAATGATTTTTATTTCTAGTTTTATTTTTTATGTGCTCTTCTCTTTTTATATGCAAATTTACTGATTACCTATGACCGGTGTCTTTTCATTTGAATTAGAAAAAACTCACCTGCTTATAATCTAGTAGTTCAAAAAGTAACGAGAAAAATAAAACTTACCGGGAAACGAAAACTCTTTTGAACCTCTAGTTTTATCATTTGCAAAAAATTTCTTAATTTACTATCTTACTTTTACAACCGGAGTCCGGTCCTGGGCACAAGTGTAGTAAACACAGCTGATTTCGCGTGTTCAAATAAAAGTGATTTTACAATAATAAATTCAGAATCATAAGGTAAAACACCCTGCAATTAGTGTAACAAGATAGCAGCAAGGAAGAAACATTGGAGTAAGGTAGGAAAAGACAATTTTAAAGCCATTTATAACGAAATTTAAAAGACAGCAAGAAGCGGACGACGACCTCTGAGGAGCCGATTCGGGTCAGCCGCTTAGCGCGCCGTACTTATTTTACGCTGAGTAACAGGCTCGGCCTTAAGTTTTTCACTTTTTCAACTGTCACGGTAAAAATTATTAAAACCACTCGTAGAAATGGAAGAAAACAGTACAGAACCACAGAGTATGATGAAACTTTTACAGGAAATAAACAGAAAATTAGAAAATATAGAAGAAAGTAACGGGAGAATGGAAAAGAAATACGATAAATTTCAGGAGGAACTCAATAAACTAAAAAATGATAACGCAAAATTGAATACGGACAATAAGTCACTGAAACAGGGACTTTTACTGCAAGAAAAAAGAATCGAAATGTTAGAAAGGGAAATTAGGAAAAATAAAATAATCATACACGGAGTGGAGGAGCAATCAGAGGAGAAAGATATACTTTTAAAAGAGAAAGTAAGAGTAATTTTACGCGATATGGACATAGTTATGAATATGGAAGAGGAAATAACAGAGATAAGAAGATTAGGAAGTGAACAGAAGGGAGGAAGAAGACCAATAAGTTTAGAGTTAAGAAGCTGGAATAAAAAGATAGAGATTCTAAAATCAACAAAAAAACTAAAGGGCACCAAAATCTACCTAGAGGAAGAATACTCAAAAGAAATCCAGGAACAACGGAGAGAATTAATAACATATATGAAACAATATAGGCAAAATGGCTACCATGCCATCCTAAGATATAACAAACTGGTAATAAATGGAGAGGTAGTTACACTGGATAGACTAAAGCAACTGGATAAGCAGGACAGAATGAGAATGGATGATGACAAAAGAGGGACGATCCGGAAAGTGTGCCAGAGAAAGAGATCCCAAAAAGGAAGAACTATGAGCCAGAGATCTCCAGAAAGTAACGATGAGGCGGAACTACGAGAAAACTACTCAAGATAACGAAGACGAGTAGATTTTCAAAAACGAACAAAAGTAGTTACAAAGCAATCTCCAATGACGACTGAAGAAGAAACGGCTAAGAAAAGGTTAAAGATGCAGATATGAAGAAAAATACAATTATACAGAAACAGCATACAAAAACAATACGGAACACAAGACATCAACGAATTATGATTCAATAGCAAAAGAAACAGAAACAGGAAAAAAATACGAAAAAACAATACCAGCAGTAAAGAAAGACGTCAATAAAGTAAACATAGGGACATGGAATATAACGGCGTTAAACGGAAAGGAGATAGAAATAACGGAAGAAATGAGCAAGTTCAAAATAGATATTTTAGGAATAAGCGAAACGAAGAAACAAGGAAGAGGAAATATAAAGCTAACGGATGAGTATACATTATATTACTCAGGAACAGATCCGGGACAAAGAAGTAAAGAAGGAGTAGGAATAATTATCGCCGATAGATTAAATAGAAGAGTAATAAAAGCAGAAACAATTAATTCAAGAATAATGGCAGTAGAAGTGGACTTGGGTCAAATTTTCTACATAATACAAATATATGCTCCGGTAGAGGAGCAGAAGTAAATAAGAGGGAAGAATTTTATGAACAACTACAGAGGACAATAGACAATGCGAAAGAAAAGAGTAACAAAATACTGATAATAGGAGACTGGAATGCTAGGGTAGGCAGCAACATAAATACAGGATTAGGCAGCTTGGGACAATACGGAGAAACGACACAGAACAGAAACGGGAAAAAAATGATTGAATTCTGCATAGTAAATGACCTAATAGTCGGTAATTCTTTTTGGTACCAACCACTAGAAGAAAAGTACACTTATGTAGCAGAAGAACGAGGAGCAAGAAGCCTCATAGATTACGTGGTATACACTAGGGAACTAGAACAAAAAATAGATGGAGTGAAAACAATAGTAGAAGCGGAACTCTCCACCCAACACAGATTGGTGAGAGCAGTACTAAATGACATAAATATTACAGAAGAAGAGAAAAAAGAATACGAGAGAATACCAGTATATAAACTAAAAGATACTGATAGGGCAGAAAAGTACAAGAAAAGCATAGATGCCGAACTCAAAAAATTTGAACTAAAAAGAAAGGAAGGGACAGTAGAAGAAGTATGGAAAGTATTCAAAGAAACATTGATAAAGAACGCCAGACAGATCTGCGGAGTAAAGAAATTTAAACGGGACACCAAGAGGACCAGATGGTGGAACGAAGAGGTAAAGAGAGCAATTAGAGAGAAGAAAAAGCATGGAAAAATATATAGATACCAAAAGTCAAGAGGACAAAGAAGATTATATTAGAAAAGAAACAAAGCCAAAATAGACATAAGAAAAGCAAAGACTCAATGCTGGGAAGAATTTGGACGGGAACTAGATGAACTATACACTAAAAACAACAAACATTTTTGGGGAATAGTAGAAAAGTTAAGAGGTAATAAAGGAAAAGAAGTAAGAGGAATAAGAAACAAAAACAATGAATTAAAAACGGAAACAACAGAAATACTACATGTATGGAAGGAATACTACGAGGAAAAATTTGAGGAAAACAGAAACCAACAGGAAGAACAAGATGAATACGAAGATACGGATGAAGAACAACAAGAAAACGCAATAGAAATCAAAATGAAGGATGTAGAAGAGGCAATTAATACACTTAAACTTTGGCAAGGCAGGGGGAGCAGATGGTGTCGAAGCAGAGATGATAAAAGTCATGGGCCCTGAAGGAAAGATATGGATACATGAAATATTTAAGAAAGCATGGAAAGAAGAACGGATACCGGAGGATTGGGAAAACAACATAATTGTACCAATCTACAAAAAAGGAGAAACAGGAAAATGTGAAAATTATAGAGCCATCTGCCTTTCCTCTACAGTATTCAAAATGTATACGAAGATTCTGCAAAAGAAACTCATACACTACATAGGACACAAGCTAGCCGATGAACAAGCAGCATATAGACAAGGAAAACAAACAACAGACAACATACACATAATAAGAAATATAACGGAGAGAACAATAGAAAGAGGAGGAGAGCTGTTTGTGACACTCATAGATTTAAAAGCAGCGTTAGACAATATAAAGAGAAGTCACATATGGAGGTATTTGGCAGAATTACAAACACCAAGAAAACTCATCAGAAATATCAGGAACATGTACCAGAATGTCAAAGGAAAGTGCAGATGAACGGAGAATCTTCAGACACGTTCCTCATGACAAAAGGAATAAAACAAGGAGATAGCCTTAGTCCACTGCTATTTATAACACTGATGGACAAAATCTTATTAAACACAAGAACAAAAACACAGCATCTGCAAACACAAATAGGACATTACCAACTAAGGCCAATCAAAGTAGACAATTTAATGTACGCAGATGACATAATACTCATAGCAGACACCCACAATAAAATGAAGGGACTGGTTAAAATATGGAGCGAAGAAATAGAGAACATGGGTATGGAAGTAAACACTAACAAAACAAAAATGATGATTGTAAATAACAAAAAATCAGAGATGGTAAGAAGAATACAAATAAACGGGAATACAATAGAAGTAGTCACAGCAGTAGAATATCTTGGCTCCGTAATAATAGATGACGGAAGAATAGAAGTCGACATAGCAAATAGAATGAAAAAGACGAGGAACATATACTACGCAATAAACAAACCAATATTACAAAAACAAGAAATAGACAAGCAAGTGAAATTGAAAGTTTACAACACAATAGCAAGACCAACATTAACATATGGTAGTGAGACATGGACCATAAACAAAAAGCACGAAAGCAAGATCAATGCTGGGGAAATGCAGTTCCTAAGAAGAATCGAGGGGAAAACCAAATGGGATAGAGAAACGAACGAAAGAATCAGACATACTCTAAGACAAGAAGGAATAATGGACTTTATAGAAAGAAAGCAACTAAGATGGTATGGCCACATAATAAGAAAAGATGAACAATCGCTACTAAAAAAGATCACAGAGTCAACAGGAGAACGAAAGAGGAAAAGGGGTAGACCCAGAAAGAGGTGGACACAAAGGATCGAAGAAATCGGTATCAAGAGGGGCAAAACATTGGCAGATATGAAAAGAATGGCAGGAAGGAGTGGAAGGACTGGACCTCATATCCGACACCCTGAAGGGGTATAAGGAAAAGAAGAAGAAGAAGAAGACTTTTACAACCAGTTTTCGTGGAAAACAAAAGACAAAGAAAAGAATTATGGTGCATCAGATGTTCAAAGAAATCACAACAAAATACTGGAAACTGTATCATAAATAGACAAATTGTTAATAAATGCACTATCGTTAAGAGAAACTAAACAAAAATACAAACGAATTACAAAATGACTAAAAAATAATTATTCTGCTTAATCATGTCACAAATAATAGTCTTGTGAAAGGTTCATTCGGGATAATGATAAACATAAAATTCAAAAATAACTAATTAGAAACTTTTAAATAAAAAGATTATCAACGTATCTATTGATATGAAATGTATGTTACTTAAAGTATGTCATTTCAGGCGATTAAACTATTGTAGTAAAAAACACGCAGTAAAGTACTAATAAACATGAAATGCAAAAAATGTTTTAATGTTACATGATTTTAATAACTGTACCATCAGGAAAATCTGTATTCTTAATACAGATAAGATTAATCTACGTATCTGATCATTGCTTAGTAAGTCGAAAATGTACATATTTTTAAACCTTATCAAAGAACTTAAAATACTCAAGCACATAGTAAAAGCAACATTATAGATTACACTAAATATAGTATCTGTAGATCTGTAGAGGTTAATATCAACAGTTACATTACAAACAAAAGAAATAATACTTTCAATCAAGCATATTATGTATGTCTTAACAAACCATTCAATATAAAAATTTAATTTAAAAAAAATTACTGACTTCCCTATAAGCTGTAGAAGACAACAGAAATCAGTGGCTTCAAAACTGTACAAATTATAATAACGTTCTTCAGGAAAAATAAGTTTCTGTCGTCTATTCGCCATTATATAAACTTTGAGATTTTCCAGGAATTACCAAAGTTAAATATGGCACACATGAAGGCGTGATTTTTTATATTTCAAATAATTTATTAGTCTTTGGCATTATTTGTTATATTCTGCTTGTCTACCATTTTAATTTAAAATTCATTTAAAATAGCTTCGCTAATATTTACATTTACACACAATAATCAACTGTATTATTGATATGGTGTTTCTTGGTAAAAAATATTCCACACATGTTTCCGTCAATACTGACAAACTTTTCAACATAAAATTTTTGCTAATTAAGAAACAGGATTCTAATCATTAACTTTCAAAACTGAAATGGAGGAAATGGATAACTTTTTTCAGTCGTTCTTTCAGTTTTTACTACTTACAAGGCTAGTTATCACAAAGGAAATTAAAGTATCTATAAAAAAGTTCTTAGATTTGATTTGCCGACCTAGTTTAAGAAAACTGACAAGAAAGGGACTAGTTACCATCATCTATGTATTTAATGCTGTTCCAAGGCTTACCTCTCGACCTAAATTGTACAAGTTATACCGATCTATAAACTAAATAAGCCAGACACAGATGTTTCAACGTATAAGCTAAGAAGCCTACTACTGAGTTCTTTGAAATTACTTAAAAAACTGCAGCTCTAAAAATATGTTTGGTTTCCAATTCGGATTCAGAAGACAACATTCTACCATGAAGCACAAGTTTGTCAACTTCATAAAACCACATTCAAGAAGAAGAGTTGCTGTTTTGCGTCTTCTTGAATGATTAGATCTGCCATATAGGTTTGCTTTGCAAATTACAACTACCGTACGCATGACCTTAAAATCATTAAAAGCATTACCAACTATATAATAAATTCCGAGAATATTTTGACTAGTAGGAAGAACACAAAGTTATCTCTTATTAATCTGCAAAATGCCTCTAAACCCATTATGAACATATGCGGTTTAGTTATGAAGAATAATCTCCACTAACAACATAAATATTTATGAAATATTTCAATCAAAAGTTCTCAAAATCACAGTTAATTCTCTATATCTCATACTTAATAAAGACAAAAGTGATGCCCCCAATACTTTTTTAATTAGAAAAAAAGATAGTAAAGTGTATTGTCAAATGTGTGAACATCTAATTTATTAGACAGGAATAGCTAACAATACAGGCTCAAAATAAAGATGTTTTTAGTCCTAAAATATAGATTTTAATAGAAATTAAAACAATTGCGCAGATTTTTACTTTTCAATGTGTAATAAAGTTAGTAACAAACAGCACCCAATCTCCTACCAATATGTGTCTAAATTTCTTTATTTTTTACAATATCCTTCTTACACCTTTACTTTATACACACACACCCCGTTCCATCTAACTGAAAAACGTTAAAACAGCTACTTCGAATTTTGCATATGAATTCCGACATCTATAAAACGGGAGTTTGTAAAACCAAGGTTTAAATGTTTTTATATTATAAATAAATTTTAAGATGCAATCAATAAAAGCAAGATTACAAGTATAATAATACTACATAATAACCATTAAATATGAAGTGATTAAAAGGTACTGCAGTGTAGTGAACAAAACAAATAAAAAATGCGATAAATAAAAAGAATAATACATACATAAAGCAGTTAATTATAAAATTATAAGACGGGAAAGGGTTAATAAAGTGCATTAGGGAAATTAAATAGTTAGTGGAAAAATCACTACAAACATCTAGTGGAAAAGAACTAAATCGTAATACACTTTAAACGTTTTATTAACTAATGTAAAAAAATAAAAACTAGACAAGAAATTTTTTTAAACCTAAACCCTTTGTAGAATTACTGAAAATAATGTAGAAGAACTTGTTAGAACAATAATATAATTGTTAAATAAATATTATCGATCTGTAAAAAAAGCCGCATTGAATTGTAACCATTGTAAAGAAATTTTTTTAGCAAATTCTATTAGTAAATTATACGAGAAATCTGATAAAAAAAGTGTTTACTATAAAACAAAAAAACGCACATATTGTTCTCATCAAAACTTATGTGCCTATTTGCAACTAAAACATTGCAGAGTGCAAATATAAATCATTGATCACTACCCTCACGAAATTTACACAACACTATTTTTAAAAAAACAGAGAATAAATTATCTCTACTACTTAAGGTAACAAATGAACTCTAACAGGGTTATTATATGTAACTAAACAATAAAAGAATCGCCAATAAAAGCAATACAAACATATTTAGAAATAGAAGCTCTATATATTTTACAGTATAGCGGGGCATAAAAGAACATTGAATATATAAAACTTATGAGAAATGAAACTTCATAAAAAAAACATTGAAAACATTTATGAGTATTGGGAATGCAAGCGATAATATTCGACTAGATAAATCAAAAAACGATTTAGTAAAAATAATATATCTAAATTGAAGCACAAAAAGCACTTGTATATATAACAACTAAAAACAGGACAAAATAATCAAAAGTATCTTGCAATATGGATCGGAAGCAAAATATTGTAGAAAGAAATAACAAAAAATGATGTTTTAATATCAATGAACAATGAGCAAATAGAACAACGAATGAATATATTTGATCATAGCACTAAAAGAACAATTATAGACAACATGAAAAAGAAGAAATTTGTTTGTTAGAAACCGTAGAATACTGTAATAAACGATGATCTTAAATCTGTACTACAAAAAATAAGAAGCAGACCCAATAAAGCACAAAACGAAGGTATCCGTAATAGTCTTAAAAATGAGAAACTTCGGAGAACTAGAAGTCAATTATGTCTAGATACAGAGTAATATCTACGTACGTTTTAAACAAACTTATATACTTAGTCTTCGATAGATACCCCTCTACAGCTTTTTTTGTCTTTTGTCTATCTTCTTTATCTTAATTTCTATACATTTTAAATATTCATTTGCATTTTACACAATTTTACTATATTATTTTTACCTACTACTCTCATACATCAATTTTTGTTAAAATTTTACATACATACAGAACTGTAACTGTTAACACTCTGAAAGATTTGGGCTTCAAATCGACCGAAAGACGACTCTGGAGAAAACTCAATCACCAATCACTGCCGAATTTCCCAAAACTTGATGAGAAAAACATCAAATATTTCACACTGAAATCCTGCAAAATCGCACGCGATCAGAAATATGTTATGGGGCATATTTCCAAAAACAAAGGAGTCTTCATCGTTGATTATTGTGTGAATTTCGATGAGAACTTTCAGAATATCTTTCGCGTCAAGATTCAATCACGACCCAAATCGCGCACCTTATATTATGTTTACATCGAATACCGACCGAATGGTGAAAGCTTCGAATCGATTACCAGATATTATTGGAAATGCAAAACTGGATGTCGTACTGTCGGATGTTCTCATGTCTGTACCGTTTGAACTTGAACTTGAAAAATTATTGCAATTTGATGAAGATTTTTGACATCAATATCGACAACGAAACGTTAAGAGAACAAAGATGATTTGAATTAACATTGAATATTGACATTTCTATTTGATATCCATTTATTATTCACTGTTTTCTATGTTATTCTCATAGTAATGTATTCCATCAATTTCTATTGATTTTATTTTCAGACAAGTGTTTAATTATAATACAATGTAATAGAGTGTAGTCCTTTTCCTCCTCAGCCTTAATTCCCAGTAGGGAATGTAGTGGCCACTGCAGCATCTCGAATTGCTTCTCTCCATTTTACTCGGTCTTGTGCTTCGATTATAAGTGTATACATAGATTTTTCGGTTAGCTTTGTGATTTGATTCATCCATCTGGTAGATCTTTTCCTTCTACCTTCTCCTAAGACTAATTTTTCAATGTTGTCAGGTTCTTTCCTCATAATATGTCTAGAATATCTTAGTGTCTTGAGTTGTATTTTGCTCGACACTCAATGTTTAGCTCTTGGATTATTGATATATTTGTTTGATGTTCTATCCATGAGATGTTCGGCATTCTTTGCTAACAGAACATTACTGCGGCATTAATTTTCTTCCTCTTTTTCTTTCTGAAAGTCTAAGATTCGCTGCTGGATGTTAGTATAGGGAAGATTAAACATTGTGTAATATAGTGTGACATTAAAATATGTTCTCATTCACCTATATAAAAGGCATTGTCATTATTATATTTTAATTGGGCAACATTCTACTGTAAAATCCACTAAAGTCATTATATCGTAAAATAGCGATTTTGCACCCACTAGTGACGGAATGTGTTTAGTATCTATTATACATTTAATTATCGCCATACTCCATCAAATAGAACCGTTTTCTAACGTAAAATAAACATAAAATTTCAAATGTTCGACTCTCTCCGTTGGCTATACTAGAAGTTGACGGAACTTCACACTTATCCAAAATTGACCTTACCTCACGTCCTTGCTACCCTTAAAGTTTTGCTCAAACATATGAGTGGAGCGGGGGTTAACTACAGGCTGTGACTTTTTTGTCCATTATGAAGAATTGTATCCATCGAATTCTATAATAATCTACCACTAATAGCGAGTCATCAAGGGCTACCTTTGAGTCGAATACCAAGTCAATCGAAGTCACAATGTTAAAAGGAAAAAAAAAAACTTAACTTAATTCTTAGAATTAATGTTAGCTTAAATTAAAATTATTATTTAAAACGCGTTGAAAGTTCATTGAGTTTAAATTGTTTTAAGCGTTTTTGTTTATCGGATTTGTTCATCAAGATATTCACTAGTTGATTGGACTGATAGTCTGTTTTTATATCTTTAGGCAGTTCTTTTTATTTCTTCTTTTATAGTAGGCATATGCAAATCACTTACTCTATCTATCCAGCGTTTGTTGTCCATAGGTGAACATACGCCTCCTCCATTTCCCTCCATTTGTTTCTATCCTGTGCTACGGTCATCCATCCCCTTCCTGCCACTTTCCTGATGTCATCGTACCATCTTAGTATGGGCCTTCCTGGGTTTCGTTTTTCTCCCATGGTTTCCATTCAGTCGTTTTCTTGTCCATTTCTTCTTCTCCATCCTCGCTATATGTCCTGCCCATCTCCACTTTGCTTGTATTATTTTGTTTTGACATCTTCCATTTTGGTTCGTTCTCTAATCCATTTTCTCGACTTTTTGTCTATCAGTTTTATGTTGAGGATCGCTCTTTCCATGTGTCGTTGGGTAGTTTGCATCTTACTCATGGTCTTCTTTGTCATTGCCCATGTTTCAACTCCGTATAGCAAGACCGGTATTACACATTGGTTTAATAGTTTTATCTTCATGTGTATCTTAAATCTTTTTTCTTTACTCTCTAATATATGTTTCAATCTTCCGTGCGCTATCCATGCGAGTCTAATGCGTCTATTTACATCTGCCGTTTGCATTTTCCTGTCTACTCGCAGGTTTTGTCCCAGGTATATATATTGTTCTACTTCTTCTATAGTTTCCCCATTTAGCGTAATGGGGCCGTCATCTTGGTTAGAGGATCTCTTCATTATTTTTGTTTTTGTCATATTCATAGTTAGTCCTATTTCTTTTGATTTTTCGTTCAGTTCTTCCATCATCTCCTGCAGTTCCAATCGATTTTCTGCAATAAGCACTACATCGTCTGCGTATCTTAGTGTATTTAATTTTCGCCCTTCTATATTAATACCATGGTTCTCCCAATTACGGTTTTTGAATATGTCCTCCATTTGGAGGACAAATCACTTAAGATCACTTTATTTGGTACGCACCATGGGGCACTGACTAAAGCACGTAGCACTTTATTTTGGAATATCTCGATACCTAGATTGGATATGCTAGCGGTTTCCCAGAGAGAAAGGCCATATGTCCAAGTAGGTTTTAACGTTACTTTATAGAGTAATAATTTATTTTCTAGTGGTAGTACAGACTTCCTTCCAATCATCCAGTATATTTTTCTGCATTGTAGCTCAAGCTGTTTGCATTTGATGAATATATGGGTTTTCTAAATCAGACGTCCCAGAGTGAAGGAAAATAACGTCCCGGATTGTATCAGACTTTAATCCCTTCATTTCAACCACTTTTAGTTTTTTCAATAATTGTTTATGCCACTCGTACACTTAAGTCTTCTTACAGATGTTATCCCTAAACTGTAGCTTAAAACAACTTATAATTTTAGACAGTTTCTTGCTTTATATCGTAAAAAACTTGATAAGCCTTTGCGTAACATCATAGTAGCGATAGTGCGGTATATCCAACAGGAAGAATCTCTTTCAGGCTTCTATACCTACAACGCATAGAATCCGCGCTCATTCCAGTCACCTCACGAATAAAAAAAATTTTTGTTTTTATATTATCTATAACAAAAAAGTATATTTTTTTGACATTCTGCATTAGCTATTGCTCTAAATTGTGGCTTTCTTATTTTCATCCTCAAACAAAATATAAACCTAGTATTTTTTTATATGTGACTTTTCTCCAAACCACGGCTTTAAAGATATTCAATTTGTATTGATGAAAAGCTCCGGGTTTTTGCGTCCCAAAACCCAATATTTTTTCTATTTACAAAACAACTTGTACCTAAAAGTGGCTTTTCATCTCTTCCCTCATAATCAGTTTGTTACTAAAGTTGACTTTTTTCTTTTAATTGGGGCGCACTGGCTGACAGCCTTGGGGGCTTATAGTGTCTATTAACATGCACTCAACTAACTTGATATTACGACGTCACTTACACCCATAAGATGAGCGAGACTCAAACTTATTTTTGCTGACTCATGGACAGAGAAACAGTGATCTTCACTGTTGAGCTACGGTGGCAGCCACGTGTTGAATATGAACGAAATAATATAGCTGTAACTGACTAACTATTGATTTTAATTTTTGTAATAATTAAGCGTTACGGTAAAACAAATACCACTTAGTATACGCCTCAAAATAATACCACTATTTAAAAGTTCTTGCAAACTACGACAACTAAATATAACAATGCTTTGTTGTATAAATATAAATAAACACATTAAATATTTTCTTGGGTACAATCTAATTGGGGTATTCTATTTTATGTGATACCTAATCATCAATTTGGCTTCCGGAGTCATCACTCCACCATACAACAGAGACACAAGGTAGTAGAATAAATTAATTATGCATTAGAAAACAAAAACTACTGTGTGGCCGTCTTTCTAGGCATCAGCCAGGCCTTCGATAAGGTCTGGCATGAACGTCTCTTATTTAAACTGAAGCTGTTCTTACCCTACATATACTATCTAATCATAAAATCATACCTTGAAGACAGGCACTTTCAAGTGAAATCCGGAGAAGCTTTATCATCAGGCTACCCCATCACATCAGGTGTTCCACACGAAAGTGTCCTGGGCCCGATCCTGTATGTTTTATACATAGCTGACCTTCCCATAAACGCACATACATTGATCGCAACCTATGCTAATGATATAGCAATTCTTTCCGCCCGCACTGACCCTCTTACAACTGCAAATAATTTACAGCAAAATCTGGACGCAGTAACTGACTGGTTCCAAAAATGATGATTCAAAATAAATACCCAAAAATCATCTTCACCAAACGTAGAAGCATCGTCTCCGACGTGATCATGGATGGCCGAGTTCTACCGCGTACACACTGTGTGAAATATCTTGGCATGCATCTTGACAAAGGCTTAACTTGGAGAACGCATATTTGGACCAAGAGAAAATACTTGAATCTTAAAATTAAGGGCTACTACAGGCTATTAAGCCGCTGAACAACAAATTATTAGTCTATAAAAGCGTACTGAAACCAATCTGGAGCTACGACATTTAGCTGTGGGGTACTGCCTCACCCTTCAATATCGAAATTCTGGAACGCTTCCAGTCGAAAACACTCCGCATGATCACCAATGCTCGCTATTAAATACCTAACACAGAAATACAGAAAGACCTGAAATTGAAACAGTGGAAGAAAAAATTGCTAAGTTTAGTGAAAAATATCTCCTGCGATTAGAAACACATCCTAATCCATTAGGGTCAGATCTGATTGATGAAAGCGAACAAATGCGCAGACTAAAGCGTTTCAAACCGACCTATGTTTCTTGTTGTTTCTAGACAGTTTATCATCTTTGCTACTTCTTAGTTATATATCAATTGTATAAGTGAGTTTATGAGGAACGCCAAAGGGTGTTACCTCACTTGTAATTTACATTGCAATGTATTTCCTAGAATAGTTTACTGACTTGACTATTGCTACTGTAGCAAATTGAAAATAAATATCTTAAAAAAAACTTTATGTAAGATTCAAAATGGGTCCTTGTACATATAAACTTCAAACCAATCTCCGGTTTTGATGAAAAATTTCTTTAATAAAAATATCAGGTACACTCTCCAAGTAAGAATAATAAAGTATTAACATTCAAAGTAAAATTCTATTATTTTTGCGAGTTATTTTTTATTAATTTTCCCTCATATATCTCCAGAGTTTAAAAAATAAAATAATGCATTATAAAAAAATGATTTTATTAAGCAACAAAAAGCGATTTTTGATCTACCCTCGCAAGAATTTTCGGTATAACGATTAAGGGTAAAGCTCTCAGGATAGAACCAAAAAATTTAAATATTCCACAACAAAGCCGCGGCGCTTCAAAAACGAGCTTTTCGAGTCGGCCTACAAGAAGCCACACAGACGAACCCGGACATGGGGGAAGCGCGCTCTATTTTTAAGGGAATAAATTATGCCGAGGCCGCGCAAATCCCGAAGCCTTTCATCTCAAATTATGTGTCAAGTCGTGCACCGGCAAGAAGCGTCCTCAAAACCGCCCCGTCGTTATACCCTACCCGTGCAAGCCACGGGACAACCCCGGCGAACGAGCGTGCGAAATTTATAGGCACACGCCCCAATTTTACCAGCATTTACTTCTGTTTTCAGAGCTGCATGTGTCGCAACAAATGTCTTTTTACGCCCCGAGCTTTCTAGGCTTGGGGAGAGTTGTTTTCGGATTATCTGAGATGCGAGGCATATATGTTCAAGGTTTCTTTTATCGAATAAGAATAGTACCTAAATAAATGTAGACGATCTAGCATTTTCAGTAGTAACACGGGTGAGGTTGTTAAAAATAAAATTATTTATTGCGTGTTTGCTTCTTTTATAAAAAAAAATACTAACGCTAGTGGATAGAAATATATGCACTGTAAGTTTGTTCTAGATTTTCCTACCTAAAATATTTTGTTAATGGGTAGTTGCTTTAATTTTCACCTATAAATTTCAACTATAAATGTAATAAATATTAACGACTTTAGTTTTTGTTAGTTGTTAATATTTGATATCTCATGTTACCTTCTTCTATCGAAGGTTGACGATCCAAATGATTGTCGTTATCTTGGAAGATTTCTGTGAATGAGTACCTAAATCTTTTGGTCAGATCTTTTAATTATGAGTTTTCACATCTTCCGACTGATCGTTGTTGTCTGAATAACTCGTGTTGTTCGCTCTTCATCACATGCTCTATATAACGTGTGCTTCTTTATATGATGATGTTCAGTAGTTACAGTAGTTACAATTTTTTTATTGACTATTCTTTATATGTATGAAACACGTGGCATTTGTCTATACAAATGAATTTCGAGGGCATTTAATTTTTTCTCCTGGTTGAATCTACAAAAAAAGTTTTGCTTAAATTTTCTATTCTTGATATTATTTTTTTAGATTTACACTGACTTTAGTCCTTAAGTGTTTAAAGGCAGATAGTTATTCCATAATTTTACTATTAACGTATAAATCTGCTTCTACACGTGTTTTCGAAAATACGAGGTGAGTTTATGTTCTAAGGTCTCTTTTTTCTGAAAAAGTACTTACCAAAAAAATTGAAAGTTCTCTTGCTTCTCAATGTAATCTCCGTCTAGTCATACATACTTTCACAACATTGTCGCCATGATTCCATGGCTGCTGAGAACACTTCTTTAGAGTGTGTTTTTTCCAGTCATGCAACATTGGCTCGATTGGAAAATGAGAGGCCGCAAAGCGTGCCCTTCATGGTCGGAAATTCATGGCGGCATCACTTGTCAACATGTCCTGAGACATTGCCACCCGCGCAGCTTTGTGTGGCAAGTCAGCATTCGTAAGACCCACCCACTTTGAAGAAAATTTCCGCATTTTCAGGTCATCATACAAAATGGGCTCTACAGATCCTGAGGAACTCCCAAGTTAGAGGCTATCACGCACACTTAATCGACAGTCTTCTACAACAACTTGCTCCACTCGCGCAATCAAGGTTTCGGTCCGGCTGGTTCGTAGCCGATGCTGCTTCGGTCCATTGTCACAACTCTTTGCTTCTTGAAACTTTTGCACCCACGAACACACATTTTTAACATTCATAATGTCTTTACCGCATGACTCACTCAACTGGCGATGAATTTTGATGGGCGTTTCACCACGAAAGAGGAGAAAACGAATAATTATACGTTATTCTTGAACACTAAACGTCGCCATTAGAGGTATACAAGACAACACTCACTGCAATAGCGATAATTCGACCTGTGAACATTGTATGGTGCTGCCATCAATATTAGAAATTTATAAATACTTCCCGCATCTTTTAAAATTCACAGCATTTTTCTACTTACTCTCACTGCAGAGAAAAAAATTTGGGGACCTTAAAACTTGAACACGTTTAGTACAATTAGTTTTGTCTTAAGTGCTAAATTATTTTCAGGCTTGCGAACTTGACCAAATCTTCTTTGTATAACAATATTATTTATCAGGTAATGTAATTACGGAGGTTGTTTGCCATTATTACACTTATATCCTCTTCTAATGCGTCTTTAAATACTATTAACATGTCTTCTGTATTTTCTTGTTCTATTATATCTGTTGCTGTCTGATGACAGTAAAGTTCCGTAACAATGCATAAGTCTTTATTGTTATTTTCTGTCAGTTTTAGCTTTTCCAACATTTAGTGGTGTTTTATACAATCAAATGACTTACAGTAATCAATATAGAGATATTTGATATATCCAAACGTAATTTAGTAAACAAATATGTATTTAATAATAAAATAAAATTCACTAGAATATTCTTTTCGCATGTTCTGCTTCTTTATTTTAGTCTGAAAATGTATCTGAACTCACCATCTGATTACTAATATTTACAGATTTTTTATCAGAAAGATGCGTAGGTATATCTAGAGAATTATTTTAATGATTTAAAGTGGGAAATATTAATATTTTTGACAAAAATAAAAATGCAAAACGAAAATCATGTGTATTATTAAGCTGGCTTGGAGGCTCCAATAACTGTTGCAATCATTCATTATTGATAAACATTTACGCTGTAAGAAATATTCAGAAGAAAAGAATTCAAGATATGAATTGTCTGAAGGTCCTATTATAAACAGTTTAAACACCTTTTTGCTGCTTTCTGTGAGAGACAAAAGATTTTTATAACTAATCGTAACTGTCGGTGAATAAAAAAAATTATTACGGCAAATCTAAACGTAAGAAAATATGGGTGAACCCTGGAGAATCGTTAACAATAAAACCCAGTATTAATGCTAAGAGGATTTCACATTGCATATGTTATAATATATACAATTGAGTATAGTGATCAATGTTCTTAGTCGAAACTACCACCTTTTGAACTCCTCATTAAAAAGTAGAATAGGAATCTCATACCGACCCATTGAAACACTAAGTTTCCGATTTTAAGTGACATATCTCATGAACGATAATATTAGAGTGCTGAGACCTTCATAGTTGATTGGTTGGTCTAAGTTTGAGTTTCCAAGTAGTTTATGAGTTTCAACATTTGTATAATTCGTTTTGCTGATCTTGTTATAATATGGGAATGGTACCATGAGTTCTTGAAGCCAGAAAAAAAAACATTATGACAGTAATTAAACAGATTTAAGTTAGGATCGATCCAACATTGACAAGTAGCTAGTTTCGTTATAGGACGGCGACCATATATTGAAAAACTATTAAGGCAAACGTTGTTACCACTTACCAACCACTACATTTCACTAGTTTCAAATATATAGATTGTCTTTTGCTGTCATTTTTGTCGCGGAATCCAACTTGTGTCCAAACCTTCGAAACAATAGGCAGTATTTTCATTGGTGTTAATTTTTATTTCGATTTTAAAATAATTGTTATTCAAATATTACTAATTACTTTAACTTATTTATTAATATCCATTACTTTTAAAAAGTCATTACTTCCAGATTTGCTGAACATAATGTACAATATACTAGTTGTAAATATAATAGCATTACAATACAGCAAGACGCCGTCTGCCTGTTTCCCGTCACTAACCTCTCTGTCCATTGCTTGATCTTCTTCTAAGTTCCTATTTTTCTTAGCCCTACGGATACCCTCATTCCATGATCGGCGTGGTCTTTCTCTCTTTTTATTACCCAATTGCGACCATTTAAAGATCTTCACAGGCCATCCTCATTATGTGTCTGAACCATTTTAACCTTTGTCGTTCGATCTTATCTACAACTGATTTTTGTGCTTGCATTTTTACCTTTTTATTTGCTACCCTCTCAAGTCTTGATGCTCTCTCACTCCTTCAAAGATATTTCATTTGAACTGCGTTTAATCTTCGTTTAATTTTAACCATTAAAGCCTAAACTTCGCTACCATAGCACAACACTGACTCTACTATTTCTTCACCAATTCCTTGTTTGTTTTTCTTTGAGATATTGTTATCCCACCAGAGGGAATTTAGGCATCCTATTATTTTTCTACTTTGTAGTATTCTGGTTTTGACTTCTTTTTCTCCCAAACCCTTTCAATTAATTGTGGCACCAAGGTATTTAAATTTCTCTGCTTGTCTTACTGTTATATCATCACTTATTAGAACTGCGTATTGTGCTTTGGAGTTAAACACCAAACATTCAGTTTTTTTTGAAGCTTACACGCAAACCCCATTCTTCATAGTATTGATACAGTTTTTTAGTCATATATTCCAGGTCGAGTGCATCTTGCCCTATAGCGACTTGGTCGTCGGCAAAATGCAATAAAAATAGGTTTTGGTCATAAACAGGAATCCCCACACCTCCCACTTTTCTTTCTATTTCCTAAGGATAAAATATATATATATATATATATATATATATATATATATATATATATATATATATATATAATAGGGGAGATAAATTACACCCTTGCCTGAGGCCTATAAAGTTCCTTGATAAGGTTAGTCAATTCTGTGCTAACTCCTACCTCTTCTAAGGCTTTCCATATTTTTTTTCTTGAGACCAAGTTATATGCTTTTTCCAGATCTATAGAGGCATAATATATTTCTTGCTCCACTCTGGTCTTTTGAAATTTTTTGGCCAAATTCTTCTCTTAATTTATTTTGGATGCACTTACTGGACAGTCTATTAAATGCGCTTATTCCTCAATAACACCCTGGATCTTTTCTATTTTACTTTTTAAATAAAGATGTTACATGTAAAACCTTCTATTCTTGGGAAATTTTTTTTAATCTGTCGTAAGGCTTGTTTTATTTTATTTTCAGTGATTTTAATGTTGTCTTGTATTTCATTCTGCGTATATTGCTCCCTTGTTTCTAATAGCAGATCAGTATAATGGTTCTTCCAGTCCTTTAAGCTAATTGAACGATACATTTTGCTATTTGTATTTGTTTTCATTTGTCTGACTGTTCTCCATGTTCTCATAGTTTGGTCACCTCCAATTAAACTATCTATTTATATACACTTTTGCTTCTAAAAATTGTTCTTTGGCTCTTTTATTTTCTTTCTTACTTTTTTATTTTTCCTTTATATTGTTCACGGTGTTTGTTTGTCCTGTTGTTTAGGCATCTGTGGTGGAAAACATTCTTTTCTTTAATTAGTTCTTGTGTCTCCTTTGTTATCCAAAATGGTTGAGTGCACTTATTATTCTTTATTACTTCTCCCAATACTTCCACAGCTATCTAAGATATACTTTTGTTTATATTTTCGTGTTCTAATTCTGTATCATCAGTTGGATCGGCGTTCCTTAGTTCCCGTCCTAATCGGTTTTGGTGTAGCAGCTTTATAGAAGGTTCGTTTAATAAATATAGTTTATATCTCTTAATCTCGTCAATGTTGGTTTGTGTTTGTAGGTTATCCATTCTTTTTCTGTTGATACTGCACGGGTATAATAGTTTAGTCAACAGTAGATAATAATCTGTTCTGCAGTTAACCCTCTTTTAATTTTATTATCTTGTGGCTTCAGTTTTGAATTTTGTTTTATTATTGCATAGTCTGTCACAGACTTTTGTTATGACACCCGCTCGCACATATAACAGTGTAGTGGTTCATGTTCTAAAAATGTATTAAGGATCTTTAAATCATTCTATTAACTTTCGCCTGAATTATTAACTGTGTTCTCTTCAAAATGACCAACTGCTTCGTCAGTTTGTCGGAAGCTCACTCGGGCGTTTATATCGCACATTACCACCACTGTTTCTCGATTCCTCTTTGTATTGTCTAACGTATTTTTTAGATATTCCTAGAACTTGTTTTTAGTATCCGTTGGTCCATAAACCTTCACAATTTTTATCTCATACCCAAAAATTTCTATTACTACTGTTACTATTCGTTCTGAGATAAACGTGTGGCCTTTATTAACTGTGCTAATTAACTTGTTTGTCGTTGTTTTCGTACAAATGTGGCTGTTGGACAAATAGTTGTAGGACATCAGACGGTCCCTTTAAACATTCGTTTATAGAAATGCGAACACTGTTGTTTTTTCTGATGCACTATGCACTATTTTAACATCGATAATCAAACTTGATTTCTTTATTACGGGATGATATGGTAAAAAAAACTCTTAATATATTTGTTTTCAATTTTGGTTTTTGGTAAATTTTTTTAACGAATAAAACTACTTTTCTATTGATTTGTATAACATTTCCAATGTTTGAAATTTTCCATTGAATAACAAATAAACTGTGTATTGGCCTGTTTCGGATCACGCTTTGTATTTTGTCTAAAATGTTTCTCAACATAAAATTATTCCTCCTACAGAAATATTTCATATTCCAATTCCTTAACTTCACAAATTTTTATTATTGTTTTATACTATAAACTAACTGTTTTTAGATAATTATTTGATTTGAATGGATTTTATTTGTGTTTTGTGGGCTACCATTTCGATTTAATCTGCACACAGAGGATTCTAAAATACTTCGGCTCCCAATAACGTATCGATTTCATTCGTTCGCAGAATTTCAAATTAACGAGCGTAACATTACCCGGTATTTTTAAACCAATTTGGCAATTAAATACTCGAGTTACGACAAGAAATTCAACATTTTCGCGATATTTATTAAGCCTGGAGTTGAGTAGATTTCCACTTCGAGTACTTCATTCGCGTTATTAGCACGTTTTTAACTAACTTTTTTATCATAGACGTTTCGCACGTATATAATTTATGAGCTGCTTTCTGTTTTAGTTTGGTAATTTAGTCGATGAGATCGGATGTTTTACATTATCGTTGGAGTCGAATACGAGCAGTCATACAGTGCGTGTGCTCTGTTATCAGCGCGATACATTTGACCTTCTAAACTATTACTAGCCTTATTTGTGAGTACAATATTTCTATTTTAATATTTACATACAAAGAACATTGCGCTAAAAAATCTAACATCACCAAATGAAACCAACATGCAAAATCAAACGCATCTTAAGCGCAATGCTGATTACCTATCACTACCTATAATCGAGGTGCAAAAACGATACCTATGGATAACAGAAGACTTGTTAAAACAAAATAAATTTAACCAACTATCCCAATAACGAGAGACGCATGATACTAACCAAAGCCAAATAGAAAACGCGTTATCACAGCTTACCGCTACTATCCCGGGTAAAGTAAAAATACCACCTATCTACCTGCATAATGCAATAAATCATAAAGCCTTGGTTACAGATATCGAAAAGATGACAAAAGGCGAGTTCACAACAATGTGTAATATAAATACCATACGCATAAATCTAACTCAAGAAGACGATTATCGTACTCTCACAAAGACCAAACCCTTATCAGTCGTTATTAACTATGTACCTCCATTACAAAGAAGAAAATAAGCGAGGCATTGGCGAAATTACCTATTATTAATATAACACGACTACTAGCAAGAGATAAAAAACCACCACTAGTGTGCGCAGTTGAATTAACCAATAATGATGAAGCAAACCAAATATTTAAATTAAAAACATTACACCACTCCTTGATAACAGTAGAAGTTATAAAAAAAGTCTTTAAACCTACCGCAGACTAAAAACTATTGCACCCTTACCCAGAGATGCCTGAAATGTGCAGCAGCTCACAATCAGATGAAATGTTCTAAAAAGCGTGAATACAGGCCTACATGTGCCAACTGTGTACCTGACCATACGGCAAGTTGCCGTACTATAGCACCGGTTTTTTCTCTGAAACCGGCACATCAAACCCGTCAACAACACCAATGTTCTAATGGATTTAATAACATCTGCCTCAAATCAAGACGTTCATCATAACACTATAGTACCTCTACTCTTCAGTGAATCATAATCCTCTAAAACTCCTAGAAAACAAACAATACTAAAGTGAAACGCAGACGGCATTATCAATCAACGCTCAATCTTTATAGTAAAGACCAAAATGCTAGAATAGCCTCTGGAGAGTAACAATTGTGATCAAACAAAAACTCGAACCCAGCCATATCCTTGACCTTCCCAACCTTAAGTTAGAAGTTACCGGAATAAAAGTAAAACTAAATGACAATAGCCAAGTTACCATCCTAAGCATATAAAAGCAACCAAACAAACTGGACGATAATAAACTCAAAATTATATTTAACACACCTGAACCAACGTTGGTAATAGGAGATCTTAACAGTAAACACAGAACTTGGGGATGAAGAGAAAATAACTTTGGGGGAATTAAACTCGAACACTACTAAACAGTACACAGTTTCCAAGTGATGGCGCCGAATGAATATATTTATTTTCCATACAGAATTGACCACCAACCCGACATCTTAGATAATGTCTTGTAAAAAAGCTTCTCCAAGCAAATAAATCAAAGTGTAATCACAGAACTAAATTCCAACCACCTGCTTGTATTAATAAACTTTCTTTGCGAACCAAAAACTAAAGATCTCCCACTTAAACTAACTAATGGACTAATCAAATGGGACAATTTCCAAGCTGCGCTAGACAACCTCGCGTGATTAAATGCATTAAATAATAAGGAAGACATTGATTCAGCTGTCTCTAATACCATTGAATCAATTACCAATGCCGCGAATACTGCTGCTACAGCCTCAGCAAGGTACCAGAGCAGTAGTTATAACTATAATTATCCTCCGAATTACATTATAGACATAATTAGAAAACGTAGCCGTAGTATAACAAGTTATTTTGCCTTACTTTTGTTCTAAAGTAGTTTATTGTTTGTCGTTAACATTCTTCACTTAATATTTTTACAAATAATATTAAATTTTTGTTTTCTATTTTTATAATTTGTTTTATTGGTATCACCTAAATATAAAAAATCTGGTGTGACCATCACACGAATTTCCTTATCCTATTATTATATATTATACCGGGTCCATCGTCTCACCCTGCGCTACTCTCGTCCCGGAACTTGTTATTTTAAAAAAGGACGAGGCGCGAGTCCAATACTCGAAAGCTGATTAAAATAAACAGTACAAGACAATACTTAAAATTTTGCTACGTCACTGAAGGAAACCGTGCGAGCTCGGTCGCACAGCCTTCCCCATTATCGCCTGCGTGCTCCCTCCTAGCGGCCAAGCGCTCCCCCCGTCCTCTCGCAGTCGGCCAGAACCACTCCGAGCGCGCTGATTGGTCCGTTTAATTAATTTTTAATCGGCTATAACTTTTTTATTTTACCTCGGATCAAAAAATAGGCATGTTGAAAATACTAGCGGAGAAAGACCATGCATCCAAATAGGTTTTAAAGTGATTTTATAGTGCAGCACTTTGTTTTTTAATGATTCTTTCCAATCATCCAGTAAATTTTTCTGTATTGTAGTCCAAGCTGTTTGCGTTTGTTAAATATATGGGTTTTCCAAGTTAGACGTCGATTCAGATGAAGCCCCAGATATTTTACAGAATCGCCATATTTTAGTTGTCCGTTGAGTGTAACTGCCAGACTGTTATCGCGGTTTATGCTGAAAGTAACATGCTCTGATTTGCTTTCATTCACCTTGATTTTCCATACTTTGGGCCGTTGTTGGATTTTAAGTTTTAAAAATTGTGGGATGCAGTGGTAAGATTCACATGTAAGGCGAGGACAGCCGTGTCATCAGTGAAAGTGGCGGTTGTGCTTAAACTCGTAGTTAGTAAATCGGCTGTAAACAGTGAGTATATAGGTCGCAGCACACTCTCTTGGAGAACTGCAGATACAGTGGGTTGGAGATTTATGGATTCGCCTTGGTAATCCACAAAGAAATGCCGGTCTAGGATTGACTAAAGTCATTCCAATAATAACTTTTCAAAGACATTGGAGAGGGTTGGCAAGAGGCTAATGGGTCTCTAAAATGTTGGATTAGTAGATGTCTTTCCAGTCTTCTGTATAATTGTTACCAGTGGCAGCCACTATGCTAGGATTTCATTCCATTAACTAATATTAATAACAAACTATTGACTTTGCACTTTTCTATCATCTGAAAGTTTGAAATTTAGGACAGTAATTTCTTGGAATCTAAGATTGATGAAGAAATTGGCCTTTTACGTAATAATTTCTTCCAAAAAAAATGTTTTGGGACTTTGGCTCACGTCACAGGAACAGAATATGTAAAAATGTATCCATCGGACATAACTTGCGGCTTAATAAAGAAAACGCCAAAAAAAACTTCTTATTGTCTTTAAGGTTTAATTTGTTTGAAAAAGATTTATCGGATTTATAATAGGTCTAGTAAAAAGAAATCCATTATTTTTCCAATAGATGGGTTTAATAAATTGTATCTTGCGCTCTAAAAGTCCTATCGGTTTACACTAAATGGCGTTAGAAAGCTGACATTTCGTACTATAAAAACTTATTTAACAGTTTGGTGAATGGTTGACTTACGTCAAAAATGGACTCCAACAAAAAGAAAATACGCTATATTTTACAGTTTTTCTTCGATAAAGGTGCAAACTCACGCCAGGCGGCTGAAAATGTGCATAGTGTTTATGGTTCTGATACTGTAACAGTCAATCAAGCGCCGTTTTGGTTTCGTCAATTCCGTTCCGGTAATTTCGATGTCAAAGATACACCACGCTCTGGAAGACCAATTGTCAAAAATGTGGATCATGGAAATGGCCAATTCCGATCGTCATATAAGCACTGTTTCTATTGCCCAGGAGCTTAACATTCCTCAAAAACCGTTTGGAACCATTTGGAAAAGGCTGGATACAAAAATAAGCTAGATGTATGGGTGGTATGGACCGAATCTCCATCTGTGAATCGCTGCTGAATCCCAACAAAGTCGACCTATTTCTGAAGCGGATGGTGACTGGCAATGAAAAGTGGATGACTTACGACAACGTCAAGCGCGGTGAGACGGCGCAGACGGTGGCCAAGCCAGGATTGACGGCCAGGAAGGTTTTGCTGTGTGTTAGGTGGGATTGGCAAGGAATTATATACTACGAGCTGCTCCCCTACAGCCAAACTCTTTATTCTAGCCTGTACTGTAAACAATTGGACCGTCTGAAGGAAGCAATCGCCCAGAATTGGCCGCTTCTAGAGCATTTAAACAAAATTCGCCAAAGTAAAAATAGCCAAAAATGATATGAATTTATTTTCTTCAACTTATCTTAATAGAAGCTGCAAAGCTTAGTAAAAAAATAATGAGATAAGGTTATCCCTTAAAAAAATTATTCAAAATAATTCTGTTGGGAACTACAGAGTGATAAAGGCGATTTTTCTATTATTTCTAGCAATCCTAGAAGGTTTGTGCTGGAATGCTTTTTAAATTCGTTGATTACGCTCTTTCTCTTCCAGTACTAAAATGATACCGTTTCAAATGATTCTTAAACCAGGAAAATAAAAGTATGTTATAGGAACTAAGACCCAGCCAAGGGGGGGAGAGAAGACCACAAAAATGGCTTTTTGTCAAGAATTTCTTGGATCACGCCTTTTTCATACCCAAATTATGTGTTAAAATATAATGGACGGTAAACCGATTCAAATTTAACTCGCCATTTGATGGTTAAAATTTGCCTTCATAACGGACTTACCTAACACAACTTCTCATCACGCCTTTTCAACAATCACATAGCAACTATAACAAGTTTAAACTGGTACTGAATCTACGACAGAGGTTATTTTAACTGCCGTGTGAACTAAGAGACAATAAGTTTTAATTGTTTGAGCACAGCGTTAGCAGTTTTATTGTTTTTCTCCCAAACCCCGTACATTTAAATAATTAATCTAATTAACATCTTATAATTTTTTTTTAATTCCTGAGAAATATTTAATTCAACAGAGTAAAAGATAAATCAAAAGTGGTAATTTTTGTCAGCAGAAAAGTATGTATCGAATAAAAATAAATCAACTAAACCAATCTAATTAGACAATTTGATCGAACAGAATACAATTCTCTAAGATTTTGTAACTAACTCTTGATTTATAAATTGGCACAGTGCATAAGTTCATTTGGGCACACACTCAAACACAACATATCAAGATTTATTTAACGACTCTGATCCAATCATCAAAAGTCACACGTAAGTTTAATCTAACCGACAACGTCAACAGCAATACCCATTATCTGCGCCCAAAAAATTGCTCTGCACTTAGTGAGATAAACGATAACGTGCATTATGAGCTATTAATATCGCGTAAAATAGTTGTAGCAAATTGGTGCTGGAGGAAAAAAGACAATTGGTTAGTTAGTGAAGAAACAAAACCAGCATTAGACCACATATTCAAAAAATAATATTAATAAATTTATCACTCTAATACTTAACCTCCTTTTTCGTTTTTAATTAAATGTTAAAGTGTGCAGGATCATTTTATCGACACGTATATCTGCAGATAATAATATTTACTTGGTCTATTAAATACCAAAGTATCGATAAACAACTTGAGTGGGCCTTGCTGTTGTGTTCAGTTTAATTAATAGCGCGAGTCATAGCGGCATAAAGAACAAAGAAAACAAATAAAACCCGCCTCGCCGTGTTATTAATTTTTGGCGAAAGAAGCTCCGGCAGAAATTAATTCCGAGCAAGGAGCCGAGAAAAAGGTAATCCTGTCGAGCAGCACTCGCCTCGCGAACATTAATTACTTCTCGCCGCCGTTATTACTTCAACATACAATAAACAGAGCTCATACAGAATTCAGTTGAACAACCGAAATCCAAATCCAGTTGTTAAATCGAGCCGAAAATGGGTTTCAGCGCCGGCTGAAAAACGTTCGCTCCTGCGGCGCATTAGAATTTTTCAATTAAGAACGGCGCCGATCGAATGGGAAATGGCTAAAAACGCGTTTGGATGCAGGGCGGCCATCCAAATTGAGCCGCATGTAAATGCCCCTCTTCCTGCAAGAACAATCTGCACGCTTAAAATGCTAAAGAACTAGTGCCAGCGCGTTCGCCTCCATCGCTTGAAAGCTGAAGTGGCGCATATTTGCGTTAATTTTCTCGTTATTAGTTCAGGTGCGTCACTATAAAAGTGAAGAGGGCCAATTCCGAGTTTTCAGCAGTTCTTGTGGGCACAAAGCGCGCAGAATTGCTCCATCTCAAAAGCAGTTCGCCAGCGGCGTTCGCAGCTTAATAGGGCGGAAACGCCAATTTGAGCGTTAAAGGGCCTTAGATTTTGTGTAACGAGTGCCCTACGCTTAAGTAACCAGACAAAGGCAAATTTTAAACTATAATTGACGTAATGGTGTTTTTTGCAAATAACGTGCTTAAAACGAACTAACGTAGGTTAGCAAAGCATTTAAATTAATTTAAGGGCATAATGAAAACTTAAATAAATTAAATCTGTGACTTAATTGCTATGATTAATAGAGTAGTTTTTTTATTTCTTATGTTAATCGATCAAAAACCAACAAAAAATCATTAAATCTCACTTCGTATAATCTTTTAGGGTTTTATAACGCATAGCCTTGATTTTTTTTTCCTTGATCGATATTATCAATCAATGTGCACTATTACTTACAACAACCCTGATAAACTTATTGAGTGTTTTTTTAATCTTTTAACTTTAATTTTATAATTATAAAGTCTGAATCTGCCTAGAGTACCAAATCTCTTTAATCTCTTTTTTACTATAAGCTAAAATATACATTATTTCTAGTTTCGCATAATTTCTTTAAAATATGCAACTGGTTTTTATTGTAGAACTATTAACTAAATGTGTCATTAAAGGAATACATTTTTATGTAGTTTCTATTAGTATCTAGGATTTGGTTAAGGAAAAAAGTACTAGAAAAGCAGAAATATAACAACTTACAATTACTCACATCAACATACCTAATAACCAGGAAGATTTTGTAAGATCGCCCATCAATAGTTAGCCAATATCATTAAAAACTCTCTAAACTGTCGCAAACTAGCCCTGCCAAAATTTCTCAACATTGTAGGAAACTTTGACTACACAACTCTTACAAGTCTATAGCCAGCTGCGATGAGAAGTTTTGGAATAACAGGCAACTCTATCTGGTGAAACGAAAAGATAGCTACTATCAAAGGATACCCGCGAAAGATTTTTATCGTCTTTGTTGTAAAATAGGATAGCAGATAAGTTTTTGTTGAACAACATACTCAAAGCTGTTGCACTCAGGGGTATGCCGACAATCTGACAATACTCATCCCAGGAAATTTTCAAATGCAGTTTTAGAACTTGAGAAAATTCTAGACATTGTAGGGAGATAATGTACCGACAGAAACTTAAGTGTAAATCCTTTAAAAATGGCACTGATGAGACATTGTACGAGAAGAAAGTTATCAGATAAATTACGACTAACATATATCTTTAATAGACAATTACAGATAAACTAGGTGGTTAAATATCTTAAAATATTCTTAGATGTAACCTAACCTTAAACTTTCAAATACAAGAAGTTACAAGCAAACGAAAATAACATTTACGGTTACAAAGGAGCACCGAATAACACTGTGGTAAATTCTACACTCATCTATAAATCATTAGGATAATAATCTAAAATAAAAAAGAGGTAAGGCAAGTCAGAACTGGCTAAACTCTAGAGACTTGCCTGTCTAAATGTCACAGATGCAATGAAAAGTATCCCAAGCCCTAAACCTAGGTTCTAGATAAACCAAGATAACAAAAATTGCCACAAACTAATTACAGGAGCAGTCACACTATGCTAGGTAGAACTTTAATCAATCTTTTAAAGTCTAACTCAACTAGAATAAAACAGTTTTATATTTAGACAATGTTTGGGAGCAAAACTAATTTAATATGCAGATGGATTCAAAACCGGTAATGATACTGGAGCTGAAATAGTTTGGACACTTTCCATTTTAATGCGTATACATCTTTAGAAGAATATGCTTTAGTATGCATCTGCGTGAGCGCTTAAGCAGAAACTATTAATGTGAACACGTCCTTGTCTTAACTGATACCTAGACTGCAATAGAAACCCTAACTAGTTGCCAGATCAACTCTAAGCTGGTCTGAGAATGTTTGAAAAACCTTATAATTTTACTTTTATGAGAGTAAAAAATGAAAAAAACTAATGCACTAACCAAAAAAGATCATAAGTCACATAGTAAATCTGAATCGGTGTCTGAAATAACCAAACCGCAGTTTGGGTGTGTAAATCCCACCAAGCCCACTGGAACTAGATCGAACAATTAAAGCTCACTAAAGAGATGCTTGGAGTTCTATTTAAGAAAATAACAATTTACAATTAAAAAGACAGCAAGTTAGGCTAGTGAATAGATTGGTTTCTGGGTGCTGTAATCTACGTAAGCATATGGCATACGAAGCATGCTTGTAAATAAGATCCCATTTGTGGACTCTATCATGAACAGGATGATACAGCCTAATCTGTTATAACTACGAAACATTTACCCCATGAAGACATTAATCTCTAAGAGAAATCGGCTCTTGAGAGAAGATGTGGTAAACTAGTTACTAAGTCTAGTAAAAACTAAAAACCTTATTTGAACAACTAAACAAATTAATAGTACAATAAATGCTACTGCTTAATATCCTCTCATCCTTCATTTTGCTAAAAAAAAATACTTGTAAACAAATTTTATTTTAAGTACAAAAGTATTTGAACTCTTTACATCTCTTTGTTATAGACTTGCACAATTTATACTGACATTCAAATGACTATTTAATCTTGTCAAATTATAATTTTTTTGTGTAGAAGTTAGGCACCACAATTAGAACTGGTAAGTATGTACCAGAGTATCAGAATAAAATAAAAGGAAACTATAAACGATCAGCCAATTTTTCAAGACCCTCTAAACAAAGTGGCAAGAAAATTTGCTTAAAACCCCCAATGAACAGTATCAAACTAGCGGTATTGGAACGATATAGATATATTCTTGCTGGCACTCTTCCAGAAGAAGCATCTACATAATTGGGCAAGAAATGCGTTCTCAACCATATAATTTTTGACGGTCCGTTATTTTGTGACGTAACCAAAACTACCAGGTTAATGACTAATCGAAACTAGATATGGAGGTTTTCATATCAATTAGTTGATTCATTCCTTTACCAAACTTTGAAATATGGATAAATTACCATAATGGTGCAGGTTATCACTTGATTGGTAGCTGATCACGGTTAATTTTGTGTAAATTATACCAAATGCATTGAAACTTTGAATAATGAACTTGTAGCTGTCTTTAATAATAATATTCTCGTTAAGAAAAATGCTGCTTTTACTGAATATGGTGCTTCTTATTTTGGGGCACATACAACTATGATCTGGAAAGAAAAGCAATAAATTCGACTCTTTTATGAAACAATCTTTAGACATGAATCCAGTTGAGAATCTATGGTACATCATCTAACAAAACATAGCCAAAAACGAAAACTTAGCAACAAAGCTAATTAAGGATCAAAAAAGCGATACACCAAAGAATATAATTAAAAATTGAACTAAAAACATTTACAGGATTCAGAAGTCTAAAGGAAAATAAACCATTCTTTCACCCAATCTTCATATTAAACAGGCTTTTTTCTTGTATCAGTTGTAATCAAAAAAACAATTTTCTTAACAAACAAATAATTTAAGAAAATTAAAATAAGAAATTTTAAAAGTCTTGTCAATACTTAACAGGAATAGCATTGTGCGTCACCATATAACTTTTACTGTTGGGGTGAGATATAAAAGGTATGTCCCAAAAATACGCAGTTAATGTTAATATAATAAAAATAGTTTGCAAAGCCATGAGGTAGCATGCCAACCGATGAGAGGGACAGTAACGCGCCTGCGTAAAAGAAGGAGTTTTTACAGATCGGCTTAGTTTGCAAAAATTGTATCCAGAAGCTGTTTGAACGAGAAGGCTTTGGCAATGAGTACAACACGAATAAAGATATGGTATAATCTATTTAAAAAGATTAGCAAAGAGTAAAGAAATGAAAAATGTTGGAAACGTACAAGCTACATCAACACGGATTAGTAAATGACCATTCTAGAATTAAGAGATGAGCTAGAGATTCCAAAAATTGATGTATGAAATTTTAACGCAGATCTTGGCTTAAAACGTATCGCGAAAAAATTCGTTCTGCTACTTGTGTCTGTTCTCAAAACTAAAATAACCTTTAAGAGGAAAAAGATTCTAGACCGTTGGCGAAATTTAAACCAGACATTCTATTAGTACAAGGTAGACCACATCTGTATGGTATTAAAACACTTACATTCTTTCACGCCCACTAACAAAATAAAAATCGCTTTAGAGGTAACAGGACATCGTGTTCGGAACGTAATGAACGTAAAAGGAAGATTAAGTAAAGGACCATCACCAATATTTTATAGACCTTGAGCAAACAATAAAGGAATTTATTATCGACGAACACATCTTAGTGAAACCCATAAGAGTTAAAACAGATATTGTACAATGTACAAGATGTCAAAACTATAATTACACAAAAAGTTACTGCACGCGGCGGTATGCTTCTGTTAAGTGTAATAATCATCACAGCACGAAAACATGTACAAAAACATAAACTCAAGCAACTTGTGCATTATACGGCGAAGCACAACCAAAAAACTACAAAAGATGTACAATGTATCAATAATTACAAAAAAAAGTGGCGGCCCAACAGACAACCTTCGGTTACAAGATTTTTCTTGAAGAATTTTTTCCTTTGTTATCTCAACTATATAACAAATTCCTTCTCAATCAATCAATCTAATACCATTCATATTGCCCAGAAATACTTAAATCTCAACCTCAAGAACGAAGTATTGGTCAGTTCTTCAACGAATTTAATTTTTTTAATCATATATTGCAACAAAACAGCATGGTCATGAATATGTGAACCACTGTCATTAACAAATTCTACAGTAATGGCTAAACTCGTTGAGATTGCTTTATGGAATGCCAGTGTTTTGTAAGAAAACTTAAAATAAAAACATTTTTGGGTTTTAAAATATAGATGTTATGCTGGTTTAGGAAAAGAACTACATTTAAAGGAAATTGTAAGAATACTGCAATACACCATTTACCAGACACAACATCCGGACGGAACGGTTCATGGTAGTAATTGCTCGTAATTTTATTGCACATCACAAACTACCGCAAGACTTATTTTTTACAAACCACAACAATAAAAGTACAAAAACTTCCATTGAATGTCTCAGCTATTTATTGTCCATCGAGACACAATATTACGAAACAGATGCGACAACCGTTGTTTAATTCTTTAGAATCAAGATATAGTACAGGTGGTGACTTCAGTGCAAAGTATGACTATTTTGGTACCAGATTAACAACAACACAAAAAGATAACCAACTAAAATTATTTTTTTACAGGCTACCCAATAAATTAAGCGATAGATATTAATAAAAAGTTTACAAAACGTTTTGAGCCTTAGAAATGAAGCTAGGAGTAGTGTATGAGATCTCAAAGTGCTTATTTGATAGAGATTTAAACTACGTACAGTATTTCTTGTATGTTAAGTTATTTTAACTAATTACATTAATTGGAATTCTTTATATTATATGACTTATTGCTAAATGTATCAACAACCAAATAAATTCTCAAAACAATAAGCTCATCAATTCTTTCTATTTCTAAGAGAAAATTAAGGAGCTTAAAACAATAATGCTATATATTTTTCTAGAAAAGAAATAAAATTCAAACATTTCTAAAAAGATCTCATCTTCTCACTATGACTGTTGTTGGAATTAATTTTTCTCAATTAAAAATATGTTGGTAAATTGTTCTGGTAAGATAAAACAAAATCCTTAATTGCTAATATTGTTTTGAACTTTTATTAATTGTATTATCAGCTTCTTAATCTACATTTGTTTTAGAGTTTTATTGAATCTTAAGATTTTTAAGCAAAACTGGACTAGTTACAACTTTTTACTGCAAACGTAATATTTTGAGCACTATTTACACAGCTAACGACTTTTCGTGCTTAACAACACATCGTTAATTTTGTAATTTATGTTGAAAATAAAGGGTTGTTGAAATAACGGTTACGACCAATTACGATGATGTTGGTATTTTCTAGGCATTATTTACACTTTTATGTTTTCCAAGAAACTTCTCATACAACTCTTCAACTTTCTTCGGCTACTTTCCTTCGAGGTACATGCAGCAGGTATCATAATATCCTCTAACTCATTGACTATAAAGACACCTAGTGATGGTTCCCTACAATATCAGGTTGCCCTATTTTAATGCCCAAAATAACAGGCTAAATAGCCATTTGGTTGAAGCAACGCGCTGTTGCTAAGTTTTTAACAGTCGAGGGTTTTGGAAATAGTAAACGTATAGGGCTGTCCGGAAAATTCACACCAATTTTTACTAGACGGCATCAAAAAATGTCTGAATACGTCACAGTTATAGAAAACGCACGAATTGTGTATATATTCTTAAAAATGACATATCAGTGTTTTTAAAAAAATTTCTTACAATAAATTATTTTGTCATTCTTGTGTTCTTTTGAAGATGAGAATAGGCAAACTGCATTTTACACACTTAATGCTTTTCTAGTACCGAAAAATGCAAATGACACAAGCAACAAAAAATACATGTGCTGATTATAAGAAAAATTCTTTAACTGAAAGAACTACTTAAAAGTAGTTTGCTAAATTTAGGGCTGGTGATTTCGACCTTAAAAACCAAGAACGCTCGGGTAGACCCTCCGCCACTATCGATGAGCAAATTAAAACACTGATCGAGATTTAATAGAAGTACTAAAAACATCAAAAGCTACCGTTCAAAAACATTTAGTTAGCTTGGTTGTCAAAATCATTACGATATTTATGTCCAAAAAAAATGTAGAATCTCATTTTCATCATTTTTGAAGCAATTAGTAGTAGACGATGAAAAATGAACCATTTACAGCAATGTTAAAAGAAAGCGGTTCTGAGGTAAGCGAAATAAACCACAATTAGTTACCCCCAAAGCTGGTCTCCATTAAAAAAAAATCATTATTTGTACTTGGTGGAATTAGAAACGTATCCTCTATTATAAGCTCTTACTAAACGATTGGTCGATAAATTCAAATAAATACCATTCGCACTTGGACAAATAGCGATTTAGGAAAAACATCCAGAATTAGCTATTAGCAAGGGTGTCATATTCCGGCAAAAATTGTTGCGCTTTGATCACTACATTCACAAGATATTGCACTTTCATATTTTTATTTAATTGTGAGGTTTTTGCAAAATTTGCTTAACGGCAAGAACTGCAACTTTTTGAAAGCTAGAAAAAACACATAGAGAAGTTTTCACCCAGCTATACGTTATACGTTATATAAAAATTGAGAAATGTTCTTCAATAAAATAGTAAATTTATAATTGAATAAACAAAAATCAACCCAAAAATTTTGCAACTGAATTTTGTTTAATAATTGATACGAACTTTCCAAATATTTTATAATTTGCGATATGTTAATATAGGAGATGTGTCGAATATTTAACTTTTAAACGATATCAAGCCTAAATTACACTAATATTTTGTATTTGAAAAAATATATTTTACACATTACATAAACATTGAGACATTTATGCTAGCGTGACAGTAGTTTGAACATCCCTTCACGGTAGTACTACTTGTCAGGTTGCTTGAAGTAGTTCACAAAGGTGGCTTGCGAATTCGTCTTGATTTACAAAGCGTTTCCCCGCCAAAAATTTCTTCAAAGTTCCGAATAAATAAAAATCTTAGATGGCTAAATAAGGACTTCCCAATTCCGCTGTACCAACCACAATTTGGTTTAATATGACGTGTGGGGTCTTGCGCCATCATTCAAAAGTTTAACTCCTTTGCGTAATCGTCCCGGCCTTTTTCTTCTAATGGTTGTATGCAATTTCCAGATAGTTTTGCAATATCTGTCGCTATTAATTGTTGTGCGCAATTGATGAATTTACACAGCAGTAGGTCTTCACTATTCTAGAACACGGCGGCCATGATTTGCAAACAAATGGTTGTTTTAAATTTTTTTATACTGGGAAAACTGGTCGTTTCCATACGAGTATAATGGTCAAGAATTGAAGAAATAAGAGTTTACATTCTAGAAATAAAAGTCTGAGAAAACGTCTACAAGTATAATACAAAATAAAAGCCAATAAAAAGAAAGAGAATAGAAACAGATTATGCAAACGGAAGAAAGTTAATTGGGCAAAATGATGAGTAAAACCTTTAGAAAAGAAAGCGAAATAGAAATGAAAATAAAAGAGTCTGTAATCCAAGTAAATGTCAATACACCGACGAAAAGAAGTAATACAAGCCATTAAGAAAACAAAAAAGAAAAAAAGCCTTAAGCTAATCAAATTACAGCTGACACGTTGAAGAGAGATGTGGAGCCATTGGCAGAAATTGGAAAGAGGAGCTAGTTTTTAAATTGTTGAGAAAGGCGATTAAGATATATAGTGTTATCTTAAATAAAGTGTTTGGGAAAAGAGGCGGGAGTTTTAGAGCGAGGATGTCGTACATAGATCAAATAAACACATTAAGAATTGTTATAGAGTTATCTATTGAAATTCAGTAACTGTTGCATTTGATCTTTGTGAATTTTAAGAGGGCTTTGACTCTTTAAAAAGGAGTTGCATATGGTAAAGTTTTAAAATTTAGGCTTATCCAAAAAATATCATCAAGGTACAATAGCTATTGTTGCAGAGAAATTCATACCAAGATGTTATTACCAAAGTTTAGCAAAATGTGGAAGTAAGACAGGGCTATATATTGTTGTCTATACTATTTTTAGCAGTACTAGATGATATATTACACAATACTCTAATAAATCATAATAGAGGGATTTAATGGGGTTTTCGTAAGTCCTGGGAAGATTTAGCCTTTATATATTAGATATGTCTATTATCTCATAATTCAAAGCACGCACGAGAGTAGGTCAATGTAAAAAGGGGCAAGCAGAGTAGGTAGATTTTAGAATAAACACCAAGAAGACTAAGAAAGGTAATATCCATAAATTTAAAAACATCAAGACTACTAACTATCTATAAATGGTGAAATAATAAAACTTACTACGAATCTACGTGAGGTGTTTAAGTGAAGAATATATTTATACATCTGTATGTTCCAACCAAAACTGAAGTAAAAGAGTGCTATTGAGTAGTTCCGAAATGTGGCTAATGTTGAGTGTAATACAGCATAAGTTACAAACCTTCATAAGAAAAGGAAGATCGGAAGTATATGGAAAAACTCTAAAATAAACTTCACAAGAAAGAAGAAAAAGAGATCATCTTAAAGAATCATGGAACGTTAAACGAGCATCTTGGACCATTGGCAGCAGACAATATGGAGCAAACATGTAATATTTCCATGACCTATTAAGGAATAATAATCATTTATTATTAATTATGTAAATAAACTACATTTTTGTAGTAGAAAACTTACAATACATAGTGACAATACAAAAATAATGAAGAACAAAATGAAACTGATAAATATAATGTGGCTACTTATGAGTAGCATAGTTACAGAAGAATGCCCGAGCTCAATCAATAAGACATTAGCCATCCAAATCCACCAAAAATGCTGTTGTTTTCACTGAAAGACCCCTCCCTGTTGGTACCGGGTGAGATTTTAAAGTAGTTTTTTGTTCATCGGATAGCATTTTCAACACCCAGCGAGCCAAAGGCGTATGATTTGATGAACGCAACTCTTAGTTTTTCCGGCGTTATTCCAGAAATTTTGCGAACTTTAATACAACGATTTTCCCTAATCAAATGTTCGACAATTATGCAGTGGGCATCCGTGTGTGGGGTCCTTGGGCTGCCTCTTTTCTTCTCCAGATCATCATTCAGTTACGTTCGTCTGTCTTTAAATTTTTTGCGCCAAACGCTGACTTCCTTTCAGTTCAAAACATTCAGGCCATAAACGCTCTATAATCTGCGATGAATTACGCTCTGATTAACTCCTTCGGTTCGCAAAAATCTGATACTCCACACACCTCACACTTTGAATACTCTGCGATTACACACCATGTTTATTTGCTTCCCAAAAGCTAAATTGAATCTTGAAGAAAACAACACTACACACACTACTACTACACACGTGAACATTTTTAGTGATGCATATGGCGGCGATATTGTGCTGCGCAGTTATATCAGCTACTTGTACTTTTAAAATCGGACACTCCTCGTGCATAGTGGTAATGCAGAAGAAATTATATAGGAAACAAAATTTAATTTTAATATTTTTGTTGGGCAGAACTTGTATATTAATATAATTCTTTAACAACTTTTTATTTTAATAAATTTATCAACTTGTCAAAAACACTTGTTACATATTGTATTGTGTGTTGCATAGAACAGAAATTCCAGAGAAAGGCTACGGGCGCCAAGAATGAATTATTGCCCTTCGCTGCCCTGCAATGCCGAGAACACGTCAAATCCAGAGTTTATAGACATTAAAGTCCATTAAATTTCAGGCCCAACGGAGGGATCCCAGACAGCCTGTCAGTCCCTTCAGGAAGGAGGAGGCTGCGCTCGTTCGAGGCCAGGAGGAAGTCGGCGTCGGAAACCAACATGCGCCACAAGACGATGTAGCGCCACACCAAGGTGATAGCTGTGACAATGTCGGGCGACGAACTCTCCATTACTTCGGTTGTAATTTTCATGTAACCAGCATACGCACATGTTAGGCTAGCAGCCGCTCCGTTTTGTCCAACCAACAACTCCAGGCTGTACATACCGGCTCTTGCACAGACAATTCATCGACACATTCAGCAAGAAATCGAACCCCAGCCCCGTAACAACTGAAGATTTTTCAAGTCCCCTTTTAAGCTTAAATTTAAGTTAGGAGCATATTTTATCTAGTCATTATATACATTGTAGTGGTAAAGTAGGCGCTAATTATTATATAGGTAGGTAAGTAAACCAATTTTGTAATCTACAAATCGAACAACCAACATCTCGAGTGCTGTATGCAAAGAATTCGTTCAGTTCCGGCGTTTCCCAGCTCAAGCGGTTTCTTTTTGTACAGTCCCGGAAAAGCTCAATCCTGTATTGCAGTGTCAAACGCCAGATGTTTTCTAACGTTACGAAGAGTTACGAAGATGGCAATTTATTTTTGTGGTTGTTATAAACATATCTACATAATCTATTTTCTTAAGTGTTCCATTCTATTAAGGATATTTTGTAATTATAGCGTAAGTGTACTATGGGTCAAGTGTTACGAATAGGGTAGGTTTTACACCTGTACGAAGCCTTATTGTACTTGTGATAATCAACTAATTTTTTATGTAGTTCGTAGCGACTAATTATGTAGCTAGTGTTAATTGCGGACGGCGCGGGGCCCTGGGCTGCCTCCCGCACAGTTTAGAATGTAATAAATACTCTACAGCGGCATGTAATGCAATTGTAATAAAATTTGCAAAAAACCATAAGGCCACTCATTACCCTGTTAAACATGTCAGTCACATCAATATCATTTTAATCCTACAAACAAAAAATTCTACTTGTTTATTAGATAATTTAAAGTAATCAATATAATTATGTAGATTAAATGTTTGTTTTGTAATTTTCAAAATAACTTTTTTGAAATTCAGTCCTCTAACTAATTAATTCTCTTTCAGAAGCTACTTTTTAATCTTAAAATATGTCCTTTTTATTTTTTTAAGATAGTTCAATGTTTTTGTCTCTTTAGGAATTGATTTATAACATATAATTCACTGTATTGGTTTTATTTTCATTTTTAATATATATAATCAAATTAAGTTAAATCCAGAGCTATAAATCTAATGTGTTCTCTTTCAATCACTTAATTAATATTGAACAAATATTTCAATGTGTCTATAACCTCGTAACCCCTAATTTTAGCCTCTTGATTTTTGTTGTTACTTTTTACAAACGTAATCTTGTTATAAATACTGTTATAAAGTTTTTTGAGTACACAAAAGAAATAACTTTATCTTGAACAAGTTGTTTGTGACTATTTTGATCTATTTATAAAAAATAAATAAATACTGAAGCCCATACTATTGTTCTGCTTGCTCATTTTGTTCTTTTGACCATTGTTTTTCATTTGTACATTTCGTGGTATAGCGTGATTTGTATCATTATATTTTCTATGGCGTTATGTTATTTTGCTATTCTTCTCTCTTTCATTTGTGGTAAGATGTTATCAGTCACTCATATTCTCCTATTTTCCTTTTGAGTATTTTCTACTACAAATTTTGTTGGTTGTTGTATAACATTTTTTATTTTTTTTCTTTGGGTCGTTTTCTAGCAAAGAAGAATTTCGTTGAAACAACATACTTAGGTTGTTTTTGTATCTTCTTGCTTGAGTTTGTTGAAGTCATAATCCCGGACCCCAATCTTAGTATTGAAGAGTATGCATCTACATGTACAATAAGTAATTATAAGAATGTGATCAAAGTCAGGATAGGCTGCTATCGTTGCAATTCTGTTTTAAAATGTCTGGTTTATTAGGAGGTAGTCAATTTAACTCCTAACAATACTTTGATTGGTTATTTGGGACTCTCCTAATCTATCTCTTTTGATGGCGCCTTCGGTTATTTTTTCTTCTACTTTTATAATGAAATTTTCAATAATTATATTTATATCATCTGTTTTTAAAGCAGGCAGAATTTTTCGTATTTTTTTAAAGAGTTTTTTAATTTTTTGGTTAGGACTCTCTACTAAAGGAAGATAGACCCTTAACCTAACTTATGTTGGCAATCTTTAACACTAACTGTATTTTATTATTTACAATCCAGAATAAGATAGCTATGCTCATATCATACAAATTTCACAGACTTCTAAACCGTAATGTTCTTTTTTTTCTTTGCGATTGGTTTTTAAGATCTAGTGCCTGCCTTTTGAGTCGCATTAGATAAAAAAATCTGGTGTGAACATCACACGACTTTCCTTATCCTATTATTGTATATTATACCGGGTCCATCGTCTCGGCCCTGCGGTGCTCTCGTCCCGGAACTTGTTATTTTAAAAAAGGACGAGGCGCGAGTCCAACACTCGAAAGCTGATTAAAATAAACAGTACAAGACAATAATTGACTCGTACTTAAAATTTTGCTACGTCACTAAAGGTAACCGTGCGAACTCAGTCGCACAGCCTTCGCCATTATCGCCTGCGTGCTCCCTTCTAGCGGCCAAACGCTCCCCCCCCCCCCCCCGTCCTCCTGCAGTCGGCCCGGTAGCTCTCCGAGCGCATTGTGATTGGTCCGTTTAATTAATTTTTAATCGGCTATAACTTATTTATTTAACCTCGGATCAAAAAATTTCATTGTAATTTTTTGTTCGTCTCGGTTTGATATATCCGGTAATATAAATTTCCCGAAACATTTTATGAATACCCGGTATATTAAAAATAGTGAGCTTTAATTTTTTTTCGAGTTCCTATTTTACCCACTTTTATTTTAAATTCATGTTTATCTCGTGATAACAAATCATTTTTATTCTCATAATTTTTTTGTATCGTCAACCGTTTAGATTCGCGACCGCTTTGCGACCGATTTTGCGACCTTGCGACCAAACGGCTTATCGGATTTTTACCAAAAGCTTCGCACTGCGTCCCCTACATATAAGTAACTTGCATACCAAATTTCAAGTCTCTAGCTCTTACGGTTCTCAAGATATCCGGTTTACTGACAGACCGACAGACACACACACACACACACACACGAACCAATGGCTCAAACCAACTTTGTTGCTGTCCTGAGACTATATATCGTCCATAAATGTGAAAAACTGGGTAGGTCAAATTTCCGCCGATTACATTACTTTCCTTATTATAGGATAAGGAAAGTAATAAAAAAGTTTTCTTTTTTTGATAGTAATTTTTGGTTTCTTGATAATACTTGAATATTTTAACGTTCAAGTCGGGCTCGAAAAATGTTATAGAGAAGTTGCAGATATTTATACAATACATGAGGTAACTAATGAGAATGAAGAGATGATGTGCAGTTTTGCGGCAGCAACAAATATGTTCGTAATGAGCACAAAATTACTTGAATGCTACCTGGAACAACGGATGGTAATCAAATTAACCATGTGTTGGTAAAGAAAGTAAGCAGTAAAGAAATTAATGACGTAAGATCCTACAGAAGGACCAGCGTGGATACGGATCACCATCTTGTCATTGCTAAATGTAAATTAAAAAATAGCAAAATAGCAGAAAAGATAAAGATACACAGAAAATGGAATACAGAAGGATTGGAAAATGAAGAAAGTAGAAAGCTGTACAAGAATGAAATAGAAAACAGATTAAAAAGCTGGCAAAAGGAAACTAGTGTAGATGATGAATAGAGGCTAATAAAAAAACCGTGGTGAGAGCAGCTAAATGCACGATAAGATACAAAGAAAATAGAAGGTTTGGTTTGATGTAGAGTGTGAGCAGGTATTACAATGCAAGACTACAATGGTTAAAAACAGGACATCTGAAAGATATAGATATTTATAAATAAAAAAAAGGAAGTAAACAAATTATATAAGAAGAAAAAAGAATGGGTAGAGAACACGTTGGCTGAAATTGAGAGAGAGTACAGAAGAAATAACACAGGCCACTCTATAGACACTTAAAAGAAAAAAGAAATCGTGTAATACATTAATAATGAAGAAAGAGCAATGGATAAAGCATTTTGGAAAATTATACAAAGATAAACTAACAGGTGACCAGCAAGAGGTGGAAACGGAACATAGATCAGAAAATCTGGAACAAATGCCAAGTTTTGAAGAAGTAGTAGAAATTATAAATAAACTTAAAAATAACAAAGCGACAGGCACAGATCGAACAAGCGCAGAGTTGATCAAAGAAAGGGGAAATAGAAATACATAAGAAAATACACAATTTGATAGACAAAATTTGGAATGAGGAAAAAATGCCAGAGGTTTGGAATGATAATGCCCATTCCCAAGCAAGGCGACTTAACAAAATGTATAAATTATAGAGGAATAACACTGTTAAATATTACAAATAAAATTTTAACTTCACTGTTAAAAGAAAAATTAACGCAACACACTGAAATAGTGATCGGAGATTATTAGTTAGGCTTCAGGAAAGGCAAATCTACAATTGACGCATTACATATAATGAAGAAAATTACAAAAAAATGCTATGAACATGACATAGACGTTCATATATTGTTTATAGATTTAAAATAGGCATTTTGACCAACTGAGAAGAGCAAAAATAATGCAAAATCTAAAACTAATAATAACACCCAAAAAACTAATAAAACTGATTAGAATGACAATGCAAAAGTCAAAATCAACTTAGACAGCTTTAACGTAAACAGAGGAGTACTACAGGGGGATGCCCTATCAGCGCTACTATTTATAACATCCTTAGATGACATACTCAAAAAAGTGAAAAATAGTGGAACAATCAACTTGAAATCTCAGATCATTGCATACGCAGATGGTGTAGCAATTGTAGCAAAGAGCCAGAGGGACCTAGAAGGTACATTTACAATAATAGAAGAAGAAACAAAATAAAAACGATTGGCAATCAATCAAAAAAAAATACATGCATTGTAGTAGACAAAAGAAAGTAATGTTTGTAGGACTAAGAACTAGGCAACATAACTTTGAAGAAGTGGATACATTTAAGTATCTAGAAATATCAATACATAAAAGAAGTGAAAGAATAAATATTAAAGAGAAAATACAGGCAGGATATAAAGCTTTTTATGCCAATAAACAACTGCTGAAAGATAAGACACTGAGTAAGAACACGAAACTGAACATCTACAAAACTATCATCAGACACAATTGTAATATATGCAGCGGAAACGACAAACCTGACGCAGTAAGAAGAACAACTTAAAATATTCAAAAAGAAAATTGTAAGAATAATAATGGATCCGAAAATGACAGAAGAAGATGAAATAAGACAGCGATAAAATATGAAATAGATTCACGGGTAAAAGAAGAAAATATAGTTAGGATTTTTAAATCTCGAAGAATACGATGAAAAAAAAGAAGAACCGGTAAGGATATTAACAGAATGGAGCCTATCCGAAGGAAGACCGAGAGGAAGACCAAAGGCAAGATGGAAAGAACAAACTAAAAAAAATATATATTAATGAAGACACACACCTGGAAAAATCTGACTAAGAATAGAAAAAAATGAAAAATATTTGTAAATCAAGCTAAAACACACTAGAACCTGTAGGAAAACAAAAAACACAAACCGAAAATGTGGTCTTATCCACCACGGCAAATAGATCAACAGAGCTAAGAAGCAGCTACAGTTTCTCCGGAAATGTATAGCTTATTATATATTATATATAATTTTTTGTTCCAATTCTGTGTTTATCCTTCGTAACACTTCTTAGTGGTGTAAAGAATAATGTTAGTTACGAACCATGGAGCGTTAGTTACCATTAGTAACACTTTTGATTGATAACACTCTAATATTTAATGTTCGACTTGGAAGCAGTGCCTCATAACTGGAGCTCATACGTCCAGATTAGTTTAAGTATTGCTTTGTACAGTAAGACTTTGTTATCCCAACTAAGTTTAGATTTCCGTCCCATCAAGCAATACATCTTCGAGAGCGCCATTTCAAGTTGTTTTCTTTTAGTGAAAATGTACCAAATTCTATCAATGTGCATACTGAGGTACTTTACTTCTTTTTGCTGGGGTAATGGATTATTGTTTAGATGGATCTGGGGGCAATTTTCTCTGCGGATGGTGAAGGTTATATGGACGAACTTGGCTTCATTAGCTTTTATCCTTCATATCTTTAACCAGTCTTTAATGGATGTTAGATTGACTCAATGACAGGATTATTATCCGAAGTTAGGACTCCAGGGTCGTCTACGAAAGTAGCTGTTAGGACATCTGGCGAGATCGACAGATCGGCCGTATATATCAGATACAATAGTGGGCCAAGTACACTGCTTTAGGGTACCCCCGCTTCTATTGAGCAGAGCTCAGAGTATTCAGATTCGACTTTAAGCTGAAAGGATTTTGGGATTAGAAAATATTTTAGTGGGGGAAGGTTTTGTAACTTAAACAGTAGACCTTATCGAAGGCCTGGGTGATGTCCAGAAATGCTGTACTGATCAAGCCATTGTTAGGAACCGATTTGGCTAGCTTATAAATCAAAAATTTGACAACAGCATTAAAAGGGCGGAAACCCATTCTGAAGATATTTATTTTAATCACAATTCTATAACCTCCCGTTTTACTTATGTATGCAAACTTCTCGAGACCAATAACAGTGTTAGATACTATAAAGTTGCAAGTTTAAGCGAGAATAATCGAGGGAATATGTAGAAAACTAACTGCATATGCTATTCCAATAAAGTACTTTCTTGCCAGAAAACACATAGGAAAAAAATTAAAACTGACATACAACCAAAAATGGAATCTATAGAGGCATACGCCAAAAAAAGCATAAAATAACACGGATGACTAATGCCATCTTAACACAAAAATAGAAGAGAAGATAATGTCCGAAATATATAACAACATAAAAAATATAATGGTACAAATCAAGAAATGCAAAAAGGGTAAATGATAAAAAACAATGAATAGACGAACCCTGTGATTCGTTTAATTTTTACAAAAAATTAAAAATAGCCTTAGAAAAACTGCACTAACAAGTTTAAGAAATAAAAAAGATAAAATGGTTGCGCACTCTGAATAATCTGCCAATGTTTGTAAAAAAATATACAGAAAATATGATAAGGGTAAAAACAAATGTGCATAATCGTGCAGAAATCTTGAAAAAATATCTAGGTTCTGCATTTTTAAAATAAATAATATAAATATATATAAACAAAACAATCAAAGTTGCAAAGATCTCAGAAAGTGCAACATACACGCTGAGGCACTAAAATTATTGACCTCTACACATCTTATTTTGCTTAATTTCCGCAGATTGGTGAAAATAAATGTTCATAACGATCTTAGAAGGAGTTCTTACGAGTACACAGTTAGATTTTAAAAATCGAGCTAGGAGCCAAAAAGACCGTTTTTTGTATATAATGCTTCTATCAAGTGAAAGAGGTATACATGTTTTATTAATTGCTAATATTCTTCAACATAGTCAGATATAAACCTTTAATAAATATTTTATAAGAAATCAAAGTAAACACTAAAGAAATTATGGTGATCCAAAGCCTTTATTAAAATCAGAAAGTCATCATCCAAATAAATTAGTTTTCTAATGGCGGATTTTAAATTAAAGGAAAGAGTGTTGCATACTTTTGCCATTAGTGTTAAAAAAATGTTGAAAACAGTTTTTAACAGATATCCAATGTAAAATCAAAGTGATACGCATCCCTGTTAACGACATTAGATATGCGAATGACACTGCCATACTAACAATCTTCTTGGGCGAGCTGCAAACTCTCATTGATAAACTAGGGTAAGAAAGAAATTCAAGCTTAACATAAATTTTAGAAGAACAAAATTTTTATTTATAAGTAACCGACAGCAAGATAAAAGCCTTTAATGATAGATGACAAAAACATTAAAATATTTTTGAAAATTAAATATCTTGGAAGTGCCCTAACTTAGATACTTAGAAACCTGAACACCCATTGTAAAGTGCTGCATGCGGCCGGCCCATTTTATTATAGAGATCCAGTACATGGCCACTTAAAATAAAATTAATGTATCAGACCGAAGGATTCAAAATGTGGATTCTTAGACACCTACTAAGAATGGAGGTGTAAGAGGAGGTGATCAAATACTTAGGTACTGAAAGCAACTTGACTGCTGGTAGTGCACGCTTCTTAGGCAACCAACAATGCTCTGGCGGCCGAGTCACGGTGGTATAAGCGTTTCATCTGTCTATCAAGCCGCAATGGTCAACGTGCTAGGGAATTGATAATGCCCTCTTAATACTGGTATGTATACATCGAAAAATAATCAGTCCACGACGAATCGTTAGTTCCCGATCACGGTAGCTATCGGAAAAGACTTTTGAGGGTGCTAAGAATAATTGGGTTGGACTTAGCTACCATGGATGACGAACGGTATATATCGCAACTTATAGTCCAAAAAATAAGAGCTCGAGGAAGAACTTAGTAGAGTACACTGGATTATAATTGGCATTAGCGTAGAGAGAAGAGCAATGTATAAGTTAAAATCTGGAAATATCTACTACAAATATGAAAATGAAGGTTCACTAGCTGGAGTCGGTTTTATAATAAATAAAGGACATGCAAATAACATCTTTCAAATAGGAAACTAATATTAAGTCTAAATTCTAGATAATGTAACTTCCACATGCTTTACAATCTGAGCTTGGGACTTCAACGCCAAATTTAGTAATAAGCAAAATGAAAGCGGGTATTCTTTGAGACGACATGGTGCAAACGAGAGAAATGAAAGGAAAAATCTGCTGTGACCGTTTCTCTTACAACATAACCTGTTCGCTATAAACAGCTTCTTCAAAAATGTACAACATCTAAAGTGGACGTGAATCAGCCCTGATATAAAGATTAAAAATAAAATAGAGTGCATAATTACATATGGGAGAGAAATACTTCAAGATAACAGTATTAAACAATATATCAATAAGCAATGACCACAGCATAGTGAGATCAAAGGTAATAGTAAACATCAACAATAAATGGAGAATGATAGACAACAATAAACAATATAAACAGACAATTTAAAAAATATTGATTCCATAAACAATAAAGACTTAAATAACAAAATTGCAAAATCGATCAATAAATCACAAAGAAGGCATTGTTTGAAAATGAATAAAAATGTAAAATTCAATGATACCTGATAAAGAAGAAGAGAAATATAATAAAAATACTCAACCTGAGAAATAAAACAATTTAACCGAGATGTATCGAAATTCCAATGTGTCTCGAACGCAAAGTGTTTGATCAGTGTATACTCCCAATACTCACCTATGGGTTTGAGACTCTGATTTTAACAAAGAAGTCAGTTAACAAAATAAGAGTTTCGAAACGAATTATGTAACGATCTATGATGAAAATATTACAGAAATAAAATCCTAAATAGCAAAATACATGGAAAAACTAAAATTATCGATAGAATGAGAAGAATCACTTTTCTAAAATGGAACTGGACTGGACATGTTGCGAGGATGATGAACAACCGATGACTAAGCGAACAATGAGTGGCGCCCAAGACAGAGTGCGAATAAAAGTAGAGGATGTCCTCCGACACGATGGAATAATGATATAAAACATATTACAGGAAACTGGATACAAGATACCCAAAAGCCCAACAAATGTAAAATGTTAAAATAGATTGACGTATATAGACCATATAATAAACGCCGATGTACTGAACAGAACAAGTGCGGATAAAATAAATTGTTGAAAATAATGAATAAGTAAAAGGTTTCATATTTTGGACATACTCTACATAGTAAAAATACAACATAACGAATCTCATAATTAAAAAAAAATAAAAACTAAAAAGGCCCCTAAAGAATACAAATATTGTGGTTATAAAACATTACAAATTGTGACGTGCAAACTTAAAACAGAGTGAAGACAGTTTGCTAGAAATAATAATCCAGAAAATATCTGCAAAATATGATTAAAGCATCACACCAGAAGGAAAAGAACTTTCCGCATACTATTTTTTCATAGATTTAGTACCCTATGTATTGTTATCAAAAGTATTGATTTTGATAATTTGTGCTTTATTAATTGTCCAGCACTCAGCACTTTACGGTAAAGTCAAAAAAATCCAAATCGAGTTATTAAATTTAAATTTTTATTTAAAAGAATGAATATCACCAGTAGACTTTGCACGCGAATGGTGCTACTCCGATATTAAAGTCAATATTTGGACCATATCGAGAAGAGAAAAGTACCGTTGGTAAAACCTAGTTACAATTTTTTATTGTTATTAAATAAATTATATACATATTATATATAATATATTATAGATCGTATAAAGAACTGAATTTTCTACGTCGCCACAAAATTTTATTGAAGAGCAGTAAGGAATGAATTAAACACAAAAGTACAAATAAATTGAAAAAATCCTTGTACTGAGTTACCTTTTTGGTAGAGATGGTCGACGTGGGGATGATCTCTGGCGCCAGTAGGTAAGTAACACAACGGCGGAACGGGCTATTGAGGTAGAGATGTAAAAAAAAACATAAAAAGAATAAAGCAGACGTTTTAAAAAATAAATACTAATATGTATCAAATGAACAAAAAGTAGATGATCTTATACTAGAAATGAAACAAGTAGAAGAAGCAAATGAGAAGCTAAAAAATTAGGTGGTCAAACAAACTTAGAAAATAAAAAAGTTAGAAAGAGAAATCAAATGGAAAACCTCATAGTGAAGGAAATCAGCGATGATGTAAATGAAAATAAAAACTAAACAAAAAAAGTATGTGAAATAATAGAAAAGATAGGAATAAACCTAGACAGAAAGATAGATGTGGATGAAATAAGATTAGGGAAATTCGCCGAACAAAAAAGACAAATATTATTAAATTAATTAAAATACAAGGGCAATGACATTAAGAAATGCAAAAAATCTGAAAGCAACAGATATATGGATCAAATAGGATTAGGGATTAGGAAAAAAGGACGTCGGGCATACTTAAGTTATATCAAATTAGTAACCAACAACAAGATAAACACAACAAACGAAATTGGACATGAAAGCTAAAGGAAACCCAGTATAGATAAATTAAGCGGTAATAAAAGAACATTTGTAGATAGATCGCCTAAAGGCAAAAGTTTCGAAAAGAAAATAAGAAAATAACGTAAATAACCAGATAAAAAAACTAAATAAAGAATATATTTAAATTAAACTGAAAAATAATGAATATGGCAATGAAATTGAATACAGTACAGGACACGGATAAAGACAATAACTGCAATGAAAAATATAAGAATAAGAAAGAAAAATAAAAAAGAAAACTGAATATGATGAGAACTGTAAAAATAATATTAAGAAATAGTCAATAATTGACTTCTCGTTCCTTCTTTCTACTACTCTTGTGAATTTGTGTATATCCTTATGTTTGAATTTTGTGTTTGCGATCACTAAATTGTTTTCTATGCTGGTTTCTATGATTCTGTCCCCGTTATTATTTCTGGTCGTATCTCCTTCTTTCCCTAAATACTTTTCGATACCTGTATTCTGTTTTCCTACTCGTCCATTTAAGTTTCCCATAACAATTACATTTTCTCCTCCATTATTTCTCTTTGTACTTCCTCAAAGAACTTATCTTTATCTTCTTTTCTAGCATCTTCGTTGTCTCCGTATGCTATTATCACACTCCATATTTCTTCTCCTATTAGCTTCATTTCTAATCTTAAAATCCGTTCATTTATGTATTCTTTCTTTATAATGTCTTTTAGCATGTCTGGATTTATTATTAATCCTACCACACATTTTGCTCCTTCCGTTTCCTTCACTCCTGACCAAAATAGCCAGTATCCTTTATGGATTCATTTCATACCTTTTCCTTTCTTTTTGGTTTTTGTTACTCCTAGGATTTTCACTTGATGTTCTATCATTTCTTCTACTAAATCTTCTTCTTTGTTTTTAATGCTACTCACATTTCATGTTCCTATTCTCAACTTTTCCTGTTGCATTTTGCTTACTTTCCTCTTATCCTTTTCTTTCTCTTTACTTTTGTCTATTTCTACGCTCTTCATTTTGTTGTTCATCTTATATTGTAGTGTGTGTTTGATTTTTGCGGAGTAAAGACGTGTTGCGATCGAGCTCGTAAATAAGAAAGTGCACAAGCCAAACGTGATAACCGGTCGTCGCGAACATGCGAGGCCGGTTGTGATAAGACAAGGTAAAAATAAAATTAAAATATTAAATATTAAATTGTAAATACGAAACCCGAGAAATAATCGACATGGATCCGTATACGCGACCAGCGACACCAGGAGAAGCACTACTGGCACAACAAAATCAAGCCTTATTTCAGGAAAATCAATCTAGAAGTCAGAATGAACAAGCATTATACAATGCCTGGATTTGTGAACGTACAGAAAGAGAAAACTTTCAGCTGCCTTAAATAATATGCAAGGCCAGATAAACATGCTCCGGGAGCAATTATCAATGTAGAGCAGACAAAATAATAAGCAACAAGAAGTATTTAACCAGGGCGACGAAAACAACGCCAGCAAGAATAAGCCATCTGTCTCAATAAATTACGAAACTGATGAAGAGGAATTAGCCAAAGAAGTTGGCTGGATAACAGCCACTAAAAGAAAAACAAGAAAAGAAAAGCAAGCGACTCACCAGGTTCTACTCAAGACCAGCCAACAACCAGCAAACCGATACAACAAAATAAAGAAAAGAAAACACCCAACCCACCACCAATTATTGTAAGCAATGTCACAAATTATGACTTACTTTACAACCAATTACAAAGTAATAAAATACTGTTCAAGGTAACAGCTCTGAATAATGATCAAATAAAAATCAATGCTGAAAATCGTGAAGAGTTTAGCAAAACATTACAATGTCTTGTAGATTTGAACCTACAGTGGCATTCATACGAGGACAAACAAAGCAGAGACATAAAAGTAATGGCAAGAGGACTACCAGCAAGTTCTCCCCCAGAAAAAATTATTGCAGAGCTGAATAACTGCAAACTAAAGTGTGTTAGCGCCACAAACATACTAAAAAGAAAAATTTGAGAACAAAAATGGCGAAAATGAAGTGAGGAAGAAGCCGCTCCCACTATTCATGCTATCCTTCCACCACGAAGCAGATATCAAAGTTATATACGGAATCAAAAGCATATTAGGAGCAAAAGTGAGAATTGAACCCCTCAAAAAACGAAACTGGTACCACAATGTAAGCGGTGTCAATTACACGGACATACGCAAAAGTTCTGCCGCAGAGAGCCGAGATGCGTGAAATGCGCAGGAAAACACATAACTGCAGAATGTAGTAAACTAAAAGAAACAAAGCCAAAATGTGCAAATTGCAGCGAGGAGCACCCGGCTAGCTATCGAGGATGTGTCGAGCGAAAACGTTCCAAGAACGAAGAAATAAAACAACACAAGGAAAACATAAGGAGCCGAATATAACGAAACCTGTTAAATCCTACCCACAAGTCAACAGTGAGAAAACATACGCCCAAAGCGTTAAAAACCCGAACAACAGACCGAACCGAGAACTCCAGAAGCCTCCACTAACCAATTGCTCCTCACGCTCATAGCAAAACTAGACCGGCAAGAAAAGATGCTTGAATCGTTTTCGGAAGACTTCAGAAGCTAGAGAATAGCAACAGAGCAGCTGCCTCAACCAGCAAAATGACCAACAAAGATATTAGGATTGCAACTTGGAATGCTAATGGAATCAGGCAGCACAACCTGACCTGCAAGCATTCTTAGAACAACAAAAATAGATGTGTGCCTCATATCTGAAACCCACCTTGTTAGAGATTCTTTTATTAATTTCAGAGGATACAAGTTTTATCACACTATCCATCCATCGAACACAGCTAGGGTGGGAGTGCGGTAATAATTAGGGATAACATTACTCACTATGAAGAAATGGGTCTTGAACTAGAAGAAAACCAAGTAACAGCTGTAACAATTAACCCTAGAGGGCAAAAGATTACCCTAGCTGCAATATATTGTCCTCCGAGACATAATCAGAAAAAGAAAGCTACCTCAACGTGTTAAACAGTCTAGGGGAAAGGTTTATAATAGGTGGCGATTTTAACGCCAAAAACACAAGATGGGGATCGAGATTGACCACTACCAAAGGCAAGGAGTTACACGAAGCAGCTGCTGAACTGGGGTGCAACTACTTGACAACAGGTAAACCAACATATTGGCCTGCCGATCCAGATAAGATTCCAGACTTGCTGGATTTCTTTATATCAAGGAAAGTATCGATCAACTACGTAACAATAGAAGAAAATTTTGACTTGGACTCTGACCATTCGCCAGTAGTTCTAACTCTGAGTGAAAACATAATTAGAAAAGAACATAATCCAACACTGGTCAATAAAAGAACAGACTGGAATGGATTTAAGGAAGAACTGAGCAATCGCATTCAGTTAAATGTACCACTCAGAACAATAAATCAACTGGAACAGGAAGCTGAAAGATTTGTCACTAACATACAACAGTCTGCCTGGAATAATACCCCAGAAATCAAGAGAAAAACACAGGGAATTAACTACCCTAGAGAAATCAAGGAGTTGGTAGCTGAAAAACGAAAACTTAGAAAAAAGTGGCAACAGACTAGAACACCTGCCAACAAAAATAGACTAAACAATATAACTCAAAGACTGAGAAGAGAAATTTTGGAAATCAAGAACGAATCCATAAACCATTATTTACGAGAGCTAACCAATAACAAAGAAACGGACTATTCTCTTTGAAGTCCACTAAAAAACTGAAACGACCATGTATACATAGTCCGCCAATAAGAACTGCAAATGGTAGCTGGGCACGCGATAACCAACAAAAAGCTGAAGCGTTCGCCAACCACCTTGAACAAACCTTTCAATCAAACGAAACTCAGATTAACCAAGATTTGCCAGAAAATGAAGGCGAAGATAGCATGATAGATTTGGTAACACCCAGGGAAACTACGAAGACAATCAAGACTGACATCAACCCAAAGAAAGCTCCAGGCTATGACCTGATTACTGGGGAAATTCTCAAACATCTTCCTAGAAAAGGAATTGTTAAGCTCACCAACTTGATCAACGCAGCGATTAGATTAAAGCATGTACCGGACGCTTGGAAAATGGCTGAAGTCATTATGATTCCAAAACCGGGAAAACCACCAAATGAAGTGAAATCATACCGACCAATCTCACTGTTGCCGGTAATTTCTAAACTATTTGAAAAACTGATATTAAAAAGACTAAAGCCAATAATTGAAAGTAAAACCTAATACCTACACATCAATTCGGGTTTAGGAACAACCATTCAACGATCGATCAAGTCCACAGAATTACCGACATAATCGAGAAAGCCTATGAAGGAAAAAGATATGCTCGGCCATATTTTTAGACATAGCCCAAGCATTCGACAAAGTTTGGTATGAAGGCTTAATATATAAACTTAAAAAGTTATTACCTAAAAAATTCGCGGAAATACTAGAATCCTATATTTCAGGAAGAATGTTTCGGGTTAAACAAGAAGACGAATATTCCAGCATGAGAGAAATCAAAGCAGGGGTACCCCAAGGTAGCGTATTGGGACCAATTCTCTACCTGCTATATACCTACGACATCCCACAAACAGAAGACGTCACCATCGCCACATTTGCGGACGATACGGCGATATTAGCTATCGGCGACAACAGTGAAGAGGCAGCTAGGAAAATACAGCAAGCAAGTAACAGCATAAATACTTGGACTAAAAAGTGGCGAATAACAATCAATGAAAGTAAATCGGTACATGTTGATTTTGCTTATAAGCACCGTGAACATATACCAATAACAATAAACAATACCAATATACCATACAGCAATAATGCAAAGTACCTTGGGATGACCCTGGACGCACAACTCCGGTGGAAGGAACACGTGAAAAAGAAAAGAATAGAGCTTGACCTAAAATACAGGAAAATGTATTGGTTAATTGGAAGAAAATCCCAACTATCCATACATAACAAGATACTACTGTATAAACAAGTATTAAAGCCCATATGGACCTACGGGATCGAGCTTTGGGGATGTGCCGCAAAAATCATATAAATAAAATACAAGTTTTCAGAACAAAGTTCTCAGAAGCATCGTGGATGCACCATGGTACTTCGGAATGACCATCTACATAGGGACTTACAAATCCCTACAGTCATGGATGAGATCAAAAAGTTTGCAGGAAAACATGAAGAGAGACTCCACTCACACGTGAACACCGAAGTACTGCAACTTCTGAACAATGCTGATCTGGAACGAAGGCTTAGAAGAATCAAGCCCTTCGAGCTCGTGCAGTGAAGTGAAAATAGTGCAAAAGCAGAGTAAAGTGCTAAAAACACGTGAAAATTGTGTAATCCTCTTAAGAGACTAAGTTAAGACCGAAGGGACTTTTTAGACAAGTATTTAGTTTTAAGCCACTGTAGAGAAAAATTGAAGGTTAGTCAGAAATGACTAGTGTCAATAAAATATATATTAAAAAAAAAAAAAATCTTATATTGTTTATCGTCGTCCATGTCCATCGCATATTTCTTTATAAGTTCGGCCTGGTTCTTTTTTGTTATCAGTTTTTTGATTTCTCTATAACCCCTTTTTCCTCATCATCCCAGACGTATTCCACTCCTTCTATGATGATTTTCTTATAACCGATTTTCGTTCTCCTACCTTTGCTTCCCTCTTCTTTTGCAATTTTTTTATTTCGGCCTGTATTCCTCTCTCTTTTAGTTTTGTTTTTCATGACCTTCTGTTTATTATCCCAGTCTTTCATTTCAACCAGACTTGTAATTGATCTTCTACTAATTTTACACACTTGATTATCAACCTACACTTTCGTTTTTCTTTTTCGATTTGTTCAAACTTATCTTCCAGTTGTTCGATTCTTTTTTGGAGTTATTTTTTCTCCGATTTCCATTTTACCTCCCGTTTTGCCATTTCCTCTCGTAGTTTCTGATTTTCTTCTGTACTTTTCTTAATTTCATCTCTCATAATTTTAATCGCGTCTTTAATTTCTTTTAGATCTCCCATTTTTCTTTCACTTACTGTTATTTTTCTGTTTTTAGTGTTGGTGATCTAATTACTATTTTACTTTTCTTAAAGATCTCTTCTTTTTCTTCGCTACTGTTTAGATCTCTATCTCTTTTAGATCCTGAACTCATTTATAATCCCCTTTTTGTCAATATTTTATCTGAATTCAGATTTTTGTACGTTTGGTCTGTAATTTCTGTAGAAATTAAAATAATTTTTTAGGCTTTCAAGAATTAGAGACAAAGCGAAAAACAACATATTATATACTAATGCTAATCTTTTATGGCCATTAATATTTTCACAGTATCAAATTTTAACAATCTTATCATTGATTTTAAACTAACAGAAATAATAACAACTCTACAAATCTAGGACTACAATTTGTACTTTTTAAATGCTCATGCCCCGCTTAAGATTTGATCTCGCACGCCAAAAATTATCGAAAGAATTTTTAAGCGGATTGCGAGCCGACCGCTATTACTTATACTACCATCCCTTAAATAAACTCCGGTTTGAGGTAGGTCATTCATAAAAGGGCAGTTCGTTCTAAACGACAAATTTAGAAAATAATTCTTAAGCGTGTATGCTTTGCGTTCGATATTGAGCAAACTGAGGCTGGAGCCTGACCAAACTATGAAATGTGCATCTAGCGTCATATTTTTGTTCCACTTAATTTTCTATTGCTTCCTGAGGAATAGGTTCAACAAATTCTAAAGACTTTCTATGCTTCAATAATTTTTCTATTTAATAAAACATAGGATAGCAAGTTAACTTTCCCATTTTCTATAGAATTTATTGTTATATATTAACTATTGGATCTACTAATTTTATTACTTTATTTAGTTATTCTTGCATACATACAGTCCTCAGTATGTCAATAGCATAGAAACATTTGCACATCGTAAGTTGTTAATTAGCTCTTCCCTTACTGCAATTCTTTTCTTACAATTGTCAGGTGCTTTGTTAAATGTTGTTTAAAAATAAAAATTAAAAGATAATGGTCATAGATAGCATGGTCAAAATTCACTAACATTGGCCCTCTGCTTTCAATATAGAGGGAAGGTGCGTCCTTGGATACCTCTCAAATACAAGAACAGCCACCGCAAAAACACCAGTCTCTGCAACATTACCAGCAGGACATGGCTGCAACAGTTTCGCAAGAGATGTCTTCCATAATGAAAGTAACTCCTACCATTATGGCAGAGGTAACTCCAGAAGGGCGAGACGGCAAAAGAGTAGGTTCTTTGCGAATGTCCTGCGCTTGTTCCAAATAGAATATCTATATTGGGATAGTTCTGGCTTAACGCTACCCCTTTGACGCACATCCTCAAATTTATCTAAAGGATTGGTTGGTTTAACTAATGAGCGTAGGGAGAAAAGCGACGGAGGGGGTACAATGGGCCCAATTGAGGCCTAAGTGCATGTGACTTTTTTACCCTCCATTCTATATCTTGGATTCAAAATCTAGAGACATCAAGCATTTTTTCTAAACTACTTTAATGCCATAAAAAAATGTTTGCATTCTCTTAAATATAATTTACTATAATTAGTCAGATTAATGATACATCTCTGTATTTGCCAAAACTACAGATTCTTATCTAAATTAAGGCTAAATTAAAATTTTGAGAAAACAATTAAAAACAAATATACTGTTAATTTCCAATGTTCTTCTTCCATCAAATATTAGTTAAAAGTACTATAAAATTGTTTTTTCCATGCGTATTTGTTTTAAATATAGGAAACGAAACATTCCACACAATATTTTTACTTTTATTGTATTTATAAGAAGTATGTACACATAATATGGCAAAAAAATCACAGATAAAAACTACATTTTTTTAATTTAGAAACATCCTTGGTTATGGAAGCAGGTAATTGCTTGCATATACACTAAAAATTATGCCAACTGGCATTTCAAACAGTGACCTAGTATTCAAGTAACCTTTTCTTTTAATTTATTGCAAGGACTCAAATGCTGTGTTCATAAAAAGTTAATTTTACTACCGCACTTAAAACTCGACACTTTCATTAGGCCAATTTATAAACCCCACCATCATCAAGTTTTTTAAATATTAAAATATTATGATAAAATTTTTGTTTATGCGTTTTATATTCACAAGTAAATAAACAAACATGCGTGATACTCAAATATATTGTTAGAATTTGGATATCCCACAGAAACCAAAATTTGTATTATTTATGGATCATCCTAACAAATATCAACTTTCTGAATTTACATTTAACGTTTTCTTGTTTTAATATTACCCTATGACTTATTTGGTTGCAAAGAATTAGTATAAAATTGACAACAAAACTTTTGTAGGCAAATTTTTAAGTTCAATGACTTAAATCAATAGTTAAATGGTTCAAAGATAAAGGAAAATTTATTGAAACTGCACAAGTGCCCGCACAATAGCAAATCCACTAAACATCAGATAAATTATAATAACGTTTTTTCAGCTGTTGTACAATAGTCATCAAAGTAAGTTTGCACAGAATTGCAACAAATATATATCAGCTATACTCTCTAAAAAAATTTGATTTTCTTGCTCTGTAGAAATACAATTTTACTACTAATGATATACAAAATAACACTGATATATTTTGGCTTAATGCCATATCTTATAATAAATAATTTTCAGGTTCTCATGAGTTATAGCACAAATTTGTTTTTTACGTGCAGAAACAATTGTTTGCACCTTAAGCTACATCTTAAAATTCTATTGTTTGACCCTCAAACCGAAATACATTTTTTATATAATAAAGAAGTCTGTAAGCTGCATTAATGAGACTAGAGCCTTGGACAATGCATTAAAATGTCTTGCTTTGACAAAAATAGTATATATCTAACAGATCTCTTTATGCTTCGAAAAACTAAGAATTTCCGTTTTATTTCCCGAATATTCCATGACTCTGAACCATAAAAGAATATCGAGAAAACTGCTAGTCTCATGTTGGCGACAGTGGAGACCTTTCTGTCCTGCCAAATACGTGTCAGCTTGCTCATTACAGTTTTGCCCATTTGTGTTCTCTTGATTTTCAATTCGCTCCCTCCTGGTCAGTAAGTAACGATCTGAAGCATATAAACTTGCCTACAAGTTCTAGATCCGAAAGTTCTCATCCTAGAAAGTTGACCGGTTCTGTCGATTAACATGACTTTTGTCTTTGATTTATTGATAGTGAGTCCAACCAGTCCACTCTCGTACTCTACTCTACGAAACAGATCGGCTAGCTTCTTCACCGAAGATGCATAGAGTGTAGTGTCGTTCGCATATCTCAGGTTGCTGACCTTTGTGTGCCAGAAAAGCTGCTTTTTTAGTACCTTAGAGGTGCAAAAACTCTGTTGCGCGGTGCCTAACCCCAATACAAGGTTTTTATCCCTCTAAGTTCAAATTTGGTGCAATATGGGGCATGTTTGTTGTGGGATAACAATAAAAGCCGCAAGCTTTAATAAATTCGGGAGAATAGAAGTGAAAACGACGCGGGAGAATGTATAATAAGTTAAAAAATGTATTTTTTTATTAGAATGTTGCAAAAGTCAAATTTTTTGTAAACAGCAAATCTGCCAAAAAATTCTTTTAAAGATGATAAACTTCAAAAGCTTTTTTTAGTTTATACATAAATATTTAGTTATTCGATTTAAATTAGCAATATTGTATTAGTGCTAAAATTATTTGATATAAGAATTAATTTCGAAACAAAACAAGTTTCGTTGATGAAAATTTACATTTATATGATGTCTGTAATGCCTCTTCGGACACGAAGTATTTAAGGCCGAGAAAGTTATAAATTGTGAAGAGAAAGCGCATTTATAGGTCTCGACGGATTATTGCACACGACTGAAGTATTGCGCGAGGATAGTGCGACTGTTTGCTTCTAAACAAAAACGAATGTGCTGGGTCGAAGGTGATATTTGTTGCTAAAAGTTATAGTTGCAAATAATTCAAGTTTACGGTTACGATTTAGAGATAAAATGAAAAAGTGCATGGTAAGTGAAACGCCGTCAATTAGCCACAAGGTGCCAGCCTAGGTTCACACTCACTTTAAGAACAAAGAGAATAGTTTATACTCACGTGGTTTTAAGATATGTTTTTAATAGTACAAAGTGTTGTCACTATATAATAGTATGGAAATGTTCTAAATCAGTTAGTATAAAATTTTTTATATTAAAATGGAAGCTGCATTATGAGTGTCGGGTCTCATGACCAAAAAAGTTTGTCTTTATTGTGACTAATAATCATGACCTGTGTTTTTGCAACTTTCTACTTTATCCAATAAGCCAAAAGGATCTTAAAGGACATTGGGGGGTTTTGAAGTTGTTTCTAAAGTGATATCTTCTAGAAGTAAGTAGTAAAAGAGGTTAAGTGTAATAAGAGCTTATATGAAGAGACGAAAACTTCTACATGTAAACTTAAATTATTAATTTATTAAATTATTGAAGATGTATCGTATTATATAATTGTTGTAAAGAATACTTATAGGAACTTAATTTTAAAAATATATAAAGAAGCTTTATATCTTATTAAAAATTTATAGACACTATCTTATCAAAATACAATAGAATTTGGTCATAAAATTGAACGTGAGTTGATGGTAGGCAATAAAAATTATGGAAATATTCTGTAAAAATTGTGCCAATACGTAATATAATACAATGTCAAAATATGAGGAAATTATAAAAAAGCATAATAAATCAAAAATTTCTTGTTCTAATCAAAACACATGAAACAAAATATTAATAATTATAATACAAAATATGGAAAAAGCAAGGAAGGTGACAACATTAGCTAAAAAGTAACAATTAACTGCAAAAAATATTTTTTTAACATAAAATCACAAAAAGCAACATGAAAATGCGTCTTGCTTTTAGCCTTACGTAAGTTCAATTATTGGTACAGTATTTGCTATAGCATCTTTAAGAATTTTTGTAGTAAGTTTTGGATTTTAGTTTTCCAACTACTGAACAAGTAGGAGACTACTTAGATCAGCCTTTTTAAATAATTTTACAAGTCAAATACTATTAAATCTGTTTGTTAAATTTCATTTGATTTTCGGCATAATATCTTACTAGCATGTACAATTTTTAAAAGCATTTTTACAGTTGGAAAATATTGACGTAATCTTAATTACCGTATCGTACAGTCAGTTAAGTAAGAGCGTGTTCGGAATCATTAGAATTTACTGCAAGGTATCGTCCTTATTGTTTCGTGAATCAATAGAGGGAACCTTGTAATCGATGCTTTGTTGCAAAAGATTCAGTTGAAATTAAATTCTTGTTTTACAAACGCGTAAAGCACCATGAGTACTATGTACGCGTTGCGCTACGAGGCTGTGTTTCTTTATACCCATCCGAAGATTAAAAAATGTCTCATACAACGGCTGCTAAGTACATTAACAAATCGAAAAAAGTTGTCAGCAAGTGTGTGCAGCAATATCAGAAGATCAAAACGGTCGATGACTTACTGGAACGTAACTCGATGGGCAAAGTGAAAAACAGATCGTGAACTTGTTTTTGCGGAACCCGAACTTAACAATGCATCAAGAGGTAGCATAATTAAAACAGAAAGGTGTAGATATTTGAACCCATCTCCGTGCGCATGATATGATATGCCGTAGTTCAGTGAAGAAACCTTTGTTAGGTAAAAATCATGTGACGAAGCGACTCGCTTAGGCAGAGAACAATATCGACCGAGATTAGAGCAATGTAATTTTTACAGACGAAGCTTCTGCATGGGGATCTGTCCTACGAGCCTGGTCAACCTCCACTAACGGTTAGTACAGTTAAACACTTAGTAAAAGTGGGCTTCGGAACGTTGGACATGTTTATGTACAACCTAAATGCTCCGAAAATATTTATTACCGACTGCAGAAAAAAACAAAGACTGGATTCTGCAGGAGGACAACGAGCCCAAACACGGCAGCAAGCTTTGCATCGAGTGGAAAGGGTAGTCTGACATCGTTATACTTTATTAGCTGTCACAGTCGCCTGATACAAATTCGAATGAAAATGTGTAGGCATATATCAAGTACAAGCTTCGTGAAAAAAAACTGTTCAGTTTGAAGCAGTTAACACGAGAAATTCGTCGAATTTGGAGGTTCTTGCCGAATTAATACGCTATCAATACGCTATGCCTCAAAAATGCCAAGCAATTATTAACGCCGGTGGTAAGTGGACACATTATTGATACAATAGCATCTTGATTCTGATAGAGTGCAACGCATTTATTTGAAAATGTTTTTAAATAATTTTGTTCTCATTATGTGGTTATGTAGTTGTAAGCTTCGGTGTGTAACATCAAAAGCAGATCATACCAAATAAACAATTACACAAGTAAATAAATTTTTACTAACCACACGATTCTCCTAGATCATTTCTCTTCCCCAGCCCATGTTCTCCAGTACATCCTTTAGTTTTTATTTTGTCTACTTTAGCATTGAAATCATGCATTATTAAGATTACGTCATGTTTTTAGTAGATTTTAAGACAAATTGAAATTGTTCATAAAAAATTTAATTTTTTTATCTTATTTGTTTACCGTTTGTCCATATACTTGAATTATATTGATTTTTCCTCTATTACCGTTAAGTTGTATCATTATTATACGTTTAGAATAAGGAGTACAACTTACTACTGATTTGTTTATTTCCTTTTCTATGATAATTCCAACCACATATCCATAGATTTGGTCATTTCTAACTGCATAATCTAAAACGCCTTTATCGATTATACATCTTCCTGATCCTGGCCACTGTAGATCACTAATTACAAGCATACTCAATTTAAGTCTATTTATTTCTGCTCTAACATTTGATAATTTTTTTTGCATACAACCTTCTCACATTCCAAGTTTTATAAAATACTCTCTCATAACATTGTTTATAACCGTCTCTTTCCCGGAGAGCCAAATGGCAGACCTGTCGGCCTCTATAGAAGTTCATTCGACTTTAGAACCAGTTTCTCAATTCCCGGATAAAAGAGTACCCTTCTACTTATCAGTTCCTCCACCCAAAGCTGTTGATTTTCAAATTTTGACTACTTATAGTACTCGAACTCCCCACGTGGGAGCACGGCCTTCGAACTAAGGGATTAAGACTCTCATATGTTTGCTTTCTCTTCCCGGTTGTGGCGCACCATCTCTGGTGCGGGGCGATGTGGCAAGCACCGCATCTTAGACAACCGCTGTTATTACCCCTTGTTCGAGCGAACACAGGTAATCAATTATTTTTAGTGACCGAGTAGGCCAACCGCCAGGCATCAAAGAGCACCGAGCAATGAACCCGGGTTCGTCAACATTGCAACCCGCTGCTCAACCACGGGACCACGCTGGCTGTGTTGACCACTTATACAGGCAGTTTTTCAGTGACGTATAATTACTATAAGAACCATTAAATTCATCAATTGAAGATTACCTCCTATAGCCTCTCATTTAGTTTAGCCTGTGTGCCGACACAGTTTACCGGGATGTGTCCGCTTAATAAACTTCTAAAAATCATAAATGAGAGTGAGAATTTGTTTAGAGACAAATATCTCAAAATGACCCCTTAGATCCGGCAATCCTGGGTATATAGTTACTACTCCTAGACGTAATCTCTGTACATCCCTTCTTAAACTGTACATTTATTTATATTTTTCTTCACTTAAACTTAGTTGATATTGCAAGCAATTTGGACTCTATTAAGGACAAATTGAAATTTGTAGTAGTATATTTGGTGACAATCTTATTGGGACATCCTTGGTTCTTAAGCCTAAAATGAAAAGAAGTATATAGATAGTAAAAACATTAACAAATTATATAACATTTCTCTAAAAGTTGATTAAAATGCAGCAACAAACAACCTGCGTTGTTGTGGCAAAAATGATGCTTTTACGATATTTTATCCCACCTTGGTATATAGTCTTAAATTGTAATATAAATAATATTAATTTTTTATTTTCAGAATATAAATATACATTTTGTAAGTTCTATAGTTCATTAAAAGCGTGTCGTAAATACCAATATAATTGCAACTCCCTTTCTCATTTATCACTTGACGTATATATGCCACTTTTAATTAATTTTTTAGGTTATCTTTTAGTTTAACCGTAATCTATCCCTTATTTGTAGTTCTTATCGTCTAATATATATTTATACAAAACCCGAACGCACCAACCCGATAACAAATGCGTCGCTTTCTTGCAAAATTGTAAACCTGCCGTTCTAATTTTACAACTGAACCTCAATAGATTGTTACTGTTATTGGTTCAGTGAAAAGAAACCATAATGCTGATATCTTTCGCTTTCGTGGGTATAACCAGCGCATCGAATTTCCACGCGCCAGCAGACGAATTCCACTCCTCTATGTCGAGCGAGGACAGCAAGCACTCCGAAGGCGACGAGGATGCTGATTCCTCCTCGCTTAAAGGTAGTCATAAATATTAGTTAATATAACTTTTAACATTTTATTTAAATTAATATCCCTGAAAATATTAACAGTTGACAGTACAACGGGCAGGAACTTCACTCGGTACTGCTGTTGCTGCTGCGTTTGCGAGTACGGATACCCATTTAGAACGTCCGAGGTCCTTGGAAGAAAGCCAGCGCGCCTCACGTGTCCGAACTGCAGGATTCCAATACGCACACGCCGCACGTTTGTATCGACAAGGAACACTCACTTGGCTGCTATTTTGCTGTGCCCCATCGGGGGCTGCCTTCTTCCCTATTGCTTAAGCGGCTGTAAAAGTGTGAGACATTATTGTCCAATTTGTAAGGCCTATATTGGAGCTAGTAAATAGAACGAGATTTTACCTGAATTATTTGAACCTGACATGTGTCAGAATGGCAGAGGAGGTCAAAATTCCTCAGTGCAGAAATGCAACACAATGACGTAACAAACTATTAATAGCAAATTAAAAAGCCAAACCAACGCTATGTCGGAATTAAACACCTTCTGTCGGTATTGGTGCCCAAAATGTGAGGAATTTGTGACGCCTAAAGTTCGATACAGACTATCGCCTTTAGCCAAAATACTATCGTACATCTTATGCGTATGCAGCGCATGTTTGCTTCCATACGTCTTATCCAGTTGTAGAATAGAAGATCTATACTGCCCCCAATGCCACTACTGGCTAACTGCTCGTAAAAAACCATCTAGAAGATTAAAGACAACATATCACCTAAAAGGCATACTGGTTTCAGCTGAAGGGAAAACGCAACGAAAAATCTTTCACAAGAAGATTTCGTTTGGAAGCGAAACCACAATCGTCAACATCAGGACGTACATCACGCCCACTAGAAGTGTCTCCAACATCAGCCTGAAGAGCCTGCAATTTGATTAGCACATGTACACTAACAATAAAAAAGCCGCCAAAACCGTAGTTTTATTCGAATGACAGACAAGTTATGCTGTCACAGACCCAAATGTGTCACTGCTGTCAAAATCACTAAGTTTTGTACTTCACGCAATTGGAAAAACTACATGGGGTGAATTACAAATTTTGCATTAGTCATACATAACTAAAACATTGGGGTGCTGCTACTAACGAAGATGACAAATTCGAGTTTTTCGACGCAGTGCGTTCAGTAGGTAAAGTATCTGCTGGCGGAAAGCACGAAAGGGCCCAAGCAACCTCTTTGTTGCAGATGGGGTCTACTGCTAAATGCAGATTATGTGGAAACAAAATTGATTACAGACCTTCGCGTGTCGCAGACCTAGGAGAGCATCTTCTTCAACAACATCCACGAGACTGCGTTACTCAATTCGAGCTTGAGGGAAAAGGCCATGATATAAGGGAACTTAAGAAAAGGCAGCGCAGAAGAGAAAGAAAAATGTACAAAACTACCGGTTAGTAGCATTTAGTTGTGGAGATGTCTTGTTATATATACCTATAATTGTAGTAGAAACGTGGAGGCCAGGCACATCACCGCTGAGATGCGCCGCCTGCGGAAAGTCGGGGCAACCTCTTATTAGGAAACAGAGAAATAAGGTTTCAAAATCATTTTACTTTTTAACGTAACGCAAAGCTCTATAATGCAAAACTGTTTTAAACGCCCAACTTACATCTGTAATTTAATGTTTTCGAATTTAAAAAATTATGTAGCACAGTGGTAAAAGAGACCGCGTTAAAATAGACAAATCGATAATTTGAATCTCCAAAAGATATGTAATGAATATGAACACTAAACAACAAGCTAAGAAAATAAAAAACTTGGAAGAAGTCACAATATAACAACAAACAAGAACTGAAAACCTAAAAAGCAAAATAAGTAAAAAGAACCTTATAATATTTGGAATTCTTGAAGAGAACAAAGAGGATCCAAAAATGCCAAAAAAGATTTCTGAAATAAATAAAAAAAATAGGACTAACACTGTCAGAGAAATAAATAGATTTTATAAACGGACTAGGACAACGCGAAAAAAATATAGACCAATAAAAGTGGCCCTTACAAAAAAAATTAAAAAGTTAAAATCTAATAGACTTAACAAGTACAAAAATAGGGGTAAGCAAAGATATGAGAAGACAAGAGAAATTAAGAAAATACTAATACCCCACATGATAGAGGCTAGAAAAAAGGAATGAGAGCAACTATCATGAGAGATAAACTAATAATAAATGAAGAAGAATAAAAAGAGGAACATTTGGTTGTGTTCAGGAAGAAAATAGGCGAAAGGAACAAAGAAGATAGAACGCAAAAAAGATAGACCACTGGTAAAGAAAGACAAATTAAACGCAACCTTCAGAAAAATTACCAAGACGGGAATAAACCAAAATAGTTTAGAAAACTAGAAGAAGACCAAACCAAAGTAGCTCCCACAGTGATAAAATATGTTATAGCCATGGCAAACTAAAATAAATAGTAATACTAATATTAATTGCATTATGGAATGCAAATAGCCTTGTTCAATACAAAGATCAAATCCAGTTGTTCTTAAAATAAAATTTAATAGATATCCTCTTGATCAGTGAAACTCACTTCACTGAGAAGACATACTTCAAAATATTTTGCTTATAATGTGTATCACACTAACTACCCGGATGACACTGCACATGCAGGCACAGCTATAATAATTAAACAAACAATAAGTCACTACAAGCTACCAAAGTTTACTGAACTTCTTTGTCACTAACAATATCTTCTCATTTTATATGGACATTACACCCAGCTATGATTTGTCCTCAGACCGGTAATAGCCACTTACAGCACAGTGTTTAAAGGGTAAAACACCCAACCAACACCTAGACTGCATAATTCAAAAACAGATTGGGACAAATATATACGCAAGCTGTCAAATGAAATAAATTTAAATGTAATGTTTAAAACCCCAAATAAAATTGAGGAATCCACAAATAGTCTTATTAACACCTTACAAGAAACAGCCCAGAAAGCTACTTCAAAATAAGCTGAAATCCCAACTAAAATCGCTGAGAGAAGAGTCACTTAAAGACTATTTATGTAATTTAAATCGTTATGACAATCCTATATGAAACTAATTAAATCTAAAAATAAACCAACAACAACTTTCCCCTTTAAGAATAGAACAGCCAACACTACAACAGTGGGTAAAAAGTGACAAGGAGAAAGCAGAAGCATTTGCGAAATACCTTGCAGATGTATTTCAGCCTCATGAAAATGACCTGGATGAGGAAATACTAAAAATATCCCGTGCTAGCAGTACAACCAGTTAAGCCAATCACACCTAAAGAAATAAAAGAAGAAATAAGACGCCTGAACCCAAGAAAATCCCCGTGCATGGACCTTATAACAGCAGAGATGCTTAAAGAACTGCTAAAAAAGGGCATAGTATTGTTGACATCTTTAATGCAATCCTCCAAATGCACTACTAGCCCCATAAATTAAAAACCACCGATATAATTTTAACCCTTAAACCTGGTAAGGACTCACATAAACAATATCGTTCTATAAAGTTACTACCAACTATTTCAAAATTGCTCGAAAGACTAGTACTTATTAGAATCAATGCAGAATGGATACCAAACTATCAATTCGGATTCCGTCAAGGTCATTCGAACACCCAACAATGCCACCGTATATCGCAAACCATTCTTGCCAATTTAAACAAAAAAGAATACTGTGTTTCAGTGTTCCTGGATGTAAGCCAAGCTTTTGATAGAGTCTGGCACCCAAGATTGTTATATAAAATTAAACAGAACATACCAGAGTTCTACAATCTATTGAAAACACATTTAAATGACAGGCAATTTAGAACAAAAGTAAGGCCAGAAATCTCAACTGTACGTCCAATTAACACTGGGGTACCTCAGGGCAGTGTCCTGTGCCCTCTTCTTTATCTATTATTTACCTTGGATCTTCCAGTCTCATCAAATATCATAATGGGCACATTTGCTAATAATACTGTTATACTGGCTAGCCACAATGAAGTCCTCCGAGCACGCACTCAAATACAAGACTATCTATATGCTCTAGAACGGTGGTTTAAAAAATGGAATGTTAAAGTAAATGAGTCAAAGTCTGCTCATATACATAACATTTACCCTAAGAAAAGACCCGTGTCCATCCATATATCTAAACAGCATAGAAATACCACAAACCGAGACAGTAAGATAGCTGGGACTTTACCTAGATTCCAAATTAAACTGGAAAGATCACGTCGGCAAAAAAGAAAGTTCTTGGTTGAGTGAAACCCTTGTAACCTTATAAATGTTCCTGTGCATAAATGGTGTACTGCTTTTCTTCAAATTAGATTAACATTTCGCCTTATTATAGGATAAGGAAAGTAATGTAATGGGCGGAAATTTGACCTACCCAGTTTTTCACATTTCGGGACGAATTATAGCCTCAGGACACCAAAAAAGTTGGTTTGGGCCATTAGTTCGTGTGTGTGTGTGTGTCTGTCTGTCTGTCGGTCTGTCAGTAAACAGGATATCTAGAGAACCGTAAGAGCTAGAGACTGAAAATGTGGTACTAAAGTTACTTGTAGGTAGGGGACGCAGTGCAAAGCTTTTGGTAGAAATCGGCCGAGTCGTTTGGTCGCAAGGTCACAAAATCGGTCGCAAATCTAAACGGTTGAAGATACAAAAAATTCATGAGAATAAAAATGATTTGTTATCACGAGATATACATGACTGTAAAGTAAAAGTTGGTAAAATAGAAACTCGAAAAAAAATTAAAGCCCAGGATTTTTGCCAGAATTGCCCAAATAATAGGATAAGGAAAGTAGTGTGATGTTCACACCAGAGATTTTAGTTTTCTTTCCAACGCTATAATACTTTTAAGGCCTTTATTTTTGTTTCTTTTTTGCGTTTAAATCTCTCATCAGAATCTCATCCTTTTGTGTTGCTATTATAGTTTTGCTTAGCATGCTGCAAAAATTTTTGTCTGTTGCCATCACAGTGGGCGCATAACATTGCACTACAGTGAGACACTGCTTACGAAAGTCAAATTTGACACAATTATTCTTTTAAAAACAGGTTTCCATTCTGTAGACTTATTTTTATTTGCTTTACTTATCAATATGCTTCCTCCACACTGATGCTGCTCACCTGTAATCCTCAGACTGTAATCCTCACTTACTAATTTCCCACTAACATTCTATTTACATTCACTTATCTTTAGCATGTCAATAATGTATTTTTACCAGCCTGATAGAAAGTCCTAACATTCCACTAGCCTATCTTAAAAATTGTTTTACATTTTTCACTATTTTTATAATTAAATCTTTACTTGTCTTATTTTTTCTCATAAATTTGTGCCTAACCTTCTTTAATAATTTTTTGCTTCTCTTATGCACCAGTGTGTCTTATTTTGTTTCTATATGACGCTCTTCCAATGTTAGGTCATAATAAATAAAAATATTTGAGTGTTTTAACTCACACTTGTCCTTCATAACTTTATTGTTATGAGCCACTTACATTCTTGGTTTTTATCTAGTGTGCCTCGATTATTTTCACATTTAAATTAAATTTTACATTTAGAAGTGTTTTAGGATTATTTGCGCACTTGATTCCAATTATTTTAATAAAAAAATTATTTTTTACGATTTCCATGTTCCTTCCAAGGCTTTCACTTGCTCCGCTAATCTTTAATTTTTTTTTGTTAACTGCCAAATTTCTGCTTTATGCTTTTACTAGTCTTAATGTATTTCATTCATTGTGTGCATCAGCTTTTTTCTCATGCTTCTATTTTGTATTTTTGTTTTCTTACTCCCATTAAAACCTTCGGCTTCTCCTTCCAACTCTTTCTTTATTTTACTGCCCTGGTTTATTGAGCTATCACTATCATAATTGTATTATGCATCTTCGGTATGTTACTCCTGTTTACGAATACAGCCGTAAGGTATCCAATAACTTGCCTTGACCTCCTCGCCATCGCATCGCCCAGAAACGCGTGAATTCACTTATTGCTTTGCACTAAAAATTACAACCTTCCCGATTGTTCTATATTTGTTTTAAATTTTAACTGTATAAATAGCATCTTGTACGCTTGCTACTGACTAATATTTACTCACTTGTATAATTGTTTATTTGGTACAATCTGCTTTCGATGTTATTTATATACCGGAGCTTACAACTACATAACCATAATCGTAGATGACAGTCAGTTAAGTAAGATCATGTTAGGATTAATGTGGAGAAAAGATTTTTTAAAAACCTTTTTTAAATACATACGTAAGTTGTACTCCATCAGAACAAAGATGCTGTTGTATCATTAATGTGTATTTATCCGGCAGAGACCTCCAAATTCAACTAATTTTTCATGTTGACTGCTTCAAGGTGAACACTTTTCTTCCACAAAGCTTGTACTTAATTGTATACCCACACATTTTCAATCGGATTTGCATCGGGCGACTGCGACGGCCAATCAAGTGTAACGATGCCAGACTGCTCTTTCCCCTTGATGCAAAGCTTACTGCGGTGTTTGAGGTTGTTGTCCTTGTTTTTCTTTTTTAATAAACCAACGTTTAGCAGACGGTAACAAATATTTCTTATAAATCTCGAACATTTTCGGATCATTTAGGTTGTTTATAAACAGATACGATGTTCCGAAACCCAGTTTCCCTTAGTTTTCCCTAGAAGTATCCCTAAATATGCATTTTTATTGAGTGTTTAACTATACCAACCGTTAGTTGAAGTTGACCAGGTTCGTGGGGCAATAACATATCCCCAAGCAAAAGATTCGTCTTGTAAAAATTACATTGCTCCAATCTCAATCGATATTCTTCTTTACCCAAGCGCGTCGCTTTGTTTCTTCACTGAACTACGGCATAACATATCATGCGCACGCAAATTGGTTCGGATATCTACGTATGTATATCTACAACTTTCTGTTTTAATTCTGCTACTCCTTGACGCTATGTTAAGCCCGAGTTCCGCGAAAACAAATTTACGATCTGTTTTTCAACTTTAAAGAACATTCTGCCTACCGAGTTATGTTCCGACAAGTTATCGACCGTTTTGATCTTCTAATATTGCTGCACACACTTACTGACAAATTTTCTCTATTTGTTCATATACTTAACAGCCGTTGCATGCGACATTTTTGGATCTCCTGGTGGGTACATAGAACTACAGCCTCGTAGCGCCATGCGTACGCGGCACTCATGGTGCTTTACGCGTTTATCTAACAATAATTTAATTCCGACTGAATCTTTTGTAACAAAGCAGCAAGGACAAAGGTTCTCTCTATTGATTCACGAAACAATAAGGAGGATACCTTGTAGCAAATTCAAATGATTCCGAACACGCCAACACGCATTTTCTTGTTGCTTTTTCATGTTAAAAAATATTTTTTGCAATTAATTACTACTTTTTATCTAATGTTGTGGTCTACCCTGCTTTTTTCATATTTTGTATTATAATTATTAATATTTTGTTTCATATATTTTGATTATAACAAGAAATTTTTGATTTATTATGCTTTTTTATAATTTCCTCGTATTTTGACATCATATTATATTACGTATTGTCACAATTTTTACAGAATATTATACAAAATATTTCCATAATTTTTATTGCCTACCATCAACTCACGTTCAATTTTACGACCAAATTCTATTGTATTTTGATAAGATAGTGTCTATAAATTTTTAATAAGATATAAAGCTTCTTTATACATTTTTTAACTTAAGCTCCTATAGGTATTCTTTACAATAATTATATAATACGACGCATTTTTAACAAAATTTGTTAATAATTTATTTAAGTTTGCAATGTAAGTTTTCGTCTATTCATATAAGCTCTCCAGCCAATTTGTTGCACTTAACCTCTTGGTGTGGCGCCCTTTTCGCCCTTGAACCGCTTTATATCGCGGAGGCGTGCGAGCCTTTGATATCAGCTACGTTTTGCCGTCGCACACAAACGGCATGGGCTTTTGCCCCGCAAGCATTCATGCCCCGCAGCGCGGCCACTACGGTCGTGTCTCAGTCCGCATAAATTCGCATTTCGCATCCCCGCATATATTCACGCATCGCAGCTCGGCCAATTTGGTCGTGTCTCAACATCCCGCAGATACCAGATCCGCAACGCAGAGGTGGCCACCTTGGAATCGCCGACGAAGCCGAAGCCGAAGCCGATTCAGGTGAGCGATTTGGCAATTCATTGGTTGATATCGGTAGCCGCCCCCATCCGCTAACGCGACGGCCGTTTAAGGGACGATTTGGCCTTATCGGCTGACCTTCCACTACGGCCCGTACTACGTTTCCACACCGCACCACGAGAGCGGCTATTTACACGCCTGCCTCTCCATTTTTTGGTCCTTACGAGCCGCATCGGTATCGTATCCCACACCGCATCCACGAGAGCGGCTATTTACACGCCTGCCTCTCCACCTCTTTTAATACTTAATTCTAGAAGATGTACAAAAATTTATGCTGTACCATTCACTTTAGAAACAACTTCAAAACCCCCCAATGTCCTTTAAGATCCTTTTGGCTTATTGGGTAAAGTAAAAGTTGCAAAAACACAACTCATGATTATTAGTCACAATAAAGACAACTTTTTTGGTCATGAGACCCGACACTCATAATGCAGCTTCCATTTTAATATAAAAAATTTTATACTAACTGATTTAGAACATTTCCATACTATTATATAGTGACAACACTTTGTACTATTAAAAACATATCTTAAAACCACGTGAGTATAAACTATTCTCTTTGTTCTTAAAGTGAGTGTGAACCTAGTCTCGCACCTTGTGGCTAATTGACGGCGTTTCACTTACCATGCACTTTTTCATTTCATCTCTAAACCATAACCATAAACTTGAATTATTTGCAACGATAACTTTTAGCAACAAATATCACCTTCGACCCAACACATGCGTTTTTGCTTAGAAGCAAACAGTCGCACTATCCTCGCGCAATACTTCAGTCGTGGGCAATAATCCTTCGAGACCTATAAATGCGCTTTCTCTTCACAATTTCTAACTTTCTCGCTCTTAAATACTTCGTATCATAAAAAACAGCCTCGAGGATACATTACAAACATCATATGAACGTAAATTTGTTATTTTGTTGCAAAATTAATACTTATGTCAAACGTTTTAGCACTAATACAATATTTAAATCAAATAACTAGATATTTATGTATAAACTAAAAATAGGTTTTTGAAATTTATCCTCTTTGTAAGAATTTTCTTTTACCGGATTTGCTGTTTACAAAAAATTTGACTCTACTTTTGCAACAGTCTAATAAAAAAATACATTTTTTTTAACTTATTATATATTCTCCCGCTGTTCGCGTTTTCACTTCTATTCTCCAGCATTTATTACAGCTTGCGGCTTATATTGTTATCCTACAACAAACATGCCCCATATTGCAACAAATTTGAACTTGGAGGATAAAAACCTCTAAGGTAACAAAAAAGCAGCTTTTCTGGAGCAACTCCCATAATGCTCGGGATTTGAAAGGTTTGGCGGCGGGATTTTCCAGGCAAGCGTTGTATAGTTTACTTACTTCATATTGGTTTCGTAATTTGCTTTATGCCTTACGTGTGTGAGTTGGAAGCTTAATAAACAGAAATATCACAAATAGAATTGAGGTAACTGTTATTTGCGATAGCAAAACGTTATTATTTGTATGTTACAGTTATCTTTTGCTACGTTATTAATATTGCTTTACATGGTTTTTGTTACAAAAATATATTAGACTGTATTAAGCACAAAATCTATTGATAATAAATAAATAAATAAAATAATTGCTTGCAAAACAGCGCAAAGATGTCAATGTCTATTTTACTTTGCACTATATTTTTAAAAATTTATTTGTGATTTGGACTGTAGATCTGCCACTATATTATTAAGTTTATTAGGTGGTAAAGAAACTTCCTTAACACTTCTAAAAAATTTGATTTTAATCGCAAGTTAATGTCAAAAACAACTATTTTTCAAAATACAGTCGACCATTACACTTGGATAGCGTTCTGCTAGTCAAATTTGTTTACTATACCAATGAAACAAAGAAATCTTACTATGCTTCTTCAAGTTAACCAAACTAATCATAAGGGCGACAAATCTCGACTCGCTTGTCGGCTTGTGCTCCGATCAGTTCGGAAGATCTTACCTTAGCTTCTTATGGACAAGTTCAGTTGACGCAAATGATTACTCACAATTATGTGCTAGACGCCAAGTTCGGGCAATAAATTGCAAATACCCGATGAAGATTTGGTATCCAAAGCAGGTTGCAATTGTTCTTCATCCAAAACAAATGGGTTCGGCCGAAACGCGGTTGATCTTCAAGGCTTAAATCACCACATACTTATTTGACCTATATAGTCTTTAAACACATTACTAGGCTTTAAACTACAAAATGGTTCTTCGAGTAAGAACATTGCGGTATTCCGTTGAGCAAACTTTACGACATACGTGCTAACAATTTTTGCACGAACTACGTTTTAATTTTCTATGATATCCAGAGCTTCTTCGATGAAAACTCTTTGATGTTTTGGGTTGTTATACCTGTTTTCTTTAACATTATTCTCACGATAGATGAATAATGCTCAAAAAACCTGAATTTTTGACTGCTTGATGAATTCGTTTGTTTTGGTACATAATCCACAACATTAGCAGCATACCACCCTTTCGTTGCCTTAGAATAGTATCACGTCACGAGATCTGACCAAAAAAGCAGTTTAACATCGTGCTGATCCAAGAGTACTAAACGAAGTTTATGCAAACAGTTTTTTCTACAGATGTCCGAGTTGGTAGACCCGATGGTAATAAAAGCTCTGCTCTTCAAACCGCAACTGCATATGGTTTTCCAGGCAAGGAATTTTGCTTTCCGCTTTCTTTTCCAGTCCTCTGAGACATCTTTTCGTCTGAGACTAGTGTAGTAATCTCGTCCGGTAATATAATTGAAGTTGGCGAAGCAATATTTCTCTAGAAGACTACATCACTCAGACTAATTTACTATCAATTTAATTTAAAACAAATTTTACCACCAAACCAATAATAGTCCTATGATTTTCCCACTTCCACACGTTGTAGCAAACTTTTTTATGAGCAATTTTAAAATAAAAGGCTTTACTTCTTTTCTCCTATAACTTACGTATTGGATAAGGTACGTCGACGATACCTTTGTTATCTAGTCTCACGGACTTGTTATCAACATCAAGTTTGCAATGAAAGTCGAACAAAACAACCCCTTCATTTCTGAATTCTTTCATAACAAAAAATTCTTCCGAATGCAATTTTTCTGTAATACTGTCTACAGGAAACTTGCCCATACAAACCTTTATTTAAACACAAAATCCCATCCATTTGTAAAATTTCTTAGTGTCAAATCTCTCAAACTTACACAAAACTGACAAGCTAAAGTCAATGCCACGACCAAAGATCTAATACAAATCAAATATTCTAAAATATTCTTTAGCTACATCATTAAAAATGTTGACAAAAACTAATTCCAAAACCCAAGATCTTTACCACCACGTAAAAGCGTTCTTGTTTTATTTTATGAGAGATTAAGCATCAATTAAACAAACAAACTATATAAACGACTTTTTACAGCAAACAATAATATAAATGACGTTATCTGTTCAGCTAAAAAATATTATCCCCACAAATCCCAAATAATTTACAAAATACTTTGGAGTAAATACCACAATGTCTACATAGACCAAATGAACAGATAAATATTAAGTCGTATATATACAAATATTATTTTGCTGTACGAAAGGGCGATATTTCTACTGTTTTGAACAAACGTAACAAAGAAATCGAACATAAAATTAATTTTTCCAAATCATAAATTCAATAAACAGCAAAGCAAAGCACGTAAAGAGTTGTTCATCCTTTTAAGTAGTAAAATTCGAATTTCTAACTTGAATAGTGTAAATATTTGATACATAGATTTATTGTTTCAACCTTTATTTTTTGCTTAATTTAAAACTTTAAAATATAATAATTTTATATTCAAGTTTTGTGTCTCAAGCAGTGCAAACGTGCGATATCAAAATGTTTTCTGACTTTTCCTCGCGCGGTATTGGTGACCACGCAACGTTATCGATCCCAGCTATATACCTGCATAAAGACATGTCCGAGTGCATTTAGCGTCAAGTGACAAGATAAAGTGTGACCCGGGCCAAGAGCTTTAATAATATGCGCAGACGAGTTCCTAATTTCTACTAAAAGGTCAGTATGGGCTACTATTATTTACCCGCCATGCCAGTAATCCCAAACCAGCAAATTTGCTCTACGTAAGTCGACCAAAATTGTTGTTTTACAGAGACATCAGTGCTCTCAGCAGCAGCCTGTTGATAATGGTCTGTATACGCAATTCTCTATAAATGATATAATGTAACTACCAAATAATCCAATTATAAATTCATCCGGTCAAAATGGCTTAATCTACCAGCAGTTGCAACCACCACCCTTTCCAGCTCAAGACTCTGTATAGCAAGTAAAGAATTAAGCGATAAAATACTTTCCCAGGCCAAGCAAACAAAAACCACAAACCATTGGTTAACTCCTACCAATCTCTATGCCCCGTTAGATAACACCAGTGCAGATAAAGACAAAACTCAAAACTCAGCACCTACGAAGGCGGATCCTAAGCCTCTACTAATTTTTACTTTCCTTATCCTATAATAAGGAAAGTAATGTAATTGGCAGAAATTTGCCCTATCTAGTTTTTCACATTTCTGGGCTAATTATAGCCTCATGACAACAAAAAAGTTGGTTTAGGCCATTGGTTCGTGTGTGTGTCTGTCTGTCTGTCTGTCTGTCGGTCGGTCGGTCTGTCACTAAGCAGGATATCTCGAGAACCGTAAGAGCTAGAGACTTAAAATTTGATATGAAAATTACTTGTAGGTAGGGGACGCAGTGCGAAGCTTTTGGTAAAAATCAGTCGAGTCGTTTGGTCGCAAGGTCGCAAAATTGGCCGCAAAGCGGTATCGAATCTAAACGGTTGAAGATACAAAAAATTCACGAGAATAAAAATGATTTGTTATCACGAGATAAACATGAATGTAAAGTAAAAGTTGGTAAAATAGGAACTCGAAAAAAAATTGAAGCCCAAATAATAGGATAAGGAAAGTCGTGTGATGTACACACCAGATTTTTGTATTAGGCGTCACGACAATTAAACTGCTAGAAAAAATTTCCAAAAATAAATATAAAATTAAGTTACTCCGCAATGATGAGATTAAAATACAACCTAAAAGGTCTGAGAAATATGTTATTATAACTAAAGCATTAGCAGAGCAAAATACAGAATTTCACACTTATCAAAGAAAACAAGAACGTACTTTTAGAGTAGTTAAAAATTTACACCGAACCACTAGCACAGAGGAGAAAAAAACTGATGGCACATAGACACCAGACCACTAATATCTGAAATATCAAGCAAAAAATTACTAAGAAAGATATTTATAAAATTGATAGACTAATACACTCAGTAATAACATTTAAACTACCCCATGTAAAACTTCAAATGGCTTAATGTGCCAAATGTCAGAGATTTGGCCATACTAAAAACTAGAAATCACATGACATTTGAATTCTCACACAATGGAAATAGCACAGCCAACTATAGAGGGTGTTTGGTGTACAAAGAGCTGCAACAAAGAATGTTTCTCCACTAAGAAAGAAGCGCAGTAACCCTAACCACAACACACATATGCTCTGGCAATGAGAGGTAATTTTCCCATGACTTCCAACAACACATTTCGGTCACAAGAAAGTTTATCAAACAACCCATATGACGACATAAGTGAACTGAAGAGAACGATGAATGGGCTAATAAAGCAAATAGAAACAATGTTAAATCTACTAACGACACTCATCGTAAAAACTAGCAATGGCTCAGCGCATTAGACTAACTGAGTGGAACACCAATGGCCTGTTAAATACAGAAAGAAATAATATCTTTTCTCACAAACCAATATATCGATGTCATGCTCATATTCAAAACACATTTCTCTGACAGAAGCTATTTAAGTATCTCAGAGTTTACAGTTTATGGTACACAACATCCTGATGGTGGTGCACGCGCCGTTGCAAGATAATTATTAAAACCTAAATAAATCACTATGAACTTTTTGAATACAAATATGAACACCTTAAAGCAACCAAAGTTGTGACCGAAGACTGGAGAGGACCGTTAACAATAAGGTAGTATATTGTCCTCCGAAGCTCAACGAAAAAGATCAATAAAAGCACTACTTCCACACTATAAATCAGGGGGTGATTTTAAGGCTAAAAACGTACAATGGGGATCCCGATTAATAACAACTAAAAGTAGATAACTAATGAAAACAATAACAATCTTGGTGTACAACATCTATCGACAGGCCAACAGATCTTGTAAAAATGATAACCTTCTTCATTTATGTGTACTTAAGAGGTTCCACCTAAATCACCTAAAGATTCAGACCTATCTAGACTTGTCAGCAGATCATTTGTCCATTATAGTAACAGCGAGAACACACGTGTTAATTACTGAAAAAAAGACCTGCCATGTGTAATTAATAAATTAATAGAAGAATCTCTGCCCATGAATATTTCCTTAAAAACTGAAAATGAACTAACTAAAGCAATGGAATTTTTCAATCAAGTGGTACAACAAGCCTCTTAGCTCCCAGCACAGTCTAAATTAAACAGCCGTTGAACTCAAAAGACTCTTGTCTAGCATTAAGAATCAGCCCATACAAAACTATTTCCAACAGAAGCTACTGACTACTCGCTCTGGAAAGCGACCAAGAAGCTAAAAAGGCCACAGCAAAATAAAACTCCACTTCATACTGACAATGGAAGCTGGACACGAACTAGCCAACAAAAAGCACATCTTTGCAAACCGCCTAACTCAGATATTCCAGCCATTGCCATTTACGAAGATAAAGAAATACAGCTACTTGTAGATGCACCTTTTTAAATGTGCCTACCTTTTAAAAAGATTGCTGTAAGTAAAACAAGTGCAATTCATAAGCTAAACCTACGGAAAACACCCGAATACGATCTGATCACAGAAAAGTCCCCGAAAAAACTTTGGGATAAAGATATTTAATTTATTATATATCCATTCAATGCAGTGTTGCAATTACCTTTTATCCCCCCACAGTGGAAAGTTTTCGCGTAATCGTCAAACCAGGAAAATCTAAAGAAAATATGTCATCGTACAGACAGACCAATTACTCTGCTTCCGATATTGTCAAAGGTCTTTGAAAAATTATTGTTAAACAAAATTACACCTACGTTAAAGGACACCGAACCACCAATTTGGGTTTAGAAAACAACATGCTACCATCAAACAACCCGTTAACAAAATAAACAAAGACTGAAGCAAAGAAGTATTGTACATCTGTATTTATAAACGTGTCACAAACTTTTGACAAAGTTTGGCATAATTTTCTACTTTCCAAAATCACGAACTATCTCCAGACAGTTATCACCTCATCAAATCATATCTAGCCGACAGACACTTTCTAATCAAATTTGGAAGCTATCAAGCAACATGATTTTGAATCAATTCAGGCGTCCCTCAAGGCAGTGTGCTGGGACCTATACTATACCTCCTGTATACAGCAGATCTACTCACCTCACCAGCAACAAGGACTGTAACATTTGCCAATGATACGGTAGTACTAGCATCGCATTCGGACATGTATATGGCATCCCACAATCTCCAAGCTCATCTGACTACTACAACTATAAATTAGAAATTAACACATCAAAATTAATTCAAATGACATTTGCAACACGAAGAGACACCTGCCCAAAGGTTACGCTGAATAACTAACAAATCCCACAAGCTGAGAGCGCGAAATACTTAGGAATCCATTTAGACAAAGACTGACGAGAAGGAAACACATTTAGATCAAACGCAAATATCTGGGAAAAATATATCGAAAAATGTATTAGCTCTTAGAACAAAAATCGTAACTAGAGCTGGAGAACAAAATACCGTTATACAAAGCTATCCTCAAACCACTTTAGTCCTACAACATTCAGCTGAGACACATAGTTGATTCCTCATGGTATGTACCAAACGAAATCATGCGTCGGGATCTTGGTATTCTCACAATCAACAAAGACATAAGGAAATTCGGCCTAAGATCGGCTTGGTGCCCACCAAAACTCTCTAGTCGAGCATCTACTAGAAGAAGAGGAAGAAGAGCCAGACTAAAAAAATTCAAGACATCGAACCTACCAAATAGATTTGAGTAACTGTGCGAATGTTGTTAGCTCTAAACCAAACTAATTTATTTTTATTTAAGGAATTTTCAATGGACAATTTCTGTCATGTTTTGTATGTGAAATATTATATCATTTACCTAGTGTCAACAGAGACAAATTGTAAAATCTCTAATAAATAAAATAATAAATTTAATAAAATGAAACCAAAGATATAAACGGCGGTGCCACACTAATCTATAAGTAAACGCCAATTGTTTAAAACATTTTATAAAGTCTTATGTTGGAATAGTAAATAATTACCTCATCATATCAGCGTCAATTTTAAAAGGTTGGGAATCTTTTTCCTTTAAAAACCTATTTGAGCTGGAAGTCGCAAAAATCTAGGCTGTAAGGTGAATGTGTTATCTAGGCGATTTTATACTTTTTCAAAAAATTGTACACAATCTATGATGAATATGCACACCTTACTTTTTAGAATCCCCAGCTCATCATCTAGTTATCAAGAGTAGTAGGTGCCGATCCGTGTTAATCATAGCTCGTATACGTTTAACATTATCTAGTGTTTGACTCGTTTCTAATCTTATAGAATGTAGATCACTTTTAATAGGTTTCCAACCAACTCTGAATCATTTGTACCGTGCATTTATTCACGATTATCTCATAGCATCCAAACAGTTTGAATTCACTGCTCTACTAGCTCAGTTATATGTTCAGTCCCCGGCATTTAACTCCCAACTAATTTGACTAGAGAAAAGTTTTTTATTAACCCATGCGTATTACAGTCTCATCTAGTACTAGATTATGTTATGGTTGTACGATTTTCACGTTAATATTGGCCGGATATTTTCTAGACAGACCTTCTCAATCGCTATAAAGATTGTCAAGAAACTACAGAAAAAACAAATCCGTAGAAATGAGATACTAATACTTTGCAATAATTAAAATCTTCCGTCAAATTAATTGGACCTAATATCAATCATGAGTTCTAGCAGTTTCTCAATGCACACCCAGAAAAGTCAGACGACAATTTTTCGAATGCCCCTATTTGGATTAATGAAGATTCACATACCATACGTAAGACCTCGATTCCACATAACGCTGCATAACAATCTCTTTATGAAAATTTTCCGTACTTTTATAAATCAGTTGGACGACAAAAAATTTTGCTTCCGCTACTTTTAATAAAATAGTGCTCTATGATGCACCTCTAAATCATCATTTCTCAAATCCTTTATTTCTGTAATAATCGTGTTATTGGTAAGAAACTTCAACCACAATAGCCCTCTTACCTACTTTATCATAGTCTTTCTGAAGGAATGCCGAAAAAATTATATTACAACCAACCATAGACTTTCATAAATTTACAAAAAAAAATATCGACTATTCGACTAGCTATGGGTTAGTGAATATATTCCTTAAGATAAAAAAGCGTATGCAAACATGCTTTGATGCCAGCACATCCAACACCCAACACTTACTCAAATTTATATACCAAAGGTTTCTAATAATAGCAGTCAATGAGTTGCTAGCAGCAACACGTAATAGCACGCGCTCAAAAAATAGTAAAAAATTTAAATCTGAAAAATTATAAAATCAAACAATAGATGACACTTAATCATAAAAATTATCAGCTAGCTACTTGTCTATCTTAAAAATCTACGCCTCTATTACCGTCGCTGTCTTTTGGCCAGCTAACCCACACACTCCTTCCCTGGAATCTATAAGCGCGCTTTGGTCAAACAGAAATAGATCTCGATCTTGATCGAAAGCATCTTTGCAAAGCTCTAAACCTTGACTTGCAAATCCGTATGCCTTCTCTTCTAAAAGTAAGTAGTCCTAACTTGCTGCTCTCTGTCTGTTAATGTAACTTAGGCATTTTTAAATGGCAGTCTTAACCAGAAAAGCAACATCCGTGCTTTCATGATCATAGCCGCAGCACCAGCTCTTCTCAAAATTGCTGCTCCAGCCCGGTTGTCACCTACCTCTGGTCTACCGCCTTATTCAATACTAACGCCATCTCGGTAGTTACGGTGCTGCAAGTACTTATCGCTTTAATTGCGAATATCCTTTGTACACTAAGCAAGTTCCTAGTCTAGCTAATCTTGCACACTTCCTCTCATATTTTGGCTGTGTACAACATAACCGACTGCACCGTTCCCTCAAATAAGCAAACCACCGCTTTTCTGTAAAAAGCTCACATTAATTGTGCCACCGCTCCAATCCGATAAAAACTTTATTTTGTTTTTCTCTTGTTACAAAACTGTCGTATATGTGACTCTTCACGATTATCACCAATTATCAATTTCTACTGCAAGGTACTGGATGTCATCCTTGTAGTAAAGGCGCTCGCCGTTGAACAAAAACCTACTTGCGTCCTTAAAAATACCACCTCGGTCTTTTTTACGTTGAATCTCAATTTTGCTCTGTATCCCCAGTACGCCGAGCACTTTATGACTTCGTAATTTTAGTATTTTAAACTACACTACTTAAAGTACTAACATTGCGACAAACGAAATTGTATATACTTTCGTATACCAGCTTTCAGTATACCGGTCCGGAGCACAAACTCTCAGGGCACCTCCTCGTCTTCCGTTTTATCTCGCGTTATACTCTCAAAAAATGTTGTACTAGTGTTTCTTTTAACTATTTTCGAATGATTCCGAGCCACCACGCGTTACCGATTGCTCCAGCAATATCTAGCGCTATTAATGCACAATATTTTTGTGCCCCCTGCGCCTTTTACCTTAGATATTGCGGACGTGATCACATCCCTCATAGACTCAATAACACAAAAGCCGTATTCCCGGTCATGAAACCCGTTATTCTGTCGCATTACGTATTCAACATGCGTTGTTATGATCGGGTCTAATGCTTTTTCTACTACCGGTAGCAATCGTATCGGCCTGAAGCCGCTCAGACCGGTTGAATGCTCCTTTAGCGGTTTTGCAATAAAGCGCACTGTTTGAATCTTTCAGCAGCTATAATAAAACGCTCAGATTTATGCACTAATTTTGTCGCTATGTACAGATTTTTGAAACGTTAAAACAATGTCATACATAAAACTGCAGCAGAGTATAGTAAAACGTTAAAATATCAGACTGAGCCTTTTATTCGAAAAAAACTGTCAAGGAAGGCTTATGGAAATTATGCTTTCTCTCGCTACATTAAACTTTCTATCTTATTTAAAAAAATAATCTATACGACGCTGTGGTGGCCTATCGAAATCCAAAAAGTGCGTATCCCCAATTTTGCAAATATTAGCAAAAATTAGAATGTTGGTAGTCAAGAAAATTAAAAATGGATCAAATAAGAATGCCCCCAAAAAAGTGTCCATACTCTCTTACGCGTCGTACAATCCAGCTACGGCGTTTTCTCATTTTTTTTTTATTTTAAAAGCTGAAAAATAGTTGATGACTCATCATTACAATTGGACAGAGACCATTTTTAGCAGCGTATTAGACCAAAATTTTTAAAATATAATACCAAGAGTGTCAAAATTGTCGAAAATTATAACTACATTTACAAAATTGTACTTTGCAAGAGATGGCATTAAATTATAAATAAAAATAATGTACAATTTAAAAATAAATAATTTTCGGTTTTTCAGAAAAAAATTATATTTATTTATTAATTTATTGCGTAACTTCTAATTATTTTTATTCTTATGATTTAAAAAGAAAAATGTTTTATTTTCCTTAATTTTCACTTTCTTGTAGTCAAAATAACTTTTCGATACAGGCATCTTAACTCTAAGCAGATGAATTAATGCAGCTAATTTTCTAATAATTCAGTAACTTTGCAACACCTCGTGTTCTTGTAATTTGCAGTTTACAGCATTTCTGCCTTTATTGCCCATTTCATTCGAAAATTCAATCAGACACTTAAACGATGTTAATCAATCAAACGCAAATCGAATTCTATTTAAAAGTTGTGAATATATCAGCTTATACATGAAAGTTCCTTTCACGTCCAATTGGAAAAGTAAAAAAGCTAATAAAAATAGATTGGTTTACATACCGTTTTCTACAGTTGTCAGGAAATTGCTATATTTGCACTGCTTTAAATTTATATAATGACAATAAATATTTTGACAGTTTATTTTTGCAATAAAAATAATATGAAACTTGATTGTTAATTAGGTTAATCTAGGTTATGCGCTAATTTTTGGAAGAATTTGTTTGTTTTCTCAACAAAATCTCTATTGAGGGTTAAATATTAGGTCTGCAGATTTTTAAACTCCAAAACAGTTAAACAAGAGGATAACATTCCCATTCAACAAGAGTTTTTTATTTGAAAACTATGCTTTCAACTTTAGAAACACAAATAAACCACACACGGACAAGTTTAAACAACAGAATGGACAAGAAGTTATTTCGAAGCCCAGGTGGGACAGCTGTATCCTTTTTGAGATCTATTGTACTTTGGAAGAACGCATAGTTGCTTCAATCTTCAATTTTGTTTAACTCCTTATTCAAGCACTCTAATACATATTGCATTATAGATTTATATTGTTATTTTTTTTTAATTAGTCGATTAGAAAGACTCCTTCACAATCTCAAAAAACAATATATATCATTGTTTTGGTAGTTTCACCACTTGTTGTTCTTCTTCTGATTGTGCTGTATCCTCATTGGACGTTGGCGATCAGTCTGGCCCATCTAATCTTGTTTATCGCAAGATTATATTTCTCTGCCATCCTGATTTTTCTTGGGAATATAATGAGGTAGTTTCCCGTTGCTTTCCTCATCGCAGTGTTACAGCCGGGTGTATCATAATTTGATAGCCACCTATAAGTATATGATGACAAGCCTGTTACCGAAGTCATTCTTCTGCAGCCTTGACTCATTAATGACACAGCTGCTTCCTATGCCATGCTAGTTTTGGTCCGCCCCTGGTATTTCATTTCCCAGGTACCACCCATATCTGGGAGGCATTCCCCTATCCGCCACCTGGGGAGGCGCCCGATGGGGGACTAGCAACCCCACACGGGACTTGTTGTTCACCTCTTTGATATAAGGTACAATAATAGATCCATATTTTTTCCAAGACCACAATTTGAGTATTGTCAAACCATAAATTAATGTTTTTGCACTCTATTTAGACATTTATATAGCGTAAACAACATGTCACTTCATGTTAAAGTTTTGCCGAACCCAGTTTCAAGAGTCAAGCTTGCCAACCTCAGCATTATCAAATGAGGGAGGCGAAAATTAGTTCCTTTATATAAAAAAAGTTGCAGAGGGAAATGAGTAGAAAAAGGCAACGTCTAAAGAAACGCATACTAAATGAAAGATCGATAACCATTGCTAATAATCTTTTTACAAAAACTGTCTGAATCGCCAAAATAAGATTATCTTGCAGCGCCTAACCTTAAACAACAAATTTACGAACTAGCAACTAGTTTGCTTCGGGGAATTATCGAAATGTAAAACAATGCCTAGAACTTTAAATGGAAAAGCTATCCAAATTTAATTGAAATGTTCAAAATAATTGTAACTACAATTGTTTTTTCTTTACTAATATTTGACTATTATAAAAGAGGTGATTACACATTTCGTTAGAAGTATTTCCTTTCGATATCTATGCACTTTTGCCATTGCTCCGGTATTTTCCACAATTGCATCGCAAACCATTCTTTGGGTATAGCATCACTTGTAGGCAACCGAATAAATCTCATTGTTAGAGGAGAATTTCTTATTTCCTACTACCTCTTTCATTGGGTCAAACAGATTGTAGTCACTCAGTACAAAATCTAACAAACATGAAGCGTGAGGCTGCATAGTGTACCCGAGTGTGTAAAGTACAATATGGCGTTACTGAATGTAAAGTCACTTTAGTGGCTCACAGTACCACTCAGTAATATAATCCATTAATAGAGTTTTTCCTGCTCCCAAAAGACAAAAAAAAAGGAAAAACTCTCTTGGCCACAGCATCTTGGCACAAAGTTTTTCAATGTGCTCTCATTCAAGAGACTACCGTTTTCTTTCTGAGGTCTTATGTCAGAACCATAATTTATTTGCTAAAACTAGACTCAAACATTTTGTGCTGCATTTCTACACGTTTCCAAAACAGTCACTCCCCTCCCTTTAAAGAAGCAGCACACGATTGTTTTCTTGCATGATTTTTTGCTTTGGCCATAACTGTACTCGCAGCATTGCACGAATGACTGAATACTTTCGTTTTATAAATTTCAGTAACATCAGCAAATAGAGTTACGTTCCAATCGTTTTTAAACAGCTTAAATATAAAACAGTTCTATATGTACCTAACAAACTCTTTGAAAAACTCTTTATTGTCATTTTATAATTTACATAAATAAATTTTTCAATTGTGTCACTTTTTGCTATAAATTAATTCCATTCGTTTTATAACTTGAACATTATAAACATTTACTTGCTAAATATTTAATTAAAACTAAAAGGTCTTTAGATTTTACTCGGAGAAACCATACGTTTCCAATTTTTTTAAAAGAAAACTAACTTAAATTCAATAAAAGAAACACTTTTGCAGTTCCACAGCACTGTTTTTTAAGGTAACAAGTTGGTAGTACAGGGTTTCTTTATGTGACGCAAACGATAAAAAATTCTTTACAAGATAAAATTCCAATCTTTTTTATTATGATGATGAATAAATGGAGTTCAGTGCGTTATGTTTGCAAAATGATTACCTTCACTAGAGATGATCATTTCAACCCTTTTTCCAAAACTCTCATTTGCTGCTTTTCCGATGTCTGCAGAAATAGCCAGAACCTCTTCTGTGATGCGATTCCCGAATTCGTCGATAGACTGAGGTTTATTTATTTTTAAGATAACCCCATAAGAAGAAATCACATGGCTTTTAATCGGGGGAATTTGGGGACCACTCGTTGCCACTCTTTCCAAAGATTCCTCTGCGGATGTGAAAGATGCCCCGAGTTCGATGGGCAATGGCTCTATCTTGCTAAAACCAGTATTAGTAGACTTGTCTTTTTTCTCTCACAATTTGAACAAATTTTTCGAGAACTTCTGTGCGATAAACTTTTTTATTCACATATTTTGTGAAAAATAGTGGGCCGACACTTTTTCGGTTTAAAAAATTTCCATAATGGGAAATTGCACACTGGATGTAATTCTGGATGTAATCGACAAACTTCGCTCAAATGCCGGTAATTTTGTTTGTTGACATAGCCATCTAGTTAAAAATAGGCCTAATTCTTAAAACGAACGTGTTTTATGCCTAACTATTTGGTCCGAACCATCTCAATGATCACTTTTACAAAAGTGAATCTTTTGCCAATATTGATCTTATACTGAAATAAATTCAATTTCTTGGCAAGGATGGTATGCATAGAGCCTACACTCACACCGAATTGAGTTGAGCATTTAGAGACCGGAGACTCGGCAATGGTCACAGTGACTGGTTTGCCCGTTCTTAATAAATTGTCATCTAGTATACTTCCTGTTTTCTCCAACTTCTTAATCAGCCTATTATAACATAATAAAATAGACAATTTAATTGTCGCGCTAATTTTATCATGGTATTCTTTACCTTACTATTGTAGAGGCAGACAAGATAGTATATTTGTCAAACTTGGCCTTGAAGGCAGTTAGAGCTCCACTAGCACTTCGGCCCCTCTCGTAAAAGGCGGCCACATAGAAGACCATTTCTTCGGTTGAATAACTAGTCCTAGTTGATCCCCTATTTATTGTTGACCTAAAAAAAACTTTAAACATTGGCCTAGCTATAATTAACGTCTATTATAAAATTGACTGAAAAGTTTGGCCATGGCAATAAAAACTCTTTTGCGTGACATAATGAAAGCCCTGTGTCGTAACATAACGTTTTAAAACTACACCCGGATAACAATAAGTTATTTTCAAAAAACCACTTAAAAAGTAAATTTCTCAAAGTTTAGATTGTATGTTAATGAGGAAAAAGATTTCAAAGCTTGTTCTTTAACCACCTAGTAGTACGCGAACAAGATCTATATTGCTGCAAAATTATCCACTTTTTATTTTCCAAATATAAATTGGTATCGATGATTTTGTTGTTTTAAACTCAAACTTACTTAAAATCATACTAAACACAAAGCGTTGCCTTTTTTAAAACTATTTTATTTAGCCACACGTTTTTTCTTTGTTAGTTTCAGAAAGATAAGTCCAATTCATGGGTTGAAACTTAACTGATGAATCGCTGAAAATATTTTGTATCTGCATGTTGTTGAGCTTAGATGGCGTTCAATTTACATTGATTTTTATGTGAATCTTCTACCTGATGGATGTCATACATCATCTATTTTGTTATAATCCATCGTAAACTGAGTAATTTAGTGGTATTTTATATCCTAGAATAGTCTTTCCTTCGTAAATTCTTTAAGGGCTTTTACGCATATAGTGTGACAAGTAATCAAACTCAAACTTGACTCCTTTAACTAACTTAAATCGTAAAATATTTAAAGTATCCATGGTGTTGTTTTAACAACTTAATTTATAAATCGCAACTTTCGCTTAATTCTAAGTAGCCAACTATATTTTTACAGAAGTCTTTGTTCCTAAATGGATGATCGTGACATTATTTGTCAGTATTTGCATGTGATTGAGTAAAATTGGACATATTTATATCAATAATATATCTTTCCATGAAAACCAAAATCTAAACTTATGGTGTCTTTGATACATCAATTTTTGTAAATATACCCATCTGTTAAATAAATTGTTTTAAAACAATATTTTATATGGTCTCAACAATTCAAATTAGGCAGAGAAGATATGGATGATAATAAACGTTCAGGCCAATCAATTGTCACAATGACCAAAAAAATATCGAAAACTGGGTAATTTTGAAAAATCTTTAAGAATATTTATGAAAATGGAACTTTAAATAACCAAGACAGAAATTTGTCGCATTTTAATTAAAAATTGTTTGCTGTAGCTAAATTCAATGTTTATTCCAAATAGATTGATGGATGACCAAAAATTGTACCACATTGACCTTACAAAAACATCATTAGAGACGCTATGGGGAACAAAAAATTTTTAATTACGATTCTAACTGGTGATGAGATGTAAAGTTTTCAATACGATCAAGAAACCAAACGTCAAAGTGGTAGATGGTGGTCACCAGATAAATAAAATACAAAACAATCTCGTTTGGAGAAGCCAAAAATTAAAACAATGCTCGTGGCTTTTACAATTACAAAAAGATTATCGTTCCAAGTGATTAATTTTTAGTCTTGAAACAGAAAGAAAGAAGGAAAGTGAAGAAATAACAGAATTAGAAATGATCATCTATTGATATGGAGTGGGGTTGAAGAATAGGAGCAGACAAGTGCAAAAATAGAATGTATAATACGTAGAGAGACCAAAACTCAATAAACAATTGGGAGGCAGTAACCAAAAGAATACCAAACCGATAGAATATTTACAGTGGAGTTAAACAGATAAATAAACATAGAAACAATAATAGCAGTATATGATGAAAAGATGAAGCAGATGAAAGATCAGAAAACAAAGATAAATTCTGAGAAGATTTAAATACGACAATAGAGGTAGCTAAAGAAGAACAGAGTTTATAGAAGGCACTACAACTATACAACAGTTATAGAGAAACATGAAGAAAACAAAAGAAATAATAATGTAAATAGAATACATATTCAGCAGATTTAATAATAACGAAAGCACACAAAACATGATAAGTATACAAGAAAATAATAGAGAAATCAATTATTAATTACATAATTGTAGAATGAGAAAACAGAAGAAAAATACCAGACTTTGTGGTCAAAAGAAGCTATAAAATAAATGATTAAACCGTTGAAGTTGATATTATTAAGAGTAACATAAATAAGCACATAAAAAACACAATTAAGTGATAAGAGCGTACAAACTAAAAAATAAAAAGTAATAAAGTAAAGGTACAAAGAAGAAATGAGCAAAAAACTTGACAACTCACAAGAAATAACATATAGTACTGATATCGGAACAATGTGGAAAATATTTAAAATAATTATTATAGAGTCAGCACATATTACATGTGGCACAAATAAACAAAATAAATATAAAAAGCAAACATCATGGTGGGCAGAGAAAATTAAACAACAAATAGAAATTAAATCAGATAGATGGAAAGAATATATAAGTAAGAAAACAGAGAGAAGTTATGAGTTATACAAGGAACAAAGAATAAAAGTAAAAAACTTTAGTTAAACAATCGAAACAGAAGCAGTGAGAAGAAATAGAACAAAAGGAACAAAACAAAGAAGATCAAATAGCTTTGGATGAACTAAAAAAAGCTATAAAACATTTGAAGAATGACAAGGCACTAGGTGGCGACAAAATTACACCTGGGAAAAGAGGAACATGGCTACTATTGAAAATGTGCAATGAAGTGTGGAAAGAGGAGCTTATACCAAATTGTTGAAATGGGCCTTCATAAAAGATCGATAATAAAAATTGTAACAATTACAGAAACATAACACTGACAAGCACGAGGATAAAATTATTTGAAAAAATAATTGAAAAATACTAAGAAAACAAATCAAACCAATGCTATCAAAAACTCAAAGTAAATTTCAGAAAAATAGAATGCACTCTAGACCATGTATTTACGCTAGAAGACATTATCAACAGAACTTTAGCAACAAACTAATGTTTATAGAGTATATAAAACCTCGAAGTGATAAATATCGTAGAATATGCATAGACTATGTAGCAATCTTAGCTGAACATAACGAAGAACTGGAGGAAAATAATAAAATATGGAACAAAGTACTAAAAGAGAAGGTAAAGGAAATGATTAAGAAAAAAACAAAATTTTGGTTATATGGAAAAATAGAAAGCCATAAAAATACGAATAGAAGCCAAAAAAATAGAACAAGTGGATAATTTCTAATATTTGAGAATCACAATGGACCAAACAGAAAGACAAAATAAAGAATTAAACAATCGGGTAGAAAAAGCAAATAGAGCATATTATACAATGAGTAAGAGTCTCATAAAGAAGAAAGAGGATCCGTACAGACAAAATTAAAAATGTACAAAACAACTGACATACGGGTGAGAAAAGTGGGTCTTATCAAGAAAAGATAAGAGTAAATTGGGAGTTAAAGGACTAAAAAATTGGAAATAATTATAAATGATCAAATTAGAGCAAACATTTAGTAAAGTCAATAGAAGAATATATAAAACAAAGCCATTTAGGATGGTGGCGACCTTAAAAAGAATGAATAGGGCAATACCGGTAAGAAGAGTATGGGAAAGCAAAACTCATTGGAAGAAAGAAAGACGAAGACCAAAGGAAACCTGAGATAAATATTCTCAAGAAGAAATATAAAACGTGGACAGAGGTAATGGGATTGGCACAGGATATAAATTCAATAGACATTCAACAATTAAGGATGTATAATCTGAACATCATTTCAATTAGCAGAATAAAAGTTTTCACTTTTTGAACGTGCAAATCGTTGTAAGTTCTGCTAAGGGAGAATATTTTGAACAAATAAAATAAATTTTGCCAAAACTTCCTAACTATTTTTGTTTTTAAACCGTCCAGTTATTTTTGGACCAAAGGTACAGAATAGCACCACAAAGTTTTTTTAACTTTTTATCTTTTTGTAAAATAATCTTATTTTTTTAACTAATAAGGGAAGAATAAATAAAGACTTCTCTAAAATTGAAACAAATTTTGAAAAAATAGGCAACCTGCTTGCTTATTTACAAACAAACGCTTTCTAAGAATGCAAAAGAACGCCCAAAAATATTCGCCTAGGAACAGATGTGCCCAGTCATTCAGAGCTGCTGCCGTTTTGCGACCAGCCAGCCGTCAAGGCAGCTCCTAGAAAGGACAGCGCGATCTACCGCTCCAGCAACTCGCCTCGCCTTGCCTAATGACCGCAACACTCCTTTCCAGATAACCCAATCATCCTTGGGGGCGCTGTGCCTGCTGGGCTGCTGGCCGCTGTGCTTCCTCCCGTTCATCCTGGGCGGCAGCAACGAGATGAACCTCTACTGCAAGTACTGCGGGGAGTTCCTGGGGTCGTACGACAGGAAAAGCGGCCGCCTCCGCTCGTCCAACGAGGACGCGGCCAGCGCGAAGGTTCCAAATGTCTGTGCCTGTTCGGAATCGCGCGAGTCCTAGCTTCGCACCATCATCTGAATAGTCTAGTGTGTAGTCTAGTCCGAATTTTAAGAATAATAAACAGTTGTCCTCCGATCGCTTTATTCGCTCAATTTTAATTACAAAATTCAGCCTTACAGTTACGCAAATAAATTAGCAATAAATAATAAATAGTAATAAAGTTATCCTATATACTATTCAGTCTGCTAGAGAGGTAATGCAAGTGCAGCACGCTGCACCCCATCGTGATGATGTTGCCCGTGGCTATCATCATGTGAACGTTCCTGAAGGACTTGTAGACTTTCAAATAGTGCGTATTGTTGGTAAGCACCCCGGCGTCGTGTTTCCCAACTTCCATGCCACTACCTGTGGCTTCTTCATAGACATTTTTCTGTTCCATCAGCTGCAGCAATGGTGGCGTCAGATAAAGTCTAATTACAAGTTCAATTAAGAAGCATGTAATTAGCGTTACATTCTGCAAAATAGTTTAGTGCAGTAATAGCGTAATCAGGTTAGAGCTATTAACTAACCTGAACAGCTACCTGTGGCGATGCAAGCCGCGAGCTATTGTTTAAGGAGAAAATACTTAAAGAGATCATACTGAGAATGGAGTTCACTAGAAAGTATTTGGGAAACAAAATCCGTTGTACTCTTCCGAATGTATGGCGAGGTAGACTGAAGTACAAGGATAATCCAGAGACGAAGCTCATCCATAGTTGCGCCCCAAAATGGGCGCTTACTGATCCAAGATAAATTAAATTTAAAAGCGGCGACAATTCGTTCTGGTTCGTCGTGGATGCATCAGACGGGTACATCAAACACGCTATGGAGCTGACTGCCAACAGCGTTATTAAGTGAGCCGGCTGAGCGGTGCCGAACAATATTCTGCAAGTTACACAAATTGTTATGTCAATAAAGAGATTGATGTTCTACTCACTTGCTCCATTTCGACTGCTGAAAGTTCTGGATGATGTTGGTGCACACGAGTAGAGTCCTCGCAACGACTTTTGTGGACACCGCGAGGGCGTCCGGGTGGATCCCGGCGGCCACACTTAAATCCTCTTCGGCTTCGCGGCTGCATGGGCACCTCGTCCGCTCGAGCACCTTCACAGGCACTTTGGAAACTGTGATATGATTTCCGCCGCACATCTTGGCGTTGAATGACTCGAAGGCGACGCTCGCACCGCTCAACAACTCTGCGCCGCAATGATCTGGACTTTGATTAAATCCGCCACTGGCACCTGCTGGAGGGGGCCTAATGGGCCTGGCGTACCCCTCCAGTTGCGTGCGAATTTGAACCGATCGGGCTACATGAGAAAAGGCACGTGCTCCAGTTCTGATAAAGCACCTACTTGCCAGTCTATAAAAGTGTCTCGCTGATAGTTTTATAGGCTGGTAAGTTATCTAACTGATAACTCTATTTTTATTTACTATCGGATCAATGACTCCTACGATCACGCTATCATTTAAAAAAAATTAATCAAAATAAAATAATTGCTAATTAGTGAAAAAGAATCAACTTTCCCCACATTCATAAGTAGCACTTGAGTAAGTGCGGCTTGTGTGGTAAACCAACATTCAGTTCTTAATTACACTTCAAACCCACAAGTTGTATAATAAGCATTACTTTACCTTAAAACAGATGTTAACATTGGCTAGTGTAAAATAGCTTTATTTAATTAAGGGCTTCCTCTAAATATTGGGCTAATGTTCTACCACCTTATGGCAAAATTAAAATAAAGGTAAATTTTTATTTAATTATTGCTGTATTATATAATAAATAGTTTTTTTAATTTATTGTCCAAATTACATTTTTTTAAATATTCCAAATATTCCAATTCATTTGTACAACCAATTTTCATCTACAGAACCTCTTACGATTAGTCAGCTCATTATTTCAAGTGGATAAAGTGGTGTGTACGTTTGCTTTTCTTCGTCGGGTGCTATCACACATTAGTGATGTTGATGACCCATTTATCATATTGATCTAGAGACCGTAAATAAGTATTGTACTCCTCGTTCGCTCCAAGTATGCAAGTTTCGCAACCTTACCATTACTCTTTGTCCAACTTCGTGCCTTCCCTTAATTTTCTCATCATTGTCAGACCAAGTATTTGGTTTTTCACTCCTTATGGCATGCTCTAAATATTCTGCCTTTTTCTTTTTATTGTGGAAAATTTCTATCGATCTTTATTTATTCTGTTAAGCATCTCTCCATTTGTAATCCTGTCAGACCAGGAGATGCAACACATTCTGAAGTACATCCACATTTCGAAAGCCTCTAGTCTGGTAATTATATTGAATTTAAGACTAGTCAATATCTTACAGTAACACAGGCAATACGTAATATTTAACAGCTTCGTCTGAGATGAGTATTTAAGGTTTTTATTTCTATAAAGTTGTTTCTTGACATCTCTGTTCCGGTTTTTATTTCTTTGTCGGGGTCCTACTTGTCATTTAAGTTGCCGATGACTTCATGGCGAAATCAGAGGTTTCTGGCTCCAACTCCCAACTCTTGATCTGATGTGGATAGTGGATGGTCGTAAAGTTTCACGGAGGAATCAAGATCTTTGGACCTTGATCGACCTCATAATTGTATATGCCACGGGCGGTAGCGTTTTCATGGCTTTGATTACTGGAATATAGATCGTATGCTGGCTGGAAAAGAAACATCTGTATCTTTGAAATGTCGGCATTAATAAAAATCATAACTACTCACAAACAGTAAGACCCGATATGGAGGTCAGTCCCACACTTATTATGGTCTTATACAAAAGCAGTTTGTTGTTGATGGATTAATCGGCTCTCGCAGTGAAGATGGAGCTGAGTATTGATTTTGCTGCTTTTGCTTTTGAGACCGTCCTGTCAGTATTCTGTTCAAAATTACGAGGTAAGGGGTTTCTTCCTTCCAAGGTATTTTTCTTCGAAAGATCCTAGAGTTGCCAGGTCGTCTCGTTGGTGAAGTAGTGTTCTCATGGAGAATAGGACCGCCAAACTCTTCTCTATGTTGATGTCTATTCTCCATTTGTCACACCATTGTTTTAATAAATCCAGTTTCTCTTGGAGTCTTTTAGAAACAAACGATGTCCGTAGCGAGCTGCGCAGCACCGCCGTTTTATTCGTACTGGACCAGTGTGGTGAAGGGTGGCATGTCCCGTACATAGATCTTATAGAGCATCAAGGACAAAGTCGCCTCTCCGATAAACTTGAGCCACCGAACTTGATGTGCAACTTCCTTCCGGAGGAGAAGAACCGAACAATCTTAAACCATAATGCCACATCTTAACGAAGGTCTTGGCCGCGTTTAGGGAGACTACACCGGTGGTTTCCTTCTTGGTATAGCCCTTGGTGATGCGTTCCACCACACGGAGGAGCTGGAGAGTAATATGGTTTCCGAAACGAAAGCTGAACTTGTTTCTCCACGGTCAATAGGAGACTTATCGGCTGATAATCCTGAGAAAAGATCCCTGACTTTTTAGGATTGGGGAGCATTTGTCATTTAATTGGCAATCAAGGTATTCATAGTTTAAAACTTGAAATGTAATGCGACTTTGGTTCTGAGGAGTCTTGCTTTGGTTTTTTTTATATTGATCTTTAGACCAATATTGGTAAATTTCTTACTGACTTTGTTGAGAAGATATTCCAAACCTTTAGTATTGTATGCTAAAGCCATATCATCAGCATATCTAATGCAATTTATGTTCCACCTGGTATTTTAATTTCTTTTTTCACATCTGCTAAAGCTTTTCTCGCCATATATTTTGTGTATAAATAATGTTGGTGATTGTATGCAACCTTATTGTATACCACTGTTAATCGGGTATTTGGAATTGTTTATTCTTCTTTCTCTCTCTTTGCATTCAATTCCCATACTCTATAATATCTGTATAAGTTTCCAGTGAATGGCTTTGTTAAATACCTTTTCAGCATTTATAAAGCATATGAGGTGGTCTGAAAAATTCCCGAACTAACAATTAAAACAATTCATAATTTTTTAAATTTAATTTCAAACATCATTCCAGAAACTAAAATACATATTCCCATCTATGCTTCAGCATTATTATCCCATATCGACAATAATTCTTCTCAAGGTTTGAAAAACACTTATTTACGGTTGCAACTGCCACTTCATTAGAAGAAAATCGTTAACCGGCAAGGAAGAGTTTTAATTCCAAAAAAATATAGTCAAATCTCAATTTTTTTCATTGCTAAAGCACTTTTGTAGGCAGGTACATTATCTTGAGAAAGGTGATTTTCTCTTCTGAAAACTGAACAAATCTTTTTGGACGTTGTTAAAATGTTTGCATAATATTTCCCAGTTATTATTTTACCATATTCCAGGTAACTTTAGCATTCCAAAAGATTAATACAAAAATCTTTCCTGCGAATGGAACAAACTTTATCGTCTTTAGAACTGAACAACTTACTTCAATCCACTGTTTTAATTGTTATTTTTATTCCGGTGTGTATAGTGAATCCAGGTTTCATCCATGGTAGTAAATCGACAAACAAAATTAATTTTATTATAACTGTTTGAAATTGTCATGCGAATACATTTGTATTCTTTTGTAAACAATGCGACACCTATCTTGCACAAAGTTTTTTCGTGTATAATTCTCCATGAAAAAAATGTACTACTTACCTTTTTGAAATCCTTACAGCTTCAAGAATTTCACCTCCCTTAATTCGTTGGCCATCCAATACCATATCGTGTATCATCTTGAAGACTGAAACGACCATGTTTAAAACTCGGCGGTCTATTTTTTAAATGTTGAATACCAAGGAAAATACTTCTCATAAACTTTGTATGAATTTATTTTAGCGTTAAATCTTTTTACATAAAATTCAATATGTGCACAATATTCACTTTTTTAGTAAACCAAATATTTCTGAAGCAGAACTTACATGCCATGCAGCGCTTTCCTGGTGGCCATTTCGCCTCGAAAACCGAACTGTATTTCGCTGAGTGATGATTTACTCATAATGTAAATCCTGTTGTGGATAATTTTTAAAAATATCTTTAACTCTTGACTTGTTAAACTAATTAAATTGTAATTACTGCAATTCAGCATTATACATTTTATTAAGAAGTTTTGTTAGTACCGTAATTCCTTTTTCCCTATTAACTTTGATGATTTCTATACATATTTTATGTGAACCGGGGCTTTTCCAGTGTTAATAAGTGTTAGTCTAATTTAATTTATGTCTTATTCCCAAACAATTCCTTAACAGTTCGTTAGACCCTAGATCCTTCGTCTATCCCGAGAACTGGCTGTCTTTTCGCAATGAACTAACGATATATAAGACAATTCTCCGCCCGACATGATGGCTCCGCTGCGAAGACACGCATCAATAAGGTAACTCAAAATCGGTCCCTTAGGTAAATCTTTGATGCTCCCTGGTATAACAGAAACACGATACTAGACCGCGATGCCGACATGCCAACCATCCAGAAGTATATTTCCCAGTGTGCTCAAAACTTATTCTTCAGCGTTTATCCCTATCATCTATGACTTCTATGAAAAGGAAGGGACTTAGAGCTTGAAACCTTCCAAAGCCACCAGCTCGATCCTTTTATAAACATTTACTTCAAGATACGTTTTAACACTTTGAGTACTACTTATTTATTAGAACAAAATCTATTTGATTTAGCGCAATGTTTGCTCGGTTATCTTACGGTGACTTCCATCTATATAGGGCACGAGTTGGGAGTTGAAGTAAAGTATTAGTAATCACACATTTCGTTCCCTGGCAAAATTCCACAAGACGATCTCCTCTTTAATTTTTTGCTCCCAGTCTAAATGCTCCAACTACTTCTTATACTAATCCATTTCTTACTGCAGCATTAAAATCACCCATTATTATGTTAATTGTAGTACTCACCTAGATCATTATAGAAGCTTCTTTCTTTTAATTTCTTTAGAATCATCTTATCTATTCATTAATAACCGACTTACTTATGTCTCCGGAGACTATAATATCGACTCCATTTTTGTAATGTGCATCATTGTTTCTATAATAATATATGGATGCTTTATTTATTTCAGATTAAATTATCATGTTTTACAAATTTCTAATTTATTCATCTCAATTATCGTGTTACGTACTTTTATTGTTTCGTATAGATGTCAAATATTCAATATTACAATTTTTAGTATACTCTTCATTATGTTAAACCTCGAGATTATTTGCATTCTTGTCCCTTTAAAGGGTCGTTGTTGTTCGGAGCCATTGTTAGATTCACTTGTTATGATGATGGAATAATGAAATGATAAGCGGTATTCATAGGAAAATAAAACAGTAGTTTTCTCTTACTTTTCGTTCCACAGATCTGGTGCCGTTGTAATTTTCATAACTATGCCACCAGCTATTTATCATCAGATCTAAAGAAGTCGTTCTCAGTACCCCTAATGCAGTACTGATACCACTGCTGCCCACCATCAGAAAAACAACGCGTGATTTGCAATTGCTTTCCATGTTGCTAATTTTGGTCCACTACGATTACTTTATTTCTACATTATCCGCCATATCTGGTGAATATCTCCATATGGGGGATGCAGTAATCCCACACGGAACGTTTGTTCTAAACAAATTAATTTTTTAAAATGCATTATAATATGCTATTGCAAGTTGAGGCTCAGTTGCTAAAGTGAAACGAGTAGTGTTTTACAACAAGAGTTGTTTTTGCAAAGAGATTTGAAGCGGTGTTCCTGTGTAGCCATTCCATAAGCCCACGAATGAGTATTGCAGCGGCAGCGCATTACCTGCGTCAGTCTTCTGATGTTAGGGGAGGGTGATTAAAATAATACCAAGAAACAAAATTTGCAGATGGGTTGTCCAATCGAGAAATGATAAAAAACTTTGTTGGTTATTTGAAAAAATTTTGATCTTACTTCACAAGAGATATGATAATAAGATCTTTAAAAATTCGCAACAATACATGACAAAGTACTATCATTAAACCCTTAATATATTGCTAGTATTTGTTATAGTTCACTCGAAAATGGTATGGAGCCGATAATGAAGTGCGTTTATTACAGGAACATAACTACTCTAAGCATTGCAACCGACTTGAAAAGAAGAAAATGAAATCGGTAGACTGGATTGACCCTCACAATTTTTCAACGTCAATCTAATCAAATATTTCTAATCTTACATTAAAACAAAGGTAAGGGGTAAACATGTATTAATTATCAGAAAATTATCTTAACTAATTCGGCTAACTTACTTTCTTCTTCTCACTCTAGACCTAATAGTCAGTAAACGTAATTGTTGCGAAAATGTGATACTGAGTAATAATGGTAATTGGATACCCTATTAAGAAAGTGTGTAGTAACGTTCTGTAAGTACTTTTATGATTTTTTTTGCTTTATTTCTCAAATTAAAAGCTTTCTTAAATCGGTTAAAAAATTGTTCATTACCTTTGTTATTAATCCATTTCCCTTTTTTTTGACAGTTTTGAAAAAAGTTTTTTTGATCGTTTAACAAATGTTTTAAAGCTTTTTTTACTTGAATTTAGTGTTTACTTTTGATGCCACTTTAGCACCAAATTTGCTTTCTCAAAGCTTAATAATTATTTTAAACCAAATGAGACGACATTCACAAATATGAATGTTTTTAAGATACCATGCTTTAATGTACAGTATATTTTACATTCAAAAAATGGCTTTAATTTATGAGTATGCACAAACACATTTCTAAATATAGTTCAGTCATAAAACTTTATGCAGTTTTTATTGCATGATATTTCAGGTGTGTTACTTAACAACAGCACGATAGAAAACAATAATTTTGTATTAACATTAAAATTCAATGCTGAATTGATAAAGCGAATGAAACTGAAAGTATGAAGTTAACAAAAATCTTCTACATACATATAAACAATTTTAACAACTGTATTACTTAGAAACACAGTTGCTATTTTATTATGAACCAAAAGTAAAAATCGTGAACTATTGCGCTACAAACTTAGCCTTTTTCTATAGTTAAGCTGAGCTTTTGACTATACATAGCTCAAATATAAAAAACACGCAAAACGCAAAATACGCACAGAAAGTCACCTACCATTTGTTATTCTGCATATTCATTTATTGTTAAAGTATACATGCAAAATCACCAAATCCACCGAAATTATAATTATTAAAAGATTCAATGTGCATATATTTTGTCAAAAAAATTCAAAAGGCAAACAAGGTAAAAATAAATATACAGGTTGTAATTAGAGAGAGATACAAAAATAAAACAGAAAAGAAAAATGTAAAAGTAGTAGAAAAGTAGAACTAAAACGAAAAATTTAAAATAAGAACCAATATTTTTCAAAATAATACAATAAAAGAAACGGAAAAACAAAACTGTACACAAAAAAGCACAATTATTAATAATTTAATGACCACTATAAACGGATTATGTGTATAATAATAGAATAAATAAATAAGTACATTTTTATAGCCAAACGATTATAGAAATGCGTGAGAAAAGTAAAAATTGTACAATAAACAATAAAACAAATAATAAAAGCGGCAACATACAAGCAAACATGAAATCAAAATAAATACAAATAATATAAATAGCAATAATTAAAAAAAAAAAATTATCCGAACCAGGACATACTTTAAACCGAAAGAATTAATATTAAAACAAATCATATAGATACTATATCATACCACAAAATAAAAATAAAAATTGTAGTGAATATGAGCATTAGGTGTTTGGCTTTGACTGTCATTATTTAGCTTCTATTGAAACTTGTGGTTTCAATTAAATTACACCACTTTCTAATATATTTGCTAAACTTATCCGTTTCATTCTAGATTTTTTTTATTTTATAGTATATGCCCAATCAATCTCCATTTCCTCTTCTTAATTTTAATTGAACTTCTAATATGATCTCTGCTTCTCTTTGTTCGCAATCATATCCAATTAAAAACCCGTTAGTGATTTCGTCAGTGCTGATTTACAATTTAGTTAAAATTTTTTAATTTTATAATTATTTTACGTGTTTAACTCTAGTAGATAAAAATTAACTTCAGTTAACTTCAGTCTGATCTTCTTAAATACGTTGCATTTTTTGGGTATTTCATCTTCTTACTCGATTCGCTTTGTGTACCCCCATTTAAATATTTAATATTTTAATAACGTAAGCTAGAAAAAAATTTCTGTTTGACCCTTTCAATTGTGTGCAATTTTGCACCGTTATAATCATACATAACTAACGAAACCGGAAATGATAAAAATATTTAAAATAATCAAACAAAACTCAAAATCATAATTGTATTTAAAACACATTGGCTGGAAGGCATCCAGCTGACAAGCAATAACTAAACTCAAAACTCCTCTTTCTTACAGTTAAAAAGTTAAAAGCCAATTTATATAAAACTACCCCAAATTTCTGTTGTCCACAGAAGCTACTGAGCATTTGCTCTGGAAAACAACTGCATATTTAAAGCATGCACAACTATTATAAAACACCTTTTCGTATTGATAATAGCTTTTGCTCCAGAATCACAAATGAAGACGAGAACAAAATTCAATAGTTTCTTAAAGTCCCTTTCTTGTCTATGAAGTAGTTCACTTTAACCAAAATCGCAACTAATAATAATAAGGTTTAATAATTTACTAACGCAATATTAAGATTATGCTTCACACCTCTTTCAATGAAAAGTTTCCACAATTATTACTACCTCTAAACCGAGAAAGCCTAAAGAAAATCTTAAGATCTCTTAGTTTATTGCTGATACTATCGAAAATAATTGATAAAATTTGCCTCATGGATAACAATATAATTTCTGATCGCAAACAACCGCCATCCTTGAACACATTCATAAAATCGTTGACATTGTATTTTGAAAAAAAGTTAGTATTTAGCAGTATTTTTAGATGTAACAAATTTCTGATAAAGTCTGACAAGGCTTGCTTTACAAACTCAAAAGTATACTTCTACTGCTACCTACTTATGAAATCATACCTTGGTGGCAGGCATTTTCTAGTCAAATGTAATGAATACTATATTTCCCATCAGCTTTGGTGTCTCTCAGAGCCAATATTATTTATCCTGTACACAGCAGATCTTTCTACCCTCAAATATACCAATTTTAACAACATATCCTAATCCACAAAAAGCACTGCAAAATCTTAAATCTCACTTGAATATTCTACAAAGATGATTCAAGAAGTGACCCATTAAATTTAATGATAATTTTTGAAAACAAGGTCTTACTTTACAAATTCATCCTTAACCCAATGTAGTTTTATGGTACACAATCATAGACTCTAAAACATCAACACCCTAAGACCTGTCCAAGAATTTGAAAGCCATAGTCAACGCCGCATTGTATGTACCGAATAATACAATCTTGATATCCCCACAATGACAGATTTGCTACCCAACCCAATTCGCTTGTTAAGTGCATTATGTAAAGCAATGAATAATGCAATGAAACCGTTTTGTGTAATTGTGTGTTAGTTTAAGTACCAGAGCAAACTAATTGTTTATTGTACTATAAGGAACTTATTGAATTCTTTCCTTAAAGTTGGACATGTACGATTTACTAAATGTCATTATATGGCAGATTGTAAAGCCTTCAAATTAAAAAAAAACAATAATAACAATTTTACATTAAATCTATAAAAATGAGGAGCCTCCATAAACAAAAAAAATGAAAGCTAACATACATATAATAAATTCACAAAAATTAAACTCGTTTGTTTTAATTTTTTCCTTGAAATAGTAGTAATTCAAATGTACTAACAAATTGACTAGATGGTTCAAATTTACCCTTAACATATATACTGCTACATAAATGACTTTTTTAACATTTAGCTGTGGCATTTCAAATCAGACGTAAAAGGTTACGCACCACAAGTTCAATTATGAGCATAAAAGAAATCTAATTTTGCCGTCAATTAAATTCGTCAGGTGTTCAACCAACGCTACTTCATTAACTTCTGACCCGTCCTGCGGCATCTTTTTAAAATGTTGTAAATTATTGTGTAATAGCAAAACCTTTGCAAAAGTTAACACTACCTACTTGCGCAATAGAAATGATTTTATCAACGTCTTATACAACTGTTTTATTTGCTTTTTATTACATTATATTTACTAGTAACCTTCTTCTGATAGATAAGTGAATTTGTATATCACTATCGATTATGTAAAAATTAATTTAAACAATAAGTAATGATAAAAATATTTCACCCGTGCCTGAAGAAATACAAAAGTAAGAAGATAAAATAAACTAGAATATAATAAATAAAAATTAGATAGTATATTGATGTACAATTATCCGCTATTTTATAGAGACATTTTATTAAAAAAAAATTACGATGACCAAGACTGTTAATTCGTGAAGCAAAGAATCTCTGGTTCTTAAAATCAATCCACGTCTTGACCTAGGCGAGCAACACACCTAAATCATTTATAGATTTTTTGCACTTGTCGGTCAAAGCCTCGGTGAAACAGTAAGGTGGATAAAAACAGATCCCGACTATTACTAGCTATGGATTCGATCGCCCAAACTTCGATATGGAGGCAACTGTTATGGCGGTGAGAGACAATGTGTTTTTTTGTGCAGTCTTTTGGTTTCAATAAGAGTATAAAAGATCAAGCTAGGCCACAAATCATCATTATTAAATTCGGCTTGCCTTTTGCTCCTTCTATCCGAGATAGATTTTGCTAATTGGAACACACGTGCGCGACGACTATGATTGGCCTACAGTACGCTTACAATTCGGTAATTTATCTCGGTCATTTATCCGAAGTTGACGTAAGTAAGTGACTTAAGTGTTCGAGTGATTTGCAAGAAAGTGGATACTACAGCCGCCGAAGCACCAGGCAGTTGCATTATTGAGAGAGCAAATCGATTCAATCTGAGTCAATCAGCTGTTGAGAGTGTGATATCGGTACTGAGAAACCGGTAGCTACGTCCGCCGACAAGGAGGCTGCCGTAGACGTGTTACAACGGAGAGAGACGATTGATTTCTCGTCCCAATATCCCTTAGAAATCGACATATAACTGGCATTGACCTCAAGCAAGAACTGAGTGCAGTCATATGTGTGGTTACCAGTACTTGGACAGTAAGAAGAAAAAAAAAAAAACAAGATACGGGTCCCAAGCTGACTGCAGTCAAAAAGCAAAGAAGACTGAAATTTTCCCCAAACACCTCGTTTGGGAGCTCGGCCATTGAAGTCAAATATTATCCACCGACGAGTCCAGGATGTACCTACATGGCAACCATAGGAATGTTAGGTCTATAGAAGCCAGGGGAATTGCTGTATTTAAGAAACTGTCGCATATGGAGGTGGCTTTTACATGTTCTGGGCGGGCATTTTCATGCATGGAAAAACTGAGTTGGTTTTCGAGGCCTAGTGGAGGACGCGAATGAGCTAACCGCTACGTCAAGAACATTCTGGAGGAACGTGTTGTTCCGTTTGCGGGATTTGTTTGTGAGAACTTTATGCTAATGCATGACAATATATGATGCCACACCACGTGAGTGACCATTACCTACCTGTCTGACGTCGATATACCGAAAATAGACTGGCTTCCCTGTAATCCAGACTTGAATCCAATTGAGCATCTTTGCGATGAAGCAGAGTCCGGACTAGAAATCTTGCACCAGGGAGCTTAATCAATCCCTCAAGACAGCATAGGAAAAGTCATCCGAATCTATGCGTAATCGCTTGGAAAATGCAATTAGAAGTAGAGGTGGCAACATCATGTATTGAAAAAATTATTAAATTAATTTCTTTCAAGTCTTTTGTGTTACACAAATTTTTAGTTCCATGACTTTGTCAGAACAGGGCGGATTCCAATCAAAGTAGTATCGGTTGAAACCACAGTTTTTCAGCTTTCAGTATACTGAACTTGACTTGAAATGCTGTCGTAGTAGATACACATTCTCTTAAAACTCGAGCGTATTGCTGAGTCAATAGTTTTGCTCTCAAGTGTACATAAAATTATAAGGAAGAGTTTACTAGGTTTTAGAAGCGCATTGTCACTTAACAAAAAAATTAATTTACTTTGTTAGGCATAATTGTAATCCAATGCCAATTGCTCAACAAGGTTGTCTTAGTAAAAAATTCTGAGCTGAGTTTGGAAGAATATTGATGGCATTGTGTACTTTTAATTAGATTAAAATAGCAAGTCGGAAATGCCGAGCTTTGTAGAGAGCAACTGGTAGATTTTTCCGAGGCTTTAAATCAACCGCAAATGACCTCTTCTTCATCATGACAACGCGCCCGCTCATCTTGTCACAAATAACGGGGACAAAATAAGCATCCAGCTTATAGCCCTGGTATCGTGCTTTTCGATTGCAGACGGTTTTGATCTATGGCGCGCTTTTTACGAAGAAAAAAAATAATCAGAACCCTAAAAGTTTTCCTAGATTATAACCAAACTTTAATAGGTGTAAAGGTGCCTAATTTAGAAACTAAACTATATCTAGTCAACAAAGGATAGACCATGATCAGCAATCAGCGGCACTCCTCAATAGATAATTAACAATAAAGTGTTTTGTATAAAAGAGCGTCGTTGTTATCCTCAATTTTAACGCCAAGTCACCAGAGTGGACAAAAGAAATCACAGACAAAAAATTGTGTTTAGTAAATGGATAGTGTAATATAACACAATGTTGCTAAACCTTACAAACGTTTCTGTCTTTGCCAGTGAAGATACAACTTCTACTGTACATTTATGATTCTGCAATGAGCAATTTACAAAGAAATTGTTTAAATGGGAAGAATAAGCAAAATAAGAACTTCAGCAATCACACAAACACACCCTTTAAACTAACACACATATTAAAGCTTATGGGGAATGGGAAACAATGAAGAAATATTTAATCCAAACATTAAACGAATGGATTAACACTCGGGATTAAAGAGTTACATTTGACACTGACATGTAAGAAAAGTATACTAAAGATGCGGTTCAAGCCACGCTTGTGGTGTTAACAGAAACAAATACATACGTTCTAAGCAAGTTTAGAGCAAACGACAGACGTGTGACCTGAAGCCCAACTATATCAACAAATTTATTATATATAAATAGTTTTATCATTATTTCTATCTCGTATCACACAAGCATGAACCATAATTGACGAAAATGAAAAATAAATCTCTTTGTTCGCGAAAGAAGATATTGAGTTAGTTATTAAAAACATTCTATAAAAGAAAACTACGGGTTCTGACAATATAACTCCAGTGGCAAAATATATGTCTGTATGTTGAGAACAATTGTTGTCCACGTTACACAGTGTGTTATTATACCGGATTTTTCTTAGACGATAGAAGACAATCAAGTTGGTACTCACAAAAAAATCAAATCGGTAATAATGTTACCATAAATTGCCGGGCACTTAACCTAATATATATATTTGTAAAATTTCTAAACAACTGCTTCTAAAAAAATTTCAGTTTGAGTTTAATCCTTTTTGCATACGCCGATTTGGTTTTAATAATAAGAAAGATTTGCTATTGTCGCATTGCACTTCAACAGGGCCAGGGCAGTGGCCTAGATAATCCTGATCACATTTAACATTAAAAATACTTTTAACAGCATTCCACAGTCAAGTATTATTCAAAAACTTGAGCTAAAGGATAATGATCATTGATAATTATATTAGCAAGAAGATTCTCATTACACTGGAAGAATAGAAGTTACATATGACTTCCACAAGGATCTAGACTGGGGCCCTTCCTGTAAAACTTGGTATTCATGATGTGTTGAGCTTAGTTATCCTGCAAAGTACAAAAATTATTAGCTATGCCTATGATGGAGCAGTCTTAGTTACTGTAAAAGCTATAAAATAAATTACAATCTAAAGTGAGGGGACTCTGCGAGCTCTAGAAGCTTTGAAAGCTCTGCGATTATAACATCTAATCAATTTAATCGAATATAAAACCAATAGTCCACAATAACTAACCACGTGTTAGGATATAATCATTAAGGACAACGTCCACAAAACGAGTCACATTAGGCGAAAACTCCAGTTTACATTCACATCGAGTTTTTTTTGAGTTGAAATAAAATATTATTTGAGGAAAAGACAAATAAAGCCAAAAACTAATTTACGATTACCAGAGAACATAACCGTAATATGATTGATGATGAATTTTTTGGTTCCTTAGTATAAAAAAAAATTAACTTGAGAAATATGTGGTTTCAGCATGATGGTGCTATATGCCACACGGTGAGAAAGATGCATGCTAAAAATTACATTTCCAGAACATTTAATCTTTCGTTTAGAAGATAAGACTTTAACCCCCCCATTACCAAATTTAACTGCTCCTAACGTTATTCTGTAGTCTGTACAGCTTTCAGAAATAAACTTTTGTCAGATGTTATATTCAAAAATAAGACTTTAAATAAACAATCAGGCAAAAAAATTAAGAAATAAATCAATTATTTATATGCATGTAATTCATCCTGAATATGATTTACAACTGCACGGCACATTTTGAATATTTGAACCCTCATTTTCTCATGATAAATCCAAATCACAATCAGCCTCTTGTGCAAACAAGAATTTAATAATAACTCGCCGTTTCTGAAGGAAATTGAGAAAAAACCCAACTTGGATGGCTGATAAATTATAAAAGTATAAATCAAAAAATGAGTAAAAAATATTGGTTTTGATTCGTTGGATAAATAACAGTAGAAGAATCGATAAATAATTAAAATAAGGGCAACAAATATTCGAGGCTCACTGTTGATGCAAAAAAGTAAAAAACAAGAATTAAAAATGTAAAGCAAAAAGAAACTAATATTAAACTAAACCGGGCCAAAATTTGGAATTCAATTCAAAAAGCCCGACAGATTTTTACACAGCAAAAAATGGCCTGTCGAGCTTTCACTGAACACGTCAATGTCAAGGACTTTCCTAACAACGCTTTTGCGTCACGGGTAATCCTACCAACGCAACCCGACCGCTCGGTTTGCGTGTGGGTGTGCAGTTAATACCCTAGCGAGCCCTACCGTTATTGGAAAGAGCGTAAACCAATAAAAAATAACGGAACGAGGTGAATTGCGAAATCTGCAAGCCGGTGTATGTGCAGAACCGCACGTAGGCTCTTCGGGACTTATCAAATCTGTTCCTGCTGGCTGCAAATCGTTGACCTCGCGGCCGGCACCAAGCGCGAATGCCTCGCATTCCGGGGTTATATAATGGCGCCTAATGGCTCGACATCCGCGAAAAGCATTTTACTGCCAATTTGCATCGCCCAAATTAGAATCGAACTAATCAGCAGGCATCATTTTGTAGTTTCCAGTCGCTTAAATGTCATGCTAATCTGAAACAGTGTCAGTTACAAGGCAGGTTCGACTTTCATCGTGAAGTGCTTTTTTAACTGCAGTTTAACTAGAAATATTAAAAGCTTAATATCCTTGATTAAAAAAAATAGACACAGCGGTACTGAAGAATTTCGTTTCTGTTCTAGTTTTTCATCGGTCGTCTAGAATGGTTCAGTTGTGAATTCCTTAAGTTCTACAAAACCCTACTTCCGTTAAGGTAATTTCGAAGCTAGGGCAAGAGTCCTCTGGAACCTGTACTATTAAAACCAACCACAATTAAAACTATACTTGCTGCTTATTAAAGTGATAGGAAATATATTTTAGTACTCTGTAAAGGAACTACTTTTTGGGTACCAAAGGAAAACCTATCTTTTGCCCTTTTTGACTAAACTTTTCCAATTGAACAATATATTAATACACATCGCTCAATGCCATGTCAAGATCAGACAGATTTGAAAAAAAAATCAAAATTCAACTGAAAAAATCGCATTATCTAAAATCATAAAATTACGCTTTAAACATAATCTAGTAACTTCGCTTGCATTGTCTCTAGGGACAACTTTGTCGGTTCTAAATATGGATAAAGGAGGAGGGTTGTGGCGTTAGGATTTATCAACATAACACATGTAAAGAAACTGAATGCTAAACACCGAAAAGCAGAATAAAAAATCAAAAACAATGAAAATAACTCCGAGGGGTAATAGACACCTTCAAGAAGAAAACCCCATAGGATATAGGGGAATTCTGCTCTAAGTGATTTAGCAAAACATAGCCAAGACAAAAAAAGAAAAAGAAAGAGAAAGAAGACCTAAAAGAGAGATTAATTTTTGAAACGTAGAATATCCAAGGTTGGAGAACCAAAACACCAAGGCTGTACAAGAATAAAAAAGAGAATATTGATATTTTAGTCATAAGCGAAACTAAATAGAAAGAAACCGATATAGAAGATATAACTGATAAATTATACTGTTGGGGCAGAATCAACAAGGAAAAGAAAGCACAAGTAGGTATGTTAATCAATAGATAGTAACATCCTGGGAATCCATTGATAAACGACTAATAAAAATAGATTTAAAAGCCTTCGGAAGAAATATATCATCGGACAAAGAGAACTTTTTTGAAGCACTGAAAGAACAAATTAAAAAAATAAAAAATAATCAAGAAGTAATTCTAACACCTGCACGGAAGAACAGAAGTGAAAACAAACGATAGAACACTAGAACGGTTTGAAGTAGTATCGTTAATGACAATAGAGAAAGACTAATTGAACTCTGTAAATCAAAAGAGCTTAAGATAACCAACAGATTCTACAAACATGAGGACATCTATAAATATACATGGATACAAACAATACAAAACATTGGGTCCATCATACACCACATCATAGTTAAAGTTAACATGACTCTTAAAATAAAAGTTGTGAGGGTTAAGGGGGTGCTGAATATAATGCACATCATAGGCTTCTGACATCACATATAGAATTTCCACAGCACAATAACGCGAGAGGAATAAACGCGGAAAAGAAGCAAAGAAAAGAAAACTAAAACCGGAAGCCAAAGAAAAAAACTAAAAATTCAACTTTTTAATGACAAAACAATTAAGGAATTGTATAAAAGAAGATTGGATGACAAAGTAATTGAATTTCGCTACGATAGTCTGGAAGAAAAAATCAACATATTAAGAATAGCATCAAAGAGGCAGCTTTGAAAGCCCTAAGAGAAGAGAAAACCCATTACAAAAAAACATATACGAACGCAGAAGAAGATCCTGAATACAAAGCAAACAAACAAAAAAAAAACAAAGAAAACAAAAGACTTGTAAACAAATAAAAGAATGATAAATAGTAAAGAACATGTCAGAACATAGAACAATATATCGGGGCTACAAGAAGTACAGAATCGTGGAAGGCAATTAGGGCATTAAAAACAAATACAAGAGAAAAAGCACATATATAATTCATAAAATAAATTATCGACAGCTATTGACAGAGAACAGATCACAATTTTTACAAAGAAATAATGACACAATAGGAAATAACGGCGAACCTGTACAAATAGAACTACACATTGAAAAATTTAAACAAATAGTAAAAACATTGAAAAACAAGAAGTCGGCGGGATCAAGAGGAATAACAAACGAAATAATTATGTATGGTTCAGAGAAGCTCTACAAAATGTTGACAAACATGTTTAGGTGGGCTATAACTGGAGAAGAACTACCAGAGGATGCCAAAAGCCTACATAATTTCCATCTTTAAAAAGGGTGATCGCAGAAGGTGTCCCAACTACAGAGGTATTAACATAATTTCGATCATGGAAAGATTATATGGAAAAGTTATCAAAAAGAAAATAGAAAACAACACATACAAGATAAAATAGGAGACAACCAAGCAGGCTTACAGCAGAAAAATTATATTTCAATCACATGTGCACATTAAGGCAGTTAACGGAGACACATAAAGCTAAGAATAGAAGAGTCCACATGGGTCTTGTAGACATCACAAAAGCTCATTGCCCAAAACAGAACTGTGGAAAGCGATGGAAAAAATTGGAATACATAAAGAATTGATTAAAGCCATGGAAAACCTTTACAAAAGCAATATGCTAACGATCAAATGGGGACACAAATTAGGCAGAAACTTTCAAACAACAATAGGGTCTACTCCAATGATGCTTAACGTCAGCTTTATTATTCAAACTTTATCTAAAACACACGCTTAAACATTGAAAAAGAAAATACGAAGTAATGGAAGTCCCAGTACAAGATAATTATTTATATACCCTAAGGAGGACCAGGTAGTCATAACACAGGATAAGGAAGACCTGGGTTTCATGCGTGTTGCACGAACAAGAAATTACTTAGAAGTATTTTAATCTTTCTTAGTTTTTTGAAATTAATTGGTAGTGAAGTAAAGCGACACAACTACAACAAAGTGCGATGGAACAGCCCTCATGAATTGACGGAAAGGCACTGCCGAGTTAGTAAAAATTGCCGGTTATGTAAAAAAAATTATTGCAGCTCAAGAATCTAGATAAATGCGATCTCCCGATTCAGAAGCCGCTCACAAGCCAAAAATCTTCACTGCAAATGCTAACCGTCGCTTTTAATGGTATAGCAAATGACGCCACTAAACTGTGGACAACTGAAAACGTTTGGTTTAGAATGATATATCACATTTTACCTTGTAACAGATCGGCGAGAGGGTTTGATACCTGCTAGTAATGTTAACAACAAAATTACAGTGTAAAGGTGTTCTGCATTTTATAAAATAAACCCTCCCTAAAACTGAATAAAAATATAAATGCGAAAAAATACAAAATAAGTTTTAGAACTAGACTGTTTTAAGTACTTTTTTACTTAAGTAAACTCAAATTTTTCACCCTGACTTGGTGAGGTGACGAATCAACGTTATTAACTAGTATCGTACGGCAATAACTCAACATATAAGCGAGAAGCAAGCGTCATATCTTCCAAATGCGTTGAAATAATGTTCTATTTACTAGTTGTTTGGAAACTATGAAAGCAAAACCAATATTTTTGTTTCATTTCTTCTTTCTAAGTAATTAGCAGTTGTCACCGGAACTAAATCACAAAAAGATACTTGACCTTGAATTTCAGTGATGCTGGAATGGAATGCACTAAGGGAGAAAAGCACCATGAAAAAATAATGGACTAGTGATAAAGGCTTATTTGACATAATGAGATATCTGTAACTTAGAAAATAGTCTTTTAGGGGAAACCTTAAACAACTTCTATGGCGCTGAATCTAGGTCGCAGTCATTAGAAGAGTCAAATAGAAGTTCTACATCATCTGCATAATTTTGTTTCAGAAGAAAACTCAGAATTAAAAATAAGACAAGGATAACCCTTCTACATCCCCAGCTGTACGGTATAGTAACAAGATTAAACCAAATAAAGGACAAAACCTCGCATTTAACATCAACAAGAATAGGATCAATACATTGGCCTCTTCCTTATGGCTTACTAATTTGTCTTTTATGAAACTACTGAGTAATCCCTCAATTTTCGTTGTGCTGGAAATAAAAAGGCTGTATACCGGCAAGAAAAAGGCGCTTATTTTGCCCTGGGACAATGTACAACCGCACAGCGTCAAAAGTTCGTGAAATCGATTGGCAACTTGCGTTTGAAGATTTTATTATGCCTGGTGTACTTGCGAGAATTCGCCCTGTCAAATTGTTACATTATCAGATTCCTACATCACATACTTGATTGATTTGTGAATTATGTTGCTCTTTTATTCAATTCTTTTATTTGTCTTTTAAAAACAACATATTACGATCTATCTAAAAACATACGCCGCCCGAACAGGGACTTGAACCCTGGACCCTTGGATTAAAAGTCCAATGCTCTACCGACTGAGCTACCCGGGCTACATGAACAACTACGGGAAAATAAATAAATGCTACTAAAATGTAGAAGTGCATAATTTTCTCTTAATAAAAAATGTTATCATTTTCTTAAACAACAATATTATTTTTGTAATTAATAGAAAGTTACTTTTTACTCCAGCATTATTGATCTACGGAGTTTTAGGTCAAATTTAAAAGGCATTTTTACTTGAGGAGTAAAAAACAAAACATAAAATAATTACAATTTATCATTATGTCCTTACATTATAAGTTATCCAGTAACCGTCATTAATCAATATCGCCTAACAACAATTTCGCATACGAACAATTAAGTTTTTATTCATTAGGATGATTTTTTGATAGTTGAAAGGTGTTTGTAAATCCAAGCAATTAGTACCATTTTCTTCTTTCCAAGTGATTAGTGATCGTCACCGGAGCTGCATCGCAAATACAAACTTGACCCAGAATTTAAAATCATGTTGGAATGGAAGCATCAACCTTAGAGTTTTGGAAGTTCTGTCACTTGTATAAACGAACTTCAAGAGAACACTTTGTAATTAATAATAAGATGGAAATAATACTTTTCCATCCCCAGTCTAGCGGCATGATGTATAGAATAAGCTACAAAATGGACAAATAGATCGCATCCAATCATCAGTAAAACTGGGATCGTTACATTCACAGCTTATCGATTTGTTGTTCATGAGACCACTAGAAAACCTCCAGCCTTCGTTATGCTTCAAAGAAAGCTTCGACTACCGTGTAATAATTCGGAATGAGACAGTCCACAGAGAAAGTTTGCCGGAGATGATTACATAAGTGGACCACAAACAATTTTTTTTTATTAGAAGTTATACCAACTCAACAAATAATTGTTATGCATGGTAGGGTTCAGAGTAAGAGTAGCATAACAGAGTAGCGTATAGGTAAATATCACCTAATTATATTATCAGTTGCGTTTTAGCCGCGTCCTAGTTCGTAATAAGTCGCGCCCGCACTAATATTAAAATTTAGGTGAAATGTTTTGGTCAGCTTTTTGATGTGTTCTTGAATGGTGTCCATGCCAAGTTCGAGGTGTAATTGTCTGTTTGTTATATACCAGGGTGCATTAACTGCCGTTCTGAGAACTTTGTTTTGCAAAACTTGAATACTCTTTGTGTTTGTTTGGGAGGTACTCCCCCAAATGGTGCATCCATATAATACTAATGGCCGTATCAGTAATTTGTCTAGTAAGGTGACGCATTCGGCTTATAGGACCGATTTTTTATTAATCAGTGGGTAGAGTTGTACCAATCTAGTGTGACCCTCTTTAAGCTTTCTGTTAGTATGAAAATTCCATGTGAGGCGAGTATCTAGATAGATACCTAAGTATTTCACGGGGTCTGCAGATTACCATGGTATTAAGTGATTATTAATGTGCAGGGTTGGCGGGTTAGTGATTCGTCTAAGAGTAAAGATTTTAGAGGCGCACTTGGAATGGTTAATGGTCAGATTCCAGGATTTGCACCATCTTGCTAAGGTATTCATTGAGGTTTGGAGTTGTTCAATAGCCTTTGTCAAGTTTTCAGTTTTTGTCAGCAGCACGGTGTCATTTCATATAATGCTAGATTTGCAGTGGTGTTGGGAATATCATGAAGGTAGATGTTAAATAGGATAGGCCCTAGGATGCTTCCCTGCAGAACACCTGTGTTGATAGGTCTAGTAGAGGAGATATCTGCGTGTATTTTTACTGCAAAAGATCTACTTTCGAGATATGAGAATATAATTGCTTTTAAATATTCCGTGTGAACGAGAAAGTTTGTATTTGAGCCCTTTGATCCAAACTCTGTCAAAGGCCTGACCTAAGTTAATGAATACTACAGCAGTGTATTGTTTCATTTCATAGCCCCCCTCTATTAGTTCGACTGTGTTTTGCAGCTGATGACAGGTGGAATGTTCTTTTTTAAACCCAAACTGGGAATGGGGGATCAATTCCAGTTTTGAAATTTCCTCATTGAGTCTGCCATTTATTGCTTTCTCGAAAACCTTGGAGATGGTTGTAAGGAGACTAATAGGTCGATTTCCGTCGAGTTCTTTATTGTTTTTGCTCGGTTTGGGAAACATTAGTATAAATCCATGTTTCCATTTGCTATGGAAATAACCGACTCTGAAGCAAGCGTTGAAGAGTGATGATAAGTAATCCAACGTTTTTTTTTTGTGATATTTTTGAGTGTGTAGTTGGTTATTTTGTCTTCTCCTGGAGTTTTGTTATTTGGAAGCCTTTTTATTGTAACAGCCAGTTCCTCAGGGGAAAAAGGTTTCATGTTACTGCTATTGGTTGGTGTGTTTATAGATATCTGTTGATCAGGTTGACGTACCCTGTGACATTGTGTTGATGCGAAGTAAAAGTTTGTACCAGATGTTTAGCAAAGGCACAATATAAATATATAAATATATATATATATATATATATATATATATATATATATATATATATATATATATATATATATATATATATATATCTGTGCACAATATTTTATCTTGCATAGGAATAGATGGAACTTCCTGAGTTTGCTGTAGAATATTTCTTGTTGTTTTCCAGAGACCTGGGTCGCCCGGTTGGTATGTGCTGATATATTTTTGATATAAATCAATTCTGTACCCCTCTAGCTCATGGCTCGATGACTCAGGTTGTTGACTAGGTTTTTTGTCGCACGGTTTCTAGAGTGTTGCCATTCCCTGCGAAGTTGGCTTTTTTGCTTTATAAGATCAATTATGTATAACGGAGGCATTTTTGGGCTGTTATGTCTGGAATTTCTTTTTATGTGCGTGGCTTCCTTTAAGCTGCATGTTAGGCTTTTTGTGACATGATCAACCGTTTCATCTATGTCCTCTGTAGTTTTTAATTCATTCGGGTAACTCAAGTTTGCATCAAGTGTTTCTTTGAAGCGATTCCAGTTAACAATTTTATTTCTCATCTTAGTTATAGGGTATCTTAACATTGGTGTTGTTATAAATGAGATTAGAACCGGCAAGTTGTCTGAATCAAGTTCGGTATTAACGTTTCGGAAAATTTGAGTTTGAACAGTTTTTTGTACTACTATGTCCATTATGTCCGGATTGTGATTGGTCCGATATGTTTTTCAGAGTAGGAGTGAAGTTTTAGACCAGATGGATTATTTTTTCTGCATCCACAAATTGTACTTTTCGAATTGAGATCTCCGATTAGTAGCGTTGGTTCATTCGAATCAAAGATCAACTGAATGTCGATAGACGCTTATAACTTTAATATAAGTGCCTTCCTGTGTTTTGGTCCTAACCGTTATGGTCTCGAGATTAGTGGTTTTAATCGGTGGAAACTCGTGATGCTCAAGTTTATGCTTGACAAGAATAGCCACACCTTCGGATGCAACCATTGCATTACGGTTCTGTGTGGTAGCAATGGTATCCACGAATTTTAAAACGATCGTGTATTGTTAAATGTGTCTCAGAGACGCATGCCACGTCCACATTGTGTCTTGCGAGAAATGATGAAAACGTTGCTCGCTGGGCTAAAATACCATTTGCGTTCCAATTTAGGAGTTTTAAGTGAATAATAGTGTTAATATTGTTATGGCCCATTAAGGAGTAAAGGTAATAGGTTTGTTAAAATAAATTTTTTGATTTGCCCTAAGTAAGGCTGAATTAAATTGAGAATTGTTTTCAAAATTATATTGATTGGTGAATCAGTGACAGAATTTGGAGTCCCCCAGGGTTGACTAGATTTAGCTGGACTATTCGTTTTGGGAAGTGGTGGAAAGTTGGAGAAATTTTTGTTTGAAGGGGGTGCTTGTGTGTTGTTTCGATATTGGAATTGGTAGTTGAGGATTTATTTTTGTTATACTTGGATTCTTGGAAATAAAAGCAGCCACGAAAGTTAGCCGGGTGTTGCTTCCACAGTTAACACAGATTGCGGCAGTGCTATTATCTTTATCGCAATCAGAATAGAGATGGTTCCCTAAGCATTTTACACACCTTGGCTATAGTCGGCAGTAATTCTTTGTGTGGCCGTATCGTTGGCATCTGTGGCACTGTGGAGTATTTCCTGAAGTTCTTCTTGGCTCAACTGTTACTAGTGTGTAGCACAGAGTGTGAATTTTGCAAATTTCTTTGACTTTCTCGTTTGCCGTAAAAGTACTACGCAGATCGGTATTGGTCTTTTATTTTTATTAAAAACCTGGTAATCCGCATGATAGGAAGATTATATTGATCGAGTTCTTCTTGAATGTCTGCTTTTGTTAACGAGAGGAGCACATTTTTAATGACAACCGACAGAGGCCTTTCATTTGGATTTTGATGGGTGTGAAAAGCTATTTTATTAGTTAGATAATATTTAGCGAGTGTTCTGTAGTAAGATTCCGAACTTAGGATGATCTTCAAAAAGGTTCCGCTGAAGACCGTGGTATATTTAATCAGTAATCATTTTATTTGCCTATTTATGATTTACAGGTCCGTGGAGAAAGATTGGCGGTATCTTGATCTTATTCGCTTCTATGGCGGATTCTGGAGGTGTTTTGCTGCTTCCATCTTCCTTATGGGCGGTGTTGGGATCGATGTTCGCTGGCAGATAATATTTATTTTGCACTAGAAGCGCTTCATGGTTCCAAAGGTACCTCTTCTGTAGATCACTAATTGGTGGCAAGAGGTGGTCACTATTTCTTTTGGTCGACATTAAGCCGCCCCCGCAAGGGGAAACTAATTTGTTTTAAATTGTCTTAGATATTGAAAATAATCTGTAAACGTTGTATGTAAAATTAAATGCAAATATGTGAAATAAAAAGTGTTTATGGATAAATCGCGCAGGGTCACGATAGCACTCGACCAGAAACAATATTAGATACATCACATAATCTGTAGCTAACAACCGAATGAAAGGCCAGTTTAACATCAAAGCAAACAAATATTTAAGTTTTGCGTTTTAATCCTCAAGTAAAAATGTCTTCTAAATTTGACTTAAGACTCTGTAAATCAATCATACTAAAGTAAAAAGTAACTTTCCATTCATTACAAAAATAATATTGTTGTTTAATGAATCGATAACATCTTTTATTAAAAGAAAATTATGCACTTCTACATTTTAGTAGCATTTATTTATTTTCCCATAGTTGTTCATGTAGCCCGGGTAGCTCAGTCGGTAGAGCATTGGACTTTTAATCCAAGGGTCCAGGGTTCAAGTCCCTGTTCGGGCGCATGTTTTTAGATAGATCTTAATATGTTGTTTTTAAAAGACAAATAAAAGACATTGAATAAAAGAGCAACATAATTCACAAATCAATCAAGTATGTGATGTAGAGATCTGAAAACGTAATAATCTGGCAGGGTAAACTTTGACGAGTTCACCAAAATTTTCAAACGCAAGTTGGTAATGCATTTCACCAATTTTTTGGCGTTGAGCGGTTGCACATTGTTCCTAGAGCAAAATAACTGTCTTTTTCTGCCGGTATAAAGCCTTTTTATTTCGAGCACGAAGATTGAGGAATTATTCAGTAGTTTCATAAAAAACAAATTAGTAAGCCGTAAGGAGGAGGTAAATGTATTGATCCTAGTCTTGTTGATGTTAAATGCGAGGTATTGTTCTTTATTTGGTTTATTCTTTTTACTATACCATCCAGCTAGGTGATGTAGAAGAATTCGTGTGTTATTAATAATAAAGTGTTCTCCTGTAGCAAAATCATGCAGGCGACTTATTTGACTCTTCTAATGACTGCGACCTAGATTCAGCGTCATCGAAGATTCTCCTTACAAGACAATTTTCTAAGTTAAAGAAATCTCATTATATCAAATAAGCCTTTATCACTAGCCCGCTGTTTTTATTTATAGTGGATTTGTCCTTTAGTGCTTCCATTCCAGCATCACTGAAATTGAAGGTCAAGTATCTTTTTGTAATTCAATTCCGGTGTCAACTACTAATTACTTAGAACGAAGAAATAAAAGAAATATATTGGTTTTGCTTTCATAATTTTCGAACAACTATGAAATAAGACATTATTTCAATGGATTTGGAAGATATGACGCTTGCTTCTCGCTTATATGCTAAGTTATTGCCGTACGATACTAGTTAATAACGTTTATTGGTCACCTCACCAAGTCAGGGTGAAAAATTTGAGTTTACTTAAGTAATAATTTTTCTTAAAATCGATTGTAAGTTTTGTAGGGTTAATTGTAAATCAATAATGCTGGAGCAAATAGAAACTTTTCATTTATTACAAAGTCATATTGTTATTTAAGTGAATAATTGCATTTATAGTAAAACAAAAACGCCTGCATTTTTACATGTTATCAGTTTTGATAACAGCTGTTACGTAGTCCGGGTAGCTCAGTCGGTAGAACATTGGACTTTTCTAGATGTCTCCTTTTGGATAGAAGGTCTCAATAATCTTTTTTTAAAACCAATGCAAAGTCAGCTTCCAAATGAATTTTTGGGACCTCGTTAAATATTGAATTTATCTTGTAAGAGTAGTACTACGTGTGGAGATATGTAGTTATAAAAAATATGTATTAAAAGTTGTAGCACAAAAATGTTCAGGAACTTTTTGTTTATTAGTCACAAAATTATTAATTTATCTCTAAAATATCCAAATCTATAAATTAAGGCGTCATATATTAGATCATTAATTTCTATATATTCTGACAAATTTTAAAATCCACTATGGCCGTAAAACTTATTTTATACTTTTCTGCATTTACATTTTTATTCGGTTTTACGGAAGGTTTACTTTATTCAATGGAAAACACCTTTACACTATAATTTTGTTGTCAACATTACTAGCAGGTATCAAACCCTCCCGTCGATCTGTTACAAGGTAAATGTGATATATAATTCCAAACCAAACATTTTTAGTTGTCCACAGTTTAGTGGCATCATTTGCTATATCATTAATATAAACATTTGGAAAAGAAACCTAGAAAAAAAGAAATGGAGATCAATATCAATAAAAGTAAAATAATGGATATCCCCAGAGTAGAACAAATGGCAAGAATGGACATTTCAATAGAAAACAAACAACTGGAGTATATGGATAAAATAGAATACCTAGAAACCATAATCAACAACGATAAAAAAATAGAAGAAATCAGACCCAAGATAAACAAGGCAAAGAATATTTACTATAAAACAATCAACACCCTAGTAGGCAGAAAAAACTAAGTGTCAAAGTAAAAATGTATCTTTACCAAACAATATATACACTTACGTTACTGGACGGGTCAGAATAATGGGCATTGGTAGATAAAGGATATCAAAAATAACGCCATCTGAAATGACATACCCAAGGAAAGTGATAGGCACGACTAGAAGAGATAGAGTCAGAAACAAAAATGTAAAAGAATTACTAGACTATACCCTAGAAAAATATTTGAAATGAGACCTGACGGTCAAAGGAAAAGAGGGAGACCCCGAATTACACGGGAGGATAACATCAAGGAGCTGGCAAGGAAATGAACAAAAACCATCCAGGAAGCCAGGATATTGGCGAGACAGAGGAACAGCTACAGGAGATCGAGGACTCAACGCCGTAATGCATAAATGGGATATGAAAAAGAAGAAGAGGAAGAACAAATTGGCAAAGAACAATGTTATTTTTCATGTGATTTTTTGCCTAGTGCAAACATTTGTTTCCATCTCTCTTCTGATCATTAATCCATAATTGGTACAATAAGCGTTTTTGTCATCACAAAGCAAAATAAACCCTTGATTAATAACAAACACATGAATTGGGAACCGTACAAAGGGTACTTAACCGATAACACAGTTATTTAAGCCTCTTTAGAGTCAGAAGACGAAATTGACTCTGCAGTTGCTCTGCTAATAAATACCATATATTATACAGCTCATTAAGCTACGCTATTTAGTTCTAAAAAGATAGATCTTATCGAAAACTATCTGACATACATTACAACCAAACCTTTTGAAGAAAGAAGAGCCAAAAATTTTGACAGCAAACTAAGCATTTAGCTGACAAAAACAGTTTGGTTGATTTATTAACTAAGGAGTTAAAACAAGCACATGAATAGAAAAATAAAACATTTAATAAATATGTTAGCAACCTTTTCTTCTTCTCTCATGATGGATACACATGATGGAAAGCTATCAACAAATTCAAAATTCCTAAATACGCTACTCCACCGATTCGTGAAGTCGATTGCACGTGGGCAAGAACAGGTGATAAAATAGCCGAGCTGTTCGCGGATTATTATTTAGTATAACTATATTGGAGCCGCATTCTTTTAAACTGCATTCTAAGAAGAAAGAGATATCCTAATCTATGTGCTAGGGTATGACCTTACTACCACCACAGTTTTGAAAGAATTGCTCAGCAAAGTAATATTGGTTATCACACAAATATTCAACGTTGTCATAAAGTTACAGTATTTTTTAATTTAACACCAATTTGGCCAGATAATTATTATTTTGGAATCGGGCAAGCTTGTCTCGTAAAGCTACTTTATATCAATAAATTTTTCCTGTTATCTAAAGTACAGAAGAGATTAATGCTGAAGAGACGCAACTATAACAGAAGATCAAGAATTAATTCCTCAACGTCAATTAAATTTTAGACAGCAATACTCCACTATAGAGTAAATCCAAAGAGTAATAGAATTAGATTGTTGCGACCGAAAAGGAACTTCAAACAAAGCTAAAGCTAAAAAACACTAAGCTGTGGAAACGGCGCTTTCCCGCAGAAATCGGTTCCAGTTCTATTGGTCCTGGGGGTTCCAGGAAAAGGATATGAGGGGATGGGAAAAAATATAGAACAAGTTACCCCAATCTTCACAGCGGAACCGAACGGTAGCGTCTTTCCTGGTGCAAAGGTTCCTTCGTCGTTTCTTGCCGAGTCAGAGCAAAGAAAATAATGGACCGAGACTTTCGGCTTACGAAAATTTAAACTATCACATAGCAAAAGGCCACGCCCGAACAAAAGGCCAAAAGTGCGGCCCGTGGCCCGTACCGCGGCCTATATATCAGCGCTCCGCGTGCTCGTGCAAATTCGCGGCCGAAAAAAACTAAATATATATATACACGAGGAAACCAAAATACGACCGGCCCTAATTTAAAAATTAAAATAAAGGGTACGAATACCACCTTTTTATTAAATATTACGTAAGTGAAAAGTACTACCAGATCAAACACGCAGAAAACTTGTCCAGTCTTTTATAATAGGCCCCATGTGTAACTAATCTTCACAGCCACGTGATGAACATGTAGTCACAGTCACATATGAGAATGATATTGCTTTACTAGCACACTACTTTGACCTTATTAAGGTATGTGAAATTATTTTAATAAATAGGGATTTTGAATACTACACCTATACATTTTTATAGAGACGTAAAATCCTGCGTTTGCTACAGTCTACTTGGAGATGGTATAGAACGAATAACGTAGTAAGGTTGTTGCAAAACAATAACATCAAACATTGCAGCCGATTATGTACGACTTGCAAGTAAAACAAGTACGGGCGTGGAACTCCTTTTTCACCAATGTCCAGGGCTTCTATACATAAACAAAAATTTGCAGCCACTTCCGTTTTCCAGATTTTACGATCAGGTTGCTTTTTGGCGTCTGGACTTGACTTATGGTCCTTAGTTAAATACTGAAAACGTTATGTCTCTATCTATCACAGATCAAAAATTATGAGGCGTGACAGATGTCAGAAATGACAGAAATAGAAGCTGGTCTCCAGCTTGGAAGCTGCCTTGACCAAAAGTTATAAGGAATGACATATTGAAAGCTGGGTCCGCAAAAACGCTTACTGCATTGTTGTAGGACATTCCACATATGTCAGCTCACGGATGTGAACCCAGTAGGGCATATGCTTTCGAATGATAACCCCCTTATGTCTTTAGATTCAATAGTTCTCTAGTTGAAGGTCGCGACGATCGGACGTCCGCACCGATTTCATTAGGCTTCCCTTTCAAGTATAGAAGCCTAAAAATAAAATCAATAGCTTGGATTTGCTGGATTTTCTAACAGCTATCAATTATTGGAGAATTATCTCAACGAATTTGAAAGATGTGAGCTTTGCAGCATGCGAAATTGTTGCCTTGCGATACTAGTTAATAATAATGGTAATTAGATACTACACTTAAACAAAGTATAATAATGCTATGAAGTACTTTATGAATTGTATTGCTTTTATTTCTCAAAATATTTCATAAAATTAAGTGTTGGGAGACTAACTGTAAATCAATAATACTGTAGTAAAAGATAACTTCCATTTATTACAAAACTAATACTGTTGTTTAAGGAAATTATATTTTTCTATTAAAAGAAAAATACGTGTATTTTGCATGTCATCGGCATTGATGTAATGTTTCTGTAGCTGTTACGTAGCCCGGGTAGCTCAGTCGGTAGAGCATTGGACTTTTAATCCAAGGGTCCAGGGTTCAAGTCCCTGCTCGGGCGTCTACTTTTAGATAGATCAGATCTTAATATACAATTTTTTAATACAAGTACAAGTCAGCGAATAAAAGAATAACCCACAGATTTTCCAAATCAATTCCTGGGACTTCGTCGAATAATAAACTTTTCTTGTAAGAGTTGCGGTGGCGCTGGAGCTGTATAAAAGTAAAAATATGAATTACAAGTTGTACTACTTTTCAGAAACTTTTTCTAGTTATAAATTTATTAGCTTTTTTCTAAAATATTTAAATCTATAAATTGCTATGATGTATATTAGGTTATTAATTTTATATATCCATTCTGGAGGCCAAAGTATCAACTAAAAATGTGAGACGGTCAACGTCTTAAAGATTGCTCTTCGCCGAGAATGGGGCAAAATACCATCAAGCCACTTTCGTGCAGGGTATGAAGCTTTCCCGGACAGACTCGATGCTATTATCCGCGCTAAAGGTGACTACATCGAACAGTAACATATTTTTCTTAAAATTTGAAATGTTTTTACGGTATACTGGCGAATATATTAAATGTGATAAAATTTCCTAATCGAACCAAAATGACCTTTTTGCATGTTATTAATACGCATATGCGGGCTACCGTTAGTAACATACGGAGGTTATCGTTTCACCAGATGGAAGCAACTCATAATGTATGATGCCCCAAATGGATAGATTCTGGATATAAAATGGAGGGTTACAAAGTCACCTCAATTGCCCCCCCCCCCTCCAAGGAGCTGTGAGACCTTGACGTTGGTGGGGGGCCATAGTACCTCCGATGACCCCGAGAGCGATGCTGGCGGGGGACTACAGTCCCTCAGCAGAGTCACCCATGCCAGTAAGGTCGAGGACGAGAGGGGAAGCTAAGGACAGCTCACCCTCCAAGAGGTACTTTGTGCAACGGGAACTGGCGCACCCGGGGAGTAACCAGCTACGAACTGCTGAACGCCAGGAGCCTGATTAATAAAGTAACCGCAGCCCGTGTTCCAACAACCACTAGAGGGCGTACCAGTGGTACACGGGGACTTGCGACCGGGAGGTTTGCCTTAATCGGCCGGCCTGCGAGGACAACACCTCTATAAAAAGGAGAAGAACACCTCTAAAAACCTAAAGGGCACCGAGCGCACCCGTCAGTATAAATTCCTTCCCACAGGAAAGAGCGTCACCCTGAGGGCGACCACACTTTCGACCCATTTCGTAGGAACAACATGGAAGAAGCTAAACACAAAATAAACAAAAACGCAAAAATAGAAACAGAGCACGATGATACCTTGACCAAAATAAGAGATGCAGCAGATAAAGCAATGAAAACTATCTCGGAGCTGATGGTGTTAATTGCAAATAACGTAAACACTAAAACCGAAATTAAAAGCACAGTAAGAGACCTAAATAGAAAGATGACTCGTATAAATAGATGCATCGCAGAACACGAAGTAGAATACAGAGAAAACGAGAGCAGATACATAACAAAAAAAAAACAAGGTCAATTGCGATACAAGCAGAAGAAAAGAAAATAGTGGAGTAAATGAACGAAAGAAGAGAAACACACAAACAAAACATAAAGAAATGCCTGGAAGAACAGCAGGGATATGAGAGACTGAAAACGATGATGGACTGACGAAATCTTCGAAAAGACCTTTTATAGGACTGAAGACATAAACACTATCAGCCTAGAAGAGGGCATAATCACAGATAAAACTAAGGCAAGAGAATACACAGAAAACAAGAAAATCGCCGCCAAATACCCGGAAATAAGCGAGGTATTGGAAGAAAACGAAGGACAAGTAGAATACCTCTTGAACACTACCAAAACCATAAACAAAAAATAGAAACAAACAGAAAAATCGAGTATCCTATAAGCGATCCCATATGAGGTAAGCAAAGACGGAATAAATGACATGGAGAAAATTTTCAAACAAATACAAGAATTAAAGGCAATGATAGAAAACGTGGAAGTTTTTCCATAGCCACAATGAGATAACAATTGTCACTCCAGAGGGAATACAACCAGAATGCATAAGAAAGATAGCGAAATATGTGTTCTATAACACCAAACTGAAGGTCAACATAACGACGAAGAGAACCCAAACACTCAAGACTAAAGACTATAGGGAGAAAAACAAAATGTAGAAAAACTCGTCATAAACCGAGGGGAAAGAACATACGCGGAATTATTAAAGAATATGAAGGACAACGTCAACGCAGAAGGCTTAGGGATTAAAGTTAAAAAAATCAAGAAAACAAGAAAGAGCGATGTATTCGTAGAAATAGAAGGAGACAGGAATAAAGCAAGCGCTTTTAGAGACGAAATAATAACAAAAGTGGACACAAACGTAAAGACAGAAAACGTGGACAAAACGCTCTACATATATTACATAGATGCGGCCATAAATAAAGAAGAGGTAGAAAGTGAACTAAGCGAAGCAGTAGGAGCGACAAGGGGAGAGGTGACGGTCAAAAGCATGAAAAAAACCGGAACGGCAACCAAACGGCGATAGTGGTAACGCGTAAAATACACGCAACCAATATAATAAAGAAAGAAAAAATTAAGTTAGGATAGACATATTGTAAAATTAAAGAGAAAGTGATACCAACCAGGTGCTATAGATTCCTGGAATACGGACATAAGGCAAGGGATTGCAGAAGTGTAAACAAATCCAAAGATTGTTTAAACTGTGGGGAGACAGGGCACAGGGCCAAGGATTGTTAAGAAGAGAACTACTGTACAGCCTGCAAAGAGAATGAACATAGAGCGGACAGCACGAGATGTCCAAGATATAGACAGATAATCAGGAAAGAAGCTAGCCGCCGAAGACCTAGAACAGGAAACGAACTTCCGAAAAATGGAAGAAAACAAAAACAAGAATATGAGAGTAATACAGATTAATGTAGAAAGGGGAAGGGCAGCCCATGATGCAGCACAGGTCATGGCGGAAAGATGGGAAGCAGACATAGTGTGCGTGCAAGAGCCAAATAAGGCAAAAGCAAAAAATCAGGGGTTAATACACGATGCGAGGTACCAAAAAGGAGAAATACTGATTCTCGGAGATTTAAACGCAAAATCACCATTATGGGAATTAAAACTGACAGATAAAAGAGGCGAATACATAGTAGAATGGCTCGCATCAACCAAGATGGAAGTAATAAACAGAAACAACCAACCAACCATTGTGAGGGGAACAACAGAGTTGCACATAAATATAATCTACGCCACCGCGAAACTGGCAAGAAAAATAAAAAATTGAAAGGTATCGGAGGAGGAGTCTTTGAGGCTAAACAAATATATCACCTTTGATATTGACGCAAATCCGACAGGAGCGGGAAAAAAGAGCACAGAGACAAGAATAAAAAAGCTAAATAAAAACGTTTTTAAAGAAACACTCTACCTAATGAAGCAGGGACGTGAATTAAACAGCAAAAACATCATTGAGATCGTCAAGGAAGCGCAACAGTTCGCTATACAAGCAGTAGAAGACGAGAAAAGAGGACGGCAGGGAAAGAAAACTAGCCACAAACCCAGATGCAGCCAAAAACATTGAAGAAAAATATAAAGAAGAGAGGAGGAAGTATAGGAAAGCGATAGAAAAATCTAAACGCGAACACTGGCGCGAACTGTGCAGAAAACTGGAGGAGATATATGGAGGCAAGGTAAATGGAGGCAAATTGTAACCAGATACATGAAGAAAGTACCACAACCTTAGAACCTGGAGGCAAGCGAAAAAGCCAAGATAACAAATGAGCTTTTTCCCCAAAGGCAAGACAATTGGAAGAAAAGGGAGAGAACGGAGGTAGACAAACCCTTCACAATGGAGGAACTACTAATAGCAGGCGAGATACTCAGGGAAGCAAAAGCTCCAGGACCGGATGGAATAACTCCTAAAACAATAAAACAAGCAATAAAGGTCATACACCAAGAAATTATGGAAATGGTGAACCAACTGCTACAGGAACAAAGCTTCCCCGACAATTGGAAAAAGGCAAACGTAGTGTTAATACCAAAAGAAAACCAGCGGACAATGCGACGTAAACGTACAGAGCAATCTGCCTGCTGGACACCATAGGCAAACTGTACGAACACATGATCAAGAAAAGACTAGAGGAAGAACTAGACAGAAAAAACGGGCTATCCGAAAGACAATTTGATTTCAGGAAAAAACGGTGCACGGTCGACGCTATTAAAACAGTAGTAGAAACAGCTAAGGAACGCACAGCAAAATGGGTAGTAATGGTGATGATCAATGTACAAAACGCCTTTAATACGGCTGCATGGAGGAGTTACATAATCATGAGATTAAACAAACTAAACTTCAGCGGATATCTAGTGAGTACTATAGAAAGTTACCTGAGTAAACGAGAAGTAACAATAGCAAAAAAGAAAATAAACGTAACGCAGGATGTACCACAGGGATCAGTGCTTGGCTCAACACTATGGAATGTTTTATACAACGAGATCCTAAGGCTAACATTTTCAACAGGATGTACCACAGTGGCGTACGCAGACGATTTAGTCCTGATGGCTAACGCACAAGAAAAGGGCGCACTCGTAGACAACATAAACAACGCACTACATATCATAGGAAAGTGGATGAAAATACCGCCTAACAAGACTGCAACGATTATTTTGAAAGGCCCCAGGAAAGGAGACTATATCATCTTTGAGACTGAAAACATCAAATTAGGCTAGGGAAAGCAGAAAAATATTTAGGAGTATGGATTGACGATAAGCTAATATTCGGAGAGCATGTAAGAAACACCGCCAACAAAGCGGAAAAATCAGTGAAGGCACTGACAAAATTAATGCCAAATATTAGGGTTATAAGCAGCCACAAACGTGAAATACTACATGGTGTGGTGCATTCCATACTAACATATGTGGCGCCAATATGGTACGGCTTACTAGAAATAGACAAATACCGAAAAATGCTAATGAGAGTGCAAAGACAGATCACCATAAAAGGGTAGCAAGCGCATACAGAACGGCTTCCACAGAGGCACTATGTGTAATAAGCGCAGTAATACCCATCGACTTGTTAATAGAGGAAAAAGCGAGTTTATATCATAACAGAAGGGGAGAGGAAGACGTACGAAAGGAGGAAAGAAAGATCACCATCGCAAGATGGCAAGAAAGATGAAACGAGATAGAAACGGTAGCCAAATGGACAAGAAGACTATTGCCGTCGGTGAAGCTGTGGATAAAATGTAAGCATAGAAAGTCGGAATATTTCCTGTTACAATTTTTAGCGGGTCACGGATCCTTCAGGACGTACACGTACCGAATAGGAAAGGCAGAAAACGAAAATTGTATATACTGCAATGAAAGAAACGACCCGGAACACACGGTATTCCAATGTAACAGATGGCATCGGGAACGAACGAGTCTGGAACTAAAAACCGTAAAACAGATAAACATAGAGAATATAATAGATTCCATGCTGGAAATCGTAGAAAACTGAAATTACATACATGGATATATCAAGCAAATAATGAAGGAAAAATAGGAAGAAGAAAGAGCAAACCAAGGAAGGTAAACAAGAAATTCCAGTTCCACCTGAAGAATGTCCAAGTAGATAGTGCCGGGTGGAACATGTGTGGCAAAAAAGAGGAGTTTTAGCTGGTAAGAATCCGGCACACCACCTCGCACGGGCGTGGTGGCGTCTTATGAAGATTTTTCCCTTAGAAAAAAAAGGCCTCAATTGGGCTCTTTCACCGCCTCTCCCCGTGCGCCCATCAGTCAAGCCAACCAATCCTTTGGATGAACTTGAGGATATCCGTCAAAGGGGTAGCGCTGGTGCTGACCACGCTAGGCCAGAACTCCCTCAACAAGAATCCTATAATTGAAGCAAGCGCAGGACATTCGCAAAGAAGGTGCTTTGTCGTCTCACCTTTCTTCTGAAGTTACCTTTGTCATGATGGTAGGAGCTATTTCTATCATGGAGGGCATCTCTTGGTGGACTGTCGTAGCCATGTTCTGCTGGTAATGTTGCAGAGACTGCTGTTTTGCGGTGGCTGTTCTTGCATTAGGAGGTATCCAAGAACGCATTCTTCTTCTTTGGCTGTTGAATCTTTTCCTCATTTTTAATATTTAAGGCCGAGAAGTGATAAAACAGTTTTCCTTCTTTGTTATTAATGATAGTCATTGCCTCTCCGCTTATACCAAACACCTAGAAGTCCTTCTTTTTGGCGTTGTGGAATACGTACCGCTCTAGAACCTTTCCCCGAGGGTTCTGCACTGCCAGCCTACGGATGGCGGTTTCTGTAGCATCAGATTTTCCTGGAACCCACAGGGCCGCTTTCCTCAACCTAGACAGTCAATCCACCCGCACGACATCCAGACGGACTTTATCCCAAGGAAAGGAACAGTTGACAACTGCCCTTGCTGCCTGTAGTGTTTCAGATTCCCCAGAACTAGTGCCTTTAGGCCAGTTAAAGCAGCCGGCCTTTGGGTAGTAGTAGCGGTCCCGCCAATTTTATTCTTCCAAAAAGGTCGTGTTTGTCTTCTCTTACTCTTTTGTACAAGGTTAGCTTTAGTAGCCAGCTGCTGTAAAGAGGTAGTGGTGGCAACAATTACTTCCTTACTGCTCTCTTTCACAGGGTTCGCTATAGAAGCCAACACCTGCTCGGAGGTAGTAAGAGTTGTGTTGGTTTGGTTGGCTACTACTGCAAGGCGGGCTTTCCTACGCTTCTTCTGTTCAGGCCCAGAAATCATTTTCCTTTTTCGGACTGAATATTCTGCTGTTGTTGTTGTTGTTGTTGCTGTTGCTGAATTGTACAGATATTAGCAGACGCTTCCTGTAGGGTGGTTTCCTCTAAGAAACTCATGTTAGGTAAGTAAACTTCATATCTGTAGTTTTTCAACCGCCACGGAGCCCAACAAGGGGATGTTAAACTTCGACACTAAAGCTACTAGGGATATATAGCTCCTGAGAATGAGACAAATGTTTTTAATATAAGAAAACTATTTATTATATAATATATTATTACACAATATGTAAAAAACAAACAAAAATCATCATGAACACTGAACAAATTAACCATTAAACATTTATTCTTCCAATTAGTTTTTTAATGTCTCGATTGATATATCTTTCCAGGTATCTAGAAGAAGAGTTCAATGATAATTTTTGAACGTAGGACTCTCCTTTCTTACTGTTATGTCAGCTCATCCCATAGAAATCATATGCGGTTGAGGTCTGGACTTTATGGTGGCCATTTTGAGCATGTTTTTGTTTTTCTTGGTTTGTTAGATAGCCCGTACAAAACTTTGAAGTATGTTTAGTGTCGTTGTCTTGCATTATCACGAATCCCTTCCTGATTAATCACAACCCAGGTGGCATAGCGTCTTTATTCATAATTCCATCGACTTTTACTAAGTCCCTCACCAAAAGAAGTAAAGACAACTAAAGAGAAGCCCCTACACTAAAATAGACGCATTTCTGTGCTTGACGGTCGGAACAATACTGGTCTGGATTATCTTTTTAGTCTTAGACCGACATACAAAGAATCTTCGTTTCTGAATAAAAATTTCAAATTTGGATTCGTCGGTCTATAATACGTTTTACCACTATTCAATTGTCCAGAAACGATGTTTTTGCGCCCTCTGAAGCCGTTAAGCCTTATTACCACGTTTTAATAACGGTTTTTTGGTCGCAATTCGATCATAAAGGTTACCCTCCTGAAGATGCCGCTTTATTGTGCTGACTGATATTGTTTTATCACGTCTCTAGTTAAATTACGTAGAAATATTTGGGGCAGTTAATCTTCTATTTCGCTCACTCATCAGTCTAATGAACTGATGCTCTCCATCGGATGTCACTCGTGATTGCTCAGAGCGACAGCGGTCCCTAAGGCATGTCTTTCTGGAGAGTTGTAATGTAAGATTTATTGTCAAAGCACAAATCCTTAATATTTTTGCGATGTTACTCACTGATAGCCTTTCTCGATTATCAAGTTTCTATGGAGAGAGGCTTACCAACGTCCTTAAAATGCATAAATTCAAAACATAAAATAACAGCAAATAAAACTAAGTGGCACAAGGTCTGATGATAAACTGTGAGCTCGGAAGTCGGAGCTCCGGATGGAGCGTAATTTTTTAATGCAAACAAATGTCTAAAAGAAGGGATGGGGACAGAAAAGATTCGAAGTATTGAGTTCAAGAACGTAAAAGCATTATGACTTTTTTATTCTAGTTTTCGACGCAACAAATGCTTATAAAAAATCTGCAGGTGACTAATTTTTTCCTTCAAAACAATATCATCTAAAGAGATGGTAAAGGACTAAGCAAAACAAACATTTATTATGAAAAGTATAGTTATTTACTGGATAACTAAATCTTAATAATGTGTTCATGAATGGTAGTGTACGTGATCACTTTATATAAGCAACAGAGTACACATATATCTAAAATTTTACAATGTTTATTAATTGGCATTAATATGAAATACAATCTGCCTTGATAAGAAAGATAAATAAAGAGAGAGATAGATAGAATGGCAGAATGTCTTTGAAGAAATGAAAGTTATTTTTTTGAACTATAGCTACAATATTCTCAACACAGCGGGCGTAAAACCGTACTGAATTTTAAAAAAACTTAAGATACAATTCAAGAACAATACCTTCAATAAGACACAAGTGAACGTGTAACGTAAACAATTTTTGGCAAGCCACCACCGACGTCATCCAAAGACCAGACGTGGCCGAGGAGAATATTCGTATTGTTCATCGTTTTCTTGAGGATGACTGGTAATTAAAGATTGCTATCAATTGATTCTAAGATTGGAATAACCACATTGGAATTTGCGATTATCATTTGTTTAGATTCTTAAAACAAGCACTGAGAAAACAGAAATTTGACGACGATACTAATTTCGAAGCATTCGCGTGCGATTGACTGGTGTTATAATTACGTCATTGTAAAATAGCTAGGTTAAAAATAACATACCAGTTGGAAAACACGTGTTTCTAAGTTACCAGTTTATATACAATAATAATTTTGAATCGGAACCGTATTATTTTTTTCTGACCCTCCTGGTCAATTTTCAAAGCGTTTCACAATTTTATTATATATGCCCTTAACCGTGTTGGGGTTTTCAAAAGTTGCACATTTAAATAAAATACGAGGAGTGTCTGATTTTAAAGGTACAGGTGGTTGTTATAGAAACTGCGTATGCGCAACATCGCCGGTATGTGTATGACTGGACAGACACGTTTATGCGTGTAGTGGTAGAGTCTTGTTTTGTTGAAGAGTCAATTTAACTTTCATATAGTATTAGAAGTGTAAGGTGCGTGGAGTTATCAAATTTTAAGCCGAAAAGAAGTTAGCGTTTAGTGCAGAAATAATGAAAGATGAATAACGATCGCCGGATTGAAGTATGTGAAGTTGTTGAAATGACTAGCATTCCTAAGAGTTGTGTTCATGAAATCATATACGACCTAAACTTCCACAAAGTTTCGGCTCGCTGGGTGCTTGATAAGTGATTCACTTCAAATCTCACCACAAGAAGGGAATTCTTTCATTGAAATCATCATTACGGAGATGAAACCTGGATTTACGAGTATGAGTTTATCACATAGACGAAACAACAGTTCATGATATAGAAACGTCCAGTTTCCTTGGTTCAAAAAAAAATAAAACTCGATCATCTGCCCGCAAAACCAAAACCAGCGTTGCCTCTTTGTGACTCGGCATCTATTAGAAGATATATGATACGTATTTTTTAGACTCTTTTCGTGATCGTCAAGCTTTAAGCAGAAATCATTAAAACTGTAATAAGCATTTAAAGCTTTGAATGCAGCAATGTAATAGAAATAATTGGTTTGTTGTAGTTTTAAAATTTAAAATGTGAAACTAAGATTGTGAGTGATGCCACGGCAATGTGTGAAACAAGAATTTCCAGAAATTGTTGCCTGTGACTGATAAGTGATAAAGTCGTTATCCCTCAACATAAAATCGACATGCATTCTGCAGTTGTATATGAGTGAGAAAAAGTCTTGCGAAATCTTACGACTGGAAATTTCTAGTTTCGGTAAATCTAAGTGTACATCTTTTGTCAAGTCTCTTTATGCCATTCCTTCTTTTTTTGATTTCCACTATTTCTAGTATTTGTGGTTTGTGTTTTTCCATTTCCTCTGTTATCTCTACTTCCTTCTCTTAAGGTAGTGATATTCTATGTGCCAAATTTTAGCCTATTTCTCGCCTGTTGTCTTCGATCAATCCGACCGTTTCCGAGGCTTCCGTAGTACTTTTAGTGGGTGATTGGCCCGACAATGAGGGCCCCTTTACCTCGGGACAACTGGTATCGGGTTATAGCCCCGATGCTGCATGGTCAGAGCCCCGTTAGTTGTCTAGCAGGGGGTACCCCGTGTAGGTGGGGTTGACATTTGGGTGACTAGATATTAGCGCCACCCCTTATCTTCCTGCCAATTGGTAGCCGAGAAATATAAACTCTTGGATGCGGTGTGTATGGACTCAGGTTCAATTCCAGGTTTCAGATGCCAAAAATAAATAAATAGCTGATTTCACTTCGAACAACGGGTCGTCTAAGATGCAGTACTTGTACCATCGCCCTTTATAAAAGACTAGGAGTTGCCCGCCAAAAGATATTTTTGGCGTCCTAGACTGACAATTTTTCACCCGCCTTCCCTCAAATTTTTGCCAGGTGCGAACGTATAAATTTTTAATTAGTCCGGCTTTTTCTCTGAATCAGAAACATGGAACATTTTAACGCCCATTCATGGTGGACGTAAGCATAAGCCGTCCATAGGAAATACGTAATGTTGAATTAATGCAAAGCTTATGCGCTCGTTCATAATGCACTCCCGTTATTTTTACGTTTTAATTTTTAATTTTTCTCTAGATTAATATTGGCAACAGTAACAGAATGTTTGTTTTTATTCTAAAACAGCTGGGACCCCGCAGGCTTTGTCGACGAAGCCTGATCTAGACGCCAGGTAGTCGTGTAGAACATTCCACATGTTTCTGCGACAATAATCAAAATATTTAAATAATTCAAAAACGGTTAAAGTTAGAAGGCTGATTTTTTGCGTCGAATTAGCAAATATAGTTGTGAATGTGGTGTGCAAGTTCAAGGAAATCGGTTGAAGCGTCTAGGAGGAGATAGAATTATAACTTTAGAAAGAAAGAAAGAAAGAAAGAAAGTTAGGGAGATAAGACAATTATATTATAAGATGTGTAAGATATAAATATATTATATAATTATTTTATAATAATAATAATGGTACAGCTCTAACACCCCTTGTGGGAGCATGGTCTGCAAACTGGAATGTTGAAGCTCTCATATGTTCGACTTATCTGACCAACCATCACGTACTATTTCTGATACGGGGCGATGTGGCAAGCATGACGCCTTAGACAACTGCTTTATTACCCTTTGTTGAAAATGAACGCAGATACTCAATTACTTTTAGTGTCTGAGTAGGCCATCCGCCAAGCATCAGAGAGCTCTAGGATCCGTCCGCACCGCAGCCCAGTGCCTCAGCCGCTGTACAAGATATAACGGCCCTTAATCTTCTAATTAACAAGCCATGTTCCTCTAATAAAGCATACAGCCTCACTATCATTATTATTGTAATAAGAAAAAAAATGACTGGACTGAAATAATTTGGACATTTTAGCACAATAGCAAAATAATTATTTGCCCCACCGCTGCACCTGCCAATTTACACGTAATATACCTGCACCTGATTAATGGGCCTCGAAAGGATTATTCGCAAAAAGAAGGAGTCATTCAGTATCACGTACTCCTGCTGCTTACGCTGAGCGCCGCACGTACCTCGGGGTAGATAGAAATGCACATTCATACAAACAAGCCGCTTAATCCATGCGCCTAAAGAGTTTGCATCTAAAAGCCTTTGGCTCTTCCTTTGACAAAATTCCAATGGAATTGTTTTCACATGACACAAAAACGTTGGTTACTTTTACCTTTATTAAAATATTTGTTACTTTTTGTTTATATTTACTATCATTTTATTAGTGTAATTATACCTACTATATTTTTTAGTTCCTTTTTAGTCTGCCCCATTGTGATGAATAGGAGCAAATTATCCTCTATTCATAACTATAGCATGTCCATACATACCTGTATGGCTAAAAATACACTATCTGATTAAAAAGTATCCAGACATCTGGTCGACACTATCGTCAGAGTTAGCTCAGGGACAAATTCAATAATGAATTATCCCACAAAATATGTTTCTATTAAAAGTACATAGGTAACTAAGTAAATTGGCATAAATGAAACCAAAGAAAGTAGATATTATTTATTTAATTAAAGTAGTATGATATAGTTTATTATTATTACTTTCCTTTTTCCACTTATAGAACGTATAGCTTTTAACCCAATTACGTTACTTTAGGTGAGAAACCACAGACACATATAAGAGATGAAAGCCTACAATCTTGGAAACTAAGACGATGCAAAATGGTTCTACAAACCATATGATACACACGGTTTTTTAGCAGAAAAAGCAATCTATATGGGGTATATGTAACAAGATACTGTAACGAATTTTAGCCATTACCACTGTCGCGGTAAATCCTGGGATTACCACCGAGCCGTTGCGGTCGAGCGACGGACATAATTCCCTCCTTTCATGCATCTGCACACGTACGAGGACTAAAACAATGCACAAATTTCCATATGTTTACCAAACATATCCTGTAGGCTCCAAAATAAGTCCTGATTGCATAAATATCGTGCGGTGAAGCAGGCGGAAGCAAAACGAAGTGTGCTAGTGCGCACGCGAAGCATTCGGCAATTTTAGCCAATATGTCTGTATATCTACAAATATCACTCAAAAACAATAGTTGGATTATGTTTATCTGTAAACGAAGTTTTTGAAAAAAGGAACAATAAAGAAGTGTCTCGCTTTTGGCGGCAAAACAAAATTTGTTTTTACTGAAAATCTAAATCTACTTACTCTAAGAACAACTGGCACTGTTCTAAGATTAAGCCTTTTTACAATTTAATTTTTGTTAGCCAATACTATTAGAAAAAGAACTGGACAGAAAAAGGTTATCTTCTTATATATGATCAATAATCATTACCTATCAATAACCTATTAAAGCATTGAAAACATATTTCTGTTTTATTGATTGTAGTAGATGATCAAGAGAATGCTTTGAGTTTAGAAAAGTTAATTAGTGGTCTGCTTTGTAATGGTGTTTAACAGAAAAGTTATCTTATTTTATGTAAGCCCAAAAATATTTATAAATATTTCTTAAACTTTATCTGTTTATTGACTTTCACATTTAAGTTCCTACGCAATCATGTACTTATTAAACTATGTTGCAATTCAAATAATAACAGTTGCTAAATGATTAAATGACGAAGTTGTATAAAGTGTACAATAGCGTATCTAACCAAAAAGATACGATATAAAACTCCCTAGATCCTCAATTTTTCTAACATCAATAAAGTAAAAATAACACCAAAGAAACAAGTACGGACGTGAAACTCCTTTTCCACCATTGTCCAGGACTTCTATACATAAACAAAAATTTGCGGCCACTTCCGGTCAAACCGGTCTCGAGATTTTCCGATCAGGCTGATTTTTGGCGTCTGGACTTGACTTATGGTCTTTAGTTGAATACTGAAAACGTTATTCTTCTATCTATCACAGATTAAAAATTATAAGGCGTGACAGATGTGAGAAATGACAGAAATAGAAGCTGGTCTCCAGCTTAGAAGCAGCCTTGACCAAAAGTTATAAGGAATGCCATATTGAAAGCTGGGTCCATTAAAAACCCTTATTGCATTGTTGTAGGACATCCCACCTATACCAACCCACGGATATGAACCCGATAGGCCATAGGCTTTCTAATGATATCCCCCTTATGTCTTTAGACTCAGTAGTTCTCGAGTTGAAAGTTGCGACGGACAAACAGACGTCCGATTTCATTAAGCTTCCCTTTCAGGTATAAAATCCTAAAAGTAATAATGAAATTAAAAAAAAGATTTTAAGCGAGTTAGTAATACTTTATTATTCAGCAACTATGTCTATGCGGACGCGAGCTTCCAGCCGACGTGCACGCTATCGCGTTGGAGCTAAGAATGCCCCCTTTTCCAAACACTGCCTTAATACATTGAAACCTGCCTGGTCGCCAGCCTGCTCCAACCATTTGGATGATTTTCATTCTTAAACAGCCAACCACATTGAAGGGCTCGGGTGTCTAGACGATTTCAGACGCGCAATAGCCACCAGGACCGAAAACCCATATGATTCCGTCCGACCACCTGGACGAGAAACTCTTAGCTACAACTAACCAGATATGGCGTACAAATGTCTCCTTGTTCAAGCAACCACTAAAAATGCTTACAATAGCAAAGATAATGTATTATCAGTTATAATACCTCGTAGGTCTTTTTGTTAAACAGACAACAGACGACATTTTATAACTAATGTAATCATTTCTAATATTTTAAAACAGTAAGTTGACAATCTTCCATTTTACCATGAATCCAAAATACGTCCTGTGCACTTCACTATGGTAGAACTGTTCAATTACTACCAAATTTATGGGTGAATAAAATGTAAACAGAAACTTTTTTTCATTTACTGAAGCATTATAAAAATACAAACATAAAAATTATTTTTCCACATAATAAATAAAAGAGCTTATAACACCAGACATTCACGCACAAGCGCTTCGACAACATCATCGGCAAATCTTTATTCTGCAAATTCTTCTTTTAATGATCCAAACAAATGATAGTCGCAAGATGATAAGTTTGGACTGTATAAAAAATGTTCTAGTATAGTTCTCAATTTTTTGACAAGTTTAGGCAGATACCTAAAATCACCATCAGTAATGATTGTATGGGCACTTCTGTAACTCATTCCGACCTCTGAAACCGTTAATCGACTGTCATCCTTGAGAAGGCGGCGAACAATGTAAATATCAGTAACCTATTCATTCAACTGTGTTTCGTCCCTCCAAAAATTATTTATGTTACATATACACTTGAATCTTCCTAACGATGTCATCTCTAAACTAGGCCTTAAGTCTTTTCAAAATACCGGTTATTTTTACACACTCTGTCGTGTTAAACTTAATAATCAATTGTAATAAACGACGGTACTTCTTATTCTGATATCGAAAGACTGTCTACAGACATTCCTACGTGCAATACTCAAAAACTGCATCTCTCTCCTTTCAATAAAAACCATATCCTGTTTTATATTTGATCCACCCTTATACATATAGATACCATCTTTATTTTCCCCTTTTATGCTACCGAAGAAGTTGATTTCACCCTAAAACATTTGTCCGTTCGACATAGTACCTGCAAAAGTTACACTCTATGAGGGGGGGGGGGTCTAAAACAATTACAAATGTAAACTTGTAATTATTTCTCCGCTGTTTATTCCTGAGGATTTACACCCTTAAAACCAAGATTGCTTGCCCTCTCTCACTTTCCTACCCAATGGAAATTTCTTCTTACCGACCGATCAGCTTATTGCCTCTTCTCTCAAAAATCTTCAAACGCTTACTACTCCACCGTATCATTGAAGAAACTTTTATTAAGGAGACACTCCCCGCTCCCCTACTCTACAATCCAGCAATGCCATCGCATAGTTAACTATATCAAAGCAACACCTGAGGAAAAACAAATGTGTGCCTCAGTCTTCTTAGATATACAACAAGCTTTTGACAAAGTTGGCACTCTGGATTGCTTTATAAAATCAAGAAAAAGCTTCCTCATCCAACTTTACTCCTTAAATCCTACATAACTCAAAGATACTACCCAGTCCAATACCAAGGCACATTGTCAAATTATCATCCTATCAACTCTGGTGTTCTGCAAGGCAGTGTCCTTGGTCTTTTCCTTTATCTACTCTACACTGAAGACATACCAACAACAGACAATACCCTTATTGCTGCCTTCGCTGACGATACAGCAATTCTATCTTCTTATAACGATGCTAAACAGGCATCTGAAAACATCCAGCTCCACTTAAACCTCCCACAAAGCTGTTCTGATCGCTAGAGGATTAAAGTAAATAACGAATCCTCTCAAATCTACTACTAAACAATCACCTGCTTACAGTCACCATCTGTGACCAACCCATCTCTATAACAACAAAAGTAAAATATCTTGGACTTCACTTAAACTAGCGATATAATAATAATATAATAATCAATATAAAGACTAAAAATATGTATTGGTTGCTTGGATGCAAATCTCAATTGTTAATAGAAAACAAGCTTTTGCTCTATAAAGTCATCTTTACACCTATATGGTCCTATGGCATCGAGCTCTGGGAATGCAGTAAACCATCTGACACAAAAATTATCTAGTCCTACCAATCTAAAACCCTTCGTGATATAGTTAACGCCCCTGGTATGTGAGCAATCAAACCCTCCTCTTCGACCTTCAAATTTCCTTCCTCACTGAGGTCATCAGGAATTCGGCTGCCAAAAATAAAGTACGTTCCTGGGGACATCCCATTCAACTCATTGCTAATGAGAAGATTAAGTAGACTTTGGCCTGAAAACCTCACTATGTGAATCCTGGTGACCCGTCGCTGGATGGTGCCCTCCTCATGTCAATACCAACTTTGTCATATTATTTACTTATTACTCACTACAGAGTAAATTGTAAATTAGCATTGATCAGAAGTTATAAGGCGTGACAGACGACAGACATGACAAAAGTAAACTGGTCTCCAAGCTTGGAAGCTGGATCCGCTACAAAACCAAGATTACGCGAATGCCAATAATAAACTTTCCCTTAATTGTAAATTCTTCAGGATTGGTATCAATAACAAAGCTACCTGCGCTATGTCACATGCATTATTAATAAATTAGCGAATCTCATTTATAGGCTATTGTGTGTCGTTTTAGATAGTTTAAATTCTCATGGTTTTGCTGATTTGTGATTAAAATATTTTAGTTTTCCAAAACAAAAGTGAATCTTTTGAGTTGGGCTTCAGGATAACAGCTTTTGAATATATTTTTAATGTCTTTAAGATATTTTTTGGTATAAAATGTTTAAAGGTAGTTTACTCATTGTATAACCCAAAAGGTAGGATACAAACCATTTTCAAGACATAACCAATAGTGAACACTATCTTACACTTTAAACCTTTTCATTAACTGAATATCGATAGGTTCCTTAAACAATATTAAAAAAATCTGATAAATATATCATCTGTTCTATTATTTATGGCAAATATCGTCTAATTGCAGTTCTTTAACTTAATTATCTCTATGACAACTGTTAAGAAGTTAAGCCTTTTGAAAAATGTAATAACATAAATTCTAATAGTTCGTTAGAAATTTTTGAGCACCTCAACTGTTCACTGAAGTTACTTACCAATGATCTCACTGCGTTGCAATAACTCTTGAACCAAATGATGAATATTTGGATTATAGCAGAAGATAGGTGTCAACCACATCTTAAAATTAATTGGGTTTAAATTTTTGAACAGTTCAATCGCTTGTATTTTAATATTTCTACTAGTTAGTTACTTAAAACTTCAAGTTTAATGTTTAAGATTCTCATAAAATCATCGTTAATGCCAATTGTAGTTGTTTCCAAACTTTCTCGGTATCTTAGCGTATTTGCCTTGTTCTTCCTTTCAATTTTTTTTTATTTGCTGATTTAGTTATTTCAAATATTCATTTAGTGTAATTTAAATTCTCTAAACTTTTCAATCTTGTTCTAAGTATTTTATTTCTAACTCTTCCTTGCTAATTTTATTCAAAAAATGCAAGTATATATTTTTCCAAAACTTAACTTCACTTCATAACAACTCCGTTGTCTTACGTCCACAGAGAAGCACATGTATAAGCCTCATAATACGTGAAACAAATTGTAAATGTAATTTTTATAAACATGATGCGAATGGAATGAGGAGCATATTAGATCATATGAGAAGATGATCTAAATACGTGAAAAATGCACGATGTGAAATTTTGTATGCAGATAAAAAGTCGACATGGGTATTCATAAAATGAAGAAAATAAAACTGAAAAGCCTGAATTATAAGTATTACAGAATTTTTTCTAAAGTATTTTTATACAAAATTGCCAAAAATATACAATAAATATCTGCACACAAAAATATTATAAAATGCAAACGAAGCTCAAATGCTGAAAATTGAGAGTGAAAGGCTTCTCACAGTTGCTTCAAGGCAAAAAGATAATTGATGTCAAAACTGACTCGGGAATCAACGCTTACATGTGGGTTTTCCACATTTCTTCTTTTGGCGGAAAGTGCTCTTTTCTTGCAATTTTTGTCGCATAAGAGGTAGCCTGTGATGTGACATTTTACATAATACCTTCTTTCCATTTTAGAAAGAAGCGAACAAACAAAATGCCGGTCGTAGTAGTCCAAAACTGGCTCAGTGACATACTCATAAACATAATGACATTTCATCTATGGAAGTAGTCCAGTGCAGTTTGAATAAAAGATTTCACTGAACTAAGCTTTAAACTTTTCCAATACAGAAAACCAGAGTTTCAGACCCAAGATTGGATGGGATCATAGGTAAACCATTGCCGTTTACAAAGGCTCATAATCAATAAACTTTCATTTGTTGGCATCAGTGTGGACTGTTCGACATATATTTGTATCTGTAAGCAATGAACAAGTTATACATGGATGAACGTGGTCTAAATCGACACAAAGTAGCTCATGGAGGCATGTGTGGATTTAAAATAGATAAAAGTCTAAATTGGCAGAAAGTAGCTCATGGGGGCACATACGAATTAAAATTGATCTAAACTGCAACAAAAAGGCCTAAGATTAAATTATATGAATTAAAATTAAATAAAAGAGGATTTTTGACCTCTTATAAACAAATTTTCCGAACCTATATTACATTTACATAATACTTATCTAAATTTTAAAAACAGAAGCAAAATAAAATAAATAAAAGAATAGGTATCTGGACTCCCAGTTTGACCCAAGAAGTCTATAAATTTGCAACTTGGATTTAAATAGAAACCCAACAAAACTATTATTGTCGATTATCACTGCATTGATGACAGGAACGTGAGAGGATTTCATGTTCGATGCAGATTGGTTCTGCAGAAGTTCTTAATGTTCTTCGGCAGTTTTAGGAATTGCAAAATTTCCTGGATCAAATAGAGGATTTGATGCCTACAGGTAGAGCATTTTCATTGCAGGTTGCCGATGCTGAGGGAATTTCAAATTAATTTCCAATTTTTGGCTGGTTTGCCCATGGATTTTCAAACATCCCTCCGCCAAATAGTTCGAACCACACATTTAAGCTGAGATTAGACAAGTTGGAGAGATAATTGCTTTAGAGCAGTTCTTTTAGGAGATTGATCATTAGAAAGCAAATGTGGGTGTTTCTCCTTATAGCGTTTGATGGTGTTAGCGGCGGCCGCGTTAGGAATAACCAATCTTCAAGGGCCATGGGCTGAGTTTCTTCTCTGGTCAGCAATGTCGACCCCACATTTAAGCATGTTGTATGTTAATACCATGAGAGGCTTCCTATAAGTATCGTCTTCCTGGGGAATGGCTTTGTTTAAATGCATGGTACACATTGCGAGGACTACATCTTTCTTCTTCTGGCGGGGTGAGACGAGGGCGACATTCTCAGCCTCAGAAAAAAGAAACTTGTAGCAGTTTTAATCCCGTCCTGTCCTTGTTATCATCTCCTCTGGATTATCTCGCCTTAACTTTCTAACTGACAAGAGATAGTGTCTAATTTTTTTGCGACCTACTTTTCTGATTATTTGTTAGTGTATTTTTAAACGTCGTGAGAGAACAGAACTATTTTGCATTATTTGTGGTACTGAATTTGTTAGATAAAATTATTTACAGATTATGTAATGTTGATTATCTTTTGAATCTTCTTTTTAATTACTTAAAAATAGAATGAATTAACTTTCCTTGCGTTGTACTTATATATTTTAGTTTTGTTGTCTACAGTACGTTATTTAAAAAATTTTGTTTCTTGACTAATAGCATCATTTTGTTAAGTCATGCTGTCGTGACTTTTGCGGAATTGCAGATATTCTATTCGGAGGATACTTAGGCCGATGTTTAGGTTGGAGTTGGCTATAAAGACTCTGTTGAGTTAATTGTGCTTTTCTAAAAATTATGTTTGATACTCCTTCAAGGATTCAGCTTTAATTAATATCCGAATCCTAGATTAGGTTTCGGTTTTTCTTAGAAATAGAAATGTCCACTTGGTTGAGCTCTCACGGTAACAAAAGATATATTCTGGGGTTTCTTTTACTTTTGGTAAAGTCTATACAGGTTATCCTTTTATTACTCTTATTATACTCAAATGCTAGTAGAGCCTACAACGTTATGGTAGCATAATTGCTCTTATTCTATTGAAGAAGTTTTGATGTTAGCTTTTGCAAATGTCCTTTAACGAACTTTTTACCTAGTTTTATCCTGGTGTGCTAAGAGGCTTTGGTCATATATTTATCAATGACTTATGTCGTTTGGTATTTAAAAATACAACAAAAATCCTAGCCCACAGGTGCCTTTGAATACTTCTCTAGCTATCCTATCAACCTCTTTATTGTGTCTTTGTCTCATGTGTCTTATAACTTAATTCAACAATATTTTATTGATTGCGGCTATATTTCTACACTATCCTTAAATTCGCTATAAGTAAAATCAATGTTTTGAGTGCAGACTGATTATTATCTTGTTACGCAGATTTCGCTTCTATGTCTTTAGCACAGTATTTTGTATCCAAGAGAAACATTATGGCGTATTTACCTATTGATAGAATTCTAGTTCTTGATTTGCTTTAAATGTACAATTCCTACATCATATAGCGTTTTGGAGCCTCCAGAGGGCTAGAGAGCGCGTAATTCTATCTCATTGTTTAAAACTTTGACTTTTGCGCCCTCTATCGGAAAAACAACAAGAGATATTGCAATTATAACTTCAGATTCGTGATCAGCATGCTTGATTTGGTTTATATAGTGAATTTCACGGTCCTGACTAAGTGTATAACTCTGACTTGTGTGCTATCCAGCACTTCTTGAAACATTTTCAAACTTTGTCAAATTGACCTTCACTAGCCTCATTTCTCGATTGAACTCTATCTTTGATTGGAAAATATTGGTAGGACCGCAGTCATCTAGAAAATCAAAACAGATTTTTCCATAGAGCTAATGTTAAGAAAATTCACCTTTTCAAAAAAAAATTCATTCTAGCAGTAACAGGGGGTTAATAAGAGCTATCGATTAAACCAATGAAACCAAATCATTAGGTTTTAAGGCCTTGTAGCTCCTAACTCATTCTTTAATAGAACAAAGGCGTTAAATATTTAATATCACATAGTGCTTGGGGGGCAAAGACTATCGATGATATGTTAAAGTAAAAATAATTCTTCTTCCTCTTTCTTTAATGTTATGCTGTTACAAGCGGAATCATTTCTCCATCCCTTTTTGACTCTTGCTAGTATTTTTATTTCTTTTACTTTTCTCCCTTTTCTTTCGCATATTTTTATTATTCTTTGTATCTGCTCTTTTTTGTTTTTTTCTATTAATTTTTATTTCTAGTATTTTCTTTAGTAATCTATTGGGTACCATTCTTATTAGGTACCCGTACCATTCTATTTGTCTTTTTCCATTTTTGAATAATTGGTTTTTGCTTTAAATTATTTCTTATTTCTTCATATCTTTCTTTGTCTAGCTTTGTTTTTCCCATAATTTTTCTCAGTTATCTCATTTCTACTGAATTTATTATACCTTTTTGGTTCTGTTGTACTATACATGCTTTACTGCCATGTAATAAAGTCAATATCGTTACTGTGTTGTATATTTTATTTATTTTTTATTACTCAATTTTGTTTTCTATTTATCTTTTTTTATGGTTTTATTTAATACATAATAGACCCTGTTGCTTTCCTTATTTTATTAGTCAGTTAATTGCAATATGCAAAGATATTCAAAAGTGGTGATCTCTTCTGGGATCTGTATCACATATTACCACTGTGTTTGCGGTCTGTTGTTTCCAGTTTTTCACCATTATTTTTTTTATCCGCGTTGATTTCTATTTTTATTTTATTTATTTCTTCTCCCCGCTGAAAAGCAGCGATAGATGACTGATAAGAGATAGGCATACACAAATTTTGTCTAGACACCATCAATAGAAAAAGGATTAAATATCGTCCACCTGATGATTATAATAAGGATTAACATGCTGTGTGCAGGAAATAAAATGTAAAAGTAATAGAAATAGATAAATGGGAGAAGAATACAAATTATTTAACGAATAATTTGTTTAGAACGTTTTTGTCGTCTACGCTTCTCAGGTTGGTGAGTTATTTTTTATTCATGAGAAGTCCAACGGATATTTTGAAAACTTGCGATGGGGTACTTAGCAGTGAACAATGATATAATATTAACACATTATTTGCAAAAAGCACCTTATCATCTTTAAAAGCGGGCATTAGCAGTCGCAAATAATTTACATCTTGGTTATGTAGAAGGATTTCGGCATGGTCAAGTACTGTAAGGTTATTTTAAACTATGGGACCTTTAAAGCTTTGTGCGCGTTCTGCAAGTATATAGCGAGAAGCAGAGGTAACAGAACCATGACTTAAGCAGTATAGTTTGGTAGAAAATGAAAATAAATGAGATTTCAAAATCATGGGTGCGGTAGCTCATTGTTAACAAAATATGCAACCATATTCGAAACGAACAGCAAAGGACACTTGACGATAAAGTTAAAAATAGTAAGGGGGTTTTGACGAAACTAAAGATGTCAAGGAACAGAAAAAAAACAAAGACAAGGAAGAGTTACAATGAGTACAAAGCTGCAAAATGGCCAGCACAATAAACACTCTGTAAATTGTAAGACAAAGCCACTAAAGATTATTACTAGTATGTGTATATACGGGAAGGTGGACGACAGAACTTTAAGATGGTGAAGATTAGGCATAATATGCAATCTGGATGCTGCGATGTATGCTAAGAACCACCAAGGCAATTTCGACTCAGAAAGAAGGAATCTAGACGAAATGGTGGGAATTTTTTAGATTATAAACTGGAAAAAGAAGAGAAGAAATAAAGGGAGTTCTGGACAACTTCGAGGAAGTAGAATTCTTTACAGAGAGGTCTTCGATTAACTAGTGATCGAAAAACGACAGGATTTGATAAACCTCAGATAAAAAAGCGAATAACTTATGATCATGTTCAAGAATAAAATCTTACAAGAAGCTAAGATATAAGGCGGATAGAGAACGATAGTTTGTCTATGGTGGTCCCGCTATACAAGCACAAGAATATGAAAAATTGTGGTAATTACCATCTGTATGGACAAAGCGTATTCTACAAAGAAGACCAAGGAATCACCTGTAGGAGAACATTGTAGGTAACCAGCTGGAGCTAAGAAGGCAGAGGGACTGTTTATGGCGTCTATGTCGCTATTGATCTGGAAAAGGCCTATTGCAGGGCACTTGAGTACTTAAGCAATACCCCAGATAAAAAAGTGCAGAATACCTAATTAAACTTTATTGAGGATGTACTGGGACTCCATTATTAGAAAATGGAGTGCTGTAGTACTCGGAGATCCATTCTGTCTGTCATGTCTGTTCTTATTATTAACATGTATACTAAGCTATTCAAAAAGAGACCAACCATTTTCCTATTTGCAAACGACATGACAGATGTGCACGATGTTTTTTCACTAGAAAATCATTTTAATTATCTGATGGTCTTTTTTAGCTTTTTAATGTTGTCTAGAGTAGCAAAGATGTAAACTAGCTTTGAAAAATAATATAAAAAAATAATCAACAATTTCGAGTTTTTCGTTCACTGTGATATGCTAGAATTAGGAAGAAATATATTAATTCAGATACTTACCAATAACAACTGCTAAGAAACTTTCTAGAATTGGTTTAGATCTTTTCCACTCATGTAAAGTAACTTAGTAGGAAACGTACTTATTGTACTATTAAAAATTCTTCTATATTACTGAAAAACTGTCACATTTTTATGAAGAGAACACATGCTAGCCATGGTTGATATATAACAAATTATCATTTCCAATACGCGATTGTGGGGATAACAGGAATTGCCTGCTACATACCAGAAGACATGGAATAACGGCTTTATGAAACTTAGACAATTTTCTGGTGGCAACTGCTGCTGCAAAATAATATATCCAGACACTTGTTGTTTATTTATAAATGTGTATTTAGTTTTAGCTGATGTTTATATAAATGTTGCACATCTTATATTTTGTATTTGGTATTTTGCTGTAACTTCAAAGATGTATACTGCCATATGATTAAATAATGTTAAGACTACCAGCAGAAGTGTACAAAATGAGTGAAAGTTGGTAAGAGATAAGGACGGAAGGTGAACCACAGTAAGACTGATTATATGGAGTGTATACAGTAAAAGGTACGCATGTACTGACATGGAATGGAAAGAAGTCTAAAGCTAAAAGACAAAAAAAGACAGATGAAAATAAAAAAAAACCATTTACAAATGAGCATGATCATTAGGATAGAATAGAAGGCTGTTTATGTTAAAGAAGAACAAAAGCTTTACGTTGCTGAGAAAAGGATGTAACAGTGATTATTGGTTCTCACATTGACAAAAAAGTAACAATATTCATTGTCGACACGGTTCGGAAGAGAAGATTATTAATAGGACTAAAGGATGGAAAGATGATCATCTGATCTAACGAGTCCCTTGTAGATGGTAAGGAATGGCAAAAGTTGATCGTGGAGACAAAAATATAATGAGATTTAGCCATGTTTGAACTTGTTGCTGTTGCCCGAGAGGTAGCATATTAGAAGAGAACTTGTTATAATGCTTACTTCATATAATATCAGTAGTTGCTGCCTAAAAACACAAGATGACTTTACCCATATCCACATATTACGTTGCCCCATAAAACTGGATGATTAGTTACTAATTTCTGAGAGATTAATTATTAAGTTTAATTTCTTATCTGTATGTAACAATGCATATAAAATATAAAAAAGATAGTTTTCTTTAGGATAATACTTCGCTTCATAAAAAATGATTTATAAATTGGATTAGAAGGTGTTGATGAGAAAATTTAATATTTTTTAGTATAATATAAGGTGCTCAATCTTAACGTAACGCCCATAACAATTCAATTCTTCTTAGTTAGATATGTAAAAGATTATTTTTAAAGTAATGTTTATGATGACTTTGTTATCGAATTTGGAGTTCAATCCCTAAGCTTCTTCTTCTTTGGGGACCTGGTGTGGATGGTTAGTATATGTTTGGTTGCTCTTATAAAGGGTTTAGAATTTTCAGGCGTTAATTACGGACTCCTCTGTACAACTCGTGGTTGTAGAAGTTACGGATCGTGGGGTTGCAGTGACATTCAATGTTGGAGAACAGCTTTCTGGGAGTTAATCTCCTGGATAGTTGGCAAGACTGCATTTCTGTGGAGGGTTCTTACAATTTATGAAGCGTCAAAGATGGTCCCGATTCTGGACTACCTGGAGCTTGTGTAGGTTTTTGCACAATTGATCTGTCTTTGTCTTCGCAACTGCCTCATCCACGTGAATTACAAAGTATTTATTTGGCCCTGTAACACCAATTTAAATGTACTTATCACAAAAGTGAAAGCTTTTGTTTTTATGGTACTTTGAAGAATTCTACTTTTTTTAGAAATAAAAAATCATTAATAAATATGCATTGCATTTTTTTCAGTGTTATATATAATCTAGATCCTTTGTAGAATAAAGTTGGTAAAAATTATAAGAATTGGAAGTAACTTTTCGCGATTACTTAATTTTCATTTTTTAGCACACCAAGAATCCCCTAACCATCTAAGAAATACTAAATAAATAAAAAGCACCTTAAGTTAAAATTAATTTAATTTGACTCTTCAGGTCAGAACAGCACATGGCACAATTTAATGTTTTGTCCCAAACGAAAATAAAACTCGCTTTGTCACAATTCGACCTTTCACAAGTTCGTAAAATGTCACTGTCAAATTTCTCGAGGAATGAGTAGTAGCAATAATGACAACTCACAAATCTCTAGTACCAATTCGGACAATTGTCGACCATCCACATCTGCTGTACATCCCACGAATAGCAGTTCTACAACGAGCCTTGTCAATGTGAACAGCCACAACATCAAAAACAGTTCGAACAACATTGTCGGGAGCCAAAGCGATAGTTTGCAAAGCGAAGCAGCTGATGAAATCACAAACAGCGATGTCAATGAAGAAGATTCTGTATTTCTTGGGCGAAATGATGAAATTAATACTAGAGAGACGCAAGCATCCGCTGATATTGCAGCACCCGAAGGTGTTAATATCGCAGAAAATTATACATTATGTCCCATACATACTCCAGTTCGGATAAGCTCTTTATCCACTCCAAACACGATTCAAGTCCAAAATCAGAGGACACAGTCAGAATGCAGCCCTTCGAACAATCAAGTTACTATTACGCCGCCTCCGCTGCCTCCCCGTGTAGTACAGGGCCCACCGCCGCTCTCGGGGGCGCCGCCGTCGTATTCTGCAGTGATGCGGTTGGGCCCTATGGAGCCAGAAACCTACAGAGGCAGGCCAGTGCGAATGCAGCCGTCTCCCCCGTTTGTCGCCCCCGTTCCGCCGCCGCCGTACACAGAATACAGGAATCAGCACATCGACCGGTCGCTGTTTGCCGCGTCAGGTAATTCCATAAGGAACATACTCCCAAAAAAGTTCGAATTAGTCTTCCCAATGTTTTCAGTTGATCAAATGGTGTGGGGTCCAGACCCGCTGTCGGTTGTTTGCCCGCGATGCGCGAACGTGGTGATGACCACCACGCAGTCCCAAAGGTCAAACTTGACCCATTTCTCCGCTCTCGCTTTGTGCCTTTGTGGCTGCTGGCCTTGTTGCCTTTTGCCCTACTGCATGGATTCTTGCAAAAATACATATCATCATTGTCCTAGTTGCCAACAGTTTTTGGGAATTTACAGACCATGGTGATGGAGATGATATATATATAAACCGTTTATTGTGCAGAGAAAGCTTTATAATAAAATGCTATTTTGTTCAATTTAATTTCGTTTACCTACAGTTGTGAAACATGAAATACACACAGGTAGATAAGAATAAAAGTAACAAAATAAAGTTAACTCCTATCTAACACTATGGCCACTTTTTAAAAGATCAATAAGAAGATATCGAATTGAACCAAAACATCTGAATTTTCAGTAGCCTCATTTTTTATCTTTGTTTATATTTTCCTCTCTCCAGAAAAATCATACGCTGCTTTTGCAGCCCAGTTTGCCGGTTCTGGTAGTGGCGGTGAGCAATGTGTATGTATATGAATATTGCCATATATACACGCTACTATCCATATATACATTACATACATACATATACGTACTACTATACACACAAGCGTTGCGCTGTATATATTTCATATGTAGCTGGAACAAAGAGAAAATTTTACTAACCTATGAGAAAGCAGCGCGATAAAAGTGAAAATCATGAGAAACGTGTGTGTGATGTTTATTCATTTTCATCTTTTCCGCTTGCTTTCTCGTCGGTCGGCAAACTTTTCTCCTTGTTGCTTTTTGGTTTTTCTTCATTTTGTCAAAAATATGTTTGATAAAAAATCCAGCACCTCCTGTCCAATATTTCTGTCAAGTTTTTGTTTTCTGTTTTCGCTCTAAACGTCTAGTGCACATCAGTCTAGATTTTCCAGGATTTTTGTGTAAGATTTCCCCACTTTCTGGGGATTGCTGTTTGCTCAAAATCGACAGTCTTTGTAGTGGAAATTTATTTTTTCAAATTTGTCTAATTATGGTAAGAATATATTTAGGTTTGTATGTTTTTATCTATGTTATATCATTGTCATTCACTGTCATTCATAGTCCTTGTAGGAGCTGGTATAGTCTTCATTATCATGAAGCGTGGTGATATTGCAAAACCATGTCCTTCTCAATTTGGAAGTTTACGTAGAGATCATCAACATCATATTTCGATGCAATATAAACAGTTACACGATTTTTCGAGAATTCCCTACACCTACATAAAAAGTATACCTAATTTTAAAGCTGCAAAATTCCATTTCTGCACATTACCATATTATTTTACAGAAGATCACCACAAAAAAACATCATCACATTAGTATTGTCAAGCCATCTTTATAATAAATATATCCTCTCCATCACTTTGGCTTTCCTCTCACAGGAAAAAATGTTAGTATTCAGGAAATAGGAGAGCAAAAAATATCATGCAATATGAAAAAAATTTGCATGTAATTACTTATACAGTATTGAGTTGTGACTTATTAAAAAAGACTAACATACATACTATATACCGTATTTCTTCCAATAGAGCCCCGGCGCTCTATTTGCATAAGCTTTTAGGACTCAAAGGTTATATACGAGACCCGAGTGGGTATTGGAGGTCGGGCTTTATTCCAAGTGACCGAAAATTTTAAAAATATTTCTGGTCTGATGTGCTAGATTTTTACAAAACTCTTGCTATTTTGTGACTTTTAGTGGGTTGGCTAATAAGTTCGTTCGATTTTATTTAACAGTTTTATTTAAACAAAAAAACAATAATTTTAACAATAGATTAATAACAATAATGTATTCTCCGTTACTGTTTACGACCTGTTCCCATTTCTCGACCAGTTTGTTGATACCGTTCCGCCAAAAATCGCCCGCTCTGGTGTCGAAGAAGTTGTTGAGCCAGTTTTTGAGGTCCTCTTCGTTGTTGAAGGTAACGCCCCTCATATGGTTCGACAGGGAGCGGAAAAGATGGTAATCTGTTGGCGCAAGGTCCGGAGAGTACGGTGGATACTGAAGAACCTCCCATTCGAGCTCTTGAAAGGCGGCTTTGATGACTTGTGCAACGTGGGGCCTGGCGTTGTCGTGAAGCAGGATGACTTAGCCTTGTCTATCGGGACTTTTCAGTCGAATAGCTTCATTCACGCGGTGTAGCTGGGCAATGTAGAGCTCCTTGTTGACCGTGGCGTTCTTTTCGAGCATTTCCCAGTGCACCATGCCCTCCCAGTCCCACCATACGCAGATCATAGTTTTCTTTTGGTGGAGATCCTGCTTTACTCTCGGCTTCGGAGTTTCTCCTGGAGCCACCCACTCCTTTCTTTGCTTCATATTGACATATAGGCACCATTTCTCATCTCCCGTGACGATTCGGTACAAGAAACGTTGTTTGTGCCCACGTGTTGCTCGATGGCGGGCCGGATGTTGTGAAGCAATTTGAAGGCGATTTTCTTTATTGTTTTCTGTAGGGTCGTGAGACACCCAAGCTCCCAATTTCTCGGCAAATCCCATTGAATGAAAATGGTTGAGTATGGTCTGATAATCGCAGTTCATTTTTTCCGCCATTCGCGACTTGCTTGGCAACCGTCCTCTTTCAAAAGTGCCTTGAGGCGCTCTTCATCCAATTCCGAAGGTCTTTCACTACGGGGCGTATCATCCAGGTCAAAGTCGCCATTTTTGAACTTCGCAAACCATTTTTGTGCTGCACGCTCGCCTATAACATCTTTTGCGTACACACTGCATATGTCCCGAGCGGCTTCGGCAACTTTTTGTCCTCGATGAAAAGCGAAGAAAAGCAGGTGTCGAAAATGCTGTTTTTGCCTCTTGGATATTCCATTTATGTGCCTGAAAAGTGATGAAAAATTAAATTATTCAAAAACAATAACACAGTTTTGTAGAGCAGAAAAAGATCTTTCTAATAAATACTAACACTTTGCCAAACAACAAACAAATCGTTGTAAAACAAAAGAATAAATAAACCGAACGAACTTATTCGCCAACCTATATATAGAGAGATATTTATTGTCATCAATAGAATCTGGTAATACATTTTAGCATATTATGTCAAAAATGGTAAAAAAAGGTTCAAAATATGCACTTCAAATAATATTATATTACGGGCTAGTGTTGGCAGCTACCCTAAAATCAAAATGGTATTTACTGGCAATATATGGTAAAAACTGCTTTGAATGTTCAAAACATTTCTCTCCATTACTCTATGAATGGGGCTGGGCAAAATATAAGTAATACATGTTAATTTTTTTTTAATACTGTCGGACATTATACACATTGCATTTCATCTAAACTGACACACTTCATCAACTCAGCAAGCGTATTTCTTTTAGGATATTATATTTTGTAAACAAAAAACAAATCATACACATACTAGCATACACTTGTTCATAAAGCCATAAAGGCGCAGTTAGCTACTTTGTCACTGAAAAATTCTGAATTGTGCGTTATTTTCTTGTTACTTGTTAGACTTCCGAAACGCCTACGTCTGGTTGAAAGAAATGCAGATGAGCACTTAGAAGTTGCTAGAAGGCAAAATGTTAACTTGGAAGACTCCCAACCCGTCGATAGTGATAGATCTGTGCCTATACATTTTCCAGAAGTTCCGCCAGATGAGCAGCCGGAGGATTAGATGCAGATGGAATATGCTTTATTGGATGAGAACAAACCATTTGTGCTGGAGAGATTTGATCTTGAGGATAAACCGGAATAACAGGAAATAGATGAGCAGATGAAAAAAAACACATCACGAAATAGACTAACAATAAGAACGTTGACTCAGTGCAACTACATGGAATAACCGGGCACGTATCATTTGGGTACAGAGAATTTAACCATCTCTAAAGTTTTTTGCCTCTTTTTAATGATAAAGTTCTCTAAAGTATTTGAAACTTAACCAATGATTATGGCCACCAAATCACCCAAACTTTCAATCAAAACCATCCACAATTACTCCAAAAACGCTGGCTGGAACTAGACGTTGTGGAACTAAAGGCCTTCTTTGGGATTCTCTTGTAGTCTGGCGCTCACCACGATGATAAAGAACAAGTCTATATATTTTGGACTATGGAATTAATTTATCGGCAGCATTTTTACAGCGCCGTAATGTCAAGGGATCGTTTTTACCCTCCTCCGAGCCTTACGCTTCGATAACAGGGCAGATACGACACCAGGGACGCCCACAACATTGGTTACCATTCTGTTCTCAGATCTAGGCCGGTCTTCCACGTTTTCAATCCCTGGAAAAAATCTGACTGTTGACAAAATTGCGTTCTACAGGACAGGCAGTCATGAAAGTCTTTATGAAGACCAAGCCAGGAAAATATGGCTTAAAGGTGTGGACGGTGGAGATACGGCATCAAAATATATCTAAGAAATGCATTTGTACGTTGGAAGGGATAAAGCACCGGATAGGAATCAAGGAATGAGAGTGGGGAAGGATTTGGCCGAACCTTACTATGGGCCTGGGGAGACAATTTGCTGCGAAATTTCTTTACAAGCTTTGGACTTGCAAAAGATCTGATAGACCGGAAAAGATACAGAAAAATTACTTTTAAAATTCTGCCGCAAATAAAAATGTTTTCGTCCATCGTACTGCTAATAGCGCTACAAAATTTGATTTATATGGGATTCATAAACCTTTTAGACCACGAAAATATATAGCTCCATTCACTGAGATAAAACAAATATTAAAAACTACCAAGCCTAACAAGTAGATTAAGTTTGCAATTCGGCCGTACACCTCCATAATTGAACATGCCATTGCAAGCAACTTTTCTAATATTTTGAGATATTCCAAAAAAGTGAGAATCGACAAGACCGTGTAAGTTTTTTCGTGTAATTGAGGAATTTTTGTGAATGTTACCCGCAAACTATACATTTTTGAATGACATCAAATTAAGTAACTTTTAAACAAAAGGCAATTATAACTTAATTTTAAAAAATATAAGACTGATTCATTAGAAAATATAACGCATATAAAAGAAATTAAGTATGAAATTGTGAAAACACATAGGTTACAAAAAGAAATAAATGCAAATGATGAGATAAAGCTTGACTCTTGTATAATAAATACATAATAAAATGATATTAACAGGAAAAACTTGTTTTCATGCAAGAATATACACAAAAATTTAGACATAAGAGCATGATAAATTACATAACATACACCAGAAGTATGAGAAGTATATTACATAGCAAATCTGGTTAAGAAGCTAAACAAACCAACACAAAGAGTAAAAAGTCTACAAACAAATACAAACACAATTCTGAAAGTATGGAAAGAATTCTACACTAAATTCCAAGGAAAAGTTGATACGTCATACCTGACGAATAAGGCATAGAAGACAGAGCAAACAAAGCATACAGAATTACAGAAAAACTAAAAGAATTTATAAAAAACTAAAGATAGAAAATCGCCGAGAAGCCAAGTTAGACCCAGAACAATTTAAGAAATGTAACGAAATGATTAAACAAAATCTTTCATCAAGCATTGAGCCAGGAAGAAATACCAAAGAGTTGAAGATACCACATCAATATCCCGATATTTAAAAAAAGGCATTCTACAAATTGTGAAAATTTCTAATACCAGTAGCAGTAAAAATGTACACTAGAATATTAGAAAAACTACTAAGGGCTGAAGTAAAGGATAAATACATAATAAACAAACAACCTTCCGTCCAAAACATATTGAGAGCTATAATAGAAAAGTCTATGGGTAAAAATAGCCTTCCTAGACCTAAAATCCACCTTTAATCTATTGCTTAAACATATATGGGATGCACTTGGAGAACTTCAGGCGACCCCCAAATTGAAGAAAATAATACAAAGTCCATATAAAAACATAAAAGGGAAAGTAAGCTAAATAGACAACAAAGTATACAGTCTAAGCTCTTACTATTCTTCAACTACTAGACTGTATCTACAAGAACTACAAAAACCGGTTAAGGACATTACGTCCTAAATCCCATACTTACACATGGACAACATACTGGTAATATCAAAAAATCCGCGATAACTGCAAGCAAATATAAACGACACATGGAAAAACTATCTAAAATAAAGATAATCATAAATACAAAGAAAAGAAAAACCATTTACATACCAAAAATGTAGAAGGAAGGGCAGGTAGATATAAATATAAACAGAATTATTTTAAAGAATGTAAATACCTACAAACTTTAATCAATGAAGTTTACCAGCAAGTTAACAACACACTAATATGGGAAAAAGTGAGCACACATCAAAAATCTACATACAAGAGAATCATGGGCAATAACAAATATCTAAATTAACAGCAGTTGAAATGAGATAACTAAAACTGGTAATGGAAGATACGAAACAGAAACATAAGAAAGGATCTACACCAAGACTCTATAGTGAAAGTCCTAGAAAGAAAACATCTACAATGGTATGCCACATAATATGGGGGATGACAAATATCCAAAAAATGTATTTGAACTGAGAGACCTCCAATAGAATGAAAACAGAATATCAGACATCGCTAAATAAAACTGAAAACCCAGCAACAATTGAGAATGCTAGCTAAGAACAAAAGAGAATACATTAAATGGCCCCATACCTCAACACCGTAAGGTAAATGAAAAAGAAAGTAAAGTATACAAACGTGATTAAATCAAGATTCTACATTATAGTGTTTCCAATATTTTTTTGTTCAAATTCACACATTAATAACAAAGATATGCACTAATAAGGAAATTGCCTTTTTTTAATTTGGTCCAAAAACTCCACAACAGCAAGTTATTAAAAATCGATTCTCACCAATCTTATTTTCTTGAAAAATAACCATGGAGAGGTATTATTTTTTTTTACTATACTTTCGTAAAGAAAACATTTAAAATAAGTTATTCTGTACAACTGTATTAATGGCGACTCCTATACTTTGGAACAGTTAGTACAGAACCAGAGGGAGTAGGTAACAGACAAGGAAGACCTGACAAACATAGAAGAAGATAAAGAGAGTAAAAAAGAGGAAAACCCACGGACGAAGAAAATGAGAACACCCCTAAGGAAACAAGATTAACATGTACAATCCCACAGGAAACAAATACTGGACACAAACATTACTGGCCCCATACAAGAAAATATAGGAAGGAAAAGCAACAGATGGCGATATAAAGAGCAAATCTTCAACAGAAGACGACGCTATAGAAAAGGAAATGCAAAGAATCACAAATACCAAATGGAACCAACAACAGTTCCCAAAAAAATACTAGGAAAAATATCAAAATGGAAGGAAGAAACGATGACGACACGCAAAGAAATAGGACAAGGAAACAAACCCGAAAAAAATGAAGAACAAGAAGAAGCCAAGTCAAATAATTCAAAAAATAAATACGCAATAGAAGAACTAAAAATGGAAAATACAATCAAAATACCACTACCCGCTGAAAGGATAGTACAAAGACTGAGAAAACTGCAAATATATAAGGAACAAAGAGTTAGGGAAAAAGGAGTCACGATATGGAACCAAGAAAAGCAAGAATAAGAAAAACAGGAAGAACTATAAAAAGAAAATGTAGTAAAAATGGGACGTGGAACGTAAGAACTATATTAATGCCAGGAAAACTGGCACGAATAACAAAGGAAATGGAAAGATATGACTTAGATCTGTTAGCAATTCAAGAAACGAGATGGAAAGAAAAAGGAGAGATTAATCAACAAAACGTCAGAATGTTCTACTCAGGAGAGAAAAATAAGGGTGAAATGGAATAGGATTCATAGTCGGAAAGAAATTAAAAAATGCAATTATCGAATTTATACCAATCAACGGAAGAATAGCCTTACTAAAAATTAAAGGAAAACAGAACAACTTAACGATAATTAACGCATACGCACCAACAGAGGAAGCAGATAAGGAGGAAAAACAAAACTATACGAAGAATTAGAGAAGGTAACGGACAGCATCAAGAAGAGCGACTTCCTCATGATATTAGGAGATTTTAATGCAATGGTGGAGAAAGAAGAATGTTTTACAGAAGTCGCTAGAAGATACACCATTCACGAGAAAACGAATGATAACGGAGTAAGACTATGCAACTATGCGCCAGCAGAGCATTTAGTGATAAGCAGCACAAGGTTTAAACACAAAAGGAGCACAAGGAAAGATGGCTTATCCCAGAAAGGAATACAGGCAATCAAATAAACCACGTACTAGTTAGGAAGAGACAAGCAAAACGAATCAGACGGTAATAAGAAAAGAAAGGAGGGAGAACAAGAAAAGGCGATAAGATATAGGAAAACTAAAGGAGGAAGAATATTTCCTTTCTCCTTTAGTTTTCCTATATCTTATCTTCTTTATATTTCTTTATACTAAAGAAATATGAAGAAATACTGGAACAGAAAATAAGTCAAAAAGTACACAACGCAGAAAATGACGTGGATACAGAATGGGAGCATGTCAAACTCTGTTTAAAAGAGACAGTCGAGAAAACAATAGGATATATAAAGACGAACGAGAGGTTAAGGAAGGTCGTAGACGATACAGGGCGATGTGGAAGAGATTAGACAAGAAGAGATGAAGAGGCCAATTAAGTGATAGAGGCCAGAGGCATCAGAGACAGAATTGAACGGGTCCGTCAGCATCGCAGCCCGCCCCTCAACCACGGGACCACGCTGGCTTCAAGAAAACAATAGGATATAAAAATAACAAGAGAGACAAACAATGATTTGACGAGGAATGTGAGAGAGAGAGACAAACAAACATGAACAGAGAGGCCCGATTAAAGTGGATAAAGACAAGGAAAGATGAGGACCATAAAAATTATAGAAAGGCAAAGAGAGAGGCGGTCAAAGTATTGAAGAACAAAAAAGAGAGTGGATAGAAAATGGAAGAGATGGATATTAATAGAAATCGAAATAACACCAGAGAAATGTATGAAAGCATAAGAAGGAGCCGAAGAAACAATCGAATTAAAAATAAAGGCATGAAAGTTAAAGATGGAAGACTACAAGTAGAAGGAGAAAAATTAAAAGAAACTTGGAGACAACATTTTCAGAGTATAATGTACACACAAGAAGAGAAAGGAGAATTATAAAAAAAGGGGATACGATGTAAACGAACAAATAGAGGAAGAACCAAGTTTGGAGGAAGTGTAAGAAACGATTAAAAAGATAAAGAATGGAAAAACCCAGGGGTTGGATAAAGTGAATGGAAAAATGCTGAAATATGGAAGAATAGAACTACACAAAAGATTACACAACATAATAGCAAAAACCTGGGAAGAAGAAAAAATGCCAAATGAATGGAGAAGAGGAATAATCAAACCACTATTCAAAAAAGGAGACCCGAAATATGCAACAACTACAGAGGTATTACTCTTTTTAACACTTCCTATAAAGTATTTACAAGTATAATTCAACAAAGATTAAGAAGGTACACAGAAATGGAACTGGGGGAATGCCAATGTGGGTTTAGGCCAGGCAGATCCACAGTAGACGCCGTACACACAATGAACCAAATAATAGAAAAAGCTTATGAATATAATATCGAAATGCACCTGCTAGCCATAGATTTCCGCAAAGCATTCGACGAATTTAGAAGACCACAAGTAATAAAAGACTTGCAAGAATTACAAATACCACAAAAATTAATACGACTAACGCAAATGACAATGGAAAACTCAGAAGCGACAATAAAAGTGGAAGAGGAAGAAACAGAGTATATAAAGATAAACAAGGGCATCAGACAAGGGGATGCACTATTGCCAGTGCTATTCAACGTGGTTGTAGAAAACAATAAGAAAAACAGAATACAGAGGAACAATAAGAAATAAGGACATACAGATGTTGGCGTACGCTGATGATTTAGTTATTATATCAAGGTGCAAAACAAAACTACATAAAACGTTGAAGATAATAAATAAAGAAGCGAAAAAAGAGGGCTCTCAATGAACGACGTGGTATATGAGATGCAAAAGAGGAGACATAGAAGATCAAACACCATACAGGATAGGACAATACAAATTTAAGAAAATACAAGCATTAATATATTTAGGTACTGAGATAAATAATAAAAACAGTAAAGTACAAGACATAAAAGATAGAATTCAAAGGGACACAAAATGTTTAACATATACAAACCATTGCTAAAAGATCGTAAGCTTACAAAAGATACAAAAATAAGAATTTACAAAACATTAATAAGACCCACAGTTATATACGTAGCTAAAACAATGAGGTTAACAAAGAAGGATGAAGAATAACTAAGAATATATGAAAGAGAGATCTTAAGAAGAATTCTGGGCCCAGTGAAAACAGGAGAAGACAAATATAGAGTAAGGATGAACAAAGAAATAGACAGCGAGTTAAAAAGTGAGGACGTAGTATGAGAAATTAAAGCACAAAGGATACGATGGTTGGGACATGTAACGAGAGCAAACGAAAATAGAATGATCAAGACAATAACCGAAAGGGAACCAGAAACAACAAGACCAAGGGGAAAACCCAAAAGTAGATGGAAAAACAAAGTGCTAGAAGACCTAAAGAAGATGAACGTGAAGGGATGGAGGAAAAAAGCCACAAATAGGCAGGAATTCAGAAAATAATAGAAAAGGCCAAATCAGACCAGAACATTTGACATGATTATGTGTAATAATAAGCACTAATCCAGCTTTAAAAAAATGATTGAAGAGCCTGAAAAGGGCGCCAATGATTCCCATAAGGAATTAAGGCAGATATTCATATTGTTATTATTCTGTACAACTCCTGCTTGTTGCATTTTTCAATATAAATCTGACAAAGTAGAATATAAGGAAGAAAACAAGTTTACAAATTACACCCAAACTGGTCATCATATTCTTCTAAAGTAATTTGCATACTATTATTATACTAAATAGCACTACTATTAAAATCTTGAAATAGTAAGATTACTAACAGTCTGATCAACATAATGAAGATAGAAGGGTTAAAAATAAATCTTAAGTCACCTCTCACTTTACCTATTCCGGAACATCAGCAATAAGACTCAGTTGTCAGTAATAGGACCTATAATCACAAATACTCTCACCGCCCCCCACCCGCCCCCTATATGTCATCCTTATTGAAAATCAAAGAAAAAAATGGGGGGAAGAAGTAACAGCAATTGCCACAAACAATTATATCAGTACTGGTAATTAAACTAATAAAACCGTATTGTAATTGTCATCAGTAGCCCATCACTTCGTCCAGATTTGAACACAATGACCAAATGTGGGATAAAGGTGGAAGCCAACATCAAGTATTTGTTCATTTTTCTCTAAGAATACCCCTATAATAAAAACAGCTACAATAAATCACAATGAACTACAAAACAAAACAAAATCTTTATTCTGAGAATTTATTAAGATAAATCAAACTTAAACAGCTTATTCCCGCTTTTACACTCAATGTGTGTGACATAATTGTACCAGCTTGTTTGTGGGTAGTTGCTCAGCACCTCCTGAATAAGCAGCTGTAATTGTGGCAGCTCCCTTTTAATCTCGGCTTCACAGTCACCAACACACCACAACAGACTCATATGGAATGAAGGGTTCTAAAACAGATTTACATGAATAAAGCACAAATTAACTTTGTCAAGAACTAACTTTATAAAATGGTGGCAACCGAAAATCGGCCAAACACCTGTCTAAATGTTCAATTAGTCGTGCTAAGGTATCATAACCGCTTTTAATATCCAGTCCTATAAACGTCCTAGTTCTTTCCTCATTGCAGTACACATTTATGGAATCAAATACTACCACAAACCTAAAAACATCTCTTCAAGATCAGAAAATATAACAAACCTATGCTGCACCTCTTGATACAAGAAGTGAGGTCTTTGATACATCGCATAAATATATCTATCCAATGATGCTTCAACACCAATGTTTTCGTTAGACTAATGTGGAAATGATCCACGGGCTGGAGAGGCAGGTGATTTAAGCTACTGACAATTCGTGTAATTGCATCATCTATAGCACAGTCAAGTGGCTCATCTAAAACACAAACGTAAGGCTTTTGAACATCTGAAAAACCTATCTTACATGGTATGTAAACATAGGTAGCCCAGTTCCCCCGCTCATGCGGAAATGAGCGTATTCTACCTCTATGGAGGTCTGGATTGTCAGTTGATAAATCTTCACTCTTTAGAAAAGGCTCCGTAAACACTCCTGGTATAGGTAATCTTGAATTATTTACAAATATTACTAATATTGATTTTAGCTGGAAATATTATAAATACCTAGTTTGAATTCGTTTTGGTGACGAATCTTTTTCAGAGTCTCTGCAGCTGCGTTTTGTTGATACTCGTCCAATGGGGACTTCCTCGTCCGAACTATCACCACCATAACTGCTAAGTAAATCTAATGCTCCTCGGTGCATATTTATCAAGGTAATAATGTTTCTCAAACAAACTTCAGTATTTACCAATAATAATTAATTAATATAATTCTAACGCCAACAATTCTAACCACAAATTATTAAGGTTAGGATTCGGATATCACCAAATATATAGATTTGCATTTGATACAATTCCTGTTATATTTAAAGAATAATATTTAAGATAAGCAATGTTGTTTTATCCAAATTTTGTAAATTTAAAGTAATTTTATTAATCACTGATTTTTTATACACAATAAGTACATATAAACAGTTTATTTTAAATATTAACTAAACATAACAATATTTTATAAATACTGTTACGGCCAAAAGTGGACTGTATCGTAATTTTAAATTTAAACAAAGGAACTTCAAACAAATCCAAAGCTAAAAACATTAACCCAGTGTTCCGATACGGTGCAGGCGCGTGGCAGGGCGCGGTGTCTAAGCGCTCATTGGCGCAGCAATGCGCGCGTCGTTCAAACGCCTGAAACTCAAATACCGACGCCCTAAATCCAAAAAACATTAAACCCAATAACACAAAAACCCCAAGTCTCAATAACATAAACGCTTAAACCCACATAACCCTGCTGGCTACTTTTCTATATAAACATTAAAAGAACGACTGCGGGCAGTGTGTTTAAGCGCGCCTGCTCCGCCGTTGTTCAATTTTTTAATTATTTAATGTTTAAATAGAAAAGTAGGCCTGCCGGGTTACTGAGTTTAGGCGCGCCTGGTTCTCCGTCGTTTCATTTTTTTTAAATATTTATATAGAAAAGTGGGCCAGCAGGGTTATGTGGGTTTAATCGTTTAGGTTATTGGGTTTAATGTTTTTTGGGTTTAGGGAGTCGGGTATTTCAGTTTCGGACGTTTGAACGTGCTGCGCCAATGAAGCGTTAGACGCCGTCCCCCGCCACTACACATACGTCAGTTCCCTCACCGTATCGGAACACTGCACTAACCCGTAGAATCGGTGATTCCCTGTATAAATAAGTTCCCTGTGTTGTAGGTCCTGGTGAATCCAAGAAGAGAAAATAAGGGTGTGGGTGAAAAGATAGAACAAGTTACCCCAATCTTCACAGCGGAGTCGCATCGGTAGCGTCTTTCCTGGTGCAAACGTTCCTTCTTCGTTCCTCGCCGAGTCAGATGCAAAGGAAAATCGGACCAAGTTTTTTCTCACCGGCAAAATTTCAACCCCGAAATGCAATCGGGAAACAAAACGACCTCCGGTAAGAGGTTAATCTGGTCGGCAAAATATCGAATTCCGCCACAAAATTAGCATTCAACGAAATGGCCTCGCGGAAATGGAAAGTTCTGCTGCCAATCAAACACTCCGGCGAACTCTCGGTCAAAACACTCTCGGCCTACGGAAAATTTAAAGCCGGTCGCCCGCTTTCTAAACTATCACAACTAAATTCATAACGAAGCGAGCGAAAAAGAGCCAGGCAAGAGCCAGGCGGGCCGAGAGCAGAGCAAAGTCCAAACAATTTGTAATTTAACTCATAAAAATATTATTCAAACCAAGTTTAACTATGTTTTTAGGTAAATTATTAAAAAAATCGAAATTCTCTAAGTCCTAAAAATTAAACACTTTAGATGTATTACAACTCTTATATATCATTTTTAGCCATACTTTTAAAGTTTCTATAGTAAATGGAACAAATAAATAATTTTTTCTGTTATGGTTTTATATTTATTGTATCTGTAGATCCAATGGTCGTGGAAATTATTAAGTGGCGAAGCGAAGCGGAGTCACTTACTAACTTCATGTTGTCTGTCTGTCCGTCCGTTCGTCCGAGCAATAACTCGAGAACGGCTGGGAATTTCCAAATTCTGTTTTCACCAATCGACAGGTGACCAAAAAGGCTTGTTTGCTAGTGATTTTGAAACTGATTGGTCAAAGGTCAGCGTGGTCAGACTGCTTCGCCACTTCGCTATGTGTTGCAAGCTTTGCAGGTTTATTCTTAAATGGAAGAAGCCTGGTGACTCAGTACATGAATACCAAACTGAGATCTGCTCTTCATTCATTTTGGCAGATTTACTTCTAACTTAATATTGTTTTAGCTGTCGATAATGGTTTTGAAGTCAAAATCGACTGTTTTCGGGTTTCTAACTGGAGTTTCATCAAGATACCACGCGTTAAGTTCTAACATTAAAGATTCAATATAAGTTGTAATGTTAGATTGGAAACTATTGGTCTTGCCGGATCTTCATGAGATTAGACATTTAGAAATATGTATAAATTGGAAGAATAATGTTGTCATATGAATGAAGTCTATTTTTATAAATACTTTGTTCAACTAAAAAGTCTTCTCAAGTCGCTGCATAAATATCCAAAGAGTTCTAGACGTCACGAAGAAAGACTTTGGTAATTTCTTGAGTGGCCCGACATGGAGCTTCAAGAATTCTGGAAGTCGTGTGCGAATATTTAAGCGCATATAAGGAACAGCCGAGAAGGGAGTTGCGTTGAGATATAGTTTGTGTAGAGATTTGAATGCACTGGGGAACAGATGGTCAATAGAAATAAACAGGGTCTGCACATTGTAAATAATTGATGAGTGTAAATAAATAATCAAACACATAAAGTCAAGTTTGTTACATGTGATATCAGAAGTCGCAAGTCAAAGAATTGTTTAATTAAATTACCATGCACAAACTAAAAGTAGTGGAGCTCAATCTCAAAGTGCTGGTAAAAAAGCAAGGCTTAGAGACGACAGAAACGATTACGACAGACCTTGGTCGGCAAAATTGAGAACTCACACACCCATCTGTTTGAAACCACAGATACAAATACGTTAATCCAAAACCTGATAGAAGAATTAAGAGAATATTCCAGAACTCTGAGATAATTAACAATAAACGCTAAATAACAATCCAGAACCTTAAAGGTATCAGAAGAACAGTGCAGAAACTTGAGAGAAGAACTAAAAGAAAACTTGAAAAGAACAATCAAAAACTTTTGGGAGAGGAATTGCAAAAACTGAGGGTATACTCAAAGAAACCAGAAAATTAAAAGCACACTAAATGTGAAGAGGGAAAAGAATATAGAATTATATAACCTTAAAAAGTAAGATTTTTTTGTTATATTAACTTTATTAGCAATCAGATTATATACATTCTATAAGCTAATGTTATATAATTAAGTATTTGAACTTAGGACTTTATTGGATAGGGCTCCCATCGGCGTCCTTCCATATTTAGTTAGTCAGATCCTTCGGCCACTTCATCTGAAGTCGTCTATTGAGAGGATCTGGTATCAGTGGCTCCATAATTTCATTTGGATGATTTTCAAATGCGATTTGGTGTTTAACAGCATATTGTTTGATAATTTCTCTCACAAAAGGGATGTTTAGATCAGTGTGTATGGTGCGATTTGACACATACCATGGTGCATTTGACATGTTTCGTAGGGTCTTTGACTGGAAGATTGGAATTTCTGGCGCATCCCCATAACTAGCATCCATATGTCCATATTGGGCGGATTATAACTTTATATAGTAGGACTTTATTCTCCAACGTTAATAGAGATTTTCTTCCTATAAGCCAGTGTAGATTTTTTACTTTCCTTATCCTATAATAAGGAAAGCAATGTAATCGGCGGAAATTTGACCTACCCAGTTTTTCACATTTCTAGACGAATTATAGCCTCAGGACACTAAAAAAGTTGGTTCGTGTGTGTATGTGTCTGTCTGTCTGTCAGTAAACAGGATATCTTGAGAACCGTAAGAGCTAGAGACTTGAAATTTGGTATGCAGGTTACTTGTACGTAGGGGACGCAGTGTTGAAGATACAAAAAATTTATGAGAATAAAAATGATTTGTTATCATGAGATAAACGATGAATTTAAAAGTAAAAGTTGAAAAATATATCGAAAAAAAATGATTTTTATATATATATATATATATATATATATATATATATATATATATATATATATATATATATATATATATATATATATATATATATATATATAATATAATATAATTTCATAAAATGTTTCGGGAAATTTATATCACCAGATAGACCAGACCGAGACGAATAAAAAATTACAATGGAATTTTTTGATCAGAGGCCAAATAAATAAGTTATAGCCGATTAAAAATTAATTAAACGGACTAATCACAGGCGCTGGGAGAGCTTCCTGGCCTACTGCGAGAGGACGGGGGGGGGGGCTGGCTGCTAGGAGGGAGCACGCAGGCGATAATGGGGAAGGCCGTGTGGCCTAGTTCGCGCGGTTACCTTTAGTGACGTAGCAAAATTTTAAGTACGAGTCAATTGTTGTCTTGTACTGTTTATTTTAATCAGCTTTCGAGTGTTGGACTCGCGCCTCTTCCTTTTTTAAAATAAGTTCCGGGACGATGGACCCGGTATAATATATAATAATAGGATAAAGAAAGTCGTGTGATGTTCACACCAGATTTTTAATTATTACTTTATAACGTTGCAATTGTATTATTTTATATATTTCTTTATTATCATATGGTTCCAGTTCTAGGAAGAACATGTTTAAAGGTTTTATGTCCGTCTCAATCTTTGCGTTACATACATTTCCAATTTTGTACTTTTTCTTTGAACTGCTCAATATGGATGGTATAATAAAGGCCTCTTAAAACCACTTGAAAAAAACTTCTTTTATCTCTTCAGCTTTCATCAATTTAGAAATTTATTCTTCAATCCTTGATAGTTGTTTAAAGTTTCATTAAATAAATTACCTTTTTTAAGCCCCAAGAAGTTAGAGAAAGGTTTAATTTTTGATGATGTAAGTTTTCTAGTACTTGGCATTGATTATTTAGATTTTTATACTTGTATTTTCTAATTAATTTTTGTTAATTATTTCTAATACTTTATTACAGTTTTTGAAACTTCTTTAAAAATTACTTTTATTAGGTTTTTTGTACACTTTTGCATCAATTTCGCATTTAAGTTCTTTTTATTCATTGAAATACAAGTAACACGGTATAAGGCAAATTGCGTCCTATTGAAAGTTAAACAATTTAACTTGCGCTTGGCGCCATTTTGCGCGCGCTTCCCTCGCATTACCATTTTCACTCAAAAGATCACTTTTTCTACTTCTTTTTTCCAGATCGCATTCAAAACTATCCACCTCTTCAAGATGAATCTAAAAAGCCCTCAACTATCAAAATCGGTTGCTTCTTCAATTCACAGCGTGTTTTTCCTTGGCGCTTTAATATGTATTCAAGTTTTACCTAACTAGACAATGTAGTCATTGTGAATACATCTGTATTGACATTAATGCATGAAACTGATAAGTAAATGTTCATCTGTAAGCTTCAAAAGTAGTACAAGGACTGATTGTATCTATAAAATTTCTAACCACCAACTTATTTCACCATTTTATATCAATTTTTCTATACACCTAACATTTACATAAATTTTATTTATTTTTTAAGGTAAATAACCCACACTTTACAAGTCTGGGCGAATACCAAAACCAGGGCCAGGGGGTTCTCCCTTCAAAGAAGTAGGATCACCAAGTGGCTCAGCTGCAAATCTTCCATTTCTAAAATGTAAAAAGATTGAATTTGTACAAACAAAACATCAAAGTATTTCAACGCACCTCGGCCCAGCTCGCGGCTTCTTACCAGCTTTCAGTTCATCAAGAATATCCGACATGTTTTGAGCAGTCAAGTCCTCCTGTAAACAAATTCTATTCAACTTGTTCACATCTTATCCTATTACACTCACATAATAATCATCGTTGATTTGGATCATCGGTGCATTAACACATGCCCCCAGACATTCCACTTCTGAAAGGGTGAACAACCCATCTGAAGAGGTCCCACCAACTTCTATTCCCAGTTTGGTCTTTATTGCTTTTAAAATATCATCTGATCCTCTTAGCCAGCATGGTGTTGTCGTACACAGCTGCAGATGGTACTTACCAATAGGTCGCCTGCAACTCAGCCAAGTTGTTTAATTACGTCTCAAACTCCTCCGAGTTGTGCACCTTATAAACATAGTGTAGAATGTAGCAACTTCATACACTCGCATCCTCGGTAGGTCCAAGATTTCAGCCACTTTATGCATGGCCGAAATTGGCAGCCAGCCTTGCTGCCGCTGTGCCAGATCTAGTAGAGGAATCATGGCAGCTCTCTTGTGCCCCTCCGGATAGATAGTCAGGATCGCTTCAGCCCGCTTCAAGCACATGCTGCTTTAATACAGACAGCGTAAACAGTAAATTATCTTACTTTAGCATTTTGGGGTGTGAACTCAAACTCAATGTCTGGGTTGTCTTCGGGAGTGTCTCTATGTACAAAGAGACTGTCATGCTGTAGGGCTGCAGAAGTCTGCAAGGACCGTGTCAATCCTTTCTGCCACTAAACAGAAAAATTACTATTACATAACTAGAGCATGATAATTATACAATAATTAGATTTAACATAATGGATAAGTAATTTATACTCACTAATCGTCCAATACACTTCCATCTCGACAACATTATAGTGAAATATATTATTTAATATTTTAAGAGAAATTGGTTATTTTATGAAAAGTATAAATTCTTGATTATTACCATCTAACCTAATTACTGTTTACCATAACACTTTAGATAAAAATTACCAAGCTCTAATTTTATTTTTAGATTAATAAGCAGAGGGTAAGTACATACAAGGGTTTATGAAAAGGGATTTGATTTTTAACCAAATATTGATAATTAACAATTTTTTCAAGGCGATTTCTTGTAAGACCTAACGTTCATTGACGTTTCTCAAACAGTCCAAATTATGATTAAGGTTGTGTAGGGTGTGTCGGTTAGCTTAGTCTCGCGAGGAAAGCAATCTCGACTAGGAATAGGAACAAGAATGTGATACCCCCGAAGGCGTGCTCCAAAACAGCCAAGATGCCGGGCATGAAGGACTCCAATATCGTGAAAATAGCGGTGGAGATGACCGATCAGGTGCCACAGCTGATCGAGTTCAACCAGAAACAGCCGCTGGCCGGCATCATTCAGGAGCTGTGCAACGGCTGGAACTTACCCGACCCCGACCAGTACGCCCTGCAGTTCAACGAGAACAACAACCGCAACTACATCACAGAGAAGAACCGCAACGAGATCAAGAACGGCTCGGTGCTGCGCCTGCAGCACTCGCCGTCCAAGACCGCTCAGGATATCTTGCACAAGCTCAACCTGGGCAGCTCAGAGGAAAAGGCTCAGGCTCTGCAGAAACTCTCCAGCTTGAGCGCCGACATGACTTTTGCTCTCGACTTCATCAACAAGCAGGGCCTGGCGCTGATCATCCGGCAGATCGAGGGCGGCAAGTGCAAGGGCATCATCTTGGCGCACACGCTACTCTCGTTCGTGGAGCTCATGGAACACGGCATTGTTTCCTGGGACATATTGGAGGGCAACTTCATCACACGCGTGGCTGGGCTAGTGAATACCACTCAGGAATCTCAAGTAACGCAAGCAGCTTTATCAATTTTGGAAAATGTGGTTTTAAACAGCAGTGAGGGTTATGGGCAGGTGGAGCGTGAAGTGCCCATATCCTCTTTAATAACCCACCTGCAAGCAGCTGCAGTTGTGCAGCAGAATGCAGTTGCTTTGATAAACGCACTGCTGTTGAAGGCAGATGCGGTGAAGCGGCGTGCTGTCGCTGCCACGTTGGCCTCGAAGCAAGTTAGAACTGCAATTCAAAGCAACATCTTACAGACAGGGGCTGCTGAAGGGGCTGAAATGGCCCATCAGCTTTACGTTCTTCAGATGCTCACTTTAGGACTTTTGGAGCAGCGCATGATGACTAAAATGGATCCGCAGGTAATACTCCTAATTGTTATTTAATTATTTATAGAATTGTCACCTTCTTGATTGAGATAACATAATCTTCTTGTTTTATATTTAACTCTTCATAATGAGAATTTTATTGTGATTATTATTACAATACCTTCTGATCAGAAAATTTAATTCTGGATTACAGGGTGCGATTGGATCAAAAATGGATATTTATGGTGTCCTAAAATGAAGTCTAAAAATTAAGTTAGCAGATCCATTATAGCTGCAATGCATTTTAAACAGAAAAATTCCCCTTTTTTAACAGTATAGAGGTTGTATTCTTTGCATTTCATGTAGGATTGCATTAAGCGACTCTCGGAAATAAGATCTATAAAGTGTATCTAGAAAATAATTAAACTGCATGTACATGGGTTGACTAAAACGAAACCACTGACACAATCTAGTACTAACTATATACATTTGAGATGTTCAGTTTAACATTATCAATCAATATTTTTCTTCAGTCTTTCATAACACAGCAACAATTTTTTGGTATGAAGATGTTATGATGAAGTACAGTAACATTACATTTTGCATTAAACTAACAAAACGGCTACTAAAACTCATAATGGTTAGAAACAAGTGTATACTGTTATCCATTCTGTGCTTAGAGTAGCAATTGATTCTGTTGATTTAAGGAAGATCAAAAGTCAATTGATATCAATTTGAAAAGAAATCATTTGAAAATGTTTATTAAATTTAAAAGCGGGTGAAATAGTGTCTGTCATTTGTAAATTGTTGGTAGGAGAATTGGAAATGTCCGAGGACGTTGTGCACATAATTTTACAGGATCTTTTGAACAATTGAACGGTCTTTTCCACTCTTTGACTGAGGGCTCCTGTTCCTTATTTTTTGGCCCCCAAAGCCATTGTAATCTTTGACCATTTAACCTTCACCTGATAATTTCATGCTCTTCAAACTTAAAATTTCAATAAAAGAGCTTACCACAAAAATTCTACAAATTGAAGCTGCTGTGTCCATAATATTCGAAGCAATTTTCTTTGTAATTATATCATCTATGCAAACCTTTCATAGGCAGCACTAGATCTATGAGCACAGCACAAATCTTCAGCTTGTTCTGGTTGAAATAATTTCTGTCAGGCATAAATTCAGCTTGTTCTTTTAGGATTTGATTATGGACTAGCAACAGCAAGTGGTTCTACAGAATTCTTTTGAATATTTTGTAATAGATACTTATAAGGGCAATTTATAGTTCTTGGAATCTTTTAGGATTTTACCTGGCTTCATTATAGCTATGATTTTGCTGACCCTAAATATCGACATTTATTTGTACGATGTGGAAGTATACTTGGGTAGATGTCTAACCCTACTGTCTTCTTGCACCTATAGTCATATAATAAAGTTTTGCTGATGGTTATGTCTTATTCGGGAGAGTCTCTGGTCACTTTTTTAAATTGTTTAGGTATCTTAGGTCTTAAGTGTGACTATTCTGCTCACAATGAACTTTGGATTAGGCGAGTTATTGCTAATAGTTTTGTGGTTTCTTCACGCTTTTGAAGAAAATTCCATGTTGTTCTGCTAGTGTAAGTAAAATTAAAGTCTTCGGCAATTTCTTTTCATTTTGCTGCCCTAGGATCATTCAGGAAGTCCAAGATCTCAATTTTGTCTACTGGTAAACTTTGTATTTTTCATTCCAACAGAAAAGATAGATTACCAAAGTGTCGGTCGTTTGCGACTGGGTTTTATCGACTCCACCGTATATCGTTATCCAATTAAGCTCTGAAACCTTTTCACATTGCTTTTTGAAAGTTCCACATGACAAGACTTTGACTTGATATGAATAGTGATGTCAACAGTGATAATTGGTCTGCTAAGAGTTGGGAAAGTAGTAAGTAAATGTCAAGTCAGGGTTGCATTCTTTTCTCCATCGGCCTGAGTGAAATGTTTTTTGTTTAACATCACTTATGAGCTTGAAGTCATTTTGAACATAGCCCCATTGTTGATAGTGAGTGTTAAAGTCTTCTGTGTATAGAGCAGAATGTTTGAATTTTGGCAGAATAGAGGTCAATCAGCATTTGGTGGCCTGTAAATGTTGGCAATAACAAGATCGTGTATCTAACAGCAAGTAAGAGATACTTCAAGGTGATAAAAGAACAGATCACAGAGGTTATTCACTCCATTTCTAGCATAAGCTACAATTTCATATTGGAGGTGGTTAATGACTGCTATAAAGTACTCTAGGATGAAGAAGTCTTTTCGGTATCTGACAATTTTGAGGTTGGAACTCGAAAAATCGGGCACTAGAAAATGCGCAATTGAAAGCCAGTGAGCTTCATAGTTATTTTTTAAAAATTACGATTTTTTCTAATGTTCCAGCTTGATATATAAGCATACAAGAATCAATGTTTATGTGTCATAATAATAATAATAATAGTTCTCCGTAACAGGCCTTGAGGGCCCTTTTGGGTCGTAACAGGATAGGTCTGCTACAATCTAGAGCCCACGGTACACAAGGGTAGTAACGTGGGCTAGCGTTACGTACCGACCGCCTATTACTACCCCAGAGTTTGATCTCCAGGTACTCATTTATTGCAGCCTCAGTTGAGCTGGGCCCTAAAAATGCCAGCGATAGAATTGGCGAGAGCGGGATCCGAGCCCACAACTCTTGGTTTCGTAGTCTAGCGATCTATCCACTAAACCACCACGGCTCTTATGTGTCATAAAGATAGGTGGAATAGAAGATAAAACATTTTTCTTGCTCATTTAACTGCTTGGGTAGCTGTTTGAAGTGTTGCATGCACTTTTCTAAGCGAAAAGGTTTTCATTGCCCTAAATACTCCTTGTGCGCAAGTCACGTTCTACGTTGAAATATTAACGTCACTAAATAGTAGTTAACACGCAGTTAAATACATTCTTGCATCTTAGATATAGTTACATTAATTTCCTTGTTTGTTTGATACAGTTGCCGAGTATTCTGCGTTACTTGTGAATTTACATCTTTTGCTGATTAAAAAGGAAGGTGAAGTTTTTCAAGTGAAATTTTCAAAGGCAGAAAATAGAAGATGAAATCAAGGAATTAAGTTTAGATCTTCTAAAATCTCTTAATTGTCTAAGACGCCTTCAAACTGACTCATTTGAAACCTATAGTTGCAAACTTTACAATTACGACAAATCATCACTGTGGATGTCCATCCACTTAAAGAAATGACCACAGGAGTGTTATATTCGCAGTTATAAGGCAAAACTGAAAGTACACGTAATGAAGCATAACACAGGCTCATTTTGTACTTAAGAGTACTATTTATTGTTTTACTAAGAAATATCACGGTTTGGTCTTTTTATAACTATAAAATTAACAAGGCTGAAAGGTCTTTTAGCTCTTATCAGTTCACTTGCATAGGAAAAGCTACATTAAAGGAAAATTGGCATCTTTTTTGTTTCTTAATTATAATCGGTCGGCTAAAGAAGAAATCAAAAACTGTAGTAGCGATATATATTGAAGCAAGTATGGAAATAAAATGGTTGTGTTACAGAGGTGAAATTTGGGTGGACAAATGAGCTGTTCTGTTGCAAGTTGGAAAAATTAGGAAAAGGAAGTCATGATAAACTAACTGAAGGAAATATTAATATCGTCAAGTGAAAGTGCGTCTATGGCTTTTTTGAAAAATGTAAAAAATCATTGAGATGTCCCCCTGAAATGTTAGACATACCACAGCACACAATGAAAAAAGTAAAAAACAATGTATTAACAATTAAATCAGCTTATAGTACAAACGATGCCAAAACAATTCAAATATAATTGTAAATTTATCGAAACCTCATTAATGTGAATTAGGACCCAAAGCTACTGTTTAAAATGCTATCCCAAAATTAAACACTAAATCATAGAATGTGGAGTTTAGGGTTGTCCAGAGCAAGAAGATGCTTATCCCATTTTTCAATGCTCAGGGTTTTATCTACAACGAATGTCTTTTTAAAGGAAGTATACCAAACGCTTACACTTACATCCATTGGTATATTCTTTAATATACTAAATAAGAATCTGGGTTTTCTGTTCGCATCAAAACCTAACTCCACACAATCTTAGTGATGTAGCAGTTTTTACCCCCTACACACTCATCTGATTTAGCTCCCTCAGATTTCTCTTTTCACAACTGAAATTATCTTGAAAAGTAAAAGGTTTCCATACACTTCCAACGTTCACAGCCATATGACAAGCGAGTTGTACAACATTCAAACAGAATTTGCCTGGAAGTTTTAGAATTTACACATTTATGTCAGAAGTGTGTGCAGTAGTGATTGATATTGCACAAAACAATTCGCATAAAACAGAATTAATGTTATGTCTAATGTAATTACTGATTTCAGAACTAGAAAATTAGAAATTAAGGCAGAACGTTTCAAACCTGTCTGCAAATTGTCGTGTCAGAAAATAAAATTTTTGCATCTATCGAAAGATAGAGAACATTCTTCAAAATATCGGTTCACATGCACCCCTTGATTGATAGCGGACTTTTGATACTTGGAATTGAAGATGGTGTCTTTGGACAATGAACGCGCGTGGTGTCATTATTGTTAAATAACAGAAACTTGCTCTTGACACTTCAGATGATTTCTAACTGCTATTGATTGACTGAATCTAAATATTCTCAGGCAGTTTCAAGTCTTGCTAATTCTAAAAATAACCTACTAAAAACAGAATTTGTAAGGAATTTAAGGTAAATGGGTCATTAGAGGGGTGGCAATCTATAGTAGGAAATAATGAGCGGAAAGAAATAGCTGGAAAAATGTTTGGTCCTTTTTATGAAATTGATATGGAAATAATGGCAATAATTAAAAACAACAGTCCACGTCCAAAGAATAAAACATATTTTCTTGACTTAGGATTTTAATTGCACATATATGCAAGTTTGCATAATTTATTAATGAATTGGAGTTACGGAATTTGATAGTAATCTGATTGTAGCTCCTCTATTACATGTAAATTGTTTTGAACGTCTGAAATCATAGACAAACATGGCCATGTAAGTCATTTTCATAACGAGACGCTAAGTGTACCAGTTGTTTTCAGAATCACAAAATATCTGCTGAGGTGGTACGATAAAATTAATACAAACAACGAAAGGTGACATAAGGTTGTATTAACGACCTAAAGAAAAACAAACCAATGCAAAAATTAAAAAAAATTGCAAAAGTTTGTTTAGGCTATTAGTCACCGGATATACCCCTAGCATCTTGTACCATCCTCTCGTTACTGCAACATCCTCTACTGTTGGAGAAACATTTTTTACAAATTTATAGTGGATTTCTGAAGAGATGTGGTTCAATTTTTGAAAGCGACTTGACTTGGTTTTTAAGTTAATGTTAACCAAACTGAGGATCTTGCGGATGTATTTAATCACTATGTTGAAGATCAGTGATCTTCATAGTTTGGGATAATTTTATCTCATAAATTGGGAGATTAACATTTTCTTCAGATCACAGAAAGCGGATCTTGTATATAAGTGTGCGGAACCAAATTAAATAGTAAGATCAAAATCAGTCATCGTTTTTATCTTGTGTTGCCAGTTTTAAGTTTTGGAACTCCAACCAACCCTAATTTCTGTTAAAACGCTCGGCAAATCCAATATTTGCTCCCGTTGATAGGCCAGATCTTTTCTTTTCATTTTCTCTAAAATTTGGTCCTATTGTGGTGCATTGAAAACATTTTGGATGGCACTACACGCAATTCTCTGCTTTGTTTTCTACTATCTTTATGAAAAGCATAAAGATATCAACATATTTTCCTTTTTGAAATCTGTACTGATCTGGAACATAAGCCTCATCTAGTCTCAATTGCTTCCTTTTCGAGCAGCTTACATAAATTGTCTCTGAGGTAAGTAGGTCAGTGTGGGCTCACGACCTCTATTGGTTTTTCCATATTCTTGATCCAATTCTATTCAACTTTTTGGTCTTCAATAGTTTTTATTAATTTTTCTACTATAAAAATTCTTTTGTGTTCTATACATACGTGGTTCTTCATGCTTTTATAATGCCTCCAGGAACAAAATATAATTTGATAGAGCGAGATGAAAATATTACGAGACTGAAAAGCAACAAGATTTATAATGAAAACAACAGTCACAGCATATTGCAAATTGTAAGATGTTTTTTTTTTTGAAGAAACCACTTTCTGTGGTAGGCTAGAAAAGATTTTGCAATAAACCTGGAATTTTTATAATCTAAAACTGTTATTAAAGCAACTCTTCCACGTTTTCTTTGGGATCTGAACACACTCATCATCTCATGCCCTTGGAAGGCCCTCGTCGTTAGAAAACAGTTTCCTTTTTAGCTTGTCAAAAATAAGGTTTTATGGCCTATTAGGATACTGTCGACATAGCAATATGTTCCGTTGCCAAGCTTAATGAGCTTGGTCGTCAGGAAAAGTATCCCGTATCCAAAAGGAACAAATTTTTCTAACTTGAATATGGTTGTGCAGAACGGTGTGAATTACCGGTGCAAGAATGTGTAAGCACTCATCTATCTGATGATAGGTGGCATACCTGTTAGACTCAGTTATCTTCCAGACGAAGGTGGCCGTTCTGGCTTCATAACGTTCCAGAGTGAGATTTCTTGTCTAGAACTCAATATCACTTAAATGTGGTCGTATGATAAGAACAACAATATCCGAACACAGAAGCCATTTCTTCAAACAATGATCAACACTGAAACTAAGTTGAGATTATGAACTCTTTTCAGGAACAATTAACACCTGAAGGTCGTTCTGTTGGCTGCAAGGTGTGGGCAGAGCTCAGGCTATGTTGCAAAATTTTCTACTTTTGATTAAACATTCTCAAGCTTCTAGTAATTCTCTTAAAAGGGAATCGTAGTATCAGGAGAGAGTAGTTTATCAAAATTTTCCTTTGCAGGATCAAGACGGGCACGAAAAGATCAAGGAACTGCGTCGCATCGCCTTCGATGGCGAAGGCGCGGGCGGGACGCGCGGGCCCAGCGGTTTCACCCGCGACTACAAGAAGCTGGGCTTCAAGAATGATATCAACCCTGCCCTCGACTTCATCGAGACGCCGCCCGGTCTGCTAGCCCTCGACTGCATGATTTACTTCGCGCGCACGTACTCGGACAGCTACACCAAGCTGGTGCTGGAGAACAGCTGCCGCGCCGACGAGCACGAGTGCCCCTTTGGCCGCGCCAGCGTCGAATTGGTGCGGATCCTGTGCGACCTGCTGGCCATCGGGGAGTCGCCATCCGAGCAGGGGCAGGCGTTCCAGCCCCTGTTCTTCACTCACGACCACCCTTTCGAGGAGTGCTTCTGCATATGCATCGTTCTGCTGAACAAGACTTGGAAGGAGATGCGCGCCACTGCCGAGGACTTTGGCAAAGTCGCCAGCGTGGTCAGGGAGCAAATCGTACGTGCTCTCGCGGTCTCCCCGCCGTCTCTCGACCAGCTGAAGGCTCGCCTGCAAACGCTGACGTACAGTGAGATCACAGCCTTGTGGCAACAGGAGCGCACGTCGCGCGAAGAGTGGGAGTCCCATGCGCGTCCCATAGTTGAGCTGCGCGAGCAAATAACGCCTGAAATCCTATCCTTGATCCGGCAGCAGCGGCTAGCATTCCTAGTGGAGGGTACGCGGTTCACCAAATACTCAGCACGTGGGCAGCGCATCAAGGATAAGTTTTGGTACATGCGTCTGTCGCCCAACCACAAGGTGCTGCATTACGGCGACTGTGATGAAAAAAGCGCCCCTGCTGTCGAGGAACTTGGCTCGAAACTTGCTGTGGCCGACATTCGCGCGTTGCTGGTAGGACGCGACTGTCCGCACATGCGTGGCCGCAAGTCTTCCCACCACCTCGCGTTTTCACTGGCCTTGGAAGGAGTCGACTTGCAATCGCTCGACTGTGTGGCTCCTGACGAATTGACTTTGGCTTACTGGACGGACGGCATCAATGCACTGCTTGGACAGCGCATGCAGAGCCGTGAGACTGAGAAAGATTTGGATACCTTGCTGTCTATGGAAATCAAATTAAGACTGCTGGATGCCGAGGGGGTGACGATTCCGCAAGACCCGCCCCCTGTACCGCCGGATCCGCCCCACTACCAGTTTTGCTATGATTTAAAGTAGCTAAACTTATTTGTAGTTAATCGTGCATGCCTACTTCTGACAATTAGAGTATAGTGTCGTAATTGATCTTGTAAATATATTTTTTATTGATACTTTCTTAAATACTCTGTGTATGTGATTGAAATAAAGAGAAACGAATCAGTTACTGCCTTTTTAAATGTTGATTGGTATATTTTTAACAAATTTAATCTTGAAGTTGTTTTTTTCAAAAGTTAGCTTGCCGAAGCTTAAAAATTCCTAAAAAGAAAAAATCAATTGTACGGAACAATTCAGAACTTGCAAGACAGGAAATGGTCATAGGTAGTTTTTCTAAACATGTGCTTGACATGAAAGTGAAATGCACTTCAGTTAACAATACTGAGTTTTGTGGATTAATATGATACATACAGCAATGTAAAAGGTTGTCCCACGCAACATGCAGGTGATTTTAATTGAATAAAAATTAAACGATTCAAGAGATGTACTGAAATGTTATATATTCAAATGTATTCCCTATTGCTTTCAATTACCCGCTTACAATGCTCAGGCATCATAGATACCCTGTGAAACAGGTTTTCATTCATTCCATCAATGACAATTTGTTGGAATCCAATTCCGAGTAGATTCCAATCAGCATATCGATTACCACTCGGACAGACTTTAAAGGACCAAATCGATTAAAGTTGCAAGGCTGTAGATCAGGGGAATAAGGTGGTTGAATCCAGGTCTACAATTAGCCAAACACGCTTTTTGTGTCCTTTGGGTTCAGTGTACAGGCGCACTCAAGTTTCGTCAATAGCTAGGGTTCTCTGTAATAGTCTTGAATTATGCCTATACTGAAGCAAATTATCTCTGAATTGCATTATTCGGAATTGCTTCTGGTTTTCAATAAGCAAATGAGGAACTTATTTTGCCAACAATTTAAGTTTCTTAGTTAAAATCCGATGTGCAGTGTTGCGAGGAATGCCTTTATTTTCATTTAGTTTGTTTTTAATAATTTCAATCCTTTGTTCAATGTCTTTATGAAAAGTCTGGTGACCACCTCTTGACTCACTTATGTCAATTCTTTCTTCTCTGAACTTTTTGACCCAATCAACTACAGTCCTATATTTGTAAGCCACACCAATTAACGCTGTCCTGAGATCCTTCTTGATATCGGCGGCATTTTTGCCGAACAAAACTGAAAATTTGATGTAATTTCTTTGATCCTCGTCGGTGATTGAATTTTTTAATTCTTGTAACTCCATTTTAATCACTATTAAAATAAAATACACTAATTAAAGATGTATAATATGTAAACAAAAACACGTGTTTCTAAAACTCCAAGCTCTAGAGTAATACCTCCAGATGTCGCTACAATTATTCCGTGGGACAACCTGTGAATTGACAAAGTATTTTATCATAGGTGGTTTGATGAGTCACCTACTTCACATACTTGTAGAGGATGACAATAATTCTATACATGTATTCATAAGGTTATAAATCATTCTGACACTAATTTGTTAACAGTTATGGTAAAATCCAATTTTTTTGGAAGGAAAGCCATCCTAAAAAATTACGAAATAATTTTGCCTACTTTGAGTGACATATTCTTTTGTGAAACTGTTTGGTTTTAGTTAAACGAATTTGAAAGGCGTGCCACATTTTGGAGATTTGAAGACGACTAGCCAAAAGTAATCGACGAAGGCCATGATATAATTTTAGTCAACTGACGAGTAAAAGTATGCAAGTTACTAAAGGCCACAGACATTTCAACTAAGCGAGTTCATACATATGGAAGAAAATGCGCAAATTGGGTCTATTCACTCTAAAGCAAATTCCAATTCTTATGCGATCAACCGACTATTTGCAAGTATTTAAGAAGATCCCAAGGATTTTTGTGAAAAGAGTTGAACCAACCACTATACTTCTGAAAACAAGCATCAGTTGAAAGAGGCGAAGTGTGTAAAATAAACGAAAGGCGATAATCACGGAAAAACTTCCGGGAATAGCCAAAAAACGCGCTGAGCAAAAATTAACTGAACTAAAGTTTGGAATTTTTCTACAATCACCCTATTCACCCAATCTAACTCTCTTAAACTATTAACTGTTTACTAAATTAAAAAATCTTAGCTGGACAAAAATTCAGTAAAACGAGGAGACAATGCAGAACGTGTACGAATATTTTAAGAAACTCGAAGAAAAAAAAACGCAAAGAATTATGGTGAACCTGGAGGAGCGTGAACTTGCATAGAGCCATGTTAAAATGTAATAAAATATTTTATGAAACTTGAATTGTTGTCTTTTATATCAGCATTTAACAACACGGGAATTCATCATTTTTATAAATTCAAAATGGTCAGAGGTATATGTTATAAGTACCATACCCAAAAATTCTAATTCCTCTATAAGACGATACAAGAACAATTTAGATAGGCCAAATAAAACTGGACTTCAATATTATAATCAGATCAACGTCGACGACTTCAGTATCTGGATCAAGCAAGATGGACTTTGTTGTCCACACCTGCACATTGAACAGCGACAGTGAATCAGAAAGAATACATTAATTACAAGCAATCTAGCACTGTGATGCAGACGTGTTAATCGCCCAAGTGTTTATTTCTCAAAGTACTTTAAATACGTGTTCCAACGTTTAAGGGCATGAAAATCTATCAATACTACTCTCGGGTGGATAGAGATGTCCACTGCAAGTATCCAAAGATTTTGGTTCCTTTGTTAGACACTACAAGAGCGGTTTACATTGACCAACTCTATTCCGCGCCAGGTTAATAGCTCGATAAACTTGTGCAACTGTCCAATGAGTCAGAGTAGGCTCATAAGGAAGACTTGTTGGTTCCGAGAAATAAGCCATAAGAAACTTTAAGTTTACAAGCTAGAATAGACAGTTTTTAGTTGAACACCAAGATGAGTGTACAAACTTATGGGGCAAACAACGGCAGTGTGGTAGGCCCTATCCCATTGTTCTTGTATGGATTAATCGGGCATTGGCAAATTGTAATAAAGCTTATTTATACCATCCATGCTCGTCTCCGACTGCAAAATAGTCTTTGGAGTCGTAAGGATTGTGTTAGCATTTATGCCATCAAGAAAGAAAATATCAATATTTACACTGGTAGAGTATACAACATGCAAGCGATCTTATTAATCAGAAACCTCCATCTCCCCCCACAATAACATTCAAGTGCAGTATAATGTGACCAGGAATGGATGTTCCGACTATCTTCCGCCATAATACTTGAAGGATCCACTAATGCTAATTACAACTGGATCATCCACTGTCCACGCAAATTTAACGAGGGGTTCAGCGCTCCCGAGAATTATGGCATGCATGGCCTCAGAAAAAGTGCTGTCACAGTAGCTCCTACACAAAACCTTGTGATAAGAATGGAAATTTTAATTCCTGGCAGGCCTATAACGTAAATCTACAATGTCCTCTGAGTACACCATTTTTGCTTCTGTGGTAGGATTAACTTCAACAGTACTGGCACGTATTTTAGTGCTGCCTAAGGCTAAGCCTTGTGCTAGTCATTAATATTTGCTACATTTTCAATCAATGAGAAATAATTAACCGTGCTATCTGGCTGCGGGACGGTACTAGTAAAATGCAAAACAGAACCTGGTAACTGATGTGGCGGCCTTTCGCCCTTGAACGGTTTGTGTTTGTCTGCGGTGTGGGTGACTTTGATGTCTGCCGGAAAGCGTTTTGCTATCGCACCGTAAAAACGGCAGATGGGTTTTTTTCGCTCGGCCTGCGAGCCTGCATACGCCGTCGGCGGCACATTTTTCCATAAATAAACTACCGTTAAGCCAGGTGCGAAGCCAACGGCGACACTTTCGAAACGCAATCCGGCAAGTGCGGTCGCATTATAATTTTCCCGTAGATAATTTCCCGCAAAGCCAGGCACGAAGACAACATCACATACGGAGGCCACCAGGAAGTCAACGCAGTAAAGCAGTCCGAATTTACACGCCTGCCTCTCCAATAACAAGGTGACATTTCATGAAAAAATAAGGAGCGATGAGAACACTTGCAGATCAGTTGCAGCACTCTGTACTTCGCCGATTGAGAATGTTAGCTTGATGTTGCCTAATCTTTTTCCTTTCACCATAAAATGAATTTCTCCTATAGGCTAGGGTTTTCTTATCTTGTTAGTCAATTTACAATGGTTCAAGATAACCATTCCCAAATCTGGCAATGAGACTAAGTCGTTTGCTTCATCATATAACCGTACAATGCAAGATATATACTTGTATAATTCAACTTTATCGGACATTTCCACTCTAATAATATGAACAGAATCAGTAAGTTGATCCGTAAATCTTTATCATTTTAGGTATTTTACTTCAGCTATACTATATTTGGTTAGTACTAATTCATAGTAGTCAGGCGCCTGGTCAACTTCCAACATTTTTTATTTCCAGGGTGATTATAAATGAATATCTAGTTCGACTTCATTTAGTGTCATTAACTAGATACAAATAAATTCCAGTTGCGATGGATAGCAACTCATCGCGTTCATCTTCCGTGACGAATTCCAATCGTTCTGAGATGATGTCATAGAAGTTTAGTTGATCTGTCTGATACCCTATTACAGTTCCATTTACTTCGGTAATACTGGAAGCAGACTTGGGGGTGACAGTTTAGTAGCTTCGATTGGCATATATAACAGATCAGTTTGTCATATTCCGCGAAAACACATTATCTAAGCTTCCTAGGCCCCCTAGCTTTCTAGTGAAATTTTCCACTCAATTTTCAAACTGGGTATATCGAGAAAGCACGTCAAGCTCTATGGTTCTGTAGCTTTGACTGACAACACGGTCAGCGCTCAAGTCCATCGGACATGAATGTACCTGCGTCTGCTACCTTTATTAAAAAGAAAACCAGAAATATTGCTGTGATTCTAGCGGAAGATGTTCACACTAGACAAGTGCTGCGCTGCGATGTGTTTCTGAACGTAATAAAGTCGTTGATCGTTATTACAACGCCCGGGAGTTTTCTTTTTTTTTTTGTTTGTTTTGTTTGAAGTGCAAGTCTACGATCAATTGTTAACTTTAGAAGAATCAAGTTTGACTGGACCATAGTTCATCTAACGTCATATAAAAATCTCGTTATTGTTCTATTTATGACCTTCAAGAATTCCCATATGAGACGCCACCATACAAATGATCAAGGAGGAGAACAAAAAGATCATTGTGGAGCTCCTCCAAGAGGAATGCGCAGACATAAAACCTCATGGCTAGCAACGTCGTATTAACTATAAACAGTGGAAGGCTAGATCTTATTGAACTTTAATATCCCAGTATTAATTATCTAGATGTTGAAAGCAAATCCGTGGCGTTAGTGGAACAAGACACTATAAAAGTGACAGTATTAGAAGACGATAGAACCACGGTCGTTTTTCGTGATCGCAACATGGATGATAGCGAATTGGGAGTCGAGCTGCTTTTCGCCGTATAATCGAGGCAAATTAGTCAAAAAGCTCGAAAATTTTAGTACGGAATTTTAGAAACGATCCAAGGCGCATTCGATTCATAAGGGCATCAGAAGAAAATGTTACCACATATTTTTTTTGTTATAATGCGAAAGTGCATTTGTGCACGCAAAAATGCATTTATTTGATGAGCTTTTTGCAGATCCAAAGGAATATTTTATTTCTCGCTTAATATTGGCAAAATAAGCTCATTCTCGTTGAGACGGTTTTTGGGGTCGCTGATCACGAATATGATGCTTAGAAAGTGCCTCGATGCACTTGGGAGCATAATTCTGGGGATGGGGGTGATTTTAGGAAAGCAGGTGAAAGCCGTTTGCTTTTCGAGTTTAAACTGCCTATATAAGAGTTTTTGGTATTGCTGATTACGAATATGATGTTTAGCAAGTGCCCTGATGCACTTGGGGGGGGGGGGCATAATTCTGGAGATGGGGGTGATTTCAGAGAATTACCTCAATTTTGTTTATTTTTCAATATTAAACTGTCTATATTTGATAGCATTTTTCTTAAAATTCGGCAGTTTCCGATTCATCACACGGTAGATATTTTATGTTTTAGCTCATAGCAAATTAATATATATATTAGTAAGATTATTATTGCAACAAAGAAGATTTATTGTGAAAATTTAATTATTGTTACATTTTTCTTTCTAAATCTGTTACTCAAAATTGCTTTATGAAAATTTCAATTTACTTTGATAAAAGAGAAAGACTAAGAAAACCATATAAAATTCAAATTTAAAGACATTTTATTACTTTTAATTTTTTTACATAAATAGAACCTTGAAAACCTTTATTTATTTAATACTGTTAAAACGTGGACACTCATAGGGTTGTCTGTGTGCCTGCAAATTTTTTTTTCGTAATAACATCTGAAAAAAAATCGTTTTTAAAAATAATTTAAATTGAATTATACTCAAATGAAAAAATGCACTACGCGTACTTTGGTGCCACAGGGTATCTTTTCCCCGAAGTGCCTCAGGGCATTTTCTCACTTCGGTGCGTTGGAGTTTAATTTGAGAACCAACATCGTTATCCGAAATCTCAAAAACCCTTATTTAAACAGTTTAAACTCGAAAAATAAACTTTGTGCTGGTTTCCCAAAATAGTCCCCATATCTAGGATTATACTTCCCTCTAAGTGCATTGGGACACTTTTTAAACATCATATTCGTTATCAGCGACCCCAAAAACCCTTATTCAGACAGTTTAAACTCGAAAAACAAACAACTTTGAGCTAGTTTCCTAAACTCACCCCCATCCCCAGAATTATGCCCCCAAGTGCATCGAGGCACTTTTTAAGCATCGTATTCGTGATCAGCGATCCCCAAAACCCCCCAAGTAACGGGAGTGAGCTTATTTTCGCCAATATTAAGCGAGCAATAAAATATTCTTTTGGGTCAGCAAAAAGCTCATCAATAAAATGCATTTTTTGCGTGCACAAATGCACTTTCGCATTATAATAAAAAAAATATGTGGTAACATTTTTTTCTCGTGCTCTTACGAATCGAATGCGCTTTGGATCGCCTCGATATGTATACCCGCTAAAAATTTCGAGCTTTTATCGTTTTTCTTACTAATTCGACTCGACTAGTAATCAACGTGAGCATACCTACTTACATGATATTGAGCATTCTGCTCTACAGAAATTGGACCATTTTGTTGTCGGAACATTGCGACACAGAAGTTGAAGTTTATTCAAGTAATGACCACAAGCTATACCTCGGTGAAGGAGTAGAGATCCACACACATATCAGAGATTTGTTCTGTGTGCAAGAATGGTCCCTGAACTGTAATTCGCTAACAGGATGGGCTAAGAAAGACACAAAAAAACTGTCGTTTATCCCACTCTAGGCAGATTTGATTTAAAAACTGAATTTGGTGCTTATACTGATTTGCTAGTGTTTGCGACCAACGTCCTGAATCCCAATGAAGTTCTTTTACCTTATTTTTACCAATTCGAGTTATGGATTGTGATGGGAAATTCCTATGGAACAGCAGTAATCATCCTACCGGTATTGTTACACAAACAGGGTATGTTCGAACATACTCTCGTGGTTACTTTGAAGTTTCGGCAGCAATGATGATCAATCATCATAACCAAATTCCATATCTTACCTCCCTCGCGCTTAAAAATTGTAGAATTTGTATTCGAAGCTGAAGTTGGATCACAAATACATATGTATGTAGCTCTTTGCACAGATTATCTTCACCAAGTGTCAGATACAAATTTCATTTACAACAAATCAGTTGGAATTTCTTGCGCAAATGCGGCTATTGTTGAAATTAACGTTGACGTTAGCAGTCATATTAAGTTACTACAATATAGGAGAGCCTCTTGATGACAGTGTCATTGTTACCACCTTCAAATATTTGCATTTACTTCACCTGCATCATTGTGAAGTTGTCTTAGCTGTTGGTACTTTAGTTTAACTAATGTTGACTGGCAGCTTGAGCAACCATTGCTGCATAAACGCATCGTCATCAGCAACAGTATCATAATAGCTGTTGCAGATATAACTGACTTAGTGAACATGCCTGGAAACCAAGCCCACATCATCCTTAATGTTCTTTGTTTAATATTGGGCTCAAGCCAACTAACATCACCAGCTAAAAATAGACGTATTGCACCAAACCGCAAAAACCAAAAACTCCTCCATAGTACTGTCATTTACAGTAAACCTACATTTGCTTTATAGAGCAGATTTATTTTCATTAGCAACTATATGTTACTTATAGCATTCTGTGGGTTTGCGATATATATATATATATATATATATATATATATATATATATATATATATATATATATATATATATATATATATATATAAATCTGTTCCTATAACTTTTACAGACAGAAGAAGAAAAGTGTAATATTTAATGTTCGACAGTTAAATCAAAAATTAAACTGACAAAAGCATATATTTGCAAAAAGCAAACTCTAATTACATGTTAGTTGCAATTTGTTAGTGTATAAAGCATTACTCACATCATATATGAGATTTTTGCTTTAAGTATTTCTAAAACTGAAATACTGCAACAGTTTTAAAATAAAGTTCTTCGCCTAGTTGTGAATACGACATGATACGTTTCAAATGTGGTGATTCAATGTGATTTTAAGGTACCATCAACAAAAAAGTGGTGCATAAATTCAGAAAAACGTATAGTGAACGTGCTTGCAAAAAGACTGTTGAATGTCTTTATAGAGTTAAGAGAGTTGAAACATTTGCGCATGTGCGCACACTTGTTAATACATGTGTTTATTATAATATTTTCTTCGTGTTAATTAGTCATTAATAATACTCATTGTTTTTGTAGATTTTATATGGTTAAAAATAGAAAACTTCATAAGTTCATAAGCTGAACTCTATTGTTTAGTTAATGAGTGTTCAATAGTTTCTTTTCCAATTAATCATAGATGTTGGTCTTCTGATTTGCAGGAGTTTTTAACATTGGCTTCCGCCTTCGCTTCTGGAAAGCAACTTTAATACTATAATGTCGCACCTCTCCATCATTCTTTTTAGAAAAATACTATGACCTCGCCTACGTTACATTTTACAGCGCCTTCAAAACAGTTTGTCATTTTAATGAAATGGATAGGTATTTTCTATATACCAACTTATTCTACCTACACCTACATATCTTAGAGACACTGTTCTTTGGCAGAAAACTAGAAAAATGCTCCCTGAAAACCACATTCAGCTTGTAAAAGTAAAAAACATGGTGCATGAAAATCTTTGTTAAATCACGAGCTACTTTACCAAAGCGAATATCCTTCACTACTTCTGTATGTTAGTTCTTGCACAAAAAACAGTCAAAAAGAAAAATTTGTTTCAGATTTTATTGATCTCAAACGTAAGGAAAAGATAAATAATCTAATTTGCTTCAGTTTAGCCTCAAAATCCTGTAGCGAGACAACTGTCTGTGCCAATTAGAGTATCACCCTAACTGGGAAGAAATCAATCTACACCAACCCATTAAAGTTGGATGACTTCTGTATTTATGACAATATTCCAAAGAAGGATATGCCGCAAATATGTGTTAACTAATGCCTGATTTAACGCGAGCCGATATCCAAACTACCCTTGATATGTTCAAAAGGCCATAATATGCCCATCATATAGAACACCATTCGCACTGCGTCCCCTACCTACAAGTAACTTGCATACCAAATTTCAAGTCTCTAGCTTTTACGGTTCTCGAGATATCCTGTTTACTGACAGACCGACACACACACACACACACACTTCATTTCCGGAAACTTCAGGTATCCTCAGACATACAAGTCCTAAGTAAAAACTTTTCAAAATCATGGGAAGTCTAAGTTTTGAAGAAAGTATACATATCGTTTCACTCCAAACTCCTCTACTATCACGTTTAGAAACCTTGAATTCTTATGCAGCCTACTCTTTTTAAAGAATTGTTTCTTCACCCCCAAAATAACATACATGTCATTGTTATGGAAGTTCCTCAATCTCATAAAGGAAAAGAATTATCTCTACGAATAAAATACAATGGATAAGTTACTTTTTCAACATCTAAAGGACCAGGTATACGAAAAATGGGAGATATTTGCCCCTCTACATTTCTTAGTTCCTTTTCTGATGCTCACGCACTATTTTCTCGTCTTCTTCCAGCATTAGATAGTTAAATCATTGTACATTTTGAAGTGGAAGCCCTAAAATATTAAAATTTTGTGTACGAGAAGATCGATTTCGTTTTGTAGCTGTTTTTCAGAAAAGTAGGATGATATGCACACTTACCATATTACTTTCGCAACGAAAAAAACTCTTCAGTATCAAGAGTCTGAAGTATGACTACATACACTCACGTGGTCTAATATCGGAACTATGCTGAATAATAAAGGATGTGTGCAATTTCACGAAATCACACATATATCTCTGCTGCCCATAGACCATGCCGTTTGAAAAGTAAAGATAAATATCTAACATGCTCTAAATTAAATCAAATTATTCAATATGGTCTTGCTTCTGTGCATAAGCCCACAACCCTCAAACCTACTAGATGATGAAAAACGATCAGATGATGGCATTGCTTTGATTTCCTGGATTAAAGGTAAACGTCTGATCTGGAATGTGACTCTAGCTGCAATTCCTCTGCCATTAACTTCTAAAGTTCATAAAACATGAGATCTCAGTTTAAAGAAAGTAAATAAAACTGAGAAGTTACAAAACTCTAACATAATGGTGATGGGAATTGGGAAAAGCCAATTTCGCAAACCAAACTTCATTAGGAAGTTATATATATTACAGCTGTCGCCTGAAATTTTATATATATATTAATAAATTAAATATTGGTGAAAAGAAAATGTCGAACACTGTCTTTTGCTCTTGCGGTTGCCTTGATAGAACCTCAACTATACAGGCTATATTCTGCAATTCGTGTTCTCATTGATTTCATGCTGAATTAGTGGCCTAACTAATATTGACGTTATAGAGTTGGAGAAATCGTCCTTTTCCTGATGGAGCCATCAAGAACCATAATTCTCAGCCTCTATAATTGAATGTCAACTTGTTACAAATTATTTAAGGGGTTATATCTGTTTGGAGTCCAAAAAAGGGTTTTTCCAATATTTTTTGTGCCTACATTTTCAAATAAAGCTACACAATCAATATATGTATCGATTAAGCAACTCTTCAGAAGTAAAAAAATTTTATTGTCATATTTTTACAAAAGCCTGCAAACACAATATTTTTAAAGGCCCTCCGCGGCAAGCAGTAGAAGACCCCTGGAGCACCACCTGGAAGCATACATTTTTTTATAATCTACATAAGTTTAGCTAGTGAAGTACACACGAACTTAATTTTAGAATTTTTTTTGCAAAATGGCGATCGTTTTTTCGACGAAAAAAATTGTTAATACTAATAATTTTTTTTTGATCAAATAAAGAAGCTACTAAATTTTCAAGTCGATCGGATGAAAACTCTTGGAGTTCTACTGCTTGCCGATTTTGAAAACATGGTTCGAGAGCAACGTTTGAAGTTTAAAAATGCTATAACTTAATAATAATTTTTTACTCTCACTCTACTATCTCAGCACCATAAATTGCTCTTCCAAGGCCGTATTTTGCTCCTCAGCTCTTTCCTGGACGATGTGATGCTGCGTCTAGCCTCTTTTATGATGTCGGAAATTGAGTGCTCGGCGGACTTAATCCGGTTGGCGTCCGATTCCATACAAAAGTCGTATAAATTTCGTCCACAGTCAACCCAAGTGCATCACAGGCAGAACATAGGCTTGATAAATCATCATTGAAAGTAATAACGGCGATATCAGTCGCTATATCGAGCACAGTCTTCCCGCTCGACACAGCCTCAGTGTAATGGACCATACGAATGATTCGTTTGGATTTTGGGTATACTCGCCCAAGCAGCGCAAAAGCAGATCGTCGGAAATAAGTTCTTCGTAAATTAGCTTTATTCCTTTGAAAACATCTTTATACATAGGAGGCTTATGCTCATAACTAGACAGAGAACCTAAAACTTTCTCACGCTGGCAAGAGCACCAAGAGTCGACTCCAGTCGGACACTTATCGTGTTGCGGCTTTTTATCTGTTGAAATTTTATGATATAAAGTCGCCTAAAAATCATTTCGCATTTTTTCAACAGACCCAGTGTTCCTTCTAATGACAAACCCATAAAAATAGTAAGTTCGCCAATGAGTTTACTTCGGCTTTTGTATTTCTCTTTACATTGTGAAGGGATTTCCCATTCTCTTCTGCACATGACCTACGCACTCTTTTTTGGAAACAGTTAAATTTTCATACGGCTCAGCATCAACAATATCTTTATAGGTTTTTGAATCACCACCACCAATGTAATTAACATTTTTGATATTGTAGAGAGTTTCGGAGCTCTGAAACATCTCTACGACCGCATCGACTTCCATTCTCCCCGCCGATCCCCCATGATTACCTTGGCATTGCAACTTATGTTCAGAATATCCTTCTTCATATGCAGCAGTACCTTCTTTTTCTTGCAATATTCACACATTTTACAATACTTTGGTTTTATACATACATCCAATACTTTGCCGGTATACCAACCAATTAGCGTAATAAGCCCAAGAAGTGATGAGAAACCATAAACCATCGCCTGATACTGTAAGCCCATCGTTAGATCACAATTGCTCTATAAACATCAGTTTCTCTTTCCCAGCTGCTTTTTTCATACACAAGGTTCGCACACGTGCGGTAGCAATTGCAATATTGCAAATGATCTAATCATATGTGACTTGAAAACTGGCTTTGGAAGATACATAAATGCCCAAAACTTTTTGGTACCATTGATGCCGACAGCTAGTAAGAGCAATGCACAAATAATGCGTGTATTTATTTTATATGCAAGATTATTTATCAATGGACAACTGTTTATAGACTAATCGCCACAACTTCTACAGGTCACAATGATTTTGAAACCAAGCCCACGTCTGCTCGCCTCTGAAAATGTTACATTATCTTTGCACTCTTTACGTACTATAACTTGTGAAAGAGCAGTAAAAACGGTAAAAAACTCACCAAACGATAGCCAAAAGAATAATCCACTTCTCTATCACACTTTTCATCATCCATTTAAAATTTTTTTGCCGACGCGCTACGTACCCCGAAAACACTATCTCTTACAGTGGTAAACATGTACTATATAGTCTATAATGGCTTTTTCATAGTATATAGTGATATCTATATTCAATTTTGAAGTATATTCTCGACGCTCGATAATTTATAAGCGTATCTATGACCGCGAGATTCAAAAATGCAGCATCAACGAGACGGTCGAAATTTGCTATTTTTAAGCCTCAGAGTTGTCCTAGAAAATTAATTTTTAGAACATTTCTGAGTTATATCCATACATAGATGGGGAGATATTTTGGCGTAATTTAAGTTAATAAAAAATAGAAAAAAATTCCAAACAGATATTAAACCTTAAGAAGATGGGACTATGGATTCACCTCTCAAGGAAACACAAGGATCTTGCACCCCAAACTAATATTCTAAACACATACCTAGTTCCTTTGCAGTAGACCTTGCGAATCTAAAAATATTCTAGAGTTCTTAAGACAATTGCTAAAGAAGTCCGAATTGTCATAGCTTACACACTTGCGTGGACAGAACTTACTCAAAATCTTGGCAATCTCTACTTACTTTTCCATTTTATGCTCCTTAAGTTCAAATAACAAGAAGTTCCTTTACACATAATGTAAAAACCAACATCAAAATGAAGACTTTTTCATCGTTATCCAAAAAAATTAAGCCTACTACCTACATCCCGAGACACGTCAAAAGCAAGGTGTCTGACGGAGATATTTCCGAAGCCATTTGGATCCTTTCCTCTTCCGAAGAGTTAGCCCCAGAAGATTCGTCTACCTATATAAAATTGCTCGAAAAACATTTCCTTGCGAAGAAATATTTTTCTAATACGCCAAAGCGGGATTTTGAGCTTTACTCATTTAACTTGAAAATCAAATCTTGTAAAGGAGATCTGCAAGAGGGTTAGACGAATTCACTCCTCACCACTTTATGGATTTATGCGCTTCTGTTGAAGATTATATCAACAATTAGTTCTTGCTCCCACGAATTTGTGCAATATGATGCTTGCTGGTAAAATTCTTTCTTCAATAACCCCTACCTTGTATAGAGCATCTCTGTCTCCCCTTTGTACGAAAATTGGTGGAGTTCGACCAATTGCAGTAGGGAGTTTCTTCAGAAGATTGGTCTCGAAGATTGGTTGCAAATCAATTTACTCCGACTTGGGCGATTATTTAAGATCTGAACAACTGGGCTTTGCTTCTTGGAGTGGATGTGCAGCTACTGTATATTCTCTAACAAATTACATTACCCATTATTCAGGGACGCGGAAAGTTATTCTTAAAGTCGACGTCAAGGACGCTTTTAATATTCTTGAATGTGTTGGTATGTTGGAAATTATCCACTCTATAAAACTGCAAAAATGTAACTATGTGTGTTTGTAACTAACATTGCAACTCCTCCTACAATTATGAACCGATTTCAAAAATCAATACCTCATTCGAACCGGTTTGATACTAAACCTCGCATAAAGGTTTTAGATTTTCAATTTAGGTCACGGTTGATCTGTTATAGGTCAAAACATAAATTATCATGAAGTCATTAAACAGTTTGCGCCACCTAGCGGTGTTTCATGCACTACGTACCCAATTCTTGCCGTTAGTAGGCGCATGCGGCACAACTGAAAACGAATATAGCCGAACGAATGTCATCAATTATCGACGAAACTCTAAACTCTAGTTAAGGATAAACTTCCATCACTGTACCCCTTTTTCTTACAATATTATAGACAAGATTCCTTACTTTTTATAGCTCGTAATCTGTTGACTTGAGGACAACAAGATGATCCTTCCAGACCTCCAATCTTTAGCTTGTATATCCACCCTATAATTACGAAACTTGAATCAGAGTTAAATATGTAATATCTGTATAACAGAACAATAGCAAGAGAACCCAATACTATTTTACGATATTTCCTATACATTCAAAAACATTTTGAGTCTTTGGGACTTGTCATCAACCCAAACAAATGTGAGCTGTTTTTTCTTGATGACGTTGACTCATCTATAGTAACCGAATTCAACACTATCACACCAGGGATAACAATAGTCAAGGAATGTATTTTTTTATTTGGAACTCCTATTGAACAGAGTGCAATATTTCCTTGAAAAAAAATTATCAGGAATAAATTTACTCATTTCCTTCCTGAGCATCAAATCTCACTTTGCATATTATCTTCTTCAAAATTAATATACCTCCTTCATGCTACTCCTGCCTTCAAAGTTTCGGGGCTCCTAAATACTGCGGATAATCTATTCAAATCTGGATTAGAATCTCTTCTTAATGTTTCTCTTATGAAGGTTTAGGAATAAGTAAGACTCAACTTTAGCTCTCGTCAATTCAGTACTATCTTTTTCTCTGGTTAGTGTTGATACTTATCAGGATGCTTTAAGAATGTGGGAAGAGTTAAGTTCCAGTTCCGGAATGTCCCACTTTTAAAAAGGATTAGGATAATATCAACTTGAAACAAATAATCAATTCAATTAATTTTGGATGTGATTAACAGAGGATCCGTTTTGAATCAATTGCCATGAATCCTCCGCTTGGCTAAACTTACTACCTTCTTTGGCTCTAAACACATTTATTGATGACAACTCACATAGGATTAAATATTTGCTTTCCCCGCATATGTGTTTGCGGAGCAGAAGTGGATAGTCTTGCTTATTACAGTCTTCATTGTAAGAAGACCGCAGAAAGACACTAGACATAAAAATCAACACAGTTTTAAAGTGTGCAATTTCTTCTATTGGTACACCTCCTTGCTTGGAACCTAATGGCTTATGATAGGAAGCGCCCAGGCGAAATGACTTTAGTACCATGGAATAAACAAAAAGTTTAGATTTGGGATTTCACATGCAGTGGCCCCTTCATACTTGGAAAAAAACTGGTTCTGTTGGCAAACTAGCTGCTCCAAAGAAGAATAAGTACAAAACCATCATTGATCAAGATTATCTGTTCTCTATTCATCACTTTTGCTGTTGAGACTTTCGGGCCTTGGTGTGAAGATGTTATCACTTTAATTAATGATATTAGTTTACGTCTACGATGTATCACTGATGAATTACATTTGGAAGTTCAACGTGGGAATGCTGTCTGCATTATGCGAACCTTCCTTCCTAACGTCCCCTTGGATGAACTTTTTTACTTACATTAATTTTTGTATATTTTTGCTAGCCACATTTATTTTCAAATGTTCTAATAAAAATTTACATTAAAAAAATTAGGAAGTATTTTTGCTTGATTAATTATAGATAAATTTAGAACCCAAAAGAATTTCAGAAGTGCAAATTTGAATTTCAAATTTAGCGCCAAAATGCAAGCGCCCGACTATTGACAATTGTTGAAATCGCCGGGCGCCTTTTTGGCTTTGACCCAATTCTGTTGTACACAGAAAATTCCCAAGAGCTGCCCACTTTATCTATCGGCAATGACCGATAAGAGGCCAACTGCACAGTGAGCTGCATCGGTGCATTTCCTCGCAACAGCGCCGAAGGGAGGTTATGTAGCGTTCTTTGTTAGGCGTAGGACTTAGTTGCAGAGTTTCGCTCGAATAGCAAGCATGACACGGATACGAGACCTGCTCATAGCGTGGAGGATACGGCGCGCCCGCCAGCTGGCCAGCAACGACACAGTGTCGTTCGAGGCCTTCTGCAATGAGATGCCTCCTTCGCGCTGCGCTGCCCCTCGCTTCCCTTCGATGAAAGAATCTTCATTAATGAACGGATACAAGTTCTCCCCTAAGCACACCAAGGTGAGGCGAGCTGATACGCAGCACAACTCGGTTTAATTTTGCTGTTTTTAGGCCGAAGAGTATGTGCGCTTCTCTGCAGAATCAAATAATGGTTCTAGATGTACCCGTCCTAGTTTGGCGACAATCCTTTTGCTCATCCTGCTGTTGGCTGTGTTTTTAATCCTTCCAATTATATACCTGCTTCATTGTTTCGGGGTTGTGAACACCGATCATGATTTTTTATTGCAGCACACTCATAACTACTACAACAAAGATAAGGTACCTTTAAATTCTGCTCATAATTCTTCATTAATAATTATGATACAAATATAGGAACATTACACACCAAGTGCAAAAGTTCATCAAGAATTAGATGATGAAAAGCCTGTAAATAATGGCTCAGTAATGTTACCACCGCCTCCAAAGCCGGATTATAGGCAGTGCAAGCTGGTTAAGGATGATATGAAATTTGACTGTTATCCAGAGCAAGGCGCCAGTCCCTCTGCCTGCGAGGCCAGGGGCTGCTGCTGGATCCCACACAAAATAATTGATTTCAAAGTGCATAGAAGGCTAAACCAGCCTTTAAATGTGCCCTACTGCTTCTACCCACCGGATTATAAGAGCTATACATACATAAATGTACAGAAACGGCCTATGGCCTCACTGTTTTCCTCAAACGGAATTATCAGAGCCCCTATCCTGCTGATGTTGCTGTGCTTAAAATGGTCGTCAAATATGAGAGTGAAGATCGGCTGCATATCAAGGTAGGTTTAAAGATTTGTGTAGCAGTTAGCAAACAGTTTGTGGTGATGTTTTATTTTGATATAAGGGGACGATTGGCTTTGTGTACATTGCTGCATATTATAATTGATAACTAAGTAGCATGAAAGTATCTGGTGCAACACGGAAATGAATAAAAAGTGTTATCAACTACTAAAGGAAGGCCTTGATAAAATAGCACTAAAAATAGAATGGCTGCATTTTTAAACAAGGCAATTGGAGATATGCAATAAACAAGGATTAAAACAGAAAACGTGTTATTATGTTGGTTTCTTTGATATTTTTCATATCTTTTTTGTGTTGTCTGCAGTATTAAAGCTTATGTGGATTTTAGAAGTTTTAGAATTTACATTTTAGTAAATGTTTATGAAATAGAAAAAACAGAAACTTGGAAAAGATTTAAATTAATAACTGATATATTTGAAATTGGTAAATCAAAATCCTCTTACACATAACTCCAACAAATAGAAAAATGTATTAATTCTTCAAAATACTTCTTATGGTAGCTCCCTGATTTCTTTGGCAGCTGTCATAATTAATGTTGTTTCATTTGTTTTGAATTTCCTTCCTTCTAGATGCTTTTTAAAGGAATCAAACAAATGATAATCATTGAGAGCAATTGATTCTATTAAATGTTAGATGTAGAGGAACCCATCTCATATTTTTTAGAAGTTTTGGCCATCATGCGCAACCTCCTGTACTATTATTTGATACCAGCTTTCATCTTTCTGTAAACTGTTAACATGAGGTTTCTAATCCATGACATTTATTTGTTTCCCTTACTGTGCTTGTAATTTTAATTTAACGTTTTCTTTAAAAAAATATTTTGCTAGTTTTTTAACTATAAGACATACCACTCATTATCCTTATCTCTGTGTTTCATATGTGCCCAATGGTTTGGGTTACCTGTTGTCTTCTCCCAACTCTAATCGTTAATTTTTTAATACAAGTCTTAGTCATCCACTTTTGCATTTTTCAAGATAAGAATTTTATCACTAAAAATACAATTTCAAAATTAATCGATATTTTGGTTCATGAATAAACGAAAAAAAAGGGCACCAATATGTACTTTGATTTTAGAAACAATCACATGAATCATTTGTGAAGTGTCTTTCAACATGGCTTTAATAGGGCGTGTATAAGCCTAGTTCTTTTTAGAACTACAAGTTATTTACCTATTCGATGTGCTCTAACTTTATTGACAGAAAAACTGGGATTTCTTATTTTCTACTTTTCAGCAATCTCTTCTACTGATGGTCTTTTTCGTGACTGTGGAAGTTAGGCGACCAACGTTTTTAAATTTGGTTCAATGGATGTGCAGTGCTTAAATAGGCCAAAGGTTGGCGTTTCAGCAATATTGTAATATACAGGGTTTGCCCGGAAATTATCAGGAATAATTCAATAAAAACAAAAGTATTGCAGGTAATCGTTTATTTCTTTAAAATTCTTCAAAATAGTTTCCTCCTGTATCTATACAGCGTTTCCAGCGTTGCCACGCTTTGAAGGCTTTCTGTAATGTGGAAACTGAAATGCTGATTATGGCCTTGGTTATGGCCATTTGAGGACCTCTCCACTGACCCCAAAACGGATTCCTTTCAGGCTAGATTAGAGTTTTGGAAACAGAAAGAAGTGGGCGGGGCCAAGTCCAGGCTGTATGACGGTTGGGGCAACGTGGCTACGTTGTGCTTTGCCAAAAATTTTCTCACGAGCAACGACGTGTGAGGGTCCAGGTGTTGGCGATGTCTTTTCAGACCCCTTCTCGCAGGCGTTCAAGCATATCAACATAAAATTTTGCGTTCACTGTTTGTCTATCAGATACAAACTCTTTGCACAAGTTTTTCTCATTTGCAAGTCATCACACACAATTTCATGCATTACGCTTTTTTGTAAATTTAACTCCTGTGCTGTCAATCGAGCACTTAAACGCCAATCAGAGTCCAAAAATTGTTTCACTTTCACCAAATTTTCATCACTACAGCTCGTTTTTGACATGGCTTCCTCCCTGTAGGCTTCCCTTATCAGTTTCAAAGTCTCAATGCTGGATTTTGTGAGTTTGACATAAAACTTCACAGCATAACTGGTTGACTAAAAAAATTATTCCCAATACTTTCCAGACAAATTGTGTATCATTCATGGAAATAGCTAATAAAAAATCTAAATCATTTATCAAAAAACAGAAACAGTGAGTAGACCAAGAAAAGTTTTCTGTTGTCCGTTAAGATTTTTGAGTCTCCAATAAAAGAATAAGAAATGCCTAATATTTTTCATAGAAATGAAGAACCAGCAAAGCGCTAATAAGTCCACAATCTCTTTAATCTGACAAATAGTTATTTAAAGCATGCACTAAATTTTAGATTATTCTCTAGCAACTGTATTTTTTTTTAAATAAACGTGCATTATTTCTAAAAGCTAGATTAAATGTATAAATTGGTTTCTTATGTTTCCACCATATTTTTATGAAGAAATCTGTTGCAAACAATGCAGAAAATTCTGGTAAAAAATAGTTTAATTTCTGCTTTGAGATGATGGTTCAATATCATATCATTTTTGCTGATTGCTGAACTAATAGAAATATAATTCTTGGTTCATTTTAAAGTTCTTATCATATGAATATGCAGTAAACGGAATGTTTCAGTGTACAATCCTAATTTTGCCAGTCAAAGTCTAATTTTTGCCCTAGTATTATCTTTAGGAAAATTGTTAGGTTCTTTATATAAATTCGTAAAATATCTTAACACAGAGTGCAATAAAACGCCCCGTTTCTGGAAACTGATTATTCTTGTCTTTGATATTTCATTTATTCATTTACATACTGAAATTGTGATATCAAATTCATTTTAGTTTATGCTTTTCTTTCTAGTTGATTTAAAAATGAATTCTGAGTATAGGCTTATGTAAAAAATTTTATAGTAAATAATTAAATTTAATGTAGTTAAAATTAAATAAATAGTAAATATGAGACACTCTATAAAAATTCTAGAATTCATTTGCATATTATTAGAGAACAGCTATATTAGTTTTGTTCTTCTATTCATTAGGTATTGCTAGGTATTTAATATTTTGTTGATCTCCCTTTAAGTTTAATGACGACAAATTTTTTTGGACAACCTCTAGACTAGCTCTGACACTTTGCAATTTCCTTCTGCCCCCCCCCCCCCCCCACACGTACAATTCTTTTGAAACGTTTTTTTGATGTCACCTTATGCTCCTTATCTTCTGCTTTAGTATACCCTAGAAATATTCAGTGGGGTTTAGATCTAACGATTAGCCTGTCCAATAGCAGCATTTTGATAGGGCGCATTATCTTGCTAATATTTAGTGTTGTCCATGTTGGTATCACCAAAAAGCTTTGTTCAAGTTCGAAAGAGGTTTCTCCTAAATCAATTTTCAATCCTTAGGTTTAGGAATTACCCTTTTTCGACCTGTTCTTTTACGATTTACCTGTGGTCCAGTGTTCTTAATACTTCCTATGGTTCTTTGAATAGCGCAACAAGAAATTTAACATAATTCGTCCCGTTCATATAAAAAATGAATCCATAAATGTCGTTACATATCAAGTTCCATTTATTTAGGTAACTTCATTGTAGAATAACCAGTACTTCAAATTCCATTTACTTATCGGCGATGAGACGCACTTGTGAGAAAAGCAATTTTTGTCATTTAAAAGGTTTTGACGATCACTTGTTTTATTAACCTTGTATGAAAGCACGTGCCATTTACATTTTGGTTTATAGTTATTGGCAATATAATAACAACAGATAGGGTACTGTCATTTAATTCTTAAGATAACGCACAAACACGAGAGTGTCTTATACATTTAGCGTTCTTCTTTGACTTGGTTCTCCTTGGGGAGTAGGCAGATTGAGACCCTGAGTAAATAAGTAAGAAATCTTTTGTTTGTTTTTTAAATTATCTTAATTCCTCCAATTGCTAACGCCTACTGCTTTTAAATAATTTTCAACCACGTCCAATCAGCGTAACCTAGATCTTTCTTTTGGTTCCTTCTTTTGAAGTTTTCTAATAGAATTCTTTTAACCTTTTGTGCTTCTCCCATCCTCTGTATGTGACTTAACCAACCCACTATGTTACTCTTTGATTTCGCTCATAACACTGTATTTCTTCCTTAGCTCATAATTACCAGGTGTACAAGTATGAAGTGCGGATTTGAGATAACAATGCAGCGTGGAGTATAAAAATTTGACGTATATGCCATTTTGTTGTGCCACCAACAAAAGTCAACGCGCATGAGTGTTGAAAAGGTGTTTGCATAGTATTGTTTTGCTGTGTTCAATATGTCGAAATTTGTGCCAAATAAAGAGCATTCGCGGACAGCATTAATTTATTGTTTTCATTTGAAGAAAACTGCTGCTGAATCATATCAATTACGTCGAGACTTGGCGAACTTGCTCCATCGCAAAATATGTGTGAACGATGGTTTCGGTGTTTCAAAAGTAGTTATTGCGATGTTACAGACAAGGAACACAGAAAACCGCCAAAAAAGTACGAAGATGTAGAATTGCAAGCATTGTTGGACGAAGACAATTCATAACACAAAAATAATTCGCAGAGCAATTTAACGTTAGTTAACAAGCTGTTTCCAATAGCTTACGAGAGATAGAAAATATTCAGAAGGTCGGCAGATGGATACCACATGAGCTGAACGAAAGGCAGATGGAAAGGCGCAAAAATACATCTGAAGTTTTGCTCGAACGATACAAAAAAAGTCGTTTTTGCATCGTATCGTTATTGGGGATGAAAAGTGGATATATTTTGGAAATTCTAAGCGCAAAAACACCATCCATATCAACCGTAAGACCGAATCGCTTTGGCAGGAAAACGATGCTCTGTATTGGTGGGACCAGAAAGGTGTGGTCTATTATGAGCTGTTAAAGCCTGGTGAAACGGTTAATACCAAACGCTACCAACAACAATTGATCGATTTGAACCGTTCGCTGCTCGCAAAACTACCAAAATATTGGAAAAGGCAACACAAGATCATTTTCCTCCATGACAATGCTCCAACACATATAGCAAAATCGGTTTGTGATACGTTGGAAGCTCTCAACTGGGAAGTGCTACCCTATGTGGCTTACTCACCAGACTTGGCTCCTTCCGATTACCACTTGTTTGCATCGATGGGCCACGCACTTGCTGAGCAGCGCTTTGGTTCGTTTGAAGATGTGAAAAAATGAATCGATAAATGGTTCGCGGCAAAAGGGGAAGGTTTTTCTGGCGTGGTATCCACAAATTACCTGAAAGATGGGAAAATGTGTAACTAGCAATGGAGCATATTTTGAATAAATCACTTTTTATCATTCTTCCGAATTTAACGTTTTTTTTTTTTTATACTTGTACACCTAGATACCTCTTTCAATCACCATTTTCAATTTCCTACTCAAAAATGTCCTACAATGGTTTCTGCTCTCAGGTATTCAATACATGAATTTGTTTTGTATTCAATAGCCACGTTTTTACTCATATGTTGCTATTAGTCGTAATTTTTTTTTATAAGAAATTAACTTAGAATAAGTGGAGACATAAGATTCAATACATTTATATAAGGCAAAATAACATCTATTTACTGCTTTTTATTATGCTCCTATAAAATATATGTATCAACTTTCATATAAATTTGATAAGAATTATTGAAATTCTATAAAAATTAAAAATATCTAAAGGCCATTTCCTCCACTTCTTTGATCGAACTTGTCTTTATAAACTTAGCTGAAATATCCCATTAAATATTTGTTTGCATTTCTAGTGAAATATGATTGTAGTATCTTATATAATTAGAAGTATTCAATAAATTTCACGTAATCTTCATTTCTAGTTTACAATAATTTCATAGTTTTTTTAATGAAATTTGCTAATACGTTAAATAGTCTTAAAAGGGGAATAAAAAGTAAACTGATCCAAGGACTTTACTACATGAATTTCACTGTGGTCATAAAGCAACGAGCACAACACAAAACAGCATTTGCAGTGATATGTTATGATTGGTTCCAAAAATTAAAATGCGACGACTGTGCTCGACTTACTCGGGATTACGTATTTAGTAGTATGAAAAATGCTTGAACTTATTCTATCTTTTCAAAAGGATTCTCAAATATCCCCAATGAACAAAGAAATTATATTGTGCGTTTAATGAAATTTCAAAGGTTCTCTATACTTTGTTTTAATATTCATGGTGTGAGTGCAGACCTTTACTCTGCTCATTTGAAATGTATGTAAGTCACTTTGGCCCAACGTTATACTATCTTTGTAAAGGATACTTCTCTGTATGTGGCCCAAAGAACAAAGGCTAAAACCTATAAACTTTATGCAGTTGTACTCTTGCCTTTATAACCATGATCCATTGTTATTAGATTACTCTTTATTCTGCTCAATAGCTCAATTGTTTGTGGTAGTCAGTTTGCAAACTGAGAAAATGGAGATCGGGAGACAAAAATTTCTTTCTCCTAAGGACAAAGCATAGTATTGTGCGAAAAATAGAGATGCTGTATCATAAATGAATTGCGTTTTGAAGATTTAAGTTATTATTTTTGGTTTTTTCTTGATTGATAAAACGTTCAATCACTTCTGTATGTATGTATCTACATATTATTACTTGGTGTCAAAACCTTTCGTAACTATTACTACCTGACATCTTGTCATACAAGGCGTGTAAATAAAGTAACGAGACTGATTTTTTATCATTTTATTAGGCAATGACATTTACGCTTGGATATTGTCCTCTTCAAAGTAATTCCTTGGGCAGCCACATAGCACTGGAGACGGTTCTTCTACTCATCATAGCAGTGCTGGAACACGGATACTGGAATTGCCTTCAGCTGGTCGGTTACGGAATGAGGTGCCATTCCTGGACTCTGGTGCTTCGTTTTGGAGTCGCACTGACCTAAGTCTCGTCACTAGTAATGATACGTTAAAGAAAACGAGGGTCTTTTTCAATCCGCTCTAAAAAGTCAAGGCACGTGATTCCTCCAGTTGTCCTTTTGTTCTAGCGAAAGGTTTTTCGGAACCATTTTCGCGCAGATTTTCCGCATCCCCAATTCGTTGGTCAAAAACTGATGAATGGTGGTCTATGTCATTCTGACTGTCAGCCGACGATCAAAATTGCATAAGCTGTCGGATTCTGTCGACATTGGTGTCATTTCGTGCAGTTGCAGGCTGTCTGCTGCGCGGTTCATCTTCAATCGTCTCTCTTCCTTCTGAAAATCCATTAAACCACCGAAACACTTGTGCCCTTGACAAAACAGTGTTCTCCATAGGCCTGCTGAAATTTTGCAAACGTTTCTGTCGCACTGTGCCTAAGTCTGAAGCAAAACTGGATCGCACAGGTGGCTCGACCTTACTATCACTCATCGTCAGAACGCATTCGCCAAAAACGTCTTATGAAATAAATCGCTACAGACAACGTACTGCCTTGCAAGGGTTCTCGCTCGCACTGAAAGCGCATCAAATGCCAACCTGCCATTCCTCCAAACGGGCAGCCCCCAGTGTTCCAAGATCGAATATCAGTCTCATTATTTTATTTATACACCTCGTATATTATTTTTATACACAAATTATTGTCAATATGTCTCTCTGAGATATTTCCACTTGCTTGCAGCAATAATTTTAGGGAATAAATTTCAGATTATATTGATTCAACTAAATTGTGTAGAAAAATAATCCTGTGTTAAATAAACAAAGAAATACTAATATCAAGTTTATAAAAGCGGTTAAGATGTATTGTGATAACTGTAAGCCTCCGTGCCTTCGATTTATATCAATAGTTTAATAAGGTGTTAGTGGAATGTAATAAAGAGCAGAAGGCAAGAACACCCAGTAAAAGCTCAAAGAGATGAGAAAACAAATTTAAAAAAAGAATTTTTGACTTGGTGAAAATGTAATGACCATTAAGGGCCAAATTCCTTGAGAAATGTTTGACCGAACTGCTATTTGTCCAACTTGATGTTAAAATGGAATATGGTAAAGTTGTTCAAGATCGGCAAAATTTTGGCTTAAGAAAAATTTAACAGAATTTATTATATCGAATAAATGACCTGAATTTTTTTGAATTTTCAATTCCCTCAATTTTTGTATGTTCAAAAAAACCTTATCACTTTAATTCAAAATGTTAACAGTTTATAGATCCGTCCCGCAGCCGCTTTGAACCTCCCTACCCGGAAGTACCAATTGTTGACAAGGCTGCCTCCAACTTCTCTTATAGGTTTGAACTGAATCAGAACACCAACACTGGCTTCCGAGTTGTGCGAAAAGCAGACAACGTGACTATGTATGTATACACCACTCTATACATGAATGACGAACCTGCAATCCCTCCTGCTGCAGTTTTGATGCGTTTAACATGGGAAACATGATATTTTCTGATCAATTTTTGCAACTGAGTGGAGGATTGCCTTCTGCACACATTTATGGCCTAGGGGAGCATCGCTCCAGCTTGTTGCTGAGCATGGACTGGCAACGATTCACCATGTTTAATCATGATAGCATACCCAAAGAAAATGTAAAGTAAAAATTTTGTGTTTTGGAAACATTAAAACAACCTGTTTTATGGTTGTAGGGTAATTTATATGGCAGTCATCCATTCTACCTACTGATAGAACCTTCTGGGAACAGCCATGGAGTGTTTTTGCTGAATAGCAATGCAATGGGTATGTACAATTTATTTATTTTTATGTTCTAATTAAAAAGTTGAAGAAAATAATCAATGGTTTCTAAAATCTCAAGTTGACATCAAAAAAATATTGTAATTAAAATAATCTAACATATACAGGGTAGAATTAAGACAAAACTGGCTTAATATTTTTTATCATATGGAACAAATTTTGTAGCATCAAGTTTAGTTCCAGGTTTTCCAACATTTTTTGGTGTCTATTGGTGATTAATTATTCAGGAAAATCTGTATTTAACCAAAAACCTGAAGTTTTTCCACTTTTGAACACACAAATAGTTGTCATACATTTCAACATTTATGGACTGATTCTAAAATAACGTCAAATAATACATGTGTAAATTGAATAAGTGAAGACAATGATAAATGAACTTAACATTATCAGTTATCAATCACTTAAAGGCAACTATCATTTACTTTTAAATAAGGAATGTGAAGAAAATTACTAACCTAGTTATTGTTTGTAATCTTGGTAGTTAACCAAACATGCATTGTGTAACAGACTAATATTAACTGCAGGACTTTACAAGAGTACATTTGTCTCCAAAATCTTATAGTGATGGTTCACCAAAAGTCGACCTATTGCAACTTTACTGGTGATCACCTTGATATCTTTAACTTTGCCATCCTAAAACAAACCCAAACTGCTACCCATAAAGCCAAAATACTGGCTTTCTGGGGGATCAGCCCAATGTAACTCATTTTTACCACGTTGTTTCGCTGGACGTCTGCAAAAACACCTTGAACTTGCATCAAAATTATCTTTTACGCATTGTTGATAGCCTATCATAGTCTTGTTTAATTTTGCCATTTTTAAGTCCCAAAGATTCTCAAACCATTTCTATGGTAGTCATATAAGATTTTCAGCTGGTCGCAAAATATCGTTTTAGTTCTTTTCCTGATTACCAGCAGATAAAATCATAAAAATTTTTATTATGAAACTATCAGGAATACCTTCCTTAATAAAGTCAAAGTTTATTTTTAAAATATATTTAGTGTCTTTCTCACTAATGTTAATTTATTTTAGCCTTTTTATCTGATTAAGAGTTTAGAGAGAATGTCTCTAAACCACCACTTTCAAAACTTTATCTTCTTCACTACGTTATGCAACCATCTGTGCCTAGTGTATACCAACAATACGCTCATACTGTCGAGCTTCCTACAACTCTTGTAATTATAATGTCTCTAGTAAGAGCTACATCAAAAGATAAGGGGAAATTTTGTTAACCTGTTGTCTTGCTCCATTATCATTAGTTTTTCCATGCAACGTTTCTTTGCCTGCTATATTTCGTATGTACTCTTCTTTTCCTATCGTTGCATTCAAGTCCCCTAGCAATATTAGCGTTTCGTGTTTTGGGATTTTTTCGCATGTTCGTTCTATGGTTTTGTAGTATATGTCCTTGTCTTCAGTTGTTGCTACTTCGGTTGGTGCATATACATTTATTATAGATATATTTGGTATCTGGTTTTTTACTCTTAGATATGAGATTCTACCATTTATTTTCTTGAATTTCAGTATTTGCTTTTTAAATTTTTTATCTATCATAAACGCTGTTCCATTACTTCTTTGTTTTTCCTCTCCCACATATAGTATTGAGTATTTTTCTTTATCTATTCGACCTTCGCCTCTCTATCTCACCTCTTGTAGTGCTAATATATCTATTTTATATCTTTGCATTTCCCTATTTACTTCTTCCATCTTTCCTGTTTCTAATAATGTTTTTATGTTCCATGTCCCTAATCTTACCTTATTTCGATTTTTTCTTGCCCTTTTGCTCTTTTTCCATTTCCTCGCCATTGTCGTCATCTTTTTATTTCCTCCAGTTTTTATTTGCGTAGTTAGCTTTTTGGTTTGTTTTCGTTTCTTGCCTTTGGAAATCCCGTTAGTAGGCTTTGTGTCCATACAGCCTTGCTTCCGGATTGCTTTGGTTTTTCTGCTTCTTGCGCCATTCTTTTATTATCCTTTTCTCTGTGTTTTGTTTGTTCGTCCGGTGATCTTTCTACCACTAAGCGTTTCTTGCTTTTCGCCTCTTCATTTTCATTTCCTAAGACGCTTTTTTCTTGCTGTTGCAATTGTTCGAGTGTGCAGTATTCTTCATTTACTATTAGTTTATTGCCGATAAGTTTTGCCTTGTAGTTCTTTGCTCTCGCTTCTTTCATATATGTTATTAATATTCTTCTTTGTTCTCGTACCTGTTTTGTGTAGACTTCAGAAATCCAAATATCTGTTCCTTTTAATTTATTGGCTACTTTAAGGACTTCCATTTTCTTGTTCCATGAGTTAAATTCTACTATTACCGGTCTGTTTTTCCGTTTCTTGTGATTTCCTGCCTATTCTCTTTATTTCACGGAGTTCCGTTTCCATGTTTAATGTTATTTCCATTTTGTTTACGATGTTTCTTATTTCTTCTATCAGTGTTAGTTCCTGTGCACTGTCGTGTTCCGTTATTCCTTGTATAATTATTTTGTTTTTACTTATTTCTTTCTCCAGTGATTCCATTCTTATGTTTTGTTCTATAATTTGCGTCTTTAGTTCCCCGTTCATTTCTTTGAGTTTTTGGTTATCACTTTTCACATTTTGTATTTCTATTTGCAGGGCATCTATTTTTGTTTCAATACATTTGTTCCTTTCATTCATTGCTTCAAGCTTATTACTAATTTTACCTAGTAATTCTTCCATATTATACCTCTCTCTTCCGCGTTTCTGATAGTTTTCTTTGTTCTGGCAGTTAATTAGTTGTATCTGTTCGACACGTTACTATTTCGTTTGTTGTTTCCTCTCTTGTGTGCTGCAACCCGTTGTGTTAGCTCGCGTGTGTAGTGTTGTCTATCTACTGGCGGGTTTGGCGTCACCCGTTTAGTTATCTGCTCTTAGCTTACTTAGTTCGTCCAAGAACCCAGGCTCTTCGTTCAAAAATTCGATTTGATTATAAAATTGAAATTTTCTTATCTCTTATTCTAACCTAACGATGTTTATTTCTAATTTACATATTTATTATTAGTACTTATCTAATCTCGAACTTCCCTTCAATTGTGTATGTCCTTAGTATTTCCTTTGATTCTCTGCACCTGTTTTCACTTTACTTTTATTCTTTTTACCACTAAAAACTATTAAACCTAGGAGTTTTATTACGACCTCACGTTTACTACGAATAAACATGTCATCAATCAGTTCAAAATTAGATCCTTTTTTATTATGACACCAACATCGAACCATTCAGAATATTTTACAGTTATAGCAACGTCCAAGGTCATAGAAATTTATCACTTCATAACTTTTATGCCTATGAAATAGATTTAAACGCGTAAAGATTCTAATTTTCTTTCCACGTCAATTTACTATAAAAAGAAGAATTTACAAGTGAGATCTGATTGTAGTAACAAAGTTGATATTAACACATCATTGGTGAAATAGTTCTAACAAATTTCAAAAATTATCAAACTACACAAAAAAACAACAACTCAAAAACAACCAGTTCAAAATTTTGCTCAATCGTCTATTTTGAGGCCATTAAATTTTACTAAAGCCCAGTATGCTAATAATGATAAACTTAAGAGTGAGAGATAAAAAGCTAAGAATTGGTAAAGTATCTCATAATATCGTTTTTAGTCAGTATCACGACGTCAGAACAAGAGGTAGTTTCGTCCATTATACAACGGATTATTATCAAGGACATATAATAATAATTGTGTGGCCCAACACCCTCACCTCATCCGGTCGTCGCGCACTATCTTTGATACGGATCGATGTAGCAAGCACCACGTCTTAGATGACTGCCATTATTACCCCTTGTTTGAAGTTAACGCAGGTATTCAGGCATCAGAGATCTCCAGGAACGAACGAGGATCCGTTGTGAACGTAGGACTATGATGGAGATCGATCTCAAGGGCGCCTAACCATCCTAAATTTTGAGAAAATTTAAGACACAGTTTGAGGATAACACTCTTAAGAAGAGTCAAGTGTATGCGTGAAATAAACATTTTTTGATAGGATGAGAAGCAGTTATTAAGAAGAATTCGCATTGTTCGCGGATGACTTCGAATTAACGATTATTATAAATATGTTATATTAATATTCAAACAAGTATTAGTGATTATTTTGTATTTTGAAAAGCATTTGTAGGATGGGTCCCTTGTCTTCTCTTCGATAATCAGAAATGTCAACTTCTCGACGTGTGCAAACAATTATAGACGTGCTATCTACTTGAAAAGGAGACTTTTTGCAGTAGATTGTTGTTTGAAGAACTTAGGTACACCATTATACTCAGAAACGTATGAAGTGGCAAAAGAAGGGAAGGCCTGCACCCATCAAAGCCAAAAGGTTTTTATTTTAAATATTTTGGCACATTGATTTTCTCCACAAACATCATATTATAAACGCCGCATACTACTGTTAACTTTTACATGAAATAAAACTCACACATAGATAAGACCTTGTAAGGTTTCTATCCTCTATATGGTAACATTTATAATGAGATAAAAAAATGTAAACAAAATAAAATACATCAGATGGAACATACATAAAAATAACAGTGAAAAAACTTAATAGAGCATGACAGCAGAGTGAAAAAAGTAGAGGCAAGGTGAAACATCATTAGAAAATGTTTAAAATAGTGGGCAGGACAACGGCTTAGAATAAGATTTAAAAAATAAAACATGAGTAAGTAGAACAGGAGATGAAGATTATTAAAGAAAAAGTAATAAAATCAATCTCTTTTGCTTATGATTAAGTCAATAGAAAAATAAAAGAAGTAAATAAAGAAAAAATTAGCAAAAGTACACGGATATTGACTGCGAATTGAGTTGCAACGTTCAGTTCAATTAAAACAAAGGAATTTAATATAACTTATATAATAATAACTGAACATAAGTAATGGAAATCTTAGGAATAAGGGTTAAGTTAAGAGGATTAATATAAGTGACTACCAATAGAATTAAAACCAGTATCATAAAGGATATAGGCGAAACAAAGGATTTACGGTGAATAAGGCGTAAATCAAGGATATATTATTGATAATTTTATTTAACTTGGCTTTAGAATATATGTTTAGATGAATATCTAAAAGAAATATTAGAACAGTAGGAGGTTAGATAATAACTTTATATCAGTAAAGGAAATAAGAGAAATTGAAAACTAGTAATAGCACACAGAGCTTTCCACACTAACAAAAATTTCCAAAAAGCAAAACAGTCAAATGAATAAAACTAAACTGTACATGAAACAATGGCAAAACATATTACTGCACACTACTAAATCGATGACAAGTATATTAGAAAGAATTGGGGATAATTGAAAGAAAATTAATAGGGACAATATAAGGCCCAATAAAAATGAATTGTTGAAATATTACAAGTAGGTTAAAAAATAAAACAATGTGTAAGGTGACCAGAACATACATGTAGAATAAGATCAGAATTTATAGCATACTCAACACTACAGGGGAAACCAAGATAGAAAAAAAGAGAGCAGAACCAATCAAAGTGACTATTAGAATTGGAAGAGGATTTGAGAAGGGCGGGAATTAAAAAAAGAGAAAATGGAAGCAATTATGTAAGAAAATATGAAATATAAATTCTTGGAAGTGATCCACCCCATAAAGGGTGTTTAGGTATTATTAATCAAAAATAACAAATTGTCTCTATTCAATGCAGACGTAATACTGCAGCCAGCTCCTGCTGTAACATTTAGACCGATCGGCGGAATTCTCGACCTGTACTTTTTCCTGGGACCAACACCAGCTGAAGTCATAAACCAGTACACCGAGGTGATTGGCAAGCCTTTCATGCCGCCATACTGGAGCCTGGGCTTCCATCTGTGCAGGTTGTGCATTTTGAAGCGGTTTGTAACCAACTTTGAACAATTATTTTTTTCAGATTCGGCTACAAAACGCTAAACGAGACTCGTGCAGTCATGCAGAGGACCATTGATGCCGGAATACCTCTTGTATGTATTATTAATTAAAAAGTTTTTGATTAATCTACATATTTGTATGTTCCTGAAATTTTCTTTTTCAACTAAAAACTAGTATACCTAAACTTATATATTATGATCATTTGAAATTTGAGAGGTCAAGCTTCACAAGCAATCTCAAAAGACGTCTTCTCTATCGTTATTGTGGTGGAAAACAATTCACTATCCAACAGACCTATAATATATATATTCAAATTAATCATTAATTTTCATAAGAGTAGATCGTAAAGGGACACATCTTCCCAATCCCCCCTTCAGTTAGTGATAAGACCATGTTTGCTCTGATTTTGATGTGTTTCACTATATTGTTTCTATATTCGTTTATGGTTGATAATGTAAGTGACCCTTATCAAATTGTTTTCCTCATATTTCCCAAACGAATTATTCATGGATATTCACTCAATTATTGTAGAGCCAAGTTAAGGACAAATATCGAGATCTTAATTTTTTACATTATGCCTAGATATATTAAAACTTAGACTTATTTTACTTATCCCAATTGAAAACTTAAACCCATTTAATCCATTAACTTAACTTTACTCCAGTGGCATTAAATGTTGCATCCCAGTCTAGTTTAGTGGTTATTATGATATATTCAGCAGAAACAGCTCAGAAGAAGGAATAGAGATGATCAGTAAAAAACCAAGAGAAAACAGAGTAGATGTTTATCAGTTAAAAAATCAACAAATAAAACAAGAACTACAAAACAAAGTAAATTCTAACCTAAGAAATATAGAACTAAATACAACATTGGACACAAATGAAAAATGGAAAAAGTTTAAGAATGCACTAATCAAACCATGCAAGGAAATACTCTGTGAAAGAAAACAAATAATAAAACACGAGTGGATGACAACAGAAATACTTCATCTCATGGATATAAGGAGTCATAAAAATAACAACATGGAATATAAGAAAATCCAAAAACAAATACGTACAGAGATAAGGGAAGCAAAAGAAAAATGGTATAAAAGTAAATGCGAGGAAATAGAACAATTACAATTAAAATTCGATAACTTCAATATACACAAGAAAATAAAAGAACTCACAGGAATACAGAAACATAAGAAAGCAAGTGTGTTAATGAACAAACATGGTAGAATAATTACAAATACCGAAGAAAAATTAGATGAGTGGAAAGATTATATCAAAGAATTATTTGCAGATGACAGGCATAGAAATATAGTAGAAAATCAACAAGACCACAACGGGCTAGAAATAACCAAAGAAAAAATAAAGTACGCCATTAAAGAAATAAAATCTGGAAAAGCACCAGGCCCAGACGAATTGACATCAGAAATAATTAAATTGGTCAAGGAAACAAACCTTAACATCATACAAAAATTATTTAACACCATATATTCAACAGGTGTAATACCGAATGACTGGCTAGTATCGACCTTCGTAACCCTCCCCAAAAAACCGAATGCAAAATTGTGTACAGACCATCGTACAATCAGTCTTATGAGCCATACTCTGAAAATCTTTTTGAAAATTATACATCGCAGAATATACAAAAAGCTGGAACAAGATATCAGTGAAACACAGTTCGATTTCAGAGACAGACTTGGAACGAGAGAAGCCTTGTTTGCACCAAACATTTTAATACAACGTTATCTGGATATGAATCAAGACCTATATATTTGTTTTATTGATTTCAACAAAGCCTTCGACAAAGTACGCCACGAACAACTAATTAAATTATTGCAAGAAAAGAATATAGACAAGCAAGACATCAGAATCATTAGTAACTTATACTACGATCAAAAAGCAGTTATAAAAATAGACAGAAATAGCACTGAACACATACAAATAAAAAGAGGCGTCAGACAGGGTTGTGTGCTGTCACCAACACTTTTTAATGTGTATGCAGAAGAGATAATGAAGAAAACGTTGTTATACGAAACAATAGGCGTAAAAGTGAACGGAATACCAATTAACAATCTAAGATATGCTGACGAGACAATCCTAATAGCAACTAGCCTAGAAGACCTACAGATAATACTTGATAAAGTAGTAGTAACAAGTGAAGAATACGGACTTTCGCTAAATGCAAAAAAGACTAAGTATATGGTAGTAAGTAAAACACCGAGAATTTTATATGAAAATCTTTACATGAGCAACGAGCCCATAGAGGAAGTGGAAAAATACGTATATCTGGGTACTATAATCAATAAAGACAACAATTGCTCAGAAGAAATAAATTCAAGGATAGAGAAAGCAAGAGCAACTTTTATTAAAATGAAAAGGGTATTCTGTGCAAGAGACCTTAGTCTAGAGACAAAAACAAGACTACTAAAGTGCTACGTCCTCTCTGTACTATTTTACAGGATAGAAACATGGACACTGAAGAAAGCAGATGTGAAAAAAATTAGAGGCGTTTGAGTTATGGCTATATAGAAGAACATTAAAAATATCGTGGACCGAACATGTAACTAACGTAGAAGTGATGAGAAGAATGGGAAAAGAAACCGAAGTTGTCTTCACCATTAAAAAACAAAAACTGCAATATCTTGGACATGTTATGAGAGGCGATAGATACCATCTGCTCCAGATAATAATACAGGGGAAAATTCAAGGGAGAAGAAGCGTGAGAAGAAGAGGACATTCGTGGATGAAGAACTTGAGAGAATGGTTTAACTGTACTACCAGCCAGTTATTTAGATCAGCAATGTCAAAAATTCGAATAGCGATGATGATTGCCAACCTTCGCAACGGAGACGGCACCTAAAGAAGAAGAAAAGTAAACAAGCAAAAGAGGGGGGTTTAGAAGTAAATCAGGAGAAAACTAAATATGTGAAAATCACAAGAAAAGAGGAAAGAGAACAATAGAATAATAAAAATAGGAAATTATAATATAGAAAAAGTAGAAAGTTTTAAGTGCTTAGGGACAATAATAAATAAGAGGAATAAGAGAAGGGAGAAAATGGATCAAAAAATACAGTCGGGATACAAAGCATACTTTGGACAGAAAATGATTTAAAAAATAAGCAAAAAGACACATAGAACAGTAGTAAGACCAGAGGTGTTCTATGTGGCGGAAAATTTGTGTCTCACAAAAAAAGATGAAGAGAAGTTGATGGTTTTTGAGATGAAAATAATAAGGAATATATTAGGATGAAAAAGTTAAGTAAGGGGCAGTTTAGAAGATTAACAAATAGCAAAGTGGAAGAAATCCTAGATAATGAAAACATTAGTGATAAAATCCAGAAGAATAAGATAGTATGGACACATAAACCAAACGAGTGAGCAAGTAGTATTTAAAAGGATGACAAACTGGAAACCCAGATACAACCAAAAGGAAGACCAAAAGTATGTTGGGAAGAACAAGCAATGGAAGATATAAAAAGAATGAGGATAACAAGATGGATAGAGAAAATCAAGGACAGTAGGGAATGGAGAAAAATTAGTCAATAGTCTTAAAGTTGTTTGTATGTTTGCATCTTACTAGACAGAAGCCTTTAGTATACTTACACGAGGCACTAATGCTAATTGATGCCTAGTACTCTGAAATCCATATAAAGATTGATACCTAGTACCATGATGTCTTAATACCCTCTCAGAATTAGTTATAGTATTTTAGTGTCAAAATGGAGACTGCATATCTGGTATTTTGGTGACCACCATTAATAAGAATAGCCTTCCAACATATACTCTTGATTTTCCTACAATTCTGATAGTATTTTCAATAGATTATGATGGTGAAAACTATAGTCCTGAATGGGCTCATAAGTTTATGTTAAATCCAATATGCACTTAAACAGTAACAGTGTAAAAAATTGTAGTAGTAAAACTGGTTTAATTTAGAATTTTGGTATCTAGCATCGCACTCCACTCAAAAAATCTATCGGGATTGGTGCACTTTATAGGAATTCTGACATATAAGCTGGGAGGCTATCTTTGTGTTTTAGTTCCCATTAAAAGGTTTGATATCCAGTGTTTTAGTTGCTTTATAGAATATAATTTTGTGTGCTGTATATGAAAATAAACTACTAAAATCTAAAATCATGCTAACTCAGAAAGATAATGTCTACCATCATGTCCTGTTTTGGCTGGTGCCAACAGAAAGACTTGTACTTGGACTTGGAGTCTTGACGTCCAAATTAAGGAAAAGTGCCAGATTCTCAGGTACCGAGGTGCATTATTGTACTGTCCTAGGGTTATGGTAGCCAAATGAGAATTTGGTAGTTCTGTGCAGGGTATCATGAGTATTGATGTCGATACATATAATTTCCAAGAATTAAGGGAATTAGTACCAGTTCCACATTTTTTGAAAATAAAAATTACTATATCAAGAATTTTTTGCAGCTGTAGAAGGTTTAATACGTTGAGAACTGAGATTTTCCCATCTTTCAATTTTTTTAGCATACCCCATATCTTAAAAGTTATAGTGTTTTTATCTATATAGACAATTAAATTGCAAAAAATCCATTGCTCGATAGCTTTAGGATAATTTTCTATCCACTTCTCTAATTTCGTTAATTAGCTAAAACATGATGCGTCTTTGAGGAAAAAATTCACAAAACATAATTTTCTAAACTATTTTTGGCACACTTGCTGTTTTACAATAATTATTTCCATATGCCATGCTTTTTATTTATTTATTTTTAACTAAAAAACTAAAAGGTACTTCAAAATGCATAGAACAAATTTAAACATTAAACAAAATGAAATACAAACTTTTTGATCAACCTTCACAACACACTCGTTTTGAATTTGTAGGACACGCAATGGAATGACTTGGACTACATGAACAACAGCAACGACTTCACCTATGACAAGAAAAATTTTCACGACTTGCCGAAATTTGTAAAGGAACTGCATGATAGAGGTATGCACTACATTCCATTGATTGATCCTGGCGTCAGTGCCAGTGAGAAACGTGGCAGTTACTTGCCCTATGACAAGGGGATCGAAATGGATATCTTTGTGAAGAACTTAACCGGGCAGCCATTCATTGGAAAGGTAATAAATATGTCTGTTTATTTAAATATTAATCTTGATTTTGAAACTAATGTCTTTTGTTTGTTGCAAAAGAATAAGGATAAGGTAAGGATTTAGTTCGAATGACATAAGACGCACGTTTTTTTTTTGGTGGGGGTAAATAATTGTGTTGTTGTAGGTTTGGAACCGTGCGACTACAGTGTGGCCAGATTTCACTCACCCCCATACAGTGAATTACTGGATTATGATGATGAAGCTGATGCATGAGTCGTTCCAGTTTGATGGAGCCTGGATTGATATGAATGAACCTTCGAATTTCTTGTCTGGTTCCTTTAATGGGTGCCCAAAGTCTCCCTTGGAGGATCCTCCTTACTTGCCAGCAGTAGATGGAGGGCATTTGAATTTTAAGACCATGTGCATGACTGCACAGCACTTTGCTGGCCTGCACTACAACATTCACAACTTGTATGGTTTTACAGAGGCCATCGTTACAAGCTTGTAAGTAGCAGTTATTATATTACTATCATTCAAAACTTTATAAGTTATTTAATGTTTGCTGAAGTCTCAATTAACTGGTTTGATAAGTTTTTTTACACAGTTTATTTTGATTAAAAATTGACATGGCAAGAATGGATTTAAACCAGATAACACAAAAATTAGATATTTAGATCTGGGGATAATAGGGTTGAGAATAATATGTCACTATCAAAAGTTGCATTTGTTATCTGTGGATGAAATGGTCTGTTATTGTTGCTTTATGCTGTCACTCAACCCATGAAACTGATTGTAACTGAACATTACAATGGTTACTTAGCTGGTTCTTTGATTTGAAGTCGAAAAATAAAAAAAAATGATCTTTTTGTCTAAGGAAGGTAGTAATCCTTAGACAATTATATTACCCCTTGTTTGAATTGAATGCAAGTACTTAATTATTTTTAGTGACGTGAGTCTATCAGAATAAACACCTTAACTGCTCAACTATAAACTAGTTATATACCTGAATAATATAGGGTCTGGCAGAATAATATCCCCTTTTAGCAATAAAAATAGCAATATAAATTCTGTTTAATGTTCTATTGTACTATCACATACTACAGTGCTTGCCATTTAGTTATCAACCAGTTTTGAAGGTACCATCCAAATGTGCAGGGTTACCTCAATGTTTCTCATTGTTTGCCAAGTCATTTCCACTGGTACTGCTGCGATGGCATTGCCAATAGCATCTTTTAATTTCTAAATGGTCCACTGCCTGCGTTCAAAGATTTCAACCTTCAGGTCAAGAGGACAAGAGGACAAATCTGAAGAGCTCGTCATGGCATGCCACCATATAGTGAGATGAAACGACATGGAAAAAATTTGTCCCAGAATTTTTCACACAATAGTGCATTTCCATGTTCATTGAGTCTGGACGCCAAGAGATTATGTAGCATCGAACATAGTGGGTTTTTCTATAACAACACTCCATATAACCCATTGCAAAAATGTGTACCCACAACATTATGGTTTTTTTATCAGAGCTCTTCCATAATGACGTACTCCGAAATGCCTCTGAAATAACCACTGTGTCAGAATCACAGTTTTAAAAATAAGTCTCCAACACAAACGCATAGTGTTCACCACTCCACGCCATGATGGACACTAAAATGGACATGCCTTATGCTGCTCACTTTCTGAATTTGTACAGGTAAAAGGTGGATCACCCTGTATATGGAAAAATAATTATAAAACGCTGTTTATTCTTTTTTATATCAACGAGGTCTGGCAGCCCCCCCCCCCCGAGAGCTTGTCCAACTCCGACAAGCTTGAGCCTCTTCGCATAGTAGTTTTTAAAAATAAAAACACGATTAAAAAGCTCTGTTTGACATAATTGGCGTACGCCGTTGCCATGGCAACGCATTTACGTATACCCAGTTAGAGTTGACCTTTGACCTGTGTGACAGCAGCAGCAGCAGCAGCACTCATAATTTTTTTTTATATATATAATTCAGAAACCGCATAATGCAAATTCAAAGAGTCAAAATCTTTTATTAAGCGTTTTTGTAATGTAATGCATAAGATTTATTAAACTAACTTCTTTATACTCACTTATTTTTGCTGTAGTACTGAATTCTGGAATAAGTTTTGTACTTTTTTTCACAGATAGTATTTGTTTATAAATTTTATATTCATCATAGTTTGTTGGATTATTTCTAATGTTTTAGACAGTGTTTAACATTTAACTGAAAAGTTGAATTTATGGGTTTTACAAGTGCAATATAAGAGTGAAACAAGAAACAAAAAATGCATTTTTGACATATTTAATTATTTTTGTTCTAGAAAGGTCAGAGAACAATTAAAGTCCAATAGAAAATATGTGCTATGTATAGTGTACTGCCATGTGTCGGAGATAGTTTGCACATTTCTGTACTGAAAATCATAACTGATACTTGATACACCACTCCATTAACAAGTGACAAGCAAATCTTAGATATAATTACGACTAAGCATCTCCATTGAAGTCTACCATTCAAAAGCTGCAAAACAATTGAAAAGATCATGTGCTGAAAAGGCGGATGCTTGGATTCTGCAAGGATTTTTCCTAAGAAACATTTTAAAGTGAATAATGCACTATGTTCTCTGCATAAATGGAGTTCGCTGGAGTAATTTCAATATCAGGTAATTACAGGAGATAAAAAATAGATTATGCACAATATTATTGTGGCAGCAGTTTTGGTATAGTCTAGAAGAACTATTATTATTAATCACCAAAGCAGATTTGCATCTTACGACAGTAATTTCAAGTGTTTGGTGGAACTAGAAGGAAATAGTGTATTATGACTTACTCAATGTTTAATCAGACCTTTGACCTAAATCAATACTGGGCTCTTCTAGGTAAACTGAAATTGGCAGTGTTGCAGAAATGACCAGAATTGGCCAACAGGAATGGGACGATATTCCACTATGGCAACGCCAAACTGCATACTGCCTTAGTGACCAAAAATTGACGTGTTTTAGACAGGAAATAATACAACACTTATAATACTTGCTAGACATGCTATCAAAGAATTACCTGCTTCATTTGTTTCAAAACAATCCAAGCTGGATTTGATGGGCAAAAAAATAATTGAATCACTTCTTTGTACTTGAATTTTAAACGTTCTGTGCACTCAGTATACGAGGTCCAACCTGAATGTTAATATAATAAAAACAATTTGTGCTACTGCATTATAGCTTGGCACCCATAAGAACTAATGTGTATACTCGAATGAGGATGAATTCACTAGCCAGTTCAATTGGAAATGTGATTGTTGCATTTATATGAGTTCTATGAGTTTGTCGTTGGGAAAACATTTATTTAAAAAAATCTCAAATGTCATCAAAACCAGATAAATTGCCTTGTATTGACAAATGATTGGACTAGATAAAAATATTCTCAAAATAGCACCCTTTGGTCTTGGTAACCTCTCAAACTCTTCAAAAAGTGGCCAATAATTTTATACCTTGTGTATTCTGAAATCGACTTTGTTTCCCTGATTCTTTCTATGAAAACCTCGGGGTTATCTGGAAATTCTTAATTTGGATGGTACATAATATCCTTGGTTAGACCTCATAATACATAATTACAAGGATTCAGATCTGGAAATATGCTAGTCAGTCAATACGCCTCCTATCTTTGTCTTTGCATCTGAACAGAATCTGACCAGCGATTGTGTCAATCAAAAAATATGGCCCTATAATACCATAGTAGCTTATAACACACCAAACAGTTATGTGGTTTGAGTATAGGGGGCCTACTGCAGTAACTTCCGGTTTTTCCGAACCCCATATCCGGTAATTCTGTTTTCACAAAACCTTCTAATTTTAGTGACGCTCGTCACAGAGCCATATCTTTTTATAATCGATTTTTGATGGCTTTCTCAACAATGGTTAATGGATCTGTATTTAGTAAGCGAAAATTTGTATCTCTTGTCTAATGATCTGCTGAAGTGATGATTTCGAGCTTTTTTAAAGCATTTCTCATTGATGTTTCTTCAAAATGTTTCTCAACTCTTTTGATGTTCTGTGATCACTGTGCATGCTTTTATGGTTCTATTCTTATTATAATCTTCACACTTTCAGTACTGAACCATTTTTCAATCAAACTGTATTTTTTCAAAACAGAAACATTTTAAAATAATCGAAATTTAATTTATGAAAGTTATAAGAAAAAATTCCACAATAAATTAAATTTTACTAGATGACTGTTCGGCGATTTAATGTAGACTACTCGTCCACCTCTTTCTTCCATAATTTTATGGTTTGAGTGACTTCTTTGCCATCTCTGTACCAAAATTCGATTATTTGTACCCTTTGGGAAATCGAATATCTCTGCTATTGTGAAGATATTTCGAGAAATCGAAAACGCGTATTTTGGCCACCAATTGTATGGAAACAAAACCCGAGAGTTTGGTTCTTATTAAATGAACGGTTTAGAGATGCCACTATGAAATCTAGTGGCAGTTTTGGGACACCATGTAGTAACTGAATGAATGAAGTATCAAATTTTGTGCAAAGCTGAAATATTTGTTCGCGGAAACTATAAATAGTTCAGGTTTTTTTTGGGGGAATGATGCAATTGCGATGAGTATATATTTAGCCGGTAATCTGTTGAAAATTATCTACGTTTTGGAAGACTAGCAACAAGCAGAATACTGAATAATATAGAACATGTACAATTGACTAACTGAGAACTAGTTGCCCTGAGACTTCTGACTGCTCCCAAAACTTAAATCACTTTTAAAAGTAAGAAATCCCAGACTATCAACGAAATTCAAGTTAATATGATGAGTCAATTATTCTCTGTTCTAACTCTACCAAATGTTTTGAACAGTGAAAATGACACTGGAAAAAGTATGTGTGTATACTTTTAAGGAGACTGAAACTATATAAAATGTTCCATATATCAAATATAATTTTTGTATTCTAATTGTAATATGGCCTCGATACTTTCAGGATTGTCTCTAATAATCCAATCTTGCCATGACACTAGCAAGAAGTAGTTAACCAACGTAATAAATACATAATTAATAAATAAATGACTGAATAAAATAAGTTAGCTTTCAATTTAATCCAAAATAATATTCCACAGTCCAATATAAAACAAAACTAGTTAAAGTTGTTTTTGTTGTTTCAGTGCATTGGCTGAAATCAGAGGTAAAAGGCCAGTGGTTATATCTCGTGCTACATTTCCTGGCCATGGGCATTATGCTGCACATTGGACTGGAGATGTGTATTCCAAATGGATAGACATGAAATTTTCAGTACCACGTAAGTAATGATACAAGCTTTAAAATTTCTTCTGCCTTTAATATATTTTATAATTGACTAACATCCAATATATATTAAAATGTAATTTTTTCTTTTGTATTCTCTAGAAATTCTTAACTTCAATATGTTCGGAATACCATTGGTAGGTGCAGACATTTGTGGGTTCAATGGAAATACCACAGCATTGCTGTGCAACCGTTGGATGCAGCTGGGGGCGTTTTACCCGTTTTCAAGAAATCACAACACAGATGATGGAATTGTAAGTGCTAAAACCTCATAGTGTGCTTTCCATTTTACCAATTTAATGATCTCAGGATCAAGATCCAGTGGCTTTGGGCCCGCAAGTCGTGGCGTCATCAAAGAAGGCTTTGGCTGTCAGATACGCCCTCTTGCCTTATCTGTACACTCTATTCTGGGCAGCCCATGTGCAGGGTGAGACTGTTGCCAGGCCACTGTTCTTTGAGTAAGGAACTGCATTTGAGTGCTGTTAGGGGTGTTTGCACTGATAATTTTTACAGATTCACAAATGACACCAGAACTTACAGCATCGACGACCAGTTTCTTTGGGGCGCTGCTGTCATGATCACGCCCATACTGGAGGTGGGTTTGCTTTTTTTTCAATTTCAATTTGCCCGTTATAATTTGAATTTAATGCTCTTAAACAAAATTAATGTCATATTCAAATGTTTTCGTTGTAACAACAAATTTTTAATCAAACTCTTATTGCACTGATGAAATGATACAATCCAATGGTTGTTAGTAGCTGTCAATACTTCAATAACATTTTTCAATATGTCATTTACTTAAGTGACGTTATGGTTATATTAGAAAAAGTAAATGTTGCCCTCTTAAGTGTCATTTTTTAAAGTAAATAATTAAAAAGGTATTTTATAAATCTAAGACAATTGGGATTAATAACATTTATTTCAATTTGAACTTCATTTGTTCTTTGTTTTCTGAAGCAACCCTAAAAATGGAAATTAAAACAACTTAGTAATAAAAAAGTATGTAAAAACATAAGAAAATGATGATCCACAGAGTGAATTTATAATTAGAGGAGCATATTAAAAGAATAGATTGAACAGTTCTTACAAAGGATGATCACCAACTTATAACATTTTGCAAAGTGGTGTGTACCAAAATAAAGCCTGTGAAAAGTTAGCACACTTCAATATCCATTTTTCCCAAACAATGATCTACAGCGAACTAGAAGTTTTCACAAATTAATCTGCCAAAGAAATCTTTGTACAAGGGTTTAACCAATTGCACCACTCACACCCAACAAGTTTCTGCAAAATTTTCGATCAAATTTTGCGAATACATTCTGCCTGCCATTGGAAATATTGTTCCAAAATGTTATAATTATGGAACTCGGAATTTTAAGTAGAAAAGACAGAATGAAACAGAAACTTTCTAAAGGACTAAAAAACTAATAAGTGCCCAATAAAGGCTAAAAAACAAGAAAACAAGGATATCATGAAAGAAAGGAAAATAATGGCCAAATTAAAGAAAATTTAAAAAACTCAGAGACGAAAATTTAAGACAAGAGAACAAAGTACTGCTAACAAAAGTAGAACACTTTGAGGATAGAACTAAAATAATAGAAAGAAAGAAAAAGAAGAACAATATACCTACTAAGGCTCTGCAATGTAAAGGTATCAAACAAACTTTGGGCATATAAATACATATATGAGCTAACTGAAAAAAGGAGTCCACTAAATAGCAAAATGTAAGGGATGGTAAAAATTCAAATCAAACTAAAAATAAAAGATTCAAAGGTACATATTAATAATTATCTGACATTGGAAGAAAGGAAGGTGCAAACAGAGCATAGAAGTTTGCCAAAAAGAGAAAAAGCAATAGGAAATGGGGACGAAATTATTGAAATGTGGTAAAAGATAAATAATAAAACAATCGATACCAAAAAGCCCAGAAAGCGAAAAGAAACAGAAGTTAAAAATTGCGTGTTTGCAAAAGATAAGGAACAAGATAAATTTTTGGAAAAGCATTAAAGAAATTTTTACCTAAATTAGACAAAAAATGGTCTAGTATAGAAAGAGTCATCAAAAGAACTGCAGAAAGGTTAGCAATATAGAAAAATAAAATCTGTAAGGGCTGATTTGGTGAGTGTCGGGATGAATTAGAATTCGGAATATAGAATAAGGCCTATATAATCGGCAAAGATGAAAAAAATACTAACAGCAAAAGTAAAATGTAAAGCTGTGTGTGTGCAAACAAAAAAGAATAAAGAAATTCTGTCGAGAAAAACAAAGAATCTTCCCATCGTTTTCATAGCTTTCCTTTTAGTCTTGTGATCAGCCCATCAATCTCTGTAACCTGACAAATTCCAAAGTAGGTGCCTTTTGGAACAGTTGGTAGAGTTTGTGGTTGCATCTTGTTCTCCATATCTCATTTTCGTTGACAGGTCCAGAGATTCTTCCTAAGTTGGTTAAACAAAGGGAAGCCAAATTACAAGAGCTAGGCACATGATTTATTGAGGATAAAATGAGAATGCAAAGTGATGTCAGAGCAATGGTTGTAATATTTGATCTCTAGTTCTCCAAAAAGTGTAAAAACCTGTTTTTGAAAACTATAACATAGCTTTATTGAAAATAGTATATATACAAAAAAACTGAATGTGTATTAAGAATCAACTCAATACAGTTACAGACCAGATGTTTATTCTAAGGGAATTGAAAATAACAAAACACAAATTACATACACGCTTACAACACACCCCAGTAAAGCAAAAAAATTGCGGTTTTAAGCGGTTTTTTACAATAACTAATTAATTTGTTTATCGATCGAAACCGGGATGGGCTTATTCAATCCGCATTAACAGTTCCTACAACTTTTATCTGAAATTTTTGTTTCTACAACGCTTAGTTTTTTCTTTAAACGGAAAATACTGTTTTTGGCCAACTTTGGCCGCCATTTTAAAAGTGAAGCGATGTTGAAAGTTTTAGAAAAGTATTCCATTCAATTCTACGGATTTTTTGGATTTTTAGATATTTTTTTGAGCATCACTTAATTTTGCAAAAAACGGTGTATTTTCGCTCATTTGACTGGGCTATAAGAAACGAGAAGAATTAAAACAAAAAAGAACATGTAGCAGTATAGCAAGAATTGAATACTGTGAGTGTAATAAACTGACAAAAAGATCTATAAGAACAGATATTAAAATTGGGAGAAGAATACCATACGAACAATACTGGAAGACAATGGCTCAACAAAAACTATACAAAAAGAACTAGCAAATGGAAAAAGCTGGACTCATAAACTAATAGATTCAAGCAATAACCAAAAAGAAAAAAGGGAAAAATAATAACAATTGCCACTAACTACTATAAAAATCTTTACAGCAGCAAGCAAAACAATGTAAGTGAAAAAACAGAATATGGAAAAATAGAAAGAGAACCAAATACCAAAGAGATCCAAAAAACAGAAGTAAGGTGAGCAATTAGACGACTAAAATACAAAAAAAAAACAGGTGAGGATAACATCACAGGCGAAATGCTGAAAACAGGTACAGAACAAATAGTTGTACAGCTACAGTAGATATTGTAGAAACAGAATGTATTCCAAAACAATGGACAAAATCAATAATAATATTACTACACAAAAAAGGAGATACAGAAAAAATAAGTAATTGTAGGCTGATAAATCTTATTTCAAATATTTACAAAATATTTGCGAATATAATACTCAGTAGAATAAGCGCAACGCTACATAATAACCAACCATATGAACAAGCAGGATTTAGGAAGACATTTTCAACTATAGACCACTTGCATACGATCAATCAAATTTTAGAAAAGTGTAACGAATTCAATATCTCATTATATATTGTCTTTATAGATTTTGCCAAAGCCTTCGACTCTATAGGGCATCATTACATCTGGCAGGCGTTAAAAGAACAGGGTCTAAATGAAAAGTATATTAACATAATAAAAAATATCTACAAAAGAACCGAAGCGTATATAAAAATGGAAAAATGTGGTTTACCATTCAGAATATGCAAAGGCGTTCGACAAGGCGACCCACTATCCCTGGCCCTATTTAATGCCACCTTGGAACAAATATTCAGAAGTCTGAAGTGGGAAAACTGTGGCATTAATATAAATGGCAAATGGCTCTCGAATTTGAGACTTGCTGACGATGTGGCTCTTTTTGCACCATCTGCGAAGCAAATGGAAAAAATGCTAAACAAAATGTATGAAAAGAGTAGCAAAATAGTAGGATTGGAAATAAACTTAAAAACAAATGTTTTAACAAACAGAACAGAATCAGCAATAACAGTACACAAGACAAAATTAAACATGGTTTTGGAAGCTATATACCTAGGACAGATGGTGTCATTCAAAAATAAACAAGAGAAGGAAATACAGCGACGTATAACACAAGGATGGAAAAATTCTGGTCACTAAAGCATGTGTTTAAAGGTGATTACATATGAAGCAAAAAGTGTTTAACAAGTGCATCATACCAACACTAACTTATGGTGCACAAACATGGGCAACAACTAAGAGGTTAAATAATAGACTTGCAGTTACACAAAATAAAATGTTAAGGTAAATTTTAAAAATAAGATTAAAAGGTAAAGTAAGACTAACAGAAATAAAAAAACGTTTAAAAACACGTGATGTAATCGAATACTGTAAATCACTTAAATGGAAATGGGCTGGTCACCTGGCAAGATTGGACGATCGGTAGACAAAGAGAATCACAAAATGGAAGCCTACAATGACAAAAGAAGAAGAGGTAGACCAAAAATAAGATGGGCAGACGAAATCGAAGTTATAGCGGGAAAGAAATGGATGGACAGAGCTCAGGTCAGAGATTGGTGGATGAAAAAGGGGAGGCCTTTGCCCGACATACGGCATAATTAATTGGCTATTATTATTATTACATACACGCTTATTATTTATTTATTTTCATTAAGCACATGACATACATAGTGAGTCGATAAAAACTAGTTAAGGCAATGAAATGTCTACGAATCAAAACAATTAGCCGAAATAAAAAAGGGGCGAGTAACTGAAAAGAATAATAATAAGGCCACAGGAAGAGTGTGTACTGAAGATACAAAAAAATGCAAACAAGACCATGTGAAACTACCGATTTTCTAAACATGGGAATATATGTAGCCAAGGTAAGGATGTTTGAAGAAGTGGGCAATTTCTTTCACTTAAACACAAACTTTGGTAAAATCCTAGGGACAATAGAAAAAACCAATAAGATAATTTAAAAAACTAATTGTGAAGTGAGGTATTGGAAGAGGTAATGGAAGAATGGTGGAAGTATGGGAAAGCAAATTACTACTGTTATATGAACAACCCTAGCTAGTGAATATGATAAGTACCAGTAGTGTAAGAAGGATGGGCCACGTGCTAAGGATGAAGAAAGGAAAAATGCCAGTAACGACGTTAGCTTGTACTATGTGGAAAACAGAAAAAAGGTTTAGATCTAGGTCAAGATCAAAGTAGCGCATGACGAATTATATCAACTACATGGGAACTAGAAAAAAGAACTTTACTTAAAAAATATGATCTGTAAGGTGCTCTGACGTTTGTATACAAAAATAGAAAACAAAAAACGTAACATGCAATTCAAAATGAGCAAAAAAGGAAGACTTAAAAAGTACAAATCACAAAAGAAGCAAAAAGGCAAAGAACTGAAAGTTATTTAATTCCGATAAGCTTAGGCTCAGGGGGGGAGGACGAGAAAAGGCATACTTTCTCGTCAAGGGAGAAGAATCAGGAGTATTTAGTTTAGAACCAATAGTGAATTTTTTACCAAGTTGTGACAAAAAACAAATAAAAAGTTGTCAATACTTATTCCTCAAATTGGTTGGTATGAGGGGTGGGGGTGCAAATGAGATGGTCAAGTTTACCAGATATGCAAAACAAGTTCATAAACATTCTAAAGTCATAAATGCGTACAATCGGCGCACGTGTATATTCTGGTCAACTGTGTCAAGTAAAAAAACAGCCAGAGGTTTTAAAAAAGAACATGATATAGGACAATTTCCCTACCTAATTAGTGGTGAAAATACTTTGTATTGGCATTTAAAACTATTTTTAGAATCAAATAAGATCAAACTGGCAAGGTATATACACTAACTGTATATTTATGAAATATTTTAAGGGAAAGCATAATAAACACACCCTATTAGTGAGATTAAAGGAAAGTTTAAAGAACTGAAAAATTATGAAAATAAAAAAGAAACAATATTGTTTCTTTTTTTGTACCTTGGGAAGTTCCATAGTCATGGTACTTCTTTTTTCCTCTCATTTACTTCTTTCTTCGTTTTTTTTTGAACTTTAGTCTTTTATTATTTTTATCAACATAATTTATCTCTTGAGAGCTGTGCTCCAAAATCCAATAAAAATAGAAAAATAGGACCTTCAATAAGTTATTTGGCTGTACATAGTGTTCCAAAAATTGATTTCATAATTTCATTAAAATTTACTTAGTGACTGTATATTTCTCAAAACCTTAATTTTTTTTATGCAAAACAAAATATGACAATTGTTATGAAAATACCTCCCCTTTAGCTTTTTGTAGTAATTCACGTTATAGCAAACCCCCCCCCCCCATTTTCTGTCTTTTGCTAGTATACAATAGTCGACTGCTTCTATTATAACTGTGATACATGACAAATAAAATTATTGACAATTAATTGCAAGACCTACCTTGTTCAATGAAGTTTCACCTTTATAGCAGTCCATGTATTTTTGATAAGGTGGTATCATTTTCGTATTTCCAATATATAAACTATATCAATTGAGTATCTATGATAAAGTGTTTTAGGTACCCAAATTATTAGAGATTACATTGCACTAAAATTAGTTGATAAAATTTGAACAAAACTTCTCTTACATAATTAACTACACAGTTTATATTAGCCCACTGAATTTGCTTTTCTAGGGGTAGTTTCAAAAAAATTTGTAGCCAGTAGAAAATAATTTGTCACTAATTGTTCATAAATGAACTACATCATTTTTAGTCAATAATTCTGAACCTAAAAGTAAATCCAAACTTTTTGAAACCTTTCATTTTCAATCTCTATAATCATTTCGTTAACATTGTTAGTCTTTTCATAGAGGTTGATCAGTTTTGCTGAAACTTTCCCATCTAATAGACTAGAGATGGTAAACTTAACGCATTACATAAGACTAACCTATAATTTATTGTGATCTGATGTATTGCAAACTCAAGAGATCCTAGAACAGCATTTTGCTGTAAACATCAGTCAGATGCTTTCTTACAAAAATATTTTTAATGTTACAGGAACACAGTACTTCTGTCTCGCCCTACTTTCCGGCAGGTGTTTGGTATGATTACTACACTAAAACAGCTTTGGAGAGCAAAGGAGCCGCCTTCAATATATCAGCACCTTTGGACACTATACCTGTGTTCATCAGAGGTGGCTACATCATCCCACAGCAAAGCCCTCTCCGTACAACCACAGCATCACGCTTGTCTAAAATACAGTTACTCGCTGCTTCCGATCTGTCTGAACAAGGGTGTGGCCAGCTCTATTGGGACGATGGCGATTCGCTAAGTAAATTGATTAGGCGTTCTGTTATATTGCCGTTGTTAATGTGAGATTTTCAGATTCTGTGGAAGAGCGCAGGTACACCCTGTTACAGTTCACATTAAAATCTGGAGAACTGCGTAGTGAGCCAGTGTGGTGGGGGGCCGAGTATCCGCCCAACTTAGGACTACTCATGGTGCTTGGAGTCAATACTCCTGTGTCTGAAGTCACCATCAATCAGGTGGCGCAGGCATTCCGCTATGATACAATCCACAAGGTGAGTTTTTGTATGGCAGATCATGAAATAATTCTAAGTATTTCTCCTTGCAGTACTTGTTGATTGATAACTTGAATATCAGTTTGAAGAGTCCCATTGTGATTTCGTGGAAGTAAGGAGGGGGACGTCCAACTGAATTGTTTTGTGCCAAATAGAGGGAGGAGCAAGTTAAGACACTAAGTGAGGCTGATTAGTTAAGTTATAATTTATGCATTGCGTAGCTGCCAATGGTTAGTGCCACATGTAAACCAGTCAATTCAATGTGATAATTAAGGAGCCTAGTAGGTGTTACATTGATAAATAGGAACTTGAATAGTCTCGTTGCGTAGTTACTTGCGCTTATGTGAACATTTAACTGCATTCCGAGTTTTCTTTGGGTACATTAATTTGGACTAAATTTGAGAGGTTGTGCTGAAGAGGTTTTTGATTAGTTGAGCGCTGTATTGAAGTTACAATTTAAGACAATTGCAACAGCAAATAATTTTTTCAACCTAACTATTCCTAGATTTCGTTTTTTAGTCTTTATCTTCAATTGATTTTTCTCTCTCTCCAGCGCCCTCTATATATAATGCACTGACATTTTCAGATGTTTGATGTATCTTATTTCAGACATTTTGCAATTTGTTTTTCATTGTAATTTGGACTTATATTATATTAGTCTTCTTTTAATTTTAAAGCCAAAGCCATATCTTGAATTAATTTAACCCCATTTGCATTTCTGACATATTATTGATATCTATGCTGTCTAAAAAGTTGCTTGCGTTTCCATTATTTTCAAAATTTTTATTGCTAGATGACGGTTACCCTCAAGATCTGTCAAATTGTTCCTCCCCTACTTTTAATAACAACCTTGTTAATTGTTTATTAGACTGAAGGTCTTGCCTTGGATAGAAGGTTTAATATAATGTTTAATGTTTACTTATAATTTTTATTTCAGTTACTTTGTAATTTTAATTTTTTTATATATTTTAAATGTTTTTCCCTAATTAAATAATTGTTAAATTAAGAAAGTTGAAAACGTTTTAGCCAGGGAGGGGGCATCATAAAAGTTAGTTTACAGAAGGTAACAACTGTTGGTATGCTAAAATTCTTAAAATAAGTTATCCAATTAGCTATTATTTTTGGGGTATTGGATCCTCTTTGAAGCTTCTGTATTTCATCTGCAGTTATATGGGCATTTCCAGAAATTCTATTATTAAATTGCACTCATGCCACCTTTTATACTTATACGAATAATGGGGGGAGGTACTATCATTAACTGACATTGCCTGTTTAATATTAGCCTGAGTAATGGAGCAAAAACTAGGATACCTAAAGTGGCCGATATAAATCCCTGAAGGTCAAAGGAGTATGTACTGCAAAAGAATTTTGAATCTAAAAAGTTTGAATCATAATGTGGGATTTTTTTTACGAAACAAACAGAATCTTTAGCTCATTGACGGCGTTCGTTTCTCTACTATAAGTTATGCAGCCTAACTGCCAAACACCAATTAAATTGGAGCATATATTTCAAATCTAGTCAAATTTTAAACTCTTAGAGGGGGAGGGTAGCAATTGAAATGTAATTTTTTATAGGAAGGGAGTTAATTGAAGAAAAGGGTGAAAATTTGTAATCGCCATCTCTATTATACCTATAAATTTTAATCTCGTTTTGATGCATCCATCTTTAGATAAGCAGTCACCAAGACCATCGGAAAGCAACACGTTCATATCTGCAGCCATTTTAAATATCTTCAATTATAAAACCACTTTGAGGTAATTTGCTACAATAAATTCTATATCTATTATCTGTGTTCAAAATTATCTCAAAAGAAAATATTTCAAAAAAAATTTTAATTCTGAGCAATTGTAAATTCAAAGTATGAAAGGGTTATTAGGAAAAAATATGAAATGAGCATTTAACAAAAAAGAGGATAATGTGTGTGTAATCTAAGTTAAGGTGTTTTATATATAGAAAAGAAATTGAGAGATTTATGGGGGGAGGGGGAGCATTGAAGAGAGTACAAGTGCTAACAAGGTTGGTAAAAATAGAAAATGCAGAAAAATATATTTTTGAAGAAGATGGAGGATGAAGGAGGATAGACAAATAGGCAAAAACAACTGCTGTAAAGGAGGGGGGAAAGACAAAACATAAGAAATAAATATATAAGGAAAGATAAAGACTGCATAAGATGAAGAGAATGAAAAAAGAATAAAATCATGAAATCAAAAGGATAGGCAATCAAGAAAAGTAATCAGAAAAAAGACGAAGATAGAAAGGACTAAAAAAGAGAAATGCATACAATAGAGTACATGAAGGCTCGAAATTCAGTTGTGCAATGTGGCAATTTGCGTTGCTTACAGGTATAAATAAAAATAAAAGTACTGTACTTCACATTTTTTCATTTTGTCGTTTTTTGTTTCTTATTTATTTTCATATTTCAACAAACTATAACCAAAAATATTCTTTTGGGTGCAATTGATCTCAGTATTTAAACATGAGAGCAATGAGGTTAAGTGTATTATAAAATTAAAAACGGATTTTATAAAAATAAGGTAGTCTAAGAGTTTTATATTGTCTTGTTTATATTTATTATTTTTAATTTAAAATACTTGAGTGTCACTAAAACAATTCAGATAGAGTAGGAAATGTGCACAACAAAAAAATACATGAAATGACAAGGTACCTGATTGAAGATCAAAAATAATTAAAATAAGCTTAATAGCCTACCTAGATATTGGCGAAAGTATGCAACACCAACACAATAAATCAAAATAAGCGACAACAGTAGGCAGAGAATAAAATATACAATAACATGAGATTATTGGTGTAAAAAATACACTGGAGGGGGGTAAAGAGACGAGAAGAGTAGAGAAATAAAGTGCCAGAAAAGAGAGGATCTTACAGATAAAACTAGAGAAAGAAGTAGAAATAAATATAGAGAAGTAGAAAGGTAGAAGAAAAAATGAGGAAAAGAGGCTAAGGTGGGATCCATTTCATTTGGATTTACAAATTGCTGTTAGAAGTGTATGAAACATATCTATATCAGCTCTACATTCAGAACTACTTATGTTACAATTAACACTTAGATATTGCAGCAAAAATAAAGGTTCCAGAAAAAAGTCAAAGTGAGATATATAGATATTATAAAACTGAGAACTAATAGCAGAAGGAAAACATATAGCAAAAATAAAGAGAAATAAGGAAATAAAAGAAGAGACAAGAGCAACATATATGTAGTTGGACCATATTGGCACACCTTTTGGCTTCATAAAGAATATTATAATCTGTTTGGTGTTTAAAATAAGAAACGTGCTAGGAAAAGTATCATCTCCAGAAGTGCTACAATCAAACTTTGTATCAAATCGTAATTACCTAAATTTCACAAAAATAAAAATTAGAGGGTGGGGAGTAAAAATTGCTCATGAATATTTTAACACTTACAAGCTGCTGTTGGCGTTAAAACTTCAAATAAAATTAAGTAGAAAATAAAATGTTCACAAATAAAATAAAAACAAGTACAAAGGAAACTCAGATCTAACAAAATCAGGACCGACTTTTTCATATTCCAAAATAACAACTTACTTTAGTGTATAATAAAATTTAAAAAAAAAACAAAGAAAAACAAGTGATTACACCAATTTCTCCCCTCCCACCGCATTCTTAGCTTTCTCTACATAACCCATTTTTGTTGTTATTTGTTCCTTTCCTACAACCTGAAGTGATGAAGTAAAGAAAAATAATTGATGTAGTCGTTAAGTTTCCTGTATGGAATGCTGAAGCACTGTAACTCTGTAGAGTGACCAGCATTCCAGAATTATCCTGAAGTTGGCATTATAAAGGCCTAAAGAATGAACGGAAGTCAAATCGCATTATTAAACTACGATGTATCAAGAAACCAAAGAAACTGTAACCATTAATATAGTCGTAATATGTAGATGCAATCTTTACTGTTAGGCACTTGTTTTGATTATTGCTTACCTGTTCGTTGCCGCCTTAAGCTAGAACTCGCACCTGTCAAACGCACAGTAGGCAAATAAAGCGACTCTTCCACTTGTTCTTGAAACGATAGTTTTATTGAAATCATTTGGTAATTACAGCTGTTACATGGTGGTTAGAGCGATGGTGGACAGGCCCCTCGTCCGGCCCCAACTAATTCTACGTTAAAGCTTAAAATGTAAAACTTTTGGCAACAAAACTGGCCTATAATATCTAGATTTGTACTGTAAACCAACGCAATTTGGCGTAAATGCAATTTGGCAAATAAAAGGAACTTGAACAGAGTTGCGCAGTCGTCAGCCCACCACCGAGGATTAATAGGGAAATGGTAAAACGACGCCGCAGATAAAAACCTAGTTAATAGACGTTAGGTGACAGACAGCTCATGAACAACAACAATGAAGAAATGTTCGGAAGTTAAAAGTATTGTGATGCATTGCAGAACTGAGCTGCCCGGAAGCAGCACTACCTACCCTAAGCTCCGCCCCGCTTCGTGTGCGCGGCTCTCATTGCACTAGACCTATGAACACATTCATACATGTTCCAACTTAAATTCTGCACAAGATAACGAAAATAAAAGTATTACAGGGGCAACAACTAAATAGCTTTGAACCTACGGTAAAACCAAGTCTTTGGTCACAGAAACTCACAACACTGGGAGGGGTTCGTCTACAACCACTAGTAAAAATCGATCCCCATAATAGATCAAAATTCCCGATTTTTATTTATCAACATCACAGCAAGGAATTCCATCTTAAAAAAATTACAATGCCAAATGTGCAAGTAAAACAAAATTATATCTCCCTCGGTTAAATTAAAGCTCATAATTGATATATTACTTGACATGATTGATAAAACAACTGAAGATCATTTTCGTTTCTTTGTTACTTCGAATTTAACCCCACTTCATGTTAAATTCTGGCACAGTGGTTGTAAATGAACCCCAATATATTAAAATCAGAGTTCGCACAGCACCACTTACCTAAAGTAATTTATCTAACTATCAATAAATAAACAAGCTACCATTATTTAACCGATGATGGCAAAGTAGAAATGGCAAGAAAGTGAATCGACCGATGGCAATTTTTGTACTTATCGATGCAACGATTCGACTGCTATTACGAGGTCAGCTCCTCTAGCAGCTCTTCGGTGGAGCGTTGCTCTGTTTTGAACTTCTCCATGTAGTGCTTGGGCACGGTCCACTCCAGCAGTATCTGTACATTGCGCTTGAGCTGTTCAGCAGCCGTCAGTGAACAGTCCTTACAAGGCTCCCTACCCGAACTTTGTATGGACTCGATGAGTACATCATCTATAAGCCGCTTGTTGAAGCCGAGCTCATCGAGCCGCTCAGGAGCGGAAATCTTTTTCAGAAGAATAGCCAGCAGAAGCCGCATCCGTTCCACCGCCATGGGTGGACCGACATCGTCACTCTCAATCTTTGTTTCCACCACAGGTGGCTGCACATATAGCGGACAATCTGCGATGTGGTTCTCCAAATCAGCTTTGGTTTTATGGAATGACTTGCAGTGAGCACACACATATGGCTTCGTTGTCTTGTGGATGCACAGCATATGCTTCTTGAGATGTGGCAGCTGGGAAAAAGCGATATTGTCACACAGCATGCAAGCAAAGGGTTTTTCTCCAGTGTGACGTCGAGTGTGCAGCTTTAAAGCTGTCGAATGTGCAAACGCCTTCCAGCATACTTGGCATCGATACGGCTTCTCTCCGCTATGAATCCGCTGATGTACTGTCAGCTGCGATCGCTGTGCGAATGTAGCACCGCAATGGGCACAACCATGTGGCCTATCATTTTGATGTGTGCGCATGTGCTGTGGCAGGTGACCTTTGAGCATCTTATGGCAGACATCACAGTGGAAGGCCTTAACATTAGCATGGAAACAATTTAAGTGCTTTTTCAAAGCGTCTCGACGAAAGAAGCTCTTACCACACACATCGCAAACGAAATCTCTTATCTCTTGGTGACGTTTCAAGTGTAATTTGAGATTAGCTGAGCAAGTAAAAGACGAATCACATTCGCTGCAAATGTAAGGTCGCGAACCAGTATGCGTGCGTGTGTGTTGCACCAACTGGCCACCACGTGCAAACGCTTTTGGGCATAACGAGCACTGGTATGGCTTCTCGCCGCTATGAATGCGCAAATGCAGCCGCAACCGCTCTTTGATAGGAAACACCTTCTGGCAATGCCAGCAGATGAATATCTCGGCGTTCTGCAGGCCCGAGGGATGCTGTGATACTATGTGGTTTTTTAGCGAGCCTGCTTGCCGGAAGCGTTTGTTGCACACCTCGCATGTGTAGGGCCTCTCGTTCGTGTGTATCCTCTGGTGCTTCCGGAGGTCATTGTTGCCTAAAAACCTTTTCTGACATGTTTCACATTTGTATTTGCGCAGCTTTTCTTTGGTGTAAGTCATTGGTATGGCTACAGGAGTTAACTGGCAATGGTTTGACTAGAATGTGTTATATTGCACTGTGCCTACATGAGTGGGGTGGTGGTTGTGTTAACCGCAACATGCACCCTGAACCGTGTGCAGTCAGTACCCAATCACCAAAATGTTAGTTTAACTTAAGTATTATTATGAAGATCCATTCTACAGCTGTCACATCTCTCACCTGAAAGAGTGCTAGATGCTAGAGGCTAATCACCATAAAATGATAAGCATAGATAATAACAGTTAATTCAAAAAATTTGAAATTGAAATGTTCAAACCTCGGCTACGTTTAAAAAAAAATGTAAACGAAATCACTACGGTTACTGGCAAAATTTTGTAAAACTACTTGAATTGCTACGAGATAAACGTACGAAAACATTGTTTACTGAAAGAAAGTTGTTGGCGAAATGAGAGAAGAAAACCAATAATGAAAGACCTACTGAATTAACAAATTTGGCTTACCACTATTAGTTTTTATCCAAGAGAAACACCAGAAGCCACACTTTAATATTTACAAATTTACCATTTTTACAACAGACTTTGACAGCTCGGCTGCCAAACTGCGGCATATTCTCGTTTGGCCTAATTCTTATTTCTTCAATTTTTGATTTTACCAATTTATTTTAAAATATCTAATTACCATTAAACAATATAGTTAACTTCCTGTTTGAAGGATAACATTTTGTTATTGACTGTTATTGACTAAAAAAAAATAACGAGTTAAAATCGGCTGCTTTATTGTTACTTTAAATATAAAATAGTATACTGGAAAAAAGACGTAAAAGGTCTTAAAAACAATTATAACTAAGTCTTATAGTTAAAACAACATGAATGGAGTGAAACGTTTCAAACAAACGTTGGCTTTGCGTCACAGCCACAAGTGCCACAAAACAAAAATACTGCAATAGACTGGTGTTCAGTTGGTATCCTTGGAACTCTTCATCTGAGGTACCGCTTCCTTCACCAAGCTGCCATAATATGCTGTCAGAGCAATCAGCCGCTTCCCAAGGAAATTCTGTTCTATCTCTACCTTCCCCCCTGGGCCGGCAGCAATCACCAACTGGTGCAAACAGCCATGAGAAATGCAGATTTTTTTGATGAAAAGTTTACATACCGGATAAGTGTTGCTATTCTTCGGGAGGAATACTGCCACATTTGACGATATCTTCTGTGCTGTCCTGAGCAATTGGTTTAACGGCGCTGGTTGCAGCAGATTGAGATCATAACTAGTGTGATTTCTATATTGAAGCCCACCCCATGGTGGACTGAGGAACACGACATCAGCCCGAAGCTGCTCAGCCACTTGGAAAAAGTCGCCAATGATGAAGTCGATGCGTTTGGCCACGCCATAGATTTGAGCATTGTGCTGAGCTAACTCTATTTTCTTAGGGTCTATATCGACTGCAATTACTGGATATTTTATGAGTAGAAGTGATATTCATTCGTAAAATTACTTTATTACCTCTCTGGCATGTCAGCGCAAACTGGATAGCGTTACCTCCGGCCCCACAGAAGGCATCAACGATGACATCACATTGACATCTCTCGGCTGTGTGTTGAGCAATCAGTTCTGGTGTTACAGAAAACCAGCTCTCTGAAAAGACAATTATTGGCAGTTCAAGGACACTAAAAAGTGCTGATAATTTAATTTCCAGAATACGATGTACTATCTGGATATTATTAGTGATGAAATTTTTCAAATACTTTATTTGTTATGCTGTTATCTTAGTTTTTACACCTCCATAGAATGGATCAAATGACATTAGTTCCACAAAAAATAATATAATTCATAATATGAAATGTAATTCACAAAGAGATTCATAAGAAAACGTGTGTCGTCTCAGGAAAGAATAAGACCAATCAAATCTACCATACATTGACACAGAAATGTTTTGCAAAGTATTAAAGACATGCAAAATATAAAAATAATAATGAAATCAAACAACTTAAAGGGCAAGTATTAACGCTACAGGAACAAAACAAAAGTTATTACATCCACAAAAGGAAAAAGAAACTGCAATGTAAAATGTCGAAGATATGAACACACAAAGAAATTCTGTAAAAGAACTCCAACTTGTGTTAAATGCCCAGAACATTAACTACAGCATGCACAAAATCTAAAGGCACACCTACAAGAGTGTAAGCTGCGTAATTGCAACGGAAGATGAGTTCAAGTACCAAAAGCAAAAGAAAATAATATATAGGGTTCTGCGTCAAACTAAAAACGATTATAAAGAAGCAGAATTGCAAGAGGTAGGAGAAAGATGTATGGAAATTTTATCAAGAAATAAAAAGATTATTCTTATTTTGTAAGGATAAGGACGGCAAATTGATAGGCGATAAACAAAAAATAATAGAACAATAGAAAAAATATTTCCAGGAAACATTAGATAAGGATGAAAGAAAAAATGAAGGTAGAGTAGAAGATGGAATAGAAGTAAATAGGGCAGTTATTGAAATGCCTATTAAGGAACAGTTAAAAACAGGAAAAGTATGAGCGAAAATGGAATAAATGCAGTTATTGAAATATGTAGGCCAAGGACTGTCTAACATGGTGACACAGTTCATTCAGTATGTATGACAAGAAGAAAAGATGGTGACACAGTTAATTCAGTATTTATGGCAAGAAGAAAAGATGCCTCCAAGCCTGAGAGAAGGAATTATTGTACCAATGAATAAAAAAGGAGATATAAACGAGTGAAAAAATTAGAAGCAGCATTCTATTGCATACTACTTATTAAGTACTGTCAACTTGTATCAGGGATAAGCTGTAACAGTGCGGAGAAAAAGAAATTGGAGAGTACCAAAGGGGGTTTTAGCAGAAACCAATTAATAACAGATCAAATTTTTATACTTAAACAAATACAGAGCACTTGCTATGAATGAGGAATTGACATTCATACATTTTTCATAGATTTTACACAAGTATATTATGCAATAAAGAAGGAACAAATTAACAAAGTTAATAGAAATGACAATATCCAATTCAGCCAATAAAGTAAAAATAGACGGAATTTTACCATCGAAATTTTCAGAAAAGAGAGGTTTAAGGTAGGGGGATCATCGATGACCAAGAATCACCAATGCCTGGTCTATGCAGATGACATTAAGTTGCTCGCAAGGAATAGAAGGGAATTAGAAAAGTTGGTAAGAAATTTGGAAAAGACAACAAGAGAAGTATGACTAACAATTAATGAAGACAAAATCAAATATATGACAATGAAAGGTAAGGAAAATATACTGGTCACACAAGGAACAAAGTAGCTTTCCCGTTAGAAAGAGGAACAGTTTGTGTATATGGGGTTTTAATAACAGCAGAAGGCAACAAAACCAAAGAAATAGAAGCCAGGTCGGTAAAAGGATACAGAGCAACTGAGGCACTCAGCACTCTCTTAAAGGCCAAACAAGTGTCGAGGCAAACAAAAGTACAAGTGCGCAAGACAGTATTAAGAGTAATAGTGACTTACAGATGTGAAACATTGACAATGAGTATTGTAAGCCAATATAAACTTAAAGTGTGGGAACAAAAAATTTGAAGGAAAATTTATGGTGGAAGAAAAACAGAAGAAGGTTGGGAGAGCAGAAGAAACAAAAAAGTGTTAGACCTGTATAGGAAAACACCGGTCAGCAGCTACATAAAAGCCCAACAAGTAAGATGACTGGGGAACTTTGAATGGGCACAAGAAGGAAGATGAATATAACAAGTATTAAAGCATTTAGAAGAAAATAAGGTATAGAATTGAAGGGAAAAGACAAAAAATAGAAAAATATGGAGAAAAATCATGCAGAAATGGGCTTAAAGGTCTGTAAAAGCTTAATGACAAAATATTATATAAGTATAATTTTCAACATTATGGTCACAGCCTCGTACTATTAATAAATATAACACAGTACTATGGGTAATTCACACAGAGTGACGCCACGACGACCACAAATGACGCCATCCATGCTCTTTACAATCAAAATAGTTGCAAACACGAAACACTCATTTGTGAGATGTCTGTAAGGAGACATTATTTATTTACATTTGGCATAATACAATATTTTTCAAGGTTTTCATTATAACTTTTGTCTAGGAAAGAAAGTCTATACATAATAACAATGCAGATGAAGAATGAGTCTTAAAAATCTAGAATGACTGAGTGTGAAAAACTGTTTCGATGTGACTGACCAGTTACAAATACTAGATAAACCATTTGACAATATCACATTAAAAGGTCAAAGAGACTTCTTCAAACATTGCATAAGATAAGAGTGGTAGCACAATTCACAAGGTGATTTAAAAGGGAAGCAATAGCACAAATATCAGTGTAAGAATGTATGGTCAGACAACTAAAGCTCCAACAGACTATCCATTGGTAACGATTTTTACTTTTTGCGGCACACAGCAGATCAAGTTCTAAAAGAGAAGACTACTGAATGAGGAATTCATACTGATCAAACAGAAAGCAAGCACAAGAAAAGCAAGACAACCCATATATATAGGCTGAAAATTCAAGATAAAATAAAAAAAATCCATTCACAAAAAAGTAGTCCCTTTAGTGCCTATAACTTGGTAATGGAGCCATTTTCCTATTCCTTGCTGTTGAAAAAATATAAGCGAAAAAATAGATTTTTTAAATTTAGAGTCGTTTTTTGAACAGTAAGGCGGGGGGAGGGGCAAAGAAGGGAGTAAAGGCATGGATTATTAAGCGTTTTTCAAACTGATTTTATAGTTCTACAGTTTGGTCTTTACTAGAAGGCTCTATCTGCCAAAATAGGTTTTGCCTTAGAACCCCACCCTCCAATTGAGCCATCTGTTATAATTAAACTTTGCAGGAAGAAACTACTAGGGAGTTTACAAAATCTAGAAAACTCCCAGAGGGTTCCTCAATGTCAATTAAAGAAGCTCACAGGTTTTAGAAAACGTACAATATGACAACACCTTCATAGAATTAAATAACTGATTGAAGACTAATCGAGTGAATAAGGCTTAATAACTTGAGGGGTGCTGATGAGATTATGATATTTGTATAAGAGATTATACAAATAAAAAACTGTTAATGGGAGATGGTGTAACAAAGTGTTACATAAAAGTCGTTAGAGGGCCATAGCAGTAACAATTGATACAGAAAGTTCATAACATTTCCATTCTTTGTAGTAGCCCAGCATTGCTGGCTGGATTTTCTAGTAAATTAGTATAAGGAGAAGAGAAAGGAAACTAATAAAATATGTAAACAAAAGAAAACTGCATGGAGAGCAGAAATTAGAACATAGCAGGAAAAATAATGTGAAGGACTTTTATAAGAAAATAAGAGAACAGAAAAAAGGAAATAAAACAAGAAACAGAGGAATAAAGAATAAAAAAGAAGTTACAGAGACTATTTAACAAAGATGTTAAACCGTAACATAACATGTATGAATGATCAGTGTTAAAATTAAATAAACTTGGTATAACACATACACAATAATTGTTGCAGAGTATAAAGTAGTTTGTTATTCATACCTTCGTCCAACTTAATGCCTTGATCAAACTTGCTAAACAGTGAATAGCGCCGCTGCCAGAACTTGCGCAACTTTGGGTTATCCTTGATCTCAGAAGGCAGGTTGCTGCGGCGCCTGCGCTTGCGTCTCTTGACTGTACTCTCCTCGCTGCGGTCCACTTCGTCGGGCGCCAGCTCTGCCTCGTTCTCACTACTAGAACTCAGATATATTCCTAAAAGTTCATCTTGGTGGGAATTTTGCACTGTCACCTATGTGCAATATCAGAACGATTACCTGCTGGTCTATCAACTCACAAAATTATGACTGGAGAGCGTTCACGCGCTCTCAGTAGAGCTACACTCTCCAGCCATAGCCCATCCAATTCCCCAAAACATTGTGAATTACCTCGTTACTTGACCCACCAGAATCCTCACATATCACTTGGCCATCATCATCAAAGTGGATGTGTTTCGGCTTTGTAGCTGTATTACGAAACTGCAACCTTCTATTCTGCGAACGAATGTGCTTCAATCTGTACTCAAAAGATCCCCTTAATCTTTTATCCTGTCCTTCTTGCATTTCAATGCCAATTAGATTAAAAGCTGCCTTTATTCGGTTTGAACTAGACTGATCCAAGTTTTCTTCTTCAAAACTAGATAAAAAGCAAATTTAAAAATATAACACAGATAGTATGGGAATATACCTGTTCTTCTTTTGTATTTCTAACCCACCAGCCTCATTAATCATTTGTTTTCCTTGTTTAAATGACAATGGAATTCCCATCGCTAGCATTTGTTCATTTTCTTCTTCGCAGCACACATACTCCACCTCCATATTTTCCTTTTGATTTATTTCTGAATCCGTTGTTGGTAAACCTACACACTTACTTATATTATTATTCAACTTACTACCAGTTTGTTGCACATCTTTTCCCTCACAATTTGATTCTGTTGAAACAGGCCGTTCCTCACATTTATTTCCTTGCTGTTCATCTACATTTTTGTTTTCGCACTCCACATGTGTTGCATCTGTGCAAGACATATTCTCCTGTGTGCCCGCTTCTTCAATCTTCTGCAAACGTTTCAGTAAGTAGCCCACTGAATTGGTCATATTTACTTCTTTTCCCTTGCGCTTTCCAACACGACGTTGCATAACAAGAGATGGGGCTGCCTCATCCAAGTTTGGAAGTTTGGTAGCTTCTTCATTGAATTCTACTGCAGCTTTTGGAGCATCAAAATCTAATGCAGTTAAAACAATTAGTTTCTTAATGCAAAAAAATAAGTTTGAAATCTACGCTACTTATTATTAATTTTTTAGTTGGTGATGCTAAACAGGAACAAGAAATCAGTGACTGACATTAACAGAAAGAAGTAAAGTGAAAGGGTTGTATGGTGGAATGTGACCATCATTTAGTCATAATAGATATGAAAATTAAAAGGGAGAGGGGTTAAAGAATTTAGGAATGTACAGCAGCAGAAAAACATTTAGAATATTCATATATCAAGACCTTGATAGCATGATCACAAGGTTGGGGTATGGGCTGTAGTGCGAATGAACCCGGGTTTTCACTCCTAGAAATTTGTGATGCCGGACAGGTAGCCTGGTCCGTCACAAAATAATTCAGTACCTGTGTTCACTCGAACGAAGGATAATAATGGCAGTCATCTGAGGCGCAGTGCTTGCCATATCAGAAATTATGCGTAGCAGCTGGGCACAGAGGGCGAGCCTAAACCTTCTCAGTTCACATGTCATGCTCCCACACGTGGCGTTACAGCCTTACCATTATTATATATCAAGACCTGCATGTTGCTTGAAAATGAAGGTACCAGAAAAAAAATCGCAAAGAAAATTCACATTGAAAACGAAAACTACAAAAGTTAGGAATGGAAGTATTGTGTAATGATTTCAAAAATGTAAAACCAGCAGCTTCAGAAATATGTGGAGTAACTAAACAAATAAACAAGTCAAAGAAGTCAACACGAAAAGAACACTATGGAGAGCTTGCCTTAGAGAGCTGTAAAAACCAAAGGGAAAAGGTAATGTGATTTGTGACAGAAGCAAAAATAAAACATGAAAAATCCACCATAAACTTTAATGACACTAGAAGCAGGAGAAGAAAAACTAAAAGAACACAAAGAAGAGAAAAAGTGCAAAAAGACATGGAAAGCACAAGGCAATTAGTAGACCTAGGAGCAACATATATAACTACAAAAAGTAGAAACGACTTAAAATAGGTAAATCCCTTAGCATAGATTATATAAGACTGGAATTAATTAAGTTTGGAAGAGTTGAAGGGACAAAGTTATTGCACAGAATTCTATAAGAAAAAATTAGACAAAAAATAGAAAATACACTTAAAAAACAGAAGCTGGAACTAGAAAGACAACAAAGTTCATGTTTAGGCAAACTGTCGAAAAAGTAACTGTGATAGACAAAAAATTGTATTGCTGCGCAATAGATTTAGGGCAAAAACGCAATAAGAGTAGGAGGAAGAAATTTATAACCAGACGGGGAGGCAAGGTAATAATAAAAATATATTAAATAAATTTAAGATACAGTAGCTAAGATGGTTTAACTGCACAGTGAGAATAAAAAAAGTTAAACTTGTAAGAGAAATATGAGAAATGGAAGTTGGTCATAAAAGGAAATAATGTAGACCATGAAAAATTTTAAATAAAAAAATAAATGAAAGTTTAAAGGACAATGGACTCAGCTGGTAGAATGGTAGAAGAGGTTTTAAAATAAGTAAATAAATTGGTTAAAAAGAAAAAATCCTACAGATGAATTTTTGGTGCTAACAAAAATTATACTTATACAAATGAGAAATAGCTGATAAACAAAACCATCACCTTTTAGATCACAAAGCACCCATTCTCCCATTTCTCCAACAATTTCGGCCATTTTTGAGCTGTTCTGGAATACAAATTTCCTATAGTGCTCCAAGTATTCCTGTTCGTAGTGCTTGCTCCACAGCAGGTTCCACTGTTGCTCGTGGTCAGCGCCCTCATCAGCTTCTTCCGAACTGGTGGACGTAATAGAGCTCTGGATCGAGCTGACGGACGAGAAACTGTCAGAATTTTTCGAGGACTCGCTCAGGTCGAGGGACGAAACGGTCATGCGCGTGACGTTGGTCATAGAATCGACGGTGCGTGCTGAGCTGCCTGTATGAGACGCGCACCTTGAGCTTAGCAAGCGCTCCGCCTCGGTCTCACAGTCATTGCTCACGGGCGACAGGGGGTTCCAGCCCTCGATTTCGTGGTTCAGTTTGTCGTACGAGTCGCTGTATGAGAGATTGCGCACCAGCATGCGGTTCTTTTCGATGATTTCGCTCGTGGGCTTCTGTTCGGTGCCGTCTTTCACTTGCAACAGACTTATGCCGAGCCCCTGTGAAGTTGGAAAAATGTAAATACTATGAAGGCATAATATTTATGTTAGCTTAAAATTCAACACTTGTTTCTGGTAACTACAATAATTATGATGGTGATTGATATCAACAGTAAGATGTGGTTCTTATGTGTTGGATAATGTTGTTCATAGGAAATTTATAATTTGTGAAGCCTCAGTGTTTTTGCAGTCATCACATAGTAGTCTTTTCTTTTACATCATATTTAGTTTGAGGCAACTATTTCTGAAATATTGGTGTGCATCCTTCTGCAGGGAACTTCAGTCATCAAAATAAATGTTACTGTGTGAAAGAGAGAATAATTTTTGTGTACACAACATAAGATTTCTTAAGCGTCAATATATGTGCGGGTGCATAGCAATAGGGGAAGTTAGAAGAATTGCAAAGAAAGAGCTATCGCCTATGACACTAATACATAGTTTCACGAAATAACATTTAGCTTTTTATTAGGTAAAAGTGTATAAATAATTATTTCGAGCCACTAGTTTCATATTTCACACAGTTCAACTCCCAAAAAATCTACCAATGTTATTCTGACTAGATGACAACTACATTAAATTTTCTAGGTTATCTAACTATCGCTCAATTATTTCTACCTTTAAGAAATGAGGACGGACCAAAGTACATAAATCACGCAAAATAAAAACTCTGCAGTTAAGTCAAGCAACATAAAGCTATTTCATCATCATCGTAACAGCCTATGGGACCTCATTATTGGATAAAGGCCTTCTTTAGGGATTTCTATTTTTCTTGATCTCTTCCGCATTCCAACCAGTTTTTATTCATTATTTGTATTATCTTATCAGTCCATCAGGTTTTCAATCTACCTCTTAGAATTTTCTTTCATATGTAGTGTCCATTTTATTACCTTCTGTTCCCATCTATCGTCCAACCTGCAAATATGGTTGGCCCATCTGCACTTCAATTTCCTAAGTGTGTGTGTGTGTGTGCGCGTGTGTGTGTGTGTGTGTGTGGGTGCGTGCGTGCGTGCGCGTGCGTGTGTGTGTGTGTGTGCGCGCGTGTGTGTGCGCGCGTGTGTGTGTGTGCGTGCGTGCGTGTGTGTGTGCGTGTGTGCGTGTGCGTGCGTGTGCGTGTGTGTGTGTCTGTTGGTCTGTCAGTAAACAGGATATCTCAAGAGCTAGAGACTTGAAATATGGTATGCAATTTACTTGTGGGTGGGGGACGCAGTGCGAAGCTTTTGGTAAAAATCGGCATAGTCCTTTGGTCGCAAGGTCGCAAAATTGGTCGGAAAGCGGTCGCGAATCTAAACGGTTGAAGATACAAAAAATTTATAAGAATAAAAATGATTTATTACAATGAGATAAACATGAATTTAAAATAAAAGTTGGTAAAATAGGAACTCGAAAAAAAATTGAAGTTCAGGATTTTTAATATACCGGGTGTTCATAAAATGTTTCGGTAAATTTATATTACCGGATAGATCAAACCGAGACGAACAAAAAATTACAATGAAATTTTTTGATCAGAGGTCAAATAAATAAGTTATAGCCGATTAAAAATTAATTAAACGGACCAATCACAGCGCGCTCAGAGAGCTACCGGGCCGACTGCGGGAGGACGGGAGGAAGCGCTTGGCCGCTAGCAGGGAGCACGCAGGCGATAACGGAGAAGGTTGCGCGGCCGAGCTCGCACGGTTACCTTCAGTGACGTAGCAAAATTTTAAGTACGAGTCAATTATTGTCTTGTACTGTTTATTTTAATCAGCTTTCGAGTGTTGGACTCGCGCCTCGTCCTTTTTTAAATTAACAAATTTTTAGACGAGAGCAGCGCAGGGCCGAGACGATGGACTCGCACCTCGTCTTTTTTAAAATAACAAATTCCGGGACGAGAGCAGTGCAGGGCCGAGACGATGGACCGGGTATAATCTAATATATATTTGTCTTATCTCCCTAACTAAACTTATAATTCTATCTCCTCCTAGACGCTTCAACCGATTCACAACTATATTTGCTAATTCGGTGCAAAAAATCAGCCTTCTAACTTTAACCGTTTTTGAATTATTTAAATATTTTGATTACAAAGGAAATTCCTCCCAATGTTTCTATTGTTTGTAGTGTTAAATGTACGCAAAACATGTGGAATGTTCTACACGACTGCCTGGCGTCTAGATCAGACTTCATCGACGAAGCCTGCGGGGTTCTCTGGTATATAATAATACGATAAGGAAAGTCGTGTGATGTTCACACCAGATTTTTTGCGTTTTCTTCTCGTCCATGGCCATGTTTCTGTTCCATATGTCATCGTTGGGAATACGCAACTACTTAAAACCTTGCTCTTCAGATAAATGGGCGTTTCTGTTTTCTGTATATGAGTTACCTCTTGCTCTTCTATTGTTATCTTTTGTTTTCTTCCATTTGTAATAATTTTGGTTTTATTAAAGTTAATCTTCAACCCCATGGCTTTGCCTAACTCGTTTAGTTCGTTCAGCATTTTGGTTAGTTCTTTGCTACTTTTTGCGAAAATCGCTACATCATCTGCAAACTTTAAGTCTGATAGGCGTTTTCCAGTGATAGGAATGCCTCTATTTTTCCAATTTAGGTTTTCAAATAGCCGTTCTAGTGTTATGTTGAATAAATCTGAGGACACTGGGTCTCCTTGGCGAACTCCTCTTTTAATTTCGAAATTTAGACCCTTGTTTTCTAGTTGTATATGTGAATAGTTGTTTGACGTAATAGCCAAACTAGTCTTATATATTTGTTTTCTACTTTGAAATGAATTAGAGATTGTATAATACCTACATGTTGTAAGGAACCAAAGGCTTTTCCAAAATCTATGAATGCTATATATAGAACCATATTGTATTCATTATATTTTTCAATCAATTGATTAATTGTCTGAAAGTAAAGTATTGCTGAAAACCTCTTTCGAAATCCTACTTGATCGAGTAAATAGAATAGTTCTAGTTGTTTATACAGTATATTCAGTTTCCTTTAGCTTTATTTTGATTTTTCCCATATCTATTTTCAATTGTTCATTCTGAACTGTAATAACTGCATCTAGCTTTTAGATGTGATTATTCTTGATGTGACATGTTTATTGTTAACACAGCTATGTTTATTTGGTTGTCTATTTGCTTGTGTATTTAATTTATTTTCTGTAAATTGAGTTTATTTTCTTATTTAACCTCTCTTGACTTCTCTTCACAAAAATGTGTTTTTCTTTTGTTTATTTGGTTGGTTTCCTAAAAAATATGATTAATTTATATGCACTGGTTTTTAAAATATTTTCGGTATTTGTTTTCCTGTTTTAAATTTAGTTCTTTCCTTACATTTTAAGAAAACAACACTATTACACAGTGTAACTACTGCACAATCAATCACTATGTTATATCAAAACTATTTATAGTACAAACCATAGCACAAAAGTTTTCAAAAAAGGAATATGTGAACAAAAGGCACCTCAAAAATTTTCCCACTTGCAAACGATTTCATGTTCATTGTTATTACTGATTACTTTCAAATTACTTGGCGTTAGACCTTAGACAACTGCATTATTACCCCCATCTTCAAACTGAACGCAGATAGTACTCAATTAATGTTAGTGACTGAGTGAGCTGCCTACCAAGCATCTGAAGCCCAGGATCAAAGCCAGGTCCATCTGCACCGTACCCAAGCGCTTTAAGCGCTCAGCCACAAACTGGCATTATCATATTTTTTTAATCAAAATTTACCTACATTTTTCTCCAGCATCCACCACTTATAAATAACATCACCAGCTGATGTCTTCTGCATTAATTGAATGCAATAGGCTTTGTCCTTGTATATGTATCTGATAATGGTATACAGACATCCAGTACTATTTCCCACCGCAACAAAAAAACTGATTGTCTAGTAGTTCAGTGTTTGTAGTATAAAAGCGAAACTGAATACCTTTTACATGTAACATCAGTTCCGTCAAGGATTATGACATGGTAGTCACACGTCTTGGTAAAGTAGCGTATTTCTTATACATTTGTTAGAATTTTAATGAAATAAAGAACGAGTTAATGTTCTCTTGGGAGACATGAAAAATTATATTTTTTGAAGTATTTAACTATTAAAAAATTCATCGTGCCCTGGGAGGTCAAAATAAAATTTTCTTTTCTTTATTTTTCCGCATATGGCATCATAAATCCCTTTGAAATGACAGCAAACTGCAAAAATCTGCTGTATTTCATTGCTAAACCTCCACGTCGTTATCCCATTGTTTACCTAACAAATCACTGAGTGTATCTCAATGCAAAAAATCGTAGCAGTTTCTCAGAAGACACTCAGCCAACTCAAAACAGCAGAACTTTAAAATTGTTCCACGGATATCCACAGCACCGATAAGTTCAAATCTGTATGGATTATGCCCGAGAATGTCTTCTTAAACCCATTCCTAAAACTTCATACATCACTTGGAGTACATACTGAATTTGAAAATACAAATTTTATGATTGGCTGCATACAGCTTTTGTAATGAGTTTGCTGCTTGGTTACTCCATCCTTTTTTCTCTCACCATTTTCCTTAACGTTCTTGACAATTACTACTTCTATGTCAGGACAAACATAACTAGACAAATAAGGCTCCCAGCCAAAATATTTCATTTCCTTTGACAATGACTCCCAATGTTAGTGCATAAAATAGTGCCCATATTTTAAGGAGACTGAAGAAATTTTCAGTTATGCGTTTTAAAATCAAGAAGGCCCTTACTATGTCTTCCTGCATCAGTCATAAAAAAAATTTTTCTTTGCGTCATACATTTGTCGATTTCAAATTCCTGTAAACAGATTCTGAACTTTTTCAAATTATATTGCAAAATACATTGGACTTTTTTTGAGATCTGCACTATGAGATATACAAAGCTAGTATTAAAACTCAAAACATAAAAGTCACATTTATTTTCATGATTCGCTTCTACAATCAATGTAACCTGATAAGCTGCGACAAGAGTATATTTCAATCTTTAAATTCATGGTGACACTATAGCAGAATAATTCCTCAGAGTGCGCCTTTATCTGCTTTCTTACATTTACTCTACAGTGGCCACAGAAGAACAACAGAGAACTTTTTCCAGTTTCTTCGACCAATTAATTTTCTTTTCAGTCGCTTGTTGATTTCCTCCACTGTGAATTTTATAGAGGCAAACACAAGTGCTTCTAGAATCATGATTTATGGTGAATATTTTTATTGTCAATAAAAACGCCGACTTAATAATATGGAGTCATGCAACTTTACTTAGGGCAAGGCTAAGTATCCAAAGTTTGTTGAAATGGCCCAGTCAGCACCTTCAACACAACCCTTCATTTTTGGAATCCAAGCTACCTGAATCTTGTAGTTTCTATATATCATTTACTTCTAACTGCATTTTTATACAATTATATAAAGTAAATTATCACAGTGGTATTACCTAGTACTTTCGCTAGATTTGTTCTTGTTAAAAAATTTGTCATCATCCACCTTGATAATCCATAAATGTTGTACTCAAACTTATTTCGTTTCTTCTTATACTAAAAATTGTACATTCCCCTTTACACATCAGCATCTCTTTTATAAGAAGTCATGTTACTTTTTGACCAGTAACTCAATAACAGGCCGTTACGCCTTCATTTTTCATTTTCCATTTTTCTGTATAGGCATCATATTTTACGTGTCGCACTGATAGTTTCTTCAAATAATAAAAACGTTAGACGCATGTTTTGCCTTCATTAGCTTGTTGTAGCAACAGCAGTAGCAGCACTGTGTATTTTGTGGCCATTGATAACAGCTCTTCCTTTTAAAGTAGTCACCACCTACATTAACGCATTTAACTCATTTAGTCACAAGCCTTCTCTATCCGCTCTTCATAATTGTTGTTTTACAGTCAGGTTTTCCTAAAGAGGTGACTGAATAAAATTAACAGACAGTTCAGAAACCATAAATCAATTATGCTCCCAAATTATTTTATAGACTTGTTCCATAACATTGTGGTCTTCCTCCTATCCAAAGTGGAGCGATCTTGTATTCTGAACAGTCAAGTAAAATCACTGTGTACCAAAATAAAATAGGTTTATTAATGTCAAAAAGAACAAACAGTTAGTTAATAGCTTAAGCAAATAGAAGCTACGTTGGTTAAAGTAAGAACATTATACAGTACTATAAACCAACGAAAAGTGCTGAGCAAAATGTTAAAAATTAATTATAATCCAACTTAAACAACGCTATCAAGGAAATAAATGGCAAATACATCAATATTTTAATGATAATTAAATGCAAAAAATAGAAGTGGCAACAGGAGCTTCGAGCAAATAATGAGAGTGATGAGCTAACCAAAGAACTAGGAAGACCACTTCAGTAAGTTACTGAGTAGCAAAAGCAATCAATGAAGATAAATAATGCATACTTTTAGGGAGTTATCAAAGCGGATTACAGTGTCCTACTCAAGAAGAAATTGAAATGGCTCTTAGAAGTATGAAAAATGGAAAGACTCCTAGAATAGATACTATCGCGTAAATTGTTCAAAACATATGAAGATATTACTATTCAATTACTTAGCCCCTTGATAAAAAATTTAACAGAAGAAATAAGATATATTACAGTCCACATGTGCTTGCGTAGGCATGCACATACTTCACCGTTATTTTTCTTTTTTAGTATCTCTAGTACGATTGTGGTATTAATTTGGGAACATTTTCAATCTGCAGAGCTTAGCTGAAACTCCCAAGCCATTTAAAGTTGACAATTTTAAAAGGCATGCACATTTGCAATACTTTCATATAACTATGAAATGCGTCTGTGACGACTACAAATTGTTTTATTCCTTTTTTCGTCCATTTTCACATTTTGCAGTGTATTTGATAACTACAATAATTAGTATTGAGTATTTAGTGGTTTAAAACAGGAATCGACATATGTATACATTGATCCTGTCCTTGACCATATGATCACTGCTATTAACTACCATTTGGCGGTGGATTCGTCCTGACACTATTGTAGTGTTAGATTTCTGGCGAGTTTATGCCTATCAGTTTTGTGGATCTCAACACTAACATCCATAGACAAAATTTTGAACATTTGTGAAGGATATTATAAACAGCAATTCTTCGGTATCATAAAGACCAAAATATTATAGACAGCAATTCTTCGGTATCATGAAGACCAAAATGTTCAGTCATTCACTTAGTTTCACGTCACTCACATCAAGAATGGGAAGGAAAACTCAAGAAACAATAAAAATGGCGATTATAATCTTACTGGGGGAAAACCAAACCCATTCAGTGGAAAATCGGAATAATTACATTGAAAGAGATGTAGCATTGTGTCTGTTAGACACGTAAGTAACCAAAAATAGTTTGGCAAGATAACAGCATCCCTCAATTGTGTATCAAACAAAAACAGCAGTGGTAATATTTCTGTTTAGCAAAGATGGAAACCTGAGATCCATCATTTAAGGAAAATTCAATATGGCGGCATATGTATGAATCATGAACAAGTGTGTATAAGGCTGAGAAATTTGTGTTTAGTGTAGAGGATTCTTCTTACCCAGAATCTGTGTTCATGACAGTCGAGGAAGACAACACGGCAGCAATAGATAACCACGTTATACAGAAAAAATGGCACATCACTGTCAGCATACTATTGGATTTAGTTTGATTAGCCCATAGCATCATTTATGATAAAAAAAAAACGTCTAAGATAAATCGCTAAATGATTAAAATGAAAGAGATACAACTTCTACATCTTTGGTCCACTGAAAAATCAAGTAAGTGGAACAAAGTTCTGGAAAAATAATTAAAAGAAGTTTTCTTACATTAGATGACATGGCCCCCTATAAAACTGTTCAAATCTGGATAAGCAAATTCAAAAGTATCCAAGACGCATCCTGTCCTGGGAATCCAAAAAATAACTATTGCACTAGAAATGAGTAACAAATCCATGATACAGTTTTGACCGTGAAACAAGTGAACATGCGTGTAAAATAGCAAAAACCACGGCATTTTAAACTGGCGAGTTCACTTCATTATCATTTCATCATCAGTAATAGTTTTATCATTTTTTTCCTCCTGACTGACTACCTTGAGAAGAGGAAAACCATTACTGGAGCTTACTATATGACCCTTTGAAGAGATTGAATGTAGCAATCATAGAAAAACGTCTTGTAATAGCCAAGAAGTGTTTATTTTATATTTCAACAACACACGAGCACACTCAAGCCACATCAATACATAAAAACTTACTGAACGAAGTTTTGAAATCCACATCCACAATATTTGTCCTCTGACCTAATTCCCTCAAATTACCATCTGCTCTGGAAATTCAAAACCTTCTAATTAACAAAAGGCCTCGACAAAATCCACTTTAGCGAAAAAAATTATAAATGTAAAGAAATTAAACAAGTGCATTGAAAAATAGAGCACTTCATAAAACTCACATTGTTGTCTTTAAATCAAGCCAAATCACTCATTAAACTACTCTTATACAGTAATAGGGGCATTAATTGTAATTATTTTCTACATAAAACCCACATGAGTAACACTGAACAACCCAAGAGACAGATTCAAAGATCTTTCCAAAAGATAGTTGCACTTTACTTGAATAATAAAAACTTTTACATAATCTCTATGGTATTTTTCTAGTCTCTGAAGTGAAACGGTGCATCCGTGTTTCACCACAATGATAAATGATTATATTTATAGTCACGTCAGCTGTCTATAGACAAAAGGCAAGTGTCATGGAAACTCAATGTTACTCGCCATTCTCAAAAATGGCAGCTCTCGTCTTATATAGAACCACCGACACTTATCATACACTTTTGCTCTTGACATAATTTGTTTCCATATCATATTTGCAATCTCCTAAAATTTTGGCTGCTCTTCATTGATTACGCATTCTTGTTCCACAACTATTGATACACACCACCATGATCTCTACAATTACTATGCATATGTTTAGCACAAGACATTCAAGAAGTATTACATTATATTCTCAAATTTGATCATATTACAGCTGATCCTTAAATTTTTATGTACAAAAGCCTTGATTAACTTTGAGCCATTCTTGTATTTTACTCAAGCTTAATTCTCCTGATCATTACAACATACCTTTATCAGTAAATATTACAAAGAAATTTATATATGCTTTAATTAAAGAATTGTGAACTTACCAAAGTGGCACTGTAATCACTGCTGTCCTGGCAAGGACTCAACGAATCGAATGAAAACTTCAAGCTGCCCTCAGTCTTTTGTTGATTCGATGTTTCCTCGACGGAATCGGCCTGCACCGCCTGCAAATACTCGGGATTTATGTACGCGCTGTACTTGGCGATCCACGACTCCCAAATCAGCCGCTCGCCATTCTGCGCCCAGTACTTCTGCCACGCGGGATTCTCGCAGCCCGCGTCCTCGGTTAAGTCGGCACCGCTATCGCTCGCCTGCAACGTCTTCACCACCGGATGGTGGTGATGCGAGTCGCGCAAGCTATCGTGCTCGTCCGTTGAGATGTTGTCAGTGTGCGACGCGCTACAGTAGCAACTCACAGCGTCCCCCACCGCCTAAATAAAACTGGAGTTACTTTTGTGAATCGGCGCAGTCCTAGATATACTTACGCAATTTTTGATGGTGTCGTTGCTCTCGTGTGCTTCGTCGTACACTTTTTCCGAAAACTTGGCTTTTTGATCCTTCAAGATATCCTCTTCGGAAGCGCTGAAGTCGCCATTGCCGTCAACAATGGGCCTAAAGAGATTGAAATTTGTGCATTATTATCAAACTAAAAAATATAGCACAGCATTTTACACTATTCGCCTGAAGAAGCCTAAGGATACTGAACAAATAGTCGGTTTAGGCGAACGGATATATATTGACCTACCCTACTTTATCAGAGGCTTTTAAAGAGAAAGTCCACTTCCGAGAATGTCATTAGATGATAATCTTCAACTTTCGATTCAATTCAGCAATTCATACCACCTTCATCTTTTTACCTTGACATTCACTTATTTATACAGCTTGCATAGTTATATATTGATACATCTCCAATACTAATTTTCTTGTCAGAAAATCGCATCTTTTTTATGTAAAGTATTCAATTTTCCAAACTGATAAGTATCCATAATAAAAATAAACATTGTGGCTCACAAATTTAAGCTACGGCTTTCCTTTCCAAACTTGTATTCGATTTTACTTTCTTAGACATACAAAGTCTGACAATTAAAATCGCGAACTAATGTTAGTAAAAGTACTGCATGTCTAAATTATGTAACTCTTTTTCTGCAGAGTCCTTGATGTACTGAATTTCATCAAAACATCTTCCATTCAATATTTCTTTCTTCTTCGAGTAAATAAAAAAGTCAGAAGAGTTGAAATCTGGTAAGGAGGGAGTTCCAATACAGTTATTTGTTTTCTGGCTAAAAACTGTTTACTTGATGTGCTATGCTTCTCAGTCAGGAAACAATTTTGAGAAACTTAAACCTAGACTATGCGATACCAATATACCAAAATTACAAAAACTTTATCAAGTCGTATTTACAATGCTACCAACATAAAAGCACATCGGCAAATTCACGAACTCAATTAGCAGACTTCATACATCTGTTCTCATTCCCTAGTCGGAAAGAAATTTTGTTCAAAAGTATGCATTAACTACTATCAAATCCAAACATTAATCAGTTCATCAGATTATGAATCAAAATCGAGTACAACTTGTACGCATAAAAATTAATAATTAACTGTACAACTCTCCTAAAATATTCCGTGTCAGTCGGCATAACGTATTTGGCGCATGCACGGCACTTGCATCAAATAAGGTCACGAGAAACGCATAATCAAATTTCCTATGAAAGAAAATCAGTTAAAATTTTGGAAAGATTGAAATAAAATGAGAAAAAACATTAACAAATGGGAAAAATATACAAATGATTCCGACAATTTGGTATTAAGCAAGTCATCATAATAGTGCAAGAATATTAGCGTTGGCAATGTGAAAATCATTCATGAACACTTACTCCTCCATAAGATGTATGTGAGATGAATTCCCTAATAACAACCATTAAATTGGAAATAGATATGCATGACCATTTCTTAATGAACAGCTCAGTGAATCTTCAATAATTATTATTTGATGACTCCCTTAATACTTCATGCCAAAATGATTTCAATTGGAATCACTAACTTTCTTGATCGTCATATTTCATATTATAAGGCAAATTGTTCCATTTAGTATTGTATGTTGTAGTTTAATTCTTAACCGATATATTGCCGTTGTTTTCTGTTCCACCGGCACCAATTGTTTCAGAACAGTTTTTATTCGTTTGTTAATGTGCTCATGGCATCATGATGTACCATGACTCATGCAATTGCTAAAACTAACAACAGGTATGTATTATATACATACAAATCTCATCAGTATCAGTTATCACTTATACAATCAAAGAATATTATACATATGTTAGATGAGGGGCTTACACCTCTTTTCCTTGGCGTAAAATAAATCACTATATCGGGAGAAGTAAAGTATCTAGGAGTCGTTTTCGATTCTAAACTTACTTGGAACCGTCATATTGAGAAAGTGGTCGACAAATCGGCGACAACTTTAGCAGTTGTCAGACGGATGTACGACAAGTCGTGGGGGCTAAAACCAGGAATGGTGCACTGGTTGTACACCAGAGTGGTTAGACCCTCTCTTACATACTCAGCTTTGGTCTGGTGGCCCAAAGTAACACAAGAAACCACCAAACTAAAACTAGGCAAGGTACAAAGACTTGCCTGTTTGGGCATTACAGGGGGCGATGAGAACCATGCCCACTGCAGCAATGGAGACTTTTCTAGACCTCCCACCTTTGCACATAGTAATTCAGGGGGAGGCAAGATTAGGTCACTACAGGCTGTATCGTTCACTGTACAAGACACATGGGTACAGGTCATACAAGAATAATTAAGTCTGGGGGACCCTTTGCTTGAAATGAGGACGGACCACATGACCTCAAAAATATGTGACGACTCTCTATTCGAGTTGATAATGCAGGATCGAAATAGGAGCGAGACTTAGACAGGCAATTGCAGCTGGTAGCCTAATCTGGTACACAGGTGGTTCTAAAACCGAGGTAACATTAATAATATTTAGATTTCAAATGAGTTAGACAAATTTATTATACTCCTTGTTGTGGTGTCCCATCCACTATTTTCATTCTTACTGTGTTATCAATTGTCATAACACAGTAGATCCTTATGTTCTAGGCAATATCATCACTGCCCCTCCCCCTGATATAAAGAAAAAACTTTGAGTAGGTTCTTTAATAAAATCAGAAATCATCCAACTAAACGGTCAATATGGTTAATTCTTCAAATCCAGGAAAACTTAAAGCAATTTCAAGTCTTCAATCCAAACATCATCACTGTAAACCCAAAAGCAGCTCCTACTTGAAGGTTAATAGTTTTTTATTTAAAGTTCCTATATGAGGATTTTTAATCACAACCCTCATTACATTGAGATGGTGCTTCAACTTATCTTGTACAAATTGTAGCTGGTTGTCACACATTTAATCCATGCAGTTGTAATTTTTCTCAAAAGCTAAAACATGTTTTAACAATTTCTTGATGTAATTATATAAAGCAAATTGCTACCAAAACTTTTTTCAATAAAAAATAGGTAGAGTACCTGTTTCAAGTCGGTTCCTTTTTAAAAATGGTACAAACAAATTCCTTGGAATATTTTTTTCTTACAATTATCTCCTTAATCATCATTGACCTTTGATGCTAGTTATTCGAGCCTATATAATCTTTTTCTTTCATAAAGATGGCCAGTAAGTTTTTTTGCATATATTTCAATAATTATAGACAAACGAAAAAACAATAGCTTTTTTAATTTCATGTTTACTTCATAAAAAAACATACATTGCAAATAAAACTCAATCCATAGATTAACAAAATCAGAAACGTCAAAGCTCCTTTGTTACTTATCGATATTTCCTAGTCCATAAAGCTGCATCATCTACAAGTCCAGGTTTGAGATGTTGAAATTGAGCAACTCGTTACGAGCCTGGAAGTAACCCGTGTCGGTTATATCGTGCGGATCGGGGACAAATGGGGGTTTGGTCGACAACAAATGATCCCAGTCAGTGCCCGCAAACACCCTCATCTTCATGACCTCGGCGGCGGTAGGCCTGCAGCTCGGATCAAACGTCAACAGCCCCTCTATCGCCTCCACCGTCTCTTCAGAGAGCGCCTCGTCCTCCGTCGGCCACTCCAAGTTTCGCTCCAAGATGTTGTGAAACACCTGCTGGGGAGTTGCATCGTTGAATGGAGGAATGCCCGTGACGAACTCGTAGAAGCAGACCCCCAACGCCCACCAATCCACGGCACAGCCGTGGCCCTTCCGCAGCAGCAGCTCCGGCGCTAGGTAGTCGGGCGTCCCCAGAATGCGGTGATCGGAGGAGGCGCACTGGCCGCGGCGCACTGACTTCGGGGTTCTGTACGGCGTCCAGGCCGCCTTCGGCGTGCTGCTGCTCTGCAAAATGGGACTGAGTACATTCTCCTTGTTTTCGTCGGTGGAGGCCTCGACAATGTCTTCCGCAGCAGATTTGGGCAGCTCAAATCTTGTTACTTTATGTTTTCCTAAAACGATGGGGTGTTAGCTTTTTCCAGAGTTAAAATAAATTTTTAATTAATTTAAAATCTGTAATGGCAATTCCATATATGCAAAAGCAACAAACCCTAATGAAAACTCAGTCATCATCAGAGGCTGTACTAGAAACAGCTTCATGTGTTCATTGACCTTCTAGACTGTAGAGAATTTGAATGATGGATATCAGCCATGTACCATATGAACAGGCAGTTTTTACCCCCTCTCCTTCTCTCTGAAGTTAACTATCCAACATGGCAAATCTTCACCTTCTGTTATAGATTACCATTTCCCTCTTTAACCGAACCAGTTTCTTACTCAAACATCTTTATTTAACCAAAAACCTTATCAAGTTAATTCTTTACAATAGGAACGAAAATTGGCTTCAAAAGCTATTGAAGAAACCAGCAATTTTGATTTAAAGATTTATTATCTATGCATTGAAGAAACGAACTTGTGAACAGTGAATTTTCTCGCTATAAAAATCATCCAAGATGGGATGATTGTTAAAAAGAAAAAAAAGCCATGATTATACTTTATATTACTTGCCTCCAGATTATGATAAATTTTTTTAAGAAAAACAATTTCGATAATCCAAGCTTCTTGCCACATTCAATTGGTTTATACCTCTGTAATTAAGACACTGCAACTTTGAAAAGTTAACCAGAAGAAACGATACAATTGTATATTATTTTAATGATGAATAAGAGACGATCTTTTCATAAGGTTTTCATCTGTAATCCCCACTGTTGGTTACAGCCCTTTCATCAATAAGCAGCAACCGTTAAAAATGGATGATGATTGAGAAAAAAAGAAGCAGAAAATAAGTATAGGGAGTGGCTAACATCACATTCAGAATTAAGATGTTTAATTCTCCTACCTGCTTCAAATCTACTTTTAACTTCAAAACTCGAACCTTCACTCTTAGATGTGTTGCAAGTTGCAGTTCAGTTTTGTTAAGTTCTAAAGATAAGGACGCCAAAACTAGTCATGTGTACTATAAATCTTAAAAATTTGATATACAAGGTTTCAATAAAACTATGCAACGCCCAACTATTTTGCTCTTTTCACAAATAAAATTTTGAATGTCAGAATAGAAATATTAGTGTCACTAAAGCATGTCCATAACTACGAATTCTAAGACAAGTTAGCTATCAGAGCTCATTACTTCCATATTTAAGTTGTGGAAAATTCTGAGTGAAAATAGCATTTTTTCTATTGAAATTTATATCCAGACATGTGAAAGTCTGCATCAGTGTGTACCTAGTATTCCCTGAAAAGACAGATGGCGCCATTCTTCAATCGCTATAAGATCCATTTACTATGAAGCTTCTAGAATAATGAATATACACATACAAAACAAATAAAAAAATAACAGATGAAAAATCGAAAGGAGAATGAAGGAACCAATCACAGTAATAATAAAAAAAGACAGACATGTACATAAAATAGTAGATATCAAGCAACAGATAAAGAGGGACGCATAAAGTGGAATCCTTTCTAATACAACCCTGATAAATTAAGATAATTTCAACAATCACATCTACCAGTTCAAAGAAAAAAATTAATATGCGTTATATAGACGGATGGAGTACACAATATCTTCCAGTGCTCAGTATAATTAAAAGAACACCAAAACACAAAATGGACAAAAGCTTTAAGTGTTTAGAAAACCCCTAAAAACAATGAAGACGCATCAGCAAAAATTCCCATTCATTTAACTTCAAACTCCAGCACTCCACAATTCAACCACCTCTAACATTCACTACAAGCTTTTCTTTTGCGATTTGATTCATCACAGTTACTTTCAAATATAAACTTGACAATACACCAACAAAAACAAATAAAAAATGCGTTCATTTTTTTGGTCGTAAACCAATTGAGACAAAAATTGGTGGACACAACTTTTATAAGAGAAAACTCCCAAGTGCCTAGCCCGAGATTTTAATCAAATATGTTTTGTTTTATCTAACATTCAGTTTTAGTTTTTTTCTAATAATTCACTCAAAATAACTTTTATGCGATCAAAATTTTGTCACTTCTTTCAATTAACGTTTAATTAAGCGACAATGCATATTAAAGCATCCCAAGGGGATGTTCATGTACAAAAATCTTTTTGCACCTGTTGCCAGTTCCACAGTCTCTCCAGAAAACATCGCACTGGGAACAATATCGAGAAGCCACAAGAATTGGAAGGCAATAGGTATTTGGCTTTTCGGTGGAGATGGATCCTAATTTATAGTTTGATAGGCTAGGCGGCCTCTAGCGCGCACATAGTCACACATGTTTTTGTATTTTAAAATACTTAACCCAAAAAATATTACATTAGAGTTAAAAAAGCTATGCACATACAATAACATTTTAGTAATAAGAGTGGTCTAATAAGAAAATAAAATGACCAGGATCTTATTTGGAACTCTTCAGGAGCATTTCTTCCAACTGGAAGAAATATTACAAGATTTCAGATTTTAAGAAGAACCATGTGAAGACTTGGCTCATATGAAACAAATAGAGAGGCAGAACCTAAGAAAATAGAAGCTAAAAAACACATCTTTAAATTCAAGTATAAAGTTATCAATCATTAGAAAACCCCAAGTAGATTGTTTGCTGCGGTGAAGACAGTTTTAGATCTTTTCTCAAACCTGACAGTTGTATCAATTTAGGAAATCTGTTGAAAGAGGTGGGAAAGCTGAAAATTTTTAATGAGGCAATTGCAGTGAAATTCTACACTGTCAAAAAATACAACTTATCGGTGCATAATTAGTTAGAAAGCTAAAGAGATTGATTTTAGTTTCAAGGCTTCTCATAAATGGCTGTTCACGTTCAACAACGATTATAGACTAAGATGGCATAAAATGACCAAGAATATAATAGCTCATCACCAAAAGGTTGTAGCTATGATATCCTTTGTTACCACTGCTTATCCAATTGTAATGGAGTGCAATACTAATTATATGAGAAACACACCTTAATTATGTGGAAAAAAAGAATTAAACCTTCGAGTGAAGGCAATAAACACAACCTCTCACAATTACACCACACAGCTATAATAGAATACACTTCAACTCGTGATGATAAATTATGTTCTTTAATCTGGTGAGTTTCACACAAAGTGTGTCAAAGCATTTATACAGAACAAAACTTGTGGTCTGGTTAAATGGAGCTAATGCTTTGGTTGCAAATGTAAGTAGCTAATGATTCCATCAAAAGCAACAAGACTTGTGCAACCACTAGACATCTGTTATCTTATGCTGCTTGTTCCCTATATAAATAATGTGCCATTTTAATATCCCTTCACAATACACATCAAGTTAAGAGTAGATTTGTAAGTGAAAAAACATGTATAAACACACTAATACAGATGAGATCATAAAAAAACAGTAATGTCATAAATCCCTCATTTATGAAGTTATTGCTGTTATAACTTCTAATAATTTTATAATAATGATGCAATCATTTAGACAACACTAAGCAAACTTACAGTAAAGAAAATTTATCAACAATATATTGAATTGCCATTACAATTTCTATCAAACACCCAATACCTGGTTTCTGCGTGGACACTGGCGTACTGAACGTCACACCCCCTTTGAAGGGACTGGGGCCATTCATTCGAAGGACCTCTATTTCGCCTGTCAAGCCAGTTCGAATATAAGCCTTCCTGCCTTCAGGTGAATCCGACCGGTATTTCCTCTTCCTATCTCCCCGTAACGTCAACACACAGCACCGGCTTTGCACCCGCCGGCTGATGGGAGATGCTGCAGACAAGCCATTTCCATCTATAGTCTGCTCCTCATTGCTGCCACAGTGCGAGCACGTGTGGTATGAAGAGCTAACATCAGCAGGTACTGAAATTGCTTCTGCTGAGAGGAAGGGTGCAATACCTGACAGGGATGAACAATCAGGCTGTGCTGAGATGTCGGATTTAGCTGTAGCGACTGGGGAAAAAGTTGAACTGTCTGCCTTCATAGAGTCCGCATGGCTGTTCAGCTTGCCTGAGCCGAAGCTCAGATGAGAAGTTAAACTAAGCAGCTGGCCGGGGGTCCGCAGACACAAATTTGGTGTCCAGTTCTGGAAGTCAGACATCTCCAAGTCCCTGTGTATATGCACGTTCGACAACCCAAAGTCAGTGAGCTTTACATGACCTTCCCGAGTCAACAGCATATTGTCAGGTTTAATATCTCTGTGTATAATCCCATGTTTATGCAAATATTGTAAAGCTAAACAAACTTCAGCCACATAAAACGCGGCCATGCTTTCATCAAAGAAGCCGTAGACGCTGAGTAGCGACTTCAAGTCGCCCCCGACCATGTACTCCATAACCAAGTATATGGAGGACGCAGTTTGCAAGGAGTAGTACAGGTGTACACAGAAAGGGCAGTTGGTGAGGGCGAGGGCATTCCTCTCATTCACCACCTGCGTAACCATGTTCTTGTTGACCATTTCAGTCTTCTTCATTACCGTCATAGCATACGTGAGGTTTGCATTGCTTTTCTTGCAGGCCAGGAACACCTTCCCAAACGCCCTCCCCTTGCTTTTGGGCTTTATGATGCAAAAGTCGTTTATATTCGGCGCCTTTGTAGAAGCCTCACCCATCCTGCCAATTGCCTGCTATTTTCGCCCTCAAATTTCCACCGCGGCACGGCTCAAAAGGTTAAAATAAACTGAGCCGCCGATCAACACATTTTGTTAGAAATCGCCGCCGTGCGGCCGTACGCCAATATTGCGCGCAAGAAGTGCAAAAACGGGTGGTAAACCGTTGGAGATTCGAACTCCACTTGGGGGAAAGAGAACAGACAAAAACAGAGAGAGCAGCATAACAAATACGGGACGCAGCGATCGAACTGTACTTACCATGTAAAAACCCTGCTGCACAGGCAGTAGACCTCGTTCTGGAACTCCTTGGTGCGTAGATGGAACTCTGCCAAGGCCGTCCACTGCAGTTCGCACATAATAACACGACTCCACAGCTTTTCGGAAGTTGAAAACGCAGCTCTTGGGAGTATTCGAAGACCGACGGGCTCGCGAGGCTGGTGCAGCCTGGAGAAATTCTATTGGTACAGTTGGTATAACTTTGACTGCCAGTTATACAGGTGCATTCGTGTTGTACAGATTGCGTCAAATTATTCAACCGAATTATAATTTGCAAAATTATATTTTTGTATTTTCTAAAAGTACATAACTGACGCTTTTGTTCGAAGGAGAATTCTCTATAAATACCCCTCAGCTTATCGAGACTCAAAAACTGTAACACTAAGAGCGAATTATCAGTCAAAATTAAAAGGTCAAAAGTTATTACGATATTTTACAACAATTGCCCCAATACTTCTAATAACACAAATGGTCGACTTTTTAGCGCCAAAAAATTAACTAAAACACAAAGCTTTGAAAAATCAGTTACAGATAGAGATGTAAATCTTTTACTAGATGAGAGAAAAAATCATACGATAAAATATATATGTTCAAATATTGAAGATTTTGAGAAATGAACTTTTTGTTCGCTTACCCATGCAGATAGTCGGGCGCACGGACCAATTTTTCATAAATTCCTAACATACAAAGAGGGACTTCTTTTTCCAAGATCTAATTAAAATCCCATGTGTAAGAACCGCTTGATCCGAGTTCTAATCCAAAATATTTTTGGGTAGGCGCTTTTTAACACAGACCGTAAGGTGTAGGGATTCTTTTCTCTTTTAACCCCTCCTCTCACTTTGAATGGCTTAGGAAGGTAACACATTAGAAACATTTACTATTTATTAGGAACAGTAAAGGTTTAAAGTTTAATAAAAAAAAAATAAACCACATCATGTACAGCGTGTTTGTCAAATTAAAATATTTAAGCCATAATTTAAAAAGCATAACAATCAGGTTGTCAGCCTAGGTTTAGCCGGTTGCGCGTCATAACTTCCCAATTAAATAATAGAAATATTATTATTTATAAAACTATTAATTGGTGATTAAAAGATGGGAGATGTTGAATATATTCTCAGCCAAGCGAGTCTGTTTATCTTATTTAGTAGTTATAACGGTTTTTTGCGTCGTCTTTGCCCACCATTCCAAAACAGTATATAATATTATTATGGATTTGACCACTACAGTGTATATTCAATACATCACTTTTGGTTTTAGACCTTATGATTTTCCATGAGCTCGCCTGGCTAATACCAGGTGTACAAGTATGAAGTGCGGATTTTTTTCCAAAAAAAAATGTAAAATTCGGAAGAATGATAAAAAGTAGTTTCTTCAAAATATGCTCCATTACCAGTTACACATTTTTCCATCTTTCGGGTAATTTGTAGATACCACGCCAGTAAAATCTTCCCTTTTTGCTGCGAACGATTCATCGGTCCATTTTTTCACATCTTCGAACCAACCAAAGGGCTGCTCAGCAGTGCGTGGCCCATCGATGCAAACAAGTGGTAATCGGAAGGAGCCAAGCATGGGGTAGCACTTCCCAGTTGACTGCTTCCAACGTGTCACGAACCGACTTTGCCGTATGTGATGGAGCATTGTCATGGAGGAAAATGATCTTGTTGCCTTTTTCAATATTCTGGTCGTTTTGCGAGTAGCGAACGGTTCAAATCGGTTACTTGTTGTTGATAGCGTTTGGTATTAACCGTTTCACCAGGTTTTAACAACTCATAATACACCACACCTTTCTGGTCCTACCAAACACAGAGCATCGTTTTCCTGCCAAAGCGATTCGATCTTACGGTTGATGTGGATGGTGTGTCTCGGTTCAGCCATGATTTTTTGCGCGTGGGATTCTCACAATATATCCACTTTTTATCCCCAGTAACGATACGATGCAAACTTTCTTTTGTATCGTTCGAGCGCCTTTCCATCTGCCTCTCGTTAAGCTCAGATGGTATCCATCTGCCGACCTTCTGAATCTTTCCCATCTCTCGTAGGCGATTGAAAACAGCTTGTTGACTAACGTTCAATTGCTCTGTGAATTGTTTTTGTGTTTGTGAATCGTCTTCGTCCAACAATGCTTGCAATTCCACATCTTTGTACTTTTTTGGCGGTTTTCCGCGTTCCTTGTCTGCAACATCGAAATCAGCACTTTTAAAACGCCGAAATCATCGTTCACACGTATCTTACAAGTTTACCATAAGCTTCTCAAAGTAATCGGTATGATTCAGCAGCAGTTTTCTTGAAATGAAAACAAAAATTAATGCTGTCCGCGAATGCTCTTTATTTGGCACAAATTTCAACATATTGTACTCCGCAAAACAATACTGTGCAATCACTTTTTCAACTTATCACTCGTGTGCGTTGACTCTTGTTGGTGGCACAACAAAATGGCATATACGTCAAATTTTTATACGCCACACTTGTACACCTAGCACTAGTATTTCCTCTACCTTCCTTTTGATTTTTGAATTTGTTAAGCCCAGTTGAGTTTGGAATCAAAATAACTAAGATATTTTACCTCTCGGAGCCTAAGAGATCGTAGTTCCTATAGATTTCTTCTTTCGGTGAATGCTACTCTGGTACATTTTGAGGGACTTATGTTTAACCCCTCTGCATTTGTTCATTTTGTAACTAGGTTTAGGGTCCTTTGCAAACGCACCTTAACTGTATTGTTAAATCTTCCCTAGGGTAGTACGACTAAATTATCTGTATATGTCCGTCCCTTTGACTTTAACAGCTCGTCTATTACATGGCTCCACAGTAGAGGAGACAAATCTCCCTCCTGTGAACATATTCTTGCAAACTGCACCACAATTGGTTTCGCCCATCAGGGATACATGTATTAATTTTTCTTTAAGCATGCAGTCTATAAACCTGAGCTTGTTTCGTCAAATCCCTTATTCTTCAACACTCTAATGATTGAATATAATGATGTATTATCACATGCTCCTTCAATATCCAAAAAAGCATGTAGAAGTCCCTCCTTGTTTTCTCTAGAATTCTCCAGTTTTATATGCATACTGGTCTTGATTTAAAGGTCAAATTACTAATACACATAGTTTTTCTTGAGTTTTCAGAATAAAAGAAATCAAGCTTCTTGGTCTTGTAATAAAATAAAAGTAGGTTTCATTAATCTTAAGATTTCGGTATATACCCCAGAGCAAGACTTGAGAGACAAATGAAATCAGAGAAGGCAGATGATCTGAGTTTAGTTCGGAAATTACCCTTTGTGCAATAGGCTTGGCGAAATATTTTTGAATGGCAATATCCGATATGTCTGGTTGATGATTTTGTATGGGAAATTCGTGTATTTAGCTGGTATTAAAACTTGTAATCCACAGTTGTTGAAAATTGTTCAAGTCTTACACCTGCTGGATTGGTTGGTCTGCAGCCCCAAGCTACGAGTTTGCTGTTTAAATCATCATTTAGTTTTTTTTTTGCTTAACAGTAAGATTACTTGTGTCATTAAATTTGACTTTTACTTACATGGTTTCTAATGTGACATCAAGATGGCCTACAATTGGATTATGGACGAATTTGTTTGATGTTGATAGCCAATCCGCTAGACGCTATTTAGGCATTTGTCTTCACGGTATACTCGATATCCTGGGATTTTAAATGCTTCGTCTTCTGTCAAATAAATTTTCGTGGTGCAGGTTATGTCGAGTTGATACCTAACTAGAAAGGCTATAAACGTAGATCGTTGAGTAGCTATACCGTTAGTGTTTCAAATTAAGGATAAAACGTTAACTATTCGTTGCGGATTAGGGTACATTTAGGAATAGGGGTTGAATGGTGTTGACTAGAAAGGTTTTGATTTGAGGAAGGTCTAGAACTACCACGTCAATTAAAATTTTGTTAAGATTGCTAAGAAAGGCAGGTTCAGATGATTGATGTGATATGCTTGCTGCGGTGTTTGGGATATTGTTTAGATTTTGTACACGGTTAGCATATATTTGGTTTTCATTGACATAAGCATTGTTGAAGTTGGTCTGTTAAAGTTCCTGGTGTTGGAATGTTTTTGTTGGAGTTCCTTGTGGTGGCTACATTCCCGATAATTGACTGCGTGGTCTCCGCTACAGTTTGCACGTTGGTTTTTCATTAGTTTTCTTATTGCAAGCAGTGTGGTTATGAGTACCTGCACACTTGACACATTTATACGGAAGAATGCAATAGTTCTTAATATGGCCATATTTTTGGCACCTGTGGTATACTTGTGGCACTCTTTCGCAGTTCCACTGTAACAATTGTTAAACGCCGAATATTCGTTTTCCGCCGTCCTTATTCGTTAGTTCGACTGCACATATTAGTAGTGGGCTTTTGTCCTTGATAACAGGTAAGGTTTTAAGAGCTCCACTAATTTCGTCTTTGGTTAAGAACAACGGTACATTTTTGATAACCACTGACAAAGGGCTTGTTATTGGGATTACGGGAGGGGTAATAGGGGATTTCATTATTTTTGTAGAATTGTGTAAGGGCTTGTATTAGGTTGATTCGAATTGTGCTTTGGCTATGTATAATTGTGAATGTAACCTTACACAGAGTTTTAATATCTGTTATCAGCGCGGTGTGATTTATTAACTTTGGAAAACCTGTAGGGTGTAGGCAAAAGTTAATGCAATCACGATACTCTCTGTCGACACGATATCTTCGGAATTTGACAGACTCACTTCATATTTAGTCAATAGATACCTTACATCGGCATCTTCCTCGGTATTTCAGACCGGTACGGGAGTCACAAGGTCATATGCATGATTTGCTTCGCTTTCGAAAGTTGCCTTTCCGAATTTTACATCCGCCTGGTTTGATTTGGTAGGTAGATTTTGCTTACGGTTGTTTGTTGAGGCGCTTTGTTTTCGGTTTGTTGGCTTTCGCTTTCATCATCGACGTTGTGAGATAAATTGGAAAATTTATTTTGCTTTAATAGATCGTCAGTTGACAGAGGTATTTTTTGCACTTCGTTGATGGGAGGTGTTAAATTATCGAATTTGCGCTTGATTTTGCAGGTTGGGTAAATTTTTGATGTTGTTCGTGGTTTTAATGTTTTAAAAAAAGAAATAAATTGTTAAATTTTGTTATCTATAGAAGCCGAGTGTTAAACTCCAGCAACATTATTACAATCATTGATTTCACAGTGTGTTGCACATGAATCACTGAAACCGAAACGTACAGAATTTTCGAAATCTCCTGGTCTATTGACAAGCTAACCATGAATATTTGAAAAGATTTTGATAACGGAGATGAGAATTGGTTATGAATTAGTGACTGTAACTTAGTTATATTATTTTCATATGTAAATTCAGATTTTCGTTTATGAGCATCACCATGTCTAAAAACGTTTAACAAAATTTTTCTACATACTAAAACCATAAACATCCAACGGTTGAATATTTCCAGTCGTTGTTGTAGATACTAGTTTTAAATATACTGTCGTATCGGGTGATGTAGCTTCTGCAGCAGTTGTGGGACAGTGACACCACGAATCAATTAACAACGTACTCGTAAATCCAACATTTAAAAAATAAATTTCTTTTGACTCTGTTTTAAAGTGATCTAAAATTTTATTTTCAATATATCTTTGATTATTCAAATTTTATATTTTTCACGAATAAGCAAACCATGATTTTACCTAAAGTATACACGTTTGTAGGCCTGAAAAGAGTTTGTAAGATCACTGGTCCAAACTCTCCGCTTGGTTTCTTCAAAACCAAAAATAAAGGTAACAGTAATTTACCTTCAAGTGAAATTGTTGGTTGCACTGTGTAGCTATGGCTAATTGAGGATAGATTGCAGAAGATATTGCACTTGTTTCTCTCCTTCGACAGCTAGTGTCCTACCAGAATGCATCTCTAGGTGGAAACCACTTTGATCTTTAATTCACTTTTGATACAAATTCTACCTCTTTTCTATGCATTTCTTCTTTATTTTCTATAATTGCCTTTATGATTTTGTTAATTTTTCAGTAAACAATTCTATAGACTTACTGGTTCCTCATTGCACATGCATTTATCTGTAGATGGCTCAGAATTGTCAACAAGGAAGCATTAGGTTCTTTAAATTCTTAAAGATCTAAAGAAGTTTCCGCTATTATCTCTGCGTTATTAGATAATTTCATTAAATTAAAAAATATTATTTAGATGTAATCACTTATTTCAGCTTCCTTTGTAAGAACTTTCTTCGATATTAATGTCCGGTTGCACAAACGCATGTTATGTATAAACAGATGCTTAAATCGCGATGCGGCTATTAAGTGTTGCAAAAACCATTTTGTTAAACCGATGTTAGCGATGTAGTTAACGGACCGTTAGAAGATATTTGGGTTGCTTAAAACATTTTTGACCAATAGTCCGTTAGATGCTATTTGACAGCTCATGAAACGTTTAAAAATATGTTTTAAACTATTTAAAAATGTCTAAAATATTTTTTAAATGTTTATAAAATGCACCTGAAATAATTTTATAAAACGCTTTTTTATAGTTCAAAAAATTTGTTAAACATATTTGGTAATATTTTCACAGCAATTAATTTTGAGCAAATACTTCTGATCTTTTCAAAAAATATTTTAAAAACTCCAAATCGCCTTATACACAAATTCTTTTATATGTACTTACCTGCGACGTGATACTTCTTTAAATCAATAGAATTTTTATCAGTTACTAAAGAGATATAATCACAACTCTTATCAAACTTTACTTAAATCGAAGATTTAAAAACGAATACTCACAATCAGCAAATAAGTAGTGAATATAATCAACGGAGCACAGTTTGTTGTTTATCACTTGTTTTCATATACATTTTTAACTCATCATTTTATTTTAGTCTAGGTATTTATAAAATACTTATTAACTGTTATGATATAGATTTACGATTAATATAAATAATTTAAAATTTCTTTTTTCAAATATCGATAAAAAATTTATAAATTTATTAACATTAAAACTGCATATATCAATTAAAAGTTTTTATAACTTATTTCTCATTTTATTTCTTTTTTAAATTTTATAAATTTGTAAAGATCAATTTTTATATAACTTTTCATTTGTATTAATACATCACCCCGCATCAGAGATGGTGCGTGATGATCAGGCAGTAAAGCATATGGGAGTCTTAACCTCTCAGTTCGCAGGTCTTGCTACCACGCGAGGCGTTAGAGCCTTACCATTATTATTAATTTTTTAACGATTGGTTTAAAAATTATCTTATCTTTCTAAATACGTAATTAATGAAAGAACAGCAATTTTTCGGCTATCTGTAATGTATAATTATGTATAACTATTTTTTCCACCAAAAAGTCGGCCACCGGTACGGAGTGATTTAGTCTTCACGATTATCTATTTTTTTATTTTTTTTTGACTTTTTTAAAAATATTTTTAAAAAATTCTAACAGATTTTATGATTTTTAGAATAAAAATTCGTAAAAAAATAAAGATTTTCCCTTATGAAAAGTAAGGGCCAAACCCTTTGGGAGTGAAACTACCACGATTCTGCTCTTTTTTTAATAAAAATTAATATTCATTTTGTTTTGTTAAGATATCTCAAATAGAAGTTGAGACTTAACTGTAGCATGTATCTAAAACAAATTTAATTTTAAAACTAGTTCGTGATATTATGACGTCATTTGATATCGTACAGCAAAAACTCAACGTCTACCCTCTTTGAAGATCAAACGGGAACTGAATAACATATAGGTAAATTTGGGGGACCATTACATGTCGATAACAAATTAACAATATGTACAGTTACAACAACATTTACTAGAGTACTTTACAATTATTTGTACAGTACCCCGCTGTTAGAAAATTCCTTTTATTAGAACGCTTCTCCAATAGGGCGAATCGTTAGTTCATGAATCTAAAATTAAATAATAAATTATATATGATAATTGTTATTGCAAAAGCCCACATCTTGAAGAAATATTGCGTACCTGCACATGAGGTGGAGTCGAAAGAGCATACATTACAGCATCAGCGACGTCTTCGCATTGCAGCTTCCGATAAGAACTGTTGTAACTTTTACGTTTTTCTTCCGGCAGGCCTTTCTTCGCAAAGTCGGTATCAATCCCGCCTGGACTGACGCTCTTAAAAATTATTAAAAGTTCCTTTCTATTTATTCGCTGCAGTTTACTCTTACCGAAACCTTAATTTTGGCGCCAAATCTGATTAGCTCCTGACGCAGCGTTTCCGTCAATGCCGTTACCGCAAATTTAGAGGCAGGGTACAAGTTTATGTTGGGAATTTGACAAACGTAATGTCCTGCGATGCTGTTTATGTTGATAATGTGACCGTCAACGTTGTTGTCGATCATGTTTTTCAAGGCCTCTTGGCTGGCGACAGCAAGCCCAAAGACGTTAGTGTTTAGCACGTCCTTCCAACTCTGGGGGTCTCCTTCAATGAAAGACGCCACTTTGATGGTCGCCGCATTGTTCACAAGAATGTGCACGAGGCCCAGATGCTCCGTGGTCCATTTGAATGCAGCTTTTATGTCGTCTTCTTTCGAAACGTCTGCTTTAAATGCGAATAATTTTCCCGGAAGATCTTTGAGCTTTTTCGAAAGCTCCTCCACTTTTTCGTCTTGGCGCGCCAGCCCGACAACCTTAGCACCAAAACTAAGGTTATATGTAAAATTGGAGAAAATAAAATACGTACATTTACTCCGCTTCTAACCAATTGCTCAGCGATAACAGCACCGCATCCAGTGCTAGCACCTGTAACAATTGCAACTTTACCTTTCCAACGGTCCATAGACAACACCATGTTTGGTTTAGTTGAACAATTCTTGTGAAGAAAAAACCGACAAATTTGGTGAGAGGTAAATTGGGCGCCGGAGCGAGGGGGTAAAATAAAGTCCACTTTAGATAAAATAATTCAAAGGTCAATAATAATTTAAAATAGCAATTTTTATCTGTGTTTAGCAATCCATGTTGTTATATAACGTCTAATTAAAATGACGTAGTATGCCCATAAATACTAACAGTTGAGCTAAAAAGTTCGTAGGCTAACATAGTAAAACACTTTTTTTTTGGTAAAAATAGATTTTATTATTCAACATAGTTGCCTTCGAGGGCGATACAACGATTATAGCAGTCATGCAATTTTTCGATACCATTTTTATAGTACGATTTCTCTTTAGCCTTAAAATAGGCCTCACTCTCAGCGATTACTTCTTCATTAGTGCTGAATTTCTTTACAGCGAGCATTCTTTTGAGGTCTGCAAACAGAAAGAAGTCACTGGGGGAGAATACGGTGGATGGGGAAGCAATTCGTAGCCTAATTCACGCAATTTTGCTATCGTTTTCACTGACTTGTGCATTGTCTTGATAAAACAGCACTTTTTTCTTCTTCAAATGGGGCCGTTTTTTCGTGATTCATCCTTCAAACGCTCCAACAACGCTATGTAATAATCGCTATTGATGGTCTGGCCCTTTTCAAGGTAATCAATGAACTTTTTTTATGTTTTCATCCGTTACAGCCTCTTTCGGGCGTCCACTGCGTGTATCGCCTTCGGTGCTCATTTCGCCCCGTTTAAATTTAGCAAACCACTTCTCAACGGTTGATTTTCCTGGTGCAGAGTCCGAATAACGTTTATCAAGCCAAGCTTTGGCTTCAACAGTATTTTTATCATTTTTTTTACAATAACAAAAGTGGCTTCACTCACAGTGTTATATCTCACGAACAAATTGTCCGACAGCTGTCAAATTTATACACGTATCGTTTGAAGGTTAGCACTAACTAAAAATCATATGGATTTAATTATAGTAACACCATCTATGAGTCAGTCTACGAACTTTTCAATGTGTTATAACACACTGATTAAAACGACAAAAAAAAACGATTAACGCATTTATTCAAAATGGCCACCGTTAAAATGTATACAAGGTTTAAGACGTGCGGACTATTCGTCTATGACAACACACCGATATTTTAACTTCCTTTCCACAACAATGTCAATGCTCCATCGTAACACACTCCGCACAGCTGTTGGATGATGGCTTCTTTGAACGACCTAGCATATACCCTGTCGTTTTGTTTGTAGAAAAAGCCTTCAATGTACAAAATTTTTCTGTAGCTATCATGCACGTACCCAATCAACAAATGTCCCGATATCTTTTGTAAGCAGCTAATCTTAAATCTTGTTTAATAACACGAGACATGAAAATATTGGGAATTTGCATTTCCCGAGACATAAACCTCTGCTTACGAAGAGGATTTCGTTTAATTCGGACATTTACAGTATTGACTGCCTTAAGTACCCCGAACTGAACGTGGTCTTCTAGATCTTAAACGATCCTCGACACCTCCAATCTTATTAAACCATTTTATAGCCCGATACATGAACATACAGCTAGCTAATGCCCAGAGAATACAAGCTCTTAAAGATTATACTTTCTTCAGTTCCATATTTATGCAATGCCATTACAGCAACACGGTTTTCTTCATTAATGTAACTTAGAACTTCAAGAGTTGAAAATGATGTCAATTTTACAGATATTTTTATGGTATGTAAAGCAAGAGTAAATTTGATTATCTTTATAGGAATACTAGATATATAACCATCTCCATTGTAATTTTTTCTCAACCTTCAAACCAAAGACTAGCTGTTTATAAAAGACGTATAGGATGTGTTAACAGAAGGTTTAAACAAAGTTCGGAGAAAAAATAAAGGATACTGCTGACTGTATGGGCGTGATGCAACACAAAAATGTTGTTTACGGATAAAACATTATCGTAGAGAAATCCTTCAGCAGACAAATGACAAGTTGTATGCCAATTAAATTAAATTTCTGCCGCCGTGTCAACAGATTGGTTTAAAAAAATCTGGTGTAAACATCACACGACTTTCCTTATCCTATTATTATATATTATACCGGGTCCATCGTCTCGGCCCTGGGCTGCTCTCGTCCAGGAACTTGTTATTTTAAAAAAGGACGAGGCGTGAATCCATCGTCTCGGCCCTACGCTGCTCTCGTCTAAAAATTTGTTAATTTAAAAAAGGACGAGACGCGAGTCCAACACTCGAAAACTGATTAAAATAAACAGTACAAGACAATAATTTACTCGTACTTAAAATTTTGCTACGTCAATGAAGGTAACCGTGCGAGCTCGACCGCACAGCCTTCGTCATTATTGCCTGCGTGCTCCCTCCTAGCGGCCAAGCCCCCCCCCCGTCCTCACCCCGTCCTCACGCAGTCCGAGCGCGCTGTGATTGGTCCGTTTAATTAATTTTTAATCGGCTATAAATTATTTATTTGACATCGGATCATAAAACTTCATTGTAATTTTTTGTTCGTCTCGGTTTGATCTATACGGTAATATAAATTTCCCGAAACATTTTATGAACACCCGGTATATCAAAAATCCTGAACTTCAATTTTTTTCGAGTTCCTATTTTACCAACTTTTATTTTAAATTCACGTTTATTTCATGATAACAAATCATTTTTATTCTAATACATTTTTTGTATCTTCAATCGTTTAGATTCGCGACCGCTTTTGCGACCTTGGGACCAAACGGCTCGGCCGATTTTTACCAAAAGCTTCGCACTACGTCCCCTACCTACAAGTAACTTGCATACCAAATTTCAAGTCTCTAGCTCTTACGGTTCTCGAGATATCCTGTTTACTGACAGACTGACAGACCAACAGACATACTTTTTTGGTGTCCCGAGGCTATATTTCGCGCAGAAATGTGAAAAACTGGGTAGGTCAAATTTCCGCCGACTACATTAGGATAAGGAAAGTAAAAATATATGGTGAATCTCAAAATCAGGTTTTTTTGAGGTGACCTTTGGGTTTTCCGACCTCTGCTTCAGCCGCAAATCTTGGTTTTTGTCACAACATTTTCGATTACAATTTCACACATTCTGATTAATCTAATCGACAGCACGTCGAATTTAGTTCTCGAGTACAGTAAATCGGCTGTTGCTCGAGCTTAATGGCAGGTGGCACCATCCTGCTAACACCATATTTGTTCTAGATCTAATTTGACCAGTTGGTTATAAAAAACGAGGTTGTCATGTAAAGGCCTATCACATTACGTATTCAAAAACCAAACCAAATCAAATAGGAATGCGCTTGCTTTTCATGAGTTACACAAGATTTTTTTTTGCTCCAAGCGCAAAAATTTTGTAAATTTTCAGACTTGTCGAGTTGAAAATGCGCCTCACCGTTAAGGATAATTTTTCGACTAAACTAAGTATCCACTTCAAAATGCTCTAAAAATAAATTAACGAATTGTCGATGGTAAGAATAGTTAGCAAGGTTAACCTCTTCCATCGGTTGAATTTTATACTCATAAAGATGCACCTCTTTAATGAGTATTCGCTGAATAGAGCTTACCGAAATGTTCAGTTGTTGCGCATGTTGCCGAGTTAATGTTGTCGAATTTGCAGCACCACTTTGACTATGGGAATATTTTCATAGATCCTTACCCCACCCCGTTCCTTGCAAAGTTTTGCATCTATTACCGACCCAGATACATCAAATTTTGTAATCAATATTTGTACAGTTGAGTCATTTAGTACATTATTTTGACCAAAAAGTTTTCACCTAATTTGCAGTGAACATAAAGTTAAGATAAAGTTTTTCCACCGTTTGAAATTCTCTGCAATGGGTTGTAACCGAGATATCGTTTTTCTATTTATGTACAAGTTGTGAAGGGTCTACCCAACCCACTCTTCTTTGACCTTGTGGATTGTATTACAGAGCCATTTTTTGGGGTTCATTAGTATTCTTCCTTAGGCTATGGCCTATTCAGCCACATTTTCTCTTCTTAATGTCGATGGTGTCTTCTTGGCCACAGTTTTAAAGCACTCGCGGCCACCAAATTTGTAGTACATTTCTCAAACATCATTTCATAAATGTTTGTAATGACTCGCACCCATACAATGAGACTAGTTTTACTAGTGAATTAAACACTTTCACTTTAGTGTCTAGGTTCACAGTATTTGCACGTTCTAAATGTGACTGGCCGATAAATGCTTTTCGGGCTTCGCCTATTCTTTTTTCAATATCTCCTCGGGTTCCTCCTCCCCCAATAATATACGGCTTAGATGTAAAAAAAACTGTTTACCTCATTTATAATTTCTCTTTCTAACGTTATCTCCTTTTCTGTTATTTTATTTATACTTAATTTAATAGGTGTACAACTTTGCTTCCGCCGTTTTTTTCCGAAATTTGAAGCTTTATTGTAAAAAAACTGGTTATACATTTACGATTCAAAATATTGTCCATCGTTGGCCACTGCTTTCTCCCATCTTTCGGACAGCGTACGAATCCCGCGTGGGAAAAACTGCTCATCTTTTAAGGCGATCCACGTGTCGATCCAATTTTTGACTTCTTCATAAGAACGTAAGTGCTGGTCAGCCAGGCCCTATGTCATTGATCGAAACAAGTGATAGTCAGAGGGAGCAATGTCTGGAGAATATGGCAGGTGGAACTTCCAATTTCAACGTTTCCATGTTTTGACCGACTTTGCGACATGGGGTCCAACATTGTCATGCTGAAAAATCACTGTATCGTGTATCTAGTTGTATTGCGGCCGTTTGTCTTTCAATGCTCAGCTTAAACGTATTAATTGCTTTTGATACAGATCGCCTGTGATTGTTTCAGACAGTTTTAGCAGCACATAATACACTACGCCGAACTGGTCCCACCAAATACAGAGCATGACTTTGGAGCTGTGAATATTCTGTTTGGCCGTCGACGTGGAAGCATGGCCGGGAAGTCCCCATGATTTTCTGCGCTTGGGGTTATTGTAATGAACCCATTTTTCGTCCCCAGTCACAATGCGATGCAGAAATTCCTTCCGTCTTTACCTTTCAAGCAGCTGTTCACAAGCAAACAAACGCCGTTTAACATCTCTCGGTTTCAATTCATGTGGCACCCAATTTCCTTGTTTCTGAATCATTCCCATGGCTTTGAGGCGTTTTGAAATGGTTTGTTGTCACTTCTAATGATCCTGCCAATTGTTCTTGCGTTTGACACGAGTCTTCATGAAGTAATGCCTCCAATTCTGCATTTTTTGAAAATCTTCTCTCTTCCACCAAGCCGGTCTTCAATGTCAAAATTACTGTTCTTGAAGCATTGAAACCGCTCACGACACGTTTTTTCACTAATAGCGATCTCGGCATTAGTACTTGAGAGCATTCGATGAGCCTCAGCTGCAGGTTTCTTCATATTGAAGCAGAAAACCCCTCACGCAATGACAAGAATTTGGCTCGTAAACTGACATTTTCAATCGAGAATAACGTTATGATATGGACGCAAATTGACTAATGTTTCAATGGGATTATGTTGACAAATGTTCAAGCTTACTGTATGACGTCTAGATTTGTTTATTTCCACCACCACCTACCGCCTAAAGCCATCTATTGGAAAACGGCGGAAGCAAAGTTGTACACCTATTAACTTTTTCTTATTAATTATAAGTTTATCTAGTTTTTCTTATATTGTTTGTCTTTCTGTCTCTAGTAAACGTACACCATATCCACATATTTTAAATCTTCTACTGTGTTGTCAAAACCCCATGCTATACCTCCCCTTTATTTTGTTTGTAGTCTTCATAATCTCATCCACTGCAATTAAAAAAAAGCGTTAGTAAAAATATGCAACCTTGTCTTACCCCAGTGTTTGTAGCAAATAATGCGGATAACTCTCTCTTGTATAATATTCTGCTTGTGAAATCCGTATAGTCTAACTTTATCAGTATTGTTTAGTAGTCTATTATTTTTTAATGTTGTCCATATAGAATCTCTGTTGATGAAGTCGAACACTTTTTCAAAATTAATGAATAGCGGGCATAAAAGTGTATTAAATTCCATCGGTTGCTCAACGATAATTCTTAATGTAGTAATGTTATCAATACAGGACATATTTTTTTCTAAAACCAGACTGCTCCTTTGATAGCCCTTCTTAGGTATTTTAATAACAACAGCCTCTTTCCAATCTTTGGAAAACGGTTCTTCTTTCCAGATATTCATCATTAACAACAGCAGAATTTCTGAAGTAGAATCAATGTCTATTTTCAGCATTTTGATCTATTCCACTTGCGGTTTGTTGAATTGCTGTTCTCAGTTCTTCTGTTGTTGGTTCCCCATTTATATCTATTTGAGAGATGACTTGGTTCTGATACTTATATCCTTAGAAGATTTCTCTCCATCTCACTAATTGCTATTATGTGTACTTAAGATGTGCCCTTATTTGTTTAAAATTGGTATTTACCTTCCATGCTTTTTGTTGACCAGTTGATTAATGGTTTTATACAATTCCTTGCTATTTCCTTCTGTCTCTGCTAGTCTTTCTATACTATATAATTATGTTTATTCATTTTTCTCTTTGTTGTTTGTTGTTGTGCATTATACCTATAATTACTTTTTTAATCTTCATCTTTTGCTTGTAGAAACAAATTTTTTATCTTCTTTTTTCCTTGGATCCCTCCCCATGTTTCGTCGCTTGACCACATTGTTGTTTTGGTTTATTGACATCTTTTCCAGTTTGTTAGTATTTTAGCCACCAGTAAACGGTGATTTGTATCTACATTTGCCTCCATTCCGTTTCTAAATTTTTATTTCATTATTATTCCCATACCATATTCATGACGGTTTTCGGGTTCTGTCTTTCCAGAATATATAAATGTGTAACCTTTTCCTTGTTCCACTGACTCTCAATATTTCTATGTGATATGTTTTCATTATTTTTTTATTAATTGTTGTACTTTTCCTGCTTGGTAAAAAGTAGTCACATTCCACTTCCTAATTTGTAAATTGTGCTTTCACTTTATATGGATTGTCATTTGTTATTCTGGGTGGTGCGTTTTGTTCATCCACCTTTGTATAATTTTTTTTCATCAACTGTTTGATTTATTAAAAGTAGACTGACATTAACGAAGAATTGAATATTGTAGAAAATGGCATCATAAAAAGTACTAGGAAAAAGAAATTAATAGTTTTATAAAAATTATGAAATTATAACAGAAAGATGAATGGTAGATAATTATCCAAGGAAATAAGTAAAGTACAAAATTAATAAAATAGATAAACAATAAATAAAGAAATGATACTAAACTACATAGAAAACAAGAGCGCATAGGACAAAATTAGCAATAGTGTTCATTAATAATGAAAACTGGAAAGGAAACACCGAACCACAAATAAAGTACAAAAGGAAACAAATGAAAATTATATATATATATATATATATATATATATATATATATATATATATATATATATATATATATATTATATATATATATATTTAATTTTCATTTGTTTCCTTTGTACTTTATTTGTGGTTCGGTGTTTACCCCTCTTCATCTTGGTAGCCCCCTTTTTCCTCTTTTTTGTTATCTCGTCCGTTGAATAATCGTCACTATCCATTTTTGTTTTGTTTCTTCCCTCTTTACTTATTTAGACCTAACCTTTATTGTAATTTATTTTAATTCCTTTTTAATTATTGTTTGACCTGCGGAAATAAGGTAACCCAAATTGACTACTCAAAGGTTGGGCTATTATTAATTCAACTAGGTTTTCTTCTAGATCTGAGTTACTACTATAATTAATTGTTTTATATTTATGTAACCCTTGTACTTTTCTATATCTAATGAGTTTTCTATACGTTTGTCGGCTAAATGGAGACTTTAAATCTTTAAAATTTTATTTATCTCTGCTTATGATTGTTGAATGCAAATTTACAGCTAATAACCGTTTTCCCATAACCTCTTATTATTTTTTGTAAGATTTCACTCACAATTCCGCTAGCAAACGTTTTCTCTTCTTTTTACTGCTTGCTGCAGTTCTCCAACCAATAAACCCTTTCCTTATAATCTATCTACTTGATATGGTCCAAATTGAGCTTGAATATTGAATTATAATAATCCTAAATTTAAAGCAATTCCTTTTAGCTATATACAGATCCTTTTTCCATTATTATTAGTTCGGTCGAGTACTGTCATACTCTAATTAATCATCATTCCTAATCAATTCCAATTATTAGCATATCGTGCTTCGACATTTTCTTGCATACTTCTGCAATTACCTCTCAGAAAACTCGTTTTTTCTATAACCATATACATTTTTATTTAATCTTTCCTCTTTACTGTCATAATCAAATCATTAACTCTTTATAGGTGTGACTAATGTTTCTTAGTTTTTTTTAAGCAAAGATTTGATAATTACCTGAGGTATATATATATATATATATATATATATTTTGATTCTGTTCTTTGGGAGATCTCTTCCTTATTATTTTTTCTTTTCCTTTTTCCCACCAAATTGTTAACGTTTTGGGTTTCCATATTCTCTCTCCAAGCCTTATTATTTTCAAGTTCCTCTATGGTATATATAGGACCCATCTTGAAAATATCCAGCCAGTGTCAATAAAAATAGTTTGTATGCTGCAATGTAACCTGAAAGTGAACTGCAATGCATGAATAAGGGGGACTTCAATTAGACGCCAGCAAGTGAGATCATATCATTTATCATGACCGAGCGAATAGAGCCCCAAATCTGTATCAAATTTTGTGTGGAACTGGAACATTCGCCTGCAGAAACTCTAGAAGAATTTTCTCTCAAATTCCCTTTTAATTTTACTTAAGTAACTCCTAATAATAAATACAAATGCTTTTACCTCAGATTTTCTAAAATATACTATTCTAAAGTTTCACTTCATGATTTTAATAACATCCTATTAAGTAGGGAGGAGACTAAGGCAAAGCAACTGTGTTATTTTGCAGATCAAGGAATCCATCACAGGAACGCAAAGCTTCCAAATTGCAACACTATATTTTAATACAAACTGATAGCAATCTGGGAGTGCCCGAGATAATCAACAGGCCCAGAACAATAATCTCCAGCAAGTCTGCACTGCTTGCCCTCAGCAATATGCAAGTACATAAAAATTTAAAGCCTCATAACACTTTATAAGCAAAGATAAATCAGATTCAATTGGACCAAGGTATATAATTGAACAGCAGGGAATGAGCATGGGAAGCTGCTGGCTAAAGAAAACTGGTTAAACGTTACATTATTTTTTATAAGAAAAAAATCAACTTACATCAGAAATATTCTATTTATTTATATTTAACTTTTGAAAGTGCCCTTCAAATCTACTTTCACATCTTGTATTTGATCAACAATCAAAGTCCAACCCAATTTATAACAAAAATGTAACCCGAAACACCTGATTTTTATTGTTGTCACTATAGGAAATCGACGAGCCAGAAATATAGAACTGCAAAAATATAAGAGACTTTAATAGTCAACACTAATGTAGTAAACATAGTGGGTTTTGAACATTCATTTGTTTCTACAAACAATTCATTTAATACTAAGCAAGTACATAGGAAAAACAGCACACATAACTTAGATAATATTATAAAATAAATTCTCCATATATTCTCAACTAAATAAAGATCTTTCATGTAAGAAAGGTATTAATGCAAATAAATCAGCAATTCTGCTGCCTATTTATTGTAGTGTGCTTTAACAAGTAAAATCTGTGAATGCATGCTGCAACAGCTGCTCTGAATCATCTAGAGCAAATGTGCCCAACTAAAACTCTGTCATGTACAGAGCTTCCGATAATTCGGGAAGGAAGTTGCACAGTTGAGCATAATCCACCCAGCTCAGCTTATTTTGATAATGACTCCTAGGAAAATCAGGCCTTTAAGAAACGAAGCCAAAAGTACCAAGACAGCCTTAGTTGAGCACTTGTGATCTAGAAATAAAAAACTTCCAACAGATTATAGTCAAGCAAAGACAAAGCGGCAAATAACGGAACAAATTTTAGAACAGATACGTTTCATATTCGCATGTACACTTCTTTCATCTACAAATACTTTTTGTACTTGTTTCTCTCAGTTTGGACCGAAGCACACTGCAGTTAATCTTACACTTTTGCAAGATGATCAACCATACTCCAAATATATAAAATTTAAATGAATACCAACAAAAATTAAATTATTACACGTTATTATTATTATTATTAATAATTGTGTTGGTACTTGTGTGTCTTCACTTCGAGTCGAAGCAATTATTCCGTGTCGTGGTATTGTATCCTGAAAAACCCCCATAAGTAAAACTAAAGAAATACGTCAAGTTCACCCACCTTCTCCGGCCGTCCAGCCTGCGGCTCCACCGCCGCGCTTTGTCGCGCATGCTTGGTGTGAATCGCTCAGTGGGCGTCCTGTTCATGCGCAGCTCCCTCTGGTCCACGTTTCTGGCCGCTTCGACTTTGCTCATAAATTTCGCGATGAGGTCAGCGCAATCTAGGTTCTCCTCGGGCTCCCAGCTAGCTTGCGACGTGGGGTAGCCCTTCCATATGATCAGAAACTCGCGCTTGCCGTTTCGCTTAAAGTACACATCGTTGATCCGTTCGACTTCAAACTCTTCGTCCGACTCCCAGTTCACCTCTAGCGCATCCTTTTTCGGCTTTTTGTGATTGATTTTCGGGCCCTTTTTGATTCTCTTCTTGCCCTTTTTATTTTCCTGGCCACTTTCGTTTTCAGTATCCTCGCTGCGCGCTGCCTTGAACTTCTTGATCAGATCCGCGCATTGTAAGGTCGATTCAGGTTCCCAGGTGTCGCTCTCGGGACCGTAGCCCTTCCAGCGGATCAGGAAGTGTTGGACGTTTCTGATCATTTTTTCGTCTAAGACCTCTTCAACCTGTAAGTTAATAACAGGGATGTTAGAAATATCAAACCTCTTGGAATGGGGCAATAATTATAGAAAATTTTAATCCCATACCTGAAATAGACCTGAAAAGGAAAATATTTGATTCACGTATTTTAACATACGGTACCGAAATTACCTTCTAATTACCTTACTAAGAAAGTTAAGTTTCTCCTTCACACTTCAGTCACCTTTAATAGTTGCAGCAGTTTATCTTATAATTTCCTCAATAGATTAGTTATGCTTGCATACAAATTTTTTTTATTGGGTAACTTGATTGATATTAGACAACAGTGTGAATGTATATGGAACTTTATTTTTCGATGTAGAAAAATTTGAAATTTTAACGCAATCAATGTCTATTGAGCGACATGGCTTCAACGGACCAGTGATCGCTACCTTCAATCTCTTCAAAAGTACCACTTCTTAGTAATAGTTTTCTCCTTATCTAAGATATTCTTATCGTGACCGAAAAACTAGGATTAACTTCTCAGCAAATGATACATTTTTTGGAAACCAGTTAACCTCATGCAATCCAAGTGTTTGAATTGCTATTTGATTTCCAGTATATGGTGGTGAATTCAACTTTTATCACTTACACACAGTCGGTTGCCGTGTGCATACGAATTCGCTTTTGTTCTGGACTGAACAAACACGACACCCATCTTGTGATCTGCCAGTCAAAACCATACCATAGACTTCGTTAATGATTTCTAGCTAGGTCTTAAATACTAGTTCTGCCACGCTATCATTCTTTTACCCAAAGTCGAATGATTTTCGTAGGAAGAATATGAGTAACTCAATGTATCACACCAATCACACCACTGGTCTCAATTTTCATCCATTATGCACTGATAAAGTTAAACGTTTATTTAATTATTATCAAACAAAGGTTTATAATTATAGAATATTCATTTAATTTATTTAACAAGAAAAATTTATGACCACATGTACAGTTGTTGCAATCGCTGTCTATAAATATGCAAACCAAGTCACTCATCAAACCACCCACGTATTCTCTACATGTATAACATTTAACAAATCGCGTAATTCTGTTGATTTTAGAAATAAGACTTAATTGTAATGTCAAGTATTGAATCTCATGTTTTAGTTGTTTTTAGAGGATTGTTCAACAATCACCCGTTGTTTAATTTAGTTAGTTTTCTTAGAATAATATGTATGCCTTGCCTTTTTCAAACTAAATGAAGTGAAAAAAATATTACCAATAAGAGATTATACAGTTCTATCTCTAAAATTAGACCTAAAGCCTGCACTTTAAAAATTGAAGTCAAATTTTAACCCATGTTAAAATTGGTATGAAACAACATAACTAAACACGAAAAATTACTCCTAAGTATACTACACGAAATTTATTTCAAATGGAGCATCTTTCTATTAGAAAACGTATGACTTCAGTATGTAGGTATTCTCGTTACTGTCGGAATCAAATCTGTCAGGGCAAATCATTACCATAATTTATAGCCCGATGGCCAATCATCGCTGTTAGTAGCTGTATATCTTCATAAAACAGCAGCGTATTATTGGTAAACATAAATCTGAAAATATTTAACTCTTTCCAAAATGTTCTTTACACTAGATAGACTCTTTTAACAGTGGTGAGCCTCAGCAAGACCCAAGTAGAATACTCCAATTTTCTTTCAAGCTTTGTATAGCCCCGTTATTTTGATTATTTAGATATTTCTCAATAATAAGTCTTCTATGACTCATTCTTGGCATACTACTGAAAGATCAAACTGCATTTTACAGTTTTCAACTTCTTTAGGCCCTTCACGGATAAATAAGGGAGTCCATCTTTTCACGTTGCATTAATTCAGTCGCAGCGTCATCAACTTCTATTTTTGCAGTTTTAACAACCGCCAACGCCTGGACAGAGTAAAATGTACCAGACCGCAGTTTATTGTACACAGTGATTGAAAATCGCCGAGTATGTAAAACGAGTGATACACAACACAGCCTTCAAATAATAATTTCGACTTTACGGATTACATTAATAAGAGAAGCCCATTTTGATTATACGTGTCTGTTCCGAAAGTATCGAGCAATATAATTCAAGATACAAGAAAAGCTGTATGTAGTGTCTAACTCCAATCTTCTTCAAAAGGAGCACGTTGGGAACACATTTCTGAATGGGGTTTTCCGAATCGCAATCACAGCTCACATTTTTTGAGGAAATTCATTCCTAGCAGTCTGAGGCAAATCATTATGAACTGCAGCTTGATGTTCCTTCTGTTCTAGTAACTATAGCCACAGAACAAATTACGCCACGGCGTTTCGTGTCACAATCTTCCGTCAAAATTTTATTCTTTATTTTTTTTAAGTCACGGGTCATCTTCTAGTACTCACTTCAACATTTTCCAGCGTTTTGTTCATTTTACTGGTCTTCCAGAACGTGATTACTTTTAACATATTCCCGTCCATGTCTACCCGATTATCGTTTGTATCATGCGTTTTCTTTGTGCTACACTCAGAAAGCCTTATCAACCATATAAATAGTTTTTGTGGACGAATGTTTCAATTTTGCACAAAAATTGATGCAAATTTGCTACTCTACTTGCTCAGTTATTACACTTACTGGTGTCTTAACTCTCAAATGTCACATCCAATAAAGTCATCCTCATTCACGCATGCGCAATGCTCATCGACAACCAGGTTACATCGTGGCCGCGTAAACTACTTTCATTACATTACCATTGGCTTGATATTTTCAGGACAGACCCATGTACAAACTTAACAGCGAAATCAATAAGATATTATAAAGAAGCTAAGAAAAGAAAATGGGCAACATGGCAAAACACTGACAACTGCAAATCGTAGCAGTTGCTTGTTTTTCTCTAGCAAATCATTTTTTTTAAGTTATTAAATTTATATATTATTCCTAGAGTGCTAATTTTATTCAAATAAATTATTGATGTTTGCGAGATACTAAACTATGAATTATACGCAGGCAAAAGCTTTCATCATCTGGGCATCGTTAATGATCATTTTCAATACCTCCTTCGAGGACCACTTGTTAATTTCAGTGCAGTTATTTACGGTCATATCGTCATTAGTATGACAATAAACACAGAGCAAACTTCATTATTGATTACGTGCTTATGTAACGATAAAAATGTCACTGCCTCGCAACATCCGAATCTATTTATTTTTTACGAGTCATTGTATCCAAAATTCAGCTTATTGTTACGTCTCGAGATACGAAATTTCCAGGAAACTATTTCGACAGAGCTATATTACAAATTCTTAGAAATACTAGTAGATGTTTGAACGGCGAGCAAACATACCAAGTTCATAAGTGTTAACCGATAAGCCATTCAACACAAAGAAACAATAACTCACTAGTTATTACTCACGTCGTTAAACTCAAGAGAGCGTGAAAAGTCCATTTCGAGAGTTTAATCGCGTTATTTTCTTCTCATCGCTTTATGCGATGTGTTTATTTGTATTTTGAAACTCTATAGGCGCATGTATCTGACAAAAGTTAAACATTACAGCATTAAACGCAAAGGTAAGATGCCACATCCGAGGTTCAATTAGACTTGAACCTAATTCGTATAACATTCCGCTTTTAAGTTAATTAGAATACACCAATCGATAAACCATTACTTTACTTTTAAGATGAAGAAGTTCTGGAAGGAAACAATGTAATTAAACTGAATTGAGTTTTATAAAATTAATTATGGGATTATATTTGCAGAATCTACAGTAAATGCATATTTTGTTTTCCTTTGCTCACAACCAGTTTGTACCAAAATTCAAGAGTTAAAATTAATTTACCTTATCCCTCGGATACATATTTGATTCATTTATTTCGATTCATTCGTACTGTTAAACGGTATCTCGTAACTTTTTTAGATATCCTATAAAAAAAATTAACAAGTTACATTAGGCCAAGTTGATAGGGGGCAGTTTAATATTGTCTGCTATTTTGCGCAATCTTCATCTTTGCTGTTCCGACTATCTGGATTATTTTGGAGGTATCTGCTCTTGGTTAAAAAAGTGTAGAACAAACTATCATTTTATATTTTCACCTTCCTTTCTCCCTTTAAAAATCTATTGTGCTATAAATTATTTAGACACCCGGATATACTCATACCTTTACAAACCTGTTCCCTAACCTCTGCTTGTAAAGTCTCTGTGTTTGTTATCTTTATTTCTAGATAACAAAGACTTCACACTTACTGAATAACCCCCCCCCCTTTTCATTTCTAATATACATTGTACAGGGTTCTGTACAATCGTTTTCAGATAAAACCTCTGATAGCTGAAATGGAATTGGTGCAGTAGACGTTACATTTACAATACATCCTCTTATTTTCTATCACATTTTGTCATTATTTAATTGAGAAAATTCCAATAAATAAAATGCCCAGTTTTAAAGTAAAGAAATTGTCGAATGGTTCTCGTTTTCCATGAATATTTCGGAAGTGACATACAACTAAATCATGTGGCGTCGATCAAAACAGATATACATCTGAATCGCACTAAGAAGAAGTTATTCTCAACCTAACTGCATAATCGTTTCTTGTATATGCGTAAAGACGTGTAGCCTGGCACTGTCATGTTAGAAGATGAATTTGCGCCTTTTTCTTCAATGTTGTCAGCTGTTTTCTGATAGTTTACGTGGCATTCGTTCTTCGAACTCATTATAGAAATGTTGCTGGGTGAACTCCGAGCTATTCTGAGAGTTTTCGAGTCTGGGCAAAATAGTCTTTCAACAACGCTTCAAATTCGTCAGTCTTCAATAGATCCAAACCTTCTCTAAATCAACAGAGCAAATTGTTACGTATGGTTTAACAGCATTTCTGCCTGTTAAAATCTTACTCGTTTCACAGCTGTGGCATAATAGGTGGTGTTTTGTAAAATCGAATACCATCATAAATACAAACATTAGCAAAAAAGTTTGAATTTTTATATATTAAAGCAGTAGTGTCCTAGTGTCTGTCAAGCTCTGGATTGTCAACCAAATAAAAACTAAAAACGCCATTTTTTACTATTCACCACATAAATATATACGGGAATTTCTTAAGAGAAGGAGGAGAGGTGTAAAAACATTATTGTTCAAAGTCTCATACACAGTAGCGCTAGTGTACAACCTAATCAGTGATGATAAAAATAAAAATTTCCGTTGTATGTAATATACAATAAGAAAAGTGTATTGTGATGTAGTCATAACCTTTTTAATTACAAATTCAAGTTTCATTTTCTAAATCTGTTAATAGAATTATTAAAAAAATAAGAATTCAATTTTAACATTCTTCAACTTATTCAATCTAAATGAGGTACTACGTCACTGCAAATGGTTTTTTGTTAATCCGCACACACTGCGCATTAGTGAACCGCTAAATTTGCAAATATAAATTTCGCCATAATAAAATAATAAAGTGTTTTATTAAAAATTGAGAAACGGTTGCATCGCTCTCTAAACACACGCTGCGAATTAGACAAGTATAGCAAGTGGTTAGATGTAGTCAAAGATCATATTAATCGACGCGTTCTAGACTGTCCTGAAGTAGTGAACAATAGTATAAAGCTCTGTGATACACCTTTTTGTCCTACATATTAAAAGTAGGCTATAAACGCAGGCCTTGCCTTTTACATTATTACCAAATACGTATTACATGACATAACCAAATGAGTCATAGAACTTTTAAAATATTGCAAAAAAAAAGAACCGGCACACCAAGTGGCATTCATATTGTAATGTTTTCGCTCTCCACAGTGATAAATAACACGTGTAAAATTACTTAACCTACTTATTTAATTTACTTACAGGCGATCAAAATTACTTAACATGTATCCAACACATGTAATTAATAACGAAAAATTACACTGTATTTATTTGGAGCACTATTTATGTTGCACTCGTACAGCTTTCGGCGCTTCAATTCTCCGCGGCCACCCTACTGCGCGATATTTATGCCTATTTTGAGTCTACCAGAAGGAACTGAAAACACCTAGAATGTTCGGCATATGTCTACGCGACGTTGGCCTTACGGGAAGTATTCGGAAATTGATTACAATGTGTACTAAGTATGACTTTCCGAAATAGCAATCACGTCCGTCTTATACTCAAAAGGGTGGAAAGGCCATAGGATTAAGTAAGAAATCACCTACAGTCCTAGTTTAAACATTAAATATTTTACATGCAGCTAGTATTTCCATAAATAATGTTACACAATCAAACCTACCCTTGCTTTATACAGCATAAAGATATCAGTGACTTTACCATATGGTTGCAAATGACATGTCTTAAAGTTTTAAGCTACATTGTGCTTCGTGTTTAGTTTGGTTGTTTACAAATGACTGACAAAGAAAAACCTTATTGCTGTAATAGCATTACATAAGTGTGAAACTGAAAAAAAGTGTACTTTAAAGCCCTGCATCTCCTCGGCATTAGTCGCATGTTTGTGTATCGGGCTATAAAATTGTTTAATGAGACTAGAAGTGTTGAAGATCGTTTAAGATCTGGAAGACCACGTTCAGTTCGGACTATTCAAACAATCAAAGCCGTAAATGCCTGAATTAAACGAAAGCCGATTATGTTTATTATTATATCATTATTAGATAACATATCCTGTTACGACCCCATAGACATTCGTGGCCTGTTACGGGGAACTATTATTATAATTATGTTTGGAGATATACAAATTTTCAAAATTCATTGTCTCGCATCATTATGAAGACCTAAGATTAGCTGCTTATAAAAGGCATATGGGACATTTGCTGACAGGTGAGAGAAAAACAAAAATGAACTGAGTACGCGCATACTGGCCACAGAAAAATTTTTAGATGAAAAAAATTTTGTGGAGAAATTTTTTATCAAACAAAATAACAAGGTACACGCTAGGTCGTTCGAAAAAGCAGTCCGTTAGAGTCGAAGGTGCAGCTGTAATGGATTGGTAGATAATATATTATGATGGAGTATTCATTTTTGTGAAAAGGGAGTCAAAACTTCGACCACTGCGTATCAACAGAATGTTTTAGAAGGTATTGTGAAATCTCTAAATGACACGCTTTTTCGATGGGAGCCTTGGATCTTTCAGCAAGACTCCGCACCCGCCCACAAAGCACGGACAATTCAAACTTGGCTGAGCAACAATGTGCCCCATTTTCTAACAGTAAAAAATTGGCCTTCTGGTAGCACAGATCTCAATCCACTAGATTATAAATTATGGGCAGTTTGCTCAAAAAAGACCCCAATGTTGATTCTTTGAAGATGGTCCCTTAACGGCTGCAGTCAGTAACCTAAACGAGTGGCTTCGGGCGTCTTAAAGCTTGTATAGAGACTAACGGTAGTCATTTTGAATAAATATTATGCAAAAACAGTTAATCATTTTATTTTATCTCTCTAAGCAGTATGTAAACAGTATTTATGAGCATGCTAAGTATACTATTAACACTAATATCTTTAAATAGGTTACCAACCAATCATCAGTACTTCCAGTAATGCTAACAAAACAAATGTACCACAATAAGACCATTAAATCAAAGCAATCTACTGCATATTTATTTAATAGTAGACCACTAAAGGCAGTCTCTCTCAAAATTTGATAAATGTTATTACATATGCCCAAGGCAGCGATTTGTAAATTGTTATCGTCATATGTGATCAATGCACATCTAATCGATCTGCTATTAAAGAGCTTTTAAAAAAGTCTTGTACTCATACAAATAATTACGCTTTTCTGTTAACAAACCTTTTGTACGATGTTCCCCATTTATTCAAAGGAACTGGGAATAGTTTATAGGCTAAAGATTTATATTTTATAGAAGATAAAGTGGCGTGAAAGCACAACAAAGATTTTTATTTTTTAGATGCTGAAGCTGAGACAAGGATGTGTCCTAAATTAACAGATAGTCATGTCAATGCCGGAAAAATTAATAACAATAAAGTATCTGTTGTATTCACGTTCCCATTTATTAAATTGGGTGCTTAATGGCACATATAGCCCAGCACATTTCGAATTATTTATCTGTAATTGTTTTGTAACAGGCGATTGAGAAAAATTACTTGCGGCAGCAATCCACACAACATGTTTCATATTATTTATGGATAAGTTGTTCAACAGCCTTAATGTTAATAGTAAGGTTGCTCTACATACCAAATTCATAAAAGGTTGCATTACCAAATTGCTTGATCATGCAGCCTTCTAGAGTATTGCTCTGCAGTTACTAAATGCTGCATAATTTTATTATAAAAACCGATGTTTTATTAACATAACAGAATCTGAAACAGTTCCTTAGAGGAACGCCGCAGCTAACTACCAATTTATTGCGAAAACATAAACCTCTATACAGGGTCGTCAAGGTAAATCCTGATTGTTTTAGGTAGTTTTGTGGAAACGCCGAAAGACCTTGTTATGCGCATACGCAATCCCCTATTAGATAGCAGCTTCACATTATCAACAATCTACGAATGTCCACGTAGCTGCTATACTCGTATTCTTTTCACGTCGGAAAATCATCAATAGAAATTATTGTGTGGTTTGGTGGCTACAAAAAGACCTAACTTTATGGCGCAGCCAAAAACTGAGAGAATCTGACTGCAAAAAGGAGGTAACTTCTGACAGGGTAACTCACAACAAAGAGAAGATAGATCAAAAATCTGGGCGAAGCATGACTGACCTGACCAAATAAATGAACGTGGCGAGGTTGACGATCAGTCTGGCACTGCATCAGAAGTTGTGCTACAAGTCTTTCAGAGTGAATAACCCCCAACTGTTGACTGAGAAATACTAAATGCATAAGAAGGCCCAAAGAAACTGTCGAACGACATCAAGCACGACAACGCTGACTTCCTGATATTATTTTCGGACGAAAAGAACTTCATCCAGGACAGGAAGGTGAATCGCCAAAATGACCGTTGGATCTGCCGCTACAGCACTAGGCCTTGTATGTGATAGCGGCCCACTTATTTCTTTGAGAAAAGCCTAAAGATAACCGCCGACAGCTATATCAACGTGTTGGGAAGTTATCGAGCCCTGGATAGGGAAGGTGGTCGCTGGGCGGAAATGCGTGTTCCAGCAAGACTGCTCCAGCCCACAAGACAAAGATGACCCAAGCATGACTGTTCAACAATTTGTATTACCACTGGTCCCTCTACTTTTGGCCACTCACCAACCCGACTGCAGTTCCCTCAACTACTACGTGTGGGGCGTAGTCGAGACGAAGGTCGACGAGAGGCATCATAGCACCAAGTATAGCTTAAAGGCCTCCATTATGAAACTAATGACTCATATGGTTAAGGAGAAAATTGGATTGGCCAGCAACCGGTTTAGGTTCTGGTTCGAGGTCATGGTTAATATTATTTACTTTGTGTCACGTTTCATGTAAACAAATTTAATTTTTCGTGTATTTTAATTTAATTTTCAGTGTTTATTCATTTTCCGAATTTACCTCGACGACCCTGCATATATTAACCCGCGCTTTTGGCCAAGACCACCTAGAAAACTTATTTGATGCAATTCGAAATCATGGTGTCTGTAATGCAAGTTTTTTAGAATTAATAAGATTATCAGTTAATATTCAACTTCTTATTCTTCGTCCTATAGCTCCATAGGAGCAAAGGGGCACCCATAGGTGTTTCGAGAGCTATGTTCTGATGATAGGGTAGCTAATCCTGTGCAAACCCCAACAATAAACATTTTTAATGTTCTTCTACAATGATACTTTGTTCTTTTGATCTTCGATAAAATATAAGTCGTCTTGTGTTAACAAATTGTTTCTAATTCCTTCAAGTACGAAAAACGTACAAAGAAATGATATGCTGCCAATTAACAGAAAAACATATATAATGTGCCCTAGTATCATATAGTAATAGCAGTTTCCAAGCCAATACCTCGAACATGTAAAATATTTTATCAATATCTTTAGTTATGGTCTTTATATCTGATACGTTGTTTCTAATCTTAAAAAAAAAACACAATTTCGAGAGAAACTACACTATATTGCCTTTAACCAAACATCCACATGTTCGTACTGTGCGCGTACCGACCCCACAATTGCAGCTTTTTGAGAAAAAGTTAAGGGGAAGGGAGACCTAATTAGAAATGTGTTTGTTTTTTCAAGCTTGTTTTTTATGTAGAAGGAATAGTCCGATCTTCTTGAAATTTTGACAGTTTTATGGAAGGTTTTTACATTTACAAGATTTTTTTCGAAAAAATCCAAAATGGCGGCTGTGCGACTTGATTACGGGGCCATGAAAATTCAGCTTTGGCCAGGCTGCTGGATGCGCTAGTGATCTGTACGGGAAAAAAATATGTATTACTTTTTTACATCATTAGCTACCAGTCAAGTAACAGCTTATGAAGAAAATTTTTTTCAAAAATGAGAGCAAAAGAAAAAATTACCTTTTTTGGACTCTTTGGTTATAAATAAAACCAATTTGTTATTATTTTTTGACAAACAATTTGACTTAACTGGTGCGGACAAATGTCAGGAAGAAGCGTACCAAGTTTGAAGGCAATTGGTTCATTATTTATTTAGTTATTGTGGCCGAGAGGTCAGAAAATATAATTTCGAGAAAAACGCGTTTAAAGTTTTGGTAGAGAAAAAATCTAGAAAACTATTGAATTTTCGAGACCTATACGGATTCTTAGGTGCGTGGAGGGCATAAATATAAAAGCATAACGGCTTTTCTGTCTATACACTACCGGAATACGTGCCTCATGTCAATAAAAGAAGAAAGAAGAAATTCCGAGCACAATAGAGAGAGAGAGGCGGAGCAGTCAGCGAGCGTCGGGTTTATACATGGCGCGCGCTCGCCCGCAAGATCGGAGATGCGCTATATAAAACGGATTTTGAGGGGGAAAGACTTCGGCTAGCGGGATAAAAATTTAGGGGCGTGTTCTTGAGACCTCAAGGAACATGATTCTGTAAAAAAAGAAAAAAGTAAAAAAATTTCGAATTCTAATTAGGTCCCCTAACCAAAATCCACACCGACCGACTCCTCGTCGTCGCTCTCAATAGTAAATCTGTCTCACAGCACTTCTTACAACATTCTGACAAAGATCTTCATTTACACGCCTACAAGGTTATGTTAACGCAACATCTGAAGCTAACTGATCATGTTTTTCATCGACAATTCGTTTCTTGGATGTTTGGAAAGTTGAATGAAAATGCCGATTTTTCCATTCAGATCATCTTCTGTGATGAAGCACTTTTTCAACTCAATGGTCACGTCAACAAACCAAATTATCGAATTTGAAGTTCCGAAAATCATCAAATCATTCATCAGAAAAAAACATCCAAAAAAATGAATGTTTGGGGTGGCTTTTGGTCGGGCGGTGTAATTTGGTTGTATTTTCATTATCGCAGCATGAGTGAAAATTTTTTGTGGTCCGGATTGCTTGATTTCAATCTGAAAACTTTTGGTTTCAACAAGATGGTGCCACGTCATATACGGTCTTAGAAACAATCGACTTATTGAAATCAAAATTTCAAAATCGTGTGATTTCGAGCAGCGGATCGGTCAGTTGGCCTCCACGAAGTTGCGATTTGACACTCACAAACAACTGAAGCATTGAAAAAAAAACATTCGAGTCGAAATTGCCCAGATTACGCCAGAAATGTGTCAAAATGGGATGCAAAATTTCAATAAAAGAATTGTAGATTGTAATGCCTCTTGTAGTGGTCATATGCCGAACATTCTATTTCACGTAATTTCATCTCTCATGAACCACATTTTCTGATGCAACAAAAAGTTGGTAGAATTTCATAGCAAATATATTCTATTTATTTAAAATTCACACAAAAATAAACATCCATTATAATGTAAACACTAAAGCCCCAAAAACAAAGCTTTCCAACAAAAACGACCTTATACTGACATAGGATGCCAAACGTACCCAGATTCCTAAGGAAACGATGAAAGAGTTAGTAGGACGACTGATTTTGAAGGATGCGTAGGATGTGGTAAATTTTTTTTTTAAATATATGCAAATTAAAGTGTACTGCAAAACTTTCTCAGTACCCTGTGTAATGTGAACCTCATATTCTGTGCATATAACTGTTATTCATTATTTGCATCTTTTTAGAGATCCTATGATTCATTTTATCATACCATTTAATTTTCATTTGTTAACAATGTAAAATGTCCGGTATCCTTTTAAGCTGTAGTACAATGTATTCCTTACAAATATAAGCATGACAATTATATGATTCTATACTACGTGGGGTAGTCTGAAATACGTGGATTAATATTACCTTTACCCATCCACATAGCTATTAGCGACTTATTTATGTTTCCAACTCACTTTATTACTTATTTGTTTATTAGTACATAAAAACATATATCAAATTTGTATAAATATACATCATCCGACGCTCGAAAGGGCATGAAGGATTAGAGAAGAAGAAGAATAAATATACATCTTTACATTATTATAGTTTAAATTGTTTTTATTACTAAATTATAATTTATAGGAAGCAACATATGAACGGAAATACTGGTACGCCGTCTCGCTCTTTTCAATTGAAGTCGGAAAGTTCCCTAATTTTACGGTGTAATGAATGATCTATACATAGAGACCACAGGAATACTGTTTCCGAATTCGGCCAGTACTCAACTGCGCTAGCTTTACATATTAAATCAGTAGTATTATTACAGTAAAAAACTTATCCGTATAACTAATTCAAGATTATTTGCAGGGGAAGATAGACGCATAGACAAGTATGTAAAATAACTACTTAAGCTCTAGAAGAAAAATCTTCTGTATATACCTACTATTTCAACCTCCTCACACACGTTCAGATGGTTTCTTTTTACATCAAAGGTAAGTCCTTTCTCTCCAAAAGAATTAGGAAGATGCCTTATTCGATATCGCCCTTAAGAAACTACGGCATTTATGAAGAAATTTCGTTAAACTCTGTGAGAGGTGGCGTCATCTTGTTGCATGTAGTAAGTTCTAACCAACCCTTTTCTCTCACTAGCAAACTTGGATCGAAAGTTTCTGTACACCACTGTTGCCGATTTGCTATTCAAATAGTAATTTAAACAGTAAAACCATGGGGCCGCCGAAGAGATTGCTCTGTAAGCAATCCCAGAACGAACTTAAAAATTCGAAATTGAATATCTCGAAAATTATTCGACATAGAATTTTTCGACTTCATTTTCGAATTCAGCGTAAAATTTCCTATAAGTAAGAATCACATTTAAAATCGTAATGTCGAAAATTTTCCCGAAATTCGAAGTCTAATATCTCGAAAATTATTCGAGATAGAAATTTTTTAATTTCGAATTCGAACCACGGCGTTAAATCATTTGGCCAATACAGAAAACAGACACTACTACTTTAATATACGCTATAAAGTTATCTGAACTTCATCTAACTGTACAACTGCAAAACTACTTAAAAACTACATCATTCCAAATACATTTTTACAACAATACAGACCAAGAGCACAAGATAGCTAATCAACCAATCTAATCCAACTGCAATACTAGTAAAATAGTGACTATAAGATGCATGCGTATTATTACTTCATTTCAATCATCATAGACACAAATTATGTCCTTGCTCATGAACCACTTGACTCGGCGAGGTGAAACTTGGTAGATGTAATCTCTCGCATTTGTGCATCTTTCATCAAAATCAGACGCATAATTGGATGTTTATCAGGATGCATACATGATTTGCTGGAAAAAGTATTCCTTCAAGGGCATTCTCTATCCACACCGTGAAGAAATGGGTGGCGGAGATGAACAAAGAGCGCACTGTAATTGAAGAGACCAGGAGGAGCTTCTCACGTGGCTCCTGATAAAGACCAAAAGTTAGAACGAATCAAAGTGTGATTAGCCGAAACAAGATCACGATCAGTTGCCGAGCTGGCCGTACACGTTGATGTTCCCAAAACCAGTCTTTGAAAGATATTTACCAAGAATTTGTGCCTGGTCACAAAATTTGGAAAACTTATCCCTCGCAATTTGGACAGAAGAGCAAAGGCAAACTCAAATCAACATGAGCTACCTAAAAACTAGTCTCAATAACTAGAAGAGGGCGAAACTGCTTAACAAGAGCCAAGGTAAGAGTTCGGGGAGAAGAAGCAAAGCTCGTTCGTTACAGCGTATTTGATGGAGAAGATTCACCTGATGTGCATCATTTGCACCTTTGAAAGCTCGCATATACGAGGTGTGGCAGAAAAGTAACGAGATAGAGAACGATAAGGAGTAGTAAGGTCGATATGAATAAATATGTAGTAATAAATAATATTGACTTGAAAGTAAGGTGAACTTCAAGGAATTATATAAAGGGGCAAACACGATAGACACAGAACAAAGAACGAGAGATAATGACTAAAAATAAAGAACAAGATATAAGCTTAGAAGAAATGAAATCACAAATAAAAAAATTAAAAATCTGGTGTGAACATCACACGACTTTCCTTATCCTATTATTATATATTACACCGGGTCCATCATCTCGGCCCTGCGCTGCTCTCGTCCCGGAACTTGTTATTTTAAAAAAGAACGAGGCGCGAGTCCAACACTCGAAGGCTGATTAAAATAAACAGTACAAGACAATAATTGACTCGTACTTAAAATTTTGCTACGTCACTGAAGGTAAAGGCGGCTTTACACGACGCTAGTAACTCGTACGAGTCACTAAAACCGAGTACTCGCTTTTAGTACTCTCCTTGTGTAAATTGGTCTACTGGAATAGAGAACACCAATTTACACAAGGAGAGTACTAAAAGCGAGTACTCGGTTTTAGTGACTCGTACGAGTTACTAGCGTCGTGTAAAGCCGCCTTAACCGTGCGAGCTCGGTCGTACGGCCTTCCCCGTTATCGCCTACGTGCTCCCTCCTAGCGGCCAAGCGCTCCTTCCCGTCCCCCCGCAATCGGACAGGAAGCTCGCGAGCGCGCTGTGATTGGTCCGTTTAATTAATTTGTAATCGGCTATAACTTATTTATTTGACCTGGGATCAAAAATTTTCATTATAATTTTTTGTTCGTCTCGGTCTGATCTATCCGATAATATAAATTTCCCGAAACATTTTATAAACACCCGGTACATTAAAAATCCTGAGCTTCAATTTTTTTTCGAGTTCCTATTTTACCAACTTTTATTTTAAATTCATGTTTATCTCATGATAAAAAATCATTTTTATTCTCATGAATTTTTTGTATCTTCAACCATTTAGATTTGCGACCGTGCGACCAAACGGCTCAGTCGATTTTTACCAAAAGCTTCGCACTGCGTCCCCTACCTACAAGTAAATTGCATACCATATTTCAAGTCTCTAGCTCTAATTCTCGAGATATCCTGTTTACTGACAGACCGACAGACACATACACACACAAACCAATGGCTCAAACCAACTTTTTTGATGTCCTGAGGCTATATTTCGTCCAGAAATGTGAAAAACTGGGTAGGTCAAATTTCCACCGATTACGAAAAATGCGGAAAAAAACAAAATTTGCCGTCAAAGCTGAGGTGCTCATTTATCAGACATAATTTTCCATATTTCTTTGAAAAGATTATGTACCTTAATACACAATAAAAGTCCGGTCATAGAAGCAATTCGTAAGTCGTCTTATTTAAAATTCAAATCCGGCATTCAATTTGGACCACACTTTACATTTGATCCAGCAAATGTGGCTTAGTGCTGAAGCCACAATTCGCGCACTACCTCTACTTGATTGATGCTTTGAAACCTCGGCCCACCTAAGGCAGCCCTGCATTATCGTCCAACATCTGCATCAATTTAGCTCAAGTTACAACTTTCACAGATTGCACTAACATTGAGTAATGATTGTGTTTATTTTTGTTAATAAATAGGTGAGCTTTGTTTTAGCTTTGGTAAATGCATGTTTATTAATCTTTCTCCATTCAATACTCGATTGTATGAGCCTGAGGCTGTAATAATAAAACCAAGCCTGTTCACATCAGACACAAAAATTCGTCTGCAATATATCTCAAGTTGCAGTCCAGCATTAAGAAGACTGCGGTCCCTTGTTCAGGAAACGCCTTTTCGAAATGCATATTTGATTATTATCATGACGCCACAAATTGCCTTATAAAGGCTAGTGATTTCAAGCAGTAATTACCATACAATTGGCAACCCTGATCCAAAACAAGTTCATGAAAGACGTCACACAACACCAACAAAGACATGATTAGAGACTACAAATATATCTCAAGCAAAGGAAAATTGAAATTTATCATATCTTTCCCTCTCCCCACTTTCCCCCCAGATAACACGTAACATTTTTCCAAACATATTTTTAGACAAAAAATTTAAAAATCAAGGTCAACACCTAATTACAAATAAGAGCATTTATGTACAACCCTGTATATATTGGCATCACGTCTTGAAATCATCGTGCTGCATGCCGTTCGTGTGCATTTCCCGGGCATTTTGACCGCCTTCGCGAGGATGCCGCTCTACAGCTGCGACGCTGCCGGGCAACGTAAACAGCACCGCCGCGCACTCACCTCATACTCGGCTTCGCCCTCTTCCTTCTCCTCCTCCTCGTTGGCCTCGGGCTCGGACTCCTTCTTGCCATTCTTGGCGCTCTTCGCGCCCTTCTTAGCCTTCTTCGGGGTGCCGGACTTACGCTTATCGCCATTTCGCTTTCGCTCCGAGTGCTCGGAGTCCGAGCTCTTGGCCGTCTCATCGTCGCTGGCCTCCTTCGCATCCACGCCGTTCTCGTCCTCGGCCTTGCGCTGCTCGCTCTTCTCTTTCCTGTTCTTCCGCCGCATGTTGATCTTCCTCATGGGCCCCACACGAATTTAACAGCTACCAAAAACTATGCTACGCGACTTGTTTGTATAGTGTCGGGCAATGACGCTTACGAGCGGCGCCAAGTCTGATACACTGCCGAATAGGTGGCGCGACGTTGCAAGCCAACGGATGCTTTCATTTCCCACCAATTTTCAGCGCGCACATGGATCGTCCCGTTTGACTGCCGATTTAGGCTTGATACGTTTTTAATTAGGAAGAATATCATAACGCATTAGTAGCCATGAGAATTAATGGAAGGCCAAAATTTTGAGTAACGGAACACTAGTATCAAAAACTATGTTCATAATACAGGATGTTTCACAAAAAATATTTGAGCAATAAAAAATTGTTATTTTTTAATAAATTTTGTAGAAATTTTACCTAGTTTTATACATATATTTTTATCTTCTTGGAAGACAAAACAATACCTAATCATTCTTTTACCAGATAGTATGAGTTACAGAACATCTAAATGCACTTTTTTTATCATTTTCTCCTTGATTTAGACCAAATCTCCAGTTTAGATACTGTCAAAACGTCTCAACTCTATTAAATTATCTATACAATATTTTGGCGTATGTTTTCTCGCATGTTAACAATTTAAATTCATCTATAAGACTTAATTCCATTACGATGGCATCTAGTTTTTGTTTATTTTTTCATTTTTTTTAACCCCATTTTACTGTTGAAGTTGGTGTTGGTTCTTCCGCTTCGCCTTTTGTTAGTTGCAGATCTTGTTTCTTTTCTTAATAATACTTTGTGTCGTTAATGGAGAAAGTTTGAAATTTCTTGGAACGTGATGTATAAAATATTTTTTTTGAGAGTGTCAATACTAGCCCTCTTTTTTATACCTACCTCACGTTCTCTAGCTGTCATATCCTTCAAAATAATTCTCCCGTTTCAAAGAACTACAATAAAATTTAGAATTCCTGACCTCGGGATGCCAGCTAAAAGTAAAGCAGGTTTTTTTCGGTTTATTTAGATGTTCTACTATCACATATTGCTCAAAATTATTCACAAATGGAAGTAAAATGTTTTTGTTTTTTGGTTTTATAAATATAATGACCAATACATTCGAATAACTGTGTGCGTGTGTGCGCGCGCACGTGTGTACCATATAAAATAATTGCTGGATTTGAATTAAATTTTATCCAACATTCGTAAGGGTATATAGGATACTAGAGAAGGAAGAAGAAGAATTAAATTTTATAGGCGCATTTATTGAGTCAATATCTCAACTGAGTTTGTAGATGGACAAGATAAATAAAGAAATAGGGAGAAACGACCTTCAGAGTTTTGAATTTAGTGGAACTTCCATAATTCTGTCAGATTTAGCCAATTGTTAAATGTGTTTCTTGGGTGCCTTAATTACTTAGGTACAGTCCAAAACTGGAGAGAATCGAATAACAGGTCGGGAGATATGACTATAAATATTTTTGGTTCTTACACTTAGCTCACATTAAATTTTGATTAGATTTATATCAAATCACTTCATTACAAGATCTATCTGGCTTTTGACGGCTTTACTACAAGAGATTTTTTATTTAACGTTCTTTAATATCTTTCATTATAATTTTTATGCCTTAATTTTAGACATCCATATATCTTCTTTTCGTTTCTACCCCATCACGTTAATATTGAAATATTCATTTCAGACATTTACACTTCTCCCAGCGTTGTTTCAATGTTCAAAACATTCTTCATACTCCAATGTTTCAACGTTTTCTAAAGTCTTTTCAATCTGAATGGTTTTGCAGACGATGCTCTTCTTGAAGAGTCATTTCACATGTGACAATTACACGCTACACGTGCTCACTTACCAGCATCTAATTCTCAAACGACTCTGCCAGTGATCTTGCTGCAACTTGTATATACCGCGACAAAGTATCGTAGAGCGATTTTGGACCTGAAGCTGCAAGGAATCTCGTGCAAGGACATCTCAAAGCTGCTCCGTGTTCGTCGGACAACTGTAAAAGGAGTGGAAGACCGGTTACTGTTTCAACTCCGCTGGAGGTGAAGAGCAGATACGTCGAAATCCTCACCGCTCGATACGGAAGATGTGCCAGCATCTGAAGATCTCTTCAACAAAAGCGTGAGGCGCCTGCACGCGATCCGGAGAGCACCTTCGCACCGTCTTCTCCGATGAGAAGCTGCTTACCTTGAAGTCAAGGACACTGATGAGACTGATCAGAAAGGGACAATCGTCTACAAAGCAGCTAATCCCATAGCAGTGATGGTTTGGGGGGCGGTGTGCTCTACCGGCAAGCCCTCTCTTCTTTGTCGACCCCGGCGTTAAATTCAACTATTTGAAGACCGTCTTGAAGGAGCAGTTGATACCCTGGAGCAAGGCTCAACAAGACGGAGCCCCTGCCCACAAAGCGAAGATCGTCCAGGAGTGGTGTCAGTGCAGAATGGCCTGTCTTCTCCCTCGACCTCAACCCCCTCGACTATGCCGTTTGGGGATATTTGGAGGAGAAGGCCTGCGCTCGTCTCCATCCCAATCTGGAGTCCCTCAAGACATCCTTTCGCGAGGAGTGGGACAAGATCGACGTCAACTACCTTCGTGCCGTGATGGACGCATACCCCGTTGTCTCCGTGATGTCATCAAGAATCGACGAGACAGAATCGAAAAGTGAAGGCATTGATTGTTGATTGTAAACAATAAATTATACGTTTCGTGCAGTTGTGTTTCTTTTTGAGAAAGATATTCAGAATTTTCCGTGTCTCAATACTTTTGGCGCACCCTATACAAATGCATTCGCAAAAAAATCAAAATGTTATTAATTAGTAGGATATAAAAATCAAAAAAGTTGTTTTATAGTAATACATAAATTATTTTCTTGCATTTGTGAAACATCCCGTATAAATATATGTATGTGTGTATCCATTCTTATACAGCTGCTATGTATAAAATAAATACAAAGGTAACCAATAAAGTTCTTGCCGTTTTTGCTTTGCCATTGAATGAAGGGAGAATAGGTATGCAATAAGTGTATCACGTGGTTTAAAAACCGGTCGGTCGAGAGTAGGAATATTAGTCGTTATAAAAGCAGGTCCACCGTGCACTTTTAACATTCGTAATTCGCACAGTAGCGAAGACAAATGGAAGTGTTCAAGGATCTTGTTCGGTGTTGTTTGCTTTACGACTTTAAAATGGGGATAGTGCTGTGAATGAAAGTATTGCAAGGCATTGGTTTCAAAAATTCAGGTCGGAAGATTTGTCCCTCTGTGATGAACCTCGCAGTGGACGACCACAGGCCTTGGATGACGAAGCCCTGCAGTTGGCCATTGAGGAGGACAGTAGTCTAACGTATGGTGAACTTGCAAGACAGTTTAACGTTTCTGATGAAACAATTAGACTCCATCTGCACCGCTTAAGTAAGACGTACAGGCTGAGCAAGTGGGTTCCGCACGCGCTGTTGGAAGTCCACCATAGACAACGAGTGGCAGCTTGTATGTCGTTGTTTTCTCGCCACCGTACCGCATCCATATTCAATCGTGTGCTTATCAGTGACGAAAAGTGGATCCTGTATGACACTCCCAAACGTTCCAAACATTGGTTGTCACTCCAGGATACTGTCCCTCACAACGCAAGACCATCTATGCACCCACCCAAGATTATGCTTTGTCTGGTGGACAGGTCGTCAAGTGGTTCATTATGAGCTGCTGGTAACGGGCCAAACGGTCACTGCGGACCTGTACTTGCAGCAATTGGAACGTGTGCAACAGGCATTGCAACAGAAGGAGTCAGCACTAGTGAATCACAAAGGTGTACTCTTCTTCATAACAACGCCATACCATACAGCGACTTGGTTGGGAGACTTTGTGCCATCTTCCTTACTCACCTGACCTTGCACCATCCGATTACCACCTCTTCCACTCCCTGGACAATCATCTACGTAGAAAATCCTTCACCAACGAAGCAGACTTGCGCCAAGCACTCACGGACTTCTTTGCGTCCAAACGCCCCGAGTTTTACCGCAAGGGGATTGCACAGCTGGAGTCACGTTGGCAAAAGGTGCTGGATGCCGATGGCGATTATTTCGAGGACTAACAATAAGCTACACTTTCTGTAAATCATCTTCTTTTTGGCCATTAAAAACGGCAAGAACTTTATTAGTTACCTTTAATATTAAATAATAATAAAATCAATTATTTTTGCATCACATTTACTTATTGATTAATTATATAGTTATAAAAATAAACAAATACATACGCAAACAAATGATACACATAGTATTAGGAAAGATTTGCATTTCACTTTTAATTTTCATAATCGTTCAATATACTATCCACTGCATTATGCGTTCCTTCATCCTTCAGAATCAGTCTTCAAATCAACTTTTACATTTGGTTGGGGATTTAAGTACATTCCTCCTTCTACGCCATTAGAACGTCTTCACACTTGGAAAACTTCGTTTTGGACTTTAGTGAACACATCATAAAGTTTGACCAGGTTTTCTCACCTGTTACGATGGTGCTAATATAGCGAGATGTCCCATTTTTACTCTTATCGTCAGCCACTGAAATATACACCTCTTTTTTCCATCACGTAAGGGAATTTCCATTATTTATAGAACTGCACAATTAATAAGCAGAATTCCCATCCCACTAGGGTGGAGCATACAAACAATTCTGTTAACAACGTAAAACGCAAACGTTTTTCATGAAACTCTGACGACTTAATTAAAAAGAACCCATACTACCTTCTCTGGACACAAAAGACAATTGATAAAGATATTTCATCCAGAAGACAAAACAACGACAACGATCAAAGACATCACAAGTTACCACCAATATTTACACAATGCAAGATAATAATAACAAACAAATCACAAAAGATAGAGAAGATATCTAGAAATTAAACTGACATCCTACGATGAGTAACCTAGTCCAATTTCACGCATTCCAAAATTTCAACGACAAACCACTGTCGGTACTCATAACAAACGTACCCATTTAATTAACAGAAAACGAAGTTAAAGAAGAACTTTTATCCAAAAACTTGCCGATAAAAAGTGTAACTCCTTTAATCAATAAAGAAAAACGGCCAATCCCAATTTGTGCAGTTATTCTAACAGCGCATGATACAACTAAAGAGATCTTTAACGAAAAATCTATATATCATCCAATTGTCGCTGATGACTTAAGGATAAGCCGACAATATCCTTCAATGTGACAAGAGATATGGGCACACAAAAATTATTGTGCAGCTAAATCACACTGAAATGCAACCTAATTAGTGCAATAAAACCCCCAGTGATCTCTCAAAATGCGCAAACTGTTGTGGAAACCACCCAGCTAGCTACAGAGGATACCCCCACCATAGAGAACTTCAGACAGCGGCTGACAACAAAAAATCCAAGAAACACCCAATCGGCAAGGGTTTACGATTCCAGATCTATTATACACATAAGTCGCATAACCTAAAACAAACCCAAATAACCAAAATGATGAATCAACCCCATAACCCTTTTCTTTTAACGAATGAATCATGTAGCCACTCAGTGAATTAGAAATTCCCTTAATATCTCTTATTAAATCCTTTATATCTACACATATGCTCCCGAAAACAAATTTTTATCTTTGCAAGATACAACCTAGGTTTCGTGTGTCACGGAGACTCACTTATCAGAAGACGAAATATTTATAGTAAACAGCTGTCAAATCTATCGCCAAGACAGACCTGGGTCTTCTATCAAATGACATATAAAACACACCACACCAATAAATGTTCCCGTCAGCAACCTAAAAGCGATATCCGTTATTATTAACATAACTAACATATGCAGCAAGAGAATCTCAACAGTCTGTAAATAACCCAAAAATAGACTAATAGAAAATGACGTTCTTAATATCTTTTACACAGGGAATCAAGAATAGCTATAGAAGTCTTAAATAGCAATAGTACCTTGTGCGGATGCCACGTAAGTAACCTCAATGGTAAAAAATTCAATGATTAGAAATCCAATACCAATTATTATTCTCAACCCGACATATTGGAGATTGTAATCACCAAAAATTTCCATTTGCTTATTGACTAAGAAGTAATACCCGAACTGAACTTTGATCACCTATCTGTGTTAATAAGATTGTCATCCATCCCATCCTTTAGATCGGCAGTTACTAGGTTGATAAAAGAATACGTCAATTGGGAACAATTTTAATAGAGACTAGACACACAATTACATAGCCCAAGTCAGATCACAAGCATCCAAGATATTGATCAATATACACAGACTTTCTCAAGGGCAAAAGAAGACTCTAGACAAGCTAAACAGCTACAGAAGAAAAAACTCTAGAAAATGTAACAACCCAAATATCCCTCTCTATAGATAATTTACTTAAATACAAAAGCCGAATTAGAAGACAACGGCGAAGGACCAGAGATCATAGCCTAAAAAAATCAACTAAACAACCTAAATCACCAAATACGAGGTGAAATTGACAAGTACCGAATTTATATTTACAAAAAAACCTAGGAAACATTGAACTTACCGACTCCAATCTTTGGAAGACCGCTTCGAAATTAACTCGTAAAACAATTTTATTATACATTCCTAAATGGAATGAATGGACCGAAGAAGAAGACTTCTCTAACAAATGGAAACGTGCCTAAACCCGAAAAAAATAAAACTAATTGCAGTTCTTACAGACCTATAAGCTTTCTCCCAACCCTAACCAACCTATTTGAAAAGTTGTCTTAACCAAACACTTAAACGAACATCACATTTTGCCGTTTACTCACTTTGAATTCTGAACAGGCCACTTTGCAGTAGAAAAATTACAAAGGACTGCAGAAATCATAGAGAGGGATACGAAGCTAAATATCACACAACACTTACCACTTAATTAGCATCATCTTTTCGTTTTTGAAGAGCAGATCCTTCGCAGTTTGAATTAACACCACTGTCTCACCTCCAAATCAAGTGCGCGGGAGTATCCCAAGGCAATGTACTTGGCTTTACATTATTCGACACTTTCATACACCATATGCCCAACCCACAACATAGCAACTTCGTATTATTTGCTGACAATACTGCTATATTAACCCAGGACGAAAATCTATCCACGGCTATTAATCGTTTCCAACCAGCCATTAATACATTTAGTAAATGGTACAAGAAACTCCTTAAGCTTAACAACTATACAACTAAAATTTTTACTTTGAAACGCATAAAAGGACATCACCGCATCCATATCAATGGAAAAGTCTAAATTAAATATCTTGATGGTTATCTTGACGCCAGATTAACCTGGAGCAAACATGTTAACAATAAGCTCAATATTGCGTACAGAAAATTACAAATATTTTGTTTTCTTATCTTTATGTACTCCACTTAGAATGTACATTTCTACTCTACAAAACACTTATAAAACCGATTATTACCTACACTTGTCCAATATGGAGCACAATCTTAAAAACAGGCATTAAAAAATTTCATATTTTTCAGTACAAGATTCTCGGCATATCCTTGGTGTATCAGCAATAAACAAATACACAATGAACCAAATATTCACAGTATACAACAGTTCAGGTCGAGCTATTCACGAAAAAGCTTTTTGATGAGTTAAGTAACCCGAATAATAACGCCATACTTTAAAGACTAGACCAAAAAAACATTAGCTTCTTGGCCATCTTTTATTAAGTGCCTCTTTACAATAATCCAGTAACGTCCAATAGAACGAAGCTCAGGGCAGTTTGGCGGATTGTCCTCTTTTTTCACAAAATTAATATTTTTAAGATCCAAAAGCTTAAGCGGTGGATCAGAGTAGTGAATAGATGATAAGTCTGGCCAAAATAATAGGGAAATGTGCTTACGATGTAGAGGCTCCAACCATTTTGTATGCATTATTTCCTGTACACTTTATCTCCAATTGTACCAAGCTTCTAAGGCCACAAGAACATATGGCCTGCCATACAAGAGTTTTTACCAAATCAGATACATATTGTCCTACAACGTTATTGTAAAAGTGAGGCCTCGGTAACGTACTGCTATCCATTCTCACGTATGTTTCGTCATCTATAACAGCACAACGAGTTTGGTTTTGAATTAAAATGTCGTACAATCTTCCACAACGTTTCTTTGATTGAAATTGTTGCTCCTCGTTCTACTTCGGCATTTTCTGCTTTTTGTAAGTACTGTTTTTTTTATATTTTGAACAGTACCTATGCTAACTTCACCCTTTTTGACTATTTCACGCACAGACATACATTTTTTCAAATTTAGCAGCTTCAAAAATAATCTTAGCTCTTGCATTTGCCAGGCTACTTCGATGTCGCGATTTAGGCAAATCGTCAAGCTTATTATGATTTGAAAAGCCGCCGACTTTAAACATTTTATACTTTTTGTGAGTTTTCGCAGGGATAACTTTTCTGTATAGAATCTGCAAAGATTAGCTTTTTGATTTCAATATTAATTCGCTTCATTGCTACTTATTTGACATCTGTTATTAAACATTATAAGCCAATACTTAACCGATGTAATCAATGCTTATCTACTCTATCTTCTTCTTTCATTATCAATTCGTAAATTGGCTTGCAGCCATTTGCTTCATATTCCTATAGTTATAGGTGCCAGCGTATTTCATCACTTGTTTTATAAGTTAAAGGCGTGGTTTTCCTCTCCCCGGTCTCTCTTGTCTTTGTCCTATTACATTTATGATAAATTTGTTGTGCCTGTATACATATTCTATCCACTTGTGCTTTCTTTCTTGGATTAGATTCCACAGTTATCGATCTTCTTCAATTTGCTCCAGCACTTCAGCATTTGTTATTCGGCCTCTCCATGGTATTTTTAACGTTCTTCTCCGACACCACATCTCAAATGCTTTTATAGCTTTTTTTAGCAGATTGAATTGTCAAAGTCTTGCATCCATATAAGGCTATACTTCAAATTAAACTTTTTATTAAGCGTTTTTTAATGTTTAGGCATATGTTAATAGAGCATAATAGGTTCCTCTTTTTGTTGAATGCGAATTTAGCTACTGTTAGTCTTTGTTTAATGTCGGTCGAGCTTTTGCCGTCTTCTGTTATCATGCTACCCAAGTATGTAGCTGTCTTCACTTGCTTAATAGGCTCGTCTTTCAGTTTGACTTTAATTTCTTCAGGTTCTTTCGAGAAAACTAATATTTCAGTTTTCTTCTAATTTATACTCATCTTAAATTTTTCTTTTAATATTATTATCCATGCATTGCAATGATCTTAAATTAGTTTCATCGGGGAAAATTATTGTGATGTCGTCTGCGAACCTCAGCATTTGTATTCTTTGTCTATTTACCTTAATACCTGTACAGATCTCTTTGCAATCCTCCATTTTCTTTCTCCTCTTTTTCTTTATATATATTAAACAGGTCTGGTGATAAATTGCATCCTTGTCTTACACCTATTTTAATCTCGCTATTTGAACCTTGCTGTTTTTAATTTTTAGCTCTGTTTCTTGCTCTTTATAAAGATTGTAGATTATACGATTATCTCTATAGTCGATTCGTATTTCTTTTAGTATTTTCATCATTATTTTGTAATTTATATTGTCAAAGTGCCAGCGTGGTCCCGTGGTTGAGGGACGGGCTGCGATGCTGACGGACCCGGGTTCAATTCCCGGTGCTCTCTGATGCTTGGCGGGTGGCCTACTCAGTCACTAAAAATAATTGAGTACCTGCGTTCATTCGAACAAGGGGTAATAATGGCGGTCGTCTTAGGCGCGGTGCTTGCCACATCGCCCCGCATCAGAGATGGTGCGCGACGATCGGGCAGAGAGAGCGAACGTATGAGATCCTTAACCTCTCAGCAGGCTGTGCTCCCACGCGGGGCGTAGAGCCTTACCATTATTATTATATTGTCAAAGGCTTTTTCTATATCTACAAAAGCAATATATAATTATTTATTACTTTTTATAACTTCTTCCATTAGTATTCGCAGGCATAAAATAGCTTCTCTGGCCCCTCTTTGGCTTCTAAAACAAAATTGATCTTCCTATAAGTTTGAATAAATTTTACTTACTATATGTTTTTGGATGATGCTTGTAAGTATTTTGGATGCATGTGATGAGATGCTTAGAGTCCTATAGTCCTTCTTGATTTATTCTTTTTTGACAAAGTTACCATTACGCTTTTACCTATTTCGTAAATTTTCTTGATTAACAAAATGTCCTTGGTCCTGTTATCAAGTGCTAGGAGTAGTTATGCAGGGATACTATCTGTGACATATGCTTTCCTACTTTTAAGGTCTTTTAATGCTTTTTCAAATTTCTCCCTCATTATGTCTGAGCCTAAGTTATCACCTTCTATTTGCTTATTTCCTATTTCATATGTCCTTTTCGCTGTACAATTTTTCAATATATTCTTTCCACCTGATTTTCCTCTATCGAAATTTTCCCGTATTTTATCTGTATTATACTTTCCTTCATCTTAGGATATCCAAAGTGTCCATTGATTAAGTTATATGCCTTTTCTAGATTACCTTTATTTAAGTGTTTATCTACTCCGTTGCAGATATCATTTAACCATTCTTGATTTGGATATTTGGTTCCTTTGTTAACGGCGTTTTTTAATTGTTTATATTTTTCTTGGTTTTTCCTTTTTTGCATTTTTATATTTTTTCTCTCTTCTATTAATTTTATAACTTCAAGGTTTATCCACAATTTCTAAAGTTCGTTCTTTATTAATCCTATAGTATCTGGTAAATGGATATTTTAGTTCTTCTTATCTAGCATTTTTAGTTATATCAGATGTTAAGTTTTTATTTAGGTTTAATTTAACTGCTGTTTGGTACTATTCCAGATGTTCTTGTGTTTTCAGTGTTATTGTGTCCCATTTTTAATTTTATTTGAGTGTTTATAAAATATTCTGCATTTTACTTTGTACTTCATGCACAGCAAATTGTGATCACTATTTATAGCTGCTCCTGAGCATGCCTTACTTTATGTTACTTGAGGTTGTGTTCTCCTCACAATAATAAAGTCAATTTGCTATCTTTCTGTGTCTCCGGATTGAACCCACGCGTGCCTTCTTAATGGTGGTTTAGACAGTGTATTTGTTATGACCAATTCTTTTTCTATCCAGAAGTTTATTAGTCTCCTCCCTCTTTTGTTGATTTTAGAAAGTCCATATTTTCCAGTTACGTTGTTTTCTCTTTCATCTCCCACTACTGCATTCCTAGTACAATTCTATTATTCTATAGTTTCCGCTCTAAACGTCACCTTCATCTTGCCATTTAATTTCGCTCATTCCGAGTATGTTAATATTTCGTTTTTTCATATGTTTCTAGGGATCTTACATTCTATGTTGCAACTTTTAGTAGTTGCTTTTCATTATTATTGGATATTTGACCTGTTTCGTGGAAATAATCCTCTTCTACGAATCCTAATACATTCCCCACGCGGAGATTCGAATGTGGGGATATTTTACCTCCGGAGAATTTTGTTTCAGAAGGAGCCATCATTAATTAGGTGCGATTGAGAAAATAATATAGTGGTTTCCCCTTTCCTTCATATTCCATATTAATAGTTGCTATAAACGCCTATTTGTATCTGGTATGTAGCCTGTTTCCACCTACATCTAGGGCTACCACAGCTGCTGCCCCACGGTAGAAGTGGTTCTTCTGTCCTTAAAGTTGAAGTTATGCTCACATCAGCCCCTCTAGCATTTACCTTGTCTGATCTGTAACCCTAGGCAAGGCCCCTTATAGGGTGGTGTCAACCGAACCAGTTAAGCCCTATTATTTAACGATTTGTTACTCCTCCCCCTCCTTCTTTCTCATCTTGATTTGGGTCAGATAATGGTGGAGTTATCTACTCTATAAAACTGCAAAAATGTAACTGTGTGCAACTAACATTGCAACTCCTACTGACGATTACAAAGGTCAACACCTCGTTCGAACTGGTTTGTTGCCAAACCTCGTATAAATGTTTTAGATTTTCTATTTAGGTCATGGTTAACCTATTATAGATCAAAACATAAATTATCATGAAGTAATTAGACAGTTTTATGCTCTACGTGGCCAATTCTTTGATTTACGTGAAACCGAATATAGCCGAACGAATGCCATCATGCTTAGATGTGGCTGATAAAACGATTATTGGCTCATTTTTTCTTAAGTTGTCGACGAAACTCTGAACCAAATATTTAGCTTGGGCTGTCCGTCCTTGGACGGGCCTTTTTACTAGTTACTTAAAAAATAGTTGCAATTTAAAGTTCAGCATAAAATTAAATGTGTCCGTTTAATAAAATAAACAGTCCTTAAATAGGCTAAAGTTTATTTAATTGTGAGTTGTGTAAAGAACTGGTATGGGTCCGTGATAAGTGTAATAGACAAATCACCTTATAGAAGGAAGGAAGAATTTAAGAACCCAAAATTATTTTTGTTGAACACCGATGAGACTACCACGCTTTTTATAGCTTTGTAAGTCATCACATAGTAAGTCCCTTCATCTAAAATAACAAATGTTACTTGCTGCTACCATCAGGGTTGAAAATTTGAATATATTGAAGTAATGAGTTTTCTAGTTGTCGATTGTTTTTTTTTGAGGAACTAAAAAATTGTCTTTAAATCACATTTAAAATATACAAAAAATTAAATGCACATTTATTCTGGCACGTCGCTCTGTACTCGGATCCGTTCGTTTCAATTCAGCTCCATTCGATTCGGTTCTCTCTCAGCGCTGGAGCAAACTTCATAGAACTTTTATATAATATTACAGCCTTGAATAAAACGCAAGATAATATTGTAAACAGTGAGGAAGCAATACAACCAATATAATTCCAGATTCACAATAGGGAACAAGCCTTCAATAGAATTAAAAAAAAATACTATAGTTATAAATGAGGTTTCTCAGAAATGTTAAAGGTTGCACAAGGAATGATAGGATAAGAAATGAAGAAATAAGGGAAGAACTAGAAATTTTCAACGTTAACGACAAAATAGAAGAATACAGAAACAATTGGAGACAACACGTTAATAGGATGACAGAAGAAAGAATACCGAAACAAATCCTAAACTACCACCCAAGAGGACGCAGAGATGTAGGAAGACCGAAGAAAAGATGGTCCTAATCAAATGAAGTTCGGAACAGGCAGAATGGCTTAAGCCTTGACGACAGAAGAAGAAGAAGACTATAGTTATTCTAAAGTGACTCTTAAATGTTCATCTATTGCTCCAAAATCTCTTAGTATTACAAATTATTGCGACTGGACTATTTAGAACGTCACGACTAAATTGCCTTATAGAGAAAAATTTTGGTTTTACTTGTACTGGAGTTCTTCCATTAATAAAACCTTTCCAATCCGTTGACATTTGAAATAATGTTTAAAATTAATAGTGTTTAGAGACTATATGTGCTTATCATGGCTGTTTCAAGAGAATTGGTGTAACAGCAAAGAAATAATCTCTGCACTTACGTTGCAAGTTATTCTCACGTCCTCATGAAATATTTTTATAGATGTTCTGTTTTTTAGTATTTATACCCCCCTCCCCCTCCGACCTCAATTTTATTCTATGCGACTTCATTTTCTCATATAAAGAACTGTTTGAAAAACGACAATTTTCAACCAACTATAAGTTTCAATCTATGTAGCAATAATTGTCCCAGATTAAAAAAAATATATTATAAAGTTGGCTTCACAACGGATTTGAAAATGAGATGAAACTATTTTTAAAGACTTGCAATAATTAAAATAGCGCAAAACTTTCCAACTGTTCCACGCAATATTTTCAAACCTTTTTTTTATATTTTCTAAAGCCGCGAGAAAAGCCGTGTAGAGAAATTAAAGCACCAAAGTGTCATAAAATTCCCCATAGAAAAAAATTTATGAACCAGTGATTACAATGTGTAGAAACGATTTCTGCCATACTAATAATGAAATATTAACTAAAACAATTATCTGGGAATGGAAGATCTGAACCCTGAATATATTGCACCACTAAATGCATATAGTAGTCTTAGCATGACGAGTTTCCAGATTAAACAAAAATTGAGGAGTTTCTGAAAGTCATTTGCAAAGTTTGAAGGTTAATTCTAACTTGTTAACATGAATAACTATTAGAGATTATACTTGAGTGAATTATGGAAGTCGTGAGACAAAGTCTAACTCTAAGCTCCAAGCACTCAGCTGAAAAACTTACAGTGACCAGTTATTGATAAAAAGCACTCTGAACATATTTCTTCCTCATAAAAGTACAACCTTATACAATACTTATACCATACACCGTAAGGTCCAGGTATGGCACTAAAAAATCCCAAAAGGAAACGATATTTTTACATATAAATTGTTAGTAGTTCGATTAAGTTAACGGAAATCAGCGTTCATTGGGGTAAATGTAAACGCACATTACAGACCAAAAACACATTCGATATCTTTTAGAATATGAAGCGAATCAGGCGACAAGAATCGATCCGAAGTCGGGCGCAATCGATATGGGGCATCATTGAGTCTCATTACATGTTTACCTTGTTTTGTTTGTAAAACTGAGTTTCAAGACTTGAAATTGAATTTATACTGGCCTATAATACTTTGCTTTCTTGAGGTAAGCAAAAAATTGTAAGGTTGTAATGTTTGAGATTTATCATCTTATCTTTCAACATGAATTATACGCACAAAACGTAAATGGAACATTTTAGGTTGTTTACATTTGCTCCGTATTTTTTCCCATATGGGGAAACGTAAGCACCATTTTTAAGTTAATGTAGGCATAAAAAATTAAAATCTTGTTGCATATGTTTAATTTTATCACTTATTTTTGTTGTTACTGCAATTACCGTGCCCCTAAATCACGTCCAAAAGAAGGAAGAGTGATCCTACTTATCTGAGGATGTCGCAAATGCTTTTGCAGATGTGTTGAACAGAAATAAAGAAACCGTCAAGCAGAAGAACATTATGGGGTTCCAAAATCTGTCATTTATAATAGAATCGCCGGAAGATAAACTCCAATAAATGTAACTGGACCAGACTGTTCCTAAGTTTTACCACATGAAACCGAAAATCAAAATGGGAATTGTTTGCTAGCAAGATCAAAAATGGGGCTTTCTTGTGATAAATTAGAACTTCGTCAGCTAGATGGGAAATACGTTAAATCTAAAAGCTTAAAAGTAACTTTTGAAGACGAGGTACCGGGAAGACTGGTGTTATGCATTTATGAAAATAAATTGTCTTTCCTTGAAAAAGCCAGGGCACCTTCAAAAACTAAGAAAATGTGCAAGAAACCCGAAAATTATTTACCATTTTTATGAAAACCTTGAAAAGGTTGTTGAACATGGTCCGGCTGTCGATAAAAGCAGTTTCATATTTAATGCGGATGAATCAGGGTTTAACAGTGATCCAAATCGTATTAGGGCGATCCGTAGTAAGGAAAAAGCCTTATGTTGTGTATCTGAAGGCTTGGGTATGGAAAGCACTACTGTACTGGCATGCGTTTTAACAGATAATTAAAGATCTACCACCGGGTGCTCAAGCTCGATGGACCTCAGCGAACGTGTATCTCACTTACTTACTTACTTAGTCCTAGGCCTTTCTACCTTTAGGTGTAAGGCTGGATGGATTGAGTCTTGCACTTCTGTCTCCATTGCTTTCTATCTTGCGTTAGATTTTGTATTCCCTCCCATGACATGCCTTTTCTCACTACTTCCTTTCTTATATTGTCAATCCATTTTGTTCTCGGTCTTCCTTTTTTATTTTTCCCTGGCACTCGCGTTTCATACACTTTTTTGTTAGTCTATCGTCCGACATTCTAAAGCCCAAACCATCTGAGCTGCCCTTATGTAATTTTTCAGATTTTGTCTAAATATTTCATTTCTTATCTTGTCCTAATTGGTTTTCATTTTGACATTTTCTCAAGAAACCTCATTTCGAGACATTGCGGTTCAATACGTATCTTTTATCTTTCTGTAGAAGTCCACGGATAAACTCATAATGTGATTGATGGCCTTATCACTTTTTTACAACTTCACGTTTTAATGATTGTTTGGCACTTCGCTTTTTCCAGAAATATTGTCTTCATCAGATATGAATATTTTATCTACTTAAATCCTTAATACCGTCTAATTGTTTATTCATGTAATTCCATTTTCTTCTATTACGCGCCCTTAAGTATTTAAAATTTTCTACCTGTTCTATTTCTTCCGTCCAATTTTGATCTGTGATTTGTAATTTCATTATGTTATGATATTATCATTGTTTTCGTCTTTCCTATATTGTATTTTCTTTAATTCTTCCTCTATCTAGTTTTGGAAGATTATATTGCAGGTTCTCCTTCGCATCTAGCTATCACGGGCCATATCATCTGCGAACATAAGTTCTGTCAGCTGTATTTGTCAGCTTTTCCAGTAACCCAGTGTTAGTTTCTTCATCTTCTTTTCATTGCCTACGTTGTGAAGATTTGCATTGGGCTTGTCACATGCCCTGCTTACTCCTATGTCTCTTTTTAAACTCTTTCAGATTCTTCGTTGTTTGTTCTTCTATGTATATATTATCTTTGTACATATTTTTTACGATTCCTATGGTGCTTTTATTCACTCTCCTTTTCTATAGTAATTCCCATACATTTCTCTTCGTATCTTGTCAAAAGCTTTTTCCAGGTCTTTAAAGCATATGTGTATTTCCTTGTTCTTGTTTATTAGTTTTTCGGTTACTTGTCTAATTATAAATATTAGATCCTGTGTGCTTCTGTTTTTCCTGAAGGCATATTGCGTGTCCTCCAATGTTTTCTCTAGTGTATTCCTTACTCTTTTTTCTATTATTCTTGAGAATATTTTTCCTGGGATGCTGGAGAGTGTTATTCCTCTGTAGTTGTTACAATTTCTTTTGTCGCCTTTCTTATATATTGGCAATATAATGTCCGTTTTCCAATCCTTTGGTATTTTTGTAACATTTAATAAGATCATTCATTATTTCCCTTATTTTATTCGTGCCCGCTCTTCCCATAAACTTTCATTTCCGATGTGATTGCATCTTTTTCAGCTGTTTTGCCTAATTTTAACTTTGCTATTGCTTCCTCTATTTCTTCTCCTCTTATTTCCATCTCTTGTTCCTCGTTACCTTCTTCATCATCATCATCTTGATTTTGTCTATCCGTGCATGTTAACTCTTCAAAATATTCTCTCCAACGGTCCATTATTGCGTCTTCGTTTGTTATTATATTTCCGACCTTATCTTTTATGTTGAGCATGTTATATTCCTTTTTTTAATGTACCGTAAAATAATTTTTGGTTCTCTCTATAGTTTTCCGTCATTATGAATCCAAATTCCTCCCATGATTTCTCTTTGGCCGCTTGGATTGATATTTTAACTTCTTTCCTTTTTTCTTTGTATATCTCGTAGTCTTCAGCTTTTTTGGTGGTTAAATATTTTGTCCATGCCTCTTTTTTCTTCTTTACTATTTTCCGTATGTCTTCTGTCCACCATTTAGTTTTTCTCACGTTGTTGTTTGTTATTTTATTTTTTCCGCAGCTTTCTTCCGCTGCTGTCAATATACTATTCTTAAAGTTTTCCCATTTTTCTTCTAGTGCTCCAGTAATTTTTCGTATTTCTTTTGATATTTTTCCTCTCTTAGTTTAAAACATTTTATTTTTCTCCTTCTTTTGTCTATATTTCCTTCCTTTATTCTTTTTATTTTCATTATCACTAGATAGTGATCACTTCCTATCTCTGATTCTCTTTTAACTTTTACGTCCTTGACTTTTTTCCAGTTTATTTTTGTTCACTAGAACGTAATCAATGATTTATTTTTCCCTTCTACTCCCCAAAACTCTTGTCTACTTGTGTATGTCCTTGAGTTTAAATTTTGTATTTGTTATGATTAGGTTGTTTTCAATACACATTTCTATTATTCTTTCACCGTTGTTGTTCAATGTCTCCTCTCCTTATTTGCCCATCTCTTCTTTTCCTCTGTTCTTGTTTCCGACTCGACCGTTTAGATCACCCAATATTATTAAATTTTCTTCCCCATTATCTATTTGGGTTTGTATCTCCCCAAAGAACTTGACTTTTTCTTCTTTTCTTGCATCATCATTTATCCCATATGCTGTGATTATTGTCCATATTTCTTCGTCTATCAGTTTCATTTTTACCGTTAATATTCTTTCATTGACATACTCTTCATGTATCATGTCCTTTAGTTTATTTGGGGAGATTATCAAACCCACTCTTTCTTTGACCAGTACATCCAGTATCCTTTATGTGTTTTCTTTATACCTTTTCCTTTCTTTTTTGTTTCCGTGATTCCAAGTATTTCTATATTTTGTTGTATCATTTCCTCCATAAGTTCCTCTTCTTTCCCCATATTGCTTCTTACGTTCGAGGTTCCTATATTAATCTCTTTTACTCCCGTACTGATTCATTTATTTGTTGTTTTTATCATAATCCTGTTCATTACCATTGTCGTCATCTGTTCCACCTGCCGGATATTTGTTTTTTTTTGTTAGTTTTTTGGTTTATAGGTGCTACTTTCCATTACTTTCTGTGTTCTGTTCTGTGTTTCCATTTCCACCAGCCATTTTTCATAAAGATTTGTTGGTACCCCACCTTGGCGGTTCTTCCTTTCCCTTTTTCTATTTTTGCCAAATCCCTTAGTTCTTTTTGTATTTTTGCTTCAGTTTGGTTTAAATCGTTGTCTATGAAATATTGATTCCGTTCAGTTTTTCTTTATTTTTCATAATCGCTTCCTTCCCTTCTCAACTATCTAATTTAACTATTGTCGTTTGCCGTTTTCCTTGTCTATGCTTTAATTTCTGTACTTCGTTTATTTTGACGTTCACTTCTAACTTTTCAGATAGGAATTTTGCAACTTCAGCCACTCCGTCATTGTTCTTGAATTCATATCCCTTAATTACAATACTTTTCTTCTTCTGCTGCCTCTCCATGTTCTCTATTTTTCTCTCTAGGTCTTTTATTTTTCCCTTCATCTCTACATTCTCTTCTCTCAATTTGGCCATTTCCTCGTGGTACTCTTTTTGATCTTTCCTTATTACCTTAATGTCTGCCATCATATCCTTCATTATTTTCCCAGGGTGGTTTCTCCTTTGTCTTTCACTGGTGTTCTTCCTTTTTTTTGCTTCTATTTGAGACTTCTTCGTCGCTTCCATCTTCCCATCTTTTTCTGTTGCTGTCTTCCGTAGAAGATTCTTCGCTTACGTACCTTTTTGGTGTCCGTGATAGCGCCATCCTGATTTCCCTGGCTTATTTATGGTTGTCTGCGCTCACCGTAAGTCTCGTTGGTTGTACTTCCTTGAATACAGTAATTTATGTATATCCCTATCTAATTTATCTTCTTATATTTATTTACATACGTGTTGTTTCCGCTCGTAAGGTCCGAAATTCGAGTTTATTTACGGAGCAGTTGACATGCATTCGCACCCACTCGCTCGACTCAACGAATCTCGTGGTATTCGGGAACGCTTATCGAGAAACATTATATGTAGCTTTAAGCAACGGTGGATGAAAAAACACTTTCACCATTGGTTTACAAACAGATTTACATCTTATGTCGAGTTTAGCAGAACAGCCTATTTGATGATCACTGCAGTCTCATAAGCGTGAGAATAATTGAAGAGACTATAAAAAACCACCTAATTTTAATAAAACTTCCAAGTCACCTCACTGACAAGTTGCAACCTTTGGACAAGTGCACTTGGCTTACTAAAGAGTAATTGGAACAAATAGAAAAGTATGGCGAAGAATAGATGCGGAAGACTTCGAAAGAAAAGTTTTTTAAACTTCTCGGCATCTCATGGCAAGGATCAATGTTGACTAAAAACATTAAATCGGGGTTTGCGAACACCGGTGTTTATCCAGTGGATTCTTCAAAGTTCCCCGAAGAAGATTTCACCAATAAAGATTTGAAAAATAGAGCGTTTTTAAAACTTCAAACAAAAAAAACAAGTGAGACCTTTAATGTTGTAACTACCTCTTCCTCATATTTGTCTAATAAGACTAACAATGGCCATAATTTACTAGATTCTGAAACAAGTTTACATCCAGCAGCAAATGACCCACAGCCTTCAACATCAACATCTACTAATATTACAGTAGACAGCATTTTTATTCCCAAAGGCAAACTATGTGAATCTAACAATAAGCTGGAGAATGTAGTTATCATTCCTAGATTGAAACAGCAGACATATTCTGACTACAGACGAAATCGACTAGAGAAAGCACAAGAAAAAAAAGCAAAACCAAAACCCAAAAAACAAACAAATCCAGAAAATAAGGCTACAAAACCCAAGAAGTAAAAAAGAAAAGAAAATAAAACTGATGATGAAAGCGACATTAGTCTATACGAGAGTGATGAAGAGCTTCAGGATAAAATGAACCAAAAGATATAGAGATTGAAAATTTTTCAAATATTTCAAATTAATCACACGAAAAATTTATTATGGCCGAGTTCACCATATTTAAATATGCTTGTATGGTGGAAGATATAAAATCAGCGGGAATAAAAGTAATTTGCCTCGACATATCTAGAACTTTTTTCCATCAATGCAAATAGCTACATTACCAGGAAACAGATCTAGCAATTAAAATGATGGGGGAGAATATTGTCTACAGATTTCCGTCAGTTCTTTCAGTTCGTGAAAAAAGTAGGCAAAATTATAAGCCCCTACTTGTTTTGCGTTAGTTATATTAACAATCAAGATTTTCTGCTTGTTTTGTTAGTTAAAAAATATTTGTATAAATTAAAAATCTAATAAATATTTTCTATTTTCAATTTCCAAAAGTGAAAAAACCGCTTCCCTATATAAAAAAATTAAGAGTCCAAAGCTCGCGTATTTTATTTCCTAATCGACTAGATCATTTTCCTAGATCCCTACTAATTCTTTGTGCCAGTTGCAATAATTTAATGATAAAGAAAATGTGGCGAGATAGATAATTTTTCCGTCATAATCGGAACTTTTTATAGACAGAGATTAACGCAAAACTAAATTCATCTTCCGTGTTGCTAAATTATAGAACAGAAACCATACAGTGTATCTCTCTTGGTTTGTATTTTAACATGCGACGTTTTCTCAGGCGCTGCTGAAAACCCCACGACCAACAAAACCGGTTACATGCAAGTCTCTGCCTGAACCACCGATATGGTTCGTACGTGACTGCATGGCACTTTCGATCGAGTGACGCATGCAGACGTGATTCATCACGTTATTTTGCTACAAAGAATGTTCAGACAACCTCGAGTTTGCGATAACAGTTCCGATGAAACTGTAAAGGAATTTGTATATTGCCTTTTGTTTGATGTACTGTGAATCATTCCAATTACGAGCTAATTTTACAACTCGATTACTCATTTTACACATAAATTAGCTACTATTAATGCATTTATCATAAATTTTACCACGAGTTGGATATTTTGGCTAACTTTCGCGTTAGCGGAAGTGGCGAAATCGATCGATTTTGGTGTTAATCGACGAGCCGAGTCGATTGACACCGCCCCTCCCCCCCAACTTAGGAAACATCGGGGGCAAAAGTTACGGCCGTTGGAAGTTTCCGTTGGGGATATATTTCGGATATGTTTTTATCACCATAGTCAGCATTTTTTCGGCAAACCTGACGAAACAAGAGCAGCAATGTTGCCTATGGTCATAGAAAACACATTACGAAAAAATGTTCGCTGAAAATTAAACTTAGCCTAACTTAATCTTGCTTTGCTTTGAATGCAAGGGGACTTAATGGGGTTTAATGAATACAGCCCAAACAAATAGAAAAGCAATATTTATTGATAGGAATAATTAATGCTAACCATTTAGTCGCTACTGAGCGTTTCTAGGGAGCACCGCGTGAAGGCGGTCAGTTTTTACTCCCCCGGTCCTTCAGTAAACCTTCATTAGAACCGTGCTCACTGCTTATATAGAGCTTCGTTGGCTTACGGTACGTGGGTTGTTTGGTGGCGTGGATGGTATTAGGCAGTGGCGTAATTAGGGGGGGGGGGTTGACAGGGGCTGCAAATAGCGCCGAATCTTTTCAAGTGAAAATTCATTTATGTACAATGACCTGCAGGTCCTGATGGAAACCCACGCATTTGGTATTAACAACCGTTTATGGTAATATTAATGCCGATCTTCCATAAAACCATAAAGTTCGAACGTAGGTATTGAGCGGGATTATCTAGGCGTTGCCGTTCCAATCCATCTTACTACCGCATCATGTGGCGGGGGCGGCACCTTGATATTTAAACGAATTTAGAGAAGCGAAGGGATGCTGATTATACAAAAGGAGTTTCCCCATTGAAACAGGCCATTCGGAGTCGTAATTTAGTCGCGACGGTTGCTTTTGGAGCATTAATTCAACTTTCAACTTTCTAACGGCTGTGAAGTGCATTTTATTGAATCTCATGGTAGATACCTACAAGGTAAGTTCTGAAACTTTCGATTCTGTCTAATTCCTCTTCCTCTGTATAAAAACTGTAGAGAGATGATGCTTTAATTTCAAAGTAAAAACACATATGACGCCAACAGTAAACCATTCATATGGACTAAGAAACGACGCAGCTTTTCTATTTCGCACCTGTCGACTTTAGACGTTTGGAGTTGAAAGTTTCGACAACCACGAAAATTTTCTAAGGTACATCCTAGAAAATGGCTTCGACATCACGGCCCGCCGCAGAAAGAAGCCCAAGCATCATTTTGGTGTCAACAATAATTCTAATTCCTGGTTGTCTTCTGAAGAAGAATTGATGAGGGAAATTTTCACTTGATACAATATTACAAGTGGGTGCCAAAAATTTGTTACATTCATTATTCTCTAACATAAAAACTTTATTACAGGAAATTAGTACACGGTTCCAGCAACTCCAGGACCTGGATGACAAGTATGGTTTTTTGAAACCATCAAATATTTTGGATCCAGAGTTTAGGTGCGAGATGGGCATTACGTTTACAGACGACATCAACAAAAGCGAGTTCGAGGTAGAACGAAAGCGACTTCAGCGCTTCGTTAAGGCTTCTAATGATGAGACAACACTTGTTGAAGGAGGCCCACTGGAACTACTAAAATTTATTATGAAATACAATCTGGGGATATCTGTCCCTAACATAGTTATTATGTTAAGATTATTTTTAACTGTAGGCGTGAGTGTTGCTTCTTGTGAGAGGAGCTTTTCAAAGCTAAAATTAATAAAAGCTACCTCAGATCCACAATGAGCCAGCTCCGTATCACTAATTTGTCTCTCCTTTCAATCGAACAAGACTTAACCAATAAAATAGATTTTAACAGTGTAATTAATGAATTTGCAACTCGAACAGCTCGGAAAGTTCCATTGTTTTAGAGTAAGTAAATAAAATATATTGTAGGCCTAAACCTACCTATTCAGCTTAGTACCTGCTTTTTATTTTCACCTGTTCCCTATTTAGTTTTTTTTTAATACGCGTAGGGCGGCACTTTCAGAGGTCGTCCCGGCCGGCACATACGCTAGTTACGTCACTGGTATTAGGCCAACACGACAGTCCAATCCCGGTCATCGACCGTTAAAGGAACTTTACATGTACTCCAAACACACGTGTAATCACCCATCCAATCAATAATTGTGCTGCTGATTGTTAACAGCGTTGGATTATTAATTCTTCTAAGCGTAAATATTTTGCATTTAGTTCTTCTTCTTCTTCTTTTGTCATTATAGGATTACTCCTGTTTCCCCCCGTTATTATAGTGACTCTCTCCAGCTTCTTATTGGTCGTCTAGGTGATTGTTTTCCTATTGGCAATTTATCTCTGGCTATCCCAACTAATCGGTCTGCATTGATTCTTTGAATGCGGTTATTCCACTTTCTCTTTTTAACCGAAATCCATTCATTTACTGGTTGTATGTTGCCCTGGTTCCTTATGTCCTCGCTTCTCATTCTATCTCTTCGTGTTTTTTCTCTTTCTTAGAGTCATCTCGGCTGTTTCCATCATGTGTCTAGCTTTTTGTGGATTTTTCTTGTTTCTGCACCATATGTTAATATTGGTCGTATCATAGACTTGTAAATTCGATTTTTGACCTCTGTATGTATGTATTTGTTATGACGTGTTATGGTATTTAATGCGCTATTTAATGTCTTAGGTGCCTTTACAACTTCTGGCATTACTTACTGTTTGAGGTTTCCATAGCTGATTTTATTAAGTCCTAGGTAATTAAAGGACGATAATTGTTATATAATTTCGTTTTGAATTTGTAATTTGCATCTTATAGGCTCTTTGCTTATCGCCGTACATTTAGTTTTTCCAGCTGATATTTTCATATATTTTTCACGTATCTCCGCTGTCTTCATTATTGTATTTGTTTGAATATTTACAACACGCCTTTTAATAGTATTGTGTCAAAAGCTTTCCGCAGATCTATCATACACTTAAAAGCTGGTCTATTGTATTATAAAGAAGGCGTCAGTACAGGATCTTTCTTTTCTAAAACCTTGTTCTTCGTCTGTGAGAGTTATGGTGTTTTCTATTTTTTCTTTTATAATTCTTGTTAATTTAAGTGAGGTAGTGTAATTCCACGCTAGTAACCGGCTATCTGCCGATCGCCCTTTTTGAACATTGGTGTAATTATGCTATTTCCCCATGTTTTAGGTATTTTCTGTTCGTGAAATGTCCTTTGTGGGAGTTGTAATAATTCATTTTTAGCGCGTCATCTCCACATTTTAGAAGTTCATTGTATATTTCGTTGTGTTCTGGAGATTTTCTGTTTTTTAATTTTTTTATTTGTGGTTTCATTTCTTCTAAGCTTATATCTTGTTCTTTATTTTTAGTCATTATCTCTCGTTCTTTGTTCTGCATGTCTACCGTGTCTGCCCCTTTATATAATTCCTTGAAGAAGTTCACCCTTACTTTCAAGTCAATATTATTTATTACTACATATTCGTTCTTACTACTCCTTATTGCTCTCTATGTCTGCTTTTAAGTGATATAAAAATCATTTTCCAATTTCTCTAAAAATTTTCCCCAATAGTCTTCCTTAATTTCTCTAATGTGGTTATTGACTTTATTTCTTGGCGTCTTATATTTATTGTAGATTTGTAGCGTTCCGTTAATATTGTAACCTATGAATCATTTTTTCTTCGTCCCACCTCTTGACTTCTCTTATAAATCATTGTTTTTTCCATCTCTTTTCTTACTAGTTTTTATCTTTGTTCCCGGTCCCCTTTTCGCACTCTTGATATATTTGTTTTTAACTTATACCAGGCCTCGTCAACATTGTCTGTTCTTAATATGTTGTTATTTTTAATGTTGCTCAATAAACAACTTTGGTACAGATTTGTGCATTTACACTTAGTGGAATTAATTTTGACTCTCCATTTGCTGAACAACTGAGCCAAGTTATCAACAGGATTTTGTAGTTCTAATATCGCTATGACAGCCAGCGTGGTCCCGTGGTTGAGGGGCGGGCTGCAATGCTGACGGACCCGGGTTCAATTCCCGGTGCTCTCTGATGCCTGGCGGGTGGCCTACTCAGTCACTAAAAATAATTGAGTACCTGCGTTCATTCGAACAAGGGGTAATAATGGCGGTCGTCTAAGGTGCGGTGCTTGCCACATCACCCCGCATCAGAGATGGTGCGCGACGACCGGGCAGAGAGAGCGAACGTATGAGAGCCTGAACCTCTCAGTTCGCAGGCCGTGCTCCCATGCGGGCCTTACCATTATTATTATTATAATATCGCTATAAGCAAACCCCTATTTTGTGAAATAATGGCGGTATCCTCTGCAAACATCATTAGCTACATATATATATTGAATAGCGTACCAAAAAGGCTCTCTTGAGAAACTCCGGCTTTAATATTTTTGTTATTGGAGTATGTGGAATTATAATTCTAGTTGGGACAGTTTTGGTTTGCACAAAAGAGGATACGATCTTAATAAGGTTTGGCGAAATGTTTACTTGGAACAGTTTATGTATTAGGAGGAAAGCGATCCTACTGTATTGTTTTGCTTGATAGTCTTATTCTATAACTTCGGTTAATCGCAGTAGTTGGTGCCCTATGCTATGTTTTTCTTTAAACCAAAACTCTGGAAGAATATTTTTTGGTGGAACCAGTTTTTAAACGGTTATTAATAAATTTTTTCAGTAGTTTTGATGGTGTGGAAAGTAGGTTGATTAGCGTATAATTTACAGGGGTGGAATTATTTTTCCCGGGTTTGTTGAAAGGCATGTTTCCTCTTGTTTGGAAAATATCACATTCTTAAAAATGGTTTAAGATAATAACAAGAAAATAACTCCTTTCTGTGAAAGTTCTTTTTTTAATGGCGTTTGGAATTAAGTTGAGTTTCGGTGATTTTTGTATCTGAAGCTGTTTATTATCGTTTTTAGTTTATTGGGTGATGCTGGTTCTATTTGATCGTGAATTGGATCTGGGTTTTCTGAGATACATCTTTCTACTTATTTTACTAATTTTCTATCAGTTGGTATGTTTGGGTTGAGATTGATTTCAATTTGATCTGCTGTACCATTACATTTGTTTTAATCTGTGACGTATGTTATGTTATTAATTTTGAGTGGTAGAATAAGAGTGCATTTTAAAATCCGTTTAGTGGCTTGTCAGAGTATTGTCCTTTGGTTCCAACCGTTGAATGTATCTTTGATAATTATTAAACTTACAGTTATCTAATTCCCATTTAATTTGGTGATCGAGTAACATTCACAGTTGTGGATTTTTAATCAATGATTCCAGTTATGAGTCTTGGCGCCAGGAGAGTAAATTGTGGTTGACTTGAAAATGATATTAAAACATGAAGGTGGTCGGAGTCTATCTCCGCTAGAACGTTTTGGTTAATCGATATAAAATTATATCTAAAATGTCTGATTAACTATCTCGTTGATATGGATAGTATGTTTGTTTTTTGGGTGCTGATATTTGTTTAACATGTATTATACAATTTAATGCCATCAGAGTTACTCGCTAGACAATTTCATAGTGCGTTTTTATTGCCGTGGTTTCTATGAGTAAGATACAGGCTCTTCATTATGCTAAAAAATTCATAAAAAAAACTACGCAAGATAAAATTCCAATTATTTTTTTATTATGATGACGAATAAATGGAGTTCAGTACATTATGTTTTCAAAATGACTGCCTTCACTAGAGATGATCATTTTAACCCTTTTCCCGAAACTCTCAATTGCGGCTCTTCTGATATCCGGAGAAATGGCCAGCATCTCTTCTGTGACGCGATTCTTGAGTTCGTCGATGAATTGGGGTTTGTTCCGATAATCTCTATCTTTAATATAATCACATAAGCTTAATAAATCACGGGGGAATTAGAGGACCACTCGATGGTACCTTCTATCTTACGGGGGACATCCAGACTCTTTCCGAAGACTTCTGTGAGGGTGTCAAAGTTAGCCCTGAGTCCGGGTGGCTCAATCTTGCTGAAACCAGTATTAGTTGACTTGTCTTTGTTTTATCACAATTGCGATGGATTTCTGGAGAACTTCTGTGCGATAAACTTCGTCATTCACATATTTTGTGAGAAATAGTGGGCCGACAATTCCACAGTGAAAAATTGCATACCATACACTAACTTTTTCTGGGTGTAATAGACGAACTTCGGTCAAATGTGGGTTTTCGGTACCCCAATGTCGGTAATTTTGTTTGTTGACATAGCCATCTAGTTGAATATAGGCCTCATCTGTGAAATGGACGTGCTTTATATCCAACTTTTTGGTTCAAACCATTTCCATGATCATTTTTGCAAAAGTGAATCTTTTGCTAACATTTAACCTGGTTAGAGGCGTTTGCAATTGATTCTTATACGGAAATAGATGCAATATTTTGGCGAAGATGGTGTGTAGCACGCTCATATAGAGTGGAGCTCCGTCTTTAGTGACCGAAGTTGTGGGCTCTTGTTTATAAAGCCCTCAAGCTTGTTCTACGATCTCGGGAGTGATTACAGTGACCAGTACACTCGTTCTTAATAAATTGTTATTCAATACACTTCCTGCCTTCTCAAACTTTCCAGTTATACATGGTAAAATAGACAATTTAATTATAGGGCAAATTTTATCATGATATTTTTTACCTTACTATTGTAGAGATAGATAAGGTAGTGTGCGTGTCAAACTTGAAGGCAGTTAGCGCTTCACTAGCACTTTGGCCCCTCGTAAAAGGTGGCCACATTGAAGACCCTTTCTTTGGTTGAATAGCTGGTCTTAGCTGATGCCATATTCCGTGTTGACCTTGAGAAAACTCCAAACATTGGCCTAGCTATAATTAATAATTTAATTAATGATATAATAAAGGCCCTGTACTTTTGTTATCGTTGAATATGTTTTATTAAGTCCTGCTCAACTAACCGACGCTTTGGCTGTTTATGAATAGGTACGACTTTAACTTGGACATTCTTGTCGTGTTAGAGTTCTATCATAATTGATTATAAGCTCGACAGACTTTCGTTTAATAGTGAAATGTGAGTCATTTTCTTTTTAATGGTGACTGCAACTCATCTAGAAGCAATTGCGGTCGTTCTAAAATGCCAGTAAACTATACATCCAGATATATTAAAATGTTCATATTTAATTATGTGAGTTTTTAAAACGCACGCTATACCTACATTATGTCTAACTAGAAAATTTATAAACAACGATCTTTGGTCCTTGATACTGTTTGCGTTCCAGTTTACATTTGTTAATTATTTATCGTGTGTATTTTATTTAAATCTACGTCGAAATAATGTTGGTATTATCGGTGATACATATAAAGTAATTTTATATAAATGTAGTTTAGTTGTTTCTATCAGTAGTTTGATGCATATCCATTGATTTTGGATGATTTGAGGTGGTTGTACTATTTTCATTTTGATAGGTGTTACTCTATTATATGTTCTGGTGGGTTTTACGGTATTGATAGTTTTTGTGTAATTTGAACAGCTTTTAAAGTTTGCAGGATGTTTTCCGCAATTAACACATTGGGTTTTTGTTCGAATTTCTTGAAACAATTTGTGTACAAATGATTTCCAGTGCATTTAACGCATCTTCTGCACTGAGGCAAAGTTGTTTTTTCCTTGGTTCTACTGTTCAAATTTTGCAAGATTAAAAAATTGTTAAATCAACACCTTTTAACAAAGCACCTGGTCCCGATCTAATTTCAAACAGAGCCATAAAAAGCCTATCCAAAAATATATCTCATTTATATCATTTACCTTCAATGCCTGTTTAAAATGAAGTTATTTTCGTAAAGCATTGAGACATGCTCACATCCTAGTGTTCTCTATACCAGGAAAAACAAAAAAGAATTAACAAGCTGTAGACCGCTCAGTTTATTGTACACTCTTTCCAAACTCTTAGAAAAAGTAATATACTCTAGACTAAACTCTGAAGTCATGCATAGGAATATACCACCACCATTCCAATTCAGCTTTAGGAGAGGATTTTCTACAGTTCACGAACTTTAGCGGTTGGCAAATTTCAAAAAACGGATTTGGAAAATGCCGCTACACAACATCACTCTTCTTGGAATTAACTCAAGCTTTTGATCGCATTTGGCTGGATGGTCTTAAATATAAATTGTTTAAAACTAATTTATCCACTTATCTACAAGGTATCATTTTTTGTTTTCTTGATGAACGCAGCTTCTCAATCAGCTGTATCAATACATAACACATTATCGGTAAATAAAGAAATAGCAGTTAGAGTACCGTAAGGTAGTGTGTTAGGTCCTCTTTTGTTCAACATATACATGTATGATATTAAAACCAACGCAGTAAGCTTAGTTATGCTTGCAGATGATGTCGTGCTACTAACCCAAAACGAATAGTTCAGCAATTTCAAAATTACAAAAAGCTGCAGACTACTGCCAAATGGTTAGACAACTGGAATCTTCAAATTAACCATAATAAGAGCATGAAAAAAATGTTCACTTTACGAAAAATACAAAATCCTACATCGATCAACATTAACAATACCATCATTTCTCGGAAAAATCACGACGAACCTGTAAAGTACGTTGGCATTTATCTTGATACTAACTAACTTTTACAAATAATAAACAGAAAGTCGACATTAAAAACAGAATCCGCGTTATTAATATACAAATCACTAATAAGATCAATGATCATGTATGATAGTATGATATGGGGAAATGCTGGAACATGCCATTTAAACAAGATTCAAGTGCTTCAAAATAAGGAATTTCGAATAATTGAGGATGCCTCTTGGTTCATAATAAATGACCAGCTACACAAGGAACTAGGTACTGAAACTGTAAAAGAGTATATTAAAACAATTACCAAAAGATTTCATCAGAACATCGGCACCTGCAATAGTGCTGAATTATATAACATGGACCAACGCTCCATTCATACAAGACTAAAACTTCCGCAAGATATCCACTTGAATCAACCTGAGGGAAGCTAGACTCGCAACTGTTTAACCATGAGGTGAATAGGGCCCTCCACGTCATCATTTTATTATGTTTTTATAATTGTTATTACTTTTTCTTTTCTTCTGTTAACTCTGCCATGTATAACACTTTTTGTTTGTCTGGAAAATACACATATTAAAAAAAACACTCAAATAGGGATTGGCATTTGTTGCTTATTATAAAGTCTTGCGACCTTATTTATTGCAAATCCTGTGTTAACTAGCTTATCTTTTACTTTTTCTTCAGATATTAATATTGGTATGATAGACTGTTGAATATCTACACTTATGGAATATTATATTAATTTCTTTATAAAACTTTGTAGGGTTAAAAATTCTTCGTTTCTAGTAAGATTAATGTCTACAGACAGTTGTAAATTAATTGATTATCGTTTTCTATAACTCTTTCACCGCTTTCTGATGATTTTTGGCTTCATAAACGTAGAAAGGTGGTATTTTTGTTGTTTATTTTCTGTTATTTCCATTTGGTTATCATTGTTGCATTTGGTCTTTTATAATCTATGATTAAATTTGGATTTTTAGTATACTGGTTACTATGTAATATTTATTAGCTGCAATAAGAGTAGTTGTATTAAAATGTATTTTTGTTAATAGGTGGTGAAATAACACTGTTAGCGGGTTTACTCCTAGTTAATGTTAATCTCTGATTGGGTTCTCTGAGCGACCCAGTGATTGTAATCTCTTTTACTAAATAATTTAAAATAAATTAAAATGAAAATGTTTCTAAATAATAATAGTTCCCCGTAATAGGCCTCGAAGGCCCTTTGGGGTCGTAACAGGATAGATCTGCTACAAATCTAGAGCCTACGGTACACAAAGGTAGTAACGTGGCCAGTGCTACGTACCGACCGCCTATTATTACTCCAAGTACTCATTTATTGCAGCCTGAGTCGAGCTGGGCCGTGAAAAATGCCAGCGATCGAATTGGCGAGGGCGGGATTCGAACCCGCAACTCTTGGTTTCGTAGTCTAGCGATCTATCCACTAAGCTACCACGGCTCTAAAAATATTTAAAATAAATGTTAAAGGCACGGAAACGTCGGAAAATAACTCCACTATACAACAATCTGGCACTCTGTAAAAGATTAAATGTAGCGCCTTTCCAGTTGCACAAGTAAATTGGTTGTCTAAAACATATATATAAAAAAATAATACATTTTTAATAAAAATCCGCTGGTAATATGGATCACAAATAGTTATATTAACAAAAACTACATATACTATAGAAATAAATGTATGTTAATTTTTATGGGTTATATGGAAAGTTCGTGCCGGTTATTAAGCAAAATTCAAGGGTAAACTTTTTATATGTCGATGTTTATTTATTCAATTATGCATTTACTATTTTCTTAAACAATATTTCTCCACCTTTCATGCTGGTGCGGCCGGAAAAGTGGACTGTATAGGTAATTTTAAATTTGAAACCAAAAGAACTTGAAACAAAGCTATAGCTAAGAACACTAACCTGTGGAAACGGCGCTTTCCCGCAGATATCGGTTCCCTGCTGTTGGTCCTGGGCCTTCCAGAAGAAGGATATAAGGGTATATGTGAAAAGATAGGACAAGTTACCCCAATCTCCACAGCGGAGCCGAACGGTAGCGTCTTTCCTGGTGTAAATCTTCCTTCGTCGTTCCTTGCCGAGTCAGAGCGAAGAAAAATGGACCGAGTTTTACCGGCGACAATTTTAACCCCGAAATGCAATCGGGAAACAAAAGGACCTCCGGGAAGAGGTTAATGTAGTTAGCCAAAATATCGAATTTTGCCACAAAATTAGCTTTTAACAAAAGTCTCGCAGAAAATGAAATCTTCTACTGCCAATTAAACCCGCCGGCGAACTCTCGGTTAAAAATGCTCTAGTCTTACGGAAAATATAAACTATCACAAACTGAATTCAAAAAGAACGACGCCCGCGAGAACATAGCAAAAGGCTAAGCCCGAACAAAAGCGCGCACAAAAGGCGAAGCGCGTACGAGAAAGGCCGGCCCGCGGCCCAAACCGCGGCCTATATATCAACATTCCGCGTACTCGTGCAAATTCGGCCGATACCTCAAATTCAAAATATATACAAGAGGGAACCAAAATACGGCCGGCCCTAATTTAAAAATTAAATAAAAGGTGATTTGAGATTGGCGCGAACACATGCAATTTGAAGATTCCGTTCTTCCCGAACTTCTCAGGTTTCTGGGTAAAAAACCTCTCAGGGTGCTTTTATGGCTTCCAAAGAGTTGAAGGTCTTGCTGTTAAGAGAATTTTACAAACACCTAAATAAATGAAAATTTGAAGTTGTATTGTCTGGTGAATATGGTGGATGGGGAGCACATGAGATCTAGTATTATCACGATGGAGCACGACACCCTTTTTTAGCTAATTTTGAACGTTTTCACTGAATGATAATCTTTAATTCGTCCAGTTATGAACAGTACTTATTTGAACTTATCGACTTTTGCTCATAACAATACAAATTCATTTCCAATCCCACCAGATACAAAGCATAATTTTCTTCGGATGGGGGCCACTTTTGGGGGTAGCTAACAATAGCTCATTTCACTTATCCAGGACCTTTTTCGTTCAACTTTGTTATAAATGATCAATTTTTTATCACCCGTCACCAACTGCTTCAAAAACTGGCGTTTTCATTGTGTTTGTACGATGTAAATTCGATTAATTAAATTTTTCTCGACCAAATTATCCAAAACTCAAACATCGTAGCTATAGAAGAAACATCATCTTTCCAACGGTTGTATTTCTCTACCTTTTATTGAAGAATACGATCCGATATTATTTTTTAACGAGGAAGTTGTTAAAAAACAAATTTTTCCCTTGTAAACGTATACCGAAAATTGATAGAATGAGACAATGGTATCTAAAAGATTAGATCTCTCTACAGGCAAATTGTAGGCGTCAATAATAAAACTTTTTTACGACTAGAAATCTGAATACAGATGCGTTTTACCGATTTTTGCGTATGCTCTCAAAGATAAATAAAGAAACGCTTTTCGACGATTAACTACTAAACTTGCTTATGTAGAATTGCAAAGAAGCTGTTCTCACACTTAATACCTCATTAATTTAGCATGGCTACTCAACGGAGATGCGAAAATGATGTCCATGACAATATACGTGAACAACATCACTGACCAGGACAAAACTCTGCTAAAGACAGGGCCGGATTTAGGATACCAAGAGGGGGGGGGGTGTCTGGGGGTAGAAAATACATAACATAACATTGTAATTTTAAGTAAATATGCTAGGCAAATGCAAGATGAAAAGGGAATGTACCAAACAAGCAAATTTTACTTGATTAGGTTAAATAAATACATATAAAAATTCCACTAAATATTTTACTTAACTAATTTTTGACTATACAATTATTCTCAAAGTGTTAACAATAAACTTATTGTTGCTCAACAATCACCAATGGTTTGGTTTTGGTTTAGTCATCATTGAAAGTGATATTTTAAGACAAATAAATTTATTAGTATTAAGTGTAGGCGCCACAATAAATTGAAGAAAGAATTGAAAGAAATAGCTTAGTGGTTAATTGTTTTGCGCCTACACTTAATACTAATGAAGCTACTTATACCTTAATAATTTATTTGTCATAAAATATTACTTTCAATGCCAAACAAAGTCAAAACATCGAAGTTCGGAGCCTGTTTTTAATCTATCATATCATATCATATTTTTTTTGAAACTCGTGGTAAAGAGCCCCCAACTGAGTAAATTAATTTCATGATTGATTGTCTAAGTCATTGTTATATGTTTCTACTAAGTTTTGAACTGCTGCAATTATTTTTCATTAGTGAGGGTATCCAACTTGTTGAGGAAACCAAAACGGGTATCTACTAGTTTATATGCCTCGAGTTTCTGCCGCAAGGAAGATTCGAATTGATCTACGACAGGAAGGAAATTCTAAGTTCGAAATTTTTTTGATGGGGTCAGTTCAACTTACGGTACTTGGACACAGTCAAGAGGTGCCAAACGCACGTTTATTTTGCGCTTGCGCCGTGATTCACTCTTATACTCTGTTTCGTGCACACCTCTAGCTATCTTTAGCCCTAATTCCATCTCTACCTGCAACCTTGATGTGTCCGCTTGTCCGCTTGCCCACCCTATTTACAGCTAAAAGAGAGTTTATAAAGAAGAGGACGGTGTGCCCACCGACCCAGCATTCCAAGTTCAACTTTTTTGAGACACAGAGCGTAGCTGGCCGCCAACCGAAGCTGACCATGTTTTTTGTGCAAACGCGATAGCGCGCTCTGATTACGCTTTGTCTGTTGCTTTTTTTATGTGTTCTACACCCGTTCGTGGTGCTCCAATGATTATACCTTTGGCCAAGTAAGAACCCACCCCCCGGATGTGATGCCGCCAAGCCAAAGTACGTTAACATCCGCCGCCAAGCTACAAGAGAACGTCACGTGTGGTAAGTTTCTTTTAGTTATTCCGTCTCGAATTTTGATCCCAACAGCATTTTTCCCGTAGTCTAGAGAGTTCGTAGCTAACCTGTCGCCCACCGAATTTTAATATAATTTAATTTTGCTGATTCACGTTTTGCATTTTGTCTTTCATTAATGTCTTTAAGTACTTTAAGTATTCTTGGGCATTAATAAACGCAATAATATTAAAATATTTTTCGGAAATTTATATAAGTAATAAAAGGAAGTGATTTTGACCTAGGCGTTTGACAGCATTTATATATATTGAGTGTACAAATAAGTTTCCGCCGTTTTTTTATAAACAATTAAGAATTTATTGTAAAAAAAGGTACAAATAATGTCATTCAAAATATTGCCCATCGCTTTCTACTACTTTTGACCATCTTTCGGGCAGCAAGTGGATACCCCGTCTAAAAAATTGCTCGTCTTTTGAGGCGATCCACGAATCGACCCATTTCTTCAATTCCTCGTAAGAAATGAAGTGCTGCTCAGCCAGACCATGAGTCATCGACCGGAATAGGTGGTAATCTGAAGGAGCTATGTCTGGTGAATACGGCGGGTGGGGTAGGACGTCCCAATTCAGTCCTTCCAACGTTTTCTTTACGATTTTTGTAACGTGTGGCCGAGCGTTGCAATGCTGAAAAATGACTTTATCAAGCCTTTTGGCATATTGTGGACGTTTAATCTTCAATGCTCGGCTCAAGTGCATCAGTTGTTGTTGGTAACGTTCCCCGGTGACGGTTTTATTAGGTTGGAGTAGTTCGTAATAGATTACTCCAAGCTGATCCCACCAAATGCACAGCATTAGCTTCTTGCCATGAATGTTTGGCTTGGCCCGGGCTTACCCCATGACTTCCTACGCTTTGGGTTGTCGTAGTGGATCCATTTTTCGTCTCCCGTCACGATTCGATGCAGAAATCCTTTGCGATTTTGCCTTTTGGGCAATTGTTCGCAAGCGAATAAGCGACGCTCCACGTCTCTTGGCTTCAGTTCGTAAGGAACCCAATTTCCTTGCTTTTGAACCATACCCAGGTCCTTGAGACGTTGTGAAATAGCTTGCTGAGTCACTCCTAACTCTTGTGCAAGTTCTTCCTGCGTTTGGCACGGATCTTTATCCAGTAAAGCTTCCAATTCTGTGTCATCATACACTTTGGGCCTTCCACTACGTGTTTTGTCCTCCACGTCAAAATTACCACTTTTAAATTTCTGGAACCACTCCCGACAACTTCTCTCACTCAAATTAACATTACCGTATGCTTCTACGAGTAGCTTATATGCCTCAGCTGCAGATTTCTTTAAATTAAAGAAGTAAATTAGCAATTCCCGCAAATGACGCTTATTTGGCTCAAAACTTGACATCTTAACACGATGAAAACTAAATGATGCTAGCAAAAAGTCAGAGGTATTAAAAGGTTATACTGTTGCCAGATGTCAACATATACTATACGACTTTTTACAGCTGACAATTTCAATGTTATCTTATCGGTGGCGCCATCTTTTGAAAACGGCGGAAACTTATTTGTACACCCATTAGTATATTTTGACCGGGTCGGAACTTTTTCGTTTGGACATTTGTAAGTTTCGGTGCGGTTAAATTCCACAGCCAAAACTACAAGAGCTAGGAACTCGAAATTTTACATGTTTATAGAGCAATTGCTCAAAGCACCAGAAAAAATCCAAAATACCAAAATTGCTCCCAGGGGACGGAGCTACGGGACTCCAAAATTTCAAAATCGATCCTAGGAAGTCATCGAACCCAGTTTCCAGATCAAATCCAAGGTCATCAGTAAATTCCTTTTTTATTCTCTACAACTTTTCTCAATTTTTTTTCTAAAATCCTTGGTTCCAATCTTTTTGAACACTCTGAATTATTTTTTTGGGGGGGGGAGACAGGAATGGATTATTATGGTCATTAGCCCAGAAAAGGATAGAAGGTACAGGAAAGGAAAGATAAATAACATTTATTTCCTCAGCCGGGATTTGAACCCGGTTCCAATGCGTTCGCAGTTAGCAACGCTAACAACCAGGACACAGAAAACGACCCATTCATAATTATTTTTAATGAACTTACCATTTGGACGTTTTCAAGGTTGCTGACGCAAGCTGGAAGGTGAACGTGTATTATTATTATTATCATTATCATCATCGTCATTGTTTTTTGGAGCAGCAGATGAACTTGGTTTAAACTATATAATCGGTCATACGACGTGACTTCTCCATTCTTCTTTTCTTTCTTTTTTGCAATCATTCATTTGGCACTTTCGCTATTTCATTCTTTTTTCTTTTTATGACGATCAGTTTGTATTTTATGGCGGTCCATAATGCTGAATCAAACGAAAAATACAAGTTATTACTTTGCTGTTATGAAAATGTTTTTATAACAGCATGAAATAATAGATCTACATAAGACGTCACAATCGAATAATTCTTACTCTAAAATTAGAAACTGACAAACTAACAAAAAACGAAATTGGAGTACGATAAAGTAAAAACATACAAACAAAAAAATTTAGACATATCTTTTAATTCATTTGGTAACACTTAAAAACACTTTTGCATTTAACCCTAACGAAAATAAGAATGAGATGTTAGGGCTCAGATATACAAAAATCACCACCCTTTTAATAATTTAGAGAAAGAAAACAATGTATACAAAGATAAGCTACTTATTTCTTAGGAATCAAGTCAAGCGGAATTAATAAGTTAGAAATTTTAGTCAACCCTCAAAGTCTAAGTGAATATTTCTTTACCCCTGTTAAAAGTCGTCACTGTATTATTATCTCTTATTAAAGCATAAGGATTTTACTTTAAACCGTCATTTTTTATTTTAGTCTATTCAAAATAATATCTGTGTCAGTCTGTAGTGCGGACTATTAGGCTGCCGCCCAGGTAGCCTGCGTGTAAATCCGGCCCTGACTAAAGACAGATTTTGATAATGCCTTAATCTCAATCGATAATAGTGTGTGTGTCTATATATACGTACTGCAAGATGTACTACAGCCCCTTTTTCTCACATCTTCTTAAACCTGTTTGAACCATGATTCTTCCAGTCTGCCTCTGCCCCTTTTTCCTTCCGCTTCCCATTTCAATAGTCGCAAAGGCCATAGTTGATTGCTTATCCTGCGAACATGTTCATACTAAATTAATCTCCTAGTTTCTATCTTCTCCGATGATTTGATAAACGTATCCATTTTTCTATGGATTTCGATGTTAAGTACATGCTTTCATTTTGATACTCTGCATCCTTGCCTCAAAAAGTTCAGTTACCACCTCCAGTCTTTGCTTATCTCGTTTTGTGATTGATCACTTCTCCGCTCCATATAAGAGTACATTCAGTACTACCGTATCCACTATCTGAGTTTTCGTTTTATTTCTTATTTTCTTTGACCACAATAATGAGTTCAACTTTTGTTTTGCCTGTTTAGCTTGAATAATTCTGTTATTAATTTCACTTTTTACGTTTCCTTCTTGAGATAATACGATTTCCAAATAATTATATTATTTACATGTTCTTATCATTTCTTTATTAATGTTTAGGTCATTTCTTTGTCCTCCTATCACTAGATATTTTGTTTTTCCATAATTCATCTTTAGGCCAATTTGTGTGAATACTTCCGCTAGTTTTCTCACCATGTAATATATATCTTACTCATCTCCAGCTATCAGCACTTGATCATCTGCAAATGATAGAGTGTGGATGCATTCTTTTTCTATTTTTATGCCCATTTGTTGCTATGTTCTTTTCAATCCGTTTACAATATATTCTAAGAATATTTTAAACAGAGTTGGGGATAAGCTGCATTCCTGTCGCAATCCTTTATTAGTTTTAAAAGGCTGTGATATGATTTTTCCGGGTTTAATTGTACTTTGTTGGTCTATGTACACTGCCTTAATTAGATGTATATAGTATTTGCTCTTTCTATTATTTCGAACAATAGTTGCAAGGAAACAGTATCGTATGCTTTTTTGAAGTCTATGAATATTATATGAATTTCTAAATTATTTGCTTGTCTCTTTCCTGTTAATTGTCGTATTTTAAATATATTATTTATACATGATCTTCCTGCTCTAAATCCACTTTGGTCCTCTTCCATGTTTATCTCTCTCTTTTTAATTTATTTCTAATCATACGTCTGTACAGCCTAACAGATGACGCCGGTACACTTATTCCTCTGTAGTTTTCACAACTTTTTTCGATCCTTTTTTGTAGATTGACATTAAAAATCCGAACAATCAGACATTTATTAAAGATATACATCAGTTTTTCGTATATGACTTCTGGTGAATGTTTTAACAATTCAATTGATATGCCTCATCGACCCGCAGCTTTATAGCTTTTCATTTCTTTTACTGTTCCACCTTTTCTCCATTTGTTGGTATATTTACTTTCCTTATCCTATAATAAGGAAAGTAATGTAATCGGTGGAAATTTGACCTATCCAGTTTTTCACATTTCTGGACGAATTATAGCCGTAGGACACCAAAAAAGTTGGTTTGAGCTATGGTTCGCGCGCGCGTATGTGTCTGTTAGTAATCAGGATATCTCGAGAACCATAAGAGCTAGAGACTGGAAATTTGGTATCAAAGTTACTTGTAGGTAGGGAGCGCAGTGCGAAACGTTTGGTAAATATTGGCCGAGCCGTTTGGTCCCAAGGTTGCAAAATCGGTCACGAATCTAAACGGTTGAAGATACAAAAAATACATGAGAATAAAAATGATTTGTTATTATTTTCGTGAAACCACATGAATGTGAGATAATTCTATTCGTTCATTATAGTACCTATTTGAAAAGTAAAGGTGGATATTCAGGGCACTCCAAATTTAAATCAAATTATTTGGTGTGCTTTTGCTTTCATACATATGGCGTCAATCCTCGAACCACTGGATTTTTACAACGGGCAGCATAAACTTCTTGATTCCTTGAAGTAAAGGAAAAATCCTGTTTTTTGATGTGACATGCGTAGATACTACGAACTTCTAAAAAAAGCAGCTGCACGAACGACTTGCAAAAGAAAGCACAACTATTCAAAAATCAACTTTCACGCAATGGGACCCCGATGCAAAAAAGTTATTTATTGATTTAGTTGAATTATTTTTTTGAAAACTGTGTCTCGTTTACTAAAGAATTTCACTTCTTATATAACGTGGAAATGCCAGAGTAGTCCAAGCGGTTGAGGCGCGGACTGTGATGCGGGCGGACTCGGGTTTCATTAGAGCTCTCTGATAGCTGGTGGGTGGCCTACTCAGTCACTATAAATAATTGAGTATCTGCCCTCGTTCGAGCAAAGGGTAATGATGGTCGTCTAAGGCGTGGTGTTTGCCACATCGCCCCGCATTAGAGAAGACGAACATATGAGAGCCGTAACCTCTTAGTTTGCAGGCCGTGCTCCCACGAAGGACGTTAGAGCCCCCTTACCATTATTATATTATTATATAATGTGTAAATGCATCTAAGAATTTTACCACTTTTATTTACCACAGAAAAAAAACAACAAAACAAAACAATGTAAATGGAGCCCTAAATGAAAGAAGCTTAAGCAATATTTGATGAAGAAGATAAATAAGAAAGGACCATAGAGAAAAAACTCTTAAAGACATTGAAAAGTTTAACAATAGATTCTGGACTAGCGTGAACACCTTTAAGAAAACAAACTTCCAAACTACTAAAAAGAAGAAAAGACTGGTAGTGATTGTGATTAATTAAATAAATATCGTAGAGATGTTGGACACCATTGAAAATACAAAGAAATTCATAACTGCCTTAATGGACTATAAATTTAATACCCTTGCAGATCTAATCAGATGGGAACATCAAAGATTTTGAGACAAATTAATGGTTTTTTTTTAAATTAAGTTGAGAGGATTAGGAATCTTCCTAGATACCCGGATCTAGGTGTTCGAGCGACCCGAGCATGTTGGATTCAGACCCGAGAGTCGGCCTACCAACTAAACCCATCTACCTCTCACTCTTCGCCCATGCTCCCTGCCCGGAACCGCGTGAGCATTACTTCAAGTGAGGGCGGTATCTCGTTCTAAATCTTTCTTCTATTAATTTGTCTTATTTGCGTTCTTTATTGTGTGGATGTTGCTTATCTTCTTTTATCATGTCCATTATTATCTGCGTGCACATTTTCTTATCTCGTTCCAATTTTCTTCTGTAGTAATCATAATGCTGCATATATTGTCGGAGATGACTTTCGCTTGCACGTTATTTTCTGTGTATAGTCTAAGTTCTTTCCATTGTTCGCAACTGAATATGACGTGCTCGGCATCTTCTCTCTCGCTACAGAATCTGCAACCGTCTTCAGTTTTCCTCTTGAAGCGCTTAACTTTTGGTCCATGAGCCGGTGTCGCTATTGTCCCATCGTTCCTGCCAATTTCCCATCATGTTGTACTCATTGATTATTCTGGTTTCCTTGTTGGCACCATAGTTATAGGCTCTCTGTCTTGCCATCAGATCTATGGAAGGGATCACTGCTATCACTTGCAGAGCCACCGTGCATACCGTGCGACATGCGCAGCTGATCTTGATAAGCGCTGGTCTTTGTACTTTCAGTAGCATATTTATATTTTTCTCATACTTTAACCCACCTATCCATATTGGCGCTGCGTACAATAGAATGGAGTTTGCGACCGAGTTTAGTGTCTTCCTGCTCGTGGTTATTGGGCCCTTTAATCTAGACATTAGTCTTGCTAGCTTGGTTGTTGTTGTTTGGGCTCTTTTGGAGGCTAGCTGGATATGTGTGTGACTATCTAGCGTTACACCTAGATACTTTGTCGCGTTTTGTATGGTTAGCTTTGCTCCTAGCAAGTTTATCTCCTTAATTTTCAGCCCCCTTCTCCCAATTATGGCTGCTATCTCAGTTTTGTGCGGTGCTAGTTCCAGTTCGCGTTCCTTCATCCATCTGTTCACTTTTTCAAGTACGGTCACCATCTTATTTCTTAAATTTAATTCCTCTCTGTCCGTAATTATCACGACCAAGTCGTCCGCGAATGCTATTACTTTGTATCCTGGGGGTAGCGTTATATCCAGCACCGTGTCATATATTCTACAGTATGGGTCCTAAAACTGACCCCTGTGGTACACCCCATGTTATTTGGTATTTATTCTTTCTGTACCTTATTCCCTGTCTTTTAGATAATTTTTAATGATGTTTATGAGAATGTCTGGGTGTCTCGCGGTCCGTTAGGATCTTGATTATCTTTGCCCACGATGCGGTGTTAAACGCATTTTTGACGTCTAGCGTTACAACCACGCATAGTTCCTTCTGTCTCCAGTTTTCCTCGTTCGCGCTTTTAGTGTGAGATAACTTCTTTTATGGCATCTATTGTGAATCGCCCCAGGCGAAACCCATATCGATCTTCCGACAGACCTCTTCTAATGTCTAGGTCGTGCATTAGTCTGTGTTGTACTAATATTTCATAGACTTTGGCCTGTGTGTTTAAGAGGCATATAGGCCTATAGGTCGTCCCTATTTCCTTCCCGGGTTTCGGGATCAGCACTAGGTCCGCCGTTTTCCACATTGTTGGAAAGGTACTCTTCTGCCATAGTTTATTTAAGGTGTTTCTGATTGTAGCCGGATTGGCATCCAGGCGCACTTTATCGCTTCTGGTGGAATTCCGCCTGGTCCGGCAGCTTTGTTTCTTTTAAGTTTCTTGGTTGCAGCCTTAATTTCGTCCACTGTGAAAGGAATTACTGCGTCGTTTGGGGCATCTTGCTCCCAGTTGTTGAGGCTCCTGGTTGGAAACAAGTCGTTTATTATTCTGATATATTCTGTTGGTTCCGTTGGGGATGGCAAATACCTCCCGAATTTTCCGGTGACAATTCTGTAACCATTACCCCATACGTTGTTGTCCACCTCGTCCAAGATATTTTGCCATATTATCTGTTTGGCTGCTTTGATTTTTCTTTATAGCTTTTTCTGTGTTCGCAGTAGACCTTGTATTTTTCGTTGGTGCCTTATGTTTTGAGCGTGTCCATATTCTTCTAGCTTCTATGCATGGCCACATCGCTCCCCCACCACTATACTGGTTTCCTGCTATTGGGGCCTGGGCATTTTTTTTTGAGAATTTTGTCACACACATAGTGATAATATCTTTCAATTCTTCTGGGCTTGGACATTCTGGCGTGTTGCTAAAGGCTGTCTTTAATTCATTCTGGAGTAGTTTGTAGATCCAACCGGTCGTTTCGTTTATTTCTGCTGGTGTTTCTTTGTCGATTTTAAAATATATAGCTCTATGGTCACTTAGCGTTTCATCGTCTAGGACCTTCCATGTGATCACTTTGTCTGCCAGATTGTGGCTCACAAAAGTAACATCGATGACGCTGCTGGCAAGTCCCCTTTCGAATGTCGGTACGTTCCCCTCGTTGATGGCAATGAGGTCGTTTTGGTCGGCCCATTCTACCAGGTATTGCCCTCTGACATCGTTTAGCTGCGAACCCCATGTATGGCTTTTGGAGTTGAAGTCTCCCCCAACAATTAATTTAACGCCCGGTTCACTCGCCTTGATTACCCCAATGTTTTCTGTTAGGTGATCGAGGTACTCCAAATATGTGTCGACAGTTATATTTGGAGTTATATATGTAGCATGAAAATATATAGTATCCCTCATTCTACCCCAGACCATTCTATCGCCTTTATCCACGTGTGTTGTCGCTTTGCTTGTACATGCGATTGCGGTATCGCTACAATTATCCATGATCCAATCGGTTGTTTATGTATTTTTTTATTGTTATATCAGCTTTAATACTATTTTTTATGTGGCTTATGGCGTCGTGGGCCGCCCTGCACCTGTTTGCGTTTATCTGTAAAAACTTAGGCATTAATATCGGTTTTATCGGGCGTCCTATCTGTTTCGATTTGATTCGATATTTGTCGCTTTCCTTTGTTTTTTGGGTGTTATTTGATATCCTTTCCTTTCTATTCTTTCTTGAATTATGGTGTTTTGGCCTCTGTTATCGTAAGCTCTTTCCTGCTATTTGAACGTTGGTTATTGATGTTGCTGCTTTCGTGATACATTTTCTATTGTACGGTCGTCTGGTTTCGTTTGGTTATTTTCGTGGATTTAATACGCTTGTTGAAAGCTACGCACATATAGTTCCTGCTGAGTGTCCTCCTTGCAGATCGCGTGGACTATTTGGGCAGGACAACCGTGTGTTCTCCTGGCCACATTTGTAGCATTTGTTGCTCTGTTGTTGCAGCTGCGTGGTTGTAGCTAACAAGCATCTGTTCAAGTCGACTCTTTTTTGGAATGTACATTCCACTTTACCAATCCTGATTAACCTCAAATTTAATATCAAGCTGGATATATGCTGGATAATGTGATTTGCAAAAATTTTCCAAATATCCTCTGTTTTTGCCTTTCTCAACAATCATTGCTGCCTTTGAACTCTGATATCAAACAAAATACAGTTCTGCGACTCAGTATTACTTCTAACCTCATATGAATATCCAAAGCAGTAATTCTTTCCCAAGATACCCAGGCATTCATCACTGCCCCCAATTACTTGCTAATTTCCTAATTTTTCGTTTTACCCACAACTGCACTCGCAGCACTGCTCGAATGATTCATAATATTTTCTTCTGTGGTTTCCAGCCGTCTGGTGACATCACGTGGCACTATTCTATTTTTAGAAAATTACTGGGCGTCCACTTAAGTCTGCGGGTTTCAAGGGAGTGCTGATTATTTTTGTACGTTTTAGATAGACATTGTGCAAAAAGTACGTTCGTTGATATAAATAAATAAGAAAATGGGTCAGCCAATTCAAGGAAAGTTAAACATCAGTGATAAATAAGTGCAACGATATGGAAAGGGTGTTTAGAGATAAGAATAGTAAAAGTAGACTACATTAGCTGAAATTAATACTTAAAAAAGAATATCGAGTTCTAGTTATAAGCAAAGGACATCGTCCTCAATTAACAAAAATCCAAAAATTTTCAATTCACAATTCAATGACAAGTAAAAGGCCAAACTTAATTTAAATTGTTACAGATATGGTAACAATAGTCGAATTTATTGTAAGAGTGTTACAAAATAGCTAATAAGACTCAAAAGAATTTAATAACAGACCTAAAGACAGAAGAAAATTAACTAAAAATCCTGGTGTAGGAAATGTAGAACGAATGATGATAATCTTTCCATTTATCTCAATGCAAACTTCAGACAAATTAAGAATTTGACAATAAATACAAAAACAACTGTTTCAATGTCTCGGAAAACAAAACCACCAAATAGTATCTCAAAGTCAAAAAAGCTCAACATTGCTCGTTGATTTTTATATGGAAATAAAAATCAACAGAAATTAGCGCACATAGACTCTTGATCAAATGTTCTATTTGTGTCAGAAGAAATCATTAAAAACTTTACTTGAAGATTTATCTCAATGAATCAGTTTTGGCGGCTGAAAATACTTCAATTAGTAATAGGGGTAAGTCATTGGTAATATATTTTATTATCAGTGTAACAGTCATTTTAAAGACATTCTGACATTAAATTCCCAACTTTTAATTTAAGAAAATCGATACATGATTAAAAACTATTCGTCAAATGAGAAGTATTATGTTACTAATAATCTGGTTTAAGGCAGAATAGACTACTCTCATGGAAATTTCAGATGGAGTTTTGCCTGTTAATATCAAATCACCAAATTATTCCTAAAAACACAACTAGAAATTCGTTAGGTGACACAAAATAATGTTCATACTTCAAAAAAAAAAAAAAAACAAACTCAAATACAGTATGTTTTTAGTTCAACGTTATGCATCTATAAGGGGATCAGAAAATGTTAAAAAAACTTAGATTACACTTATTGCTCTAAAAATTACCATACCTAGAAAAAAACACCAAAGTGAAATAAAATTTTCCAAAAACAATGGGAACGATAATACAAATAACTTATGACAAAGTGTACAGTCTGTTTATTCAGATAAACATGCACTGTTAAAAAGTATCTTTAGTATATTGTGGCACAACCCCTATTGTTGGTGGAAAATCATCCCATAATTGCTGCAACTATCACTGCATCAATGACTGAAATTACAGTCTCAGCTAACTCCATGAATGTTTTAAAGATTGAAAACAAATGAATTAAAGAAGGATGTCAACAGTTCAAAGGCAGTTCAAAAAAGTCTGTGACACATGTGAATATTACCCCGTTGAAAATTGCCTATTCGAGACACTAAAAAGAAGCAAAGAAACATTCAAAATTACTGTACTATCAACGTTCCTTTTAACTTTATTAGGAACGAAAGAGGGTCATAAAAAATTGTTCCCAGACCGTAAGAATAGTAGCTGCGTCAGCAATTCGTTTAACAATAAAGTTTAAATGTGTGTGTTGTTCAATGACCCTTCATAATCAAAAATGATGACCATCTGTTCATACAAAACACATTGATAACTAAAAACAAGGCATCACCAATTTTCAGGTGTCCATACAGTTTGCTTATTATAAAAATGAAAAGTCGCTTGGTTGTTAATGGAAGACAATGTAAGTTATGTCAAAAATGCCAGTCGTCTCCTGCACATCGCCTTGTAGTAGTGTGGATGGAAACGTGAGTCGTTAGTACTGCTAACTATAGGAGGAAAGAAATTCTATAAGTTGAATTCATGCTTGTCGGATAACATAATCTCCTCTTGTGCCTAAAATTTTCCCAGCGTGTATATACTTCCTCGTGTTTCTGTTGTTCCCAATATCGTCAAACTATTTGTTGAATTGACCACTCTGCTTCTTGTACATTAACAGTTTGCCCTCTCTTAAACTGTAAGTTGTTCATATCTGTATTAAATGCATCGCCAAAGCATGATACAGTAAATACTTACGGGTATTTATTCCACAAATTACTGACTCTACAGCATACAGATGTATATTATGACTGTTGCCCGGGTTGTAGTTCTCTTAGCACCCCCTGGTGATAGTTTGATATGATCAAATACCGCTAGACTAAAATTAGGAGTAATATTACCCTTGATACTGCTGCAGACAAACTTGACCTCTTCTAGACAAGTCAATTTTTATGACAACAAATTTAAATAATCGCAGATTTCAATATTAAAATCCAATGTTTAATGTTGGATTTTAGTTCACAACAGAAATAATAAAATGACAATTTATGGAAATACAAAAATGTGTTCTGAAAACATTAAGATATTAGTAATTGACACTTCTAAATTCATAAAAAGCTAGTATATAACAACTAAAAACAAAATGTGGAATTCTAGAAGAATTGAAAATATTTTCTACATATTATAAGGAAAATGATAGAAAACTTAACTTCTGTCAATTAAATATAAAAGGAATGACTGTTACAGTTATTTTAGGATGGCTTAAATTACATTAGTATTATAGCTTTGATAATAAAATATTGAATAGAATTTAAATATAGTGAAATTGTCATTTTTTTTTGTATTGTTACGAAACTTTCTTATATACTTTGTATATATACATTAATTATAGAATTTTATCTAAAATAAAACTTATCTACTAAAAATATTTTATTTCAAAACACTATAATCATAATAAACAATACAATCAAATATTATCTTGTTAAAATAATGCAGAGACCAGCCTATTTTTCCTTACAAGCAGCAACGATTTCTAAAACAATACAACATAAACAATACGAGAAAAACTCTCAAACAATCGGATCTTACTTCCAACGATATCTTTTAAAGCTTGAGCAGCAGGCAAATCAGCGACTTCCGACAAATAATCCTTGCCCTCGTCACAGCATCTTGCCAGTCGTGGGTCCAACGGTAGGCTTCCCAAGAAAGGAACATTCAAATCTGCACACATCTGCTTAGCACCGCCAGTCGTGGCTGGGAATATTTCTGACTGCCTCTGTATACCAAACAATTTTCATCAGATGAAGCAAGCGCTGAGTTTAGTTTTGAAATACCTGGCAGCTTGGGCACACAAATATGGCCATGTTTTCCACAACACCCAAGATTTTTATGTCAACTTTGCGGCAGAAGTCTATCTCTTGCGGACGTCCAGCAGCGCAACCTCCTGTGGCGTAGTTATCAAAATGGCGCCAGTTAAGTTGGCTTTTGCTAAGTATGTGGCAGCCGAAAGATGCTCATCAGAAGTGCCTAAAAATCAAATCGGCGTTAAAGTGACTTATAGTTTAGCTTTTGCTCACTTCACCTGGTGGTGTGTCCATTAGCAAATAATCTAATTTACCCCAGTCTACCTCACTTAAGAACTGTCTAATCATGCCGTTCTTCTTCGGTCCCCTCCAAATAACAGCATCATCGACTGAGGAAAGCAGAAAGCCTATAGACATCACCGACAGATTATCGTCAACATACTGAAAAATGATTTAAATTGTTCAAATTTTTGATTAAACAGTAGAGACGATTTTTACTTACTACAGGCGACCATCCAGAACCTGATTGGTGAACCTGTTCTCCTGCTACGCCCAAAATCCTTGGCTGAGAAGGTCCACATATGTCTATATCTAACACAGCCACCTGAAGAGACGAAATTAGATAATATAAGACGAGGGAAATTCAGCTTCATAGTAATCAGAAATTATTATAAACAATTATTTGGTTTGGTTCTTGTACAAATGTCCAATAAGTTCACGGTGTTGCTTATAAAGATACTGTATGTTCTAACACAAATTACTCATCACTGAATACACACTTAAAAGTTTAAGTTTAATATAATAATAATAAAAATCGATGACGAACTGTAGTACAACCTCATTGACGGTGAAATTTCTTATGAAGAGCGCTAAAACTTACCTCATTCTCTACTTTTCTTTTTAAGTACTTTCCATTTTCTTATTTTTTGTCCCTTTTTCATTCTTGTTCAATTACATGCTCTGTCTACATCTACTCCAGTTGGCAACATTTATTTAGTCTTTCTCTCTTATTTTTAGCTTACTTTTTGCCATTTTTATCATGCCGCCTACAACTTCCACAGTTGGATTTTGGTTGCTAGCCATGTTTGGGCTTCATATGTTAGTAGTGGTTAGTATTCTTCCTCTGAGTTTTAAGTTTTTTGTTCCTTTTCATATTTCTTTAGGAACCAGAATGTTCTCCAGTTCTATGTTATTCTTCCCTGAATATACATTCTCATTGAAAAATTTCTTTGTCCTAGACAAACTGTTTCTAGATCTTTTGTACTGTTATTGTACAGATTTGTTAGTAGTGCTGTTTTTGATTGTTTATTTTTAATCCTATTTTGTTAGATAAGTTATTTAAATGCTTTAACGTTTTTTATATTTTTTCTAAATTTGCTAGAAGTACAATGTTGCCTGCAAATCTCAGAATTGCTAGTCTCTTAGTTCATCATTATTTTGATATGGATAAGCGAATAGAAATGTTTGGAAGGTTGTATTAATTTATCAAGAAACCTATCCTCACAGACAGCAACCACATGACAAAACTTAGACTTATATATATTTTAAGACCGTTTCATTTCATAGTAAGTACTGCTCAACATGGAAAATGGATGTGTCATGTTTGTACATCCGAGTAGGAATAACATATTCCACAAGACATTGAAGATGTCAACGTTATGCATGTTAAGCAGATGTGTTGAGTATGCTATATAAAAATGCTACTATACCACACTTGTAATGTTGGAAGATTTCCATCAGAGAGAATGGTTTTGTTGCTGGTGTTTGCAATAGACAATTATCATTCTGAGATTTCTGCCACTAATCTTTTCCATAAATTAAGCAATTTTACTCAGCAGTCATCTGCAAATTAGATAGAATTCCCATGGAATGGTTGAAATTCATTAACAGCAACTCTACTTTTAATGCTTGAAGTTGTGCCATTGGCAGTACGACAGGTCATGTGCTGATGCATGATATAACTTCAGAACTACTCTGGAGTTGTCAGAAATAAATGCACAGTGTTGTTCAATATAAAGTAATGTTGTGACCCAGTATTGCAATAATATACGCTCATAAAATTTTTTTTGTTCTGTTTCCTATCAGGAATCACCTAAAGTTTGTCTGTATAGTTAACATTCACTTTATATGTTACTTTTATTATTCTAATCTATTTGTTTTCTACTTCTTATTTTGTTAATATTTGGATTATGGATTATGTTCAAAAAAGTAAAATGCTTTTTTGAAGTTACATAAGCATGCTCTGTTATTAAATCACCCTTACGAAAATCTGCTTGCTCTTCTAGTTGATTTTTTATTCTTTTCTGAATTGTTGGAGTGAAGAATTTATGTAAGTTTAAAAGGCTTATCGATGTGTAGTTAACGATGTCTTATGGTCACTTTTCTCGTAGATTAGAATGATAATAAATTTTGTTTATTGTCTGGATAGCAATTCATTTAAAATGTTCTATTGAAGTCATCTAGCTCTTCTGTTATTTCTTCTAAACCATTTTTACTTGATTTGTAAAATCCTGTTGGTATGTTTATTCTAGGTTTGTTTTTTTCCGTTAATTGTTTTTTATAATATACATCCTTCCTGAATATCAACGTAATGCTCAAATATGGTTTGTTAATTCTTAGTTTCGTTATAACTTTTTTATCTATATTTGGTTCCATGTTAATCTGTTTATTATTTGCACAATGTCACTATCCTCTCTCTTCAGATGGATAATAAATTTGGGCGTCCTATGGTCATGGTTCAATCTAATGTTACAGTCATTTCTATATTTTTTGTATTTTATATTATTTAATAATGGGTAAGCCAAAAGTTCTTAAGTGATTTAAAATTGCAATTTTTTATTTCTCAGCAGTTTCAAGTATTTTTGCTGAAATGTAGACTAGCTGATGGATTTTTTTGCATTAAATGTGGAAAATAACATTTCGCCAATGCCTTCGATTTTCGGCTTCACACAAAACTGCTTTTTCTAGGGCATGGTATATTATGAATTTTGGCTTGGATATTGGCTATCAGTTGCTGTTGGAGGTCTAGTCTAGTACATTTTCTTTTTTAATTACTGTGCGTGTGTATATGGACATGATAACTGTCGTAATTTGTAGATTTCAATCAAATTTTATACACATTCAATGTTTTGGCTATGTTCGTTAATGGAAAAAATCGGTAACATTCAAAGTTACCGCCAGATTTATAAACATTTTTTACTCCTACCTTACATTATATTAAATTAGATTTACATAATCATAGATGCATCAAGAAATCTTGGGAGCTTTATCACAAGGGAGTTTATGTTTGATTTGTTTCATATTATTTCTGTTTTTTTATTTTATTTATATTTTTATATTTATTTTCCTTTTTCATTGGTGTGGTCGTCTTCGTCAGGTTCTTGCTTCATTTGATAGTTGCTGTAACTTAGGTTTATTTGTTTATGAGATACCACATTTCAGAAAGATATTACAGGACTTCGCAATATTGTTTAGGAAAACAATCAGACAAAGTGCTTTTTGTGACCGACAATTCTCTGAAATCACATTTTTCCAATATCATCTATAAATTGTCCATACCACCACCAGTAAAGTTGAGGCCTATGCTATCTGAAGCGCTAGTAGTATGACCACCTCAACTGTTTCATCAAATTTATAAAGGCAAGAAGTCCATAAATTTCAATCCTAAATCGTGTCCTCAAAACTATTCCACATAAAGTAGTCACGTGTTTGTTCCTGCAAAGTTCCAACTTTTTAAAAGAGGTGAACGTCTTTAAGCTTTTTAAATCCAAAAATTTCAGTACATTTTTCAAATGCTACCGTTTGATTAACCTTCTATTAATCCTTGGAAAAATTTGTGGAGTAAGCATGATTTGGTTTAATTCGGCTCATGTGAGCCTTCCTTCATGGAAAAGGTGCCAGCCAGCATTGCTCAAGATTCCATCGTGGCTATATCCAAGACTTATTTCGTGCCAACCATCTAAAAGTGTATATCACAGAAAATTCTACAATTATACATCATTATATTTAGCCCTTAGACCTATAACGCATATAAATGTATCCACAACAAATGAATAAAGATTCTGATTATTTTGTAAATTTGTATAAGACCACATCAGAAAGATGATATCCATTTTGTTGTAAGGAAAATGTTTGGAGCTTCACAAAACCACAAACTCAACTGAACAACTTAAAAGCCACCAATTCAATGTTTGAAATAAGAACATGGACTAGTAGATTTGCTACACATCTATGATAATTAGGATTCATTTTAATTGAAATTATATGTCCTTAAATTACAGCATCGGATTGGGTCGAGCGTTCATTTGTTGACTGTTGTGTTTTGGAAAGCTCCGATAGTTAAAGTCCAATTTGGACCATATTCGAGTCGTTTTTAAAACACAAGAAGTGGGTAATCAGAAAAAGCTAAGTGTTTTACAAAGCAGAAAGGATTGGAAACTAGGATAATCCTACGGAAGAATGAGTAATTCTATAATAAATAAGACTAGTTTTGAGGTTAGATTTATGCCAAAAAATCTTTATAAGTAGCAAAGAAATGAGGACAAAACACGCAAACGTATCTACTATTTAGTAAACAGAGAGAAAGACAACAGAGATGCACAATACAGATAGTGATTCAACAGAGGGAGAAAAAAGAAAGAGAGGGGTAGAAAAGAAGGAAAGTGACGAAGAACTAAAGAGCGTTGCTAAATCTAGGAAGACATTTTGGATCGCCAACAAACCATAAACAAAAGGAGGACAAATTAGGTAGAGTACTAAATATGCTAGAACAGTGAACGATATATGTGAACCAAATAAAAATGGAACAACTAAAATTCAATAAGGAGATGGAAGAATTAAATAAGGACAACAAAAATTAAATGGAAGAAAATACTGCCATAAAAAGTAACTAGAGTTAAAAAAGAGTTACAGGACACGACCGAAGATTGGAGCAGCTCGAAAGAGAAAAGAGAAGAAACAATATAGTAATGCATGGACTAACGATATATTCAAATAGTACATTAGAAATAAAGCAGGAAATGGAAAAATTTTTAAAAGACAATCTAGAAATTGACACCCAAATTAAAAATGCCTATAAAGTAAGACCAAAAATCTGCATAACTGAACTAGAAAACCCAGGCGATAAAATAGAGATAGTGAATAGAAAAACGAATTTAAGGAAATTAAACGGCGATAAGATATACATTAATAATGATCTAACAAAACAAGAAAGGGCGATAGATGCACAGATCAGGAAGAGAGCAGGATAGATTGGAAAGTGCAGCCATGCATTAAACAATTCGTTCACTCGGAAGAAAGAAATATCGAAAAACACGAAGATTACGGTGTTTAAATCCATTTTCAAACCCATATTGAAATACGGTAGCGAAAGCTGGGCGTTGACAAAACAAATGCAAAGTAAAATACAGGCCTTCAAGATGAAATTCCTAAGTGCTGTATAGGGGTCACAAGAAGAGATCGAATCAGAAATGAAAGAATAAGAGAAAATTAAAAGTTGAACCGATCATGAAAGATATAAAACAACAGCAGCTACGATGGTTTGGGCACGTAATGCGAATGGGCGAAGAAAGAACAACTAAAAGAAATGGGGAGGCAAGAGCACAACAGAAAAAAGGAAGAGGAAGACCAAGAAAAACGTGGAACAAAGAAATAGAGGAGAATTTAAGAGAAGAGGGACTGAGGTGGAAATGAAGGGAAAAGAGAGGCAAGGAATAAAAAAGAGTGGGGCAAAAGGATACACAAAAAAGCTTAATATATATTGACTTGTAATAGAACGACTTGTACTAGATGTAGTTAAATAATGTAAAATACCGGAATGTATTGTAATATCTTAACACCGTAACGGTAGAATAAGGTTTATTATATATATAATTACAGCATCACCACATATATTGTAATTGCATTTTGACAGCAACCTGTAGCATATAATTTGCAGTACCTAATATGTGACATCGCCATGATAAAGGTGTGTGATGTTATTCACAGATAAGAAAATATTTAAAATTGAGAAAACAGGAAAATTAAATCAAAATGTTTAATTATGTTATTCACCCCTAAAGAATGTTTTAAATACCTAATGAAACTCTCCATAGAATTTTTCAATGATAACTCTCTAATGACTTGATCAATGTAAACAAATTATAGTTCAGAATACTGGTTACTATTGCCAACTTTGATGCTAATTGGATGAGCTGTATAGGAAAAGAATGAGGAGCAATGAAGATTTAAAAAGCAACTATATAATTAAAAAATTCACAACTATTAAGCATAAGAATGCAAATGTATTGATATACAGGTCAACATTAGAAAATCAATAAGTAGCATCGCTATAATTATTCATCATTTCCTAATGACAGCACATATTTATAGTTTTAACATGCAACCAATTAAAGAAAATGTTGATTTGCTTTTCTTAATAGATCTGCAAGGTAATTCCATAAAGAATATCATGGCAGTGTTTTATTATTAATTGATTTTCTGCTGGGGATGAACATCAATCAATTTTTAGGCCGCTGTGCCAGGCAGTGCCAGGTACTGCAGTTCAAAGTGCGTTGACTAGCAGGCTAAGTTCACATCCATTCCAGAAATGTTTACAAGGCCTAAAAACGTGCAACACAGAATGTGACCTCATTGCAAGTTAATTGATGTAAATAGAGCCGATAAGCGGTGAGAAAATCCGCTTGGTATCGCATGCAACCGTTGGCTACCAAATGTTTTTCGGAGGTTCGACCGAGCGCAGAAGCAGATACAACAGGGTAAGCAACTCACGTTCTGGTCACCGTCGCGCGCGGCCAGCCCCCGGCTGATCAGCGCCGTGAGCGTGCTCTTGCCGACGCCGCCCTTCCCGGACAGGATCAGGATCTTGTGTCGCACCTGCTCCAGGCGCTCTTGCACCAGCTGGATGCTGGGGTCGGGGCCCCTGGCGGCCCCGCTCGAGCAGATCTGCTGGTTGGGGCAGCCCGCGCAGGCCGACGCCTTGCCCGCGTCCTCGCTTTGAGTGCCGGGGCAGTCTGCAGCAGAACATAAATAAAATTCTTTCGAAGGAGATGCGGTCGCTGGACTTACGCTCGGGCGCATCTGCCGGCTTCATCACATCCGTCATTATGAAAATTTAAATTGCACAACTTAAAAATTTATTTCTGTAAGCTTGTACCAAACAAACGTAACCTCACTACTCGGACCCTACGTCCCTACTACGAAATGTCACAATGACGTTAGTAATTCGTTTTTTATATACCGTATGAATCAAATATATATCCCTCTCCCCCAGTGAAAGCTAATCAGTGATCCTCAATATCTCTATATTATCACATTAATATTTAAAGAATAATAAGGAATTTAGATTTTGTTAAGGTAATTTAACTTTTAATTATTCAATAAACATATTAGTCTCGAAATATTAATAGTTTGTTTATTTATTTTTTAATTTCAATAATAAAATATGAATATTTGTTCAGATCTAATCGTATTAAGTATTACGACTCGCATGTTTTTATCAATTGTGCTTTTAATAAGTGTAATTATTACGAATTAAGTGTTTTTAGCCGCTTAAAATATTTTAATGCAAAAACATGTACGCAAAACAAAGATTAAACTATTTTTAAAAAGTAAAATGTAGAAATAACTTAACATCAAAGATTATTAAAACACTTTTTGTAGTCTTAGTCGTTATTGCGTTTATATTGTGTTCGTTCACAATTTTTATTTTTTACCTTTTTTGCAAGTTATTTACATTCTTTATAGTTATCTATATTTTTCTGGGCATACTTTTATAAGGCTTACTTGTTAGTTTTTTATTTTATTTAATTATCTCTTATTTTTTTATTTATATTTCTTGTAATATCACTTAGTTTTCAAACCTACTTGACTATACGGCAATGATATTGATTTTAAGAAAAAACCACCAATGAATTGTTCCCGACGTTCCATTTTCTTGCGTGAGTAATCATTAAATACAATTTGGAAACTAAGAAAATCAAAATAATTCTCCCATTATTCCAGTGCCAATTTAACTTACATACATACTTCTCAAGAAAATGTTTTCCGTACAGCATCTTCCCGTTCTAAATCCTCTCCAAGTGATTTAAGTTGTATTTAATCGATTAGAGAAAAATAGAGAATGGGAGGGTGTAATAAACTTTATAGTCCGGAGACTTCTTTTCTTCTTCTTTCTCTTTGTCCTTTTTGTGTTGTGCTTTTTTTTGGTCCTGGATCCACTTCTGATAGTTGTTTGTTTCTATCCCTTGCCATTCTCCGTACCCCTATAATTGTTTTTCCTCTTTTTCAAGCCAACTTTTTTATGTGTTTCTTTCATAATTTGCTTTTGTTTACTAGAGGGTCTATTTCTAGCTTTTTCTAATATTTCTATTCCGGATTATAGTACTTCTCGTTTTACTCACTGCTCTTCTCAGGTATTTAATTTCCGTTGTTGTTATTTTAGCTCTGTGTTTGTCCAAGATTTAGCCGCAGGTCGGTAGTTATCATACGTTGATGTTAACTTAATTGACAAGACTTGGGGTTCCTCAGTCCAGTCTCTAACCTCTGCGCTCTTGATAGGCCACCTCTGTGCCATCTGAAGAAATTAAGATCTTCGGACGCTTCTGTCGAGCGCCTCTGTCGATCTGGCAGTTGTAGAGGTCACGAACGGTAAAGTTGTCATGACCTTGTACAGAGCAGTAGAGTTGTTGGGTTCTTTGGGAGATAAACTCCTGGATGGTGGGTAGCTTGAAATCTCTTTTTTGCATAAACCATGCAGAATTAAAGATGGCCCGTAAAGCCCAATTCTGGACAATCTGGAGTTAATTGATGTGAATTTTTGCGGCCCAGCTTCAAATTGGTACCGCGTACATCATGATAGGATGGATGATCGTCTTATAAATGCTGAGTTGATTTCGGATTTACAGTCAACTTCGAGGGTAGATGAGGAAGCCGAATGCTATTCTTGCCAACTTGGCCTTGCTGACCGTTCTATCTACGTGCTACTTTCAGGATATCTCTCTTCCAAAGATCTTGAGATCCGCCAGGTTGTTTCGCCAGTGAGAATAGGACCGCGAAGCTCTTACCCGGGTTAATTTCCATTCTCTACCTGTCGCACTAGTCTTCCAATTGATTAAGTTTCGCCTGGTGACAAAGGAGGCTCTCGGCGAGCTGGACGTCACCGTCGTGTCGTCTGCGTACTGGGCTAGTGGAGGGCACCGTTGTCATGTCTTAGAAGTATAGTTTGTATAACGTCGAGGACAAGGCAATGTCTTGGGGGACTCCGGCTCAAAGTCGCCTCTCCAATGACATGCCACCAAACTTGACCCAGAACGAAAAGGACGAGACAAGCTGCACTATCCGTAACGGGATTGCGATGGAACCCATTTTGTACGCTAGACCGTTGTACTAAACCATGTCAAAGGTCTTGGCCATATTGAGGAAGACTACATCGGTGTTTGCTTCTTGGTATAGCGCTCAGTGATGTGTTTCACTACCCGAAGAAGCTGGAGGGTGGAGTAACCAGAGCGGAATCCAAACTGACTCTTTCGAAAATTTTTGTTGTTTTCCTTTTTATGTGGAGTAGTATTACGTTGTGTTCTCAGTTTTCTGGTAACCTTTTTGTATCCCATGCCTTAGTCGGTAGACAATCGAGGAAAATAACCTGATTAAGCCTGTCCAAGTGGCCCTAGTAACTCAGTTGTGGTATATAAACTACATCAAATGTTTGATTTTTATTTTATTTCTTCTTTTATTGAAAAACATAGCGTAAGAAACGCTACATTTGAAAGACGATTTAAAGAGCAATTTCGATGGTCTTCATGTTTCTTCTTTAACATGGAAATTATAAATTTTTGATCGGTTAGAGAGTAAAAATAAAATTCTGTTGCAGAAGTTGCGGGGAAAGTTCTTATAGTTTCTTTTGATCTTTTTTCTAATTCATGATTTCATAACTTTTTGGTTAGCTGTATAAAAAACTTGTTCGAATTTAGTTTGTCCAAGGCAACGTTATTAGATCGTTAAATTCAAAATACTAGAGAAAATTATATTTTGTGTAAAAAAATCTTCTGACAACATACAGGAAAACGTAAACGTTCTGGCCGTATTAAAATGAAAACTTTCAGCAACTACAACCATGGACCGTGGTGGCAGCTCCGCCGCGCCTGGAGCAAATCCCCGAGTCGCCAGTCCCCGCCAAAGTAGGGGACTTCTACGAAACCGCCCGCCCGCACCCCTGGCGCTCGACTTTGGGTTACGAGCGACTGGAGGCCATGCCTCAGTATGACACTCACCCCTCACCTAGACTTCATCTAACATTTCTAACAGCTCCAGACAGTTTGCCACAAACGCAATGGTGGACTCGTGCTACACGCCCCACGGCATGTCGACGCAGCCTTTGAAGTTTCCCAATTTGGTAACAGGCTTCGAGCACAACCCCGCGCACGCCGCACGGACCGCACTCTACACCAGATACACCCCCATGGAATGGACGGAGAGCAACTTGAGGCACTACAACGAGTCGGACACTAACAGGAATTATTCGGAGCGTCTGAGAGGCGACTTCGTCAGGGTTATGAGGTACCGAAAACTTCATCCAATGCAATTTCATTCAGATGTACTTCTAATTCAGGCAAACAGATGAAAAAACCGCTCAGGGACAACGAGAATCCGGTAGAAGATTAGGGGAAAGGATTACAGATATCATGTTTTGGAGGAACGAGGTGCATACAGAGCTTGAACGAATGGTCACTGAAATTGGGCTGTTGCAAGAGTCCTTTCGGGCTCTACAGAAGGCAAAATTGGACATTGAATCCCCTTTACATATAGCTCAAGAATGCTTGTACCATAGAGAAAGTCGGCAAGGTAATTCAAAACACTACCAAGCTTGTTCTATATAACAATTTCGTAATGCAGGAATAGATCTGGTGCACGATCAACCGGAGCAGTGTCTTCTCAAAGAGGTAGAAACGTGTCGAAGTGGCAAAGAAAGATTTAGAGCTTTGTTAGATAAAACAAAAGCACAGTTGAGGAATTGCAGAGCATCGCAGCATGAGCTCGAAACCGATATTCGCAGCAAAGCATCTGCTCTAGGAATTGACAATATGTGTCATCAACTCAATAACTACTCGCGCGGCATCAACTACTATGGTGGTATAGAAAATTATGATCCCACGTAATGATATAAAGCTCCATCACTTTCAAACTACTAATTGTTACATTGCAGTATTACAACCATAACCACTTGGGCAGAAAACAGCAGCAGGATAGTACAAAGGTCGCAGGCGGAACGAGGAAAATCCGCGCAGCTTAGGAGTGACATAGAAAACCTTATTAATGTAGTATCCAGTGAGATATGGGATGCGTGGAGCAATAGCAACGGCGCTTTAGCCCGCAGGTCCAACGAAGTTTTGGAAACGAAAAGCAAACTGCAAATGCACCTGCATAAGGTAATTAAATTTAAACTGTGATGTTTACAATTGTCGATTAATGATCTTACAGGTACAACAAGAAATATTTGAGGTTGAAAAGCATATGGAGATGCTCCGGAAAGCCATCCATGACAAAAGCTATCCGTTGAAAGTCGCCCAAACGCGGCTTGAATCGCGAGCGCAGCGCAAAGAAGTTGAGCTCTGCAGGATATAGCTCATGAAAGGTCAGGATCAGCTGAAGGGGGTTAAATTTTTTACTTTATAATATGGTTGAACGTAGGTTGGTGCAAGAAGTAAAGGACTTGCAGGACAGCATCGAATACCTGCACGGCAAACTCCAGGAGGCGGAAGCGCAGCACCAACAGTTGCTGAGGACTAAATCAAACCTCGAATCGGACCTTCACGTTAAGGTTAACAGTCTTTTTATCGACAGGGACAAGTGCATGGGTATGCGACGTTCCTTTCCTATCACTGCCACTATTAAATATTAATACTCACCTGGTGCATCAACGTTTTTCGCATATTTAAATCAATTATGTGCGAGGGTAGATTTATGTACTTAAATGATTACAGGAAAAGAAACTTTGATTGTTCTACAGAACTCTAGGCTAATAAAAGTATGTCGATAGTGTTTAAGAACTGAGTGGTGTAAGGAGGAGAATAAAACTAGTTTTTTTTTTTTATTCCCTTAAGTGTAAGGCTAATGAAGGCACTTGCCTTCTTTAATCTTATACTTTCCTAATGTTTTCCTTATATAGAAATATAACATTGCAGATCTTTATTAACTACCATTCAAAAAAGTAATTTGCTTTATATGTGAAAATAAATTTTGATTTAATAACCTTCCAGAGTGCTATTTGTTTTAAAAATCTAACTTCTTAGAAGAACAATAGAATTCTTTTTTTTAATGCAAAAAGTAACCGTTTCCCGAAACCTAAATTTCTTTTTAGTAGTATCATTTAAATTGATATTTTTTGTTTCTTTTACAGTTAATGCGCCTAAGTCCAATTCCTTGTGTTATCAGTTATCACTTTGTCTTTTACTATATTTAACTTTGCCTTTTTACGTTTTGTTTATTTGATTATTCTAAATTTTAATCCTTATGGTGCAACTTCTGATTATATAGGTTTTCTTTCTTTTTTTATAACGCAATATATATATATATATATATATATATATATATATATCTGTATTATTGTGGCGTCGGTTGCGGCTTTCCTTTTTTAAATATTCCACTTTATTTGCAATATCTACAGAGTACATACAGCAAATGGCATTACACTGTACACTGAAGTGTCAGATGTTTTCTTTGATAGTTGGGATCTGGGGGACCCTTCGGATAATAGTTCACTATCGTGTCCAGTTCTTTCTCTTGGAAACATTCCAAAATTTCAATATTAGAAACAGACGTTCTGCTCCAGAGTTGGACACCATAGGACTAAATTGGTGTGACAATCGTTTTATAAATCAGGAGCTTGTTCTCATTAGTGAGTATGGAGTTGAGGGAGAGTCGCCAGTACATTTTGGAGAGACTCAATTCTAACTGTTTGTGTTTAGCCAATGCGTGTCTTTGCCACGTAAGTCTCCTGTTAAGATGTAGCCTAAGATATATAACTTCTTTTTGATAAGCCACCTGTTTATTATTCATATGAATGAGAGAAGGGGGGAGCAGATTCCTGTTTGTCACATGAATAGACTTTGTTTCGTTTGTTTTTATTCTCTATTTTTTTGTCATGTTTGAATTTTACTTAAATTAGTTTGCAATTTTAGATCACTGTTAGAGACTGAGCGAAAGTTGCTGTTACAATAGTTGATGTAGTAGAAACATCTGCAGATATAGTAGTGGTCCGAAGATATTATCTTAGGGTATTCCCGAGTTTATAGGGTAGAGTTTTGTATATTCAGTTTTTAAGCTTTGTTATGATAATAGGATTTAAAGATAATGAAATAAAAAACCAATTTTGTAAAACAGCACTCTTTTTTTTCATAACTTTCATTACCCTTTTGAACGACACTATAGATTTGTTTTGCGTGAGAATAGGACTCTCGCCACCAAAAGTCTATAAGCTAACGAAACGCCCTAATATGGCGCCTTTTGCTCCAGCTGAGGAGCTATATGATATATGGTGATAGATTTGTTTAATTGTAGAATATATCTGTCTGAAGCTAAATTAGTGGTCGAAAATTGATTCGTTGTTCTTAATAAATGGAAAAGTCAGTTCAGTAACAGCTCTTTGAACACCTTGGATACTATAGACAAAAGGCGTATTGGTTGATAGGTTTTTAAGATCAGGACAATTTGAGCCATTTTCGACTAAATCGGAAAGTACCCAATATACAAGTAGTACTAAAGAGCTGTGTAAGATACCTTATTCCAGTGAAAGGAAATAATTGAAGACTTTTTTTGTAACTAGGTTGAATCTCGGTGCTTTTTCATATGTAAGGTTGCAATAACATCTTTGACATTTTTTTGGCCGCATTTATAAGCACCGCAGCCTCAAGCGCTTATTGTGCCCACTAACATGCACTTAAATGCTAGGACATTCACACACACCCATGGGTTGAGCGAGACTCAAACTCGCGCGCGCCGGCTAGAGGTGGTTTGTGTTGGAAGGGGGTCTTTAGTATTCAAATCAATTAATTTTTTTATTAGGCTGATTGAAAAAGAATGTGGGTGGAAAATCTCAGTCAAATGGTTTTAAGAACAACATAAAATTAGTCATTCACCAGTTATCTAAATTTATCCCAGTCTGTATGTTTAGTGCCTAGACTCGGTCGTTTTGAATGCTTATCGCTTCCGTTGATAGTTTGGTAATAACTGGAGGATGATCTGAAGCAGTAGTGGTTTGTTCCGGTAAACTGACATTAATAGAGTTCGCCTGTAAATTGGTGTTTAAAGTTGTTCCGAGTGTTTTAAGTAATACATGTTATTCGGGTTGTAGAAATCTTTATAATATTCTTGTCTGAGTGTGTATCTGGGAGGAAATCAGACGGCCGAAATAGTTAATGGAAGTACCATACTGGTGGTTTGTAGAAAGTTTCTACAGTAACTGTTTAAATGATAATTGAGCTTTTAATTATAAAAACGGAATGACCAACCATTTAGGTGATTTGTAATATAAACTAAATAGATGGAGATTTTTAGACATCTTGCATTTGTTGGAAACGTTTAATTTGTTGAAGAAGAGCGTATTGTTTTGGACGAAGTGATTGTTTTTCCGAGGTTCTTATAAACTTCGGCGTGACTTCCTCCTCACAGCACAGCGAAAATTGCAAGATTTTTTTTTGAACATCGAGCAGTAATATGGCCGCCAAACATTTAACGTATTTTGGTTTTTAATGTGCCCATATCTTTAGCACCTTACATGTTGTACAATTTTTTTTTGTACTTCGGTTTAAGTTTTATTTTATTCTGTTGTAAATACTCCACATTATAGATGTTTTTATTGTTAGGAGTTGGTTTTAATTCAAAAAAGAACCTAGGAAGCGGTAATTTTGTTCTATATTGTTTGATATTCCAGATGTTTGTGACCATGTGGTCTAATTTTTTATTCGTGCCTTAATTTCCTCACACCTACAAGAATGGCTTACGATTTTTAATACAACGTTACGACTTCTTTTCTTCTCTTTCAATTTATATATGTGAAATTTAATGTATTTATTATCCAAGGCTTTTATGGTTTTTCCATAAAACTCAGATATTTTGTATTGAACCTTTACTTGGTTTCAAATTTTTGTATAACTATTTCATCGAGAGATGTGATATTTTTAACCCCGGTTAGAAGTATTGGGGGGGGGGAGGCTTTTGAGTTTGTTTTTCAAAGTTTTAGTCTTGTTGATTATTGAGTTTTGTTTTCTAAAACTGGAAAACGTTTAGAGAAGGATGTAGAATCGAGCCAATATTCACTTACCTTACTATGTTTGGCTGTTATTTTGAATTCTATATCGGAAGTTATATCTCTTTTATATGTGACTGTGACCCAGTTGGTAGTATCTGTTTAAGAGTTACTAGGAAAATAAGATTATGAATGCTTTAGTGTAATCTACCTAATAAATTGTATAGTTATGATAAAGAAGAAAGGGCGAAGAAATTTGTAATCAATAACAATCAAGCTAACAACGTGAAATACATTTATCTCTTTGGCATCATTCGAGGTCTAGGACAAGTTTAGAAATGTTTCTCCCTCACGGTAGCGTTTTAGGACCAGCCTTGTATTTGACATATACATCAGATTTTACTACAACAAGCGCATTTGTATATGATACCGTTATCTTAGCTGTCCATAAAGACTTCTGCGAGTCTTGAAGACTATCTCTTTCAAATAGAGAAGTGGTTTAAAAAAAGTAAAATAAGAATTAATATAAGCAAGTCATAACATATTTTACCTTTACACTAAAAAGGAAAAATGTCCTCTGACATCTTTTAACAATATAAAAATACAACCTGTGTTAAGTACTTGGAAATCTATTTCACTACTAAACTTAACTGGGGAGAACACATACTTAAGAAATGAAAGTAAGTAGATCTTAAAATAAGAGAACTGAACTGGCAAAAATTCTCGAATGACAAAAGAATAAAATCCTAATATAAAATGCAACAATCATCTCAATCTGGACCTATCGAATTGAGCTGTATCCAATCCAAATTGGATTGTTGAAGCGTCATACGACAGATGGCACCGTCCTGCTGAAACTACAAGTCATCCAAATACATGCTGTCCAAATGAAACCGCAAATATCTTACGATAACATTTACCAATAATAGTCGTGGCATTTTCGGCCTCACTTTCAGAACAGAACGACCCAGTCACTTTGAAAGCATAAAATCCACATCAAACTGTTATTCTTTAGGTATGCATAGGTCATTCTTGAACGATCCGAGGATTTTCTATGCCCCAAGTTTTAATAATCGTCAAGAAAATGTAGCGCACAATTCCTGCGTTTCTTTTGAAACACTTACCAACGAATACGATTAAAGATCCTAAGTGTTGATGCTTCATTGTATGTCACAAATTAAATGTTACATCAAAACCTCTATATACCAATGGTCTAAAAGACAATTCAAAAGAGAATCTAGAAACATCGTTGGAAACAAAAATTGCTCACCAATATCATTTTACAACCACTAGTGCAAGAAAGAAACCAAGATTGAAAAGAAGACCTAACATGAGATGAAGAAGAAGCTTTCTTGATGGAGAAGTCTGACCAGGACAATAGTAAAACTTTTTAACCAGTTTTTCAGTCAGTAAAATAGCTTATAGAATAAAAATTCTGACTTTCTGTTTAAAACTAAAATAAAAAGAAATATTTCAGATGGGGCTGGTGGATTGGCCTCCTTGTCCTGAAATCGTAGGTTACAAAAAAAGGACAGGTCTAACCTCAAGAAAAGGCTGATTTTTAAAAATAAGAAAATGTGTTGCTCGCGTTGCAATTGTCAATAATCGTTTAGTAGCTACAGCGTAAATTGTCCGTGGCACCTCTTTGAGCTGGTATACCGGAGATATGATGTTAAACCGAAAACAAACGTTCGCTCTTGTCGAAGCAAATAAAATGAAACTTAAGTAGTCTATTTTGAGAGTCGTACTATTGTAGACAATTAATCAAAATGTATAAAGGTGGCGTAGCGTACAATGGATGGACGTAGATTTGGTCGAAATAATAGGGGCGGTTTAGTGAATACGTCACTAGATTACGAAACCAAGAGTTACGGGTTCGAATCCCGCTATCGCCAATTCAATTGCTGGCATTTTTACGGCCCAGATCGACTCAGACTGCAATAAATGAGTACCTGGAGGTCTCAAACTCTGGGGTAATAATAGACGGTCGGTACGTAGCGCTGGCCACGTTAATACCCTTGTGTATCGTAGGTTCTAGATTGTAGCATACCTATCCTGTTACGACCCCAAAGGGCCTTCAAGGCCTATTACGGGGAACCATTAAAAAATAGGGAGGTGGTCGTAATATGGACCAGTTTTTTGTTTTGGACAAAATACACTCGATTTTATACGTAACTATTGCATCATTAATCATCAGTGCAATTAACAAATATGTTTTCTGTAATGCATTATGAGTAGCTATGGATAAAAATGAATTTTTCCCAATAAATTATTTTTTTAAAAAATACTTTAAAATGTGGATTTTGAAACAAGCATATAAATAAATGGAAAATGTTTTATTTTAGGTGCTATTGCGGGTACTTTATTACTTTTACTATTATGATGATGTTCTATTTTGTTCTCTTAAACATAAAAAACAAATTACTTTTTTAGATCCAAATAAAACTTTTTGGACATAAAGAAAAAAAATATTAAGGTAATACAAATTGCTCTAGAGTTCTTTACGAACAAAAGTTCATCATTTTTATACCCATTCCTGGCATATCCCACAATGAATCCAAAGTTCTCCGGATTTGAATTTCTTGAATGTTCCGCCACAAAGGAAACAGTCTGCATCATCTTTCACTGGAACTTTCTGTCCAATAGGTTCTGATATGTTTGAGTTCCCAAAAGACAGACACCTTCTTGTCTCTTCCTCATCGCTAGAAGTTTCATCTTCATTTCTTCTTATCTTGGAAAATTGTTTTCGTCTTTTATTTTTCTTGTTCTGGGTCGTTTATTTGCTGGTTCCTGGTCGACTTATCTGCTTTGTATTTCTGACGGCTGTTTTATGATCGGGCGCCCCCTTCTTGTTCAAGTTTCTTTTTTTATCAAGCGTTATTATACAGCGAACAGGTTATAATAGTAGCTGAAAATGCTTTCTGACCTCTGTTCTATGTTCTCTTCTTTTTTGCACTTGGAACTGAAGAGATGTGTTGCGGCTTGATGTGGATCACATGTGTCGATGAGCTTCCAGCTTTCTCTCTTGTTCTGCTCTCATTGCCATTCCTCAAGACAGCCCTGCTTTCCGTTCCAGAAGGATGCAGATCATTATCATCATGTTTATCGTCGCCGCTCTCATGGAGTTCACCGTTGTCAGCAACATATTATGCTTTACGTTGAGGTGCAATAAAGTATATCGCCATGGTGTTTCTTCTTCTAAACCTTAATAGCAATAATATTAAGAAAAACGTTAAACTTGACTTACCAATAAGTAATAATTAAAAAAAAATGCTTTGATATAAACAGCGGACGGTCATTGCGGCTTATGGCAGTTACATTCGTTTTTTTTTCAATTTTGGTAAGGGAAAGGCTATTACTTTTAGTTTAATTTTAGTTCCGATGTATGGATTTTACTAAAGTTTTTCTTCTTTATTGCTTACAAAATTTTTTAAAGAAGAGCATAGTTAATAATATCCAAACCGTGAATCTCACAGGATCTGAGGATAGAATTTTAATCTTCAACCACCCACTGAAAAACAATTTGCAAAATTAACTTTGAAATTAACATTTAATTGTATATATGAAAGAAATTTAAGTGGTTTTCAAGAGTTAAAAAATAAAAGAGCATATGATCAAATCACAATCAGACCAAACAATAATATGTACAAAAGATCATCTGCAGATGTATAAGCAAAAAATATTAGAACAGAAGAGCTGGCCAGAACGAAAAAATAGAAGAACGGACGGAATGTATGTTTTATGAATTTCATTACTTGTATCATAAATATAATGAGTACTCAATAAAATAGTCAAAATTACAAAAAGTTTATTAACCATAAGTCAAAACAAAGTCAATTAATTAGTATAAAAAAACGTATAAATTCACAGAAATTATATTGTAGTAAGATGAAAAGTTGCGCATCGGTTGGGTGCGTTGTGAAACGGAAGCTAAAAGGTTATCAGAATAGGTGTCAAAAAATGAATAAAAAGTAAAAGCCATTAATAACTCCTGGTCATTCTTATTTTGCTCTGCTCATCTTCAATTATTAGCAATCGTCCAAGATCATAACAAATGAATAGTTTGCCCAGACTTTTCTTCCATAGATACTAATAACTTTAGTCTTCATATCGAAAATGACCTTCATTGCATGCGGCAAAACACGGCACAATTTAGATAACAGCCTAAGTGTAGGGAGAAGAAGGATAAACAAATGCCATTTTTGGATGTTGGTTTTGTAAGACAAAAGAGATCTAATAGCAAAATCAAATTTATTTCAACATTAATTACAAAAAACTTCTGGCGGCTACAATGAAAAGATGAAGTTGATCGCACACGGAAAAATATTTTGAATCTACTTTACTTAAATTAGTTTTGACTTACGATAGCGTTGTCAGAAAAGAAAAAATTGGAAAAAACGAAAATATTTATAATAGAAGTTCTTTTCAATTTAAGTATATTCTTATTGGTTTTCCTAGCAAGTGGTTAGCAAATTCGGTAGTCTGGTTATTAAAAAATATATAAATGTCATTTAACTATATATATTTGAAAAGAATGCCAATTAAAAGAAGGATAAAAATTACATTCAATTTTTTACTCTTTGTAATTACATCATGATGCTTGTGGGTACAGTGGAATTCGGACTCGTTCAATCTCCATCTGTCTATTAAAGCCGTCAGTTCTGATTTTTCCTAAAAATATTTTAAATTATGATATATAAAAACGATTTAATTTTGTTGGATACTACAAATATATGAATTTTCTCTCGTATTTTACTTATAAAACATTTTGTTAGATTATTAGTTGCTCATGTAAACATCAATGTCATCCTCTCTTTAAGAGTTGTTGTTTTCTACTGGTTGAAATTCAGTAAAGTGTTATTTTTAACATTATCTAAGTATTTGTTGTTTTTTATTGTTTTAATGTAGTGAAAATATTAAAAGAACAATAAAAACGTTGAAAATGGAAAATATAATTTATATTGTAGTTATCTTGAAAAAATAGAATTATTCCTTCTATGTTGAATTAAAATGTGCCAGATCAATATTTATTATAAGCGTAAATTGTTTTCCACGTAAATAGTGCGCAATTTAATAAAAAAACAGGTAATACAAGGTGGTTCAAATATCACTGGGATTAATTTGTGTGTGAACAAGCCGTACTGCCTAGCAGCTGTGCAACCTTGAGAGAGTGGAGCTCAAACATCCACCCTCCCTCCTGGTTGGGTTAGAACCTGTTTAGTCCTGTTTGGGAGTTGCTAGAATGATGAGCGGATAGGAGGTACCGCGGAGCGTGGAACAACACATTGTGATCAAATTCTTTGTTGGAGAAAACGTCCCGTCTGCTGAAATTCGCCACAGACTTAAACAACTGTATAGAGAAAAGTATCTTTCACGGAGCCGTATGTTTCAGTAGCATAAGTGCTTTAGAGAGGACAGAGAGCGCGTGGAAAATGAACCGCATGATTGTTGGCAACGAATATCCGTTACCGAGCCAAACATTAATCGTGTAGACGCGTTTATTTCGTAAGAATAGGCGCACTATTTAGAAACTTGGAGCAATCATGTCCATCAGTATTGGTAATGTAGAAGACATCGTGAAAACACACCTGCACTATCACATGCGCACGATTTTGTTAACGTCCGTCAGAGTGCGTGGTACCCAACATGCATTCACCTTGCAAGCTGTTAGGAGATGATAACAAAAAGATGACGAGATAAGAACTCATTCAAGTTCCTTTTTTCTGAGCTTAAAAATGTGATCTTGTCTCATACTACCAGAAGAAGAAAGATGTAGTTTTCGTAATGTCTACCGTATATTGAGACAAAGCCATCCCTCAGGAAAACAATTCTAATAGGAAACATTTTATGGTGTTAGTCTACAACAAATGTAGGGTCGACATTACTGACTAGAGCATAAGAGATCGTTCCTGCCAGAGAGCAACTCATAGATGGCCCTTGAAGTTTGGCCACTTTTTGGACCTTCAAATTCTATAAGGAGAAACACCCACACTGGCTTTCAAAATGATCAATCTCCCAAAAGGACCAATCCAAAGCAATTATCTCTCCAACTTGTCCAACCTCAGCTTGAACGTAGGATCCGAACTACTTGGCAGAAGGATGTTCGAAAATCCATGTGTGAACTAGCCAAAAAATTGGAAATTAATTTGGACTTCGCAATTGAAAATCTTCCACTAACAGGCATCAAACGGTGTCAAGATCCTCTATGCGGATTTGATCCAGAAAATCCCGCAATTCGTCTGAAACGGCCGAAAAACACCAAAAACTCCTGTGAACATTGCAAAAATCCGGTCTGCCACGACTATGAAATTCTCCCACTTTCCTGCCATCAATACAACGATAATCAACAATAATAGTTTTGTCCACATTATTTAGGTTAGGTTAGGTTTATATTTAAATCCAAATTGTAAATTTATAATTACTTGGGTGACCTAGTCTTGCAATCTTTTTTCTCAATTTGTAAATATATTTAATTATTGTTAATTGTGTAATGGGTCGAACTGCAAATTTAGATAAGTATTATGTAAATCTAAAATAAGTTCAGAAAATCTGTTTATAAGAATTGGATGTTCCTTTTTTATTTAATATTATTTTATATATACCATCATAAGCCTTTTTGTTTCTGTTAGGTCTATTTCAATCCATAAGCCACTTCGTATCGTTTTAGACCACTTCTATCCATTTTCAATCCATATACGCCGTTATGAGCCACTTTGTGCCGATTTAGACCATGTATAATTTTTTTATTGCTTCTTTTTACAGAAATTATCAGAGCAGACGTCATTTTATGAGTTTCGTACCCTGTTTTATGAACAGATGCAAGTATATGTGGAACAGCCCGAACTGATCTCAATAGATGAAAGTCCATTGATTACAAATGAGCCCTTTTTAGACTTCAGGTACAAGAATTTCGTGAAGGGCAATGCGTTATCTTATTATCCCATTGTATCTTGGGTTGGAAATCTCGGGTTGCTGTACTGGAAGGGTCTAAAACCTTAGTTCAGTAAAATCTTTTCTTCAAACTGTATCAGGATTAAATAACATTCTGTTTATGAGTGTGTCACTAAGCCAGTTTTGGATTACTACTGGCAGGCGTTTTGTTCGTTCGCTTCTTTCTAAATTGAAGGAAGCTATTGTGTAAAAGTCACACCACAGATTACCTCTCACGTGACAAAACTGCTATAAAAGAGCATATATAAGCGATGGATTCCTGAGCCAGTCTTCATACGAGCTAGCCTTTTGATTTGAAACAATTGTAAGACAGGACTCTCTTTCTTAATTTTCAGCCTTTGGGCTTCATTTCATTTTCTTACAATAGTTCACGCTTACTTTTCAATTTTAATTTCTTCATTTAGACTTTTATATGGATACAAAACTTTATATTGTATTATTTATATTTTATTTTTATGATCAAGTATGCTTCTCATTCCAATCGCATAATGTCTATAAAAGTTACATTTACCGTTTGTTACACGTATTATGAGGCTCATAACTATATACTTCTCTTCACATTTGTGGCCCGAATCCGTAAGATAATAAAGTTGTTATGGCATTAGTAAGGCGTGAGTTAAGAGAAACAAATCTATTAATACCAAACCTTTACAGTCAATTTGAGCTCTCAAGGCCAACCACACTAAATGTTGACATATTTTGACCAAATTCTGCAGTAAAACTCTAAATCAAGGAAAAAATTCTCCTGCAACTGTGATCAGTAAAGAGTCACGGTCGAGCAACGGAAATAATAGCTTCTACGAGTCCAGCCGTGCACGTATCTGATGTTTACTAGACACTTCACGTAGCCCCTAAAACCGTCCCTAAATATTTAAATATCAAACAGCCAGTGGACGTCAAGTTACTTCTGTACAGCAGAAACGTTGTGAAACTGGTGCAATGTTCTCGCACGCTGTTATAGATAAGTTGCAGGGTGAGTTGTTATTGAGTACATATGATTGTTGTCACAGAAATATTATTAAACTGGTAATGTTCTCGCACGCTGTTTGAGAAGTTGCAGGAGCGAGTTGTTAAAATCATTGTGGAAAATTTCATAGTGTTCGATTTCGTAGTAAAAGTGCTACAGATGCAACATACTGACGGAGATTGTCGCATTCACCCAGTGTACTGTGTATAAGAGCAGTCGCTCGCTTCTGCAATAATTTGATTATTACGTAAAATAAGTAGTTTAAGTGATTTTAAGCGTGCTATTCATCACTATCGAAAGAAAACAACACAATATTTGTATTCTTATAAACAAGTTTTTAGCAATGTATAAACGCATCTTCTGTATGCGATTATCATTGGATTCTTTTGATATTTTCCGATCTATTATGCTTTCAGTACTCATTCATCTTCAATTCTTTCAAACCCGACTCGTTTTAGATCTTACTAATTAGAATCTTGAAGGAACGATCACATTTATTTCTCCAATTGTAATTAAGATAAGTGACATTAATACTTAATGGTGGCGGTTATCGGGAAAGAACGCCTCATACCCATACACTTTTCTCGATCAATAAAGAGCGCCTCGACCTTGTTGTGCAGTTCGGTCTCCAAATTTGCCCTCGTTTTGAGCAACTGCTGGTGCTGAGCTTCCGCTTCTTGCAATTTGCGGTGCAAGTACTCGATATTATCTTGAATATCTCGTACCTCCATAACTAATCTGGAGAGCAATCGTTTAAAATCTATCTTAATTACCTTAACTTTGGATTTACCTGTCCTGAGCCATGTCCCTGCACAACTCAACCTCCTTTCGATGGGTCCTAGCTTCCAGTCGGGTGTGCGCAACCTTCATTGGGCTACTCTTATCCTGTATGGCTTTGCGGAGCAGCTCCATATTCTTTTCGATCTCAAAAGTCTCTTGTTGAATCTAAAAGTTTGCGACTTTATGATTTGTTGATAAATTAATTGCACTGACTTTATGCAGGTGCATTTGCAATTTGCTTTTAGCCTCTAACAGTTCAGCGGCCCTGCGTGCTAGAGCGTTGTTGGTGTTGCTCCACGCGTCCCACACCTCCATGGAGACCATATTGACGAGATTCTCTATGTCTGACCGCATTTGCGCCGACTTGGACCTCTCTGCTTGCGACCTCTGCACGATTCTGTTGCTGTTCTCTGCCCAGTCGTCGTAGTGCTCACACTTCAATAAGTATTTGTGAAAAGGGGATTTAATCGGGCAAAGCTATTTACGTAGGATCGTAGTTTTCTATGCCTCCGTAATAGTTGATACCCCGCGAAGAGTTGTTCAGCTGATGGCAAAGGTTGTCGGTGCCTAAGGCGGACTCTTTGCTTTGCACGTCCGTTTCGAGCTCGAACTGCGCAGCTCTGCAGTTGTTGAACTGCCCCTTGGTTTTGCTCATCAGCGCCTTCAGCCGTTCTTGCGCGTTTCTGTAAGTTTCTACCTCCTTCAAGAGAGCTTGCTCAGGTTGGTCGTGCACTAAATCTATGCCTGAAAAGAGTACGCATTATAGAGAAACTAGAAGTGAATTTTATTTTGTGTAAGCAGCTACTTTATTTATATTTTGGAATATCATAACATGCTTTGGACATGAAACTGAATTTTTATGTTTGAGCCAAATGTTTATAACTATTGCAAAATGTTAAAGCTTAAAGTAAGATTCTTAAAAGGATACGGTTTAAAACAAAGAAAATTACGAATCAAGAACATTTACACCGTACACAATCGCAGTCACAATGTCCATTTTTGCGCCGAGAAAGTATAGTATAAACTGTTGGGGGGCTTAATTGATGAAAAAGTTCATAAATAATGCGTCTTTAATAATAAAAAAAACATTAAATTGCTTAGGATGAAAAATTGGTCATATTATTGTTAACTTCTAGATATTATAGGATTCACAGTTCTTCATAACAGCTAAAAATGAGAAATTAATGGTCATTGCATATAATGTTTTTTCTCATCCACTGTTGGCTCTCAAACATCGAATCTATGCGTATAAAAGAGAAAGCCCTCTCTTACTGACTAACTGACTGACTGATTCATCAACACCCAGCCTAAACCGCCGAACCCAGAACCTTGAAACTTTGGGGTTTTTATTCTTTGTATTACGTAGGGACGTACTAAGAAATGATTTTTCGTAATTCGCCCCCAAGGAAGTTTAATGGGGGTCCACAGTTTTACACTTTTTCGAAAACGGCTAGAGTTAAAAATTTTAAACTTGGCAGGAAGATCTTCGCTCAAACTGAAAGGACTTGTGTTTTGGGAGTTTTTGATCTGACCCCTCCCCACAGGGGCTAAAGTGGTGGTCAAAAGTTTTAGACAGACGCTCATTTACTACCAAACCAGTAAAGATAGACCTTTGATATTTGACATGAATAATCTTGTTAAAATCAGAGAACCCTTGTTTTAGAAAATTTTGACTAGGCCACTCAACGGGGCTAAAATGGGGGTCCAAAATTGGGGGGGGGAGATTCTTTGACTTTAAAACCAATAAAAATAGACCGTTGATATTTGGCAGAAATAATCTATATTTAAAACAAGAGAACCCTTATTTCAACAAATTTTGATCCCACCCCTCCGAGGGGATAAATTAGGGGTCCAAAATTTATACTTATAAAATGAGTTCAAAACTCAAACTATGGAAGTGTATCGAATAGGGGTGTCGTTGAACGTGTTTCAAAATATTATTAAGCAGTGCACTTCCTTAAACGAAAATGCAGTTCCGTAGGGCTAGACGGGAAGGGAGCCGAAGGCGACCCGAGCCAGGCCGGTGTGGTGTTAGATGGATTTTCCCGTTGCAGTTTGACGTATCCGTGGTACGTGGAATTCCTGAGGAACATAGGAGGGGTTTTAGTGGGTGCAAGTCCCGCATTGCCCTGTGAATTATTTTTGAGTAGTAGGGCGTACGTTAGGTATTTCCTTCTCTTTAAAAAAATAGATCGCAGTATCTGGGTTTGTTTTAACCTTGTAATTTCTTTAAACAGAGGGATATTCTTCATCTATATACTTATTAAAGATATTTGAAAGGAATAATGTATAGTTAAAATTGGAGAACTCGTGTTTCAGGAAATTTATTAATTGCGGGTTCATGTTATTAATGGTTGCACTTCCTTAAATGAAAACGCAGCCTGGAGGGCTAAATGGGGAAAGGGAGCCGAAGGCGACCCGAGCTGACTAGTAATGTATATAAGCATGCAAGATGACCTTTTTATTAGTTAAAGCAATTATTCGAATTAAACTTGTTTTCAATTAATTCGGATAATCGACACTACCAGAATTTAAATGTATTGTTCTTTGAATAATCCACCCCCCGCCATAATAATTTGAATTATTTAGTGCAAATCTATACTTTCCTGACTACTCTTTGCTTATTTGCAAAAATCCTTTCGACGATTCCTTACGGCCACTTTAACAAAGAATTATTTAAATGATTTATTACGAATGCCGAATCTGGTGAAAGATCTTATCTAGTTTATCCATTTAGCTCAAGTTTGCAATTCTGCAGATATTTCTATTTCCATCGCTTTCCAAACAAATTGCATCGTTTAATGGAGCAGTCGGAAACACATAAGGAAATTTAAAGGTACATTTTCCATATTATTAATAAGAAGATATTCAATAGATAAACATAAAAGAAAAGCGATTGTCAATACAGGTGGTTCCTACCGATTCGGATTTAAAGCAGACCATATAGTCAATAATTCATAATGTCTTAGATCTAGATTAAAGTCTTTGTGAAATCTTCATAAGTAAGATTTGACACGATTGACAAATGAAGAGTGCTCTAAAATTGCATGTTGTTATATTCAAACGGCCGGACTTCTCCAGAGTTATATTCAAACTTAATTGATTACGGGTTTCAAAACAACTTTGTTTTTAAAACTTTAGTCATCAAAAGAACGTAGGTCTAAATAAAAGCAAAATTAATCCTATCTATAATTCACCCGATGAGAGTAAACAGCAGACTAAATTCAAACCATTAAACCAAATTTCGTTGATATGTCGCCATATCGCCATTCCTTAATCTCTCAAGTATTCAAATCAAACCATTTTCTAAAAAAGGCGTCAGCGTGACCAGACAGTTGGCTGCTCTGCAGACAGACTCGTCTTTCTGTGCGGGTCTACTCATTGTCAGTCACTAAAAATAATTGGCTACCTGTCTTCACTTTCAAACGCGGTCGTCTAATGTGTGGAACATATGACAGCCTTAACCTCTCAGTTTAAAACCCATGCCTCCACATGGGAGGAGGCGTTAAAGCCTTACCACCACCCTCTAACAAACATACTAATTTTTATGATTTTTAAAAACGTGGCTTATAAATATTTAAACACTAAATACCCAGAACAAAATAATTTAGATGAGATATCTTACTACGGCAGCCTCTAATAGACATGTATTTTTTAAGAGAACATTTTGTTTAAAAAATGACAACCTACTTAGAACGCGCAATGTAGCAACCGTTATACGCTGTGCCTTCAACAACTAAAAGTTGTACTCCACTAAATTAGACCATTGTGTGGCTTATTTGTATCTTTGGCATAACTCTAGTTTTCTCCAGTTCTGTAGAGTTTGCGCAACTAAATTTAAAAGTTTCACCAACAACAAACGTTACATAACTCTAAACATAGCCTCTCCATTTGTTAACAGAAATTTTAATTTTTTATAAATTAATTTTATTGTGTTCACTTGTGGCAACCCACAATAGAAGACATTTTAATGTACCAGGGTTCTGGAACTTATTGAGCCCAATTTAAAACTTTAGCCAATCAACTAACTTGATGGAGGGAGGTACTTCAGAATTCTCTCTAAAAGTTAAGTATAATAATTTGTTTTGTAATCAATCTTTGGTGATTTCTTCTCATTGAATATATTTTGTGTTGAAAATTGTGTTCGGACCTTAAATATTTTCTCGATTTCCCAAAATATGTGCTAGAGTTTTTTATTTTTTTATTGAGATTTTCAAAGTTGGTAAGGTTCATGGAGTGTGATAAAGCTAATGATTTTATCATATCACTTTGGTGTCTACTAAGCTAAGTCCTCTGTAATGTAAAATTTATTATCCATCAATACTATATTCTTAATTAAATAATTTTTCCATAAACACAATTTGTCTCCGAATTTTTAAATGCTCTTAAAATCCATAGTAAAATGCTTTGTTTAGTCGCCAAATTGAGACGCCGACATTCTTTTGCACTCAAAAAAATGTCACTGACTATTTTTCCAAATTAACTTGACAATGATCTATTACAATTGACAAACTAATTACAAATCTTCTTTCTGGAAACAAGTGTTTTCCTGTTATATTGAACTAAATCTGATAGTCTCTTCTTAGAAAAAATCCCATTTTGTATTCAGGTAAAAAATATACGGACATGAATTCTTTTGATGATTAATAGGTTCAGGGCAAAAATGGGAGGACAAGAGAACTAAAATGTTCAATTGGTTCAGAGCGAAGATAAAGTCTGAAGTAAGAGTGTAAAGGCTGTACCGAATGCATTCTAATGCAATGACAAATCTTTAGTGCGAAGCATGGTAGTAATAGGCCAAATCTAATATATACACCGATGATACTATCCAAAACAATGATCTTTGCCCGACAATTGTAAACCCCAAAATTTGGCGATTAAGATTCGTCTTTTGCAAACCGAACATAAAGCAAGGTCTTTTGTTCCTTTCTCTGAGGCTTGCGATTAATTATTTGCCACCGTCTAATGAAAGCCAAAGGAGAGCATCACAAATTTGCTTAATGTCGTCATAATATTGCAATTCATATTTGTGAACTAGTTTAAAATTTTTAATATTAACTTTAACATAAAGAAAATCGGTTGTGATGATTAAACAGAGCCTTTAATTTTAGCAAAAGCTATCACCTTATTTGTAAAATCGTTTGTCAACTACTCAGATTTTCTATTTTTTTGCCCGAAAGATTCGTCAGGATGTGTTGCTAAATTTGTTGGATACCTCATTTTTTGTTTTAAGCTTACTCTTCCTAATGTTCAAAATTCGGAGATGCAACAAGGTAAAGGCAAAAGGTTCCTTTCTCTTTTTTCCTCTCGTTTCTTCTCTATCCCCCTCCCGCAAAACTTGTTTATCGTTAAGAACACCAAATTTAATGATGGTTTAATATTACGAATACCCCACGCCATTTCCAAACGAGCAAATTAAGTTGTTCAATTTTTTAGTCTACCTAAAAAAATGAATTTATTGATTATTTATTTATACAGTTTTTAACTTATCAAAATAAGAGATTTATTGTACACAATTTCAACAAAAATCTTTAGATTGAAGTTTTCGATAATAAGGATGTGAGTAAAATACCTTGTATAGCCATTACTTCATAATCGAAAAGATTGTATCTACTTTTAAAAGTCAACACATTTTTCATATAAGTACATGTTTTTAATCTAATAAGTTATCTCAAGAAAATCTTATTATAGGGCTCAGCATAGTTCATTTTAGATTAGACTTGTACGTGGGTGGATAAATATAAACCAAGTTCTTTTACACGTGTTGGAGTGGATGGAACAAGCATGGTTTGGCTACAAAAGAGCCAAGTTTACAACGTAGCCAAAAGAACAGGGAATCAAACTACCAGGAGGAAGTAACTGCTGAAAAGACAACTCGCAGCAAGTCATCTGATTGCAAGAAGAGTGATGAATTCGCCCGCAAATTGAAAACAAGATCAATCAGGATCCTGAGCGGACCATGACTGACCTGACTAAATAAATGGTTATAAGGTCAATGGTCAGTTAGCAGTGCATCAGGACTTGCACTGTAAGTATTTGGTCTGTTGTTTGAGAAAAACAAGATAGACAGAAAGCCCAAGCAATGTTAAACGACACCAAGCACGACACCGTTGACTTCTTGAGGTTCTTCTTGAATGAAAAAAAATTCATCTAGGACAGGAAGCTAAAATGACCGTTGGATCTGTCAAGGTACTTCTGAAATGCCTACTATCACGCATACAAAATTTCCCATCTTTATGATGGTGCTGGAGCTTGTGAGCAGCAAATAGAATACCATGGCACCCCACCTCTTTGAGGAAGACTTAAAGGTGACTGCCGACAGGTATATAAACGTGCTTGGAACAGTTGTCAAGCTCTGGATAGAGAAAGTGGCGTGTGGAGGGAGGGAGCGTGTGTTTCAGCAAGATTCCACTCCAACCCACAAGAGAAGGAAGATCCAGGCATGCCTATATAATAATTTTTATTATCACTGGTCACCCTTCATACTCGACAGAAACCCCCTTGACTACTACATTTTGGGCGTAGTCAAGGTGCAGGTTAATGAGAGGCATCATAACACAGTTGCGTAGCAGATTATTATAAAGTTTCTCACGACAGAGCCCCTAAAATAATTTTTGGGACTTTACAATTGAAGAAAGCAATTGAAAATAAAGGTCACCGACGTTTTCCGATGATTAGCGTAGTCTAGGAGAATATCCTCATTATTCTCCATTATGGCCGCCAATAACGGCTGCTAAAATTACTTCTGTCAATTTTTGGCAAAAACAAAACTGGAATATCGTCCAAGAAAATGCAAATTTCTAATCTAAGGCGTTACCTTCTTTTAGAAGAACGACCGGTCTGATACAGCTATCCAAACGCGATAAAATTTCAGATTACACTGTAACATTCCCGGACTTATGACCGTTTGATTTGTTTGGATTACTAAAAGAAGCACATAGAAGACATATTTAGTAAGCATAAAAGCACAAAATTTATATTCTATAACGAACACAAGACCTGTTTCAGATGTAAGATCTAAAGCTTTTAATCCATTTACGAGGATAATCGCAAATACAAGGTCTCCAAGCCGCAAGGAAACTTTTCACGCGCCTGTTGGCTTCACTGCCGTGTTTGTTGCTTTCCCGACTTTCAAGCAAACCATCGTTTAGTCTGCGGGGACGCTGTTTTGACAGCCGTTCGAAATGGTATTCCCGCTTACCGCTACCACTAAGTGCGAAGTTCGAGCAATTATTCGGTTTTTGAACCTAAAAGGCGTTAAACCAATCGAAATTCATTGTCAATTGACGGAAGTGTATGGATAATTGTGCATGGATGTCAAAAACGTTCGCAAGTAGTGTAGGAAGTTTACAGGTGGTCGCATGAAAATTTACGATGAAGAAAAAAGCGGGAGACAGTTAATTTCAGACAAGACAGTCTGAAGGTTGATGATCTTTGCATTTTGGTTTTTGAGGTTTCTCGGAGCATCATACATAAGACTTTAAAAAGTTGAAATATCGGAAGGTGTGCGCAATATGGGTTCTGCAAATGCTTAGAGAAGACCACCAACGGCAATGACTCTTCCCACGAATTTTTTCGACGCTATGCAGGCAAAAATAACAACTTTTTGGATTCAATTGTCAGGGATGACGAAACATGGGCGTTCCACTTCATACCTGAGACCAAACTCACATGAGTGGCGGCATTCCCCTTCGCCCAAGCCGCGACAATTCAGTCTGCCGGAAAAGTCATGGCAACTATGTTTTGGGATCGAAAGGGGGTATTGTTGGTCGACTTCATGGCTCGTGGAATCACAATAAATGCTGACAGGTATTGTGAGACACTCAAAAAAACTCAGACGGGCGATTCAGAACCGGAGAAGACAAATGTTGAGCAAGGGCTCCACGACAACGCTCTCTCCCACGTCGTTCTCCTTCAATAGTTTGGATGGGACATGATCGCCCACCCACCCTATAGTTCGGACTTGGCACCTAGTAACTAGCACTTGTTCCCTAAGTTGAAAGAACATTTGGCCAGAAAGCGCTTCAGCGACGATGGTGAGGTGAAAAAGCGGTCCAACGCTTCTTCAAGGACATGGCGGCGAGCTGATATAATATAGGTATACAAAAACTGCCACAACGCCTACAAAAGTACATCAATCGAAATGGCAATTATGCAAAAAATAAAGAAATATCCAAGCTTTAAAATGATGTAATGATGTATCAATTATTAAAAATAATCTTTTTTTATTTCTAAAAACTAGAAGACCTTATTTTTGGGATTACTCTCATATATCAGAGAAATTTCTCAAGAAAGTTTTTCGATAAATTATATAGAGCAAAAATAATTAAATATAACGATAAAAAATTCTTACCATGCCGCGTTTCTCTATGATACAAACACTCTTGGGCGATGTGCAAAGGTGCCTCGATATCTAGGATAGCCTTCTGAAGACCACGCACCGTCTCCTGAAGTAACGCGTTTTCAGTTATCAACCTCTCCAACTCTGTGTGCGCTTCATTTCTCCAAAATGTTGTGTCTGTAATCCTTTCCCCCAACCTTCTTCCCGATTCTCTCTGCCCTTCCGCAGTTTTCTCATCAGTTTCCCTGAAATACTCTCGAAAATCTTTTAACAACCCACTGAGTTGCAACTCACCTCATAACTCTGATAAAATCCCCCCTGAGACGTTCCGAATAATTTCGGTTGGTATCCGACTCGTTATACTGCTTCAAATTGCTTTGTGTCCACTCGAGCGGTGTATATCTGGTGTAGAGGGCGGCACGGGCCGCGTGCGCGGGGTTTCGCTCAAACCCCGTGACCAAATTGGGGAACTTCAGCGGCTCTGTAGCCATTCCATAAGGAGTGTAGCACGGATCCACTATCGCGTTCGTGACGGGCTGGCTCGGCCTGATTAAAGAATACTTTTGAGTGAATGTCAAGGTTGCCCAAAAACGTACAGTGGCATGATTTCCACGTTTTCATAGCCCAAGGTGGGCCTCCACGGATGCGGCCGGGGCGTTTGGTAGTACTGGCCGATTCTAATGGGGATCGGCGGTCCTGCGATCTGCTCCATGCAGGGGTCGGCCCCGACCGTGCTCCATGGTTGGAGTTGCTGAAAGAATTTGGCATCAATAATAGGGTGTGGATTAGGGAGCGCGAGAATTACGGAATACATGACGGTTTCTGACTTGTCCACCATGGTGCTTTAATTTTCCTTCAACAAAAATGTGGTTTGAAATTTAATCGCTTCTGACGTTTGAAAGTTGTTCTAGAAGACGATTACTTGATAAAAATAGAAACAACAGTTGATATCTTAAAAAAATCACTGGTGTTTGTGTGTGAATATTTTTATTTGCCCCGATTTGCGATATGCATTTTATTCTCAACGAGAAATAAATGCGTGTTTAAAAATACACTTGTTAACAATAGATCGGCTTATTACTCAATTCAAAAGAAGCGATAATTGATCAGCATTTAAGACTCGGCCTCTCTTTATTTTCAAAACGAACAGTGGTTAGGGAAGCTGTTAAAACCCCCCCAAAAAAAATAGACTAACGGTTGCAGATACCATAAAAATACAGCAACACTATCCAATGTTATTGCACAGTGTAATGCTCTACAAATGTATTGTAAAAAATAAATCCTTGCTGACACTCTTCTATTATTAAGCAACAAAAATACATTATCGACCAGATAACTTTTGGTGGCGTACGGTATCGGAGATGACACTGTAAATGTGGCCAAATGCATTAAAATCTTGTGAAGGGTTTATCATTCTCAACCTTCAGTACTTTCTGTATAATCAATATTCTTCTGTTAATCATTTTTCTATTATTATGTTCTGGACCATTGTTTTCCATTGAAGTGCTAATTACTCTCTTCTTTTTCTTTCCCTAGATGACTGGTTTGGTTCACCTCTCCTCTATTATTCTCTGGACATATGCGTACCACCTTAGTATGCCGTTTTCTAGCCTACTTATAATTGTGGATTTCCCTTTCATCTCCATTCAGATTTGCTCTGTTCTTATTGTGTCAATGCGTATATAATGTAAGCTTTGTCTCATGAAGTCTAGTTCTACAATTTTTAATCTGCCCCATATCATATAGTTCTTATAGTAAGTAGTTACAAAGTGCGTTATAAAAGTAATGCGCATGGTTCTATAAAAAGTGATTTATTGATCCGATCTGTACAAATCATCAAAACTCTTCAAAATACGCTTCTCCTGCATCAATACACTTGCGCAGTCGCAATTCCTATGCCTGTAAGGCACCCTTAAAGTCGTTGGCCGGGATGTTCTTTAGGACTCTTGTAACATGAGCTTAAATGTTCTCCACGGACTCCCAATGTTTTCCTTTAAGGTTTTTCTTCGCGCGGGAAAACAAAAAAGTCACAAAGAGCCAGGTCGAAACTGTATGGAGGCTGGGAGGTATTGCTGGGGTATTGCTCCGGGCCAGGAAGTTGCCAACGATGAAGGCCGTGTAGCTGGATGCTTTGTCGTGGTGAAGTTTCATCGAGTCTTTGACGTTCCTCCTGACGCGGGCGACCCTGCGTTTCAATCTCTTCAGCACTTCCACGTAAAACGCCATGTTGATAGTCTGTCCTGGCGGTATAAACTCGAAATGGACAATTCCTCGGACGTCAAAGAAAACAATGAGTCTTAACCGACTTGTGCCATCTTCCGACTTGCGATTGATAAGCAGTCGTCTTTGAAGGCCTCTTGAAGCATATGGTACGTTTCCTTAGCATTCTTCCCAAGCCGCACGCAAAATTAGATAGGGTATCTTTGTTCGAGTGAAACCTTCATCGCGCCGTGTTACAACTTGCAAAAACACGCGTCACGCGAAACGATCTCCTGACGCTTCGGCTGTTAGGAGCAAACTGAGCCGGATCGCGTTGGAAGGGCAGACCCCCTACTACTTTTTCCCGCAAGCGGAGCGCGTTGCGATGTACAGTCGCGTCGAAGAAAAATCATGCGCATTACTTTCATAACGAACCTTGTGTGCTTTCGACATTAGTTTTTTTTTTGTAAGAATTTGATTCTATATTATTCCAGAGGGTGGTGTGGTAGCTATTTTCTCTTTTTTTATTTTATCTTCTACGTGCACCCTCATTGTTCCTGTACTTAATATAATTGAAACTAAACCTTTAAATATCCAACACACATATATTCAACCTTCTTAAAATAAAATTTTAATAAATTTTAACATACGTCATGCCCTCTTCATCCACATTTAGTTAGTCGTTGTCAAATATCATAGAGTATACCCATTAATTTACAATTCCCGCGTCATTGATCTAGAGCTTCTTCTATCAAAAGTAATATGCATGTGTCTGTTCGATGTGTTCTATAACTTGCCTAATAATGGATATAATCTGTCGGTGTATTTTCTTTTCTTTTAGCTTTTTAAACATTTTCGTTACCAATTGTAATAGCATCTTGATTTTCATCCGTTTCTTTTGGCTTCATCATATATTGTAGTCTTTGTTCTGGTAGTGTTATCACTATTTTGAATTTATTAAACCAATGTTTAGTTTTATATTTGTTTGTTGTCGTAGTTTCAGATTATTTCCCACCTTTTTTAAATGTATTAAGTCCTATCGTATTGTGATGTTTCTGCATGCATTGTCCAAATGTTTGTTTTTCTTGTTTTACTTGTTTTTTACCTGCTCTCTACATTCCATGTATTGCTGTTTTGAGCTTAATTTTTTATTTTTTTAAATTCTGATTTATCAGTCTTATAGAGTTGTTAAAATTCTGAAGTTTTAATTTCTCGTGGGCTGCCAATTCATGGCGATAATGAAATATTAGGTTCTGTAACTTTCTTGGCCGCGTAGAACTGATTTCAAAATGTCATACAGGCCCTTCATTATATCATGCAAAAGAGTTTTTATTACCTTGGTCGAACTTTTAAGCTAATTTTATGTTTGACAATGTTCATGTTTGGAGTTTTGTTTACACCTCCAGGTCAACACTGAATATGGCGTCAGCTAAAACCAGCTATTCAGTCGAAGAAAGGGTCTTCATTGTGGCCACCTTTTACGAAAGGGGTCAAGGTACTAGTGGAGCGCTAACTGCCTTAAGGGCCAAGTTTACTCTATAATTAAACTGTCTATTTTGCCATGTTATAATAGGCTGATTGGAAAGTTTGAGAAGATAGGAAGTGTACTGGATGACAACTTATCAAGAACGGGTAGCCTAGTCATTGTGGCCATTCCTGAGACCGTAGAACAAGCTCGGGAGCTTTATGAACAAAAGCCCACAACTTCGGTCTCTAAAGGTGCAGGTCAACTCAGTGTGTGTGGGCTTTATGCATACCATCCTCACCAAGAAATTGAATCTATTTCTGTATAAGATTTACTTACAAACGCCTTTGGCCGAGGTTAGTATTGGCAGAAGATTTTATGTTTCTTACAAAATATGTGAATGAAGAAGTTATGGCACGAAAGTCACCCATTGTAGTATTTTAGAAACTTTTATAAACAATCTTCCTAGCAAAAATAAATTTTCAAAATTATAAAACAAACCAAGACTGATGTTTACCAAACAAATATTACAAAAAAGGAAAACCAAAAGTTACTTTTGGTGGAAATTACGAGTTTTCTGGATCCGATAAAAAACTTTCCTCCGGGACTTTACTTACAAAACAAAAGAACAATGTGACATTACATGTGATAAGAAAATGTTTATGTAACTGTTCACGATCTAAGCAACCTTGGAAATTAATATAATTTTATGTAAAACATTGAATGTATAATGAAGGGTTCGCGCTGGCTTTTTACAAGAGTTGGACACCGATTTCTTGAGTTAGTAACACGGTAGGATATGTCTTTGGCTATAATTATAATTTATTTTTGGCATAAATTTCGCTTAGTTCTTGACATTTTCTATGGCATTTGCCAATTTTGCTAAAATCAAAAAGTATAACATAAGTCCACAAATCTGCAGTATCTTGTCGAAAAAGCATGTTGACGCTTCACAACTGAGTCTGCCTCAAAAATAACGAATATCATAGATTTTTTGCCACTGCTGTATGTATGTATGTATGTATGTGCGCGCGCGCGCGTGCGTATGTGTGTGTGTGAATTGAACCAGGACATAATTAAAAACTAAACTTTATTCAAAATGGCTGCTCAATAATTATATATTATAATACCGTTAACACAATGGTCAAAGGTTACTAAAAAAACACTAATTTATTTGTTGTTTTCTGTATGACTTCCCCTATTCGAATGGCGAAGATGTCCATCTACTCCACTTTATATTCAAACTTGCAGTTCGGAAGATTCTGGAATTTGAACTTAAGGACTCCACTAGTAATGGAGCGGGCGATGATCGATAATTCTGGAAAGTTTCTGAATAATTTCTTTGTGATTTGTTGTTACAAATACAATATAAATGTTTTTAAAAATATATACGTAGATATACGATTTCAAAGTTCAATATTTATAATCTATTCAAGTTTCTTTGATTGAGCTCACTTTTTCCTTTACTCAACTCAAAATTTTGCGCCCTCTAAATCTGGCGCTTTAGGCTGCAGCTTACTCAGCCTGTGGGTTGATCAGGTTCTGATTTGCACTATTTTTTTAAAACAATGGAACATTGTATGTTATCTTGCAAAACATTGAATTTCAACTTTTATACATTTGAACAGCTGCCTACTAGTTAAATTCGTGTAAGTGCGTATTGATTGTTGAAATATACACAAGCAATCGACAATTTAAATGTTTTTAATGGTTTATTTTTCAATAAAATCGTAAATGATGGTAGTTATTTAATTAGCGATTGGTACGAATCAATAAATCCTGATTAAAAATCTGCTTCAACTTAACAACGCTGGCGCTTATATTTAGATCAAAGAGAACTGTGTTTCTTTGACGATGGGTGTTTTAATAAGATTACTACGTATGATAAAACTGAGTTATGTTCAGTTACTATCTATGATAGTTATGTTGTCAATTGGATTATTCGTCTTTTTAAAGAACAACCCAACTTTCGTAGAGACTAAAAATTACACAACCGCTATGCCTAACTACAAAGTGCACATATTTTATGATGGCTCATTTCGAAGTAAATTTTTTGATAATTACGATAATTGGAATTACAACAAAGACACGAATAAGATCGATTCGGAATATTTTCCTTCACTTGGTGCATATAGTTCAAATGATCCCAATGTTGTTGATGTTCACATGAAGCAAATAAGAGAGGCAGGCGTCGGCGTAGTTGTCGTATCTTGGTGGCCTGAAACTTTTGCCGAAACGCCTCCGATGGCACTGATACTAAAATGTGCCAACAAATATAAACTGAAGGTTACAATACACGTGCAAGACTATCCGGGCCGAACAATAAATAATCTTAAACAATACTTGGAGGAATTCTTTATTAAGTACGGTGGTCATCCTGCCTTTTACAGAACCAAACTTTCCAAGAAAAGGACATTACCAATGATTTACATCTATAAGACCAGTGCTATACCAATTTTTCAGTGGTACAAGTTATTAAGCTACGCAAGCGGGAATTTTTCGGTGAGGGGAACTGCGCTAGATGCGTTATATATTGGACTAATCAAGGACGAAACCGATAGCAATATGATGGCTAACAGCAAATTCGATGGGTTCTATACGTTCTATTCTTTTCGCAGTGGCGATTATGCGACTACATGGTTTAACTGGCCATACATTCAAGACTTTGCCCGAGATCGGAAGTTGGTTTTTATTCCTACCGTCAGTCCCGGTTACAGTTGCATCAAGACCACCGAGGCGTATAAAAAGCAGTTTTCTTCTTGTGCTTCTCGTGCTCTTGGTGCTTACTATATAACGGCATGGAACAGAGCAGTAATTAGTCGCTCTAAATTTATAGCCATAAACAGCTTTAATATGTGGCCTCAAGGAAGCCAGATAGAGCCAGCTCAATCAAAGAAAGATCTTTTTAATAGCACGCGCTTTCCATACGATGAATACAAGCCCGATGGCCCTTACCAATACCTTACTCTGACAAAGTTGTGGATAAATGAATTTACTAATAGGTCGCTTTATAGAATAATGTAGAATTTAACTTTATTATTTGTAAAATATTATTTTGTTCACTGAGTTCAGTAATAAAGTATTTAAAAATAATACGAATTATTAGGTACTACAGATATCATCATCATATATCATATAGCTTCTCAGTTGGAGCAAAGGGCGCCGTATTAGGGCGTTTCGTTAGCTTACAGACTTTTAGTGGTGAGAGTGCTATTCTCACGCAGTCTGGATCCGTTCCGTTGTCATAATTCTTTTTATTAATGTCTTCTATTTTCCCTGTTCCTTGCTATTCTTTTTGCTTCGTTCCAATTTAAGTTCACCTGCTTTAGTTCTTCCGTGATTGTTCTTTTCCAAGTATTATTTGGTCTGCCTCTCTTTCTTTTTCTCTATCCTGTTATACTCCAAAGCTTGTCTTGTGATCCATCTCCACTTGCACTACTTTATTGTTATCTCTATCTTTTCTTGTTCCATCATCTTCTATAGGTCCTTGTTGCTAATTACTTCTGGCCAGAAAATTCCACAAATAATTCTAAGGCATTTATTGATAAATGTTTGTAGTTTCTTTTCAAGTTTCTGCTTCATAGAGTAGTGTGCTTTTTAGTCGGAGTTTTGTTTTCCTGCTAATGTTGTTTGACTTCCAAATTTTGAATAACGAATTAAAAGCGTTCTGTGCTAGTCCTATGCGTTTTTCTATGTCCTTCTCTGTACCGCCTTTGGTGCTTATTATACTTCCTAAATAACAGAATTCATCCACTTCCTCAATATCTCTTCCCTCTATTTGCATTCCTATATTTTCCGTATCGTTTTTAACTAATAGTTTAGTTTCTTTTGAATTTATTTGTAATCCACTGCAGATATAGTGGATGAGATTAAAGTATTGATTTTTTGATAGCAGCCTCACAATCAGTTCCCACAGCCTTTTTAGATTCTGGCAAAATTGCATATAGTATGTGTTTTCAAAATACACATTTGGGATTTAAATGTTTCGTTAAGCTAATATGTAGTGATATAAAACTATCATATTTATAAACACTTACTTAAATACACACACCCACTCACGCAGTGCTAGAAATCTCTGCACTACCCTAATAACTTTATTCTATTCTATTATTCTCATATCTCACTCTACTATCAAGTATTTGGATGGAACAAACATACCAGTTCCTAGTAGTCTCTACCTGCAAGTATATATCTATAACAAGATTTATAAAGCTCTCAATCCTATTCTTAGTAAAAGTTAACTCATTTAAAGGGATTTTCTATACCACTCTTGTTTCTGAATAACTTGTCTTGCTAACTAAGGCTACTGTGAGTTGGAGTAAAAATAGACCGATAGTATTGCCTGTTTGTCATAAGAGAAGACTAAAAAGGACTGGGAAAGGGGCTACTAGCGATCAAACACCCCTCTCGCATAAAGAAAACTCAGTCTCAAAACCTTAAACGAAGCTTTGGAATGGGCAAAACATGGGCATGACAGGGAAGTGCAAACTCTAAAATTAGACCAATTAAGCGATTAAATTATTACCAGTATCAAAAAAGCACAAAATTTGAGAAACAAGATGGCTAGACAAAGACTTGATGGATACCAAAACTCATGCAATCTTGTACAGCGGAAAGAAAATGGGCGACCATGAACTAGGTGTTGCTTTTATACTAAGTAAAGACTTCGAACCTATTAATAAGCGAATTTGCGTCCTGTAGTTAAAAATTACCTCCGGGGGAGCCTGTAACCGCTACAGGGCGCGTTCCTAGGTGGCGGATCGGGGAATGCCTGGTAGATATGCCGGGTAGGAGAAAAATGAAATACCTCCCGCGGACCAACAGGCAGACAGTGTAGGCAATACAGTTAGCGAGGGTCAGGTTCTCTTAGACTTAGCTGAATGTGGCGTCACGCTTGAATTGTGGCAGCGGCACATCCAGTCTTAGATAGGTCTCCACTAAGTTACCAAGACGTAAGGTTAGCGTGATAACTCAATAGCCAACTACTTCCAAATAAAATGTCGAGTAGCAAAACAACAATACCCCAGGTGGGTAATCTAAGCAGCCTAGAATCCTGTACTATTTCGGCGATCAGCCTCGCGGGTTGTGGGGGAGGCAATTGCTTGGTAGACAAAAGAAAAATGTCAAACAATCGACAACAACATCAAACAACATAACATAAGGTTAATGTTAGCAGACGAAATGGTTTACTAACTAGAAGAATAACTGAAAGAAATTAGATGGGCAGTAAGAAGTAAGGGACAAAACCAGTGTACATTACAAACAAGAAATGTTTTGTACTACGGCAGTAATGAAGAGAACACATGCAATGGTATTGGATTCTTAGTAAATCTAAAGATAGCACCTCGAAATGTATAAAGAAGTTCAGATCGAGTTGCCTAATATTAAACTAATAAAACCTGTGCTATAACAATAATCCAAATACACGCACCCAGGTCAACTAGAGACGAAGAAATGACCGATTTAATCCACGAATATGTAACAGCAGCGATTGAAGACAACCCTATAAAGCTAAGAATCTTGATGGGAGATTTTAATGCCAAACTGGGCGAGAAAGAGGAAGAAAACGATAAAATCGGAAACTATGGGAAACCCAAGGGATGATAAATTGCTAGAATACATGGAACAATAGAACATATATGCTATGATTACCTTCTTTAAAAAAAAGCCGCAGAAAAAGTGGACGTGGATAAGTCCAGATAAAGCAACCAAAACGAAATAGGTTACATAATATCAACAAACAAAAAGAGTTGCGAAGGCGTCATTGTAATAAGATCATTTAAAATAGGGAGCGACCACTGTCTGTTTAGAGCAAAAGTTAGAAAGACTAAATCTGACCAAACGAACAGCACTTATAGATACACATGTACTTAAAGAGAAAGGTGACAAATACAGAGAAGCATTAAAGCAAGAATTAAAGAGAAACAAAGAAACTTCTGGCGAAGAGATGACAAAAACGAAAAATACGCAGTGGATCACAAAATTTTTAAATATACATAAATGCATACATTTGAATTAAACTCACAAGTATTATAGTATAGGTAATACATTATTTTCCACATAATCACCATTTACTTCAATACATTTTGTCAACTGAGAGATGAGTTTTTTTATACCTGTGTCATAGAGGTCTCCTTTTTGAGTCCGTTCTGCACTTCGATTTTCATCTCTTCGTCATTGGAAAAGTGTTTTTCACCCAGATGTTCCTTCAATTTAGTGAAGAGATAATGGTCGCTAGGTGCGAGATCGGGACTGTGAGGGGAGTGGTCTAAAATATCTTCATTAAGTATCGTCAGTACCCATCTCGCGCACAACTTGCGATATCCCAGTTGATCACTTACGATTTCATGAACAACAGTTCGTGGAATTTCAGGAAAAAGTTCGTGGGGAACATCAATGCTCTTCAATTTTTTGCACCAGCTTATCAAACACCATGGACAAACGTCTACTTCTCTCTTCGTCGTGAACTTCTGTCCTTTTAGAATTGAAATTCCGTGTCCATTTTGCCACATGTTGTCTTGACGTAACGTCCTCCCCATAAACTGAAACAATTTCACCAAAACGACAGTTGGAAATCTTCTGACATCCGGCATCACTCGTTCGCTTTAAGTAGCTCAACTTTCAGTGGTATCAAGCGTCTTTTGTAACCTTACTTTCCGAATAACCCTCGTACAAAAATTAACAAAACAATAAGAAAAACTGTCAAGGAAGATATTAAAAGACGCTTGCATAATTAGCGAAAGTCTCTGAAAAAGTTGGATTAAACATAAATTTTACAAAAACGTAAACGATGATGAATGACGACAAAAGAAAATTCAAGTAAAAGGTCATATTATTGAGAACGTGTCTGAATATATGTAACATATATAACAAAGAAAACAAACTGCTGATATTGAAAGTACAAGTCTCACGTGGGAACACTAAAATACATCCCCAAAAGTAGTAAATTACCACAATATTTAAAAACTCGTGTTTTTGACTAGTGTGTGCTACCAGTATTGACTTATCGCTGCCAAACATGGACATTCACCAAAGCAAATATGGACAAATTCATCAACATTGAGAGAGCAATGTTGGGTATCAATTTAAAAGACAGGAAGACTAATACCGGGATTCGGTAAAGAACGAAAGTTAAAGATGCGGCTGATCATGTGTAGTGAGATTATAGTGTTCCTTTACAGGCCACAATGCAAGGCAAAGTGACAAAAGATGGAATGAAAAAAATCGCCGGCAACGGATAGATGAAAGTTGTTCAAAATCGGAAACATCGGCATGAATTGGGAGCGGCCTATGCCCAAAGATCGACGGAAAAAAAAAAAAGTTAAAAATAAAATTCTTCAATATATCAATAGTAAACGCACATGCTGAAACGAAAAAAAAGATAAATATAACAAGGACGCGTTCTAACAAATGCTAGAAAAAACTTATGAACGTCACAAAGAGGGACAAAACAAACCAAATTGTCGACAACAAAAAGGAGATAATGAGAATACTTCAAGGAGCAGATATACTTCAAAGAAGAACAGAACCCGACCAACAAGAATGCAAGAATGACAGAACACAGAGAAAACGAAGAATTATTTGGGCTACCCACAGGACAAGAAGTTTTAAATTTAATAGACATTAACTAGTAACAAAGTAATAAAATGGAATCGATAATATACCATCCGAGCTATTAAAACATGGAGGCCCAAACCTTATCACAGCGATGACATACTTGATTAACGAAATACAGATAACAGAAACTTATGTCAAGTAGAAAAGCAAAAGAAGCAGCATTATATGTCCAATATAAAAAAAGGAAGACAATTTTGTCCGCAAATACTTCACAGGTATCTCATTGTTAAACACGGCCTAGAAGACGTTTATTATCATACTGAGGAACAAATTATAACCGCTATCCGCAAACATATATGAATACCTGGCAAGTTTTAGGCCAGGACAATCAACCACAGATCAGATGTTTGCAGTAAAACAAACTCTAGAGAAGTGCTAGGACGTGTACTAACTGTACATAGATTTTAAATAAGTATACAAAACCCATATAGTGTTATGATTTTTACATTCCATTTAAACTAGTCAGAATAATTTGCTCGACAACGGATAACTGAAAGCAAAATGCGGAAAACTAACATCATTCGAAGTAAAAGGAAATTCAATGTAGCACTACAGCATAAGTAGAAATTAAAATAACGATTCTTTATAACCAACAAAACAGCAAGATATGCTAATGATATTAACATTCTCAGAAGAAACATATACACCATCAATGAAATATATGTACAACTTGAAAAGATATTGGCATAGAAGTCAATGAGGACAAAACCAAGATACATACAGACCAGGGATAATAAAGCACGAGATTAGAAGCCGAATTTAGAAACACAAAATGACTTTATATGCTCACGTGCCAGCATCTCCAAATCAAACAAAATTAGGGAGGATTAATAACGCAAACAAAACAATACAATCTATTGTCCATATTTAAATCAAGCGATGTACATAGAAAAACAAAACAGACTTCAAAACTACCAGCATTGTATTATGGAAGATCCTGAGAATGATACATCGACTAATTAAGGACGGCGATCAATGGAGAATTAGATATAACCACGAGGTATATTAACTGTTTAAGGAAGCCGGTGCTGCAACCTCAATCAAACTATAGAGACTAAAATGGGTCGGATGTTCAACGAATGGGTGAGTCAAGAATAGTAAAGAAAATATTCCAAGAAAAACTAAACAGCAGAAAGATCAGGAGCCCACTGGTAAGATAAAATAAAAAGAGACCACACTGTCAACCAAAAATTGAGAAGTCCAATGTCTGATTTGAACTGCAAGTACCATTACATGAATGGATGAAACGACTTATAAGGATTTCAATCCCATCTTAACAAAAATTAGAAGATGAGGTCCTAAAAAGCATTTTCTGCACTAATCTAATAAAAGAGTCAACAACTAAAATCGAAAGTGACTCAGATAGCATAAACATACAGCGTTCTATTTATGCTAAATTTGGTGAATGTGGGAAGAAGAAAAATACCTCGTATTTCAGATCGTCCAGCTTTTTTTTTTGAAAATGTTTGGCATAAATAACAACAGTTGTTTTTAGCTCAACTGTTACTGCATCTCACCAATTCTTACACGTTACAGGATAGCAATACAGTCTGTCCAAAAAAGAATAACATCTGATAGTATCCATGGTATTTACAGTGTCAAGCATTGATAACCTGGAACATAAAATTATATATCATCTTGTGAATTCTTACAAAAGACTACAGATCCTTGTATGCGTTGCTGAATAAAATATGACAACGTAATCGTTTTTACCCTGTACATCAATAATGGGGTGACAGCCCAAATTTAAAGGTGTGGCATGGGCTAACATTGTTATGTAGAACTTTACAAATTGGTAGTTTCACAAAGTCGTTACACCTAATATCTATTCAAGTGATTTAGAAAGAACACCTATTACGTTCCAGTTCAACACTTATTAATAAAACATATATTTAAAGACAATTTGCTAGCAACTGAAGAAGAAAAGGAAGAGATAAAAACATGCTGTAAGAGTATCTTGTTCTATGTAGGCATTTTTGGTCAATATCTATCTGCACATTGGACAGGAGTGAAAAGGATACTGAACTAGCTGATGGGTACAAGACACTCAGTTCTTTACTTCTAACTTGATTTGCTAATTATTCCAGATACGGTGACACACAATTATCAATTGATGGATTTAAATTTACATTAGTCATCAGTGTAAATGCCTGAGTTTCATTTTCACTTTCAAACTACAGAAGCAGACTCATCAGACATCAAAAGATAACTTAGACTTCTTAAATATCTGTACCACTTATTGTTAATAGCAGAAAACAAAGTGCTTTGAGATTAAAGGTTAATCTAGAGTTTCATGATCAAATGAAACATATAGATGTATGTATAAAGCTATTATAACTAAGTGCATTTTAACAAAAGACTAGTTAGTAGATCTACTTATTAAATCATTGGTCTGTTGCAACTTGGTCTCAAATACTTTGACAATAAAGGGATACATGACCTAGACTACTGCTAACTAATATGTGCTTCCTTTTCCTATTGTCTCTGCTGCTGTTAAAAGTCAGTCTGTTTGTTTATATACTGGGTGTCCCACGAGGATGTTTCAAAACTTCATATTAAGCAAACAAGTTTCAATAAGCATGAGAATTTTTTGAGATATTGATGAAGCAAGTCGGGTGTTTGGTCGTTTTAACATTTTATTCTTCCTGCAAGTATTATGACTGCAACTTTCATTGTCAAGGAAACTAGATGTAGACAAGAATGGTATTGGTGTAGAATAATAAATTTATGACAAAACAAATTCGCACTTATTGAAAAACGATTAAAATATTTAAAAAATTGTTAATGAGAATAAATTAAAATTAAAATTAACTAAAGCTGTTCAAAACAATTTCTGAACATAAAGCAATGCGACCCAAGCATCTCCCAAAGACCCCTAACTTGCTTCATCGATATCTCAAAAATGGTCTTGGAACATCCTCTTGGGACACCCTGTATAAATCAAACATATTGTAATCAATCTTTAATTACCTATTAAATTGATTTACTTTATGCCCACTACACTGCTTATTAATATCCGTTTTACAAGTTACAAAAATTGCTACTCACCTTAATCACTTATAGTGTTTACATTTAAGCCATCTTCAACATAATTTCTTAAAAACAAATGATTCTATTAATCAAATAAATAAGTTAAGCAACTACGTTCATCACGTCTTAAGAGAAAGACAATAATTTGTCTGTCATCCACAACCATAACACAGTTGGAAAAAAAATAAATTCTACAGCTAAATGCACTTCGAAGAATGATTCATTATCTGCCTAAGATGATTTTTAATGGAAAACTTTTAAATCACCAAAATCATTAATTTATAGTTATTTAACATAGGTGGGGTAAAATTAAACTGGATTCACTATGACACCAAACAAGAATGAGTTTTGTTAACATTTGCAGACATCAAATGCATGCATTCTATATATCTCTTACATAAGTCAGTGATAAAAGTAGAAAATAACTGATGCTTTTAGATGATAGACTAAAAAACTTTGAATCGATAAATATTAGCAACATTAACAATATTTTTTTTGAGATTGCTTCAAACACCACCAAAAAAATTGAAAAGTATAACGTTGTCAAACATAATTACTCTTCTTGCCTTATACGATACTAAGGCCTTTATTCCTTTAATTTGGTAGCCTGATTGCCATTACAAACAAAGAAATCATGACTATAAGTGCTTGAAAGTGTACATTAACTAATGTGGTAAGGTGAAGACATGCATTATATCTTTGTATTTTAAAAAGTTCCAAATGATAAGATTTTGGAGAAAATTAAAAAAGGAGACAATTGTTTTAAACCATAAAGTAGCATAAATCGAATATTTTTGACATATAACGTCTGTGCTAGATATATCAAATCAATGTTAATATATATAGTTCAGCACTGCAAGCCTTTCTTTCCATTGCTTCCTGTTCTATGCTATGACTTCCCATTTTGTTGTTATTTCTTCTGTCTTTCTTTACACATTCCCTCCAACCCTTCTTAAGTCTTTTTCTGCAATTTTATCCTTCTGGTTCTCCCTTGAAAATTCTTCTTGGTACTCTAGTCCTGTCCATTCTTTCTAAATGCTCTAACCACCTTAACCGGTTCAGCCTTATTGCACCTATAATTTCCCTTTTCTTGAACATCTCTTGTAATTCTATATTTGTTCTTCTTCGTCTGCCCCCGGCAGGGTCCCTACCACCGTTTCTGTCTAGGAATCTACAGATCCTAAATCCGACCCTGCCTTGCCTCCTTTTCCATTCGTTTTGTTATACATATTAACTTTTTTCGTCGGCGTAAGTCATACATTGATATGCCCCCTATGAAATCGTTTTTCCCATTTATATCACTTTTTCGCATAACTTGCTCTAAAATTATATTAAACAGTATGGTTGAGAGTGAGTCGTGTTGTTTTAGACCATTATCAGTTGCAAATTTATCACTTCATTTCCTTTTATCCTGACGATTTACAGTTTCATTTAATATCATTTTTATCCACTTTGATGGGGTTTGTAATTCTTGCATTGCTTGTATAACCTTTATTCTAATTAATGTATCATACCCCTGCTTAAAATCTTTATAGAGGTCATGTATGTATATTTTTTAAAATTTTTCTTGTATCAATCTCCTAGTAAATATGTGGTCTACAGTTGAAGGATTTCTTCTGAAACTGCACTAGTATTCTCTTATTTTCTCTTCCAACCAATCTCTTAATTTTTGATTTATCAATTATATGCATCTTCAAAAACGATATTGGTTTATAGTTCTTGCAGCTTGCTTGGTCTCCTTTTTATGTATGAGACATTGCTTCTCGGCATTCTGTTGGTATTCTTTTTTCTTTCCAGATTATTTTTATCGGTGCATTCAATCATTCCTTTATCATCTTCCCTCCATAGTTTAGTCCTTCTATGGAAATTTCGTCTGATCCAGGCTCTTATTATTTTTCATCTTGTTCTCGCTTTCTTTCATCTCTAAACTGCATCTTGATCTATTCGACGTTAGTTAACCTTTCTTTATAGTGTGTATTCATTGCTTATTAGCCTACCCTCCTTATCCTTATAGATTTGGTTTCTTGGTTAATACCCTCTTTTGATCCCGCTTGCTAATTTATAAAATTTCCTTACTTCTTATTTGTTATAATGCATTTCTAATGCTTCGATCTGTTTCATCTGATGCTGCCTTTTCTTCAACCTGCATACCCTATAGACTTCCTTATTTTCCCCCCATATTCTTTATAATCCTCTTCTGTTCTGCTTATCAACATTTTCCTTTTTGCGTTTCTTCTTTCTTCCAGTGCATCATAACATTGGTCCTTAAATCACTCTTTCTTCCTCTGCTGTGGTTTTCTTTTTTATGTTACTATTCATTTCCAGTTTGGCTGTTTTCTTAATTTTTTGAATACTTTTTTATCTAATGGTTGCACTTCCGCCTCCTGTCACCTCTGCGTGTTATATTTGTAAGTGCATACTCGTACCTTTTTTCGTCCTTGGGAAATTATGCTTGAATTTTATCCTTACTAAAAAGTGATCACTTGCAACTTATATACCTCTTTGAGACTTCACATCTTTTATTATTAATGTATGTTCCTTCAATCAGAACATGATCAATTTGATTCATCGTTTTTCCATCCAAGGAGATCTACGTACCTTTATGTATTTATTTATCTCTCAGCTATATCGCTTTTACTTTTAGTCTCCTTTCGGCAGCAAAATTTATGAGCTGCCTCCCACTGCCATTTGTTTCAGTATGTTTGCTATTTACTCCTATAACGTCTCTATAACACCCTTTTTTCATATTCTATCATATGTTTCTTCTAATTCTTCATAGAACTACTGCTTTTCTTCTTCTTCAGCCATTTCTGATGGCACATGTATATTAACTATGCTGATTTTTCTGTATTTACTTCTTAGTCTTATGTAACTTACTCTTTTGTTTATTGTTTTAAATTCTTCTACGGTGTTTTTTATACCTTTCCCGATTATGACGCCTGTTCCCAATTTGTTATTATTTCCTCCACAATAACAATATATATCTGCTATCCACTGTCCTTTTAAATTTGCTTCCTGAATAGCTAGGAGTTCTAGCTTGTATTTTCTTTCTTCTCCAATTAACTGTTCTATCTGCTTTTCTTTATATAACCCTCCACGCTCCCAAAAAAAAAATGTTTTTTTTTCAACTCCTCACCATTATCTTTTACCTTACCGTTTTGGTCTTGATTTTGTTCGCTTTTATTTGCTACTTTTTTGGCTTTTGGTTTTCCTCCTCCCAGTTTGGCTTGTTTCTCATCATTCTTGTCAGGTTCCATTTTTCTTGATCATTCCAAAGTTTTCTTATTTTTTCACCTTTAGTGAATCGTTTTCTGTAATTTTTCCTGTTAGGTCGTTATTGATATGTACTTTCTTTCCTTTTAGCTTATTCTTATTTTTCATGACATTTTGTTTATCCTCCCATTGATCTGACTTAATAATTATTCCTTTATTTTGCTTAATTTTGAAAGCAGCAGACTGTTCCACATTTACACAAACTTCTTCTGACAGGAACTGTACAACTTCAACTTTTAATTTATCTTGTTTAAACTCCTTTCCCTCAATTATTATATTATTATTTCTTTGATTTCTTTTCATTCTAAAAACTAGTTTTCCCATTTCCTCCTTTGATTGGTTATTTTCTTTCTGCAACTCTGACACTTGACTAACAAACATCTCTTACTCTTTCTTTAACCCTTGTACTTCATCCCTTAGTTTTTCATTTGTTCTTGTTGTTTTTTCTAATCGATTGGTATGACCTTAATCTCATATCTCTCAGTAGCGAGATTACTTCCAAATTAACTCCTCGACCTTGATTATCTATCTGCTCTTCGGGTTTTTGCTTTTTTCCCTCCCGTCTGTCCTTCTCTGCTTCTGTTTCTTTATCTGTTGAGTAGCCCACGTTTCCGATGTCCATTCCTCTTTTCCCTGAAGACCTAGGCGTTTTTTGATCCTACAGAAAATTTCGATTTCTTCTAGTCTTTTCCTTTTGGGATCATTTGTTCAGGTACCCTCAGTTTCATAGTTATATTCAAACATTTTTGCACTTGATTTCTATTTTGCTTCACCCACTTTATCACGTGTGTAGTGTGTAGATATATTCAAACATTATCTCCCTCAACTATTCCTGAAATTGTAGGTTACAATGGAAAGTTGCATTTATTGCTTTAATCTCATTGTATTTTTTGCTTCTTTTATTGCACCCCTTCTTTTTAGTATTGCACTCTGTGCTCCTCTTTGATGTAATTTTAAAATTAGATATTATCCACTTTTGAATTTAATTTTGTAATGTCAAACCACACCTCGATCACTTTTTCTCAATGTTAACATATTTTTTTTATTGAAACAATTTTGGGATAATCATGTAAAGGCCAAGAAAGTAATATCAATTATTATAACTAATAATTACGAGTTAAATGGAAATGCAAGATTGCCGTAGTTTAGCAAATTCAATAACTGCTTACATTAGGTGGTAAAAATATATCTATAGTAGTTTACCTATCATCCCAGCTATAAAACATTTTTTAACAAAATCACAAACATAATTAATGTATAAGACAATGACTGTGAAAATAGCTCTCATACACCACTGTGGTTTGGCAGAGTAGGAGTGCCGAAATGAGTCTTGAGAATATTATCTACTAAAGTTTAATAGAAGAATTACATGACTGGATAAATGAATCTGAGAAAAGCCTCCTCGATTCAACTTAGTAAGCAGCTCCTGAAAGAACCACAACTTTGAACAGCTGGAGTTTCAAACATCAAATGAGCCTCAATTGGCTACCTCCGATGTAGACCATTCCTATACATCCTAGAGTGGCAGCGTCAATAAATGCTACTAGTTAGGTTTCAAGTTCAACAGCTTCCTCTGCAATACATTCCGTTTAGTTTAAACAATTGCATGTCAACCATAAATATTTATTAACAAATCTCACTAACAAACAAATCTATTATCGTTTCACAAATGCAGGTACCGGCAGCTGCAAGCCCTCTTTTGCCTCAAAAAAGGTGTAAGACAGCGTAACCTCCTTCACGTACTCCATACTAGGATCTTCTACAAACTCTGGATCTATATAGAAAAATACAGGCATATCAACCTCCTCATGCGGGTTTAGCTGCTGTTCTTCAAAGCAAAAACACTGAATTTTATTGAAATACTGTCCAACTTCAAATGGTACCACATTGTAAGTACTGATACCAACTACAGGAGTGTCAGTTGGGTTCCGCGCTGTATAGAATGCCAGCGCCGTTTCGCCTGGGACCACCTGCAATTTATTATTGCAATTCTAAGACCACACACAACCTCAAGCTTACCATAATTTCTCGCTGCTGAGGCTTAAAATTCCACTTCATGCTGGAGGCTGTGTCCGCGTTGAATTTTATTGTAATAGGTCTACGCTTGACTGCCGTCATACTTTCAACTTTGCTAGAGTCGTGGCCAGTCGCTGTTGTTCCCCCATAACTGTAAGCCTGGCAAAACATGCGATACAACGGAACGGCTGCATAGCTCAAACCAACTACAAGAACTCCTGTTGCGGTCACATAATATAAAGTAGACTTGAGCTTGGTGCGTTGATGCGATGAGCCTTGTGGCGAAGAGTAGTTGCTTCGGCACAGAAAGTTTGTATGAAACTTACACTTCCAGATAAGTTCCTTCCTATTATTTAAACTTAAAAATCGCGTCAGCACTCTCGTAATTATCATTTCATTTAACCGAACCGAACATTCATTAAATAATTATTAGGTTATATTTATGTGTGGCTAACTTTACTCTCAACAAATGCAGCTTTGAATTAATATTAATTTATTAAATTTGCGATTTAATTTTTTATTACACGTTAGTTTGCTTTCTATGTATTAAATATAAATAACATTAACTAAAGTTTATGGATATAAACAGCTAACTTCAAGTCAAACTAGTATGAATAGTGAGGTTATGTTGTTTAAGTAGAAACTTCTGTTATCATGAGTTTAAAAACCATTTTAACCAGCATTGTCCGTTACCAAGATGCACCGTTTATGCGATTGGTGTCTACAACAAGTACGACGCATAAAATTGTGATAACTGATGATGGGAGTACAATTGTTGCATGGCATCCGAAGCAAGACTTCCCATACGAATTTACGAGACCATTGCCCGAGCCAAAAGTGGAAGAAGATACTTCCGTGTTGAAGACTCAAATGACGTCAGACTTGAAGCAGTTATTTAAGAAGAAAACCCCGGAGCAGGCTCGACAGGAGCTCATGAACATTACGCACACAACGAAGCATAGGTGGTTCCCACGAGCGCGCGACAAGAAAGCCAAGAAGACTCCTATGGATAGGGAATATTTGTAAAACCAAATTATTACTTAATAAATAGTTGTATTTGTAAACTAATAGAATCCACAATGTTCACGCACCGATTTATTTACAGTCACTCGTAATAAAACCGCTATTAGAAGATTTAGTTCAATTAGTTAGGGCTATGAGGGCTTTCACGACGTTCCCGTGGTGCTCGCGCAGCGTCCTTTCCGCCTTCGCCCGGGAAATCTCCATCTCGCGCACCATTAGGTCCACGTCCTCTTTCTTGATGGAGACCTTCAGCAGTTCCTTCTCCCTGGCGATTTTCTCGGCCGCTTGCTTGTTCCGCTGGTCCCCGATCAGCGATATGGCCCCGGATACGTCCTGCGTAGAGATCTCTTTCTCCTCTGCATAGTCTGTCACCTTCTCCAAGTCGGCGGCGCCGCTGTCGTGCTTGGCCGACTTCTTCTGCGACTTCTCGCTGTCCTCAGAGCCCCCGTTCACTACCTCCTCGTCGGCCATTCTTTGTGATTTCGAAAAATGTGTTTGGAAATATGTGGTTAGGAAAGCAAATACATATGGTTACGCGCTGTTGCCAGGTTGTGTGTTACGGTGAAAATCGGAGAACACAAAAATTCGCCAAACTTAAAAGAAAGGTAATAAATTAGCAAATTAAACAATACAAATTTGTAAATAATAAAATTAATACACTCAAATAATGTAAGAAGGTTATTAAAAGGACCATAAATTATGAAAAATTTAACAAATTTCTTTTTTGTATGAATGACTAAATATTCACATGACATGCCGTACCGGCTGTTACAAATTATTCACATATAAGGTTGCTTCAAAGGAAGATTTTAATGCGGATTAACAAACAGTTACTAGTGGCAAAGCAAAAACGATTCAAAATTGGCTCAACGAAACCTTGCCAATTTTAAAATGGGGCATTTTTTATGAGACTTTTTCATGCAGGTTGTACGGGGGGACCCAAATTTGGCATTTCCGGAACCGGAAGCGATACAAATTTTTTGCCTGCTCTAAAATTGAAAGCCGGTCTTAAAGCATATGTATATTGAAAATCACAATTCTACGATTATTCCTTCGGTCAGTATTCGCGAGTTAATTTCGGCCTTCCTGCCAAAACCGCCGTCCTAGCAGACAGAAGAGAAATTTCGACGATGTCCGCAATAATTTTGTTTGCGCGTCACTTAATTCCGTTTCGCTCTGATACGTTGATGAAATATGCGTTGACGTTATGTTGACATCACAATTATATAGCAAAAATCGTTCGTGCCTTTCCGTGCCGACCCGAGCGCCTCCGAAGGGCAAATTCTGGCCCGGCGGCAGGCACAGCCGAGGTATTATATTTCCGGAACCGCAAGCGATAGAAAATTTTCGTTTGAGAGCGGGTTCATTACCCGTTTTGTAAATGCATCTTGCCTTCACCGATAATACGAATTTAGCTTTTGTAAATATATATAATAAGTTGTTTCGAAAATAAAGAGAGAAAATTATAATAAATTAAATTTTTACTTGGCGATTTTTCAGTCTTTAATTTTTTGTGTGGTTGGTAAGTAATATTTTTTTAATCCATAATTATATACGGTTGGTAGCTAAATATTAAAATGACATCTACAATGTTAGATAAACATTTACACTTCAAAATTTGTTTTGTCAGAATCACTGGTGAAAACGTTATAACTTTTTAACCTTTGAGCGCTCGAAGGTGACACTTAGTTTTTCGGATTCTACTCTTCAATCTTAGTCGAATGACACTAGTCTGAGGTCTCTAGGATGTATGTACCAAAAGTTTAACGATATACAATAATAACTAGTTAATTAAGTGGCGAAGCGAAGCGGAGTCACTTACTAACTTCATGTTGTCCGTCCGAGCAATAAGTCGAGAACGGCTGGGAATTTCCAAATTCTGTTTTCACCAATCGATAGGCGACCAAAAAGGCTTGTTTGCTAGTGATTTTGAAACGGATTGGTCAAAGGTTAGCATTAGTGCTCCGCCACTTCGCTATGAATTTCAAGCTTTGCAGGTTTATTCTTAAGTGATATCCAGAGAATTCTAGTATAAAAAACGGCTAACTTTCGCTTTAGCGGATGTTTAGCGCTTTTCGGATGTGTTTTTATGGCCAACGGTTTTTCATTTGCTTCTTCATTATATCGAGAGTTTTGAATACACGTAAACTCCCCTTAACCGCCGGTGGCCAAGATTGGGCTGTCCATGTTGACCTAATACCATCCACGCCACCAAACTGACCGACGCATCGTAAGCCGACAAAGTTCTACATGAGCAGTGAGCACGGTCCCGATGAAGGTTTATTGAAGGACCAGAAGAGTAAAAGCTGATTGCCTCCACGTGGTGCTCCTTTAAAACTCTAAGTAGCAGTTAAATGGTGAGAATTAATTAATCCCATTAATAAATATTGCTTTTATATTTGTTTGGATTGTGTTCCGGCATATTCGTTAAATGCCGTTAAATCCCCTTGCATTCAAGGCAAAGTAAGGTTAAGTTAGGCTAATTGTAAGTTTAGTTTTCTGCGAAAAGTTTTTCGTAATGTTCTTTCTATGACCATAGATAACATTGCTGCTCTTGTTTTCGTCAAGTTTGCCGAAAAAAGGCTGACTAGGGCCATAAAAACACATCCGAAATGTATCCCCAACGGAAACTTTCAATGGCCGTAACTTTTGCCCCCGGCGCACAGTGGGCCAGATCGTACAAGTAGGAGGAAAAAAGTCCGAAATTGAAGGTAAAAAAATGTAAGTACTGGTGAATATTTTATGTATTAGTTCCGATTTGAAATTCAAAGAGGAAAGACATTCCGTGCGCGGCTGTGTTATCAGTGCACCGGCCTCGACTTATCGCGAGTGTTTATTGCAATAGTTTATTTTGGTATTTATAAACTGCAAACAGGATTACGCCAATAAATCATATGTGGGAGGATATGGCATTCCTCCCGCCGGGGATTCCATCCTCACAAGTAGCAGCAGGCCCAGGGCGCTACATACACCAATGATAACGTCTGATCAAACCCAGATGTACACCACACAGTTCCAACAAACGCAAATGCCAGGTAATTCATTTATCCAGCCTCAACAAACTATGTTTTATTCCCAACCCTATCAACAACCCCAATACCATCCTCAAACCCCTACATTCTTATCGCAACCAGTAGGAAATAATCCTTGGAACAAAGTTGTATACAAAAAAGTAGAAATCCTGTGGATGATTTAGAACTAAAAGCCAAACATTCGAAAGACAATGAGTATTGGTTAAATCCACCTTCCACCTCTAATCGTTACTCGTCTCTAGCAGAAAAGAACAGGATACTCAATCAATTAAAAGTTCTGAAAATTCCCTAAACCTCCCCAATTTTTATAAATGGTGTTATAAGTATTGCTCCGCTTATTAAACTCCTAGACCAAATCGCAAACAGCAATATGAAATTAAAGCTCTCTTGAAAATCAAGTAAAGTTCAACCTAAAACGGCTGAATATTATGGTGTCATAATAAAAGCCTTAAATGAAAACAGACTGAATTTCACACCTATAAATTAAAGAGGAACGAACTTACAAGGTAGTATTAAAATATATGCACTACTCCATCAGCACCCAAGAAATCAAAGCTGAAATAGAGAAATTAGGGCACACGGTCACGAATATTTGGAACGTCAAACAGTACAGAACAAAATTACCACTTCAATGTTCTTTATTGAATTAAAATCAGCAACCAATAATAAAGATATATACAATGTTGAGTATATAAACAGTGCAAAATCAAATTTGAACCTCCGAAACAGAAAAGACAAATCGCTCAGTGCGCGAGATGTCAAAGATACGGGCACACTAAAAATTTCTGCCATTTAAAACCCAGATGCGTAAAATGTACAGGCGATCACCCTACTGCGCAGTGTCAACGCAAAGAAAAATCCAAAGATGTGAGATGTGTCCTGTGCGGGTAATCACCCTGCCAATTATAAGGGATGTATAATCTATAAAGAACTTCAAAGAAAAATTTCCACCGCTTAGACCAAAACAGTATACTCCCCTGCATCAGTCATACGTCATCAACAATTTCAACCAGGACTGTCATACGCTCATGCAGTAAATGAAGCCCAGCAACCTTCTCACGCCCCGCCAACATAATGCATCTTCCAAAACTAATCAACCTAATCACCAATCCAATGAATTTCAAGATCTAAAAACATGATGAAAACATGTTCGACCAAATAGGAACCCTACTAAACCTCCTGACAACCGTGCTCTCCAAACTCACATAATGGCTAAAAACTTACAACTCGCCTTATGGAACGCCAATGGCCTATTCAACCACATTGAAGAACTAAAAACATTTATACTAATTCACAATATTGACGTCATGCTAATTTCTGAAACCCACTTTACAGAAAGAAATTATTTAAAAATTCCCAACTACAGTGTCTATAATACTAATCACCCAGCAGGAACTGCCCGAGGTGGATCCGCCATAATTATCAAAACGCAATAAAACACCACCAACTAAGCAGTTACAGCAAACCTTTTCTCCAAGCAACCAGTGTGTCCATAGAAGATTCAGCCAGTTCGTTAACAATTTCAGCAGTATATTTCCCCCCTAACCATACAGTAAAACAGGAGCATTTCGAGGATTTCTATAATACCTTAGGACGACGGTTTGTTACAGGAGGCGATTACAAGCCAAACACACCGATTGGGGATCTCAATTATAACACCCAAAGGACGCGAGCTACTTAAAACTTGAAAGCAATAATTTGAAACATGTCTCTACTGGTGAACCCACTTACTGGCCATCTGACAGGAATAAACAACCAGACCTTGTAGACTTCTGTGTTACAAAAGGTATCCCCAGGACCTCATTATCGCTCGATCTTGTTTCGACCTATCTTCGGATCATTCCCCAGTCTTAGTTTCACTTTCAACAAAAGTAATAAGTAGAGAAAAACAACCGTGTCTATGTACTAAATACACAAATTGGGACTACTTCAGAATCCTAGTTAATCAAAAACTAACATTAAACGTATCTCTTAAGACCGAAACAGACATAGAGCATGCTGTTAAGCATTTCAATGATACGATACAATGGGCAGCCTGGAATTCAACGCCTGAGCAATCAGCGATTACCACAGCTTATGACTGTCCTATATTAATCAAGCAAAAAATTCTTGAAAAGAGAAGAATCCGCAAGAAATGGCAAAGACTGAGAACACCTGAAATTAAACGTTTACTCAATGCAGTCACACAAGAACTAAAAGAACTTTCTTAGAAGAACTTACAGCTACTGAAGCTACCGACTACTCTCTGTGGAAGACAACTAGAAAATTAAAACAGACAAAAAAACATTCCCCGCCCATCAGGACACCTCAAGAAGAGTGGGCCAGAACAAATTCTGGAAAAGCACGTGTTTTTGCCAACCATTTAACAAACGTCTTCCAGCCACACCAATCAGATAATAGGCCCGAAGAAGAAGCAGAAATTATTCAACAATTAGAGTCCCCATATCAACTAGAATTACCAATCCAGCGACTCAAAACTGCTGACGTCGATGAAATCATTGGCACTCTTCACCCTAAGAAAGCTCCAGGATATGACCTAATTACTGGAAAAATTCTTAACGAACTACCTACCATCGGAACTAAATATCTTATCCAGCTGTTCAACGCAGTCCTTCGCACAGGGTATTTCCCAGACCAATGGAAAGTGGCACAGGTCATTCTAATATTAAAACCAGGGAAACCTCCCAGCGAACCTACATCTTATCGGCCAATAAGTCTCCTGCCAATTGTTTCAAAAGCTCTTACTAACAAGGCTCTTACCAATCCTGGAAAACAATGATATAATCCCCAATCACCAATTTGGCTTCAGGAGGATGCACTCCACGATAGAACAAATACATCGAGTTGTCCAAAGGATTAACGATACCTTTGAAAATAAAGAGTACTGTTCTGCTGCATTTTTAGACATCACTCAGGCGTTCGATAAAGTCTGGCACGTTGGACTTCTCTACAAGTTGCGATTACTTCTCCCTCTAAACCACTTCCTTATCCTTAAATCTTACCTAAATAATAGATCCTTCCTGGTAAAGTTTGAATCCGAATATACGGAACTTTTTCCAATAAACGCCGGTGTGCCACAGGAAGTGTTCTTGGACCACTATTATATGTGTTATATACTGCAGACTTACCAACTACGCCAGAAACTTTGATAGCAACCTTTGCCGACGACACTGCAGTCTTAGCATCTGATAGAGATCCCAACATTGCCTCGCAGAAACTACAAACTAACCTCACTGCAGTCCAAAACTGGTTGAAAAAGTGGAGAATTAAAGCCAATGACACCAAATCCGTTCACATAACCTTCACCACTCGCAGAAACACGTGCCCACCTGTTTATCTAAACAATAGCCAACTTCCACAACAAGATGATGTGAAATACCTCGGACTACACCTCGACAGAAGGCTTAATTGGCGCAAACATATATTCGCAAAACGGAAGCAACTAGGATTAACCCTTACTAAGATGTACTGGTTAATTGGGCATAAATCTAAACTCTCGCTAGACAACAAACTTCTGGTTTACAAAACAATAATCAAGCCAATCTGGACGTATGGCATCCAACTCTGGGGACTGCGTCCACTTCAAATATCGAAATTCTAGAGCGTTTCCAAAGAAAAGTGCTGCATGATAACAAACGCACCTTGGTTTATACCAAACACGGTTATCATAAAGGATCTTCGTATCCCCACAGTCAAGGACGAAATTAGGCGTTACAGCTCCCAATACAGTACTCGACTTAGCGCCCATCCCAACATCCTCGCAATAGATCTTATGGATCTGCCCAGCGACAACAGGCGTTTACATCGACATGTCCCAAACGATCTGCCAACCAGATTTTGAATTCTTAGTTTACTTTAAGACTAGTTATAAGTTGTAGTTTGTAACATTTTTCCCGTTTGTCACACAAAGCCTATAAGCTTATCTGTTATAGAAGTATTCTGCTGAGCATGCTTCTACATGTCTATTAAATTATCAAATGACTTTGCTAAATGTACTTGTACAGTTGCAAATAAATGGGATGTTATAAAAAAAAAATGTATTATACATCCCACTGAGACACGAAGTGACCTCTGGTATTAGTTTATTCAACAATGAAACAAATGACGAAGGCAAATGTCGCGTCGGCGTCGCATGATTGTTTCACGACAGTCAATCGCTTGTTGCGAAATAAAGGCGCATCAAAACGAGTACTGTGATTATCTAGCTGTTATCTTCTTCTTCTTCTTCTGTATCCTTATACCCTTTGGATGTAGGATACCTGGCTGTTATAAAAGGCTTTTATATTTATAATATTATGAATTCAGCAGTTGAAGGTACGTATCAAACTACGGATTTATTTCAATTTTGTTGTTCAAATTATTGTTTATATATGAGGACATCTTGATATTCATAGTGTCAGTTCTTTGTAGAGTGGAAAGTCCAAGTTACTAAATGTTACTGATTGAAACTATTTTTAAGCAAGTGTAACACTCTTGTATATAAGAGTTCCCCGTAGCAGGCCCGTAGGCCTATGGGGGTCGTAACAGAGGATAGATCTGCTACAATCTAGAGCCTACGGTACACAAGGGTAGTAAACGTGGCTAGCGTTACGTACCGACCGCCTATTATTACCCCAGAGTTTGACACCTCCAGGTACTCATTTATTGCAGCCTGAGTTGAGCTGGGCCACAAAAAAGCCAGTGATCGAATTGGCGAGAGCGGGATTCGAACCCGCAACTCTTGGTTTCGTAGTCTAGTGATCTATCCACTCTTGTACTTGATATAAATTAAGTAGTTTTTTGCCTTTAGTGGCCAGTTCGTAAAACATCATTTTTTTTCTGTAGGTCGCGAGCGTGCCATAACTCGGCGAGATATGGTTCTTCACCTAAAGGAATTAGGATTTATGCAGTCGAATGTAAATAAAAATCGTCACATTCTCATAAAGTATTTAGAGAACAAATTAAAAAGTACAGGAGGTCAAAATTTTTCAAATGTTGCTATCAAAATATATGTATATAATTTCACAATAGTTTTAAAGCGTTATTGGATGCAGTGTCGCAGAACCTTCAAATTATTAGAAAGCAAATATGCCCAATAGCTAGATGAACAAATTATTTTGGAACCAGACAATTCTGTCAGTTTCCTTAGGAAGACCATCAAAAAGATTAGAAAATTTATATGCAAAATCTCAACGTGCTAAGGTTTCATCATTAGTAGACCAATTTAGTACAAATCAACTTGCCTTGGCTACTCAATCATCTTTGCATCGCCATGAGTAAAGAGCAGTAGCTACAATTGTTGGTCAGATAGTACAATCTCCAACGGAATCAGTTACACTGAAAAAAAGGTTGCAATATTCTGAAAATTAGGCAAAATGATTTTCATCAGTTGAAGTTCTGGCACTGTTTCTAGATCCAAAATAATCGAAACATTCATAAACAACTATTCGATTAGCGTGCTTAAAAATAGGTTTGAATATATTTCCTTTGTACAATTTGATATTAAAAGCTGAGACGGAGGGCTACTCAAAGGAGTCATACACGATAACAGAGACCTCAACTTGTGTTGATTTACAAGCAATTGCTGATAAAACAATTAAAAGATTAGTTCGAAGCAATGAACAAATTTTTCGATTGCTGCTTCTTTAGAAATGACATACAAATAGGGTTTCGATGGCAGTTCCGGGCAAAGCCAATATAAACAGAAATTTTTAAACTTTGAAGATAGTGTGTGTAAATCATATCTTTTCATATCCTCATTTGTACTTATCGAAATTAGAAGCTTATGAACAAATCCAAATGAAGAATCTTTAATTTTGTGGAAAAATCCTGGACCAGGCTCAACTACGTATTGTCGACCTCTTTGCTTTCTATTTAAAAAAGAAACCCCCGCTTTAATTAAACGTGAAAAAGAAATAATTCAGCATCAAGTCGATAACCTTCAGCCTACTACTATTAAAATTAAAGAAAACAATGTCAAGATTCACCACAATTATTTATTTATGGTGATCGATGCGAAATATGCAATTCATTAACAAATAAATCGTCACAGAATTGTTATCTATGTAATGCGAAACCGTCAGAGATAAACAACCTCGAAATGGTAAAAGTGAAACCAATAAAAAACTAAAACAATCGCATTTGGTTTATCAACCCTTCACGCATGGATAAGGTTTTTCGAATGCCTTATTCACGTGTCATATCGATTGGACATAAAGAAATGGAAAGTCAGGGGCGAAGAGAGAAAAAAATTATTAAAGAGAAGAAAAGATAAAATTATAAGAAGATTTAGAGATGAAACTGGACTGTTGGTTAAACAAAGCAAGGTTTCGGATCTACCAACGTCAAATCAATGGACTTGATGTAACCATAATTAATAAATTTTCAACAAAAGATATACTTATGAAACAGCTAAATTTTTTGTTAAGTTGTTCCCATGGTACAATATGCCTGCATCCGTTCATAATGCTTTGTTGCATGGGCATGAAGTAATCAATCATTTTCTTTTGCCCATTGGAAATTTATCTGGGGAAGCACAGAAAGTTCGTAATAAAGATGTGCGATACTTCCGGGAACACAATACCAGGAAAACGTGTCGATTGGCAACAAAGGAGGACAAGTTACATATCTCATACTTTTCCCGGATGGGGCAAAACACGAAGAGGAACGAGATCAAGAAACCCGAAATCCGAATCTAAATGATGAGAGTATTTAATCATAATCAGAAAAATACTGTATGAAACAACTATAATTACACAGAGCAAGTTATGAATTTTCTGCACATGAAATCTATAGTGATATCTCTAAAAGTATTAATCGTATCGAATTCATTTTGGTCTAATTCGATTCAGAATGAAAAAATGAATAAAAAGTGATATCGTGCTCAGGAAAATAATTTTATAATTCTTTCCTGCTAAACAGATAAACTGGACCACTGTGCGGCGTTGGGAGGGGTGGCAATTGACTCGGCTCGTCGATACAAATCGATTGACACCAAAATATATCCAGACATATAAAAGCAAGACTAGAATGGACAAGTCATAATATGAGAAGAAAAGCAACAGAAATAACAAACTAGACCCCCCCCCCTTAAGACCAAGACTAAGAGGAAGGCCAAGAAGTAGATGGTGCAACTGTGTTAAACTTGTCCATAATCAATAATGCAAAAAAGTTTTTGACTATTTTTTAAACTACGCAAGTGGGGAATAACATTTGGTATCACCTACCTCTCCCTTTGGAACTTAGCTGATCACTTTAATAGGATTTTTCCAGTTTATGCATATGACTGGATTTTCACCACTTTTGCACAATTTGGCAACACAGCATATTTTTATTGATCAAATTCTTACTCAACACAATTTAAAAATAACGTGCTCATGGTAAAATTCGCAAATGAAATATTTAACTCTTAAATACGTAAATTTATCTGTGATAACTAATTATGTACATAGCAACATACATTCTTTGCTGTTACGCAGTAACATGAACAATACAAAATAAACTACTTTGTCTGCTACTAGACAGCATTTAAATGTTGCCGGCAAAATTCCCCTCCTCCCGCTGGCCATCCCACTTCTCTATCCATGCATTGGGACACATTGAGGAATACACCTTCTTGAAGTACTGGCAAGCCTTGTAGTCCTTTCCTTTCACCTTCTGGCAGCGGTGGAAGTCCAGGTAGCTCTGGAAACAGTAGCGCGTTTGGTTGGTGTTGGGGAAGCGGGGATCAAACGGCGCCGTCTGCAAGATCTCAGTTGCCTTCGACTCTACTGCGGTAGGCATCGTGTCTAAAAAGAAAATGTGTGTAACTATGCTTATAAAAGGTTGAACATCTGCGGCTTGCAGCTCCAAAAGCAGCACGGCAGCTGGCATTAGAGCGGACCATTAGCACTTAAATAAAACTGTTCAGTTCAACCTTTTATATTTAATGACTTATTGATATAATTTTCAAATACGCATTGTTATATTACCTAGTAGTAATTAGAAATTGTGCAACTCCGGTGCAGCGGTGAAAACTTAACGCCTATGTGAATTTAACTATAAAAAAATTAATTGGTAAACAAAAGTGTCACTTAAAGAGATATTGTCTATTTAACTAAAGGCCGTGTTTTTGAGTCATCATCACAGCAGGCCTCCTTATATCGCTTCACCTCCTTCATGTATACAGACCATGCATCGAGCCCCTCCCCCTGCACAGTTTCATCTGTGATTTTTTGCTTCTCAACCATTCCCGTTTTAAGTATGCGTCCCCCTCTACGCTTGCTAAAGGCTGGTTGCGGTTGCTTGGACTCGCTAGCTGCGGCCTGCTCTTTGGCTGCTTCAGCGGCCTTCTGCTGCTCTTCCTGCATTTTTTTGAACAGTTCCAGGAAAGAGCCATCATTCTTGAAGGCGTTCTCCTTCACGGCAGGCTCTTCCTCTTCTTCCACTTCACCCGAGGTATTTAGGGGATCTTCTTTTTCTTCAGAGCCAGACCGCAGCTCCTCAGTGCTCCTGGAATACTGCACCTTTGGGCGCCTGTGTCTCCGGCGAGATCTCGAGCGACTGCGTGACCGGGAATATGATCTGGAATGCCTGCGGCCACGTGAGGTAGAACGCCCGTGCCTCTTTTCCCTGCGCGATTTGCCATGCCTGCTACGGCTGTTGGAAGTGCTGCGGGAACGGGTGCGGTGTCGATGGCGGCGGCGGCTGCGCGAGCGCGACCGGTGGTGGCGGGAGCGGTTTCTTCTGTCACGGTCTCTGCTCCTGCGGTCCCTTTCGCGACTATGTGACCGCCGCCTGTGGCGCGAGTGGTCGCGCTCGCGAGATTGCGAGTGCTTCTCGTACTCTACATATTCAGGGTTCTTTAGGTAGGGGTCGATGCGGTCTATGCTTCTCAGGTTCTGCGACAAATCCTCCGAGCCATACTCGTCTTCCACTTCTTGAGCGGCTTCGGTGCCAGGTGGTGGCGGGTTGTTCCACCCACCCGCCGCCGGGTTCATCTTTGTGAATTTATGCGAGACCTACGAGAGAACTTCCAGGTATAATTATCTGAATCGGAGCACAAGTCAAAATTCAGAGATCTTGACAACGGGTCCAAGCTTCACGAGTACATGGTTGTACGTACGTATGCGTTATATACGGAAACGACAGTTAAATAATCCTATTTGTATTGCGAAGGAAACCGAACTTAGCGGCATTCGACCCCCGCGCTGCTAAATGGGGCCGCTCGGGCCGCGGGCCCCGCGCGGGCCACGCAACTTCGTTACATAATTACCGGGCTAAATAACTTAATACTGCGAAAATCTCTGTAGTTTTATACCTGATTATCCGAATAAGTCCTGGAACCTTGACACCAATATGGCCACTGGGATTATGAAAACGGCTCTGCTGCAGGGAAATTTAATGGGAAATTCGTTGACGGGTCGATAAGGTCGCTGTTGTGATTACGTGATCGCTTTTTTAGCCAAGATAATAACACGCTGCGCTTGGTTTATTGCTTGGATGAACTTTTAGCGGTCTACTACTAGATGATACAGTAAAATACTATTTAAAAGGCGGGAGAATTAAATTTTTTGGATTATTTTATTAAGTGGCGAAGCGAAGCAGAGTCACTTACCAACTTCATGTTGTCCGTCTGTCTGTCTGTCCATCCGTCTGTCCGAGCAAAAACTCGAGAACGGCTGGGAATTTTCAAATTCTGTTTTTACCAATCGACAGGCGACCAAAAAATCTTATTTGCTAGTGATTTTGAAACTGATTGGTCAAAGGTCAACCAGAGGGTTCTCAAATTTGAGAGACTGCTTTGCCACTTCGCTATGCGTTGCAAGCTTTGTAGGTTTATTAACTTTCTACAGCGAAGCTTATAGTAGAAAGTTAATGAGATTATCATCCTGTCTGTCTGTCTGTGTGTCTGGAGACACTATAACTTCCGTTCTATTCAATGGATTCACTTCAAACTTGGCATACACATATCTTAGGTGAGTGCCTTTCATGGGATTGATTTTCAGCCAAATCGGTTAACGGCAACCGGAAGTGACCGTTACGATTTGGCACCGCTGTAGAATGTTTTCTTTGCGGTATTACACCGTTCTCGTTAATTTTTGCCTTGTCTAAAATCATTGTTCTAATTTAACGATATTTTAACTTTTTACAGTCTTAAATGTAAGAAAAAAAAACAATTCTAAATAACTGATTGTAAAGCATTGTATTATGCAAAATAAAATGTCGAGTTTGTTTTTAAGCGCAAACTCAAAGATTGATTTTGGATGGATAGAAGACAAAATGTTCAGATATTAGAACTTGCAGATGATAGGCTTCTAATCTTAATCCAATTTGGCAATTTTTAAAAATCTTTAACACAAAAAATCTCTTCTGGAAAAATTCTTTATCAATTTTAACATGATTTTCCAAAGACAATCAAAGTGATGTGCCGATAGATGATTTTTTTGTAAACCTTTATTAGTAATCAGAATAAATCAAAATTCTTTGGGCTAATTGTGTTGGTGTAAGAATAGTCCTCTTTAACCATTTTTCAAGTCTGCTAGCTAGTTTCTTTTAAGCCTTCTCCTAAGTGAGGGTTCTAATAATGGATAAATAGTGCATTTGTAAAGTTGTCAAGTTTTCCATGATGTTTGTTTTTCAGTGATGTCTTTAATATAAGGTATTTTTAAATTTTCGTGTAGGGTCTGATTGGTGCGTCTGTTATCATATTATGTATTTTGGATTGGTTTGTTTGGATAATTGCTACTTTTGGCTTGCTTGTGCATCTCCAAAGCTTGACGCCATAAGTCCAAATGGGATTGTAGAGAGTAACTTATTTTTCAGAATCAATTTAAATTTTTCTCCTATTTACGTTTCACCATGTATTTTTTCCAAGCGAGCCAACTGTTGAGATACATTTATAGATACTTTGTACTTAAAAATTGAGGTATTTGCATGTTGTATGGAAGGTATCCCTCTCTTCTTAAAATAAATGTGATTTGAACAAATTTGGTTTTATTGATTTTAATTTTCCATTTATGTAATTATATTTGTATAGGTACAGGTTAAGGTGCATTTGAAAAATTTTTTTTAGATCTTCCTTGAAAATGCCCACTGGTGCTTCTCTATTCTCTGATATATAGTACCTATATAAGTAGTGGTTTAATAATGCTGCCTTGTGGAACATCGGATTTCACGAAAAAATTGTTGGATACATTTTCGTTTACTTTAGTTCTAAATTCTCTGTCACCAAGGTAATATCTCTAAGTGGGAACGCGGTGGCTCAGCAGGTTCAACCAGTTGGCTCTGTTCTTTAGCCGGCGCGCGCGAGTTCGAGTCTCGCTCAACCCATAGGTGTGTGTGAATCTCGTAGCATTTAAGTGCATATTAGTGGGCACAATAAGCCCTTGAGGCTCTGCAGTGCCTGTAAGTGCGCCAAAAAATATCTCTAAGTGTGAAGTAAGTAATGGGAAAATATTTGGTCCTATATGTCACACCTTGTCAAAGACTTTAGTAACGCCGAAGAACACGGCCGTGGCGTATTTTTTGTATAACAGTGCTTGAATTATATTATGTGTAATATCATAAATTTGATGCATAGTACAGGGTCTGTATTTTAAGTAATGAGAATGAATCCACAAAACAAAATTTATTACAGATATCACTACCAAACTTTAGTAGTCTTCAAAGTAATGCTCCTTGAGCGTCAACACACTTCTGCAGGCGAGTTTTCCACGCTTCGTACGCTCCCTGAAAGTCAGCAACTGAAACATCCTTCAGAGCACGCGTGCAAGCCGCTTTGACAGCATCCAAGGTTCTTTGGTGGCGTCCTTTGAGGGCGGTTTTTACTCTGGGAAAGAGGAAAAATTCTGCAAGGACAAAGTCAAAACATTGTCAAAAAACTGAGGGTTTTCTTCAAAGCGTTCTAAAAGATCTTTCGAAACGGCCTCACGGTTTTGCATTTGCTCGTTCGTCAAAACTTTCGGGACGAGCTTGCCGCAAATCTTCCTCATCCCAAGATCCTCGACGATGATTTTGTGAACAACCATTTTATCGATTCCTAGCTTCTCCGCGATAAAACGAATACTTAAACGCACACGTTGTTCGTTGTCTCCAGTTCTTGAGGTTCCTCCACGCTCTCCCTGCCTTCTTTGAACAATTTGTGCCACCTAAAACTTGAGCTTGTGATAAGCTTTCACTGCCGTACGCTTGCCGAATCATTTCCAGCGTTGATGCACCAGATTTACCAAGGCGAGCACAAAATTTAATTGCGTAACGCTTTGCTGCATTTTAAGCTTGCACACACTCCTTTGCAGACGTTCGCGTCGTGCGTGATCATGTCTCAACGGCAGCCACCAGGCGACTACTGATTGGAGCGTATTCAAGGTCAAACCCTCCTCTACCGACTCCAACCGGTCTCAGCGCCCTCTGACGTATATTCGCACCAGGACAAAAATATTCCCATTACTTAAAATACAGACCCTGTATAGTGTTTTTTTCGAAAACTAAATTGGTGATCTGGTACTTAGAATTTGTTTTTTGTAGTAGCAGTACCTCAAAAATTTTGTAGGTGATTGCGTTATTAAGTTCCTTGCACAACTTTGGAATCAATATTCTTTTTGATATTTTTAATGGTTTGGGTCGATAGTTCTGTCTTAGGATAATTTTAAACAGATATGTAATAAACATTACACTTTTTTGGTAATTCTTTGAGCATTTTTGAGGTTATTTTGCCTATTCCTGAAACTTTTCAAAGGTATTAGTTTCTTTTTTTTTTTATAGAAAATTATTTGATATGTGCAATCCTTGTCATCTTTTTCGTTATCTCAACCGGAGCTTGCATCAGGCCCAACTCTAATCGAATGCTTTACGTCTCACAAATCATTTAAAGATTCAGGACGAAGATTTAATTCAAAAAGGTTCATAAAGACATAAAATTCGTTTAGTATCCTAAATCGATATCAAGTCTTCCCTTTTAAAAACCCCTCCCTTCACTCCTGGCTAACTTTAAGAAAAGTTCCAAGATTTTGAAGAGTACGAATCATTACGGTATATGCCTTAGTGGACTTAATGAACCAAAGTGAAAAATTCAGACAATACTTCATCTTGGAAAAACCTTTAAGTTCCAGTTAAGAACAACAAATTAACAGCTTGTAACGTCAAGAAAAATATTAAATACAAGTCCTTCCCTAAAGCGTCATCGAGCAAGGTGAGTTGAAAACAAAATATCAGTTGCTAATATATCTGGTGCTATACAAATTCTCACTTCATCCACTTTGGATAAGTCACTAAATAGACATTCCTATCGTAATAAAAATGCAAGTGATTTTCCATTCTCAGATTCAGATGTTGAACCACTCTTAAGAAGAGCTTTTAAGAAAGGCTCCACCGGAGGTCTGAATTGAATCAGACCCCAACATGTAAATTATGTATGTTTCCGTCCTGGTGATTACAGAGATAAGTTAATACTTACCTTAACAGGACTATGTAACTTCTTACTTGCGAGAATAGTTCATCAAGGAATTATATCTATTCTATACGGAGCTTCGCTTTGAGTTTTTTCTAACAACGATGGAGGAATCAGACCTATTGCTGTTGGAAGTTTCCTTAGAAGACTTACTTCTAAATTGGCCTGTAAATCTGTTCACTCTGATATGGGAGAGTTGTGTCGCTTACAATTGGGGTTTGCTACTCGTGGCGGCTGTGGGGTAGCGGTTCACGTTGTGAGAAGCTTTGTGGATTCAGAGAAAAATTACCTTATAGTGAACGTTAAGAATCCATATAATGTTATTAACTGCCAAGGAGAGAATACCATACCTTTATCCTTTTGTTTATTAAGCTTATTGTCAGTATTCTATTCTCGCACGTGGATCACAACTTTTTAATTCTTCTAATGAAGTCCAATAAGGAGACCTTACAGGACTTTTGCCAAACTAAACGTTTGGCGTCTTGATGGTGGAGACATTTCCTGGTCATCCTTTAATAGTTTTTAATTATTTCAAACCTTTAACCGAAAAATTAAACCTCTTGGTCTCTTAGTCAACTCTTCTAAGTGTGACCTTTTTTTTCCTCTCCGTATAATCATATTGTCACTGATGATTTTGCAAGGTTCTCCTCTAGAAGTAAATTTGTTCAAAATAATTTAACCCTCCTAGGAACACCCGTTATCGAGAGCGCCATACACTGATTTCCCGTTTATCCTTAATCAAATCACACTTTGTTTTATATTTACTTCAACGCTGTATTCAAATTACCTAACATTTCCAAAAGGTTTGACTCACCTGTTTAGAAGAAATTTTAATCATCTTGAACAATAAGAAAGGAAAATATTGAATATTGTTCTCTCCGCTTTCTTATACAGTTTACATTCCACGGATACTCTAATCAATTCGATTCTCTAATTTACTTAAGACTTGATAAACGTTGGAATTTATAAGAAGGCTTTAAATTTGTGGGAAACATCGAATGGAGGCTAAAACTACTCAACGTTCTTAGGGCTACATTAATTATCCAAGACTAATAAGGCTCTTTCCATTTTAACTCATAAGTCGAATGTATTAGATTTGAATCATGTAAATAGTGTGAATCTCCTTAGCTTTGGATACTTTTTTGGATAATAACTCCATCCGGATTGGCACAGGTTTTCGCTTACATTAGATCTGAACATCTGTAAACCTAACTTATGTTTCTGCGATTCGAAGGTTGCTAGTCTGGATCACCACTACAAAAAAGCCCTGGCAAACAATTTAGACATCGAAGGATTAACGATGTCATTAAGCGGGCCATCATTTCAACTGAAGCTCCTTCATCTTTTGAGGCTACTAGACTTTGTCGTGATGATGACAGACGACCTCATGGTATGACCTTGGTGCCCTGGTTAAAAGCAAAAGCTCGCAAATGCGACTTTACTTGCAGTGACACAATAGCCTTCATTTATTTTGAGCACTCTGCTCAGAAGATTGGTTCTGTGGTGGAATTAGTGGCTTCGAAAAAGAAAAACAAACTTACAATTATTTTTGAGCAAGAATATGTTTTTCTTACTTCTGCATGTGGACCCTGGTGTGATGATACTGTTTTGCTGATTAGTGGTATTAATTTCCATTTGAAGTTAATCTCTGATGATGTCCGTTCTCGTTCTTACTCAATTCAATGCAAGTTTAGAAATCCCACGAGATAATGTAACTTGTGTTATGGGTACTTTTCTTCTTTCCATCCTCATAAATAAACTATTTTACTCACATTAAATTATTATATACAATATATTTCAATGTAATTTTCTCATCTGGATCATTATGTTTGGGATTGAATACTTCAAAGAATTGTTTTACAAATAATATCAGATCTTGCTCATTGAGGGAGGATCCCATTTCGTTGGAAATAGAAGGTATTTGAGTGTTTGGTTTATTTGTGTTTTTGCTTCCATGTCAAGTTCTCATAGCGGTTAAAATTAGTAACATACTCTTCGGTTTTTGATTTATATTAGTTGCTTGACCTATTGAACATAATTTTGTCTATTGAAACATGTGGCCGGTGCCATTTTGCTCTGGCGTTTCTTTTTCCTTCTATTATTATTCTATTATCTGTATTTAATACAGGCATGATTTGTTGTATTGCCTCTTTAATGACATTGCATAACTCTGTTGTTCCTTCATCTAGTTCGTTGGCGTTTCGATCTTCTTGCAATATTTGTTCCAATTTGTTTTTTTTATTACGTAGTCTAAAACTGATTATTGTAATTATGGATGGATAATCGGAAAATAAGTTGTAACTTGGAATGGTTTGCATATACTTGAAAAAAAATGCCATTAGCGATGAAGAGGCCCAACAGGTTGGGGTACCAGTTGACAAGCATGAGTAATTTATTTTCTTGTACAAGGCTAACTAGTTCTCGATATTTCATTGTTATAAAATGTCAACCAAATAAGTTATGCATACTGTTAAAATCTCCTCTAGTAATAAATTTGCGTCTCAGTGTCTTAAAAAAGTTACTGAAGTATTTGTTTTTGATATAATGTTGCAGTGGACAGTAAACTGTCACAACTGTCAATTCGTATGGCATCAACTTAACTTTTATGACTGTAGGCAAGTGATCAATAGCATGTTTAAGTAATTCCTGATGACTGACGGTATTTTTATTTATTATGGTAGTTCTGGCATGAGCAGTGTGGTCTGAATAATGGTGTAGTAAGTAGTAAATTGTAATGTAAAATTATTTATCATCGGTTTTGTGTTGTGAAAGTCTATTGGCATTCCATTTTGCAATTTTGATGAGATTATTGAATTTTATTTATAAGCGTGATAAATATTGGTTTGGTTTTCAAAGCGCAAACAATTTATATAAAATGCGGCGGATAACAGTAACAAACAAGTGATAAAACTATTATTATTTGTTTAACAAATAGTAAAAAAAGAATTGGGTGACATGCATTTTAGCGGAAATGTCAGAATGAGCCCATGTCGGTGTCGACTTACTCGGTTGGATGAGCTGAGTTACTGGGCCGGTTTCAACTTTAGGAAATGACCGGGGCAAAAGTTACGCCACTTTCATTTTTCAATGTTAACTATGGGAAATTTTTTTTGGCGAAATCGATTGTAATTTGAATCTCATCCCTTGAATTTGATATCCGAAACCCCCGATCCCCCCCTCCATTGAAATAGACTTGCCTTGTTTCTGATTGGTCGACACACCACGTGGTAAAAGTCAAGTGACATTCTAGTATAAAAGAGGCGACACTTGCTTTCCTACTTTTAGTTGTAAGTGAGCATTCATTGCGTTCAGACGACGTCCCATTTTTCTATTGATTTTTTCTATTGTTTTTTTTTTCATTTGATTGTTAGCCGTTGACGAGAGCAGTCGTGTTTTTCAATTGTGCAAGTTTTCTCTTTTTCAGTTCAATTTTTTCAGTGTTATTGTAGTTTGTAATAGGTGACTACGTTTATCTTTGGAATACCAGACGGCTGCCTATGTCTGCGAATGGCATAGACTGGGCGTAGTCAGGACCATGCTAGATAGCAACAGAAAATGGAGTGCAGTGGCATCCTTCTGCGAAACTGTCATCGCTGAAGGAAACCGCTGAGAGGGCGCGCGAAGACGACGCGACCGCGGACCCAATCCGCCGGAGAGCAAAAGGTGTAAAGAGAACACGCTGCGCGCGCCAACTCACTCACCCGAACTTATGGCAAGAAGTTGCCCTGAACACACACCCGGCTCAAGCGGTAGCAGGACGCCCAAGAAACGGGGTGCCCGAAGAACCAAGGACTGAAGAATCGCGTAATACCAGCGGGATACTATTCCGTCGCGGGGGTCACTGTCGAATGCCGAGAGCGACCCGGTGACACCCACCCACCACTCGACGAAGAGGGACATCGCAGGGGTTTTTAGTTTGGGTAGGCCTTCCCCCTCTGGGAAGGAGAGCCCCACATAACCCGCTGCTCGACCTTCACACGAGGGGGAGCGGGTATGCAATTCAATGCATTTTCCCCTGCGTGAAAAAAAAAGGTTAAATTAGGTTCTCAATTTTAGGAAACGATTTTAAGGATTTTTTTGCTGTGCATAACGTCTCATAGATTTAACATGGGGGAAATTTTTTTGCTTAGGAAGGATATTTTTTTCATTGAAATTTCGAAGTTTCAATGTAATTTCAATGGAAAGGAACCCGTCCTAAGGAAAAAAAAATTCCTCATGTTAAGTCTATGAAACGTTATGCGCAGCAAAAAAATTCCTTAGGACCGTTTCCTAAAGTTGGGACCGGTCTCATTCGACTCAGCTCGTCGAGCCCTTTCGAATGATACCCCTCCCGGCCCAATCCGCCACTTCCGCTAAAGTGCATTCTTACCAAAGAATTTAGTGGTAAGTGTTAAAAACCAATAAAAATATGTTCCCCGGGGCACTTTATTGGTTAACCTTATCACCAACTAGTAAATTATTTACAGGGTCATAAGTCCACAAACGCCGTAAATGCAAATCCACGCGAATTAGCCGAATTTAAGGCAAACCTGTCCGTTCATAAATTCTCAACCATCTCAAATATCAATTGTCTCTACACGGTCAATGTCAATATCAGACTGTCCAAGCCGACAAAACTTACTTCCTCTAAACTAGAAACGTTACAAACAAATCATACAAAAAGAAACAAGCAACAAATCACAAGAATGATACCAACAAGTGATGAAGAGTTAGAGAATACGAACAAAGACAGCTCATAGTAAGTAGTACTCAGTGTGAAGAGAAAGAAAACAATAAATAATATGAAAATGACAAATAAAGACATTCCTATAAGTAATAACACACCAGAAGAAAAATCTCCACCAGTATCGTATATGACGCAAAAAATATGAAACTTAATTAACTTGTTCAAATATTAGATGAAAGATACTATATAATCAAAACCCTGGCTGACAACACTATCAAAATTAACCCAACTACCTCCGATGCATTTAGAGCACTAGCTAAATTCATGAAAGACAGTAATATTATCCATCATACTTATCAACTTAGAGAAAACAGAGCTTACAGAGTAGTTATCAAATACCTCCATCATAGCACAGATACGAATGATATTAAAAACTAACTCAACGCAAAGGAGCAATTAAATATATTTTTTGTAGATCTGGAGCCTGCAAAAAGTCATATAAATATAAAAATCTGGTGTGAACATCACACGATCTTTCTTATCCTATTATTTGGGTAATTCTGGCAAAATCCTGGGCTTCAATTTTTTTTCGAGTTCCTATTTTACCAACTTTTACTTTAAATTCATGTTTATCTTGTGACAACAAATCATTTTTATTCTCATGAATTTTTTGTATCTTCAACCGTTTAGATTCGCGACCGCTTTGCGACCGATTTTGCGATCTTGCGACCAAACGGCTCGGCCGATTTTTACCAAAAGACTTTACTTCGCACTGCGTCCCCTACCTACAAGTAACTTGCATACCAAATTTCAAGTCTCTAGCTCTTACGGTTCTCGAGATATCCTGTTTACTGACAGACCGACAGATAGAGATACACACACACACATACACACATACACACACAAACTAATGGCCCAAACCAACTTTGTTGGTGTCATGAGGCTATAATTCGTACAGAAATGTGAAAAACTGGGTAGGTCAAATTTCCGCCGATTACATTACTTTGTAAACGGAATTGATAAAATCAAGTACAATAGCCTCACAAGACAACTGAAATTCGCATATATCACCAACTTATCAAAGGAGGACCACTTTATTTGAAGAGCAACCAAGAAGTTCAAGAGACCTATCACTCACATTCCCCCTATAAAAAAAGAAGACGATAGTTGGGCGAAAACGGATAAAGAGAAAGCCAATATCTTTGCGATGCATCTTGCCAAAGTTTTCAGCACACCAACACCACGAGGAAATAACAACAATGACGCTATAACACGCTACCTCGTTAGTCCATGCTCAATGACTCTACCAATCAATCCCTACTCTTTATCAGAAGTTAAACAGGAGATCACAAGATGTAGTAATTATAAGGCACCCGGATTTGACTTGATCACCGGTCGAATACTCAAAGAGTTACCTAGAAAAGCTCTGGTTATATATTCAATAGTGTGTTAAGATTAGCTTACTTCCCATTTTAATTCCCAAACCAGGCAAACCGCCAAATAATCTTACCGACCTATAAGTCTACCCGTCATGTCCAAAATATTTGAAAGACTAAAAAGCTAATCAAAGACGTAAATCTGGATGAAATAATACCTTCACATCAGTTTGGCGTTCGCGAACATCATTTCAACATTCAACAAAGCGATAGAATCGTTAACACCATTTTCACTAGTTTAGAAGAAAAGAAACTATGCACAGCTGCCCTGCTGGATATTCAACAAGTGTTCGATCGGGTTTGGCATAACGGCATCCTGTACAAAATCAAGCGCAATCTTCCAACCCCCTATAACATTGTACTTAAATCTTACTTAAGCGATCGATACTTTCAACCTAAATGTAACCTCGAACTTCTCCATTATGTCGACTTCTTTCGAAAGGTCTGCTTTAAATGCGAATAATTTTCCCGGAAGATCTTTGAGCTTTTTCGAAAGCTCATCCACTTTTTCGTCTTGGCGCGCCAGCCCGACAAACTAAGGTTATATGTAAAATTGGAGAAAATAAAATACGTGCATTTACTTCACTTCTAACCAATTGCTCAGCGATAACAGCACCGCATCCAGTGCTAGCACCTGTAACAATTGCAACTTTACCTTTCCAACGGAAACCACTTTGATCTTTAATTCACTTTTGATACAAATTCTACCTCTTTTCTTTTTTTTTATGTTTATTATGCAATCTGTTACAAAATTAACAATAAGCATTTATCTGGATTGACAACATTGACTTGAATAGAGATATGCTCCAATGAACAATAATCTCTATATGAAAATTAATTTAAATTTGTTTGTAAACTTAACTAAACTCTAAAATAGGATATTTATCGGTCATGAACTAAATCGAGTGGCGTTTTACGCTTAAGTCTCTTTGTCTGTTCACTGTTATCAAGCAAATTTACTGCCAGTACATTTGGATGATTTTCCAATCGTTGAATGTATTTAACACTGCACTGCACAATCGTTTCACTTACTGTCAGCACTTGCAGATCATTGTAGATGTCTTTATTTGTTACAAACCATGGGGCGTCTACAAGAGCACGCAGCACTTTAGACTGGAATCTCTCGATGATGGCGATGTTCGATTTCGATGCTGTTCCCCAAAGCTGTAGCCCATATGTCCATACTGGCCTGATGATGACATTGTATGCAAGTAATTTGTTTTGAAGTGTAAGTTGAGACTGTCGTCCCAGCAGCCAATAATGGTTTCGGAATTTAGTACTTAGTTGTTTGCGTTTTTTTCCAAATATGTGTACGCCAGGTCAATCCCTTGTCTAAGTGTATACCGAAGTATTTTACACTGTCTGTGGTAGGTATAAACTGATTTCCTATCATTACTTGTGGTGAATCGCCTCGGCATTTAGTGAAGACAATGTGGTTGGACTTAGCCTCGTTTATTTTTATCCTCCACTTCTGGGTCCATTTATGGATTTCATTAATACTGTTTTGTAGTATGTTGCTTGCTTCAATTGGATTTTTATGTACAGCTAATATGGCAGTATCGTCTGCGAATGTGGTTGTGAGCGCTTCGTTATTGGTTGGAAGATCAGCAGTGAATAAGAGGTACAATAAAGGACCCAGTATACTACCTTGTGGCACGCCAGACGTTATTGGGTGCAGTGTTGTTATTTCACTTTCATATCTAACTCGGAAGTACCTCTCAGTTAGATATGATTTAAGGAGGATGTAGAATTTTTCTGGAAGTATCTTTCTGAGCTTATAGAGAAGTCCCTGGTGCCATACCCCATCGAAAGCCTGGCTAATGTCCAAGAATACTGCGGCGCAATAATTTTTATTTTCAAACGTCTTATTAATGGTATCGACTACACGATGCACCTGTTCAATTGTAGAATGTTGCTGTCTAAACCCAAATTGGTGATCAGGTATCAGGTTTCTCTCTGCGACTATCTTATTTAACCTTTTGGCTAACAGCTTTTCAACAATTTTAGATAAGACTGGCAACAAACTAATCGGCCTATAAGATGAAGGCTCCTGTGGTGGTTTGCCGGGTTTTTTAATTAATATTATTTCTGTTGTCTTCCATTGGGCTGGGAAATGTTGTAGTCTGAAAACAGCGTTTATGAGCTGTGTTAGCATAATTATACCCTTGCGAGGAAGTTCCTTAATTAATTTACCCGTTATCGAGTCGTAACCGGGGCCTTCTTAGGATTCAGATCGTGCAGAATTACATCCTTTACTTCTTTCGTGTTGCTACAGGTATAGGTTCGCTATGTTGTTCAGGCTCTTCTAGGAATCTTTGAATTTCGTTATCATCGACATCGTCAATCTTTGGTAATGGTTTAAATACGTTTTCTAGACACCCGGCAAAAGTTTCAGCCTTTTTCTTGTCTGTTTTCGCCCAGCCGTTGTTTGGTATTCTGATGGGTGGTATATGTTCTCTTGGTTGTTTTAATTTTTTTGTTGCTTTCCACAGAGCATATTCAGTGTCAACTGTTGGTGTTAGCCTTTCCAAGTATTCTTGGAATGATCTGTTCTTGAGTTCTTTTAACAACTCCTTCAATTGTCTTGCAGCACGATTATAATTTGTTTTATCTTGTGGGTGGCTTGATAATTGCCAAATCTGTCGAAGTCCTCTTTTTTCTAGTATTTTTTGGCGGATGTGTATTGGATAATTAACTGTTTTTGATTTAGATTTATTTTGCACCGGTGTTGCTTCCCATGTAGATTCTTGTATTAGAGAGGTAAAGTTTTGTACTTCTGTTTCCAACTCTTCTGTTGTTTTGAGCGAGACTCTTAGGTTTGTTTTATCGTTAATTAGTTCTTTAAAGTAACCCCAATCTGTTTTACGGTTGTAAAGTTGTATCTTCTGTTCTTTTTCCTTTATATCTGAATAGATGGTTGCAACCACTGGAGAGTGATCAGATGCTAAGTCATCACTTGGTTCAATGTCTAGGGATCCTGGAGTAAACCCTTTAGTGACAAAGAAGTCCAGGCAATCTGGTAGTTTGTTGGGGTCCGTCGGCCAATATGTTGGTTTATACGAGGAAAGATGGTTCAGATGGAGTTCGTTAATTACTGCGTGTAGTATTTTACCTCTCCCGGGGGCTGATAGTCTGGATCCCCAGCTGACATGCTTCGCATTATAGTCACCACCCGCTAGAAATCTATGTCCGAGCTGAGTGAAGTAATTTATAAAGATTTGTTTATCTACAGGGTAGTTTGGAGGGCAATAGGCTGCAGATACGGTTATAGGACCGAGCCAGTCTTCTAAAACACTGCTTGCTGCCTGGAGACACGCTTCTTCGATTTTGTCTAACACATGGTGTTTTATACCGTTTCTTATGATAATTGCTGCACCCGCACTGGCTCGTCGTTCTGTATCCGGGTGTGCTGCATTGTATATTATATAGCGTGGAATTTTAAAACTGATATTTGTTGTTAAGTGTGATTCCGATATAAGCAAAATATCGATCTTATTGAAAGTTAAGAATAATTCTACTTCATGTTTGTGATTCGTGATGCCATTAGCGTTCCACAGAGCAATTTTGAATAATTGAGCCATTATTTTTTGGATTTGGGAGCATGTTTCATCTCCTCTCGGAGCTGTCTGACTTCTTGTGTTAGTTGTAGTAAAGATTGTTGTTGTTTTTCTATTTGCTGCTGTAGATGTATATTTTGTTGCAGTAGGTACGCATTTTGTTGTTGTAAAAGGGTTATAATATTATTATCCGGGGTTTGTTGGCAAAATTCCGGATATTGGTTTTGTTTTGTAACTGCTTGATCAGCATACTGCACAGTTAGTTTGGTTTGTGGGGTTTGTATATTTTGTGGAGCCATTATTTCTGAATGTGGTGGTGGTGGCGGTAACACATTTTGTGTATTTGCTCGATTTAGTGCTATTCCATTTCGTGTTGGAAATCTTTTGTTTATTATTTCTAAATATACTTCGCATCCTTTGAAATTTGCGGGTGTGCTCCTTTACAAAGCGCGCATTTTGCAGGTTTGCCATCTGCCTTCTTTTTGTTGCATGTCCGATAATCATGTGGTCCTGCACATTTGACGCAAGGAAATTGCTGGGTACACTGATTTCTGGTATGGCCATATGCCTGACATCTTTTGCATTGAACGATGGTTTGTTTTTGTTTGGGGTTTCAAAACGCACAACTGCATTTAATAGAGTTTTATTTTGTAGATTTCACCATTATTCACTTTTTCTCGATATCTATGAAAATAAGTTTTTGGTGTTTTCTTTACTCTGTCTAAAACTGTCATTATTTGTTTGACAGTATGTCCTTGTTCTTTCAGTGCTTCTATGATTTCGTCGTGTGCTGTTGTATGATGTAGGTTTCTTAACACTACTCTGTAGCACTTTTCCTCTGGTAGTTTATATGTGTGTCTACTTATGTTGTTGGCGTCCAGTACAGTTTTGAGATTTTTGTAGTTTTCAATTGTATCTGTTTGTATTTTCATTTTGTCATCCGATAAAAGTTGATATGAAAACTTAGTGGTAGCCGTTTTAACTATTTCTAACAAATTTTGAACGTTTTTGTTTACTCCATATAAAAGAAATGGTGGTATTTTTTGAATTTTTACTTTACTGCCTTGTATATTTGTTTCAAGGTCTTTGTTTTTTTCTGTTAGATCGCTAAGTGGTTGGAACGGGTTTTTTTTGTATACTACCTGTATTTGTTTTTTGTTTACCACCGCGGTTTTCATTTTGCGGACTGTCTTTATTCCTTTTGCGTTTTGTACGTCGAGATTCTATCTTTTGAAAATCGTTTGGTTCAAAAGGTTCGTCCTCTGAATCGTCGCATGTATTTTTACTATTTTGTGGTGTTTGTGTGTTATTTTGATTGTTTACTACTTGAGACCGAAATATTTGTAAGCTCGGGTAGAATGCTGGTTTTGTTGTTATTGTGTTGGAATTTTGAGTGTTTTGTATTGCTTGGCTGTATGTCAGTGAATTTGGTTGACTATTATACTGTGGAAGTGGCAAACCTTGTGAATACTGTTGGGGCTGTTGAGGATAATACATATTTTGCGTTCCAGGAGCAATGTAATAAGGCGCCTGTTGTAATTGTGATGAAAGCATATTTTGGTCATAATTTGTTGCATTTGTTGATGGCTGTAAATGCTGGAAGTATTGCATGCTAGCGATACTCGGCACGTAGGCCATCGTTCGTACGCGCAGCACGCATTTACGACGTGCCGCTCACTTCGAAAACTTCGATGTCGCGGCCACGCTTATCACTGCACTTGATACTGTTAATCTTTTATAGAAGAACGCACAACCTTACGCTTTGAAACCAAAACCACTACAGTATTTATTATAGGTTAGAAGATTTTAAACTTCATTAATTGAAGGAGATAAACTTTCTAATTTGCGCTACTAGGCGCTTGATAATTAGTAGTAAATAGTAATATAGGCCTGACCTTAATCTGCAGGTATAATTCTGCGACACGCCGGCCACTCCTCTTTTCTATGCATTTCTTCTTTATTTTCTATAATTGCCTTTATGATTTTGTTAATTTTTCAGTAAACAATTCTATAGACTTACTGGTTCCTCATTGCACATGCATTGTTCTGTAGATGGCTCAGAATTGACAAAAAGAAAGTGCGAGCATTAGGTTCTTTAAATTCTTAAAGATCTAAAGAAGTTTCCGCTATTATCTCTGCATTATTAGATGATTTCATCAAATTAAAAAATATCATTGGATGTAATCGCTTATTTCAGCTTCGTTTGTAAGAACTTTCTTCAATATTAATGTCCGGTTGCACAAACGTTATGTATAAACAGATGTTTAAATTACGATGCGGCTATTAAGTGTTGCAAAAACCATTTTGTTAAACCGATGTTAGCGATGTAGTTAACGGACCGTTAGAAGATATTTGGGTTGCTTAAAACATTTTTGACCAATAGTCCGTTAGATGCTATTTGACAGCTCATGAAACGTTTAAAAATATGTTTTAAACTATTTAAAATGTCTAAAATATTTTTTAAATGTTTATAAAATGCATCTGAAATAATTTTATAAAACGCTTTTTGATAGTTCAAAAAATTTGTGAACATATTTGGTAATATCTTCACAGCAATTAATTTTGAGCAAATACTTCTAATCTTTTCAAAAAATATTTTAAAACCTCCAAATTGTCTTATACACAAATTCTTTTATATGTACTTACCTGCGACTTGATACTTCTTTAAATCAATAGAATTTTTATCAGTTACTAAAGAGATATAATCACAACTCTTATCAAACTTTACTTAAATCAAAGATTTAAAAACGAATACTCACAATCAGCAAATAAGTAGTGAATATAATCAACGGAGCAGTTTGTTGTTTATCACTTGTTTTCATATACATTTTTAACTCATTTTATTTTAGTCTAGGTATTTATAAAATACTTATTAACTGTTATGATATAGATTTACGATTAATATAAATAATTTAAAATTTTTTTTTTCAAATATCAATAAAAAATTTATAAATTTATTAACATTAAAACTGCATATATCAATTAAAAGTTTTTATAACTTATTTCTCATTTTATTTCTTTTTTTAAATTTTATAAATTTGTAAAGATCAATTTTTATATAACTTTTCATTTGTATCAATACATCACCTCGCATCAGAGATGGTGCGTGATGATCAGGCAGTAAACCATATGGGAGTCTTAACCTCTCAGTTCGCAGGACTTGCTACCTCGCGAGGCGTTAGAGCCTTACCATTATTATTAATTTTTTAACGATTGGTTTAAACATTATCTTATCTTTCTAAATACGTAAATAATGAAAGAACAGCAATTTTTCGGCTATCTGTAATATAAAATTATGTATAACTATTTTTTCCACCAAAGAGTCGGCCACCGGTACGGAGTGATTTAGTCTTCACAATTATCTATTTTTTGATTTTTTATAAAAATATTTTAAAAAATTCTAACCGATTTTATGATTTTTAGAATAAAAATTCGTAAAAAAATAAAGATTTTCCCTTATGAAAAGTAAGGGCCAAACCCTTTGGGAGTGAAACTACCACGATTCTGCTCTTTTTTTAATAAAAATTAATATTCATTTTGTTTGGTTAAGATATCTCAAATAGAAGTTGAGATTTAACTGTAGCATGTAGCTAAAAACAAATTTAATTTTAAAACTAGTTCGTGATATTATGACGTCATTTGATATCGTACAGCAAAAACTCAACGTCTGCCCTCTTTGAAGATCAAACAGGAACTGAATAACATATAGGTAAATTTGGGGGCCATTATATGTCGATAACAAATTAACAATATATACAGTTAAAACAACATTTACTAGAGTACTTTACAATTATTTATACAGTACCCCGCTGTTAGAAAATTCCTTTTATTAGAACGCTTCTCCAATAGGGCGAATCGTTAGTTCATGAATCTAAAATTAAATAATAAATTATATATGATAATTGTTATTGCAAAAGCCCACATCTTGAAGAAATATTGCGTACCTGCACATGAGGTGGAGTCGAAAGAGCATACATTACAGCATCAGCGACGTCTTCGCATTGCAGCTTCCGATAAGAACTGTTGTAACTTTTACGTTTTTCTTCCGGCAGGCCTTTCTTCACAAAGTCGGTATAAACCCCGCCTGGACTGACGCTCTTAAAAATATTTAAAAGTTCCTTTCTATTTATTCGCTGTAGTTTACTCTTACCGAAACCTTAATTTTGGCGCTGTATCTGATTAGCTCCTGACGCAGCGTTTCCGTCAATGCCGTTACCGCAAATTTAGAGGCAGGGTACAAGTTCATGTTGGGAATTTGACAAACGTAATGTCCTGCGATGCTGTTTATGTTGATAATGTGACCGGCAACGTTGTTGTCGATCATGTTTTTCAGGGCCTCTTGGCTGGCGACAGCAAGCCCAAAGACGTTAGTGTTTAGCACGTCCTTCCAACTCTGGGGGTCTCCTTCAATGAAAGACGCCACTTTGATGGTCGCCGCATTGTTCACAAGAATGTGCACGAGGCCCAGATGCTCCGTGGTCCATTTGAATGCAGCTTTTATGTCGTCTTCTTTCGAAACGTCTGCTTTAAATGCGAATAACTTTCCCGGAAGATCTTTGAGCTTTTTCGAAAGCTCCTCCACTTTTTCGTCTTGGCGCGCCAGCCCGACAACCTTAGCACCAAAACTAAGGTTATATGTAAAATTGGAGAAAATAAAATACGTACATTTACTCCACTTCTAACCAATTGCTCAGCGATAACAGCACCGCATCCGCTGCTAGCACCTGTAACAATTGCAACTTTACCTTTCCAACGGTCCATAGACAACACCATGTTTGGTTTAGTTGAACAATTTTTGTGAAGAAAAAACCGACAAATTTGGCGAGTGGTAAATTGGGCGCCGGAGCGAGGGGGGTAAGATAAAGTCCACTTTAGATAAAATAATTCAAAGGTCAATAATAATTTAAAATAGCAATTTTATCTGTGTTTAGCAATCCATGTTGTTATATAACGTCTAATTAAAATGACGTAGTATGCCCATAAATACTAACAGTTGGGCTGAAAAGTTCGTAGGCTAACATAGTAAAACACATTTTCTTTTGGTAAAATTAGATTTTATTATTCAACATAGTTGCCTTCGAGGGCGATTCAACGATTATAGCGGTCATGCAATTTTTCGATACCATTTTTATAGTACGATTTCTCTTTAGCCTCAAAATAGGCCTCACTCTCAGCGATTACTTCTTCATTAGTGCTGAATTTCTTTACAGTGAGCATTCTTTTGAGGTCTGCAAACAGGAGTCACTGGGAATCAACTCTGGAGAATACGGTGGATGGGGAAGCAATTCGTAGCTTAATTCATGCAATTTTGCTATCGTTTTCATTGACTTGTGCATTGTCTTGATAAAACAGCACTTTTTTCTTCTTCAAATGGGGCCGTTTTTCCGTGATTCATCCTTCAAACGCTCCAACAACGCTATATAATAATCGCTATTGATGGTCTGGCCCTTTTCAAGGTAATCAATGAACTTTTTTTATGTTTTCGTCCGTTACAGCCTCTTTCGGGCGTCCACTGCGTGTATCGTCTTCGGTACTCATTTCGCCCCGTTTAAATTTAGCAAACCACTTCTCAACGGTTGATTTTCCTGGTGCAGAATCCGAATAACGTTTATCAAGCCAAGCTTTGGCTTCAACAGTATTTTTTATCCATTTTTTGTACAATAACAAATGTTGCTTCACTCGCATGTTATATCTCACGAACAAATTGTCCGACAGCTGTTAAATTACTAAAAATCATATGGATTTAATTATAGTAACACCATCTATGAGTCAGCCTACGAACTTTTCAATGAGTTATAACACACTGATTAAAACGACAACATAAAATGATTAACGCATTTATTCCAAATGGCCACCGTTAAAATGTATACAAGCTTTAAGACGTGCGCATTATTCATCTATGACAACACACCGATATTTTAACTTCCTTTTCACAACAATGTCAATGCTCCATCGTAACACACTCCGCACCAAATCATTACAGCTGCTGGATGATGGCTTCTTTGAACGACCTAGCATAACACCCTGTCATTTTGTTTGTTGAAAGAGCCTTCACTGTACAAAATTTTTCTGTAGCTGTCATGCACGTACCCAATCAACAAATGTTCCGTATATCTTTTGTAAGCAGCTAGTCTTAAATCTTGTTTAATAACATGAGACATGAAAATATTGGGAATTTGCATTTCCCAAGACATAATCCTCTGCTTACGAAGAGGATTTCGTTTAATTCGGACATTTACAGTATTGACTGCCTAAATACCCCGAACTGAACGTGGTCTTCTAGATCTTCAAAGATCCTCGACACCTCCAATCTTATTAAACCATTTTATAGCACGATACATGAACATACGGCTAGCTAATGCCCAGAGAATACAAGCTCTTAAAGATTATACTTTCTTCAGTTCCATATTTATGCAATGCTATTACAGCGACACGGTTTTCTTCATCAATGTAACTTAGAACTTCAAGAGTTGAAAATTATAACGGCATGTCAATTTTATAGATATTTTTGTGGTATGTAAAGCAAGAGTAAATTTGATTGTCTTTATAGGAATACTAGATATATAACCATCTCCATTGTAATTTATAATAGGATGTGTTAACAGAAGGTTTAAACAAAATTAGGAGAAAACACGGGGCCGGCGAAGAGATTGCTCTGTAAGCAATCTCAGAACGAACTTAAAAAAACCTTTCGGGAAAATTCGAAATCGAATATCTGGAAAATTATTCGACATAGAATTTTTTCTTCATTTTCGAATTCAGCGTAAAATTTCCTATAAGAATCACATTTAAAATCGTAATGTCGAAAATTTTCCCGAAATTCGAAGTCGAATATCTCGAAAACTATTCGACATAGAATTTTTTCGATTTCATTATTGAAATCAGCGTAAAATTTTCTTTAAGAATTACTCATAAAATCGCAATGTCGAAATTTTCCCGAAATTCGTAGTCGAATATCTCGAAAACTATTCGAGATAGAAACTTTTTGATTTTGATTTTGAAATCAGCGTAAAATTTCCTATAAGAATCCATTTTAAAATTTTAAAAAATCCATAATTTTGTGACAGCGACAGACAGACCGACAGACATAGAATTCAGTAACGAACTTTTTAAGTTCGTTGAAAATGAAGGATACTGTTGACTGTATGGGTGTGATGCAACACAAATATGTTGTTTACGGATAAAACATTATTGTAGAGAAATCCTTCAGCAAACAAATGACAAGTTGTATGCCAATCAATCCAAAGACGCGTCTCAGTTAATACCAAGTGTTCTAAAAGACCATCATCCAGCATCTATAATGGTTAGATAGATTGGCCGATATTCATATTTATGTAAAAAAAACAAATTTCTGCCGCCGTGTCAGCAGATTGTTTTAAAAAAATATATGGTAGAATCTCAAAATCAGGTTTTTTGAGGTGACCTTTGGGTTTTCCAACCTCTGCTTCAGCCGCAAATCTTGGTTTTTGTCACAACATTTTCGATTGCAATTTCACACATTCTGATTAATCTAATCGACAGCACGTTGATTTAGTTCTTGAGATCGTCAACTGTTTGTGGATTGCTGACGTAGATTTTGAATTTCAGATAAACCTACAAAAAGAAGTTGCATGGGGTTAAATCACAAAATCTTACTAAACAGTTGATATTGCTATTACCCAAGCAAGAAATTGTGGGTACAGTAAATCGAGCTTAATGGCAGGTGGCACCATCCTGCTAAGATTCTAGATCTAAGTTGACCAGTTGGTTATAAAAAACGAGGTTGTCATGTAAAGGCCTATCACATTACGTATTCAAAAACCAAACCAAACCAAATAGGGATGCGCTTGCTTTTCATGAGTTACACAAGATCTTTTTGCTCTAAGCGCAAAAATTTTGTAAATTTTCAGACTTGTCGAGTTGAAAATACGCCTCACCGTTAAGGATAATTTTTCGACTAAACTAAGTATCCACTTCAAAATGCTCTAAAAATAAATTAACGAATTGTCGATGATAAGAATAGTTAGCAAGGTTAACCTCTTCCATCGGTTGAATTTTATACTCATAAAGATGCACCTCTTTAATGAGTATTCGCTGAGTAGAGCTTACCGAAACGTTCAGTTGTTGCGGATGTTGCCGAGTTAATGTTGTCGAATTTGCAGCACCACTTTGACTATGGTAATATTTTCATAGATCCTTACCCCACCCCGTTCCTTGCAAGGTTTTGCATCTATTACCGACCCAGATACATCAAATTTTGTAATCAATATTTGTACAGTTGAGTCATTTAGTACATTATTTTGACCAAAAAGTTTTCACCTAATTTGCATTGAACATAAGGTTAAGATAAAGTCTTTTCACCGTTTGAAATTCTCTGCAATGGGTTTAACCGAGATATCGTTTTTCTATTTTTCTACAAGTTGTGAAGGGTCTATCCAACCCACTGTCCTTTGACCTTGTGGATTGTATTACAGAGCCATTTTTTGGGGTTCATTAGTATTCTTCTTCAGGCTATGGCCTATTCAGCCACAACATTGCTAATTGTCAGTGTACACGATGCCAAATGATGGGCATGCTAAATCATGACCTAACCTATAGGTTAAATGCGGGGTGCTCATGATACCAAAACGTACAAGAAAAGTAAATGATATGTGCCTTATGCGGAGGTCCATATCCGGCTAATTACAGAGGTGTGAGTGTTACCAACATTACTATAAAAATACCAACAAACTCTTAGGCAAAACCTTTGGTCAACCACAAATAACTCAGTACATCCAGAACCTTCCTCAACTTAATTCACAATAACAACAAATTAGCTATGCATCTGTTACGAGGACAAGTTTCTCAGCCACCAAAAAAATAAAGAGAATATTTGAAATATACTAAGCAAATTTTTAGAGGAATTCAGTGGACTGATTAATCAAATGCTATAGAAAAACAATGCGATAACTGTAATTTATGTCTTTCAAACATTAGGGCCAACATTCATAGTAAAGGGCGATTATAACAGCATTATGTAGCATAACACATTATGTAGCTCCAGGATTACCATAACTAAAGGTAGAGAACTTTCTTACGTACTGCATGTACAGAACTATTTGTTCCTTTCAACTGGTACCTCAACATACTGACCACGTGATTCCGATAACTTGCTGGGCCCATTAGACTTCTTTATAACTAACGGAATTTTATCAAAATATTTTAATATAGTCCCGAACTATGGTCTATCATCTGATCATACATCTGTAATAGCAAGGATCAGTATTTCAGTCATAAATTTTAAGAAACCTGTTAAGCTTTACAACCAAAAAACGAACTGGGATAAATATCGAATTCTAATAAATAATAATTTAAATCTGAACGTTAGCCTGGAAAATCACACTGAAATAGACGAAGCGACAACCAAACTAATTAGCATGTCGCAAGAAGCAACCAAACGAGCTACTTCTTTAATAAAATAAACCAACTAAGAATACTAATACCCCAATTGAAATCAAGCGATTCCTTACCGATAAAAGAAAAGCAAGGGGTGAAGTAGCACAAAGGTCATACACCCAACGACAAAAACAAATAACCGACTAAGGAACACTCTTAAACTAAAACATAAACAAATGGGTGAAGATAACCTCTCCCAATATATAACAAATCTCAGTCGTTGCGTTAACTTAATCTGGAAACCAATTAAAGCATCCAGAAAACCTGTGCCAGTTATCCCTTCGATACACAATGAAGCACTACATGCAACAACCTGGGCTAGAAGCAATGGAGAAAAATCTGATTTATTTTCAAGCCACTTGGTAGGGGTCTTTACTCTTCTTAATGATACTCCAGGTCAAATCATACAAAATCACCTGAACAATACTCACATTAATCAATCGATAAGTATAAAACCTGTGTGCCCAAAGGAATAAAAGAAATAATATCCCATTTAAACAACAGAAAAGCATCAGGCATTGACATGATAGCACCAAAAAATGTTAAAAGAACTGCCCAAATAGAGATTGAAAAATTTGTAATTATGCTTATCTTTAAACCAAGGAAAAATAAACCAACATTTCATCCTATCAGCAGCCTACTGCATTTCATTTTGAAGCTCCTGGAAAAGCTACTACTGGAACGAATCACTCTTAAATTAACTGTAATATCCCATCACCAGTTTGGTTTTCGCCAAGAACAGTCAACGATACAACAGTGCCACAGAGTAGTACACAAAATTAATGTAGCCATAGAAGAAAAGAAATATTGTTCCGCTGTCTTCTTGGATGTCAGTTAAGCCTTTGACAAGGTAGGGCATAAAGACTTGTTGTACAAGATTAAACAGTCTCTTTCAAGATCATACTACAAATTCTTAAAATCATATCTATCGGACAGGCTCTTTATGATCAAAATAAAAAATTGAAACTTTACAGTTTAAACACATCAAATCTGGAGTTCCGCAGGGTAGCGTCCTGGGACAGCTATTGTATCTAATATACAGGTCAGACCCTTCAACACAGCAGTCACATTTGCAGATGACTCTGTCATTTTGGCAACTCACGAGAATCCAACAACTGCATCCGCAAACCTACAAAAACATCTCTGAAATAGAATCATAGTTCCAAAGATGTAGAAAAGAAATTAACGCAAGCAAATCCCAACATATAATTTTCACGTTAAAAAAATAAAAATATCCTTGCATCTACGTCAACAATACAGTCACTCTGCGTTAAATATCTAGGCTTACACCTAGACTGCAAACTCAAATGCAGACGTAAAGATAAAATGCAAACAAATTGATATCAAAATAAAAGATTTACCACTGGCTCCTCGGTAGAAAATCAAGATTATCACTAGAAAACAAAATCTTGTTATACAAAGTTATGATTCTACAACGAACACAATCGAAGATTTTACGAGCAATGGTCGATGACCTATAGTACATCTCTAACCAGATGATCCATCAAGATCTGGGTATAGCAACAGTACAGGAGATCATTCAGCTGAAAAGCCAAAGGCATTACCAACAATTGAGTCACACACCATCCCTTTACTTCAATTCATATGCAAAGACAACAGACGATTGAAACAGAACTGGCTAATAAACCTTAAATAAGGTGGACAAGCTTCATCATGACAATCGTGGGACACTCTCTTATCCTAACCCCTTAAATAGCAAAATACCCTATAGAATTGTGATTATAATTTTTACTCAATAAATAAAAAAGACGTGGCGAGCATGTTTAAAACCATGCTCTTTCATTGGATTAATTGTTGGACTATAACTTTAAATTATTCTAGGAATTTAGCCAAGATAATATTTAAGTCTGTTAATTTCTGAATATTGAATTTAATTATGCCTGTATACCTCCTAGATTGTTGGGGATTATGAAATTTGGCTTCAAAACATTGTAATAAAATTAGCAACCTTTCCAGTTGGCTGGATGAGCGCCGTCACATAAAGCACATTTAGCAAAGTGACTTTGCTTTTTTGCAATATGTCCTTGTGTCATTATGTTGGCATTTTATGCATGGTGTAATTTCTTTGGTTTTTTTCGGTAATTCTATTTGTATTGGCCTGCTCTGGCTCGAGTTGTATCTTTTAAATATCTTTTTTGTTGCTTCCTGGTTCTAAGTTAATAAAAAGAGATTTAATAGTTTCTTAGCCATTCTGCCTGCCATTTAATGTATTTCTAATGATTTGCCCACTTGTGCTTAACTTCTTCACTTTTTTTGAGTGGTGTAAGTATTTAAAACTTGCAGGAAAAGGAAAATTATGCACATTACAAAATTAGAACATAACAAAAACATAAATAACGATAAACGACAAAATACTAGAAGTGGTTGACGAATACTTAGGCACTGTCAACACAAACAATGGAAAAATAGAATAAGAAATAACTAATAGAATAGCAAAAGCAAATAAATTAAAGGGAGTACAAATAATAATTTTATCAAAAATTGGGCATTTATTGTGAAAGAATGGAAACTTATGTTTTATTCAAAGCATTGTCTATCGCTAGCCACTACTTTTTCCCATTTTTCTGGCAGCATACGGATACCGCGTCGGAAGAACGCTTCATCGTTTGAGGCTATCCACAAATCGACCCAATTTTTGGTATCTTCATATGATGCTCAGACAAGCCATGTGCCATCGATCGGAACAAGTAATAATCGGAAGAGACAATGTCTGGTGAATATGGCGGGTGGAGTAGGACTTCCCAAATGAGTGTTTCTAAGTAGGTTTTGACCGGCGCCGCAACATATGGACGAGCATTATCATGCAGGAGAATAATTTTGTCGTCTTGAGTAGTAGTAGGCGCGTTTTTTTTCTCGAGTGTTCGGCTCAATCTCATCAATTGTGTTCGGTAGAGAGTCCCGGTAATGGTTTCGTTTGGTTTGAGCAACTCATAATACACGACACCAAGTTGATCCCACCAAATATACAACATGAGTTTTTTTCCAAAAATATTTGGCTTGGCTGTCGATATTGAAGCATGGCCACGTGATCCCCATGATTTCCTCTTCTTTGGGTTATCGTATTGGATCCATTTTTCATCAACAGTGACTAGCACGCAAAAAACCCTTTCGTTTATGCTTGGAAAATAGCATTTCACAAGTGCAAAATCGGCGTTCAACGTTTTTCGGCTTCAGTTCATATGGAACCAAATTTCCTTACTCTTGAATCATTTCCAACGATTTTAAACGATGTGAAATTGCTTGTTGAATTACTCGTAATGTAAGTACAAGTTCTTCTTGCGTTTGGCAGGAATATTGCTCTATTAATACTTTTAATTCCGCGTTTTCGTACACTTTCGTCCTTCCGCTACGTTCTTTGTCTTCGAGGTCAAACTCACCGTTATCAAACTTATGAAACCACTCACGACAACTTCTCTCACTTAAAGCAGCCTCACCATATGCTTCTACAAGCAATCGATGCGCCTCAGCTGCAGATTTCTTCAAATTAAAGAAGTAAATCAAAAGTTCCCGCAAACTCCATATTTTCGCACGAAAAAAATTATGTGATGCTGATATAAAATCGGTAATATTTTAAGGTTATGGTGTTGCCAGATGTTCAAAAACGATATGACGTTTTACATCTGACAATTTTAACCATAACTTACTGGTGGGCCCATCTTTTGTCAAACGGCGGAGATTTATTTGTACTCCCTTTATAATATAAATAATACACTGATAAAAAATATGACTTAAGTAGAAAAGCAAAAATTCACCCGTACAAAACTATATATACACACCAACACCAACTTATGGAGCTGAATAGTGGACAATCTTGGAGAAACAGAAAGCTAAAATAATAAAAAATTAGGAAAATTTTCAATTTATGTGTGATCTGCAAAATGGTACTAAATGTTATATCGAACTATTTACCTGTGCAGTATGGTACACATAGAATTAGCTAGCAATTTATCCAATGAAGATTTTTATTGGCATTTTCTCGATTTAGTTCTCGGATGAGACGTCTAACTACTGACTATTTAGACAGTGGAACTAATTTTGTTGGAGTGTGTAATTTGTTCCGGAAAATCAACAGGAGCAGACTCAGCTTCAAAGGATTTAATGGAGATTCAACCCGTCTTTTGCACGTGGTAGGGTGGTTGGTGGGAACGACTGATTAGAACTGTAAAGGATCTCCTAAAGCGGATAAAAAGGATTTAAGAAGTTCTCATATATGGAATTAGAAACCTGTGCCTGTGAGGTGGAAAATGTTGTAAATCATCGTCCATTAATTTATAAAATAAAGGACTAGGATGATTTGATCCTACATACACCAGCAGTGATTTATCAATAAATTGCTGTCCCGACTCTTTAATGGTCAAGGCCAATTTTGGAAACCAAAGAAAGAATCTTCAACAACTTCTAGTAAAATTCAGCTGAAGATTCAGAAAGGAGTATTTGTCTCAGTTGGTCCAATGAGGAAAAGAAATTTAAGGTTGGAAATGTCGTGATGGTGGAAGTTGACAAAAGGAAGAGAATTTTGTAGCCCATAGTGAAGATTTTGGAGGTTATCATTGGGAAAGATGGTGTTGTCTGTGCAGCTCAAGTGAAATCCAAATTTGGTGAACTAATTCGACCTCTACAACGTCTAATCTCTTTGGAAATTTTTTACAAAGATGATTTTGCAGCAATACTTGATTCTGATAAGAAAGTAAAAGTTTCAGTAGCTATTGCTTTAAAATTGACAGAAATTCGAACAAAGTCTGGACGTCCTATCAGTGCTCCTTCTCGTTTCAGGAATAATTAATTTAATTATGTATTTTATGATTTGTTTTCAGTTTATGGTTGCAATTTATTGATTGGTTTAGGAATACTTCTAATTTTTAGTTAGTATTTACAGTTTCAGAGGTTTGTGGAAAGCTTTGAAGTGAACTACATGTGTTTTTGAGCGCTCCGATAAATTAAAGTCCAAATCGGGCCTAATCGAGCCTTCAGAATACAGACGTTAGAGGAGTAGAGGGGGAAGCCTGCACTTCAAAATAGGAGAGATACAGAAATAAGACAGGAAGTAGAATAGTGAGTAAAACAGATATCAATAAGAGCAAATTTATAGGTTAAGGAAAACAATAAGGAACAAAATTGCATGCTATAGAATAGATAAGAGGAAATAGCTACGTTCAACGGGCGGCTTGCCAAAGTCGTTAGGATAGGCAACCCATCATACGCCGCAATCTGCAATCGTTGGGACACCAAGAAATGAATGAGCAGCTGAAGTAAATATTGCACAGAAGAAGTGAAGGTGGGAAGAGCACAATAGCGGGTAAAGCTACTAAGACAAAGGCAAAAAAATGGAACCAGAGGAGATAGACAACAAACAAATGAAGAAAATAGAAGATACGTTTGAAGCTATAAGCGGAAACCTATTAAAGATGAATGACAAACTGGAGCATCTAATAAAAGAAAACGAAGAAGTGAGACAATAAAACGCTGTGCTAAAGAAACATGTACAGGTTCAAGACCAAAAGATAGAATGGCTGAAGCGCGAGGTAAGAAGGAAAAATATTATAATTAGAGGAGTTGAAGACAAGGAGAAAGAAAATGGTGAAGAAACAAAACAGGCACTAACAACAGTAACACAAAAATTAGGTATACAAATCAACAAGGAAGATATAGACGAAGTGAGGAGAATAGGAAAGTACAAAGCAGATAGACAAAGACCAATATTAGTGAAGTTAACTACGGCAAACAAGAAAAGCGAAATACTTAGCAAGACCAACAAACTGAAAGGAACCAACATATGGATAGATAAGGACTATACGAAGGAAACGATAGAAGAAAGGAAAAAGCCGATTCCAATGATGAAAGAGGCCAGAAAACAGGGACACAGAACATATCTGAAATATAACAAACTGATAATCAATAATGAAATATATGAGGTAAAAGAAGAAGGAAAAGATAAAATAGAAAGAGAGAAAGGAAGCTTGCAACTGGGGACCAGCAGCAGTAGCAAAAGAACGGTAAGTGAAAGGTCACCAAACGGCGGGCTGGAAGGGAAACTAAGTAAAACAACACGTATAACAAAAAACTACTAAGGACATACGTAACAAATAACACTAGTAAAGGCGAAAATGGCAAAGATAATAGATATGAATTACTAAAACAACAAACGCAAATTAAACAAAAAAGTGTAACATGGAAGATAGGGACATGGAATATACGAAGTATAGCAGGAAAGGAACAAGAACTAGATGAAGAATTTAACAAGGCAAAATTAGATATATTGGGAATAACGGAGACCAAAAAGAAAGGTAAAGGAGAAGAAATGCTACAAAGTGGAAACGTGCTAATATACGCAGGAGTGGAACAGGATCAGAGGGCAAGAGAAAACTATGAACACCTTAAAAAATGGGTAGCTGTTACAGAAAGAATACTGAAGTTAGAAATGCAACTACATAAGTCAACCAAAACAACCATAGTAATAGTCTACGGTCCAGGAGAAGATGACAGAACGCAACTAAAAGATCAGTTCTGGGAACAATTAACAGAGATAATAGAAAATATAACAGGAAGAATAATAATAATGGGTGACCTGAATGGAAGAATAGGGAGGAAAGATGAAGAAACAGGAGAAACAATAGGTGAACATGGAGAAGAAACTCGGAACAACAATTTCTGTATAATTAACAACTTAGTCATAACAAACTCGTTCTTCAAACATAAAGATATACACAAGTATACCAGAGAAGTACTGAGTAGAAATGAGAAATCGATCATACAAGATACACGAGTAAGAAGAGGAGCGGAATTGTACACCGACCACTATATAGTAGTATCAAAATTGAAAACTGAAATGGAAACTAAAGATAACAAAAAGGAAGCACAAATGGACATACAGAAAAAGATAACATTAAGAACTTAAAGCTGAGAGAAGAATAAACTGGGAACAAATATATAGATGAGATAGAGCAAGATATGAGGAAAATAAATCGAAAGGTAAAAATCCACAAAATAGAAGAAATATGGACGCAATTTAAAGAAGCAATAGTCAGAACAGCCAAATCAACATGCGGAGTAACAAACAGCAACAAAACCAAAAAGAATACACACTGGTCGAACGACGATATAAAAACAGAAATAAAGATAAAGAAAATAAAATGAGAAAAATACCTAAGAAGTAGAACCAATGAACACTATGCAGAGTATAAAGAACAGAGAACAAGAGCCAAGGAGCTGGTAAAAAATGCAAAACAACAATCTTGGATAGAATTCGGTGAGAAAATTGAAACAAGATGTTGAAAATGTTGAGGGCAGGTAAAGAAAACAAATGTCAGTACATCACAACGAAGGAAGGTGAAATACTAACAGAGAAAGCTTACATAATGAAACGCTGGAAAGAATATTTCGAGAACTTACTAAACACTGAACTAAACGAAGACCAAGGTAAGGGGTGGGAGAAATATAGATGGGAAGGAGAAGGACAACGAACAAGAAGAAGAATATAGACCAGAGGAAGTAAGAGAAGCCATAAAAGAACTTAAAAGAGGCAAAGTGGCAGGACACGATGGCATAACCACTGAAATGCTAAAACTATTAGGGACTAATGGAATAGAGACGCTAACAATATTGTTGAGCAAAATCTCGAAGGAGTGTGTAATACCAACAGAGTGGGAACTGGGAGCGATATTACCAATATTTAAGAAGGGCAACAAACGGGACTGCAACAATTATAGAGGGATCACACTTTTAAGTAACGTATATAAAGTTTATGAGAGGTTACTAAATAAAAGATTGCAAGCAAAAATAGAGACACAAATGGAGGAATCACAAAGTGGATTCAGGAAAGGGAGAGGAATACAAGATCACATATTCACAGTCAAACAAATGATAGAGAAGCACCCCAATACGGATATATATGTGGCATTTATTGACCTACAGAAGGCTTTTGACAGTGTACCAAGACAATTACTATGGGATAGCCTAAAGAAAAGAAAAAAAGGGGAAAATTGAGGAAAAACATCAGTTTGTACAAAAACACCAGGAACTATGTCAGGACAAATAACACAGAATCAGAAGAATTTGTGACAAAAGGAGTGAGGCAGGGAGGAGTCCTAAGCCCTACATTCTTTAACATAATACTGGACGATGTGACAAAGAAGTTAAAGGGCGCAGCAAGAAGGTGTACGTGGGGTATAGATATTTAGAGCCAATATATATAACAGAGTGTGCGTTTGCGGATGACTTGATGATATATGCCAAAAACGAGAAGGATTTACAGGAAAACTTAGAAATATGGAATAGTGCTCTACAAACACGTAAATTAAAAGTAAATACAGATAAGACGAAAATAATGGTAATAGGAAAAAACAATATACAAACAAATATACAACTAAATGATAAAGGAATAGAACAAATAGACAGCTTTAAATACCTGGGGATCACGATACAGAAGGATGGGAGAAATGAAGCCGAAGTTAACAACAGAATAGTGAGTGCCAACAAATTATACTACGCCCTAAGTAATTCCTTCATTAGGAAAAAAGAAGTCACTAGAAAGACCAAGCTAACAGTATATAACTCAGTCTATAAACCAATACTAACGTTTGGGTGCGAAAGCTGGACGATTACTAAGCAGCAAGAAAATAAAATTCAAGCCAGCGAAATGAAATTTCTAAGAGGAATCCTGGGAGTAACGAAAATGGATAGGTTAAGAAATGAAGAAATACGGGAAATACTAGGGGTAGAGCCAATCAAGAACACCATAGAACGACAACAACTACGATGGTTCGGTCACCTGAATAGGATGGAAAACAACAGACAAACCAAAACTATATGGCAAGCTAGAACAATCGTAAAGAGAACAAGAGGAAGACCAAGGAAAAAATGGGATGAGGTAATAGCTGAAATCCTAAGAAAGAGAAACAGAAGCTGGCAAGAAGCGAAAGCACTGACGCAAAATAAAAAAGAGTGGGCAAAATTTGTGCACAGTGAGACATAAGAGAATAGTGAGATGTGGAAAATTAGTGCTAAAGGAATTTCTGCTAAGCTAGGTTTAAGAACGCGTATTGTTTGAAGAAAATATTAAGAACAAATTAGTTTAAGTAGATAAAAATTAAACAAGACAATTAATAGCTTTAGTAGATAGGTTAATCACCCTACACCGAAAGGTATACAGGGTTTACTGATTATATATATTTACAGTTTCAGTAACGTTAAGGTGTAAAGCTAAGCTATCTATCGATTTCTGTTTTCTTTTATCTCCGATAAAAAAAAGGTAGTAGTAAATGTTAGATAAAGATAGAATTAGTTATTTTAAGTTATGAATTGTTTGGGTTTTTACTCCTCCTAGTAGGGTTTAATATTGTGTATTTCGCAAATGGAAACCGCACTAGTAACCTTATTATTTGTGAACAAGTTGACAGGAGTTTGTCTTAAGTCATTTTTGTCAATCGACTAGCTAATTATTCAGAGAAAGTAAGTGATCTCCAGTTAGTTAAATAGTCAGGCAGTTAGACATTCATATCCAAGGCTCGCATCTTCTGGAGGAAGACTTTTGTCGGGTAGGGAAGGATACTCTCTTCATTTGTCATATGAGGTTCAATGGATAAATAATAGAAATTTGGAGTCCTAGAGTTTCTGAAAGTTGTAATACATTCTTAAATAGACACTACATAGGCAAATTTTGAGCCCATAGTGAAGATTTTGGAGGTTATCATTGGGAAAGATGGTACTGTCTGTGCAGCTCAAGTGAAATCCAAATTTGGTGAACTAATTCGACCTCTACAACGTCTACTCTCTTTGGAAATTTTTTACAATGATGATTTTGCAACAATACTTGATTCTGATAAGAAAGTAAAAGTTTCAGTAGCTATTGCTTCAAAATTGACAGAAATTCGAACAAAGCCTGGACGTCCTATCAGTGCTCTTTCTCGTTTCAGGAGTAATTAATTTAGTGATGTATTTTATGATTCGTTTTCAGTTTATGGTTGCAATTTATTGATTGGTTTAGGAATACTTCTAATTTTTAGTTAGTATTTACAGTTTCAGAGGTTTGTGGAAAGCTTTGAAGTGAACTACATGTGTTTTTGAGCGCTCCGATAAATTAAAGTCCAAATCGGGCCTAATCGAGCCTTCAGAATACAGAAGTTAGAGGAGTAGATGAGGAAGCATGCACTTCAAAATAGGAGAGATACAAAAATAAGACAGGAAGTAGAATAGTGAGTAAAACAGATATCAATAAGAGCAAATTTATAGGTTAAGGAAAACAATAAGGAACAAAATTGCATGCTGTAGAATAGATGAGAGGAAATAGCTACGTTCAAAGTCGTTAGGATAGGCAACCCATCATACGCCGCAATCCGCAGTCGTTGGGACACCAAGAAATGAATGAGCAGCTGAAGTAAACATTGCACAGAAGAAGTGAAGGTGGGAAGAGCACAATAGCGGGTAAAGCTATTAAGACAAAGGCAAAAAATGGAACCAGAGGAGATAGACAACAAACAAATGAAGAAAATAGAAGATATGTTTGAAGCTATAAGCGGAAACCTATTAAAGATGAATGACAAACTGGAGCATCTAATAAAAGAAAACGAAGAAGTGAGACAAGAAAACGCTGTGCTAAAGCGTTTTCTTGTCTCACTTCTTCGTGAGAACTTGAAAAACTCACGTACAAGGAGGTTTTAAAGGCACGCTCAGAGTTATTGCTCCGAGTCAGTAGAAAGTCCCTCGATATAAAGGAGAAATAACTATGGATTATATTGGGATTTATTATATGACTATTCCAAGTATAAACCTTATTTTAAAATAGTCTATTATACATTTGAACAGGGCGTACGTTTGGTTTCCTATTTCCAGGATCGTTTTGCATATCTTACTTTTGTAAAGTCACCGGATCGACTTATCCCATTGTGACCATTTGTAAATAAATTGTTCCACGTTCCCACCTAGCAAAAATTTGAGGGAAATCGGGTGAAAAATTGTTAGCCTAGGACGCCAATAATACATTTTTGTGAGCAACCCGTTGCATTTAATGTTAGATAAAGTTCTTGTGGAGTGAGAACTTTCCAAAGTTCTAACCTTTATCATGATTTTATTTTGATCCTGTGGGATTTAGCAGTCAAATTATAATTTAGGGAGAATGTTGTTGCAAGATGTTTGGAAAAATTATATTGGAGGGGGTGAGAAGCTGAATCTAAAGCTAGAAGATAAGTGGACATTTTTGGAGCAAATTAAGATTTATCAAGTAATCCCTGAATATTTTGCTGCAACTATTTGAGCTGCAGTTGATTTTTAGCCACATTTTATGTGTGATATTAGTCAACAAGCATTTTGTGCAGTCGTTTATCTGCGACCTACTGGGAGGGATAGAACGCAAACTACTACATCGTTGTGGGTAAAATGTGTGTGGCGCTAATCAAATGTTTTCAGTTAGAAATTTAAGCAGCTTTAAAATTTGGATTTGAATATTATCTTCAATTATTTGATCAGGTTCTAAAAACGTGATATGTTATTTAAGAGAGCAAATTTTGCAAAATTTAAAACTTGTGTTTAATTGTATTGGTAAAATATTTGAATTTACTAAGGTTGAAAACCACAAATAGCATTTCTTAACGTATTTAACGTCTCTTTTATTATATCACTAAGCGCAACATTGAATAGGTTCGAGCGTAATAGTTCTCCTTGTCTCGATTCTTCCTTGATTAAATTTTTTTTCGGTTGCAGGTTCCCCGTATTTCCGTATAGGCTAATGCGATTTGTCAATATCTTGTTTACTCCTCTTTGTAGGTATACTATTAAAGGTCTTAATGTCACTGAAAGTTACGTATGTGTCGTTGTTAATATTCTTCTCTATCAGTTGTTTTATTGTCAATAATAAGGGGACCGGAAACTAATGTTGTTTCTGTGCATGTCGATATTCTTTTGTCATTTATCAGTTCATTGTGTACTTCAAAGTCGCGCCAAAGACATTTTAAGGTTAGAGTGACTTGTTTACTCGCAAATAATTAAATTTTATTTTTTTTGCAATAATGGTGAAACGGCCAGCCAAATATCAGAAAAGGTACATATCCGGCATTGTATGCTTTTTGAGTTTCGCAAGGGTAGTAACGTAACAGTTGCTACTAAAAACATATGCGATGTTTATCAAAGTGCATTAGACGTTCGTAAATGCCACAGGTGGTTTTCTAAGTTCAAATCCGGTAATTTTGATCTTTCCGACTCGTATCGATCAGGAAGACCAACAACTTTAGACAATGACATGTTAAGGGTGGAAGTAGAAGGAAATCCGTGTCAGAAAATCGAGGAACTGTCAAACACTCTTAACCAACCTTGGTCGACCATTTAAGAACATTTGCAGCAGATTGGTCTTTACCAAATTAAAGGAAAGTAAGCAGGTGTTTGGGCCCCGCATAATCTGCCCGAAGGAAACAAACCTAGCCACATGCAACTTATTGCTTCAGCGGCACAATACAAAAGCGTTTTCTGATCGCTTGACTACTGGAGATAAAAAATGGGTCCTCTATGATAATCCAAAATGCAAAATACAGTGTCTCTCCGAATGAATTGCCACGAAGCTCAACTAAGCCAGATTTACACCTCAAAAAGGCGCTTTTGTGTGTTTGGGGAGTATTCGCGGAGTCGTTTATTTTGAAGTACTGGAACCCGGACAAAGTGTGAATACAGAGCTTTACTGTAAACAATTGGATCAAGTAAATCAATCTTTAATTGAAAAGTGCCTAGCGATTGTCAACAGAAAAGACGTTATTCTGCAACACAATAATGCAAGACCGCACTGGGCAAGACAAACCCTGGAAAAAATTAATGAATTGGGGTGGGAAGTATTGCCACCAACCATACTCGCCCGATATATACAACATTTTTTAAGTGGCAAAACATTTGAAAATTTGGATGATGTCCAAAATGCCATCTCCAGATGTTTTGCTCTAAAACCAATTGATTTTTATAGATCCGGCATTGAAAATTTGTACACTAGATGGCAAAAGGTTGTTGATAACAAGGGTAATTATATCATTGATTAAAAATAAGAACTTGTTAAAAATTTATCTGAATTTAATGTAAAAAACAACATTACTTTTCGGTCCCTCTAATATGTGGTTCTGGCTCCTCTTCCCTTTCTAAATACATACTGCGTCTCTCAAGCGCAACGAGGGCTAACACCGGGTCCGCAAAAATATTTTTCCGAGACCCCAAAAAATGTTTTTGATATCTTTACGTATTATTAATATTAAAATAATTGTAAATAATATTATACTAAAAACCAGGGCCACTTTTTACAAGTTTTACAATTTATGTAATAAACTACACTTGAGAACAAAACAGTCGACTTAGCAACATGCTCTAGTTTTGAGAGAATGTGTATCCACTCCGATAGCATTCCAAGTAAAGTTCAGCATATTGGTTGAAAGCTTAAAAACTGTGGTTTCAAATGTTATCACTTTGATTAGAATCGGACCTGTTTTGACCAAGTTGTGAGCCTAAGAATATGTGTAACACATACGAGTTGAAAGGGAAAAGATGATTATGAAAGGGAAAAAATGAAATCTTCAGTTCAAATTAATTTAATAATTTTTTCAATACATGATCTTGCCACCTCTACTCCTCATTACACTTTCCAAGCGATTACGTACGGATCGGATGACTTTTCTTATGCTGTCTTGAGGAACTGCTTCCCATTCTTTAATCAACGCCGCTCTCAGTTCCATCACGCTTCCTGGTGCAAGATTTCTGGTCCGGACTCTTCACTTAAGCTCATCTCAGACATACTCAATTGGATTCAAGTTTGGGCTACACGGAGACTAGTCTATTTCCGGTATACCGACGTAAGCCAGGTAAAGTAGTGGTCACTCGCGTGGTGTCGCATCGCACATTGTCATGCATTAGCATGAAGTCCTCACCAACCAATCACATAAACGGAACAACAAGTTCCTCTAGAATGTCCCTGATGTAGCGGTCTGCTGTTAAACCTCCTCCACGTCCTCCACTAGGGACAAAACCAACTCAGTTTTCCATGCATGGGAATGCTTGCCCAGAACATGCAAGAGCCACCTCCATATGCGACAGTTTCTTGAATACAGCAAAGAGCAAATTGTTGCTGTCATGTAGGCACATTGTAGACTTGTCTGTGAATAATAAATATCTGCTTCCACTGGCCGAGGTCCCAATCGAGATGTTTGCGAGTAAATTCCAGTCACTTTTGCTTTTGGACTGCAGTCAGCTTGGAACCCGTAGCTGTCTTTTTTTGGGGTCAAATTGGCTGCCTTCAGTCTTCTTCTTACTGCCCAAGTACTGGCTACCACATCTCTGACCGTACTCAGCTCTTGCTAGAGGTCAACGCCAGTCATATATCGATTTCTGAGGGATATTGAGACAAGAAATCAATCGTTTCTCTCCGGTGTTAAACCTGTCTTTGCCGGAGGACGTGGCCACCGGTTTTCCGGTACCGACGACACAGCTGATTGACTCAGATTTAGTCGATTTGCCACTGCCTTCCGACTTAGGCTCTCTCTCAACAATGCAACTGCTTGGACTACTTCGGCGGCTGTGGTATCTATTTTCTTGCAAATTATTCGAGCACTTACATCACTTACTTACGTCGGATAAGTTACCGAGATGAATTACCGGATTGCAAGCATAGTGTGGGCCAATCACAGTAGCCGCGCACGTTCGTTTCAATTAGCAAGATTCGTAAAACCTCGTTCGTGATGGATATTTTTTGAATGCGTCATCCGATTAATGCAGTAGCTACGGTTTTTAAAGCTCAATAATAAAGATACTCCTTGCATGTTAATGTTTTTATTTTCATTTTACTTAGACTCAAATAGGAGACGAAACTGTGTGCAGTTAGTGAGTCGATTATTTTGTTCTCAGTGTAGTCAATTATGCCAATTCTTTTTTCGTATCTCAAAAAAACCGATGCTATCATTGGCTTTCCAGGGAATCTTACGCTTTTCGTATTTATAGGAACATTTTACCTTGTCCAATTTTCTGTTTAGATTGGAAACAGTTAACCGATATTTACTTTTTTGTGAGCAGACACGATACCACCTTGCGTGAAGATTTTTATATTCATTTTTCAAAATAAAGTAAACTCGTTTAGTTTAAATTTTCGTGGCTTCTACTAGGTTGTCCACTTTGATTCGTCTGTTGAACAAAACCATGTCATGGACTTATTTTACCATAGTTCAATCAACTTATTTGAAGTTAAACGGTTTTATATAAAGAACATTGGTCACCCAATGTAAGCAAAATTATATCTACAAGATGAAAAATTGATTACATACAGTTGTTGTCCAATCAAATGCCAATCAAATTACTTATCAAACTACCCACGCATTTACAATTATACGTCGAGTCTTTTTTAAGTTTAAGGCGCAAAAATAAAATAAACAAGATAATAGCTACAATCTAGTTTAATCTTGAACCACCCAAAATTCGGGTACTTTTGAAAGACACCAAAGGTTTGTTGTTTAAAATTGTGATAATTAAACTGAATGATGGCGATCTTCTCAAATTTATCACAAAAACTAAAAGATAAACAAAAGCTTTCTCTTCTAAATTGAAATCTGTTCTAACTTCCGTCATTATTTAATATGCGAAATGCTATGCAAAATGTTCAAAACTTACTTATAAAAAATAATAAGTAATTACATTGGTACATCCATTATAGTGCGATTGTGATAGTCGAAAATATTGTTAGAAGTATCTGTCATTAGTCTGTTCTAGAAGGTTAATTTCTTTTCTCGAGCTCTGTTTTGTTTTGGGTAATAAGAAAGTTGGAATAAGAAAGTAACAAGCTGACAAATAAGGATACTGTACGACTGATCTTAAGTTTAAAAAATATTGTGAATTATTTGATATACATTTTCAGGAATTATTGCACAGATTTTGGTTTATGTCTGATCAAATGAAGGGCTCATAATGTTTGTTATCATTAATACCTTTTCTAGTGTTTTCATATGTTTAACTTCTGTTAGGTGTGGGTTTGACCTTGAATTCTTTGAAAAACTTTTGAAGATGATGTTTTTCGAGTTTGAAATAAAATTTAGTCCAAACTCGCAGATGGGCAATCGCAAAACCTGTAAATATAAATTAATAAGATATAATATAACTAAGTGGCAGTAAAGACAGGTGTAGCTGTGCAATGTACTGTTATTTAACGGGAAATATTAAAATTTATTAAAGCTTTATAAATTCTCTTAAATTTCTTATTTTTTTAGATTATCATTTGGTTTATTAACTACAATTTACATTACATAATGCATTCCTATATACAAATAATACACATTCGAGACACCTTTGCTGCGCTTCCACAGGAATTTCGAGCTGGCTCCCGCAATCAGATCCGCCGTTCGTAGAGATCGTCCTCGTCGTAGGGGATTCCGGGCTGATGCAAGTACCTCGGCAAATACTTCAGATTCCGTCGCGCCCAATCCTTTACTACGTTGATGCCCTCCTGGCAGCACTCGCCGTAGAAAATCAACTGGTCTTTCAGGAACTCGGCGTATTTGCGGATCGGCTCGTATCTCTCGTAGCTGGAAGATGAAAGCGAGCGCTGTTTATCTGTTTACGGTAAATTGGATCCGGATAGGGGGTAAAGCTACATGAAATGTAGTTTGCGAAAAATGCGGGGCGAGGTTACGGTTTGCATATAAAAGTGTACGGGTTGCATTAAGGCAATCTCGCATTTTAAGCAAAAATTTGCATTTCTCCGCTTACAACACGAGATGATAGTGACTTTGATCTCTTAAAAGTTTGGCTTTTTCAGGACTTGTATTAAAGCAAATTTTGTTTAGCTTATTCTACATAAATTGACAAAACTATACCAGCTAAGTTTGATATTATTTGCTTTTTTTTCTTCTCTCATAATTTTGAATATTTCTTTAATTTATTTTTTTGTTTCTGCGACCGAAATAACAAAAGATTAATGTTCTGTGTTCAAAACACAAGTGACAACGTATAACAGTAATAGGAGTGATGACGTGCGGGTGGAACAAAAATAAATGTTCTATGATGCATTGCACGAACAAATGGAGACAGCAAAAAAGAGCCAAAGATAAAACGGTAGGAAGCTTTGGTAAAGACACCACAAACAACAATAGAAAGAGGCTAATCACTCTATGCAAACAATATAGAATAAAAATAGCCAATACTTTCTTCGAGCACAATACTATACACCGATATACATGGACCCAACCAACACGAGCTCTCCGATCGATTATTGACTTGATAATCGTTCAGAAACAGCGGAATATAATGGTCCAGAACGTGAGAGTGTTTAGAGATCTGGAATGTGGATCAGATCACCACATGGTTGCAGAAAAGTTCATAGTAAAGGATCACAAAAGATATGATAGTAGCAAAAAAGAGGACGACAAACAAACACTAGAATTAAAGAACCCAATATACAAAACAGACTTGCCGAGGCAGGATAGATAACATTAAGACATTATATCATAAATATAAGGCTAGATACAAGTTCAGATAGGACGCCGAATGAACTATACGATCATCTAAAAAAAGGTATAAATGAGGCAGTGCAAGAAGCAAAAGAACTAAATAACCCAAAACTTTTAGTGCAACATTGAAAGAAAAAAATTAAGAGAAAAAGAAGATAATAGTAAGCGGTTATCTGAAAAAACACCAGAATCTAGACAAATATATGTTGAATGTAAAAGACAAGTGAAAGCACAAGCTAGACAAGAATAGAACGAACAATGTAGGCGAGCGGGGCATCCTCAAAAAGTGGCCTAGAAATAGCAGTATGTGACCACGGAGTTCTATTCGCTAAAACATGTTTATTCTTATGTTTTTGGGTTGCTGAACACGAGTCCGATGGTATTTTTTCGCTAAAAACGGGGCGCCTATGTATAAAATGGATTTTTAATGAAAAATGAAGAAAACATTTTTTCACGTTTAACTCACGGTATCTCCGGCAGTTTTTAATATTTCTTTTTAAAATTTTAACCACACATTCTCCGCCGTATGAGCTAAAAAACGAGCCCTATCCTAAATCTTTAGGGTGTTTATTGCTCAAGTAGTGAGTTTTACAATTTGCACTTACCGATTTTACGACTTCTTGTGTACTATCGCAAAAGTTGTGCGATGAAGTTTTGATTTCCGGGTAAATAAGTATTAGGTATTAAAATATGATATATAAGGAAGTTTTCTTTAACGTTTTAGCGTTTTATACGTGTTGGTAGTTGGACATCGCGTCCGGGCGCGTGCGCTCGGTACAAGCCAATCACATCGGAGGGCGTATACAAGCGTATATATAGTAGTAAATGAGAGTATTATGCGGTAGCATTAATTAAAAATCATATTTAAACAATATGTAGTCATATTTTGTTTTTTCTATTTCTTGCTGTATAGAAAAATACCCCATCGTGTAAAACGTTGATTTTTATGTGTTGATTTTACTATTTTACATTACAAATAGCATTTATTGAATTGTATATATTTTACGAATCATACGTACGAAATTGTAATTTGGATTTTATGGGAATAAAAATTGTTATAATAAAACGATTCGTTTATTTTTTCTATATTGTTACACAAATCATTACAATTACAAACATCACAGCATTTTAAATTAGAAACTATACAAGGGCAAATCACAGTTAAGCAAGAATTTTTCCCACTACAAGGCCAAAAATATTTTTGTAACATTTCTAATGCAGCAGGTCCTTCATAATAATCAAATGTCAATTTTGCACCGTCTGTCAACCACCAAAACTTTGTTACATCTTTGGAAACAATCATAGATTGATTTTATTGCTCTATTCGTTCAAAGGCCAAAGAGCTCTAAAAATATGTTTAAACATAGCTGGTTTGTACGGCGGAAGTTTATCGATGTTTGAATTTTTTTGATTGTTAAATTATAACGTAACGAATTAATATCACAGCGTGCGGCTTTAATTTTTTTGGGCATCGTATGAATTTGCAATAAAAAAGCTAACGGTTTCTTCGACTTTATCCAAATAAAATTAATTTATTCGAGCTAAATTAACAATTCGTCATTCGACATATTTCAAAATTGCATAAACAGTCTTTTGACCGATATAAAATAACGCCGAAGTTGTATCACAACCAGTCAATGCATGCACAACGAATAAAGATGAACATATGTAATTATATAGTTTTTTTTTGATATTACATGTATGGGTGTGTATCTTCTCATATCAGTGCGGATGGTGATTTTTCCTGTAAAAAACCACATCTTAGGTTCATTTTCAAAATGTTGAAAATGTGCGAATGAATCTCAATGCGCCGAACTCTCAACGTTTTAAACGATGAGGTATTTTTATATACAGTAAAAAAAAACAAAATATAATTACATATTATTTAAATACAATTTTTAATTAATATTACCGCACAATACTCTCATTTATACGCTTGTATACGGCCGCCGATGTGATCCGTGCGTACCGAGCGCACGCGCCTGGACGCGATGTCAAAATTCCAACACGCATATTTTTTTTGTATTTGACGTATAGAACTGAAACTTTGCAGAAAACTTATATATCGCATTTTAATACCTAATACTTATTTATTCGAAAATCGAAACTTCATCGCACAACTTTTGCGATAGTACATAAGAAGTCGTAAAATCGGTAAATCCAAATTGTAAAATTCTCTACTTGAGCAATAAACGTCCTAGAGATTTCGGATAGAGCTCGTTCTTTAGTTCATGCCGCGGAGAATATGTGATTAAAATTTCAAAATAAAATATTAAAAACTGCCGGAGATACCGCGCGTTAAACGTGAAGAAGCGTGAAAAAATGTTTTCTTAATTTTTCACTAAAAAGCCATTTTATACATAGGCGTCCCATTTTTAGCGAAGAAATACCATCGGATTCGTGTTTAGCGACCCCAAAAATATAAGAATAAACATGTTTTAGCGACTAGAACGGCCGTGGTCACTATAGGGCCATTTTAGGCGTGTGCCCCGCTCGCCTAATGGGACACGGCTGTAGGAATGTAAGCAATACCATGAGATATAGCAAATCCAGGAAAGCATGGAAAATAATTCGAAACCTAAGACAAGATAAAAAAACAAAAACAATAAACTTAATTCCAAATCAGTGGATACAACATTATGAGTCACTGTTACAAGAAAGAAGACTAGAATACACAGAGCCAAAAGAGGAACAAGAAAACAACAGACAACCAATACATAATAATGGCATAAGAAGAGAATATGTTATAAAAGCACTAAAGGATAGTAAAAACAATAAGGCAGCAGGATCGGGAAATATCAGAATAGCACTGTTAAAACATGGTGGTCAAACAGTAATAGACATACTAAGTAAAATATTTAAAAAAATAGAGAACGAAGAAAACATACCAGAGGAATGGCATCGCGCATACGTAATTTCTATATATAAAAGCCGACAAAAGATCACGCCAAGACTCTATCGCGGAATAGGCACACTGGCCACAATAGCAGAAGTATTTAGAAAAATTGTAAATCAAAAAATCGAAGAACCAGAAAAATTTTAACGAAAAGCAAATCGGTCTGGTCTAAATAATATCTGTTGTATAAGGCAAATTATAGAAAGAAACAAAGAATAGAACACAGAAACTCACACCACTTTTGTGGATTTGGAAAAAGCATACGACAGCGTGCCTAGATGTATGATATAGTAAGTGATGAAGAAAATGGAGGTTAACGAGAAATAGATCAGAGCAATGTAATCCTTATATCAAAACACCAGAGCACTAAGAAAGATGGGAGTAAAAGTAACCAGAAACATAGAAGTATCTATAGGTTTAAAACAAGGGTGCACATTATCTCCCCTTGTTATTTAATATATATATATATATATGGAAGCATTTGGAACAAAAACCTTACAAAAGAAACAAAGAATTAAATATGCCACGCTATTATAGAAAGTATAATAACTTACGGAGGAGAAATGTGGCCGATTATAAATAAAATCTGAGACAAAATAAGAACGGTAGAACTAGCGATGTTTACAATGTACACAAAAAGACAGAATAAGGACAGAAGTAATATGGCAAGAAATGGAAGAAACCACATAAATCGCTAGTAGACTACAAAGCAAAGCGCTGAGATGGTATAGACACGTCGAGAGAATGGAAGAAGGGAGATGGTCAAAATAAATTATGAATTGGTCACCACAAGGCAAGAGAAAAAGAGAAAAGCCAGCCGTGAAATGAAAAACATACATAAAGAATACAATGTTAAAACGAGGACTAAGTCAGATTGGGACTGGAAAGTCAGAAAATATTGAAACTTGCGAATGGCAAACCATTAAAAGGAGAAGAAACCACAGAGAGAGAGAGAGAGAAAGAGAAATCACAATTTTAATTCAGAGAAACTAGCCCGTCATTCATTATTCGCGAAGTGTTTTGAAGTCTATTCTGAACCTCAAGCTAGTAAAAATAAATTTTTTTAGTTAGTCCTATTCAAGCGGCTCTCTCCCCCCACTTGTATTTACTTGACTTTCTATTTAAAATTTCTTTTATATCATTATGCACTAATAGAAAGTACATTAATTTGAAAATAAAATCTAAATTGACAATTTACAGTTAAACGAAGGTTGCAAGAAAAAAATCAAAGAAAATCAGGAAAAAAATATAGTGTAAAGTTTTGAATGACAATGGAAAAATCCAAACATCTCACTAATCTCTTAAAACGCACTTTTAATAGGCCCAATGGGCAAGCTGTTTTGGAACTTGCGAAATGTGTGAGAAGTGGTTGGAATAGGCTAAATTAAATCTAAAATAGTTTAACATATAGTCTAGAATAAACTAATATTAACGTATAGTATAAATTTTTTTGTTTAATTATTGTATGTGGTAGAAAACAAAGTAAGAAGTAATATGAGACAAAAATTTTATTTTGCAGAAACTTGAATTTTAATAAAAATAAAATTGACTGATAATAAATGAAAGAAAAACAGGGAGCTTTCTGATTTCAGAAAAAATGCAATAGCAAAAGTAAAATAAACTATTGGTAAATTTTCTGCTTTTAGTGAAAGGAGCAAATGAGAAGCGCAAATTATATTCCTTTTGAAATATGCCAGTACAAGTGTTTATGATAACTTACACTTCTAAGAACCAACGTTGGGAAATACACCAACAAGGAAACAATGAGAGAATTACTTAGGGCCTCTAGAAAAAGTTGGCAGAATGCAAAGAAAATGATAAAAGCGGATAAAATAAAGTGGGCAATTAACTCATTGCAACCTTAGAAATTCCTGACACCTGACGGCATTTATTTTATTGTAGAAGAGAAGTGACCTTCTATATCATAGGATGAGCAATATACTTACGTCAAGTCTTGCTCTGGGGTACATACCGAAATATTTTAGATTAATTAGAGTTGCGTTTATACCAAAACTTGGAAAAATTGGCAAGATGAGGCTAAGGCTCTAATACCAATTAGTTAGATGTATTCTGTACCGAAACATTATCAAAACTGCTTTACAGGAATATCAGGGATGGCCTATTAGTCACTGGATCCCTACATCAAGACCAGTATACATACAAGTTAGGAATACGTACAGAAACGGCGATCATCTACTTGTTGCCAAAGTGGAGAATACTGTAGAAAACAGAGATATTTTTAGTTGCCATCTTAGACATTAAGGGATCATATAATAATACATCCCATTGAGGAATCAAGAATTCTGCAAAAGAAGCTGGAGGCGGATAGACTGTGTGTTTAAAGAAAAACTAGTATAGGTATGGGTGAAGTAATGAAGGCTTGAGTTGTAAGAGGATGTCCGCAGGAAGAAGATTGGTCTCTGCTGTGGTACTTTGTAATGGAAAATCTGAAGGAAATTTGAAAGGAATGGAGCACTGGTAAATGCAGATGACTTAATCATATCATCCCAGAAAAGATTTAATAATGTTAGGGAGTATATACAAAGAGTTGCAAATTGTATAATAAACTAGATATAAATTCCTCACATTCTACCATACTAGCATTTACAAGAAGGATAAACTTAGAAAGACTGGGAACTATTAGGCTTCGAGGTGTAGAAATAAAGTGATTAGGTGAGGTAAAATATCTCGGAGTGATTTTAAATTTAAAACTCGCTTGATATCAACTTATCCAAAAAGTTAAAAAAGGCGGAGGCAAAACTAGTTAGACAGACTAACTTATAAAAAACATGGGGTTTAAAACCAAAAGCGACGTATTGGATATACACCACGGTAGTTAAACCCATAATAACATATGCAGCTTTGGTACAGTAGATAAGATATCGCAAAGAACAATCATAAACCGTAGTAAGTAACAAATATTTGTTTGTTTGAAAATAATGGGTGCTATAAAAACACCAACACCAGCAATGTAGATACTGCTAGACTTCCCTCCTCTTTATTTTAAAATAATGGGAGAGCCTAGGAGTGGTTCTTTTTAGGCTACGTAACACAGCCACTAGCAGAAAAAGTATGCAAGTAGGACACTTGAAAATTGCACATACTAGATAAGAGAAGACACAATGTGACGCCGAAATGCACATTCAACATAAATTTCAAAGTTAATATTATGCATCGCATGAACGTACACATGAAATAAGTAATAAGAACAGAATCGAAAAAATTATCTGGTACCCAGATGGATCAAAGACCAAGTCTGAAAGGGAGCAGGGGTATACTACGAAAAGGAGAATTTGCAGTTATGCTTTTCACTAAAAAAATATACATGTCTTTTAAGCGGAGATTTTGTTACATTACAGTGCGAAAATATTTTGGGGACTTATCAAATCAATATACTCTCGGGCAGTTAGACATCCCTGAAAGCATTAAAAAACATCCTGGTTGTTATGGGAATTCCCTGAAGAGCTCAGGGCTATGGGAGACCACAACTTGCTGTGGGTGCCAGGGTATTCCAGAAAATTGATAAATTAGCACAAGACGAATCATTAACTCGTTATATAATCCCCGAACCGCCTTCGGGAGTACTTAAAAGTACAATATGAAGTCAGGTGAGAAAATTGGTCAGGAAACAAAAAAATTAACTCATAAAAAAAAACCTTCATAAAAAGTACCTCGTAAACGAACTAAAGAACTGTTAGTACAAAACAGGAATCAGTTACAATTATTATGGGTCTCCTCAGAGGATACCTTAACAAAATTTAGTTATATAATGGAGACTTGAGCTGCAAACAATGCGGCACGACACCAAAGACGGACATCCAGTTCTTGTGTGAGTGTAAGGCTTTCCAATATGTTTCCCACATATTTTTAGGTATTTTTGCTAATCGCATTCGGAAAGCTTCTGTACAATACACATTTTGCATGGATGAAAACAAAGGTCTCGGTGCAACATTCACCACGATTTACGACCAAACATGTGAAGAGCAACAGCAAGTTTGCGCTCAGATCAACTCAAAGACTCCAAAATGGAGCACCTTACGGCATCGATGTTTTCCAGTGTATGGGTACTCCAAGGCCTTTCTCCTCCCCCTTTTACTCCAGAGCCCGTACTTTTGAAGTTTCTTACCCACAACAAAATTTATTTTCGGTAGGAAACAGAGGTCCGAGGCGCAAGTTAAAAAATATGTTCGAAAAGCACGTTGTACAGCCACAACAAAGTCATTGTTCCAAATATACGTTTCGACAGCAAATGTTTGTTCGTCTACTACATGTTGGCTATTAGGGCTTTTGTAGACAAAAGTTTCCGATTTTTTGCGTCTAATAAAATCACTTTCTCTATCCTCGAATCACTCTGCACTTTATAACTTTCTTCGAAATAAGGGGGAGAGTTTGACCCCACCCCGTGTGACTATATCAACTACATATAACTCTTCATGATCTATGACCTTTTTTAATCAATAAGGTCCAAAAAATTAAATTTTTTTTTATTACAATAGAATCTAGTGTCTAGTAAGTGACAGAATATTATTGATAATGTTGTGGGCAAGTTTGAGACTCACTCAAAAATTAGTTTTCGTTTGTTCTCAATGGTTGAATTAAAAAAACCTCAATTAATTTGTACATCTTATAGCGGAAATTACCTGTAATCCATCGATTCTAAGTTGCTGAGCGAGGACAAAAAGCTAAAATCAGCGATGGTGAGGTGATCGGGCCCGCCAACCCCACCCAACGCATACATGCTGCCTTTAGACAGAACCTTCTCCAGAAGCTGCAGGCTGCGCTCGACTTCCGCCCCCAACACCGGATTTGGGGGTTCGTTGTACGTCATTTGGGGGTTCTGAAAGACCAATTTGCACCACAAAATGTTTTTTTACTAATAAAACTTACAAAGTAGTTGTGGATGTTTCTAGACAAGCTGCCGTGGTCGAAGTAGAGAAGCCAGTCGACGCGAGCCTGGTGGCTTATATCGGCTGGGTAGAGGCTGCTCTTCTCTTCCGTGGCGTATTTTTGAACCAAATATTTGGATATGACGTGGCTGTAATTTTTTAGGAACATAATCAATGATGATTATTTGTATAATGCGTAATAATTTTTTACGTCTCTAAAATTGAATTATAAATTCAATAAACTTACACATAGCATGGATTTTATGCAGTGTAAAATACGAGAAGGATTAATATTTGTGTGTTATTTTACCGATTTAAGTATTTTTTTTTGAATTTTTTTATTTTAGCATTATTTTGCACCAATGCTAATAGTTTTGATTGTTTTCTTGGATATTATACATTTCTTAAATAATTTAAATAATTGTTATTCTAATTTATTTGCTAATAAATACGTTGGCGGAGAGAATTGAAAAACATTCAAGAATGAGTTCACTTCAAAGTGAGCTGAATATTTACATTTTTGAAAGATTGTAGGTATAGTTCGATTGTAGATTGACATTACCATTAAATTAGGTTTTAAATGATTTCTTATCAGAGATGTATATTAAAATCAGAAAGCTTTAAATGTATCAGTGAAAAAAACGTGATTTCAAAAATGTTACACAGACTCTTTGGAAAACGCCTATCTTCAGCAAGACTATAAAATATATGGGTTTGGCCCAGTTTTTTCTTTGATTACGATTTGGCTTGTTTGATCTTCAATTAATGCAAATCGGTTTCCTTTTATCGCAAAATGTAGGTTAAGAAATAGAATATAGTCGCAGGAAACCAAATTGGGCGAATATGAGGCAAGCCAAAGTAAAAATATTATTTGATCAAGACATTAGTGACAATTGATGAACGATGAGAAGCTGAATTATCGCACAACAATCGCCTACTACCTAGTTCTCGATATTTATGGTGAACGCGACGAATACGATCTACCAAACGCTTTACCTTTGTACCACTTAGAACGAATTATTTGTGTATAATCCCCTTGGAATCGTAAAAAGCAATCAATTTTGTTTCAAATTTTGATTTCTCCAAAGAACATTCTTTTAGATTCAGCGCTTTGATGTTTGGCATCTAAATCACATTAAAATATCACGTTTATTATCAATTACAAGCGTTTTGAAGAAATTTTTTTTTAGCTTCTCTCATGGTGAATTTGTAATGCCAAATTCGATAACATTTTATTCATACGTCTTGTGACGTGAAACAAACTTTTAATTTACAGTAGGTGGCCATATTATTAGGGACAGTGCTCACACTTTTGCATTTTCTAGTTTAACTGGATTTCCCAAACAAAGAAATTGATTGTAGGTCTCTTATGTATTTTTCATTTGTATCTGTATTCTATTGAGATCATAAAAGCAACAAAAAATGTAAGCAGATTTATTTATTATTTTTCATAGAAATAATATTAGCAGTAACAAAACTCTAATAAACTAAATTTCAATATTTAGTGATGCCACTCTTTGCTGCAATAAGAGCTTCTATTCGTCGTCTCTATACATGCTTTTGCATTTTCTTGGAGTTCGGAGTTGTGATGCCATTCTCTAAGAGTTTCAATCAACTGGACCTTGGTGGTGATCACTTCTTTCGCAATCGCCCATTTGGTGAGCTCCCACATGTTTTCTATGGAGTTCATGTCTGGTGAATTCTCTAGCTAAGGCAAGATAGTAACGTTTTTTCAGTCACGAATGCAGTAACACTCCTGGCTTTGTGGTACGGTGCCGAATCATGCAAAAAAATGTAGTCGTCATCATTCAGTGAGCTGCGGTAGTAGCCGGGTTTCTAGTACTCGCTTGTACTGGTCTCGTTTTATTGTTCCTTCTACGATGTATAGGCGCTGCATGCCTTTGGCTGAGATGACAAACCGCACCATGACACTAATCGTTTGTTTGACCTTTTCCACAATTTTCAAGGCAGGTGTCCCTGATTTTCCGATCGGTACGAGGAGTGGTGATTTTTTCCCTGTCACATTTTCCTACACCGTCTGCTTCCAGAGGTTTTTTTATCGATTTTAATTTTAACTCAGTTAACGATAGACTTAGAATCCGCGTTGGTTTTTGTGAGCACATGTTATAGCTGCTTGAAGACAACCCACAGCTCATTGATAAGCTATGGATCAGCGATTAAGCTCATTTCCACCTTAGTGGATATGTCAATAAACACAATTTTCCCTACTGGGCTGTTGCTAACTCTCAACAACTTAACGAACGGCCTCTCCATTCGGCTAAAGTTACAGTCTGGTGTGCAATCTCTTCGAATGGACTAATTGGCCTGTATTTTTCGAGGATGATGATGACCATGCAGTTATTGTAGCATCAGCGCGTCGTGTTCAAGTACTGAAAACCTTCCTTATTCCAGAACTTCAACGATTTTCTGCGAATGAGAACACCCATTTCCAACAAGATGGAGCAACTAGTAACACAACCAGAGTGTCAATAAACTTTCTGAAAGGCCTTTTTCCAAATTAGTAGGAATAGAAATGTTCAGTGGCCTCCAATATTGTCAAATTTGAGCTCTTGTGATTATTTTTTATAAGGATATCTCAAGTCGAAGGTTTTTGATTTAAAAGTATGGACTGAGGAAGTTCGTGTTATAACACCGTCGGTATTACGACGTGCCAATGAGAATTTCCGCATGAGACTCAGACAAAGTGTACAAAGTGATAGTCACCATCTTCCTGAAGTGATATTCAAAAAGTGAAACTTTTTGTTCTTTTATAGGTACCAATGCTTTTAATATTTGTTGCAATAAATAAAAAAATCTCGTTCGTTTTTTAATACCTACAAACAGTACGGTTTCACTGCTGTGTTATCGTATTGAGTATTTTAAGTTATATTTCCAAGTCTCAAAAATATTTTTTTAAATTTACTTCGGTTATCGTTTCAATTAATTAATTAAAACTTTTATCATCATCTACATTCTTTCTGCTTTCTCCGAATCGTCGATGCCATTCCTTAACTTGTGTTTGTGGTAAAAAATATCTCTATAGGCATTTGGAGCATTTCCGTAGAACTTTGTTGATTTTACTCATTTTTCAACTGATGCATATAAACTACTGTTACTTAATGCGTGGCAAACTAAGTGTCATGAAATTTTTACAGATTATAAACAAAAGTTGACACGATCAATCTTCTATCAGCAGATGGCGTTACTAATTTTGTTAAAACAGTCATTCACATTTTTAGGATAGAGGATGTATAAGCTTAGTTATCTAATAAAGCCTTTACTTTCGTGCTCGCAGATCGACGAGGCTTTTTAGTAGATATCTCAATTCTACATGGAAAAGAAGATATTGATGTTGATGTATATACACTTGCACAGTATTGTGAACAATCTGGATTTTAAATACACTTCAATTTGAAATGTGCGATCTTTATAGCAATGTTTCGTTGACTAGAAAGATTTTTCATAGCTAAATATTTCCAATGATAAATGTACAAAAGCTCTAAATAGCCAATTTTTTCTTAGCAATTGTACTTGATTGAGCCGGCGGGTGGTTTAGAAAGTTAAGGGCGGCTAGGTTCGATTTCCCATCGGGCTTGGCCAGATTCTGGAAAAATCTGTGACATAAATTGTCTAAAAATACAGCGATGAGCCGCACTGGCCCTGATGCTTACTATATGAAGGGTGTCCAGCGAAAAACTTTCAAGTTTAAAAGTAAATTAAAAAACTATAATAATATAATTGATTTTCTTTATGCAAATTGTATGCAAGCAGGAATTGTGGGTTTTATTTTTTAAAAACGTCGTTCAATTGACGCCCGTTTTTTTAAGACATTCTTACAACTAGCTCCTTGTATTCGCAAATAGGCTAGGTAATGGCGGCAATTTCATTACAGATATTTTCTTGTATGACCTGAATTGGCCGAGGACTGTTATTGTAAACCTTCGAATAGAGGCCCCACAAAAAATTCGCATGATGTTATGTCCGGCGAGCGAGGTGGCCAAGGTATGTCTCCGTACTGGCTGATTAATTTACTCGGAAAAATTGCCCCCAGCTTCTGTGTGGAATAGCACCGCCTTGCTGAAACTGCGTTCTGTTATTGTACCCGGGATGCCGCTGCAGCTGCGGCAACAAAAACTCGTCGATCATTCGGCAATACAGCTCAGCTGTGATGTCTCTCACTAATTGAAAAAATATGGTCCAATTATTCCTTAGGCAGAAATTGCACACCACGCAGCCGTTTCTGGGAAATTTAAGCGTTTTTGGTTGTTGAGGCATGTTCTATTCATTAACGTAGCCGTTAATACGGAAATGTGTTTCGTCGCTGAACAATATGTTTCCAAGCGTTCGTGCTGTTCGAAAACGTTTCAGCATTAATCTGGCCAAGGTTTCTCGCAACGCATAGTCACCTTCCTTGAGACCCTGCTCAATTTGGAGTTTGTAAGGACGGAGCGTTAGTTTTTTCTTTAAAATAATGTGCACTATTAAGATCTTAATTTCGTTCGGGGCCGCTATCTTCTATCTTCGTGGAAAACTTCGTCGCTGTTAAGATCGAAGGTCCCGGAGGAGTCCTGTTGACTACTGTTCCTTCTTGCCTAAACCTTTGCATCCACGAGCAGATAAGTTGTGTGTCGATCCATCACTCAATCGTCGAATGTTAAAGTAAGTACAAAAAGCGAGACGCGCACGAACCAGCGACTCGCCGTACTCTAAATATTCCTCGACCGCGGATGCGCGGTGTGCTTCCGACCAGTGACTAACAGCGAATGACAAATCCGCAAATCATGCGCATCAATCGATACCCCACCCGCTTACCTTACCCTGATAGTTTGCGAGCAATTACAATTTAAACTTGAAAATTTTTCGCTAGACACCTTTTGCAATAGCAGTCAATAGTTTATTGATATCTGCTATTTTCTTCGTATCTCGCTTTAGTTTAATAAATTTACTTAAAATTTTCACAACACTTACTTGTGTGGTGTGTCTTACATTACTTTGACACTATCTGAGTGGGATCTGGTAAATTTCAGATGTCTGAGTACACCGGAATGATAATTCGTCATTTCGACATGTTTTCGTTATATTGAATTATATCTTTCTCTTTCTTTATTTTAGCATTTTTCAGCGTAAAACAAATTTAAAAAATGGACCGAAGCCCCGGAACCCGCAACCTAAGAGTGTCGAGTAAAAATCAAACGGAAGGAGTTGCTGTTGACAATCTCCAAGCAGTTCAACGTTCCCAAGCAATCTATTTAGCAGGCGAGTGAACGGAGAAGGTATACCTCTCTAACGATCAAGCGTAGAGGCGTGTGAGTGATTGTATGACGGTGTTTCCTCTCTCGAGGGGTGATCGCCTTTGCTCATATACAGGACATCATGGATCATTAAGTGTACGAAGGAATTCTGGAGAACCACATGCTGTCAGACTCAGTGTCATTCACACACAGCAAGATAACGACCCGAAGCATCGAAGCAAGAATGTTATAAATTAGTCCTACTGTCGGCCATGTGGATCTCTTAGACTAGTTGAAGGCTACTTGGAAGGGTATTCAGCGGAATGTTTTCGACGCTCTTATCCACTCTATATCTCACATGTGCCAAGTAGTGATTGATGCAAAAGGTCATATGACCAAGTACTAGACTTAATTTGATTATTCATTACTTGTTATGTTTTGTTTAGAGAGTAGTTAATTTTTTACAGAACTTTTTTTTAGTCCACTGAAGAAATAAAATGTCTATGTAGCGAAACTAAAAATTCGTAGCAATAGATTTTTGGTTTCTACTTTATATATACTTGAGTGACATACAGTTGTGCCATACCGACGCATTTGTTTCAGTTCCAATTTGCGTTTGAAAATATTTATCAAGTCTCTTTGAGCTATGGGTTCGTCTGAATAGGTTAAAATAACAAAGAAATTCTTCCTTAAAATTTCCGTCTTTATTATAGAACAAAGTAAAATAATATGATTACTCACATCGGTTTATTTATTAAATTGATCACATAGCATTTTAATTTTTTATCCCTCATTTAACTTGATATTCAATATTGGTAGTTATGTCAGAAGTTTTTCTCTAAATGAGATATTTGATGAAGAAATTTGTTACTAGTCGTCAATTTCTTCAGATTTTTATTTGTCATCTGACTGTATTATTTTTAAACAAATCGAAGGTTTATTTATACGACTGTAATGTTTCTAACGAAAATTATGAGCAAGTTTGGAATGTTTTGTAATATCCAAATGCCTAACCGATTGCTTTTTTTGTTTTAATTAAAATGTTAAAAGTTAAAATGATTTAAAGTACCTGCATATTTCTTTTCTTTTGATTCTTTTAATTTTACAACACTTGTACTCAGCTTCTTCTTCTTCCATAGCGCTTCATGCCAATTTTTGAACATACGCCTCTTCAATCTCTCTCCATCGTTCTCGGTTGTTTGCTTGTTGAGTCCATTTAAGGCCTGTTGTTAATTTGATGTCGTCTACACAACGCATAGGTAGTGTTGTACCCCTATGTTTTTTAAAATTATAAGGTCTCCATGTTAGCCATGTAGCTAAAGCGCTTCTTGCCATATGTCCATTTCAGTTTTGCGGCCTTTTCTGTCATATCTGTTATTTGGGTTATTTTGTCTTATCCAGTTGTGTTGTTCTTTAGATGTTCATATTTCAGAGCGTCATTCTCCAATTTTCCGCTCCATAGCACACCGCAGGTAAAATGCATGTATTGAATACTTTTGCCTTTAGATCTATGGGATTTTTTTTATTTGTCATTATAATGTTTAACTTTCCAAATGCTGCTTATGTTTGATTCCCTCTTCTTTTTATCTCTACGGTTTGATTTTTCTTGTTAACACAATTTTTTGTCCTAAATAGATGTACTCTTCCACTATTTATATTTCTTTGTTTTCTAGATGTGTACTATCCCCCTCTTTAAATATTGCTTTGGTATTGCCTAGGTTCATCTTTAATCCTATCTTTTTGATTCTTTACTTAATTCTATCATCATTTACTGCAGTTCTTTTCTAGTTTTTGCTATCATTACTATATTATTTGCACACCTAAAGTTATTATAGTATTTTCCCTTGAAGTTGGTACCCGACCATTCTAATGTTTTAAACACATCTTCCAAGGCTAGTGTAAATAATTTTGCTTAACGTCTCTTAACGCTATCTAGTTGGGTTTTGTATGCAGATGATATGTTGCCGTTGCTTTATCTGCTCTTTCTTGCAGTAGTTGATTATATCTACCATCGATTCTGCAAAACTTTAATGCCAGTTATATGGCCCACGTTTCAATTATATCGAAGGCTTTTTCATAGTCGATGAACCCTATATATACAGGAATGTCACATTCATTGCATTTTTCTATTAGTAATTTGATTGTTAAGAGGTGGTCAGTTGTGGAGTATCCTTTCTTAAACCCTGCCTCTTCGGTGGGTTAATATACGTCCAGTTTATGAGTCAACTGGTTCGTTATTATTTTACTTAACAGTTTGTACAGATGTTGCAAGAGACTTATAGGTCGGTAATTTTTTAGTTTCTTTCCTTTTTTTAAATAATAAGTCAGCATCAGCACTATTTCATGCATTTGAAGTCTCACCTTGATGGGGATATTTGTTTAATAGTTTTGTTATTATTGTTATTACAGTGTCACCCCTTCCTTTATTATATTCGTGGTGATCTCGTCTTCTATATGTGCTTTGTTTCTTTTCTAATTCTTTGATAATTTCTGGTAGTTCTTCTGAACCCACAGTTCTTATCCCTCGTGCTGAGTTACTTTGTTTGTTTATATCTTCTTTTACTTTGGATTCATTTAAATCAGAGGCTCCCAAACTTTTTTTTCTCATAGACCACTTTGAAAGTTTTGCTGGTTCCGGTGGACCCCCTGCAGCTACATTTCTACCACATTCCCAAAAATCGAAAAAAATGTGAAGATTAGATCTAACTATGGAAATTTGCGTTGCGGCTGAGTTATTGGTTAATTAATTAATTGATTGTGCTGTGAGTGGATGTCAAAAAAGTAAAGTTAGCCAATCAAAAAAGTCATTCCATCCAACTTTACTCCTTTGACAAACAAATGAATAACGTTTATCCATGGCAATCGTATTTATATTGTGAAGAATCAAACAAGTTCATGCAAGATTGCAAGCACACACACCACAAGTCGTACTTCGTCCCTTTGCACGTCTGAACAAGTATTGCGGACGGCGGCAGCGGCAGCGGCAGCGCTTTGCAAGTCTCGACACATTGTACTGAATATGCAATATGCAAGTTTTTACAAGTAACAGTCGCTGAGCTTCTTAAAATATTATCTGCCTACATTGATAGGTGAACTCAAGCCAACATTTTAGTTCTTCACTATCGAAACCAGATAAATTTTCGTGGACCCCCGCTTACGAATTGTGAACCCCCATTTTTTTATCACGCCAACGTAGACCCCCGTCGAGTCTCCCGTGGACCCCTGGGGGTCCACCTGGACCACTTTGGGAATCAATGATTTAAATCGATATAGTATTCCTCAACGGTCTTTAATATTTGTCCCCTGTTTGTTCCAATCCCCCCCTCGTTATTTATAAGAATGTGTATATGTTTTTGTCCTAAATTTGGTCAAGCACTTCGTGTTTTTGTTTTTTTCTATTGTTTCATTTATTAGTTTACCTTGCTGTATTCTTGTAAATTCCCTTATTCTTTTCGTATTATTTTATTAATCTCCACGTATTCAATCGTTCCTTTTTTATGTTGTTTTCTTTAATGTTCTTCTTTTTTCTATTAGCTTTTAGTAGCTTCATCTATTTTATTTATCCTTTTAGTTAATTATTTTATACTATCCTTTATTATAGATGTTATTTTTTGTTAAGTTGATCAATATCTATTGGGGGTTTCTCGTTTATTTGTTGCGTTTCTGATTTTTTTATGGTTGTTTTAAAATCATTACCTATTTCTTTTAACGTCATATATGTTATTCTTATGTTCTTTTTAAATTATGTTCTTGTCTTTGATATGATCATTCTGTTGTCACTTCCAGTGTCAAAACTGTTTAGTACTGTAACATATTCCACAATATTTTTATAGTCCGTTACGATGTAATTGATTTCATTTTTCGTGGTTCTGTTTGGAGCGATTCATGTCAATTTTTGATTTTTTCTCTTTTTGAATATATAATATAAATTCATTCCTAAGTTTATTAGTACTTCTCTTCGTTTGTTTCGATGACCAAAGCCTTAATCTCCTATTTGCGTTTCACGTTCTTCTTGTTTTATACTGACTTTCGCATTCAAGTCGCCCATTGTGATTTTAAACGTTGTAGGTTGGTCGTGAATTGTTTTTCTCAGTTCCTCATAAAACAGGCTTATTTCTTCATTTGTGTGCGATGGTTGGGTCTTAAACTTGTATTATTTTTATGTTTGTTGTTTTATTAATTCTTAAATTGATATATGCTGTTCTGTCCGATATAGCTTAGAATGATTCTATAATGGGGCCATATGTTTATTAATCATAAAGGCCACACACCACTATAAGTTTTTCCTTTGCGGATAAAATGATTTTTCGACTTGAAGGTAATATATTCTTCTCCTTTTCTTCTAATTTCACCTAATCTTATAGCATCGTACTTGATTTTCTCTAATTCGGTTTCCAGTTTATATAGCTTATCATTATCCAAAGAGTTCTTTTAGTGCAACCCGGGCTGACCCAGTGATTCTTAGCACCCTCTTTCCTTTTAGCGTGCCGACAGCTGCGTGGCCGGTGCTTCCAGGTGTGCTGGGAATTGTACTATATTTACTGAGATTCTTGAAGGTATTAGGCCTTACCATTCAGCGCTGGCCAAGTGCGGGTTAGAATGGAGGGAGGCGATGTTAATTGGATTGATTAGTAATAGGTAGGATTTATGATTGGAATAGGATTTCTCTCTGTCTTAGGAAGTGAGAGAAAATCAAGACGTGGTCAGGGTCGTACACCTGAAGTAGACTTGTCTTTGTCAGGATCATAAAGAGTGTCAACCCGCTGCCACACTTAGATTACTTTCGGTATTATCATTTTCCTAGCTATTGCTCTCACTTGTAAAAAAGGTTAGAAAATGTTGCTATTGGACTATTTTATCTCGACAGAAAATTAGATTATGTTGATCCAAACAGCACCAAAACTTTATAGTAGGCAATTGGAATGAGTTTAGCAACAAAAATTAATTGTTTTTTGTATATTTTACGTCTTCTATTGTAATATAGCTTTACCTAGTTATCTATGATGCTAAATGATAAATATCGCATACAAACCGAAGTTTTATATGTAAGAAATACGCATGAGGAGAGATGTAAAGGTTATTATATTACTGAAAATAGTATAGGACTGTTATATTGTAAAACGTGGTATATGCAAAAGCAATAACAAATTACCTGCACTTGAAAATCTGCTCGCCCTGATGAGTTATGCAAAAATTGATTTGATTTAAACAATTGTTTTCAAATGAAGAATACGAAAAATTTAGTACAATTAAAAACTGTTTTCAAATGAGATGTAGTTGTTCAGCATCAACCTCAAAAAATGTGGGTGTTTCAAAATAATAATGAATGACAATTGGCACACCACAAAATATTATAGGCTACTTTAGGTATTTAAAACGCATCAGTATATGGAACTCTATGAAATTAGAAACTAAAAAATATTACTTACGCCGATTGCTGTACATGATAATGAAACTGGCTAGTTGAAATCACTGCCACTTGAACATTTGTTAGTTTCCAAGTGTGGAAATCCTTAGATTAATAGTAAGTTTCAAATTATTTAGTACTGGGAAATAACTCTAGGTAGATATTGGCTTAGGGCCAACGTGTCTGGCTAGTCACTGCACCTGGCTAGAGAACAACAATGTTGTAAGAGGTCATAAGTGGCTTCATTTTTCATTTTAAAGTTGATGATTTAAGATGCTCAAAATCTTAAGGTGCCTCACTTCTTCATGTATTTTGCCCGATTATTAGGCATTGATTGTTACTGTGTCGACAATTTATATTCGTTTCGATCTCGTGCAGCACAGAATTACAGTTCGATCGTTATTCCAATCTATTGGCGCAGGTTTTTCAGCCATAATACTTTATTTCTACCTACCCACTTTGTTCCCTCAATTTTTCTATTTAGTGTTAACCGTAGTAGTTCATATTTTGGTTTTCTCATTATATGTCTGAACTATTCTATTTTTTTTGTTTTATTATCATTTAAAAATTCTTTTTTTGCTCATTATGTATAACATCTGTTTAGTTGTTTTTTTCCATCAAGGAATTTTGAGTATTCTGTTGTAATATTGTTCTGAACTTTACGAAAGTATTCTTAGCTAGCTGGATGCGAGGTTTTACTTCTTTATATGTGTCTAAGGTTTGACTGATCTAGCAACTTAAATATTTGAAATGATTGACTCGGGAGATATTTATTCTATTAAGTTTGTAAGCAATTCCAACTTGGAAATCCTCCAACGCTTTCCAAATAAGGTCATAAGGACGATAGCTAACGCTCCACGTTGTCCCCAATTGAGTTCTTCAACAGGATCTTCCTTTCCCAACCATACACGAGGAAATTCGCAGAGCTAGTGCAACATATCTAAGAAAACTTAGTGTTCACCCCAACATCCTAGCAGCAAATTTGCTTGAAAAACAGTGTATTCAACGTTTAAAAAGGTACGATCCATTAGATTTCGAGACACGATTTCAGTGATCAGTGTAATTTGTGACCTCTTCAGCACCGACTCAGTTCGATATTACTAAGCAAGAATGAAGTCAGTGGATTTTATTTTACAAGATATTGCATGTCTATTAGCCAAACTATTTACTTATTGTTGATGTTCAACAGATGGTAAATGTGCAGTATTTAAAATAAAAAAGTTTGTAAGTTCACTGGGCCTACATCAGTCTAGCTGGCCACTAGCAGTTTAACTTTCTTAACATTTGCACTTTATCTCATTTGCATGCCTTATTCGTTCACTTTATTTAACATCGTCTGAAAGACTTGCATGCTTCCAGTCAATATTGCCTTGCCATCAGCATATCTTACATTCGTAATACTTTCACCTCCAATTCTAATTCATTTTTCTTTATGTCAATGGTTGGGTAAAAATAACCTCTGGTTATTTATTAAAAAGGTAGGATAATAGGGAAAATGGAAATCTCATCAGTTTCTTACTCCCCGTCAATTTTCACTATTACGTATTGATCTTTGTTATTTAAACCGAATGCTGTAACGTACCAATGTAACTTTTTCAGAGTTAACAAAGCATACGCATGTTGGTTTGCATACTTCCCAGCATTGTTGTAATAAAGTCTACATGCACAATAAAGCTTCACTTGTTCGAAATTTTTGTCTAAATCCTATTTGTTCATCAGTAATAAATTTCTTGCATTTAATGTAAATTTTGTTTTGTATCACTTGTGCAGGAGTTTGAGAATGCAACTCATTAAACTCATCAATCTAAAATCATTATATTCTTGCGTTGCCTCTCTTCGGTAATGGTATAAATGGTGAGTTAAGCCAGTCTTGTGAAATTTGCTCTTTTTAATAAATACTATTACAAAATTTTGTGAAATTCTTATGTTTGCTTTGTTAAAATATTTCAATCAATTTGCTGGAATTTGATCTGGACCTGGTGCTTTATTATTTTTTACTTGCTTTATGACTTTTTCTATTTTTTCTTTCAGTAATTTTAGATCATTTTCGGCTACCGTTTTTTACTGTTTCGTGCCTATCATCGTCAAATAATTTTGTACTATTTTCCCATTTCGCCTTCTCCCCACTGATATCAAATATAAGCTCTCTATGATTTACAAAGGACCGAGATATATATGATATTAAAATACGGTTGCAGTTATCAAGTTTTAAAGTTACATTGTGTTTCTTGTCCAGTTTTATTCACCAAAGGAGTGGGGCGACAAAGAACATAACTGAGGACCTGAAAAAGTGGAATCTTTGACACCGCATCCTTTCGACATTAGCCGCATGTTTGTGTATTGGACTATAAAATTGTTTAATTTCGTCCGCTGTGTTTCAACAGAATGTTTTTGAAAAGTATATTGAAATCTCTCTATCATATGTTTTTTGAGACGAACCTTAAATTTCAGCGAGATTTTGCACCCGCCCACAAGGGATGGTCAACTCAAACTTGTCTGGGCAACAATGTGTTTGATTTTCTAACAGTAGAGAATTGGCTATCTGGTAGCCTAGATCTGAATTCATTAGACTACAAATTATGGGCAGTTTTAAAGGGCACAGTTTACTCAAAATAAAACACCCTAATGTCGAATGAAGCAAGCTGTAGTCAATAGTTTTCTAGTCAATATTGTACGTGCTGCCATAAGCGAGTGGCCCGATAGTCTTCAAGCTTGTGGAGAGTCTAAGAGTAGTCAATTGAATAAATCTGTTGTATTTGTACTTACCAATAAACATTTAATAAATTCCGAAAATATACAAAACAGTTGTTCTGTCTATTTAGATTTCTGCCTTAAAGTCTCCTATAATAATATCCATTTTGTAGGATTTTTATAGTTTTTAGCAGGATATTAAGTTGGTTACAGAATTCTTCTTTTTCTGCATTCACTTCTCTAAAGTGAGAACATAAATTTGTAAGATGTAATATTAACCCTTCGGCCCTTGTGGTGGCAATTGCCACCATCATATTCAGGTATCTACTTTACTAACATCAGACCTTATTTCAATTATTCTCCGCTAGAGGTCGCTTTAGCCACTCTGTTCCCTCTCGTTTTCACATATTATCCGTTAGTGGTTCCTCTTTGAGTGTTGTTTCCGGACGCATTTGTTCACGCGTGCAATAATGGAACGCGCTGGAGCAAGCAACATGCTAGGTTAGTATCAATCATTTCCAAGATATCAAAGACATTCAATAAATTCAAAGTGAAACGTAAAGTACAATGTGGCGCAAGTAATAATTGATGTTCGTATGCTACTCTGCATGCTTACATTCTCTGCTATGACTCTTTTAAATTGCTGTACGCAATTGCCACCATCAGGTGTTCCTAGAATAAAATATGGATATTGTTTTTTGTAGAGGACGGCATTCCTCCTATGCAATTCTATAAAAACATAAACAACATAGCGAAGGAAGTTACCTTCAGAGAAGCACGTGCCGCAATTAGTTCAATCCCTGATTCGGATGTCGAAGAGGACATTGCGGACCCGCCAGATGACACTTCAGACGATGACGGCTATGACCCAGAAGATGATGTTCCTCTTTCAATGATAAAGTCCAGACTAGTGAATTCACAGGATATATAAAGGGAAGTCGAATGCAGAACGTGTTTCATGGATCCGAAAATTCAGCTCCAAACGATAAGGAGAACTACGGAATTGAAATAAAAAGCCCTTTGCAATATTTCACCGAGTACTTCCCAGATGACATCTTTCGGGAATTGGCAGGAAAAACCAATATGTATGCGATTCATAAATACGGAAAAATCATAAGTATCGATGAGCATGAAATAAAGAAGGTTGTTGCCTTGCATATACTCATGGGTATAATTCAGTTTCCTAGATTGCGTATGTACTGGACACCTGCCATAAGAATAAAATTTATTGAAGATCTGCATATATCTCGTAATATATTTGAACAGCTACGAAATAATCTACACATCACTGATATCAATGCTGACCATAATAAAGTTGACAAACTTTGGAAGGTGCGTCCACTAATTACGGCATTTGAAAAGCGATGCGAACAATTTGATCTTAAGGAAAACTATGTATAGATGAATCGATAATACCATTCAAAGGACAGCTTGCTATAAAACAGTACACCATGGGGTGTTAAAGTATTCATGCTATGTGGCGCTTCTGGTATATATAGTATATCGATCCGTTATTTATCAAGGCTCCTCTACATTGCCTGAAGATATACAGAAAAGTTATTCGGCTACAAATCTTTCAAAAAGAATACCTTATCATAATGGACACAAGCTCTATTGTGATAATTATTGCACATCATTATTATTACTTCAAGAACTTCTGCGAAATGGAATTTTTGCAGCAAGAACTATTCGGACAAACAGGCGTCAAAATTGCTCGCTAAAAACAGAAAAACAGCTTCAAGAACTTGGACGTGGCAGTAGCGATGCTTTGATTACTAGTGACAATCACATAATAGTAGTTCGATGGTATGACAATAAAGTTGTCAACATGGCTTCAAACTTCATTGGTATTGAACCGGAGGATGACGTGAGACGATGGAATAAGAAAACAAGAGAATATGTGAATGTCAAGCGAGCATCTATCATTCGTATGTATAATGTTTCAATGGGTGGTGTGGACAAGAGTGATTTTCTTATAGCTCTATACCGTACATTCATACGATCCCGCAAATGGACGCTCAGAGTTATATTTCACTACTTCAATCTAGCAGTGTGTAATTCGTGGCTGGAATATACACGTGACATCAGAATGAAAGGGAATGAATTCCACATGGACTTGTTGCAGTTTACCATGTCAATTGTAGGATTGGCCTTCTCAGGTTGTTCCACTGTCGGTACTCCAAAGCGCGGCCGGCCTTCGACCTCCAGCGTCTAAATCCGCAATCGCTTCCTGTAATTGATATGTGATTCGATGGTATTGGCCATTGGCCAGCCCATATAGATGGACATGAACAACGCTACAAGTTAGAGACATATGGAGATCGTACCCGTATCAAGTGTGAAAAATGTCAAGTATCTCTGCATCAGCAAACATAGAAACTGTTTCAAACGTTTTCATATGAAATCATAATAGCTGTGTGACAAATAAAGATGACTATCGAAATATCAGTGTCTCTAAATTTATGTCATCTGCGCCTAGTGGTGGCAACTGCCACCACTTCCTAGTTTCTTCACGTGAGTACCAAATTGAACAAAATTTTGTATAGAGGTATCTGAGTACAAATAAAAACTATACAGTAAAAATATTTCTGGCATCTAAATTATCCAGGCCGAAAGGGTTGCAAAACTCATATAGCCAAACCATCTAAAAATTTGGTGTAATCTTTCAATCTGAGTCATAGACAAAGTGAACAAAATTTTGATCGAGGTATCTGAGCATTGACGCCAATATTGAATGTCTAGTATATTAATCTTATGAAGAATATTGTATAGTTTTCCAGCTTCAAACATGGTCCATACATTCCATGCTGACATCAGGTTAACAAAACTAGTCGTATAGGCCAAACCTTTGTGTCATGAACAAAATAGGTCTGCTAATCTTGTTGTAATAGACAACTCATCTAGCTTATAAATTTTTAATTCTTATGTCCCATTTAGAGAGCAAACTTATAGTTGTATCATGGTTGAATCATGGTGCATTGAATTCTTAGATAATATCTAGTTATACAATTAGTACCAACTAATGTAAAGACTGCTGTCTTTTTTTATTGTTCACCATGTCTAGCTACTCTCACTTAATTAGCCCAAAGGTCGATACAGTTTCCCAGGGAACTGCATTAAAAGTCTTAAGTGAGAGCTGGACATTTTATACAGATGAGTAGTACTGGAAACTTCTTCTATTATGGACACTCAAAATAACCTCCAGATTAGAAGGTACTACCTTTGTAGCGTCAACTCTACACACTGAAGATTAATTAAATTGAGAGAGTGTCCAAATACGAAGCAGCTACAACTCTTGATGTTCAACAATAGTAGTAAAATTTCAATGTGATTAAGACGTAAAAGTTTGTTTTTTACAGCTGTGTTGATTGTAATTTTGAGAGAATTAAAAAAAATCATTTTTAAAGAAGCAGTAAAATGTACCCATGTACCCTATGTAATTAAACGTGTAGTAGTAAAAATAATGTATAGTGCAAGTGATAAATCAACATATTGCCTACTTATAACAGCCCAGGGTTTATCTGCAGCCATCCAGCTGTTCCAAATAACAATACTCTGCAAGTTGTATAATAGAAATACTGCAAATATATAATTTTCAATCAGCGGGTCAACCTATAGATGATACAAATTTTCATTTATCTTAACAATAATGTGTAAATCAAACATCCAGCTCTGATTATCAGAAGTTAAACAGTACTAAGTACTACTACGGTATGTTATCAACTAGGGGTGACGATTAACATCTACTTGAAGGATAAAGATAAATACCAAGATTAATCAAACATTACTTTTATCACAGATAGGCAAATAAATAAATACAGATAAATAACTAGAAAACAAAATTCCAAAGCCCCTCCAATATTCTTTTATGCAGTAAATATTTACTAAAAGATGATTAACAAAAACTCGGAGAATAAGAAGATAAGCAGTGCAATATAAAAATGTCTAACAACACAATAAAGATGCAAAGCACTTACAGAAAATTAGTAAATTTTATGATAGTTAACCATCACAGTTATCAACACGAAGAAGAGCGAGCTTACCAAGTGGTGATTAAACATTTACATCACACAACTGATATATAAAAAATTGCAGAAAAATTAGCTCAAAGGGCATGAAGTTAGAAAGTTCTAAATGCAAAATAATGAGTGACAAAAGGACTATCTTATCTAGTTTTCGTCGATTTTTACAAAGTACAAAGTATTTAAAATAAAATTATACAAGTAAATTTTTCAAAACAGCAGTGCATGCGTTCCCAACAGTATTGACATGCAAAGGTGTATTTAAATAAATTCTATGTATGTGTAAAATGCAAAAACACTCAAAATGTTGAGTTCTACGAAAAGTAAATATATTCTTCCAAAATGTACATTATGTGGAGATACGCATTCAGCGAATTATAGAGGCTACAAATTTTATTGAAAGTCTCTTAAAGAAGCCAAATAAAGCCAATAATAGATTTAATATTCAGCAAAACATAAATAATTTTACAAACTTCTACCATACCACTCTTAAAATACAAACAGCTCATGTATGACAAAATACCGACTGTGCAAAGGCGTTAATAGGAAACAGAACTAACGAATAAAACAGAAAAGGCAATTCTACCATCTTAGGATAATTTCTTGAAGAATTTAAGAAATTGTTTTAATACCTAGTTCAATAAAACAGAAAAGTCCTAATAATACTGTCAATGATTATCACCAAAATATGTGGCCTTTTGCAACACAAATACAGTCTGTCAGATAAAAGAGTGGCGGTGATAGCCTTGTACTTTGTTTTTGTAAATGTAGCAGAAACCTTTGCAGTAAATGCTTTAGCAGCTTTCATTTGATTTACCTAGATTTTTTTAAACAAAATGAGTGTCGCTTACACTTTGCGCTACAAAGCTGCATTTTTTCACACCCCAAGAGTCTGAAAATGACTCATACAACCGCCGCGAAATACATGGAAAAATCGCGGCAATTTGTAAGCAAGCGGGTGAACCGCTATCTGGCAGTACATAATGTCGATGACTTTCCAAATCGTAGGCCCTCTGGCAAAGTGTCAAAGAAAGTCGAGAACATCATTCTCACTTTGTTTTCGAAAAATCCCAACTTGACTCTCCGTAAAGGTGCCCAAATTTTACGCAAAAACGGTGTCGAAATGTCGTATGATACTATTCGTGTGCATTTGTGTGCTAATGACGTACAATATCGAACCACTTTGCAAAAACCTTTGTCGAGTGAAAAACACGTCGCGAAACGTCTCGCGTGGGCGCAAGAGAACTAAGATCGTGACTGGGACAACGTAATCTTCTCTGACGAAGCATCCTTTTGGGAATTTCCGATCATGAAACGCTCCCGGACAACATCGAGAGGCAGATTGCTCCAACACGTAAAACATCCGGTCAAGATCCATGTTTGGGGCTGTGTCTCACAAAAGGGTTTCGGCACCTTATACCTATTTACCGTTAGCTTGAACACCGAAAATTAACCAAATTTACTGTAGAGCTTTATTACCGACTGCAAACGCTGGAAAAGAGGGTGAGGATTGGATTCCTCAGGAAGGCAACGACCCGAAGCATCGAAGTAAATCGTGTAACTTTGGAAGGAGCAAAATGGCATCGTCATCCCATTGAGAATGCTTATATTAAGATGAAACTACTCAGAATTGGATTCTGTAGTTCTGATCACCTCTCGAGACAAATTCGATAAAATTTAGAGGCCTCTTCCGGTCAAATACGCCGAAAATTTTGTGGAAAGCATAACTGATACTGGTGGAGACTAGACGTGCTACTGATGAATATTCATGGAGGTTCAGGTCAAATTTGTACAACTAATGTAATTTTTTAAAATAAATATCGTAATTTTTTTAAAACAGGCGTCACGTTTTTATCTGACAGAGTGTAAGAAGTAAAGTATTTCTCCATTACAATTTTATATGTTTACTCCTTATTAGTAGACCGTCAAACAAAGGCGGTCTTAAACAAACCACTACGAAGTGTAGTAAAAAAAACTCCTTATTAGTAAAATCTACTTTACGAATAGATCCTACTTAATCTACCATCCAGATAATAGGATTCATGGTGGACAGCAGTTCTTTTAAACACATAATTGGCCACTATAGAACAGTTAAATATGACAGAGACTCTTTACAGACTACAATACTTAAACTGACGCCTTACAAGTTAACAATAGCTGCCGTTTACTATCCTCATTGGCGCACTTTAAAGAAAGTCCACTTGGGAGGTTTCTTCGGAATGAAGTTCATTGCAGAAGGTGATTTCAACGGTAAACATATTGTACTATATAGCGCTCATGATTAATAATAATCAAAGTCAGAACATTTTCAAATTTGATTTAAAAACGAAACTACTCATTTTTATCTATATGTGCTTCAACTTATTAGCCTTTCAACTCCCAAAAAATATGTGACCTCTTAGACTTTTTTATCGCCATGAGAATTTCCTTATTGTATGACTGTTCTACTCAACTATCCAATTATGATTTGTTTTCAGATCACTCTCCATTAATTGGAACGATTAGTAAATGTCATTTACAGAAATATTGTTTACAAAAAAACACATCAACCAAGTATATTATCGTAAAAAAGTAGAAGAATAACTAAAATCCGTAGCAAGATTTGTTGATAAACTCAAGCAGCACCGAACTATACTACAATTGGAATCTAATAAGAATCTAACAAAAATTAAAAAACGTAACGACAAGAACAAGGTAACAACATACTCAATCTCCTTTAGATAGTATTGTATTGAATAGCATAAGCAAACAATTAAAGGCAAAAATAAAAAATTTACGTAAAAGCTCCTTTTATGATTGCTTGTCGATCTGAACAGGTTTGACAATACAATATGGAAGCCACTAAAATCTAGGAACAATCCCAAATCTCCAATTTCTCCTATACGCAACATAGCTTTTCCTGTCGTACAACGGACCAGAAGTAATAAAGAAAAGGCGACTTTCTTTACCGAGTATTTTGCTGCAGTCTTTAAACACCCAATGACCAAGAAGCCAACCACAAGATAAATACACAAGTTTCTAAAATTCCCCAGAACGTACTTTCAATTAAAGATTTTACTCGAAACGAAGTTCATAAAGAAATCAGCCTTCTAGACACCAAGAAAGCTCCAGATATAGATGGAGTAATAGCAAAAATGTTAGGTGAACTACTTAGAAAAAAAATACTGAAATTTTACGTACATCTATCTACAACGCAATGCTTTGTCATAAGTGCTGGTCTGACAGTTGCTTAAATCGGATCGATTCCAAAGTCAGGAAAGGATCTGACTGAAGTTTCATCATATCGAACTGGAAATATTTTATCTATTATATCAAAGGTAGTTGAAAAACTTATACTTATGTGATATATCCGCAGAAGAATGTGTTTTTTTTTATCAGTTCGGCTTTGGATAATTCCACTCAACGATGTAGCAAATTCACTGTATAACTTGTGTAATAAACTAAGCAAATTGTAAAAACACATTGTAATTAAGTCTTTCTTACTTACTCCCTAAAGCAAACGCTACGAAAGATAAAACTAAATACTCATTTAATTTTTATAGACCTAGAGAAAATGTTTGATACGGTTCCTATCCAAAAGCTGTTTCAAATCCTCACAACCACAAACATTAACCATCATTATATATACACTATCAGGGAAATGTATAAAGATCAGATAAATGTTATCGAGATCTCGAACAAAAACTCAGATCCATTTACAACAAATAAAGAAGTACGGCAAGGATGCTTGTTTAAAATAGATTTAGAATACATCTTAAAGGAACGGAAAACAAAATGCAGATATATGGGTTTACCAATAAAGACGATTATTATTTGCAGATGATCGGGTGATAATGGCGGGTGATGAATACGACATAAAATACATGATGCGAAAGCTTGTAGATACCTATAAAGCAAATTGTCTGAAAATCTATTATAAGCAACAGCAAAAGACCGTGGAAACGATCCTAAAATATACGAAAATACAATCGTAAAATGTGATTAGGGAGCATAATATCATCAGAAGCAAATTCAAAAAAGATATCATGAGTAGGATGGGACAGGCTAGAAAAGCTATACCAAGACCAAATTCATTACTGTGGCCAAAAAGCATGTATACCAACAGGAAAGTTAGAATCTATAATAGTATAGTGCAAAGTATATTAATATACGGCTCGAGAATTGTCCAAAAGACATACACAACAAATAAATGCAAACGAAGATCCTTCAAAGAGGATGTAGAATGTCGAGATTAGAATACGTAACGAATGCAGAAAAAAATTAGTCTTTCTAGATATTAGTTAGACCTCTGACAAAATTTTGCAGGCCTGATTGCTGTACATATTCAAAGAGCTCCTGTCAGTGATTTACTACAGTATCTTCCATCTCAGTGATCACAAATTTGGAACCAAATTTAGAGTTGCACAAGGGAATATCTTGGGACCGGTGCTATATGAGTATACAGAGATACCGCAAGCTTCTACTGCAAAATATGTAGGATTCCATTTGAGTTTCCGACTTATTTGGAAAACATATACAGCCGAAAAGAAAAAAACAGATTTGAAGATTACAGAAATGTACTGAGTGTTAGGTAAAAAATTAGTGCTTAAAAAATAAATTTTTACTGTACAAGACAACCATAACCTCGAGCTGGAGGTATGGAATAGAATTAAGCAAACCCAGTGTAGCCATAATATAAATTGGCTTGTGTCCGGTCAGGCCCTTTATGAAGATTAACAAGTGTCCTTTTTTAAGAACCAAAAACAATTATGCTACAATAGAAATTTACACGAATACTATATTATAACCACTACGTGAAGAACAAACAGATACTGAGATAAAGCTAAAAATCTCATAACTCAAAACTTAAAAAAACATTATAAATTTTTACGATTGTACGATGTCACTACTTAATAAACGAACACTTTTGATTAGACAAAAATACCAAAAATTCAAAAGCATTTTGTGCCGTTGGTTTATATCTGTATAATATTGACGACATGGAATTTCACTAAATAAGTATATTTAGCTCAGAAAAAGTCGTTTAGTAAAATAGTTGGAGAAGTTTAATTTAAAATAAAACTATTAATATGTGGAAAAAAAGATACAGTTAATTTCTGAACTTGTTACGTTGTTATTTTAAATATCTGAATCTGCAACGTCACTTCTGTTGAGTCGTCCGTTTCTTCTAAATTTCTATAACGCCTTTCTGTACTTCCCTTCATAGATTGATAATAAATAATGTGAGGTCACGCGACCGTCGTTTATTTATATAGATTTGGAAGGTTAAAGCCAAATAAGTGACAGTAAGAAAAAAAGCGAATAGGGCTGTAAGAAATTGAAAAAGAGAAAGAAACATGTAAAAATAAATTACGTTTGAACCACGACAATACAAAATCAAACGAATGGTGTTTATGTAGACTTAGTAAATAGATAATATCAAGATCAAACAAGTAAAGGATATAAAAAAAGAGAAAGAAATATGTAAGACTAAATAACATTTAAACAACCGCAACGTGAATTCACACGATCGTTGTTTATTTATATGGGTTTGACAGGCAGATAATAACAAAAGCAAATAGGTAAAAAACACTTAAGAATAAAAAAAGTTTAAATCGATTTGAAGAAAACGAAAAGAAAAGGAGGGAGAAACTGTAAGAATAAATTATACTCAAACAACTACAACATGAAGTGACATGGTTGTCGGTTATTTTCGTGTATTGGGCAGGTATATAATAATAAAAGTAAATAAGATATAAGAAAAATGAGAAAGAAAGAAACTAAATCAAACTGTAAAAACCGAAGGAAAAGAAAAAAAGAAAGAAATCCGCGAACCGAAACAACACTCAAACAATTATAACACTTCCTTCTTCTTTTTTGTCCTATAGCTGCTTAGGAGTAAAGGTCACCCGTAGATGTTTCTTGAGTTATATTGTTGATGATATGATAGTTAATTCTATACGTCTTTCGTTGATTTCTTCGCTAACTCTTCTACTAGTTTCTTTCACTCCTTTCTGTCTCTTCGCTTTATTCATTGCTATACCATATCGTCCCAGTTCTTTCTATATTACCATTATCTATGATTCTGTCTTCCTTCTATCCTTTTTACTTATATTGTATATCTTAGTACTTGCTTTGTTATGTTATTATCATATTTTTTAAGTTCATACCTAATCCGTTAGAATTTTCCACATTATTTCCTGATTTATTGGGTCAAGTACTCTTTCAAAATTAACGAAATTCATATACACGTTTTCTAATTTCAGATCTAATATAATTTTTAGGGTGTTATATAATAAATTAATGATTTGTTGCATATAAATTCCGTTTGATTCTTTCTTAGAATTTTGTTAATGGTGTCCGTTATTCTCTCTGGTTTAATGTTATGAGTCTACAGTTTTTACATCTAATGAAGTTCCTTTTTTTGCAATTTGATTGTTATTCTTTGGAACCAATTTTCCGGAATTTCTTCCTTTGTCCATAATTGATTTATCAATATGTAGAGCACCTCTACTGCTAAGTCTGCAGATACTTTGATGAGTTCCGCATTTATTCCATCCTATCCTGTTGTCTTGTTATTTTTTAGTTTTATTATAGTATTTCTTATCTACTCATTTTATTATTTTCTGTTTGTTTTTTAGGTCATTCCACTTTTCTTTCCAGTTTTTTTTATATATTTTAGTGAAATACTCTATCCATCTTTTCAATATTTGTTCTTGTGCTCCATATATTTTCCCTTGCGTGGCTGCGTCTATTTTTTCCTTTAATGTTTTTATTATCGCATATAATACTTTCATATCCTGTCTTTTTGCTACATTTCTGATTTTTCTGCTGTTGTATGTATAGTTTTTTAATCATTTTTAACACTTTTCTCTTCATCTCTTTGTTTTTTAATATAATATATTCTTCTTCTACTTTCTCCCTCTCTTGATCATTAGTATTGATTAATTCTAATTCTATATTCTTCCTCTCTTATTATTTCTTTTGTGTTCTGTAACTAATTGTTTCTATAGCTGTCTTTTCAAGTGCTTTTTTATATCTATTCGATATTTAATTTAAATTGCACTTCATTTAGATTTGTACATTTGTTATCAATTCTTGATATCTTCCCCGAAATTCTGGTTTCTTTAGTTTTGCTAATATTACATCTAACTCTTTTGCTTCCTTTAGTCCTGTAACCTTTTAAACCAATTTCTATTTTGGCACGTACTAATTCGTGATCTGATTCAATGTTTGCTCTTTCCATTGCTCTAACATCGTGGACGGAATTTTGCCACATCTTTTCATAATATGTGATCTATGTGATTTTGAGTTTTGTCTCTTAGAGCGTTTCACGTCGTTTTATGTATGTTTTTGCGTTTAAATAGTGTTCTTTCAACCATAAGTTTATTTATTGCACAAAATTGGATTAGTCTCAGCCCATTATCGCTTATCTCTCCCATTCCGTGCTTTCGCATTATCTGTTTCCTTCCTTAGTTATCATTTCTTACTTTTGCATTCCAGTTTAAAAACTTCTCATTCCATTAAAGCTCCTGCAATTTCTTATTAATATTATTGCTACCCCTCTTTCATTCATTTATGTAGCTTGAGTAGATTATAATGTTTCCAACTTTTAGACGCATCTTTCCTTTCCCTTTCCATATTGTTTCACTTAAGCCAAGTATTTTGATTTTATACTTGTTTATTTGCTTTATTATGTGATATACTTTACTAGCTTTTAACATTATTCTAATATTCCAACATCTCACGTACATACTTTTTGTGCTATTCAATTCTACCCCTATTTATTGTTGATCGTTGTTTTCTAGTTCCTTTTTCTATTCGATTTCTTTGCGGTCGTTATTCTTTGTTTCCGTCCTATTTTTCGTTTTGTTAGTTTTTAATGTCGGTTTCTATTTGTAATATTTTTCATTTGTCGTCTCATTTCCTAATTGTCATTATTTGGGGTGGTTTTTCGTGCACTGTTCTAGTTTTAAGATTTCTTTTTCATATCATCTCTTTCTTTCTTCCTACTAAAATTCTTAACTTGTTCAACAGTGCAAACCTCTCTATTTATCTGAAGGGGTTACACTACCCAGCAAATATGTTTTTTCATTTTTTATTGGCCTAAATTATGCACAAAATATTAAGAAATAATAATTCAAAACGATTTTGGGGGGAAAACTTTTTTTTAGCTCATTTTCCGAGATACCTCTAAGCGCTCCGAAACGTTTGAAAAGGCCGCTCTGCTGCGCACATTTTAAGTGTATTACAGCTCTGTTAGTCGTTTCTGTCGGTTCAAATCACTTTTACTTCTTCAAAATATATATAGATGGCGGTAATAAATCTTAGAGAAGTCGTAGAACGTTGTAATAACCTTTAGACTAACACACTGCATACAGTTCCACTTGCTATTTCGAGTTACGCGCTTATCTGTTTTATTATTGTGCTTTTTGAGTAGTTTTTTGTAGAAAAATAAATAAGACAGAGTACTCTAATAAGAAAGGGACCAAATCATCATCAACCCGTTCCAAGTCGGTCTAGAATTTCCAACAGGAAGCCCCAAATCGCCACAGTTTCGAGGGCGACACCAAGAATGTTTCTAGATTAGCCAAGAAAATGAAATCTTCAACGTCCGAAGAAGATATTGAAGTTGACGCTGCTTTTGGCTACTGAATCGTGAATATTATTTGCGTTTTTACTGTGCTGTCGCAAATTTAGTGTGCGAAAAGTGCACGGATAGTGTTACTTTTCCGGAGTCGTGCAAACGTGGCCTTGGATTCAAGCTTGTTGTAACATGTGCGAAGTGCGGAATTACTAATATTGAGAGTAGTTCTTCAATTAACGCCCACGCTTTTGATATAAATAAATGCATAATTTTTGCTATGAGACTAATCGGTATTGGGTTCCAAGGAATCAGTAAATTTTGTGCGTTCATGTGTCTCCCAAAGCCAGTTTTTCAAAAAACGTACGACGAAATCGTAAAAAGTTTGGCAACAGCTACGGACGCTGTAAAAACTAAATTTTTACGTGAAGCTGCCGAGGAGGAAAAGAAGATTTCTGCAGACAACTGGGAGAAAACGCGGTTTCTCTCTCTTTAGCGATTTTCAAGTTTCATTGGATGGTTTACAGAAAAAGTGCTTAATATTTGTGTAAAATCAAAGTACTATAAAGAGTGTAAGCATTGGGAGACAAAGAAGGACACCGCTGAATACAAAGAATGGAATGCCTTGCACGAGAAACACTGTAATGCAAATCATATTTGGAGTGTAGGAAAAATGGAGCCCGACGCAATAGTAGAGATGTTCTTACGTTCAAAGTCTATGCACAATGTTCGTTACGCTTACTACATCGGATATAGCGATAGTAAGATTTTCAAGATGTCAAACCATACGGTGATTTTTTGACCAAAAAAAAAAATGTATAGGACATGTACAAAAAAGACTTGGAACAAAATTGCGCAATTTGAAGAAAGAAGTGAAAAATCTTGGTGGTCGAGGCAAGTTGACGGGAAAATTGATTGATGAATGGAGTGTGTATTATGGACTGGCTGTATTTCGAAACACAGACTCAGTAGAAAATATGCGCAAAGAAATACATGATTTCCATGGATGAAAAGCTTCAGCACGACAGATGTCCCGTAGGAGAAGATTCTTGGTGTTCTTGGCAGAAAGCGGAAGTATTGTATACTCTTGAAGTTTATACACACAAACTAGCAATACCAATGCATGAATTCGAAGCAGTTCAAAAAGTTTATGAAGAGCTAACGAGAGGAGATCTTCTTTCCCATTGTCTCGGAGGATTTACACAAAATGCAAACGAAAGTTTGAATGTTGTCGTGTGGTCGATAGCGCCAAAAACGGTATCCAGCGGCAAAAGCGTGGTTGATATTGCGGCTAATATCGCTGTAATAACGTACAATTCTGGGTTTCAAGGACTATTAACTGTTATAACCACACTTCAGTTGAAGATTAATCCAGAATTTTACAATTTTTCAATGGAAGTGGATGAACGTCGAGTTAAAGCCGCAAATCGCTCAGCATCGAATCATCTAAAAAGCGCACGGAAAGGCCTTACATCGCATAGAAAAGAGGTTGAAGAACGAAATACATGCTTGGAAGGGCAGTTATACGGTACTGGAATAGCAGAGTAAAGGTAAAAAAGTTATCAAGCCTATATTTTGAATATTTCATGTAAATGCATTTTGAAACTTTAAACGCGTTTTTCTCGAAACCATGTTTTTCAAGTTGGCGTTGTTCACAACTCGCTAAATTTTTATCGGATTTATTTGAAATTTTAACTGCAACTTCTTAGATAGATTAATTTTTATAAGATTGATAAATAATTAAATTTCCAATAATCAATTTAACGCCGATTTTTTTTCCAAAAAATTAAAAAAATGAAATTGATGCCAATTTGTAAATTTTCAAAAAAAAAATTAATAATCTTGTGTACTTCCAAGGGAAAACTAATGTAGATTAAGGAAAAAAAATTTGTCAGGTTATGCTCGGACATTGCAATAGATAACGCCGATTTCCTCCTCGGGAAAACAGTTTATTTGATTTACGTTATGCCACGACGCCATTTTGTATTATAAATTATATATATAAAAAAAATTATGAGTGCTGCTGCTGGTGCTGCTGTCACGCAGGTCAAAGGTCAAATCGTTCGTGCCTTTCCGTGCCGACCCGAGCGCCTCCGAAGGACAAATTTCGGTCCGGCGGCAGGCGCGACCGAGGTAATATATTTCCGGAACCGCAAGCGATGGAAAATTTTCGTTTGAGAGCGGGTAATAAAGCACTTATACATAAAAAAAATTAAGAGTGCTGTCACACAGGTCAAAGGTCAAAGGTCAAAGTTCAACTCTAACTGGGTTTACGTAAATGCGTTGTCATGGCAACGGCGTACGCCAATTATGTCAAACAGAGCTTTTTAATCGTGTTTTTATTTATTTTTAAAAACTACTATGCGAAGGGGCTCAAGCATGTCGGAGTTGGACAAGCTCTCCGGGGGGCCGCTGTCAGACCTCGTTAAAATAAAAAATATTTTTGTGTACCCTAATACCTATAATAATAAGCCCTCAAAATTTTATTTTAATTCATTTATTAGTTTCCGAAAAAATATTCCCAATAAAGGTCCGTTTTTCAATGCTTCTGGTTAGTGTAACTCCTTAAATATAATATAAATTACATTTGCACTGTATCCCTTGTTTCTCATTTCTTTCTTATAATTTATCAGATTCCTGTTGCTCCAGTATTTATCTTGTATAATCTTCATTAATCCAAATATTCTTTCTTCTAAGGTTCTTTGCTGCCTACACATTCTCGATTTTCGTGTTCCAAATTACCATCTTCACTAGTTTGGGGAGTGAGTGTTTTTACATTCTGTAAATTAACTTTTTCATTTTTAAGCTTCCATAATGAGAAGTCTTATGTAGAGAGTAATGTCGTCTGTCTGTACTTTTATTTTTCAACTTTTGATCATGACAGCTTTCAAGCTGGAGACCTAGCTTCTATTTTTGTCATTTCTGACATCTGTCAGATAATTTTTGATCTGCGATAGATAGAGAAATACCGTTTTCAGTATTCAACTAAGGGCCATAAGTCAACTACAGACGCCAAAAATCAGCCTGATTGGAAAATCGGTTTGACCGGAAGTGACCGCAAATTTTTGTTTATGTATAGAAGTCCCAGGCATCTGTGGTACCGGAGTTCCACGTCCGTACTTGTTTTATCTCTTGTATATCCTTTTACATATCTATTTTAATTCATGTAACCTTTAATATTATTCTGAGCTTCTCCTTTATTTCGAAATCCAATTCAGTTCGGTTTTCTTCTATTCCTTGTACCACTAGTTTTTTTTCCTTAGTTCCTTCTCAACAACTCAATCTCTCCCCTCTTTATTTATCATTGCTTTTCTGAGTTCTTTATTTTCCTTTTCTAACTTTTTATTTTTTGCCTTAATCAATTCTAGTTCTCTTTGAAGATCAATTTTATTTTCCATTTGTTCATCTCTCATCTAACACCTCCAATTTATATAATTTTGCTTTAATTTCTTATAACATTTCTCCCATTTCTACGTATTTATTCACTTATTTTAAAAGTATAATTTGAATTTTAATTGTTAAATTATTTTAATGCGTATATTTCCCTTTAAACAATCTTTGTTGTTTGGGTTGCCTACTTAAGTGCCTAAATAACATAAAGCATTATTACCCAAGTCGACATTTCGGAGATGATATACTTATCTTTAGGCCTACGTTATTTATTTATTTGCTTACTTTAATATTAATACTTAGATCTTATAATTTTAATTTAATTCACGTAATGAATGTTCTCATTCTCGTGTTTAATTTATATGAATCCTATCCTATTATACCTCTTTATAAATATAAACTTATGTACTTCTATATTTCGCTTTTACAGCCCAAAAAATCTAATTTGTTTATAGAGTAACTGATATGTGTGTGCATTCTCACTCCAAATTAAGCACTGCCTTCCGAAGTTAGATAGATATCCCTAATTTACCTAGACTTGGCAGACAAAAAAATAAAGAAAGCTAAATGGGACTGAAAGCAAAATTGAAAAAAGAAGAAGAGAGAAAGAAGTACGTTAGAGTAAATAAGACTGAAACAAATATAACAGGGAGAGAAAGTAAGGGGGAAGAAATCTCAAATAACTTATAAGATCTAAATCTTTTAATAACCATGTGGCTTCAATCGGTTTGTCCAATTATGACAATGATGATGTTAATAGGATGGATATCCATAAACGAAAATTAACGCGAATAGCTTCTTACTGTAAAGGAGCTTGAAATCTTAATACTTGAATAACTTATCTAAGCTTATTTACTTCTATATCTAATAAGTTATTGAAACTTTTAGTTTTAATGAATATTTTTGAAAAAAAATGAGAAAAATCAGATAATCTCTTCCTTTTAATTAAAGATTTATTATTTTAAGCATACTAAAGACTAGAAAAAGTAGCACCACTCCATTCGAGTACAATGTACTTTTTTAAATTTACAATAATGAACTTTATTTTTAACCCATAGTTTACCCCGTCTCAATATTATATATTGTGGTACTTACATATTGGTACATGAACACGGAATACACATTTACTTATTTTTACAAACGCAAACTTTGAAATTCCGCAATTCCGAACAATGTCCATACGTGGCCACTTCACGAACATAAGAACACAATTTGCGCCATTATTTATGTGCCCCCGCGAGGTGACGCGGCGATGTAAACAATAAAATCCGGCGATTGTTATTTATCATCGCACAAAGTGGAAGAAGCTGCGGGCACGGTGCCAACGGCCACCGCCAGATCTGCTATTTGCACGTCGCGTATTGCGGCAGCCCGGCTTTCCCGTTTTTAGGATATGCAAATGTTTCATTTGTCCCCGGTAAATTATTGCTTCCTGCTGGCAGGCGGCGTCACCGCCAGCGCCCAGGTTACTCCAGGTTGCTCCTTAATCAGCGCCGCTAATAATAGCGCGCGCTCGTTTTGCTTTTGCGGCAATTAGCTGAAAGTGGATGGCGTTTCGAGAGCTGGGAAGTCGCGATGAGGACGCATTTGTCAAAAATGCTAATGGCTTAATTAGAAGGTGGTTTTTACACACAAATTTTTTAATTTGCCGATAGGTTTCGTCCTCCTTTTGTATTTGTTGGGAACCATTATTTTGACTGATTTAGACCTTTAGTTGTTTTCAGCCTTCTCTACTTTTCGCACAAAACGTTAATTACTAGTCTTTCTTTTGCTGCAGCCAAACCATTCAGAAGACAATGCTGTATGACTACCTGTTTGTCCATAATGCAACAGAAAAGATGTTTTTTTTTTTATTAAACTTTATTAGCAATCAGGAAATACATTCTATAAGCTAATTTGATGTTATGTACAATGTTATTTATATTGTACAAGAGAATGGCATAAAGAGGTTCATCATCCAGCGACTTCGCCTCGGATTCATAGAAGGTCCTGTGGCCAAAATCTTCCTAATCGTCTGTTTTCTATGGGTTGTAGAAGATGTCGTAGTAGTTCATTGGGATGAGCGTCAAGCTTTCCGTGGTGTGAGGTGGCTCGTTTTTGGATAACTGTGTTTATGTATGGAATATTGAGATCTGTGTGTAATGTGTGATTGGTGACATACCAGGGTGCATCTACTATTGTACGAAGGATTTTGGACTAGATTCGTTGGATTATAACTGTGTTGAACTTGCTCGCGCATCCCCAAAGTTCGATTCCATAAGTCCATATGGGTTTTATGACGGTTTTATATATAAGTCATTTATTGTCAGTTGATAGGTGTGAATTACGACCTATTAGCCAATTAAGGTCCTTCATTTTCAATTCAATTTGTTTCCTTTTCTTTGTTTTGTGTTGTTTCCAGTTTAATTTCGAATCCAGATGGAGCCCCAAGTATTTCACTACTTCCTGTTGTGGTATGTTGACGTGATTAAGGTTCGAGTTTGGACAATTCCCTTTCCTGAGCGTAAAGATTATGTGTGTCGATTTTGATGCATTGACTTTTATTTTCCATTTTAACAGCTAATCCTCTATGAGGTTCAAGTGTTGCTGAAGTTTTGATGCAGCAGTTATTGGATCATTCTCAGTTGCCAATATTGCAGTATCGTCTGCAAAAGTGCCCATAGTTGTATTTCGAGAAAGCGGTATGTCAGTTGTATAAATTACATAGAGAAGGGGGCCGAGGATACTGCCTTGAGGTACTCCTGATTGTACATAATATCGGTCGGAGGTCTCCCCATTTATTTTAGTTTCAAAGTCTCGTTGCTGTAAATACGATTTAAGTATGGAAAAGTACTGAATTGGAAGGGTGTTTTTGATTTTGTAGAGTAGACCTCGGTGCCAAACCTTATCGAAGGCTTGACTTACGTCTAGGAAAGCGGCTGTGCAGTATTGTTTGTTTTGTTGATTTTGTGCACTAACCGATGACGTTGTACTGTGGAGTGGGCGTGTCTAAACCCGAATTGGTGGTCTGGAATCCAGTCATCTGGATTTGTCTTGTTCGATTCTCTTAAGTACAAGCTTTTCGAGGAACTTTGATAGAATTGGCAATAGGCTAATAGGACGGTATGATATAACGTCCGTCGGATTTTTTCCGGGTTTCGGTATCATTACTATCTGGGCAGTTTTCAAATATTTGGGCCAGTAGTCTAGTCTTAATATAGAGTTGAATATATACATTAGTTTAACTAGTCCTTTCCGTGGAAGTTCTTTAATCATCTTGGCTGTGATTAAGTCAATACCTGGTGCCTTTTTTTCGTTTAGTTTTAGAATTTCGTCCTTAATTTCTTTTGGAGTAAAGAGTCTTAGGTGTTCATGTGTAGGAATAGGTAAGGCTAGTTCTTGCTCTACCTCTGGAACTTGATCGTTGTTGTGAGGAGTAAATACTTTTGATAAGTGCTTCGCAAATAAGGCAGCTTTCTCTTTGTCGATTTTGGCCCACGGACCCGGTGGAGTGGAATTTTCACGTATAGGTGGTATCGCTAGTTTGAGTTTACTCCTATTTTTAATAGGTTTCCAGATCGAATTGTCTTGCCTGGACAGATTTGACACAAATTTTTCGAATGAATTATTTCTCATTTCCTGAAGCTTCGTTTTCAATTTGCTACTTATCTGATTGTATTTTCTCCGACTATCCGGCGTGTGATTTCGTTGCCAGGTAGATCTAGCTCTACGTTTCTCTGCTACTAGTTTTTTAATTTCGCATGGTATATTATTTACTATTCGGTGGGGTTCAATTCGTGGAGTAGAAAGTTTGGCAGCGTCCTGAAGTAGGTGGATGAAATTCTCCGTCTCATTATCAATATCTTTTGGTGTTTGTAGTCGTCCAGTTAGGCTTATGTTGTCGTGTATTATTTGATTATACATTTTCTGCTTATAATTTTTTTTGATTCATTCTAGTTTCATATCCATCATTACTAAAGAGCGATCGCTGACAATTAATAATCCTCTTTTTATTCTTATGATTTTTATTAGCTTTCTGTTTTTTCTACCAAATAGAAAATTATCTATGACTGATTTCTCTTATCCTAACTGCACTTTTCTTATATATTTATAAATTTCTTTGTGTTAGAACTTAGATTACACATAACTCTATAATTATGTTTCCATTATAGCTCCTTGTTAATTTTCCATGTGTCCTTAGGTATCATTATATCCCTTTAGTATCTCATGTATTCTTTTCGTAAATTTTCCCAGAATATATTTCTCCTCCTTTACTGCGTTTTTGTTTGGTCTATATATTACCATTATTGTCTATGATGTTGCTTCTATTTTTGAGACTACTGTTAATAATCTTATAATACAAGTTTTTCTTCTGATATATTTTTTTTTCAGTTTTATTATTAGTCCCACTCCTTCACTTTTCCTTACTGTTTGTTCAATTCCTGACCAGAGTAACCAGAATCCTTGTGTTATTCCCGTTATTTCTTGTCCTGCTTTATTCGGTTCTTTATACTTAAATATTCCAATTACTGCATTTCCATGTTTTCTACTATCTGTATTCCTTTCCCTGCTGCTATGCTCTTTACGCCCCATGTATCTATTTTAGCGTTAATAATATTTTGTTATTATTATCGAGACATTGAATTTTTATTTTTTATATGGAGTCAATTTTATTAATTTAACAGTGTTTGGTTCAATTCTGGACAATAAAAATGTTTATTATATTATTTTTGAGTACTAAGCAGAAAATCTAAGACAGCTAAATACATGTCTTGTTGAGATCAATCTACAGGCACATAAAATATTGCTTTCACATTTCTCTTTAAGGATTTTCGTGATGTGAAACTATTAGTTGGTATCAATCAGTGTTGATTTTAAGCGCTACCTATATATTTTGGATTTATAAACTGTTCTTTGAGCGCCAATGTGGACACACGGTTGAGGTGCAGACGAACTTAGGTTCATTTCTAGGGTTCAGATGACTGGCAGGTAGTCTACTCAGTTACTAAAACTAATTGAGAACTTGCGTTCATTTCGAACAAACGGTAATAACGTGGTTATCTAAGGCGTGGTGCGCGACGACCGGGCAAAGAGGCAAACATATGAGAGCATCAACTTCTCAGTTTATAAACCTCGCCCGCACGCGAGTGTGGGCACCATTATAAACTTTTTTCTGAAGTAATAATTTTTAGACTTCAAATTACTATTTCAAGTAAAATACATTAGTTTTTTCTTTAAATGGTTTTGGACAGGCTGTTATGAGTCGGTAAGAATACATTGACATTGACATTGACTTATTGGTGATAGTTCAACTCCCTAATGTTCTTCTTTTTTGGTGACCTGGCATGGATGGCGAATGGTTTTTACTTGGTCTCTCTCGTACCACTTTACAAGGAAATCAGAATCTTCTGGTGCTTGAAGTGGACAGCCTTTTTGGATAGCTAGATATCAATGGTCTTAACACCAGAAGAAAGTTTTGACAGACATGTTGGTGTCGTGTCACGAACCACGCAGTACCAAAGATGTCCTAAGGGCATGATTTTGTATAACTTGGAGCTTGTTAATATGCGTTTTAGCGCAGTAGCCCCAAAAAAGGTACATGTACAGCAAGGTCGGACGGATGATGGTTTTGTAAAAGACATGACCCGCTACCTTCACCTTTGCAGGCACAAGTGCCTTTTCTCTTTAGAGTATCTTCCAGTCGAATATTCTAAGTTTCGCTAAGTTTGTTCGCCAACGAAGTAGGATAAGATAGATAATTTTAACGTTTACTCCTGTTCTCTATAAGTTGAGAAGAATAATTTTGACTGAACGTACTTATTTGATGTAGGCCAATTTGTGCCAAACTAAATTTTCGCATTTTCCAGTAGAAAAACAAACTTTTAGTTGTGTGGTTTTTACATAAAGTTTATCTTTTAAATAGTTTAATCATTTAGGCAATTTGGATTTACCATTAATTTTTATCTTAGTATAAAATTGTGGTGAATATTACGTTAAATTTGGTTTGAATTGGATATTCAGTAGTATTAAGTGTAGTAATTATTTAGTTTTTGACATATACCTGTATATATATTAAAGAAACTTATAGTCATTTTAATTGGATGAGGAACCTCGTAACTTTTAATCTATTTAATTTTAAAAAAATAAAATTATATAGATGAAAACAAAAATTCATACAATTTCCTAGAATAACATTCTTTTTATAAAATTAGTAAGTAGCAGAACTTTGCAGCAATATCAATATTGTTCAGACAAAACAAGTACTGGCTTCTAGAGTTTATGCAAGTTGGCTTTTTGATCAGAAATTGACACGTGTGCAAATTTGTGAAAATTGAAATAATTAACATTGATTTGGTTCACTTAAAGAGCATTTGTTAGGAAAGAAATGGAAGAAAAAGTATTCTGTGATAATTATGAATATCTATTTACGTCAAAACAATAGGGTTACTACAGCGTTCGATGAAAAGATCTAATGGATAAATAAATTGTCTGGTGTTCTATTTTATACTCAAATACAGGTACTTGTGGTAAATTTCAGCAGACAATGTCTTTTTTTTAATTTAGAAATTTACAATCTCTTCTATGAGAACATTTAGTAAATAGAATAATTAGTAGGTACAACATGAGGGGAGAAGTGATCCAGCGACCACTCTCCGTATATGATTTATGTATGACAAAGGTAATATAAGTGATACTCAAGTAATTTAGTTTTATAGATCAGTGGGGAGTTTCCTCATCAGTCTTCTAGGTACGGCTAGTTCATTCATTAGGCGGATAACCTCCTCATTGTGATGCCCTAGGAAATTGCGGAAATAAGGGGTGCTGAATCTTTGGATTTCTTCATCAACTGTAAGAATGGCTAAGTCATCGTGAATGGTTTTATTGCTTATATACCAAGGCGCATTCAGAATCATGCGTAGGATTTTGCAGTCGTTGTGTAATTTTTGAATTTGAGGCCTTGGTGAACCCCACAGCCTAATCCCATATGTCCAGATGTGTTTTATAATACATTTATATAGAAGTATTTTATTTTCTATTTTCAATTGAGAATTACGACCAAGTAACCAATACATTTGTCGAATCTTGTTGTTTATGTGATTCTTTCTGGATATTAAGTGTGGCCGCCATGTGAGTTTAGAGTCTAGTATTAGTCCTAGGTATTTGACCTCGTTTTGGACAGGTAGCTGGGTATTGTTAATGGAGACATTTGGGCAGTCGATTTGTCTAGTTTTAAAATTTATTTGTGTTGACTTAGCGGCATTAACTTTGATACACCAGGAACTGAGCCATTCTTCAAGTTTGTCTAGATGAGTTTGGACACAATCAGCAGCTAGTTGAGGATCATTGTCAACTGACAGGATCGCAGTATCGTCTGCAAAAGTGGCAATGGTTGTGCTATCAGCAGTTGGTATGTCCGCCGTAAATACAAGGTACAAGAATGGTCCTAGGACACTACCCTGTGGTACTCCAGATTCGATTGGGTGGATTGTGGAAACATCATTATTAAATTTAGTTTGGAAAAAGCGATCGCTGAGATAGGAATTTAGGATAAGATAATAGTAGGTAGGAAGGATTTGTTTTAGCTTAAATAAAATACCTTTATGCCAAACACGGTCAAAAGCTTGAGCAATATCTAAAGATGCTGCGACGCAAACTTTTTTTTCTTCCAGACTTCTTATGATCTCGTTAATGATTCTGTGACACTGGTGAGTTATAGAGTGTCATTCTCTGAATCCGAATTGATGTTTAGGTAGTATCTCGTTCAGGTTAATATCAGTCTGCAGTTTCTTTAGTAGTAATCTTTCAAATATTTTAGATAGCAGAGGAAGTAGGCTTATAGGACGGTATGAAGAAGTTGAATTAGGTGGTTTACCAGGTTTAGGTACTAATATGATCTGGGCAAATTTCTAAGAAATGGGAAAATAGGTGAGTCTTATCATACTATTGTTAATAGTAGTTAATATTGTTATTGCCTTCTTCGGTAGTTTCTTAAGAATCCAAGGGCTTTGTATGTTTTACAATTGTTAATTTCATGTTTTATTTCAGATGGTGTCTACGGATTGATTGGGAGGGTCATTGGACATGGTGCAGCTAAGGAATTATTGATATTCTCAATATTTATGTTAGGATTAAGTTCTGAAGGAGTAAAAGTTTGGACTAAGTGCTCTGCAAAAGCATTTGCTTTGATCTGTTCTTGCCAAGGTTCCATCTTGCTTCCTTAATGGTGGTATGTGATTAGTAGGTCTTTTGAGTATCTTTGTAGCTTTCCACACTGAGTGGTCTTCTCTCGACAGAGACGTAGTATATGTTTCAAATGTAGAACTTCTTAAATCTTGTAGTGTAGTTTTAAGTAATCTTGTATACCTGCTATATGTATTTTTATCAACAAGATTGTGAGTTCTTTGCCATGTGCGTCTTGCACGTCTTTTCTGTGCAATCTGCTGTCTAATCTCTAGCGGTATGTTAGTAACTTCTTGTTTATTTGTGATTGGTGTTGGTGTACTTATCCAGGCTGCTTCTTGTATTGCATTAGTAAAGTTTTGTACAGCAATATCAATGTCTCTAGGTTCTTTTAGTTTAATGTTCAGGATTGTTGGAAGCTAGTCCAATCAGTTTTTGGAGAGACTAATTTGGGTGGATTTGATTTTATAATAATATGGGTATTAAGGGTAAGGACAACGGGGGAATGGTCCAATGAAAGGTCCCAATTAGGTTCAATATGAAAGTAGTTAGTTGCAACGCCGTTGATGACAATATTTAGATCTTAAAAATGATGTACTTCAGAAGTCGGTGGATATGGTGTACTTTTGCGACAAATCAATTTTCTTAGATTAACAAATGTTCGTGGTTTGTCGATGAATGTTTTGTCTTCGAGGTACATCCAAATAAAGAAATTGCAGACAGGGATTCGATGATCGCGTTAACAACAACTCCCAGAGAAGTTTTTTTTGCATGAGATATTGCCTAATTGACTTGAAAGTATAAAGAAACGTAGTTAATGCTACGTTTACGAAGTATTAGTGATAGAAAATTGTGGAAAATCAAAATACTAATGAGCCAGAATTTTCGTATATAACACATGGTTCTAGAGCCAGCGTGGTCCCGTGGTTGAGGGGCGGGCTGCGATGCTGACGGACCCGGGTTCATTCCTGGTGCTCTTTGATACATGGCGGATGGGCTACTCAGTCACTAAAAATAATTGAGTACCTGCGTTCATTTCCAACAAGGGATAATATTGGCGGTCGTCTAAGGCGCGATGCTTGCCACATCGCTTCGTATCAGAGATGGTGCGCAACGATCGGCCAGAGAGAGCAACCATATGAGAGCCTTAATCTCTCAGTTTGTAAGCCGTGCTCTCACGCGGGACGTTAGAGCCTTACATGTAGTTCTAGAAGATCAATATCCAAAGTTTAATTTGTTTACACTCCTTAATGCGAGCACAACTTCTGTAGTACGTTTTATGTTTCAGCCATGATGTGTTAACTGTATATAATAATTTTTATATGGATTTCGGTCATGTGTCAGAGGGACAGAGAGTAATTTTTCGATTTTGTAATTGACATTTGATGCTTTGCTCAACTTTAAGTCTTACAGTTTTTATACGTTGTATTTACCGGTTAGTTTCATTTTTAAATTAATTTCATGGATTAAAAGTTTTGCACTTACAAGAAAGGTAACATTAAAATGTCTCATTTTCTTCTTATGCGTTAATGAAAAATATTTTGAAGTATTGACGTAGTTCGCTACCTTAAATTGCCTTTGTAAAAATAAAAGTTTTGATCAATTATGATATCTTCTATTTTGTTTTGATTTATTTAATCTAACATAAATATATTACTCATTTACTTTACTTATATTTCTACCCAGAACTTTGCTTAGATCTTTATTGATGCATATGTTTTACAAAATTTGGTATAATTTTAGCATAAAACGTCATATTTCCTATTAAATCACTACAGTACAGTAACTGCAGGAATCACAAACAATAGCCAAGTTTTTCAAGTTAACGACAATTCAAAGTAATTTAACCAAAATCGATAGAATTTCGGTAGATTTGTCCTTCTGACTTTTAATGATCGGTTTTACACTTGAACGCATTAGCCCCAATACAGAGTGTAGCAGAATGGCTTCCTAATTTCAAAAAAGGTTATGAAGCAAAGGATAGTCTGAGGGTGGAAGAAGTAATTTATTTAGACGCAGGCAATCGGAAAGTTTTGCCTAGAAGGGTCCTTAACAGACAACACGACACGAACGAACGAAGAGAGAGCGTTTGTTGTCAAAGTGTACATTTGGAATAATGATCCTGTGTAGCCTCACAAGTGCTTTTCGGATATACTTTAAGCATGTGTCTGGGTCTTCCATTCGCGATTGAAAGTCAATCTTGTTGTGGGTAAGGAGTTTCAGAAGTACTAGTCTTGTAGTGAGTTGAGAAGGAAGACGACCTTGAAATGGTAGAACACCGAAAAACATCGATGCAGTCTCCGACATCTGTGCGCAAACATGGTGTTGCTAATCACTTGTCTAATCGTGATGTACGGCAAATTTTACACAAAGACCTTTGTTTATTTATACAAGATGTTTGGTATATGGTGAGTAAAATTGACGTCATTGACCTTTCCCTTCTTGAAGAGTGTTACTGTCATTTCACAATCGATGTGTAAAAATTATTCGACAAGTTTTAGCGCCGAATCTCGATTTATGGAAAATATTTGGTTCCAACAGGATGGAGCCGCCACTCACACTGCAAAAGCTTTGCTCCAGGTGCTGCGTGAGAGGTTTTCTGGGCGTGACTTCTTATGGGGATATCTTAAACCTGAGATTTACAAACATTGCCTTAAGATCTTTCCAAGCTACGCGAAATGAAATATGTCCTAGCGAGAACAGTGCATCGAAAATGAGAGACAGCGCTTGGCCGATATCTTCTTTAAAACACTTTGGAATAAAATTTTCTCTTCTATAGTTTTATATTGTAAAAATAAATTTTATCTACTTCCTATCGTTTTTCTTCTGAAAAAGTAAGTAAGTTTTGCCTCACCTTGTAGCCTTTAACTACAATTACAGTTGATAACTCTGTCGTAAAAAAATGTTAGAGTAAAAACATTTAATTTAGAAATTTAAAAATGAAGTGCATTGTCCATTATCGTGTTTCTCAAATTGCGAATACTTTCAAGTAATTGCAGAGGTGGGCCTACAAATACATCGAAAAAGATGCTAAACAGCGCACGTCGCATTTACATGACAAGCGCAGGTATCCTGCGGCTTCGGCCGGGAGCGCGATTGCAGGTACGATTAAGCGATTTGGCTCGTCTCCAAAGGTAATTACGAAGAAACTGCGGCATCAAAGCTGCAGTAACCAGAATGGACTTTCCGCACCTTTCCAACCGGCGCAAGGATTACTGCAATTTATTGTGTTCCAATTTTGCGGCGCAGATTTTTATTGTTAATTTTTTTGTACTTTTGTAACCGTAATATGTGATTCGAGGTATTCATTATAAATCTTGGTTAATTGACATTAAAAAACAGTTTAGAATTAGGAAGCATGAGCAGCAAAAATATTTTCTTGTTTTTAGAGGATTTAAAGTATTGATATTTAGAAATGCCATGTATTTACGATGGTTGTTAAGAATGATCACGTTCTATGTTTTATGCATCTAGCATTTTATCATAAAGGAAACGCCGAGAAAGCTGCCAAAATAAATTGAATAGGTTACAGTGGGAGTGTGGTAAATCGCACGACATGCAAAAATCTTAGCGACTGCTTTTGATCTGGCGACCTTTTCAAATATTATTGGATTATATAACAGTACACACGCGTAAACAGAATTTTCGATGTTTACGTTAAAAGCAAACGGTTCTTGTGAACTTAGCGAAGACAGCTCAAAACAACATGCAGATTTCACTTTTTATGTTCGGATAAAATAAGCAGTTTTTGAAATAAATTATGAACATAAAAAGCCTGCCCTATAAGACAACCAAAAGTGTAAAATGTTATTTCAGGTATACTTTTTACATATTTTTACTACTACCACCATCTATTAAGAACGCCGTTACTCAAATATTTCTGTTCTAAATAATTCCTTAGTTTAGTAAAAGTAACAATTAAAGATCAAATATCGAACAACAAGAAGGGTAGTCTAAAACTTTTTGAATCAAAAACAAAGAGAACAACATAGATTTTGTTTAATGTTTTATTGTACCATCAAACAAATCAATGCTTGCCACTTAATCATTACCCAGTTTTAAAGGATCATATCATTCAAATGTTTGCCTGCACGGGCGACACTCTCCTGCAGCCTCATCTTAAAGTTCCACATTGCTTGCCGAGTCATTTCCACTCGTATTGTTGCTATCGTAACATTTAATTGCTCAGTAATACCCGATCTGTGTGAAAGACTTCAGCTTTCAGGGGTCTCCACAGAAAAAAATTGTAAAAGAACAGGTCTGGTGACCTAGCCGACCAAGGGATGACACTATATAATGAGATGAAGCAGCCTAGAAACGTTTGTCCCAGAACTGTTCGAAAAATTCTGGCAGCGCGTGCAGTAGCGTCATATTGTTGGAAGCACAGTGATGTATTTCCATGCTCATTGAGTCTGGGATTCAGGAAATTGATTAATATCCTAACATAACAAGTAACTATGAAAATCATCGCTGCTTTTCCCCCAAAAAAATACAGCTTTATGATACCATTCCTTAACAGCACAACGAACAGTTACATGCTAAGTGTGGAGAGGTCCCTCATGGGGTTATAAGGTTTATAAAGCTCAAAACCAAAAATTTTTCCTATTGGTGAAAATAAGCTTCACCATTACTGAACACAACAGCATCAGGCGAAACATTTGCCGACATGCCCGATATCACTATTAGTTTGTATGGATGGAACATGAGATCGTAGTGTAGAAAGCAACGGCCTGGTTAGCTATCTCTAAGATGAGAGCATGCTTAGCGACGAAACGTTGTGCCAATGTGGCAACAGCCTGCCCCACTGGTGCGATATCTCGTGTGTCTGAACTCTACGATATCTACCGGGTTATTTCAGTTTTAATGCAAAATAAGTCTATCGGAAATTGTGTACCATAACATTATAGGTTTCTTGGTCGGAACTCTTCAACAGTTCTTAAACAATCACAGAATGATTATTTTTAAAATAAGTTTCAATACAAACGCTCAGTGTTCATCTCACGATAGGCACTAAAATTCAAAAAGGGAGATGATTCTACTAGACTGTGTCTATTGTTTTTCAGTAATATAAGTTTTGGAATTATTCTGGAAGAAGATCGTAATACTATACAACTTGTAATGTCTTCAATGTTTTGCATTGTATGCGTTCATGTTATGAAAATTTTTTGAGGCAGAGATTTAACAAGAATCAGATTCCTATCAAAGAGGCAATTACCATGTTTTTTTTAGAACTCATCTCAGTGAATGAAGATCGATGTTTGTATGCTTGTTGTAACGATAAAAAATTATTTGTTTTTACTAATTTCTTATGAATTCATAGTTTGAAGAAGTCAAAACATTTTTCATATTAGTTACATTTTTCTACGAGGGTAAATGAAATACAAAACGGAATGAAGAGGAACGCGGCTTCTAAGCATTGTAGGTAGAAGTGTCTGTAGAAAATTTCTTCTATAGTGTACCTCATACTACCGTTTTTTAGCCAGTCTCACAATATGAGAGCAAAATGAACCCTGTTCGTTACGCAACGGATTACAAAGTTTCTCACAACAAAAGTCGTTTGAAATTTCGACATGACTTTGTTTGGGAACAACATTCTCAGGCGTACGCGTAGCATAAAAGCTTCTCGGAACTACAAAAGCTGTTGAAATGAATATCATTGACGTCATCCGAGGTTTAGCGTGATGAGGAGAATATTTGCCTTATTCGCCACCTGCTTGAGGATTACTTTCAATTAACGGTTGATGTTTAAATAAGCTACGATAGCATTCAAATAATTTGAGAGGTTGTCCTGCTTAACGATAACGCCCGTTCCAATACTACTACTGAAACTTGAAAAAGAATTGAAATTTTGTTTTGGATTACATTAGAATAATTCTCCTACAGTTTGAAATTATTGTTTTGCTACTATCATTTTCTAGACTAACTAAAAAGGCACTTGGAGGACAAGGATTTGACGACGTTGTTGCTGTCGAAGGGTTCATGTGCGATTGGTTGGTGTCACAATTATATTCATTTTACAAAAGCAGAATTTAAAAACATAATTATGTTTTGTGAAAAATGCGCTTCTAAGTCAGGAAAATGCAGAAAAATAATTTGTAGAACTGTATTTTTATGGAGCTTCAATGAATTAAAAAAAGTTTATATTTGATTCACTCACGTAATTATAATGATTCCAGACTTACGTAATACTTTGGTTTAAATTTATATATACATGCGAGTTTAAGATCCTCTTGGATGAATTCATTGATACGATGAAGTAAATAGTATAATAAAATTGAGAGTGAAATGTTTGTTGAACAGAGTTGCTTTACAAAAAAAGGTGACTATTTGAACATGGTACATGCATTTAAAACTGTTATTATATATACATATAGCATATAGATGAAAATTCAAATACATTATGAGGGTAAATAACCTTCATTAATAGCAATAAATCTGGTGTGGTATCTCTCCCTCAGAGTTGGGAGAGTTGCCACCAGTGGCTTTAAATAAGGGGCGATCATGGCAGTCGTCTAAGGCACGGTGCGCGGCGAGCGGGGAATGAAGATCAACAAATGATAGCCTGAACCTCTCAGTCTGCAGGTCCTACTTCCATGAGGGGCATTAGAGCTTTGCATATTAAGTGAATCGAACATAAATCTTTAATGTTAAGTGCTTAATTTCTTGCATTTATTGGCAACTGATACGTTATTTAATTTTTTATTACGACTTTTAAGATAAATACTTTAACAGGAAATTCGTATATAAAAGAGAATATTATACATCGACCACAAGTCAGTGGACAGAAAAAAGTTTAAGAAAAGCAGTGAAAAGGTGAAATAAGGCTTAGAAAGATACAAAGACTTTACAAAGTACCCACATCAACATTAACAAAAACAGAGGGGGTTTGGATCATATGGATAATAATAATATTTAGTTACTCTGTCGTACGTTTAATGATGAAGATATAAGGGTTAGTTACTCTATTTCAAGACACGCTTTCTCACTAAAATCTCCTGGAAAGGTTCTTCTAATATTGTATGGCTACACATCTACGAGGGTTATTTTTTTTTCAATGTCCGATTGGTCGCTAAATGAAAATCACAATCAGAATCAAGAAAATTTTATATGGAACAATGTGATACAACATTAAGCTACTTTTCGACGTAATCGCCGTTCCGATTCATACATTTGTCGTAGCGTGGTACCAATTTTCCAATACCTTCATCATAGAAAGCAGCCGCCTGTGTTTTCAGCCAATTCTGTACGCTGGTCTGCAGCTCGTTGTCTGTGGCGAAAGTTTGTCCTCCTAGCCAGCGTTTCATGTGGGCAAAGAGATGAATTTCCGCGAATCGCCTGATCCACGCGCTCAACAAGATCATCGGTTGACACTGGTTTCCTTCCCTGGCCGCCTGCACCATCAACATCCTGCACCATTTCCGCACTTTGCTGTCACTCATGAACGTTTCTCCGTACACTTTACTCATTTCAGCTGCATTGCTTCCTTCAGCATGCAGAAATCGAATGACTGAACGCAATTCACATTTGATGGGAGACTATTTTTCGAAGCATGTTTATGTGCTCCCTACGTACTCAGAAATGACAACCGCGAATCGACGCGTTCCCCGGGCCAACTACAGACACAGCGCAAGACGTCTGCGCACAGACCTAGCGGATTTTCCCCGAAGCTTTCCTTTAGCGACCAATCGGACCTTGAAAAAACCTAGCCCTCGTAGTTATAGTGTGTTCGAAATGTTGAAACTCGCTTTATTTGTTTTGAAATATTGTTTTTTATCTAATTATTATACCGTGGCGTGCACGGAACACGGACGAATTTAATAGTGGCGATAAATAATCCGAATACGGGTCTTATCACACTGAAATTGAACGTAGTGAAGTGCAGAACACCGGTAAGCAGAAGTGACATAAGTGAAGTAAACAATAGTAAATAATAATTAAAACTGAAGTGAAATTTAAACTGAGTTACAACAAGCTAAAACCAAACTTTCCTTCAATAACGGCCGACTTTATCAATCGAGAGAGCGCAACGGGGTATTAGAGGTCGACCTGAGCGAATGAACTGTGCGATAAGCCGACCCGCGATTATCGGAGTTTGAAACTAAAAACTGTAAATATTTATTTAAAGTACTAGTGTAAATATTTATGTAAATTTCAAATGAGTAACAGCGTTAAAAGGAACATAGATTTAAATAGCAGTGAAGAGAAAGAAATAGAGATATTCAAGCCTAGTAAAAAAGTAATTAGATCACCAACTGAAAAACACAAACAGAAGCCGACAATAACAAATATGGCAGATTTCCAAGAAATCAAGAATATGATGTTAACAATGACTGAAGAAATAAAGAAAAACACCGAAGAAACACGTAAACTAAGAGAGGAAATGCAAAAAAAAAGAGGAAAGATGGCTAATGGAGAAGAAACAACTAAAAAATAGGATCACCAAATTAGAAAACCAGATAGAAGGAATGGATAAGGAGAAAAGGAGAAACAACGTGGTGATAAAAGGAATAGGATTTGACCCACAACAGAAACAAAACGCGGCTAAACAATTCCTAAAGGACAGACTAATGGTAGAAGCAGAAGTTAACAAAGTAATAAGCATAAAAACCAAGGAGGGACGATTAGTAAATATTATTGAAGTAAATGCATGGGAAACTAAACAGGAAATTATGAAGAACAAATACAAATTGAAAGGTAGTAAGATATATATTGAAAATGATCTAACACTAAAGGAAAGAGAAACACAGGCTGAGATAAGGAAAATTGCTAAGGAAGAAATTACCAAAGGACACAAAGTAAAAATAGGATACAGGAAAATAATCATTGATGGAGAAGCCTACATTTGGGATGATGATGAAAAGGGCGTAACCATAGCAAAAATTGAACAAACCAAACAAAGGAATAACAGAGATGACGAAAATGGCAAAGAAAAGGACAATGAAGCGGAATACAAATTATGGAAAATTGGAAAATGGAAAATAGGGACAAAAATGAGAAAGACGAAACACTAACAAAAGAAATAGAAAAACAAAGAGAAATACAAATAAAAAGAAACTAAATACATGGAAACTAGGAGCTTGGAATATTAGAAGTATACAAGGAAAAGAAGTGGAATTAATAAACGAATTTGAAGCAGCAAATTTAGAAATATTAGTGATAAATGAAACAAAAAGAAAGGAAATGGGAAATCAGTCTAACAAACGGGCACATATTAATATACAGTGGAGTACAGAACGATCAAAGAGCAGCAGGTGGAGTTGGCTGTATAATACACAAAAAATAACTGAACAAATCAGTACCTGGAAAGCAATATCGGAAAGAATACTATTAGTAGAATTAAGGAATAGACATGGAAAGATTATGACAATAATATCAATATACGGACCAGACGAAAATGAAAGAGTAGAAGAGAAAGAAAATTCTGGGAAGAATTAACAAATACCACAGAAGAAGCAAAGGAAGTATATACATAGCAGGCGACTTCAATAGTAGAGTAGGGAAGAAAGATGAAGAATATAAAGAAATAATAGGACAATATGGAGAGGAAGTGCGAAACAATAACGGGAAAAGACTTTTGGATTTCTGTCAATTGCAAAACATAATTATAACCAACACATTCTATCAACACAAGGAAATACACAAGTTCACTAGAGTACAAATAAATAGAGGGAGAAATCAATCATAGATTATATATTAGCACAAAAGAAGAGAAGAAAATATATTAGATGTAAGAGTGAAAAGAAGTGCAGAAATCTATAGCGACCACTACTTGCTTATAGGAAAAATAAGACAAAATGACACGGAAATAGAAAAAACATTAAAAACAATAAAACGAAGCCATACAGCAATAAAAACATATAAACTTAGAAATAAAGAAACTGCAAAAATATATCAACAGAAAACAGAAAACAAACTAAAGAACAAAATGGACGTAATAAAACAGGCAGATGCACAAAAAGGATGGAAGCTATTTAAACAAATCCTAATTAATACAGTGAAAGAGATATGTGGAACTTATAGGATGGAAAACGGAAAAACAAACAGCCTGGTGGACAAATGAGATAAAAGAAGAAACCATGAAGAAGAAGAAAGAATGGAAAAATACTTAACAAGCAAAACAACAGAACAATACGAATTATATAAAAATCAAAGGAAAAAGTAAAGGAATTAGTAGCAACAGCAAAAGAAAAATTATGGACAGATTTTGGAAACAAAATGGAAAAAGATAGCACCAGAAATTATTTTACAAAATCATAAAATCCTTAGAACAGAAAAGCAGAGAAAAGAGATATACATAAAGAACAAAAACCAAGAAACAATAACAAATGACACAGAAATAATGGAAAGATGGAGAAATACTTTCAGGAGTTACTAGGACAACAGACACGTACAACAAGAATTATTACAAATGAAACGGAAAACAAACCAGATAGAAGAAGAAATTGAAAAATAAAATGGACGAGCTGAGGAATGTAGTAAGAAAACTAAAAATGGAAAAGCACCGGGAGATGATAAAGTTACAGCAGAAATGATTAAACACTTGGGAGAGACAGGGATGGAATTACTACTAGAAATATTAAACAAAGCATGGCAAAGTGAAAAATTCCAGAAGAATGGGGAGTGGCACTAATAACGCCAATACACAAGAAGGGAGACAGAAAACAGTGCTGTAACTATAGAGGAATAACGCTACTGAACATTATTATAAAATATATGAACAAATAATCAATAACAGATTAAAAATAATATTAGAACCCCAACTAGCAGAACCGCAAAGTGGATTTAGACCAGGGAGAAGTGCGCAAGACCACATCTTCACAATTAAACAACTAATAGAGAAAAGACAACCACAAAACAAAAATCTTTACCTAGCCTTTATAGATCTGCAGAAGGCATTTGACACAGTTCCTAGAGATAAAGTATGGAAAGGACTGAAAGAAAAGGAATAAATAACAAAATTATACGAGTGATTGAAGACCTATATGAAACCAACACAAATTATATAATAAGTACAATAGGAAATCAGAAGGGTTCAAGACAGAGAAGGGATTAAGACAGGGAGGAGGACTAAGCCCAACCTTATTTAATATACACATGGACAATATCATCAGAAAAACTGAACAAAACATAAAGAAGTTGTTTGTAGGACATAGAAATTTAGAAAGAGTAGAAATAGCCGAGGGAGTTTTCGCAGACGACGTGGTGTTAATAGCAGGACAGGAAAAAACTTTACAAGAAAATATAAATACATGGAAAGAAGTACTAGAAACAGAGGGCATGAAAATAAACATAGATAAAACTAAGATAGTGGTAATTGGAGAACAGGATATTAGAACAAATATCAGAATAGAAGACATCAAAATAGAACAAGTAAAGGAATATAAGTATTTGGGAATAACATTAGACAAAACAGGGAAACAAGTTGCAGAAATAAACGAGAGAATAAATAAAACAATAAAACTGTACTATGCAATGAACAAAAAATTCATAAACAAGAAAGAAATAAGTAATAAAACCAAGATAAAAGTCTTTAATACAATATACAGACCAGTACTAACCTACGGAAGTGAATCGTGGATACTCTCAAACAGACAAAAACCAAATTCAAGCTACAGAAATGAAATACCTTAGACGAATACTAGGAGTAACCAGAAAGGACAGGATTAGAAACACAGAAATAAGAAAAGAATTAGAGGTGAAACCAATCATACAATTTATAGAACAAAAGCAACTCAGTTGGTGGGGACATATACAGCGAATGAATAACAAAAGACAAGTAAAGGCAGTATACGAGGCCAAGACACAGACAAAAAGGAAAAGGGGAAGACCAAGGAAACAATGGAACCAAATGATAGAAGAAATACTACAAAAAAGAGGAAAATCATGGGAAGAGGCAAAAAGGGTAGCAAGAAATAGAAAAGATTGGAAGAAATTTATAGAAGAAAAATAAAAATAAAAATAAAAATAAAATGTAATTATAGATATATAATGTAATATGAATAAATAAGAATGTAAACCCGACACCGAAAGGTATAAGGGTAACGATTATAATAATAATAATAATCTAATTATTATTGATTGTGTTAAACAGTCTTTTTGTAGTTCTTATTCTCTCGTTTATTTCCTCTTCCAATTTGTCGTCTTGAATTACTTTTGAAGAATATGAATACAAATACATAAGCAAGAGAAATATAGCAAAAGAAGTGGTAAGACCAGTACAAAAAAAAGGTGAGAAGACTTCGGTAAAGAACTTGAGCAGACATAATGGAATATCGTAAGAACCACGAAGGAAAATAAAAATAAAATAAAAGAAATAAGAAACAAAAGTAATGAAGTAAAATCGGATATAATAAGTATATTAGGAATATGGATAGAGTTCTTCCCAAAGAAATTCAAAATAGAAGAAAAAGGAAATGGAAAGGAAATTATCAGAAACGAAGTGGAAGACGAGAGATTAGATGAGAAGGAAGGAACCCTAGAAGATATGGACGCAGAAGACCTAAATGAAGCAAAGAGAGGTATCAAAATAGGAAAGACAAGCGGACAAGACGGAATAAAACCGGAGGAGATCTTAAAATTCCTAGAAGAGAAAGAAAAAGAAGGGTTATTGAATATACCCAGAAAAACATGGCAGGCAGAAGTAATCCCAGAAGAGTGGCAAAACAATATAATAATTCCAATCTATAATAAAGGGAATTACACAGACTGTGAGAACTATAGAGCTATATGCCTCTCCTCGACCACATTTAAAATATATACCAAAATAACAGAAAGAAAATTATGAAAATATATCGGCAATAAATGGAAGAAGAATAGGGCAACTATTAGGGCAATAAGACAAACACACGATCATATACATTCTTTAAGAAACATAATAGAAAAAAAAAACAGAAAAGGGAGTTTTGTTATATTCATCGACCTAAAAGCTGCCTTTGACTCAATGCAGAGGAATATAACTATTTCAAACTACTAAAAGTACCAAGAAAACTATTAAAGGCGATAAAAAGTATATATAAAACAGTAAATGGAGAAGAATCAGAAAAATTCAAGATGAAGGTAGAAATAAAACAAGAAGATAGCCTAAGCCCGTTACTATTCATAGTAAATATGGACAAATTTGTTAAAAAATACTAGGATAAGAACCAGACAAAGCCAAACAGTAGTAGGATATAATAATCTAATACCAATAAAAATGGACTGCCTACTATATGAAGACAATATAGTTCTAACAGCGGATAATCATAAAAAGATGAAGCAACTGGTAAAAATATGGTGCGAAGAAATAGAAAAACTAGGAATGGAAATGAGTATAAATAAATGTAAAGCAATGATTATCAATAACTAGGTAAAAGAGGAAAACAGAGGAAGAAAGGAAAGATAAATAACTACATAAATAACAAAATAAATAAAAGTATTACAATTTACTACGTGTTAAATAAGACAATTTTTGGAAAAAAGGAAATAGATAAAAAAATAAAATAAGAGTATACAACACAGTAGTAGTACCAGTACTCACACGCGAGTGAAACATGGGTATTAAATTATAATCAAGAAGTGAAAATTAATGCAGCGGAAATACAAAGATGGACAGAAAACGAAATAAAAAAAAGACAAATGATACGACATGAAGCAATTATAACGGAAATAGAAAGAAAATTGCTATGGCCATATAATACGGATAAATCGGAATATATTGGTGAAAAAGATAATAGAAATGGGCAGAATAGGCAAAAAAGAATAGAACAGGCCTAGAAACAGCTGGTTGCAAAGAATAAAAAAAATAGGAAACAGGAGAAAAAAGACAAAAGCAGAAATGAAAATACTTGCAATGGACTGGATGGAAAGAGAAAAATAGGTCAAAAAACCAGAAGAAAAATAATCCGACACCCTCAAGGGTAAAAGGACAACGGAAGAATTACTTTTTTCCAAGTATTTAGACTTTCTGACTTGTTCTAAGATATTTTTATTTTATTTGGCGATCCTTTCAGTTTCTGCCAATAATCATGTTTTTGACTTTCTTTTATTTATTTTCATATCTATAACTTCTAGGTTGCTATTATATATTTTTAGGTTTTTATTTCCTCTGTTTGTTTCCTTGTTAATGACCAGCGCCAAATGGTCTGCATATATCACTCCTATATCCTCCATTTTTCAGTAACCTATTTGGTGTTTTTTTTGCTTCTTTTATTGTCTTATCTAAAACTACCGCGAACAGTAAAGGACTCAAGATGCAGCCTTACTTAACTTCTTTTTTTGGTTTCATCTGTAATTTTTCATATTTTACTCTGATGAAGTTGTTAGTTAGTTTGTATAAAGGGTTTTCACCACTTATCGTTTTTTCTAAAACTCTTTCTAAATCCCTTATATTTTTTTTCTGCTTTTAGGTCCGTTCTATTCAATAAATTTTTGAAATATCTTTTCCATCTCTCCCCTATCTATAACTTCTATGTTTCTCAGCTTAGTATTATTGTTTTTTCTTTATTTTTCATAGTATTAAAGACCAGCTTCTAGTTTTCTTTGGAAATCGCTTTCATTTTCTCTCCGGAATCAACCCCGATTTTTTGTTTTTCTTCTTTTGCCGGTTTCTTGAGTTTTCTTTTTGAATTTGTGTTTATCATAATGTATTTGGCCTTTGTTTTTATATATTTTTTCACATTTGATTTTTTTAATTTATTCTGTTCACCAATATGTTCTGTTAGTTTGTACTTTTGTAATTTTAGATGTTCCATCCATTTCTACTATTTCTACTGTTTCTTTTGTATTTATTTCTGTCAAGTTTGGGTTTAGACATTACTGATATTTATTTCTAGTCTCCCACCCTTTCAGTTGATAGCATCGTATTTTTTTATTTATTATCGTTCTCTTTCTTTGCTCTAAGTTTATATTATTGCTATTATTCCATCTGGTCGCCTCATAAATTTTAAATCTCTTACTCTTCTACGTACTTCATTTCCTACTAATAAGTAATTTACTGTGTATTTCTCACGTCTGCTCTTTAACTCTTTTGTGACTGGATTTCTTTATTTTGGATATGAGAGTTTTCTACACAGAAGCCCAGAATTATTTCTTTATTTGTGTTTCTTGGTATCCATATTTTCCCATTCAATATTTTCTAGTATTTTATTAAAATAAGAAATTATAGAAAATGTTATTAATAAAAGTTAACGTTCTTCAAAAATTTAAATAAGTCAATAAATATATCTAAAAAAAATAAAGGTTTTGGTAAGGAATCGTGACTGGAATAGAAATAGGAGATAAAATTAGTGTTTGCTTAGTTAGAAAAATTTCCATCCACCAATTCTTTATATACCTCTGCGATTTGATAATACCTGGTTAGTAATTTAATGCACGAAAAGACTGGCGGCGCTTTTCTAACTTTACTGTATAATTCTAAAAGTAAGTGAAAAGTATGAGCAAAAGTTGATCCTTTAAATTTTATAATTATTTAACACTTGAGGAAAATTGTTTTGGTTCATAAGATTTCAAAACATGCAAGGGGTCGAAGTTTTGCCACAGAGACTGTAGTTCAGATGTTGTGACATTTGATTATAGCATATTTTGTTTGATGACACATTTTGAAGAAGTAGAAAGTGGAGAAGTATGTGCTTCTGAACCATAAAGTCGTCTAGAGACAAAAAATAATGGATTTCTCTTAAAGCAGTAACATTTCATTTTCTTCTATTTTTATAAATTAGTATGTTATATAAGATTTGAGGAAAAACTTACTAAACATCTATGCATTTTTTATATTAAAAAATCAAATTGCACTTTATAACTAGCGAGAATTATATCTCTTTCTTCAAATTAAAGACACATAGAAGTTGCAAAATGCATTTCGTATTGGCAGCTCTCGTGGTAATTTACTTGTTTCATGTTTTCTCATTTTATTTAAAAAAAATCGTTTCAGGACAGATGAAAATAACGGCCCAAATTTAAAATCGCCAGACTAAACAATAGAAAAACGACTTATAGTATTGCAAATAATTTACGATAACCCAATTCTTCAAGTCTACGTTATTACAACTAAAGCAGCGTTCTATTATTATTTTACGCGCTCATTATTTTCTATTTTGCTCATGCGTAAACACATTGCAAAATGTCTTCACGCTGAATTATTACCTGATGACGAAAATATCGTCGTTTTTTACAGCACATGAAGTAAAATATAGCACCTACAGGTAAGCTCAACCTTCCTAACGACTCAAAAATGCTTTGAAACCGGAGATACCTCATTAAGATTTATATGCAACTCTGCTGTAAAAAACGGATGCTTCGACGTAAATTATTTTTATTGCTGTAATTTGGCAGGGACGCTCCGGCTTGCTGAAACACCATGTTTTATAAATCAAACTTAAGCGATTTGAACACAAACATTTCAAGTAAAATATACAGAATTTAAAAACGCGCATTATTATACAACGGCACAGATAAATAACAAATAAATTTAATATTTTTTAAGTTATTGGGACGCATGAATGAAATTCGCTATAAATATTTACAAAGTGGTCAATAAATAAAGTTATTTTTTAAATGTAAAAATAATGAAATCTAAAATTAATATGAACATTTTAATGTGCTTTAGAAAAAATGCTATAAAGTCAATCTGAATTTTAAAAAACAATTCAAAAAAGTTCTCAGAGAACAATTTTTACGAAAATTTAGGTGGAAAAACTAAGGACCTTCTTGCGGTTAGATACTAAGTCAAGATGCAAAAAAAGCGTACCAGAATAGATAGATTTATATGTTAACCGGTTTGTGAGCCAGATTTGGACCAAGTGATTTTTGATTTGGATCTTTGTCTATATTAATGTATAGGGTGGATACAAAGTAACTAGAAATTGCGAATTGATTGTAAAACTTGCGTATCACTGAAGCCATAATAAAAATAATTTTTAAATAAATAGAAGATAGAATTTTATACATTTTTGCGTCGATAGTACAGGGACCATTCGCGAGGGTAGTGCATGCAACGTAAAAATATCTTATGCGTGATACATATTGTAACGTTTCTGCCAATTATGCAAATTTATGGCACTATTTATGTACACATTGTTGAGGTAAACAGCACATTATTTATGTAAACACAGCTCCCGTTTGGATTCGCCCACTTGCTTCACTTAAAAACCGAAATCGGAATCTGCCCGCCCGCCCCGCCGCGCAACAAATATCTCCTATCGGGCCAGACTTCCAGAGCTTTCGCGTATCCACTAGAACAATCGCGTGGGTTTCTAGAAAGCATCAATTGTTAGAATGCGGATGTCTTGTTATGGGGTGCGTTCAGAAATTCGTTATAATATCAAATTTAATCGTGCAGATTTGTTGTGGTTGAATTTTCTCCTTTTACACTTCTTGACCAGCGCCTAACAAGCTGTAACGTCTACACAGGCGTTTCAATAGATATTGTCAATGAGTGTCAATGAGCGTACAACCTTCAGCCATTAGTATCTTAATAAGGGAAACTGGGTGTCTTTATAGTCAACAACTTCGGGAATATCATAAAATTTATTTCAAGTGCCTCGATGTAACATCATCAGACCTACTGGCTAGAAGGCGAGAGTTTTCGGAATGCCTTCGTAAATTATAAGACAGCATATACAGGACCAGGTACAGAAATTTTGTAATTTATGCAAAATGTGACAATGTAACATACACGGCTACTTTATATGTATTTGATCCAGTGACTGGGCAACTTTTTGATGCCTCGTAGTCTTAGTCTTGCTAGAACTATTTGTACATGAATAACTTATGTTTTGTTATTCATTTCAAACAATTATCCCTCTATGCATTTTCAAACAAACAACAGTGGTAGGATGGTGATTTACTGTGGTTAAATGCTATTTTTCCAATTTAGCTGAGTTGCAACGGTAATATGGAAAAAAGCATCGTCTTAAAGACTTCTTATTGGAACGTCACAGTTTTTTACGCAAGAGACTGCTTTCACTTTCATTAAAGGATTACAGAGATAATAAGTACTTCAGTCGGTTAAAAAGAACAATGAAAATTGTGGCTTTGTAATTACAAACCACGATTCAAAGGGCAGGTGCACGTTTGTTTTTCATTTACTACTCCACACTTGCTGTTTTGAATTTGGCGTAATAATGATAGATCTGATGTGAAAATTAGTATCTACTTCTTCTGGGAGGTCTCCAATCGCATAGCCTTTTTTCGGCGTTAAGAAGGCAAGGGATTCATTTTGCGGACACCTTTCAAGATTTCATCAGGTTTTTTAATTATTCGCGGGCCACTTCCATGGCTACTATTCACTTCAATTCATCTTTTATCAATTGTTAGCTGCCTGTTGACTTCTTCTGGGAGGTCTTCAATCGCATAGCCTTTTTTCGGCGTTAAGAAGGCAAGGGATCCATTTTGCGGACACCTTTCAAGATTTCATCAGGTTTTTTAATTATTCGCGGGCCACTTCCATGGCTACTATTCACTTCAATTCTTCTTTTATCAATTGTTAGCTGCCTGTTGACTTCTTCTGGGAGGTCTCCAATCGCATAGCCTTTTTTCGGCGTTAAGAAGGCAAGGGATTCATTTTGCGGACACCTTTCAAAATTTCATTAGGTTTTTTAATTATTCGCGGGCCACTTCCATGACTACTATTCACTTCAATTCATCTTTTATCAATTGTTAGCTGCCTGTTGTTATTAATAAGCTTGCAAATTTGAATAGTGTTTATTCCACCATTGTTAATGTGTAAAGTTGATTACCTTTTAACTTCTCTTCGTCCCACATTAAATATTTTAAAGTAACACCTGGCTTTTCAAAGTAATCTAATTTATTGTTTAATATTTAATGTACTATAATGCGTTATGTAAAGACTACTGGTACTAGTTAGTCTATTATTGAGGTTGCTAATGACAAAACTATGTGAAAAAGCAACTATCCATGTCAAACTTACCCAACAAAATTGACGTGGAAGAGCAACTATCAATATCAAATTTACACCTATACACGCATAGATAAAGGGGAGAAAAGGAGAAGGTCAAAGTATGAAGGAGAGAGAAATTGAGAGAGGAAGAACGAAAGAGAGAAGAAGACAGACAAACATACTAGTCTTTATCCAATCGTAACATTCCAATATTACCAGGTCTATAGTAGAACAAAAAGTTTAGTTAAATTAGACTAATGCTTGCAGGATTTTTTTATTTGTGTCGTTAGCAAGAGTTTTTCTTGGATCGAGATGTTTTAGAAAGCCAAATTTTGGTATAACATTAAATAATTTGTTCTTAAAGCAAAAATATTCAAAAATGGATTAAAAATGTGGCTCTAAAATGTATCGTGTAATTCTTATAGCTTAATTCCCACTGTTATTAATTTTGGTAGCTATAACATTGTGTAATGGTCACAGTGAGGTTAATTGGTATTAATTTAATCATCTATTTGATCTGTTAATGGTATGTCCTGAGGTAATTGGAGCTTCATTTTAAAGAGTTTATAGTAAACCGCTATTCTACATGCAGTTGAATTCATGTTAAACTTCTCTGCATATTTTTTAATGAACTGATCTATGAGTAGGAGTTGCTGGGCTCTTTATGCAGCTGTGTATTACGAACATAGCAATTCTTAACACCTTATTTTGGTAACGTTGAATTTTTGTGAATTTATATGGTATTTCCAACTTAATGGAGTATCGAGATGTACTTCCAGGTATTTGACAGTACCGTCTTTATAGTTACAGGGTATTTCGTTGTTGTCAATATGTATGCAGGAAGGATTGTTGAGTCTTCGTAGTATAAAATTTTTTGCTTGGTATTTTTCGGGGTTTATTGTAATGTTCTAGCTTTTGAACCATGCCGAAAGCTTGTTAATTGGGTAAACACAGCGCTGTCATCCGTAAAGGTAGCTACTGCTGCACTAAGTTTTGCTAAGTCAGACGTATGTATGTTAAAGAGGACTGGGTCCAAAATGTAGGACTTTGGCTCGAAACTTTTTGGTTTCAGACAGGGTTGTGTTGACTTTGACTGCAAAGGTTCTATGGTGTCGGAAAGAGAAAATGATTACTTTGATATATGTGCCTGTAGGCGTAGAAATGTCTAGGATCTTCTTTTTAGGCCTTAGATTCACATCATATCGAATGCCTGTGCAAAATCGAGAAAAAGTGCTACAGTATATTATATTGTTTGTTATAAAATCCGTATTCGATAAGCTAGTTGATTTTTTAAGTTGATGACTTGTTGAATGGGCTTTTCTGAAGTCAAATTGGAATTTGGGTAGTATGTTAAGATTTTTGATATACTCTAATAAACAATTTTTCCTTGGAACTTTGATAGTAAAGTCAACAAACTTATGGGTTTATAGCTGCTTATTTTCTTTTTGTTATTGCATGGTTCTCCAAACATGAGAATATGTGCATGTTTCCAGGATTGTGGAAACTGACTACGTTAGTTTCCTTCATTGTGAAGTGTTTAAGAATTTTATTGGTAATTAAATTATAGCCAGGAGATTTTATTTCGGAAAGTTTTTCTATAATGTCCATGAATTCCTTGGGCGAAGTGTACACGCTAATTTAATGCTTTTTTTCTAATGTTGAGGTAAAGTGAATTATGGCTGCGTTGACGTTTTCGGTTGTTTGAAGTCTTGTTGGGCTGTTCAGCTGATCTTCAAAATTGTTACAATCTATTTTGCCATTAATTAGTTTTGGAATAGATCGTGCGATGGTTAATGTTAATGGCGAATGACGCTAGTATGGGGGGTGATTAAAATTTAATTCAAATGTGACGCTTTGGAAGATTAAAATTATTTTTGCAATACTTTATTCCCAACAATCAAAATATTTTCCCTCACCTCGATAACTTCCTGCCACTTTTCAAATAAGAGATCGATGCCACGACTGTAGAACTCGATTGATTTGGAATTGAAGAAGTTGATAACGTCGTTTTCCAATTCGATTTCGTCCTTGAAGTCCCCCTCCAGTAACTTCTTTCTGAGTTTGACAGTACGAAAACGCGCATTGTCGTGGAGAAGGATGACTCGCTCGCGGTGAACATGCCGTAGAATGGAACAGTAGCGCTCGGCATTTATGGTCTGGCCTTTCCAAAGAACTTCGTAGTGGATGACGCCCTCGCGGTTCCAGAAAATGACCAACACGCGCTTCTCCTTACAGAAGTCCTTGACTGGGGTTGACGAAAGCTTCTGGTCGGGTGAGAGGTACTCGTTGTGCTTGTGAAAGTTGTCGAAGGCCAGCCTCTTTTCCTAGCAAGTGATGATATCGTTCAGAAAGCCGGATCGCAAGCGTATCGATCGAGATGACGATGAGCAACTTCAGCACGCTTCTCCTTCTGGACTTTAGACAATTCATGTGGCACCCACTCTGACTTTTCCCAGGCCTTCCCAGTTTTTGCAGAATGTTGGCGATGGTCTTGAAGCAACAATCAAACTCTTCGGTTAGCATGTGGTATGTCATTAATGAATTCTCTTCGACCATCTTAAGAACAGGTTGGCAATTAACTTCTGTGGACAAGCCGAGCGCGACTGTCTTTCCGGCTTTGAACTTTGCGAACCACTTCCTAGCCGTCCTTTCTGTAACCGTATCATCGCCCCAAGCTCCATTAATCTAGCATTTTTCCCTACGCGCCATTTGTGCATAACAAGCGAATTTGTTCCCAAGACACCTTCATCTTAGAGCAAGTATAAGCAAGTTGTATACTAAAATGCTCACAAGAAAATGAGCAATTGAACAATACCAAAAGCATGCAATCTCATTGCAAAAATCATATTAAAAAACAAAAACGGCACAAACTTTTTACACATCCTATTATATCGGATTGGTGATATTTCCAATACCTAGTAATTGTAGTGATCTAGGATCAGTACCGGTTCAGTCGTGTCAAAAATTCTCTTGATGTCTTTCTCAACTATCTTTATATTTGGCTATCTGTAAGTATTAGTATTGATTAGATGGTTCTAATAATCGAATTTAAACTTAATTACTATCAATTTAATTTTTAAATTGAAGATTAAAGATGTGTTCGTATTTAGTTTTGATAGTTATCGCAACTCTACTAGCAGTTACTTTGGATTTTCGATCTTAATAAGCGGGAATTTGAAATTTTATGAATCCATCAAGATGCGTTTCTGATATGCAAGGTATGTCCACATTGCTTTTCTAGCAAAAGACAATGTGGACATAGTCCGCATCTATGTCTACATTGTGTCTTGCTAGAAAAGCAATATATAATGAGCGTTGGTTGTTAATGCAATTTGCATTCTATTTAAGGATGGTTAACTTTTGTATTGTTTATCGTTGATTATGGCTTATGAGCATTGGTAGGAGAATGTTAACAATAAAGGTTTTAATTTAACTAAGGTACGGCGTAATAAAGTCAAGGAGAGTCTGAATGAGGTTATTAGGTATTGTTGGTGCACTAGATGAGGTTGTAGCGTTGCTACTCTAGGTTAGTCCGTTTTGATTAGAGTCTTTACAAAGGTCTGTATGTTATTGACATATGAGTTTCTGGATTGGGTTTGTGTCCGTTGTTTTGGTAGCTATATATGGTGAGTACAACCACGGTAGTTTTCACCGTGGTTGCCTCCATAGTTGGCACACTTTGGTAAGTCATTGGATCTCTTTTGGCAATCAGTATGTAGATAGTCACCTGCACATTTTACGTAAACTGGTTTTAAGCTGCAATAGTTTTTAGTATAGCCGTACTATTGGCATTTGTAACGTTGAGATATATTCTTGAATTTCCTTATGGTTTCTATAGTAACTATGGCGTGAAAAAGTACTTTCAACAAAAATATTGGTTTTGCTTACTCATTATTGACAAATTGCTTTGCGCATTCTGGCAGAGCTTTTTTATCTCTGATGTGCAAACGTATTACTTTTGTTACTGGTACTTTGCCAATTACTTCCGTTTTGATTTTTTCGTCTGTGAGCGAAAGTTGAACATTTTCAATAACTACGGATATTGGTATTGAACTTTGTTAATGCCTTCTTTGGTTAAGTTAATGCGTAATATAGTTAAGTTTTACTTTTGCTGTGAGGTTTCAGATGTTACTTTTTGTATGTTTTCTATTACGGCTTTGTGATTTACGGTGAGGTAAATAGATGAGTAAGAGTTTGATATTTGGTGTATTTGTTTCTGAATGCATTTTATATACCACGTCCGAATCATTACTGTTGCGAGATTTGCCATTAGTTAATTTATTTTCTAAATTTGCTCTCCTTGCGCATCGCTTTTAAACTTCATTAGTGGGCGATAATAAACTCGGTAGGCGCTTGATAATGCATTTTGTTTCATTGAAGAAGATTGTGTCGATTTTATCGAAAGTAAGTGAAATAAAATTCACTTGCAATGCTTGGTACGAATAGTGTTAAAGTCAAGCGTATCGCACTGATATCAGGCAAGCCAAGGAACGTCTGTATTGTTACACTGCTCGTACTCGACTCTATATGGTAATTTAAATAATCCAGATTTTGGAAGATTAACAACATATCTAAATAGTTTTGTGGACGATCAGTATTACTTTTATACTTTTATTATCATTTATATAAATTGTTTAGTAATGGCCATCTTAAAATTTGTTATCCTTCTTCTTCTCAATCAGCAGAATGGTTGGTATTGTTTTAAATATTGCATTCGCGTCTGTCCTAGCTATATCGTTTACATTTCTGAACGATATAGGGCAATAATCAAATTACAATTTTTTATTACTCTTTTTATTTCTAAATTGAGATTGTGCGACTAGATTAATTGTCTTTCATTGTTAAACATGACCTTGACCTCTCTTCTTTTATTTCTTTTATGCTTCGAATTTATGTGAACATGTTGCTATATCAAACAAATTGCGTTGTATTAATTAGAAGTTTTTAAAAATAGAAGGCAAGTTTAGCTGTTACGAAATTATTAGTAAGTATTGAAAAAATCTTTTGGTGATGAAGCTAGAGGATAGATTCAAACCTATAATTGATAAGTATTTCTAAAGTGTCGACGGTGATGACCAACGTGGCCACACTTCAAGTGGTATTGCAAATGCAAATGCTTTTAAATTTTGGACAAAAAGATGACAGGAGTAATTTTACCTTCTAAAATAAAAAAGAAGATAATACAGAAAGATATGTTGATGATTTATCAACCTTCCCGAGAATTAAACTTATGCTGGGACGAACCATTAAAGCAGGCCATTATTTTGAAGTATATGAAGTTAATTAACTTTTGTATGCATAATTTTTAATTCAAAAAATTGTAAATTTTAAGTATCACTTTGATGCAAAAAAGTCACGTATTAGAGGCCAACTTGGTAATAAAATAACGGGAGTTGGAATGCGTATACAACTGATAGCGGGACATTTTAAACATTTACTGAAGTGTTTGATAATAAATGCTGAGTCGTAAAGATCACGTCAATATTTGTGTTGCTCGAGTGGCTCGAATTTTGCCGTAGTCTATTTTTAGATAAGCAGCTCTGTGAAACGCAGCGTTTCCGTCACTACAATGTTTCAGGAACGAAGTATGTCACGTCTGCGGGCCGAATAAAACCACAATTGCGCGGGTTATTAATTGTGGAAAACGCGATAGCAACCAAAAAGCGGCACGTCCAGCGCGACCGCGAGCCGTTTTTCACGCTTCGCACAGCCCCGCTTCTATTTTCGCACGTTTGTTTCCATCTGAAGCCGTGCTCCGATGCGATTTCCAGCGGCCGCTGGCATTCCTGGCCTCCTAGGAGGCAATAAAACCGCTGGCGCGTGCGACCATAGAGATTTGAGTGCGCTTTGAAGTGCTGATTTAATTTCAGGGCTTCGACAGCCGCAGCTGAGAGCTGCCTGCTTGCGGCTACTTTACTAATATGAAGCCCTTCGCTTCAGGGGCAGGCGACTATTCTGGTATCACCCTGTCCGTTACTTTCGCGTGGATCGTGAAGACGGACGAAAAGTATTATCAGAGGAAGCTTCTATTGTTTGGAAACCTACATCCTAATTAAATCTGGCGGGCGATTTTGATTCCAGATGACAAGGTTTATGAAAACCAGAACCATAAAAGAATAATAATGTATAATACAAGCAAAATTGACATTTTGTCTAAAATAAACTTATAAAATAAAAGAAGAAACTTATGCAATTTTAATTAATATTATTAATTTATATTATTATTATATTATTATTATAATTATTTATTATTATTATAATTATTTAATTAATTATATATTATATAATTATATGCCTCTTAACAATAATAATAAGTCCCATTATACCCTCATGGGTCATAGGGTTTTGATCTAATTATTCCACTTCTTCCTATCCATAGCTATTTGTGTCAACTCTGGAAATGCCTTTTTTGTTTCCACCTCTATTGTATTTCTCCATGTATTTTTTGGATGTCCTCTTTTTCTTTTCCCTTCTGGATTCCATTTTAATATCCTCTTACTAATTTCATCACCACTTCTTCGCAAGATATGTCCCAATCATCCTTGTTTCCTCTTTTGTATCTCCGTATTTATGTCCACCTGATTTATCCTTCTCCACAGCTCATCATTACTAATGGTCTCTGGCCACCACACTTTCAGTATACCCCTCAGGCATCTGTTTACGAACACCCGCAGCTTTTGTTTTATCACTCCCGTAACCGCCCATGATTCTGACCCATACAACAAAACCGGCTTCACCATTGCATTAAACTACTTGTATTTTTAGTATATTGTATTTACAATTGCGTCTCATGACTCAAATTTTATATGCCGGCCGTTATTTATTCGCGTATTTTCGTCCTTGAGCCCTACCATCCAGCGGCACTCACACCCGGCTTACGAATTCATCAACTCTTTCTATTTCTTCACTTTGTATTAATTAGCTTGCTCCGGTCGATTTACATTTAGACACATCACTTTGTCTTCTTGATATTTACTTTAGCCCAACTTTTGCATACATTTGCGTACGTAGACTGTTTAACTTTTCTTGCTTCGTTTACCGTTATTAGCTGAGGCGATGTCATCCGCAAAATCTAGGTCATTCAGTGTTTCTGTAAGTTCCATCTGGTTCCTCCTGTCTTACATCGTACTTGTTGAAGCGCGAAAAGTTCCATCTTGTTCAACTCTGCATTCGTATTCGTTATATCCTTCTTTTATTAAATTTATTATATTGGGTGGTATTCCCTTAGTTCGCAGGGTGTTCCATATGACTCTATTTAGTGAATCAAAGCACGCTGGTAATCAATAAAACTATGTATAGCGGTGCATTATATCCAAAACTCTCACTTAATTGTAAGGTTATTATGTATATACATGATCGGTTTCCTAAATCCACACTGCTCCTTTCTTAGCTCACCATCCAGTACTGCTACTAATCTTTCCTGTATGATCTTATAGAATATCTTGTTAACCTCATGAGCAGGGTGATACCTCTAATTTTCACATTTTGAGATCTCCTTTTTGGTATTTTTATGAAATCCTTTTTTCCATTTTGGGAATTTTCTCTCTTCCATATTTTTCCATCAGTGGTTTTAATATTTGACCGTTATTTCTACATCTACCTTTAATATCTCTGCTGTAATCTGGTCAATCCGTGCTTTATGTTCTCATCTGGTTAATTCCTTTCAATTTCCTCTTCTGTAGGTGGATCATTTCTAACTCTCGTTCCGTCCTTTGTTCTATCTCCTCGGTAATTTCTAATTTTCTGTCTCTCGACCCGCATTCACTTCGTTGAAATTTCCATCCATCTTGCCATTTGTTCTCTTCTGTGTATAACAGCTCCCATTTTGCTTTTTGTGTTCGAAATTTGGTTTTAATTAGTTAGCTTCCTATGTTTTATAAATTATATTCTCTCATGTCCCTTCTACTGCACTAATGAGCTTTTCGGCCTATCCACCGCTATCACTCTGTATAATTGTATTTTTATGTCCTTGCTCACCTTTATAATTCCTGCAGCCTTTCTTGTTTTTAATTTTTTCTAATCTTTTTTGTTTAATATTTCTTCTTGCTCTTATTAACTCCCAGGTGTCGTAGCTCATCCACTTTTTTTACTCTTTCATGCCATTTACTCCCAAAAGGTATTTAGGAATGCTTGTTTACAGTCATTCCACGTATCTTCAACGCTTTTACCATAATCAATATCCTTTTCCTTGTTTATTAACGCTTTACTAAATTTTTGTCTCTTCTCTTCATCATTAACCGCTTTATGTCATATTCTATTGGCTTCCTTTTCATTCCTCTTGCTTTTCCCTTTGTCTTTCCCATATTTATTGCTATTTTTGTCGTTATCAGATAATGGTCACTTTCCACATCAGCGGCTGTCTTATTCCTTGTATCTAACATCAGTGTGTTATATTTCTGGTTTAAACATATATGATCGATTTGGTTTTCCACTGTTCTGCTGGGTGTAACCCAGGTTACTTTATGACAATTTTTATGCTTATATATTGTACTACCTATCCTCATTTTATGTAATCCACATAATTCTATAAGTAACTCCCCGTTTTCAACTCTAGTCCATCATTATTTGAACCCACCTTAGCATTAAAATCTCCCATCAATAATATTATAATATCCCCATTTTGGACATTTTTAATGGCTATGTGTAGTGTATCGTAAAACTCTTCCTTTAACTCGTACTCAGCGACCTCCGTCGGCGCATAACACTGTTTTGCTGTCTTTTTCTTACTACTAAAATTTATCCTTGCCATAATAATCCTTTCACTAACCGGCTTCCATTCCACCAATAATTCTCCTATGTTTTTATTGGAGATGACTCCAACACCATACCGACGCTCGCTTCCTTCTTCCAGTCCAGAATAGATGAAACTATGTTTTGTATTCCCCATATCCTGTCCATCTACATTCACTTATTCCCAAGATAACTATGCGGAATCTGTCCATTTCATCGTGAACTTGTGCTAAATTACCCTTCTGGTATAACATTCTTACATTCCATTGTCCAAATCTAATAATTTTTTTCTAATTTTGTTTTCTTTCCGCGCGCTTTCATTTATCCTTACTTTCCTGTTCTCCATTATTTTTTTGCTTATCTGCCAATCTTTGTCGTCATCTTTTTTCCGGTCCGCTACTGTTTTACTTAGTTTTTTGTTCACGAAGTTTTTGTTATTTTCCTTAACTGTGCTCCTAACGTATCCTCTTTGGGCGACTTTTCTCTGACCGATCTCTTTGTACTAGCGCTTGCTTTGCCACTATATACCTTTCGGGTTTTGCTAAGGTACTAATTCATTTCTCTCTGTAACGTATACTTCGTTATTAATTATTAATTTATTGTACTTAATCAGTGCCTTCTGTCCTTTCGATCTTGCCTCCTTCATAATTGGGATTAATTTTTTCCGCTCTTCTTGCACTTCCTTTGTGTAATCTTCATTTATCCAGATATTTGTGTCTTTTAAATTCTTGGCCTGTCTTAGGATTTCCATTTTCTTACTAAATTTTCTTAATTTAATCAATATTGGTCGCGTTCCTGCCTCTTTATATTTTCCCAACCTTATGCAATCTTCTAGCTCCACTTCTTTATCGATCCTAACCCCTATGTTGTTCATCAGTAGTGTAATTTTATATAGCATCTCCTTTTCCCTTTCACCCTCCTCATCCGTTACTCCCATTAGCGCTAGGTTGTTTTTTCTGACCTCTTTCTCTAAAAATTCTATTTTTTTATCTTCTTCTTCTTCTACTCTTATATAGGCTATTAGCCTGTTTCTAACTACACATTTCGTGTAGTACTATGAGCCATGTTGGGCGTACCCCGGGCAGGTGGCTAGTCTGACCCGTTAGAAGAAGGAGAATGTACTTTACGACCGCCAAAGGTGTTTGTATGATGTTTGTATTTTTGACCTGGGAGTCGAACCCAGGGCCCGCCGCGCGTTAGTCTGGCAGGCCGAAGCCTTTACGTCGCGGCTGTCGTGCTCTCATTTTTTTACTTATTTTTTTATCTTGAATCTCGATTTTATCTTAAGTTGTTTTCTTTCCTGCCTCTTAACAATACTGCAGTTAAAAAGAGCAAAGAAATGAAAAGTTAGGAAAAAGATTAATTAAGTTATTGCATATTTTGTTTTGCAATATATTTTATAATTTAACAATATTGCTGACATACATGTATAGCTATTATAACCTACAGGGTGCAAAATAATTATTTTTATTTTTTTGACTTATGCATTTTAGTTTGCTAATCCAAGTGATATCTACTGTTGTACTATTTTTTGTCATTTCCTTATCCTATAATAAAGAAAGTAATGTAATCGGCGGAAATTTGACCTACTCAGTTTTTCACACTTCTGGACGAAATATAGCCTCAGTACACAAAAAAAGTTGGTTTGGGCCATTGGTTCGTATGTGTGTGTGTGTCTGTCGGTCTGTCAGTAAACAGGATATCTCAAGAACCGTAAGAGCTAGAGACTTGAAATTTGGTATGCAAGTTACTTGTAGGTAGGGGACGCAGTGCGAAGCTTTTGGTAAAAATCGGCCAAGTCGTTTGGTCGCAAGGTCGCAAAATCGGTCGCAATGCAGTCGCGAATCTAAACAGTTGAAGATACAAAAAATTTATGAGAATAAAAATGATTTGTTATCGTGAGATAAACATGAATTTAAAATAAAAGTTGGTAAAATAGGAACTCGAAAAAAAATTGAAGCTCAGGATTTTTAATATACCGGTGTTCATAAATGTTTCGAAATTTATATTACCGGATAGATCAGACCAAGACGAACAAAAAATTACAATGAAATTTTTTGATCCGAGATCTAATAAAATCCGATTAAAAATTAATGAAACGGACCAATCACAGCGCGCTCGGAGAGCTTACTGGCCGACTGCGGGTGGACGGGGAGCGCTTGACCGCTAGGAGGGAGCACGCAGGCGATAATGGGGAAGGCCGTGTGTCCGAGCTCGCACGGTTACCTTCAGTGACGTAGCAAAATTTTAAGTACGAGTCAATTATTGTCTTGTACTGTTTATTTTAATCAGCTTTCGAGTGTTAGACTCGCGCCTCCTCCTTTTTTAAAATAACAAGTTCCGGGACAAGAGCAACGCAGGGCCGAGAGACGATGGACCCGGTATAATATATAATAATAGGATAAGGAAAGTCGTGTGATGTTCACACCAGATTTTTAAATTATCGATATATGTATTTGATAAAAAAATTATATAAAACAGAAAGAGATTCAAACCAACTAAAATGATTTGTTTTTTTTATAAAATACTAACTCAACTTTTAATCTAGCTAAGCAGATGTCACTTGAGAATAAATACATTTAATATTGTTGCCTGAAAGATTCTATTGCGCACGTATGTTTCTCTCACTCATTATCATCATAAGTTCTCATTTGAATCTCGAAGAGTAAAGACGTTCTGTATTGCTCAGATAAAATATCAAGTGCCAGGCTAGGGCCAAGTGATAAGTAATTAATAGTTTAAAAGTAAATTAAATACAGAATTCCATTAAAATTTTTAATATATTGAACTTTTATATAAAGCTCACATCAAGAGTAAAATAGTGATAACTCAATAAATAAAATAATAAGCAACTGGTTTATCAACAAACCAATTTCACACATGGTTTCACAACAACAAACAACCAAATTTTACCCTTAAAACAACAAAATCTGACTCAGATCCCTACTCAATGGCCCTCACAATCAAGCTTCTTGATTCCTTTACCATCACAACACTAGCTAACCAAAACAATACATATCAAACTCAACTATAGAACCAATGGGAAATAATAACATCTATGCAAACAAACACTGAAACCGACTGGCAGACACAAAATCCTAGAAAACAAAAACGTAACTCTAGACAGCAACGTACAACTAAACAAAGAAAACTGGACGACTACTGGTTAAATGCTTCAGGAACCCCAAACAGATTCCAGTCACTGACAAAAGAAGAAAGCAAGGAAAATGACGGAACAATGGATGCAATAAAGCCATCCCCAATTTTCATACACAAAGTAAATAACTTGAAACCCCTCACAGATATGCTTAACGAACAAGCTAAAGACAAATATACCATCAAACTAGTTAATATTCAAGCAAGAATTCAGCTAAGCAATGCTGAAACTTGTAACACTGTAACAAAATTTAAAAAAAAATGGATTTACACTCCTAACTTAAACAAGATAGAACATTTCGCATGCAACATGCATCCTACAATAGACATCAATACCCTCAATGAAATCACAGAGCATGGATACACGGTAATCAGTATCCACAACATTCGACATAGAACCCGAAAAACTTCGTTACTTATATTTTACATCCAACTCAAACAAAATAAAAAGAACAAAAGATCTACGACATTGAATATCTAATAAACCTTAAAACCAAGTTTGTACCTCCTTACGTTCAACGGGAAGTGCTTCACTGCCTCAATGACAGAGGTACGGTCATATAAAAATTTCTGCTATAGAACACCAAGATGTGTGAAATGCGCAGGGGATCACCTAACAAAGGACCGCGAGAGAAAACAGAGAAGTCGAAATGGCATATGCGTTAACTGTCAGGGGAACCACCCCGCTAATTACAAGGGATGCGAAGTAACCAAAGAAATTCTAAAACGGATGTTTCCTCCTTTAAGAACAAAGAGATGGTCCAACCTGATGTCATATACTCCCAAAAAGCTGTAAAACAAAACATGCAGCAATAACAAGACATTAATCCCTAATCTAACCAAAGTGTTGGAAACACTCAATCAGACTATATATAATGATGGTCAAACTAATGGAACGGATGGGTACTATGCTAAACCTACTTACGACAGTCATAACCGAAATTTCATAATGGCCCTCTATATTAAGACAGCAATCTGGAATGCCAACGGCTTGACACAACATTGCCAAGCAATTACAACATTCTTAATAAACCATACTATTAATATAATGTTAATTTCTGAATTACCATTTACTAACCTAAACCATATGAAAATACCAAAATACACTATCTATACAACTAATAATATTGATGGCACGGCGCATGCAGGAACTGCAATTATAAAACAGCAATAAAACACCATAAATTACAAAAATACCAACAAGAACATTTTTAGGCTACCAACATATCGGTAATATTGAACAATAGAGAGGTCATCCTTTCCGCAGTCTACTGCCCCCAAAAACACCATTAAAAGACAAATTTCAATTATTTTCAATACTCTTGGGCCTAGATTTATAGCAGGAGCAGACTATAATTCAAAACATTAAGAGTGGAGTTCTTGAGTCACTCTAACGCGTGGCGAAGACTTACTTAAAGTAAGAAGAAGCACTAACTTACTACATTTTTCGACTGGAGAATCAACATATTAGCCATCGGACCCGCTAAAGACCCCTGACTTGTTACATTTCTGTATGGTAAATAGAATAGCAATAAATTACTTAAAAGCAGAATCATGCTTGGACTTGTCCTCTGTACTCAACTGTACTCAACTAATAAAGACTCCTAGAATTCACAGTAAAAAAAAACAAACTGGAGCTACTTCAGAGAACTGATGGATGCGAGATTAATTTAAACATTCAGCTGAAAAGAGCAAGGAATATAAATGAAACCATAGAACATTTCAACTCTGTTATACAACAATCAGCATGGGTTCCACACTTGACTCTCTAGATCTAGAGGATCATGAATTGATCTCCATAATTGTTAAATAAAAAATAGCATAAAAGAGAAGATTTCGAAGAATCTGACAAAATACCAAGTTCTCTAGGGGCAAAACTGCACTTAGCACAGTAACGCGTGAACTAAAAAAATTACTGTATGATTTAAAAAATCAGGAAATTCAAGATAGCTAACACCTACTGAGGACACAAATTACTTATTAACTGTAAAAAGCTACGGAGAAACTTAAAAGACCTCAAATGAATTTTTCACCTGTGCGGAGTCCCAGTAGCTCCTGGGCACAAAGCCCTGAAAAGAAAGTGAATGTTTTTGCTAACCATTTGCGAGCAGTCTTTCAGACTTACTCCTCAACCTCTTCAGCTGAAGCAGAACGACTAATCCAACAAGCATTTGAAGAACACACTCCAACTGCCAAAAAACTAAAATCTGTTAAAATTGCAGACATAAAGGCAATAATTAAGACTCTAAATCTAAACAAGTTTCCTGGTTACGACCTGATAACGACCAAAACCTTAAAAGAACTACCTGAAAAGGGCTTCAGAGCTTTACAATTTTTGATCAACGCCCTCTTTCGGCTAAAAAAAAGTTGCTGAATTAATTAAAGATTTTAAAACCTGCCAAAGACCCGACAGAAGTTACATCATATAGGCCTATTAGTCTGCTAGCCATACTATTGAAAGTGTTTAAAAAGCTTATCTTGTCCAGACAGAAACTTCCTTAAAGAACACAAACTTTTGCCAAAACATCAATTTGGTTTTCGTGAAGGTGATAGCACCATCGAACAGATACACAGAGTAGTGACTAGAATAAACCATGACTTACATTTAAAAAGATAATGTGCTGCGAGATTTCTGGACATTAGCCAGGCATTTGATAAAGTGTGGCTAAACAGCCCGCTATTCGAAATCAAAAGCCTTTCATCACCGGCTTATTTTAATATAATCAAGTCGTATCTAAACAACAGGTATTTCAAAGTGAAATTTCAAGACAAATTATCAACTCTGTATACTATCCACTCGGGCGTTCCACAAGGAAGTGTGCTGGGCCCCACACTTTATCTCATTTATACGGTAGATATTCCAACTACCAGGCAGACCATGATTGCCACTTATGCGGACGACACACCAGTGATAGCTTCACATAAAAAACAACGAACATCACCACGATTCCTTCAACTCAACCTAGATAAAATCCAAACATGGTTAAATATTTGGCGAATAAAAGCCAACGAAGTTAAATCAGTCCATGTTATGTTCTCACTGCTCAAGGAGACTTGCCCTCCAGTTGCTTTGAACAATAAACAACTTCCCCAAGTAGACAGTGCCAAATACTTAGCCATCCATCTTGACCGAAGATTAACTAGACGAACACACGTCTACAAGAAGCGAATGCAATTAGGTTTAAAATACAAGCAAATGTATTAGCTGTTAGGACAAAACTCCAAACTCTCAATCGAAAACAAGTTGCTGCTGTTCTTAAGGTCATATGAACTTACGGAATTTAGTTGTGGGGATCGGCCAGTAACTCTAACTTAGAAATACTACAACTATTTCAGAACAAGGTTATTCAATACATCTTCAATGCATTTAGGTAGGTTCCAAATTGGGTAATACAGCAAAACATGCCTGTGTCCTCAGCGAAAGAAGTAATAGTGTTAAATATTGTGACAAACTCAGTACTCATACTAACACACTTGCAGTCAATCTCTTATACCGACCATACGCTAAAACACTTGATCTGTCAAATTGGTTTAACTAAATTCTTCAATTTCTAGGCTACTTTTGAGTTATAGTTTAACACTCAAGTTAAGCTAATTAATAGAATGCTTTTGTTAGAGAACTTTCTTACATGTTCTTGTTCCAATTACATAATTTACTTAATGCTATTTCTAAATTACATTATAAATGTTTATTGTTAATAAAAAAAATTATTATCATCATCATACGCATATACGGATGTAGGCCTCTCCAAATATTCTCCACAGGTCTCTGTCTTGTACTTTCTGTATCGAGTTATAATTGGCTGTTTTTTTGTCTTCGGTCCATCTTAAAGACTTAGTCTTCTTTCCCAATCGTGGTCTCCACTGGAATATCTTTTTTATCTGTATATTATCTGCTGTACGGAAATATGCTCCGCCCATGACCATTTCAATTTAAGTATCACTTCTATCACGTTTTCCACTTTTGTCCCTTTTTCTATTTGTCCACCTATCTCTTAAAGATATTCTTAACATATTCTGCCCCATAGATCTTTAGGCTACTCTTAAATTTTGTTGTTCCTTATGGTTAGAGTCCACGTTTCTGCTGCGTAAGTTAATACTGGGGTTATATTCTGATTAAATAATTTTCTTTTCATCTCTTGTTTTATTTTACTTGTCAGAATGTCTCTCCATTTTCCAAATGCAACCCAACCCAGTTTTATTTTTCCCTCTGCTTCTTTTCATTGGCTATTCGTCTGCATAGTAATAGATATGTAATTTTCTACTTCTTAGATAGTTTCCTTTTCTACCTATATATTTACTATCTGATTTACTAGGTTATTTGTTTTTATCTTTTTTCTTCTTGTTAATTTCTAGTCCTCTGCCGTTCATTTAGATTTATAAGCATTTCTTGTAATTCCTGTAAGTTGTCTTAAATGATTCAACCTTTCGCTGCTTATGTTCTTCCAATGACATAACGTAAACAGTTTAGGGGAGATTGTGTCTCCCTGCCTCACTCCTTTTACAGTTTAATTGCATTTGTTGCATTGCATATTTTAATTTTATTAACTTTTTTTAATTTTGTTTTATTTAACTTTTATTAGCTTAATATATCTAGAATCTACTCGATTATTCTGTAAAGATTTTATGATATACAAATATTCAACTGAATCGAACATCTCATAATCTATAAAGGCAAAGTACAGAAGAAGAAAGTGATATTCTTTAGATTTCTCGATTGAGTTTCGTACATCTTGCAAATAATTCTGTGTGATGTAACCACTAGGAAAGCCCGCTTGTTCTCGTAGCTAGTATCGGTCTAATTTCTTCGTGAGTCTGTTAGTTATAATTTCTGTTAATAATTTATATAGTTGAGATATGACTTACAGGTAGGTGGTTCTCTAGACGAGTTTTATTACCTTTTTTAAAAAGTAATATAATAATAACATTGTCGAAATTTTTCAGTATTTTTCCCATTTTTAGAAGTGTATTGAATATTTTTTGTTTATCATTGTCTGTTTTTAGGCTTCCTCTATTTCATATATTTCGTTATCGGGTATATCTTGTTACGGAATTTGAAAATTAACATAACAAATTTTATGTTTGACAAATATTTTTATCAAATTAGTACATTTTTCTAAAACTTTATCAGGATATTATCGAACGGAACTGCCTACATTTGCTTACAATATTAGCTTAGAAAGGAACCTCAGTGCGTTGTTACAAAAATAAGGAATCGGCTACTATTGGCCTAAATCCATTTAAAATTAACTAAGAAATGTGGGGCCCAATTACAGCAGATAAGCAAGGGCGAGAGCGGTTTATCTTAATAAGCAAAAAATTCTAAGCGTTGAACATAACTAAAATCCTTGAGACTATAAGGAACAAGGCGGGCGACCGTTCTGCATGGCTTACATTTGCCCTTAATACAAAATAACTTTATGAAAGACCCTTACAGTCATGTAGACGCTGCGTTTCTAACTATACATACATAAGCCTTTGTGTAGGACACAGAAGTAAAATTATGGGAATAACAGTTAAAGGGCGGAAAATAAATCAAAACATTTTGGTTGCATTTGTTGCGGTCGAACCAGCAATCATTCGATTTTAAATTGTTCAACGCATGCATAATTAATCTAAAATCATAACATTAAGTAATCGCATAATTATATTACAACAGAAAATATAAGAATAATAATTTTATAACAGTCTTCCGAGTTCACATTTGTATTTTTTTTATATTTTCAATTTTTGTTAAAATCTACCGCATCACTATTTCCAGTTGCTAAAATCCTTATCATCTCGCTCCTAACAAGTCAAATACGGTGAAGCACTTCAAGACTTTATTACATCAGGTGTTCCATAAGGCAATGTATTGGGGTCAACTTTCTACTTAATCTACACAGCTGATCTACCAGTCACCCCATATATTAAAATTGGAACATTCGCTAATGATATTTTAGCTACCAATTAAAATCCGGTTACTGCTTCCCAACATCTCCAGAACCACATTAATCTACTGTAACAATGGTTTACTAGTTGAAGAATTAAAGTGAACGAGGCTAAGTCTAAGCACGCGTCATTCACTCTTAGAGTCCTAAACTGTGGGTTTGTTCTAGTATGTCCAATCTAAAAATTATTCAAACGTTTCAGTCCAAAGTTCATAGGCAACTAACTAGCTAATGCACCTTGGTACTTAAATAACCAAACGCTTCATACAGACTAAAAAATCCCTTTTGTAAAGGAGCTGATTCACCAACGCGCAATAGTACATCACAATCGTCTAGAAGCCCATCCAAACCCACCTGCAGAAACCCTAGTTGAAGTGCCTGCGTTCAGAAGAATTAAAAAGAAAAAATTGAAGTTTTCCGGGTATGTTGGATTGACCACTTCTTGTCATTTCATCGCATCAGCTCATGGAACACAAATGCATTGATATATCTTGTATATTGTACGTTGTTCTGGTTGTTGATCCAGTTTCCCAATAAAATTTTAGCTATAAATCTAAATTTTACCAGTGCACAATTGTAAACCATAACCTAAAGTAAATGAATGTATCCAAGAAATTAATTGTGAGACTTTAGTATCTTTAGTATCTAATGAAACTATAAAGAGTAATCAAGAAAGAAATAACATTAGTGGAGAGGCAGGCGTGTAAATAGCCGCTCTCGTGGTGCGGTGTGGGAAACGTAGTACGGCCCGTATTGGAACGTCAACCGATAAGGCCAAAATCGTCCCTTAAACGGCCGTCGCGAAAGCGGATGGGGGCGGCTACCGATATCAACCAACGAGTATTGCCAAATCGCTCACCTGAATCGGCTTCTGCTTCGTGGTTCCACGGTGGCCACCTTGCCGCGCTGCGGATCTGGTATTTGCGGATGATAAGACACGAAACCTATTGCGCGCTGCGGAGTGCTTCTTGCGGGTTGATAAGACACGACTGAATTGGCGCGCTGGGTGCGAATCTGCGGGTGTTAAGACACAACCGAATTGCCGCGCTGAATGCGAATGTTGCCGGGCTTCGCGCCTGGCTTGGCGGTAGGTCTTTTGGGGCAATTTTCATTCGACAGCACCTTTCATATCAAAAAGTGCCGCCGACGGCGTATGCAGACTTGTCGGCTGAGCAAAAGTCCATATGCCGTTTTGTGTGCGATGGCAAAACGTAGCAGATATATAAAGCGGTTCAAGGGCGAAAAGGCCGCCACACCAATTAGCCATAAAAATTATGCTAAATTACAGACAAACTTTTGTTTAAAAAGACATTTGAGTAAATTCTTTTGATGAATATTTTATTTATATAAAGCAAAAACGCAATTTCATTACAACTAAAGCATGAAATGTATTGTAATAATAAATCTCTACTTTAATACTAAAATGAATAGTATTGTACATATCTAGCAGTGGGAAAACTGAAAGAAACCACAATAGAGACTAAGTTTAGAAAGTGGGTAAAAGTTTGAAATAAACCTCCATTCTGATCTTACCAGTTGTACTAATTGTTTGCTTATCTCATGTATGATAGATTAAGGATGCTTAAATAGCAGTTTAAAAAATGACATATTTTCCAATCTTCTCTAGAGTTGATTCATAAATTACTAAGATAATAAGTGAGAAAGATTAATAAAAATAATAACAAAAACCAATAATTTGATTTACTACTGCATCATTTTAAATAAAAAAGCCATAAAAATTTTTTATCTTGTGATTATATCAGCAGCAATGTTCTTGGGAGGAAGAGTTTTTAAACAATTTCTTCCGCAATGATGGTCAGGGAGATAAGTAATGATGTAGTGCAAAACTTTATGCTTCTGGAGAAGAAATAATAGGTTTTTAACAAGATGTAAACAATAAATAGTAGGGCGTACAATAATTTTTATAGCGTCGAAATCCAGATGAGTGAAAATTACTTACCAGGCGATGGTCGATGGTTCCCTTTCACCTCCAAAAAAATTGAGCAATGTTGCGTTAAAAATCTTTTATGGCGATAGTCTTTCTAGAGAATAAGTGACTTAATTTGACGGTCATATGATTTATTGTTAATTGACAATGCTGCTTCCTAGAAGAATGGATAATGAGACTTTTGGAAGAATTAGCGATGATTATATAATCCGACAATGAAATGAAAATGAAGATCTCAGTTGAGTTTTGTAAAGTTGGCTTTTCACTTCGCCAGTCAAGCGTTTTAATATTTTTCTAAGATTAGCTAGATCACTTATCGAGATGCAAATCTACCATTATAACACTGTTTTAGGTATGGTGCTTTTGAAGCATAAAGCAAGACTAATTAAAATGGCATCATATATATGTACTTTCTTTTTTAAAAATTTTAGTACTACATTTAAAATGTTCAACAGTTTGTATGTCATATTATTTACCGGAGCATTTTGTAGATGTGTGTTTGAAAATTTTGCTTGTAAACATGTGAATTTAAAGAATTATTTATTACTTTCTTACGTTTAGTTTCATTTGGGCATCCAAACTTGATTTAATGCAAGGTTTTTTATCGAGTGCCAGTAATATTGGGCGTCAAATAGGTTACAGTTATAAAATAATTGTTTAATTAATCAACTAGTAGGTGACAACATCGTTAAACCGCTATGATCTATTATTTTAATTAAGTTAAACCCAGGCAAAACGCTACCTACAACTGCCAATAAATAATTTATATCTAAATTTACTGATATGTAGTATGTAGTAAATACAAAATAGAAGTTTGCCTTATCAAATTAATTCAGTTTCTCTCCAGAGATCCATAACTCAATCACCTCAAGGCATAGAATGATCTGTGGCCGAAACAAAACAAGTTGAAAACGCGGAACAATGTTTTATAGATATCCCGAGTTTTTATACATATAAATTTTTATTATAAAATTATTAAGGTGTTAGGATGAGCGAGCGGCCTAAAGCACTGCATCCAGGTCACAGTCTACTCGTGGGCGTGGGTTCGAATCCCACTTCTGATAAGTCACTTTTAATTTAAAAAAATGAAAAGAGCGACGGACAGATGTATAAAAGCCTAAAAACAAGAACCAATAATAAAAATTCGCAAAGTTAAGCCAAAATATAAAAAATGTAACAGACGTTTTAAGCAGACGAGTACGGAAATTGCAATACTGCAGCAACAAAAAAGGAATCCAAACTATCACCGATGCACATACCAGACGTTATAGTCTTCCAGCCACTAATTTAACTTTTAGAACTGGCCACAATCATATTCTTGTAATTAAGGTCTTAGAAGAAATAAAAATGTAAAATATATATACATGGTAGTTCAAATATGCCAAACGGCTCCTCTGCGCTCTCGCGAGCGTGGAAGTACCGGTATGCCGCCACTCTCGTGGTAACTGTTGGAGACTTGGGAATAAAGTAGTGCACCTACGTTTCATCGGTGGTCAATATAGACTTCAAACATGCATCACCTTTGTCTTCAAACTGCTGTAGGAGACGACTGGTAGCTTTCATTTCATTTTGTTCACGTCCATCAAAATGCGTGGTACCCACCGTGCACCTTGAGATAGTGCAAGTGATTTTTCAAGATGTCTTCTACACTATTAGACAACATTGGCTCCAAGTTCTCATGAATAAGTGCGCTTGCATGATCAATATTTAGTTGTTATAGCCTGTGGTGAATTTCAGCGGATGAGACGTTTTGTTCACAATGCGTTGTTCTACGCTCCGCGGTACCCTCTGTTCGCTCATCCCTTTAGCAACTTCCAAACGGAACTGAACAGGTTCTAACATGAGCAGGAAGGAACGTGGAGGTTGTAGCTCCACTCTCTTAAGGTCGCACGGCTGCTGCGCAGTGCGGCTTATTTATATGCAAATCATTCTCGGTCATATTTGAACCACCTTTATAAGAAGAAAGTTGAGAGAAAACAGATACCTATAAAATGATTGAAATAAACTACAATAGGAGCTTAAAGTACATGGACATGTTATTATGAGTACATATTGCAAATATTCGTCGCAAAAACACCATTGTTCCTGTTTTTAACTAAAAACAATTGGTAACAATAGAGATTTCAGCTTCCACTCTCAAAACTAGATATATCGCAATGCGCCAGATTTCAGAAATTTATGATGGATGAAATACAACGGTGAGCAACAACATCCCAGTGTCTAAGGAAAGTGAAAAATAACGACATCAAATGTGTACACTGTAACTGCAATTAGTTTGCAAGTTACAAAGGTTGGCAGGCTACAAAGAAATACGTACAACAAAAAATGTGCCTCAAAGAAATAAATAACTAACTAATATTAGACAACATTTAACACCACAGCACTAAGAAAACCTCATTTACGTTCAACTAGTAAGCGGCGTTTTTAATTAGAGTTGCAGTAACATAAATTAACAATAACCTGGACCCACTCAACGAACCACATTTAGTGCAATATCATTATATAACTAAACTAAAAAAATATTAAAAATTCTAATGCAGTTGATGGGGACAATCTTTTAACCATTGTTGCCTCAGAAATAAACCATGAATTTGAACCAAGAATTGTACTGTACAAGCAGAAGCTGGAACATACTGGCCCAGTGATCATATTTCAGAATAAAATGAAATATTGCGAGTTTCCTAAATAGAATTTACATCTTTAATCCACTAAGATTACAGTAGTTTACTGCACCTCAAGGCATAACATTAAAAAGGTGCAATTCGAAAAGCTTTTCCAAAGACATAGTCTTAAATTTATTTCAGGCAGAGATCTCAACGCTATACATGAATAATGGGGATCAAGACTGGCTACTATAAAGGGCAGACAATGGACGAACAAGACATATAATAATGTATTACATTACTTGTTCATAGGTAATCCAACCTACCCACAATTATTTATGGCGAAAACATCGTTCTAATTTTAATAACAGAAGAGCGACTTTAAATTTCCACTGGGAAATAATAAATAAAACGTTAATATTTGAAGCCCTCTTAAAAATCAACGAAAAATTAGTATTAATAGTAGAAAACTACAATCAAATAATTGAACAAGCATCTTGGCGATGGATAACAGAAAGATGATAACTAATGAATATTATCCTGAAGACAAAAGGAGGCTAAATCAATTAATAGTCAAATTCAAAATTTTTGTAATATAAAAAATTTAAAGCTATTATCCATAGGCTCAATATTTGGTTTGGTGAGCGATTAAAAAGATTAAAGTAATGAGCAGCAATATATATATATATATATATATATATATATATATATATATATATATATATATATATATATATATATATATATATATCTATCATCTATTCGACTCGATAACACCTGGGCTAGAAATGATCATGACAAACTTGTTGCTTCTTCGAGACACTTAAGGAATGTATTTAGTCCATTTGTTTTTCAAAATAAAATTCGATAATACCCTTTTAGTACCCATAACTACCTTTTTAAATGCTCTAATCAATCAAGCGGTTTAAATTAAATGATACATATCAATTGCCAAATTATGACCTTATTAGTGGGAACATTCTCACAGAACTGTCAGAGATAAATTACATTTGTATTACATATTTAATCCTGTATTGAGACTTTCGTACTTCTCTGAGTAGTAGAAAGTACCACGAAAATGGTGTGTAGGTTTTTGAAAACATTTTAAGCAAAAAAGTTCCAATAAACATGGGTCGAATTCTCAACCGTCTTCGAGATATTGATAAAGCAAGTTAGGGGTCTTTGAGAACTAGAAGTGTTCTGGGCGATATTGAGATAATAAAGACAAAAGAACGGACTATTGATATCAGCGAAAACATCTAAATAGTTGAAGATTTCATAAAAGAGAAGGAAGGAATGGTAGCGACCTAAAAATCTGCCAAGAGTTAGGCATTAACAGATCATTGTTCCAAAAGATTATGAAGAAAGTCTTACGATTGGAGTCATAAAAATACAGATAAACCAGCTAATTACCAAAAACGCAACTCAGAGAAGACTTCTATTTGCTAATTCAGTGATAGAGTTAATAGAAAAAGGATTAATAGACTTGAAGATTTGGTTTGAAGCCCACCTTTACCTTGAAGGTTATACGAACAAACAGAACTGGACGATATGAAAAAGCGCACCACAGGTAATGCAAATGGTCTTACTATTCATAATATGCAAAACTTCATTATGTCTCAATAACACTTTGACATTTACACTACAATCCCGGATGCAGTGGTTTACCTAATCACAATCGCAAAGCTTAGCTCAATCGTCGTTAAACATATAGTAGCATCTCTCGCGAGCAAAGGAACCAATGGCCACAGTTAAACCAAATACATTTCAAGAACTCAAAACACGAAAAAATGAAAGAAAAGGAACTAGGATTTTTGCAGTACAACTCAATACTCAAACAACCTCTCAAGCTGTTCTCCAAAGTAATAAATTTAGAAGATCTCACGACACCAACATCGTCGCAAAACAAAACGAATAGAGAAAAGGTACACAGGTCTAAACCTATATTCACTATGTAAAAACATCACTTCATTGTTAAATATTTTCAATTCTCACTTGAATAAAGATGAATATAAGCATAATAAGACTATCATATAAAACACTCGATAAATACAAGGCGATAAAAAATATACTAGATGATCAAAAAGTTATTTCTATACCTCCCGAAGATAGGTCATTTACGTTATTCCCGTCAAACTTTTTATTTACCTTAAACAACAAGATAACAATAAAGAAGTATATAAAAATAATACTATCTTAAATGCTATCGTGAAAGTAGAAGCCACCTTATCAAAAGAGAGAAATAGCACAGATCAAGAGATATCAGTGCTATGGTCATACACATAATTATTGCACTCACCCATATGGTTATGTAAAATGCGCAGAGTCGTGATTACAGAACGTACATACTTTGAGGAAAGAAGAATGCAGCAAAGCTAAATGCGTATTTTGTTTGGGAGAACAATCTGGCAATTATAAAGGATGTACGATGTATAAACAATTCAAAAATAGAATATCTCCTCCGATAAAAGAAAGTCGTGTTACTTTCAACCAGGTCCTACCGCCAGCACTAAATGCAGTTATCATACAAACAAGAAGCTATGCCAAATATAACATGTAAGCAAGCTTCTCACACATATGCTAATATATCATCAAATCATCTAGAAACCCCAAATAATATATTCTCCTTCATGCAGAAAATTATGGATTCCCAACAAACTATGATTAACAAACTTAAGAGAGAGAGAGATGCAAGAAATTCAAGCGGGTTGCTATCACCACCAGGAAGTCGAAAGATTTGTACTACATATAAGAGCGCAACTAAGTTTCCGGATTTCACACATGGATGGCGTTAACGACACATGTAGTAGATATACATGTCTGAAGTTGTGTTTTTTTTTTATAGCTTGGACATCTGTTAACAATAACCAGTTGTAATACCAACACAGAAATATTTTTTCTAACGAAGATGTCGAGTTTTGTGCCAAATAAACAGCTTTTGCGGGAATCTTTGCTTTTCTGTTTTAACTTGAAAAAAAAATGTAGGTGAAGCACGTCTTTTGCATGAGGAGGCGTACGGCGAACATGCACCATCGAAAACTGCCTGTGAAGATTGGTTTAAACGCTTCAGAAGTGGCGATTTCGACACTGCGGTCAAGGAGCGCTCCGGAAGACAAAAAAAAAAAAAAATTGAAGACGGCGATGTGCAAGCGTTATTGGATGAAGATGATACGTAAACACAAGATCAACTTGTAGAGGTATTAAACATGACGCGCCAAGATATTTCTAAACATTTACATGTCATGGGAAAAATTGAGAAAAACTGAGAGACAGTGGAAAATCGAAGAGCCACTTCCGAAATTTTGGTTTTGCGGCATGAAAGAAATAGTTTTCTGCATCTAACTGTTACTGGTGATGAGAAAGAAGACAATATTCTGCCAATGGGCATCGCTACCGACAACAACTGATAAATTTGAACCATGCATTGCTCGATAAACGGCCAGAATGAGATACGAGGCACACGTGTCATCGCACTTTCATCGTCCATCACCATCAAAACGTTGAAATAGGATCTGCTACCGCACCCGCCGTATTTGCCAGGCCTGGCCCCTTCCGATTATCACTTGTTCCGGTCGATGGCGCATGGCTTGACTGGCTACACTTGGCCAATTTCGAAAAAGTGCAAAATTGGTTGGACGAATGGTTTTGGTCCAAACACGCGTCGTTTATCGTCGCGGTATTAATATATTGCCACAGAGATGGCAAAAATGTGTAGCTAGATACTTTGTAGGTGTAGGGACGATACTTTGAATAAATAATTTTTCCATTTCTCTTGAAATTTTCCATTTTTTATTGATCGAAAAACCCGGAAACTTAGTTGCGTACGTAATAATAAAATAGATATCGTATTGATCTCCGCACTTTACCAAAGATTTCTTATTTTAAACTTGGTGGATATAATATCTACAACACCAACTACCCGAATGGTACAGGAGGTTCGGCGGTAATAATAAAATATCATATTAGACATTACAAAATCTATAAATACTGCTCAGAATATATCCAGGCAACGAGTATAATTGTAAAAACTAGGTAGATCGTGTAACAATTTCTCCAGCGTATTGTCCATCCGGACAGGTTAGAAGTAGTATATTCCTGGCTGGAGGTGCTTTCAATGCCAAACATCCTCACTGAAGTTCTCGCATCCCCACCCCAAAAAGTCGTATTCTACTGTCTATCATGCAACAATATTATTTAGCTCACCTATCTACCAATCAGTCCACGCACTGGCCAACGGATAAAGACAAAATCCCCGACTTTTTTGACTAAAAATATGCCATTTATTCTCGGACCACAGCCCGATAATACTATGAGTACCTTATTAATAAAAATAACTAAACCACCAATCCTGATCAATGGTTAAACTAATTGGAACTACTTCAAAGTTATACTACAAAAACAATTAACCACCAACATCCCACTAAAAACAACATCTGATATTGAGAATGCGGTAGAAACATTTACAATCAATACAAGTGGCTGCTACAAAACAAATAGCAAAAAAAACAATTCAAGCTTGCTACTTAGTAGATATTAAGCTCAATATCTCTGGATGCTTCATCAATAAAGCCACTAGTTGTTTTAATAGGCCTAAACAACATGTACCCCAATCCGAAACAAAGATGGATATGAGCAAAATTAAAGCTTTTGCTACTCATCTCCAGGAAGTTTTCTAGCCACTACCAGCTGAAGACAAATACTGTGATATTAAAAATTACCTTTCAGGCCATATCCAGCTCTCGCTTCCTATCAAACCTTTCTCTATTATAGAAGGGAAAACAATAATCGCTACAGGAATAAATAGCAAAACATCTCCAGAATATGACCTAATTACTGGGCGAAATCTGAAGAAGCTGCCTCTCAAAGCAATAAGGTTAACTATGCTAATCTTTAGTAGCATTCTACGGACGGGGATTTTCCCAGTCTAGTGAAAAGTTGTCCAAGTGATCCTTATCCACAAGCCCAGTAAACCAATCAATAACTTGTCTTCCTACAGGCCCATAAGTTTGCTACCATTGCTCTCTAAACTTTTCGAACGACTATTATTCAAAAAACCTCTCCCATCATCGAAGACGAAAAGCTCATACCCGATCATCTATTTGGCTGCACACTCCACAATTGAGCAGATTCATAGACAATATCAACACCGCATTCAAAGACAAGAAATACTGCTCTGTAGCCTTTCCCGAGGTTAGCCAGGCCTTCGATAAGGTATATTATTCAAGTTAAAACGAGTCATTCCATATCCTTACAGCAGTATTCTCAAATCTCACCTTAAAGAATGATACTTCCTAGTGAAGTTTGAGAAGCACTCTCGGAATCATATACTATTAAATCCGGAGTTCCTCGAGAAAGCGTTTTGGGGACAGTTTTATACGTTCTGTACTCGATATACCAATCAGTCCCAATGCAACTATAGCAATTTATGCTAATAATACGGCAATCCTCGCTACAGATCGCGATCTCCATGCTGTCTCCTGAACTCTACAACATAACCTGAATCATGTCTGCGGATGACTCAAAAAGTAGGGCTTTAAAATAAACAACTACAAGTCGGTGCAAATTACTTTCATCAAACGAAGAAGTATCGTTCCTGAGGAATGATAAAGCTCTACCACAAACAGGCTGCGTGAAGTATTTTGGCCTGCACTTTGATAAAGGCTTAACATGAAAAACTCATATCTGGACTAAGAGAAAACAACTAAATCTAAAATTAAAAAAATATTACTGGTTACTAGGTTGTAACTCCAAGCTATCGCTCTTTAACAAACTGCTGGTTTACAAAACCGCCATAAAACCAATATAGTGCTATGGAATCCAGCTTTGCGCCACTGCGTCAAACTCTAACTTGAAATACTTGAACGATTTTAGTCGAAGACTAGTAATGCTCTCTATTATGTTACAAATAAAGAAATAAGAGAAGATCTGAAATGTGAAAATGCATCCCAATCCCTAGTATTGACTCTACTCGATACTAGCGATCAAGAGCCTACAGTTAAAGCCATTGGATCTTTCTCACACCTTTTAATATACTATATATACTAGTGCTTAACATATACATATAATTGTAAAAATACTCACAAGGAGGAACATGTAAATTACCACTAATAAATAAATGTTTAAAAAATGATATGCCTTAAAAAATGCGAAAAGATATAAATGTTACAGTTGGATAGTCTTTGCAGTTTTAAATGTAATTAGTATCAAAGTGGAACAATTTATGTTATTCATACACATTTTACTTCGCCCACTACGTACATTTTTCATTCGGAAACGCAGCTTTCAGTAGCAAAATTTTGTTTTGCTGCGAGGATAATTAAATATTTGGCATGCTCGCAGCCAGTTCCGGAATCCATAAAATGCTTTCCAAATCGATAGCTCGAGCGAGTGAATCACCCGGTTTCATTCACGGAATTCCAGGCGCGGCGCCCGCCAAAATATGCCGAAAATCCGCGGCGGCTTAGGCTCCTGCTGATTTCGCCCGCGGAATGTTTGCGAACACTCCCCCGTGCGGCGCGCTTTGGACAAACAGCACGTCGCCGCGCTAAAATTAGGCCAGCGGTTTACACTTCGCTGCTTTCTGCAAATAAGGCCGGACGCGGCGGCGGCCTTCCGGCAGGGCGCAGGGGACCAGCTTGCTGGTTCGCCTCTTCCTCTCTGCTGGCGACTCCAGATAGCGGCAGCAAAGCGGAAAAAGACAAATTCGCAAGTGGAAATGCCCCGGGAAGGTGCTGGGGGTAAAACGTCAATAAAGGCGCTTGCAGGTTCCGAAGCCCCTTGTTGAAAGCATACGAAGTGTGGCTATTAAATAACGAGACTGGGCAGCTTTCAGATGGTATACTTATTGCAGATGGAAACGCATGTGTGGTGACTGATTTTAAAATTTTTTGATGTACACGACATAAGTCGGACTGTTTCAGTTTTCATATCGATTTAAGCAAAGAAAACTAAGTAACTGCTGCATTTTGATATTCTGGCCCATAACACCAATCATATTTTACAAAACATTAGGACAATCATTGTTACACTTTGTACAGAATTTATCAAATTTGAATAACAAGTATATAGTAATTTCCTTATTAATCAGATTAAGGCCATGCTTCCAATAAGATTGAATAAATGAGAACAGTGAGTTTCATTTGGTAATTAAGCATATCAAGAAAAAAGGTTTAGTGTCATAATGAATACATCCAAACATGGCTGGTTCCTAATTTCTTTTTTCTTTTTGATTTTTTCCTCTGTAAGTTTGTCGTTTTTAGCTTCCGCAGTTTATCCAGTCTCCGATCTTTAAGTTTTTATGATATTATTTACATATGTTTTTCATTTCAGAGGCGATCTTCCCTTAGATGTCTTCATTGTTGTGTCTAATGTAGTCTGTAGTCTGTGTATTTGAGTATTTTATTCCCATTTCCTGCGATGTGTTTCCTGGGCGCTACTTACCTTCTCTAGTAATTTGCAGACTTCCTCTCAAGAAGTCCAATTCTGTTAATCTTACCATGCCCATAATTTTTGCTATATTGTATTATACTTTATATATTGCTTTCATAAATAGGTGTTTTCTTTCTTACTCCATATAATTCAGCATTTGAAATGTTACAACAAATAAAAGTATATATATATATATATATATATATATATATATATATATATATATATATATATATATATGTACAACAAGCAATAAATTAATTCAGACAAACACAAAACAAAGGAATCTCTATACATAGCAAAAAAATTAACACAATCAGATACGCAGACAATATGGTCTTACTGACAGAAACAGAAGAAGAATTGAAACAAAACAAAACTAAGGTAATGATCAAAACAGAATACAATAGACAATATCACCATAAACTATAAAACCATAAAAGCAGTAAGAGAATTTGTATACCTAGGAAGTTTAATCACTGGAGATGGTAGATGCATAAGGAAAATTAACAGTAGAATAAACCACGCAATAAGAGCATTCTACAATAAAAAACACCACTGATATCCAATAAAATATCAACAAATACCAAAAAACAATATATCAAGCCATACATATGGAGCATCGCGAATGTATGCGAAAGTTGGAACACTGAAAAAACGGACAGAAAGAAAACAGAAGCATTTGAGATGTGGTGCTACAGGATGGCATTAAAAATCTTCTGGGTACAACGGAAAACAAACGAAGCAGTCCTAGAACAAATATAAGGCAAAAGAAAAATATGGACACAAATAAAACGAAGAATGCAAACAGTAAGTCATGTTCCGAGAGAAAATTCATTACTACCAAATTATTTAAGGGAAAGTGGATGGTAAGAATACAGGAGGTCGACTCTGGATGAAATTTATCAAACAAATAATCTATGATTCAAGAAGTAAAAATTATCAAGAAACGAAAAGTAAAGCGCAAGACAGAAAGAGTGGAGAACTGCTGCAAACCAGTCCTAAAACTAAAGACTAAAGAGAGAGAAAAAGTTCCACATAGTGCTTTTATTGCCCCCCCTCCCATTGATCCTGTTATTTATATCTTACTCTATTGTGCCATGATCTCTTATAAGTGATTCTAGATATTTGAAAGTATTGTAGTATTGAGTAATGTGGTGTCTTAAAATTTATGTCGTTTTGTGCTTTTTCTGTACTTTGTCTTGTCAAAATTTATTATTATTCAATTCTTTTCTAAATTTTTCTCCTAGTATTTCAATTATATATCCCATATCCTGTTGTCGACGAATGTCAATAAGATCTGTTTTCATTTCTTCTGGTTCTGGTTCTGCATTGTTTTCCGTTTTTATAGGCTTTTTAATATTTTGTGCGTTTATTTCTGGTTTTGTGTGTTCTATTCTTACTGTCATATTTATTTTTCCGTATGTTGTTCTCTATTTTCCTGTAGTAGTTGCGTATATTGCGCAATCCATTGTTTTGTCGGTATCTTCTGTATGTTTGTCTTTGTGTTACTGTGTGCATCGTTAATTGTTCGCTATGTTTCTGTAGACTTTCTGTACCCAACTGTGTTATCTATATCTGCGCAAAGTTTATTCCATTGTTCCTTTTCTTTTCCTTTTATATTTTCTTTTAATACCTGTTGATAGTTTATAGAGAACGTATATTTCTATTACGTTGTGTTTTATTTATTGACTAATTTAGGTATTTTTCTGTTTCTGTGAATGTACTAATTTCTTCTCGTCTTTCCTTTTTGTCACTTTCTGTATTGTCCTTTCAGCTTTAGGTTTTTTATATACACATTGCACTACGTGTTCGTTTAATTCTGTGAGTGTATTTAATTTAGTTTCTATATTTTTTGTTCTTTGCCCCATACAAATAAATTTTCCTATTTCTAGATAATGATTCGTGTACTACATTCGGGTTGTCTGTATACTCTAACATCTCCTGGTTTTAGGTTTGCATCTTGAACAATTAGTATGAAATCAATAATTGATTATCGTCGTTCGGCCATTTCTTCACATGTACATATTTGTTACCACTGTCATACCTTACATTCTCTTCAAATCTTTCCACAATCTTATCGTCCCTTGATTGTTTGATACGTTTGATGTATATAAACCTTTCATCAATTTCTTCTTATGAATGTATTTTATTGATCCATTTGTTTTGATTCTTTATTTGGGATTGAGACCGGTAACAGGAGGAGTTCTCATTCCTACTTAATATTTCTTTTTTCTAATAAGAAAACACAATTTATCGATTTGTGAAATGCACTTGATGTAATTCTGCAATAAGATGATGCGTAGAGTCTTTTTTATAATTACTCAAAATTATTCAAAATAACTCTGTAAATTTCTTAATTGCATCTAGTTAATCAGAAAAACGCTCCTGAATTGTGAAGTTAAGACTTGAAGTGATAAATCATGCACTGTACTCTTTTAGTAGTTCAAATTGAACTTTATTTAAAGGCACCCGAGCTTTTTTGGCAAATAAAATGTAAAAATAATAGTGCAGTATAAATGCAGTACTACCCAAAACCAAGACATTTTTAAGATGTTACTGTGCTCCAACCAACTTAAACGAAATAAATATTTTGAATGACGAGAGAATTATATGAAAAAAATTCTTCTTTAAAATAATATCAGCAGCACCACGTTAACGCAGCAGAGCACGTAATGTAAGAAATTTGTAAATTAAAATAGCAAATGCAATTAAAATTATTTCATAATGTAAAAAAGTAATTGTTCCTCATTGTCTTTGCAGTGTTAACTACTTATTATTTTACAACAATTCACCCATTGTTTAGACCCATAGTTGATATGAAACTATGGCGGAAAGCGTACAGTGATAACGCAATGTCACGTATGTGAATTAGCCTCTAATTTACTTATAGATAATTTTCTGTCACGATGACTACAAAAGTGTTGGAAAAGTAATAATTGGGATAATTGCTAATTAAATATTTAGGTAACAACATATATGATTGATGAAGAAACAAACAAAACATTTAATGAGTAGAAAGATATTCAGCGCATTTAAATTTGATTTACTAAAAAATATTTAACAAATGATAAAAAGTGAATTTTACAGTAGAGTTTAGAAACAAAAGACATTCATACACTGCAAACCTTCCACTTCTTTTGATATTATATCATCCTACTCGGAGAAACCGGTCTTGCTTGGATTATATGAGAGTGGCATCAATGACTGGATCGTCACAAGCAACAATTGCGGATGAGGCACAACGAAACGAGTGAGCACAGATCAATTACAAAGATGGGTTTCAAAGGTACGCCAACGCGAAGTACCTGGGCTCATAATTATAAAAATGTGAATTCAGTTTATAAGCAGTTGCAATTACACATATTAGATTTATAATTTAAGTGCGCCACGAAGCAGACCCAATAGTACAAATAAATAGCTTAATGTAATTGACACTGAATTACTTGAGAAGAAATAAATAATCAAACTTCAACAAAATCGAGTTTGGATATGGTTGAATGGACATCATCAGAGAGTTAGTTATTTGTTAAATTGAGTAAATAACTAAGAAAAAAGTTGTAAGTGAGTTCCTATTTCCCAAATCGTAGCGCTAGATAAGAAATAAACAGGTGCGGCGACATGTAATATTGTTTTTTGTAACAAAAATTCACCTTACACCGAAAGGTATACAGGGTTTACTGATTTTATATATATATATATATATATATATAATAAAAAATTTTTATGTAACAGTGTATAGTTAGAGCAAGGTAGAATATTAAAGATTGTAACAATTAAATGTAATAATAAATCATTCTTACTATCAGTCTCAATATTTAATAGTTAAACCTTGTAGTTACCATTTGAGTCGATGTATTTTTTAAAATATAGCAATACACTATTTTGCTATTTTATTCTAATTAGAAATTAATTTCAATTCATAAAAAGGGAAAAACCACATATCCTAGTAACTATAGAGCAATATGTCTTTTATCAATGGTTTTAATAATATATACAATTCTAGAAAACAAATTAAGAGATGAAACCAAAGAAAACTAGAGAACAGTAAAAGTAAAATACAGGTCAGTAGAAATGCGCTACCTCAGGAAGATAGCAGGTAAAACTAGACTAGGTAACACCACTAGAACAAAAACAACTTAAATGGTTTAGACATCTATTCTGCATGAATGAAATGAGACTGGCAAAGCAAGTTATGGAGGCAAGACCAGAGGAAAAAAAAGAGGACGACCACAGATGCAATAGCTGGAGTAAGTATACAAAATTGGAAGAAAGAGAGGAAAACCAGAACAAGAATAAAAAGACTGGCTAACAACCGACCAGAATAAAAGAGATGGCTACAAAACCCAACGCCGGAAGCAAAATGAGAAAGAATAAAGGAAGAAATAAAGAAATGTTTTTATCTTCTAATTATGATAAAGCTTAAACATAAATTAGCTTAAAAAACTCTTATCAAGAGGTAGTTTTAAATTTGTGGTGCAGTTTATCAAATTCTCAAACTCAAAATTCGTTATAAAAATTTCAAAAAGCAAATTGCTAATTACAATCGAGTATTTCTAAATATAACAGATTTTGACGTTTTCTACTTAACTCATATTTCTAGTTATAAAATTTGGTTTATCTCACCTTTCCCAAAGAACCAAACCGTTGTCAACTATGGTGGGGACTTTCTTTTCATAGTTAATCTGAAATAAATATTAAAATATTAGTACATCATAAAGTGAAAGTTAGCAGAATTATTGTCAGTCTGTAACTAGTTTGATCGTTTTCTTCTAAATAGTTGTATTCTATATTTTTGTTTCGTTTTTATGATTTTTTGCCTTTTTTATTAATCGAATGTTCAAAACATAATCAGTTCCATATATTTTTTTGTTATTCAGTTATTCGTTGTCTCATCCATACACAATATAATATATATTGTAAATATTCCCTTGTTTGTTTTCTGAGTAGATCATAATTGATTGTAGTGATGGGTTTCTAAGCTAGAGTGGTCCCGGGTTCATTCCCGGTGCTCTCTGATGCCTGGCGGGTGACCTACTCAGTCACTAAAAATAATTGAGTACCTGCGTTCTCTTCGAACAAGAGGTAATAATAGCGGTCGTCTAAAGCGCGGTGCTTGTCACATCGCCCCGCACCAGAGATGGTGCGCGACGACCGGGCAGAGAGTGCGAACATATGAGAACTTTAACCTCTCATTTGCAAACCGTGCTCCCACGCGTTAGAGCCTTATTACCAATGGGTTTCTCCAACTTCAGTAGGATATTTTTGTGAATAATGTGTACATATGTAATAGTAATATATAATATATAACAAATATCTTTTTAAGAATAATAATAAAAGCCGATTTTGTGAGATCTTCGGTTTACGCTTTTAAATCACTCTGCATTTTCTTGTTATGTAATATTTGTTTACTTATCTTCTTTCTTGTCAGTTTTTCCATCTCTCATTTTCTTATATTTATATTCATATTTTTCTTTAATGTTATATAACATCACTCGATTTGGTCCGTCTTGATGTCCATAAGCTCAATAATCAGCTGTGTTAAAAGATGGCATATTCTTCAATATAAATATTCGATTTTCTTTTTAGATTTCTTCTATTTTTGAAAACTGTCCAAAATTGGATGACTTAAAGATTATAGAACGATGAGATGAAGCCACTGAAAGTGATTTCTTGCATTTAATAAAAATGGTTGCAGGGATGATTTCTGTGTTAAAATTAAACCAAGCTATTGCAAAAAGTGGTATTTCTTCAAAAGATTTCAGACGAGGAGAGTTTAGTCTTGAAGCGCTGGACGTCCTCAAACATTTGACCGGATGAGCTGCAGACGCGTTAGGGAACTTCTTCCACATGCGGCGTATAGCCCAGACAGGCCCCTTCCGATTATCATTTATTCCGGTCGTTACAGCATCATGCTTACGCACTTCAAAACAGAAGAGTCCGAAAATGCATCTATAACTTTATCGTCTCGAAGCCGGTGAGCTTCTATCACCAGAATTCGCAAGCTACGAAAGATGGCAAGGTCATCGATGCCAACGGAGAATACTTTGATACTTAGCTTTTTTGTTTGTTTTAAATAAAACTTTAATTTTGCAGAAAAAAGCTGAGAACTTATTTATACACTATTATCTTTTTAAGAATAACAATAAAAGCCGATTTTGTGAATCTTCGGTTTTTATTTTTATGGTGAGTATTTCTGCATTTTTCTTGTTATGTAATATTTGGTTTGTTACTTATCTTTCTTTCTTGTACCATTTTTCCACCTCTCCTTTTCTTAAATTTATGTTCATATTTTTCTTTAATGTTGTTATATAATCCTTCACCCTTGTTTTTTTCCTCTTTACTTTCTCGTAACTTCTTTATGTGTTAAGAGCATCACATTCTTTGGAATATAATACTTTTATTTATGTTTTCTCTCTTTAGATTTCTTCTCCTTTATAAGTAATAAGCATTTGGAGTTACCGAATATTATTAAATATTACATTCAATAACTCAATTAATTTCTTTTAAATTTAAATACAATGACGTTTATAAAAAAATAAAATACGAAACAAGGTCGGACATACAGCTACTTTGATATTTTTCATTTCTTCGAGTGTATTTTTGAAAACTGTCCAAAATTGGATGACGTAAAGATTATAGAAGGAGAAGATGAAAGAAGAAGTGATTTCTTGCATTTAAGTAAAAATAGTTGCAGGGATATTTCTGTGTTAAAAAATTAAACCAAGCTATTGCGATATAATCAGTTGATATTTTCAGTTTCTAAAACATCAGACCTTTAGCCAATGTAATCTTCAGCTTAACTGTTTTATTGGCGGGATTGAATAAATTAATTTTCTAAAAATAAATTGCGCAGTAGGTAACCGAAGAATATGTTTTTAAAATCTTTTGTTATGATGCATTTTTAAATGTGTTTTTCTTTAGTTTTCCTCATTTATTATTTAGTTTATCTATTGTATCAGGTCGAGAAAAAATTATGTTACAAGATATACAAGCAAAGCTTGGTGTCGGTTGGATTGTCACTCTTCATTGGTTGGAATTTTTCGGCACCACTTTTGCCATTCTTTGCTATCTTGGGCTTTTTGTCTCGTTGTGTCCCGTTCTAACCTCTTCTGTTGCCCCTACCTTTCTCACCACTTCTGTGCACGTCCTCCTCGGTCTTCCACTCTGTTATTTCTTCTTAATCCTGTTTTACCAGTCGGTCTTCACCCATTCTATACACATGTCCTAGCCACCCTAACCGTCTTTCTTGTATCACTACTTTTACTGCTATCTGTACGTTGTGTTCCTAATCCCGTCTTCTATTTTTCTCCAGAACCTCATTTCTGTTTGTCAGTCTAATTTGTGCTTATCTGATATCCCCCACGATGTAAACTAGAGCCGGGTATACTTTTTCACTACTTCCACTTTAGTTTCTTTAGGTATTTCCGCTTTAACCAGAAAGGTGGTTTTTATATTTTATAGCGTTGAAAGTTTTTCCTACGACGGCTGCACGCTCATTTATTCCATCATCTATCTTCCCATTGTTACTAATATATGTCCATAGGAATTTGAATTTGTTCATTTGCTCTATTTCTTTCCTTTCTATTGTAATGTTGTGCCTTCTTTCTTTTGCTGCTGTTTTCATGTTTGTTTTCTGCAATTCCCTATTGTGTATATTCAGATTATCATGTAGTTTTTAACTTGTCTCTATCTTACACTCTTTAATTATTTCGTTCATAATTAGTGCGAATAATAAAGGGCTTAGTACACAACCCTGTTTTAAGCTTTTCGTTATTTCAAACACCTCTGATTTATAGTTTCTGGTTCTCATTACATTTGTTGTCTTATGATACAAGATTTTGACCATCTCTATCTCCGTTGCGTTTACACCTCCATTTTATAGTGCCTTTCACTATCTTTTACTCTAACTCGGTCAAAGGCTTATCTAAGAACCATAAAGCATAGATGAATTTTTTTCCCTTTCCTTATTGCTTTTTCGTTGATTTGATGCAGTATGAATAAGTTATCTTGTACTACTCTTCCTTTTGTAAAGTATTCTAATGAATTTTCCATATTCTCGCCCGCTATGCTTAATAATGTGATTTCTCTGTAATTGTTACATTCTCTTATATCACCTTTTTCATATATAACATATTATACCATTTCTGGTGATATCCCATCTATTCCTGCTGCCTTTCCTAGTTTTATCTTTGATATTTGTCTAATTTCATTTCAAATATATACTCGATGCCTACATCTTTGCTCGTTGTTGTGGTGCTTTGTTTATCTTCATTGTTGCATTTCTTTTTTTCTCCTAACACCTCCTTGAAATGTTGCTTCCATCTTTTCATTATGTCCTCTTTCTTTGCAAGTAGTTCTCCTTGTTTATCTCTAATGTTTTCTAATGTGTTGGTCCGTTTTTTTCTTAATTGTTTTATTGCACTGTAAAATAACTTTTGATTTTTATTGTTTTTTCTTTTTACCTCAACTTTTACATTTGTACTTTTCGTAATCTTTCCTGGTCTTAGTCTGTAGGCATATCTTCCAATTAGTTTTCTTTTGCTTACTTTTTCTTTTATTTCCTCTGTCCACCAAGCTATTTTCTTTATATTTCTATTAACTGTTTTTGTCACTACGCAGATTTCCTCTGCTGCTTCTAATATATTTGTTTCAGATAACTCCATTCTTCCTCTGCTTTTCTTTCTCTTGGTTCTGTATTTAGCTTCATTTGTGTTATTTTCTGATACTCTGTTCTCGTGTCTTTTTCTTTCAGTCTGTAACTTCTAATGCTTTCCTTTATAGCTTTTCTTCTTTTTTTACATTTTTTATTCAGCTCATGTCTTCTCTTCTATTCTTGTACTCGCCTCTCCGTATCTTATCTGATTTTCTTTCTTTTTTCCATTATCGTCGTCTATGTTCTTTGCTAGTTTCGTCTTCTTAATGGTTTGATATTTCTGTCGTGTTAGTTTTTTGCTGTTCCAAGTGTATTTGTCTTACCCTATAATATATTTTTGTACTCAACTTTCACTGTATTTCCCTTATTATTTTCTTCTTTTGCTATTTTCCTTATTTCTCTCTTGTCTTCTTCTCCCCCCTCCCCCAAGTCATGTAGTTACCAATATAAATTTTTGTTTCTTTTAACTTATTTTTGATACTATATGTTGTTTCCCGGTCTAGTTTTCCATTTTCAGTATGTTTATTGATATCCCAGAGTTGTTTCTAAGTGGTATCATTCTGTTTATTTCCGCCTCTACTTCCAGCTTAGAAATTTCTTTGTCGCTTCCTTTTATTTTGTCCGTCAAATTTTACTCATTTTAATCATTATATTATGTTTCTTTTTGTTTTTTCCATGATTTGTAACTTGTCTTTCAGTTTTTCTATTCTACATAGTAGCTGTTTTTTTACTGTTCTACTCTTTTACTCTCCTTTTCATTTCCTTCTTCATCTTATTTTTCCTCGATATAAATCATTTTTACATCATGTGCTGTATTTTATTTAGGTCTCCCATTTCTTCGCTTTTAGTTTTCTTTAGTGTTGCCTTTACCGGCGTCCTAATTACTTCTCTAGTTTTCGTGGAAGCTTCTTCTTTACTATTTGATCCTCTACCTCTTTTGCTACCTTGGTTCATTTGTTGTGTTGTTTTTGTTTGTTCGTTATCTCATTCGCCACTCGACTTCCGATAGCCGCTATCATCGCGTTCGTCGCCTTGGCCAACTTTGTTTAACACGCTTCTCGCACACCAAATTACAGCTAGTCCGTATTTATATTATGTCCACTTAATTATTCACTTTATTCGCTGTAATTAATAAACTTCTCTTTGTTCTTGGCCACTTGCTGTTTCTGCTAGTTCAACTTATTTAAAAACTTCTGTGACAATTAACCGGGATAAAACCCACACTCGGGTAATTTATCCGCCTCGCTTAGAATTCCGCTCGCGCTCGTAGGTTCTGATGGGTTAGAGACGTCTAATTTTATCAAAAAATTCACGGAAAATATTTTATGAGGCTGAAGATAAAGTAATGGTTGTTACCTGACTGTGTCAAGTCGGTACAGGTAATTTAATACCGACAAGCTTAATCTCAAAAATTAATCACATCCTCCATCTGCCTATTCTAGAAGAAAGGTCAACAGTAAAAGTGGCTTGTTCATTGTTGAACTTTTATTAAACACTCACGATAATGCCGATAAAAAAATCTTAAATTATCTTCAACAACTAAATTGTATTCAAAAAAAGCTTCGTTAAGATGAATACAAATTCATTAAAGCGCAACAGTTCATCGAACTATCGATTATAGAACCGTATTGTAATAGAAGTTTATCATTGTAAGCTCGCTCCAAATAATTGCCGATGCCAAGCCATACTATGGTTAATTCTTTCCTTAAAATGTAGCTATTAATTTTTTGGCGTTCGTTGGTGGACAGGAGTATTTATGGACCTATTATTACATGGGCTTCTGCTTAGTAGGAAGATCTCAATGATATATCCAAGTTTCGTTTCCATAACAATTGAAGAAAAGCAATTTACCTTTATTTGAAGCAGCCCACTGTTTATTCAACAATTTCCATTCGGTACTGCTCTAGCGCTGGTAGTCTAAAAATTCAGCGTGCACTATAGTTGTTACAAGCAATTGCTCTACTTTTCCTACAATTTCATCAATTCTTGATTCCATTGGTCTTACCCTCCTTAACTTGAATTTGTTCCACAAACGGTCATCATATTACAAATTTCTTTTAGAGATTTTTTATAACACTCATAAATTCCAAGTTTGCTTCATTCATTATAAAACTCCATGTAGCCTCGAAATTTATTAAACTAGGATGTAACTTTAATAATACACATACAAACGTCTAAATTACTTATATAGAAAAAATGAACGGGCAAGAAGTTTGTTTATATCAGCAATTAAAATATAATTTGTATGATACTATTTATCTAGTCACAATAAATTACGAAGTTAGTGTTATGTATGACAAATTTATTTATGTATCAAATTAATAGTTCCTATTTATTCCAAAGCTTACCAAAATGTAATGATAAACGGTTATATCGTCTCAGCTATTGCTCTAGGTCGCTCCAGAAATTATCCGTGACAAAATGGATGATCTAAATGCTAACGGCAAAAGTAAAAGGTTTTTATGTCTAAAGAAAATTTGTTTGAGGTTTTTTAGTTCTATCCTAAATCCAAAACTGATAATAAAATGGATATAACAAAATGCAAAGCTTTTTAACCAATGCTAGTGGTTTGCACCTATTTGAAAACTTAAACTCATACTGTTATCAAATTGCAAGACTGTAAGCAGCAAAAGCTGAAATAGTTCTATTTATACGTTAGGTTGACCATATATTGTTCGATTAACCTAAAAATCATTTTTGGTTTTTGGGATATTGAGCAACAAAAATTTGTGGTGGTATCACTAAACTATATCTTCGGTATTTCAGGTGTGAAGGTACTTTTTGGAATTTTTATCTTTTCTGTTCTCAAGGGTTATCATTTAGTTCAAAGATTAATGCGCATTGTTAGAGATAAGAGCAATGTGACGAATTTACCCTTTTTGCTATATATAAATATACAGTTAGAGTCTATTAAAATATTAATAGTATCACTAAATATTTGATTTTTGGTTATTATAGCAAGATTCTTCATTGGCATAAATAAAGTAAAACGAAGAAAATACAGGGCCAATGTTAATATAATAGAAATCATTGGCATAGCCTCGAAGTAATCTGGTAGCCGCTGAGAGTGAATTGTAGTGTGCATGCGTGAATGAGGACGGCTTCACTGATCAGACCAGTTGAAAAGTTAAATGCCGTTGATTGAGTACATGTAGTGTGCAATCGTTGCATTTGCATAAGCTAGGCATAAGTAGTGCATTTGTATTAAATTACGTGCAAAGCTGGAACAGTTATCATCAAACTTTAAGAAACGTTGCAATAAGTGCAGCACGAATAAAATAATGCTACAAACGGTTCAGAGATGTCTGTGAATTTGTTAAATCTACGTTCTGCAAAACCACTCAAAAAACTTTTGCATTACTCTAATTGTAGTTTCTTGTATTATGACTCAATACTTTTGAGACGAACTACATATAAATCTACGAGGTATAATTGCAGGAATTTTCAAGAAATTATTTTATCGCATTAACAGCAAATAAATGGTGTTAGAATAATAGAACATAAATTCGAACAAACAATTCTCCTAGAAAGTAATGGGTAATTTATATTGAGGGGTGTTATCATATAATGCAATTAAAAGTGTGCAAGGTGAAGCATTTTAATAGTTGTTTACAAGATATTCTGCAGATTATCACGATTGCATTAATTGCTGTGCGATAACATGCAATTATAACAATAACAACGTTATTTTTTTAACAATTGTGCTATATAGCAGTTTATCAACTACGTATGGTTTCAATAATTGTGTAATTTATAAATATTTTAATTATACATAACTGGTGTATAATTTGCTAAACCGTGATTATTGAACAAAACATGAACATAAGCATTAAATTGCAATGGTGCTGCCATGTAATTTAGAAAATGTTTAAAAATATTTTAAAAAATAGTAATAGATTTTCGGATTATTAATTTATAAAATAAGTAGTTGAAAAACCTAAAATGTTAATTGAGAAAGAGACAATAAAATTACAAAAAATATAAAAGTATTACAGGAAAGAGTTTGGATGGCAAAAACAGTACTGGCCAAAATTACAGGGATGTCGAGGTAAATCCGGATTTTTTAGGTTGTATTTGAGGAAAGGTTACAGGCCGTCCTATGTGCATGCGCGATTCGCTATTACGTAACCCAAAAAGTTAGCTTCACATAATCAACAACCTACGATTTTCGACAAAATGAACTGAGAATATGACCGTAGAGCTGCTACACTCGAATTTCTTCGCGCCCAGGAAATCCACGACAGAAATTATTGTGTAGTTTGGCTATAAAAAGCCCCAAGTTTACAATGTAGCTAAGAAGTACAAAGGCTCTGACCACTAGGAAAAGATAACTGCTGACAGAGCAACTCATAGCAAGCGATCCGATCCTAAAAGAAGTAATAAATTCGTCTGCGAATTGAAAGAGAAGCATATCAGTATCCTAAGCAGAGCATGCGCGACCTAGCAAAATAAATGGGGGTGGCGAAGTTGCCGACCAGTTTAGTGGTGTACTATAGGTTTTTCGGCCTGAAGAATCGCAAATTATTGACTGAGAAAAACAAAATGGGTTAAGCACTGCTCAACAACATCAAGCACTGGCGCTGGCTTTCCGAAGTTGTTTTCGGACAACAAGAGCTTCTGGAAGAAGACCCAAACAAGACTATACAGTAATTTTTATTGGCACTGGTCCCCTGACTTGCGGCCACCTTCCAGCCCTGACTGCAATCCTCTTGACTACTACGTGTAGAGTATGATCAAAGAGGTCAATCATAAACGACTTAAGAGCCTCCATCATGGAGCATATGGTCAAGGAGAAAGTTATGTTCGCCTGCAGTAATCAGAATCAAGAGGATACGATGTCCTATTCGCACTCTTATCGATCCGAAGTATCAGATTCCCATATGTATCAATAAGGGCTGTGCACTAAAAATTCACAAATAAAATAATGGAACCTTAATGAATATTCAAAAGCTTTATGTTAATTATTTGTGTGCACTTACAAAAGTACAGTTTCTGCTGCCAAAATATTGTAATTTAGTTTATTTTTCTTTTAAAATTGTGAAATGATTAAAAGTACAGCAGCTACCTACGACTACAACAGCGTTTTATTGCAATCACCATCAATGTGGTATACATTTTTAAAGTGTAAATATAGTAAAGTGAAAAGAGTTGCGACAATGTAAACATTGTTGAAATATTAGAGAAAGGTTAAAAACACAATGGCTTACGTAACATGGTTAAATTCGTTAAGTTGGTGATTTCCATTATGTGACTGGTGAATAAAAGTTTTGAACGTTAATAAAACACCTACAAGTCGAAACGTCATAGAAAAGCAACCAAAAAATTAGACGGGGCGTCAAGAGTTGAAAATGAACTAATTTCAAAAGCCAAAGTTGAATAATTGAGACAGATGATAAGGTTATAGAAGTATGAGTCAAACTAGAGGGACAAATTTAAAGAATGCCATATTGTTTTGTTAAGATCAATGGAGGTGTAAATTGAAATCTCATTGCTAAAAAGTGCATAAAAAATATTAAAATTAAAGAAAAGTACGTGGACCAAGCTAAAGATCATTATAATGACTATAATAGAAAAGAGTACATTCTAAAACCTCTATATGTTTTAAATACATCAAGAGTCTTGCAGCAAAATGCGCTTATAATTCTGGATATTTGTATTTTCAATTATGACACAAGGGAGCAAAATCTAGGACTCAAAAGAAAAAGAAAAAGATTCTTAATATATCATCTTAATTTTTTTATTTTCCAGCATAATGAGTATGAGTGACCTCTTGGAGGAGATGATCAACTGTAACTTAAAGAGTTATTACAGTCAGATATTGACCTACGATTTATCTAATCTATTGTGACTAATAAATTATTTTTTTATTTATTATACGATAAATTTCTAATTTTTTAGATTGTAAAAAATCTTAATTTTCACTATATTGATATTAAAGTAACGAAGTTTTAAAATGGTGACAATTCTAGGTGTCATTCATTTAACTGTAAAGCACTTAGAAGTATTGAAGCTATGTAGGTTTCATCTTTCAGCACTCCAGAATGCAACTTTTATTTCTTTTTCTTCTAGAAGCAATTAATATAACGAAAACGAAATATCAAGAAACTGTTGAAAATGTTTTATATTTTGGTAAGTCAAAAAAGATATTTTGAACTGTGAATCTTGTCATAATAACAAAAAATCAAATATTTAGTGATACTCTATTAATATTTTAACAGACTCTAACTGTATCTTTATATTTAGCAAAAAGAGTAATTTCGTCACATTGCTCTAAAACAATACGCATTATTCTTTGAACTAAATGATAACCCTTAAGAATAAAAAAGATAAAAATGCAAAAGTGCCTTCGCACCTGAAATATCGAATATATAGTTCAATGATACTACCACAAATTTTCGTTGCTCAATATACCAAAAACCAAAAATGATTTTTAGATTAGTCGAACAATAGATGGTCAATCTGACCTATAAATAGAACTGTTTCATCTTTTGCTGCTTCCAGTCTTTCAATTTGAGAGCAGTTTGAGTTAACAGCTCAAATTTAAGTTTTCAAAGTGGTGCAAACCATGTGGCATTGGTTAAAAAGCTTTGTATCTTGTTATATTCCTTTTATTGTTAGTTGTGGATTTATAATTAAAAAAACCTCAAACACACTTTCTTTGGGGATAACAAACTTTTACTTTTGCCGTTAGCATTTAGATCATCCGTTTTGTAACGGATAATTTCTGGAGCGACCTAGAGCAATAGCTGAGACGATACAGTTGTGCCAGTCGCGCGTAACTCTGATTGATTTTTTGGTTGATGTGTAGTTTCCATGTCAGTCGCGTGTCTAAAAGTCCTCCCAGATATTTGACTGCTGTATCAGCTGGGTTCCATTCGATGGTGTTATTATTGATGTGGATGTTAGGTAAGTTAGGAATGCGTTTTAGGGTAAACACTTTAGTTTGACATTTCGCTGAGTTGATTTGTATGTTCCACTTTTTGAACCATGAGTAGATTTGATCAGTTGCTCGTTGTAATTTGGAGATGGCTTGTGAGAGATCGGTGCTTTGCGTTAAAATAACGGTGTCGTCAGCAAAAGTTGCTAAGGTAGCGTTAATTGTTGGTATATCTGAAGTGTATATGTTGAATAGTAGCAGTCCCAATATACTACCCTGTGGGACTCCTGCTCGTATGTTTTTAGGTTGAGAGAGGAGAAGATTAATTTTTGCGCCAAACGTTCCATCTTCGAGGAAGGAAAACACTATTGCTTTGAGGTAAGTCGATATGTTTAGCTTGAGTATTTTGCTTTTCAGTCCTTCAAGAAATAGTGCTGTTGTGTAGTATTTGTATTCGTAGCCAGTTTCTATGACTTCTGTGATTCGTTGCAGCTGATGATTAGTGGAGTACGTTCTTCGCAAGCCGAATTGGTGCGGTGGGATGACATTAAGGGAGGTCACTTCGGTGTTTAATCGGGAATAGATGACCTTTTCCAATAGTTTTGACATTTTCGTTAATAGACTTATAGGCCTGTAGTTTTCAACCAGTTTTTTATCTTTTCCTGGTTTCGCAAACAAGGATTTGGGCATGCTTCCAATTTCTAGGAAAGTATGCTATTCGAAGGCATGCATTAAAGGTTGTGGAGAGATAGACTACAGTCTTCATGGTTAGTTGTGTTAAAACTGCGTTTGTTATTAAGTCGTGTCCCGGCGTCTTTCGTTTGGGAAGTTTCTTTATTATGGATTTTAGTTCAGCGGGTGATGTAGGCTGAGTAGGCTGTGTGATGCATGGTAGGTTTCTTTCTATGTAGTTTGTTATGTTCATTTTATGGGCGGGGCTGCAAGTAATTTCAGGTGTAAAGACAAGTTCAAGATGTTCAGCGAACGCTGTGGCTTTTTCTGCATCTGTGCTATAGTTATTTGCTTCTGAGGTTAAAGTTGGTATTTCCTCCTTTGATTTTAAGATTCTCCTTGTGGCCCTCCACATGTTAGGGTCGCCGGGTTCTAATTCTTCGATGTGTTTTTGATATGTGGTTATCCTTAATGTTTCGAGTTCGTTTTTAATTCGATGAGTTAGATTATTTAAAGATCTCTTAAGTTCTGCTGTTCTTGTTCTCTGCCATTCCCGTCATACTCGACTCTTCATTTTTATCAGGTCAATTATGTAGTTTGGCATATTATAATTCTTTGGGTATTGAGTTGACTTTGTTTGTAGTATCGCTTGTTGTGCGCTATCTGCAATTGCCATTGTTAATTTAGTTACAGCGTTATCTATGTCTTCTGTTGACTTCAGATTTGTGGGACATTGTAGGTTTTGGTCTAAGCTGGCTTGGAATTTATCCCAGTGATTAGTCGAGGGATGGGTTGTCTTGTTTGTGTGGTGCTAATGAATGATATGAGAACAGGAAGATGGTCAGAGTCGAGTTAATTAATTACTTCTTGATGAATTTGTTTTGAGAAGTTCTTCTGTAGCACTATGTCCAGTATGTCTGGTTTATGGTCATATCTGTAGGGGTAATAGGTGTACTCTGTGGGTGCTATAATTTGAAAGCCATTTTCAATTGCTAGATTTTCCAGCTTGATTTCATTTGGCTTGGGCACTCTACATCCCCAAATGTATTGGTTCCGTTGTATTAAATACTGCTTGAATATCTGCTTCACTTAGTTTTTTATACGGTTGTTTATATATACTTGTTATTGTGTGACGCTGATTGTTTAATATCACCTGTATACATGTAGTTTCGATACTGAGTAATGATAAGTTAGGTATGCTATGGTAAAGAATCTGCCTTTTGATGATTATTGCCACGCCGTCTGCAGCTTTATCTGAGTTTCGGTCGTTGCGGTATACTTGGTAGCTAGGTATCTTGAATATATCGACGTCAGACAGGTGATGTCTACGTTATATCTCGCCATGAAGGAGATGAATAAGGATCGTTGGGTTTTGATTCCGTTAGAATTCTAATTTAGGATTGTTAATTTTTCTAGGGTTCTTGGCTGATTATGGGCCATTGAGGAACAGAGGGAGGAGGGTAGTTGTGATGAAGGTTTTGATTTGTGGGAGAAAGGGGTTTATAAAGTCGAGTAACAGTTTGATTAGGGTATTTGTCAGGGGTAATTTTGCTATAGTGGTGCTTGATTGTTGTTGGCTAGTGGGGTTAAGATTAGGAGACAGCATGCTGGTGTTATTGGCTGGTACTTGTGATATGTTTGGTTGCTTATTCCGTGTGATTCCGGCATAGGTTTGGCCTCGATAGTTTGGTTAGTTTTTTAGGAGTCTTTGTGCTAGTTCGATGTGGTGATTGCATGCTCGGTAATTTGCGGTGTGATTTCCGCCACAATTAATGCATTTTGGTGGTTCTTTAGAAGTTTTTGGGCATTGTTCGTGGGAGTGGTTCCCGACGCATTTGACACATCGGGGATCCAGCGTGCAGTAATTCTACGTGTGCCCGTATCTCTGACAGCGGTAGCATTGAGGTATATTTGTTGGTTTCTTCCTTAATTCGACGGTAACAATTGAATGGTATAATTTGTCCAGTGAGAAAATTTTTTTTGCAGCATCGCTGTCTGTTAACTCTACAGTGCATGTTGTTAGTGGTTGTTTATTTTTGTTTAGTAAGCGCGTTATCTTAATGATTGGGAGGTCTTTGAGCTCTTGTTCTATTTCCTTTTCTGTTAGTGAGATTAGGACCTTCTTAATTACTACATTGAGTGGCTTATTGTTTGGGTTCTGAAATGTGTGGTATTTTATGATGTTTTCTTTAAAATGTTTTGTTATTGTTCTGTAATCCTTTTCTTTAGTTAAATTTAATCTTAATGTGTTATCATTATAGAGCGTGGTAAACTCGCCAGATAACACATTTTTAATGTCTGTTGTTAGCGCTGTGTGATTGATAGCATTATGGAGATAAACAGGTGGAATTTTTGATTTCGTTGATGCTATGTTTGGTGCATTGGTTGACGTGTTAGTTTGATCGTCATTAAGTTTATTTTCTAGTTGAGGTGGTAAATAATATTTATTTTCCTTTAACAAGTTTGAGGGTGACCACACGTATCGCTTTTGCACCGTGTTGGCGGGTGGTGATAAGGAGTCAAATTTACGCATATTCAGCGTTTAAATTTCCATTGGGGTTTCATCATTTGCATTATTGTTATTTATTATGAGTAGTTATTACTTACGATTTATTAAAAGTATTCTTGTAATCGAAGTTTTTGCACTCGAAGCTCTGATAAATACTTCTATGCGCTTTGAAAGTCAAACGAGAATCCTCCTTCATAAATCTAAATTATAAATACACGAATGACAATCGGAGTGACCCTAAACATCAATATTTAAGCAAAAGTCTCAGCGATACATGGGATTATGATGCATAATTATTGATTTTTAAATTTTCTGTGGCGTGATCCAGTTTGTAACATATGTCTGCAAAAGGTCTTGATATACCTTCAAAACATTTAACACATTAATTTTTTTTGTAGTTTCAATACCTAATTCTTTGTGTAGCTGGTCATTTGTTATGAACCACATGGTGGTGGGGTATCCACATCTACTCGAAGAGCTTTATTTTGAAGCATTTGAATCTTGTTTAAATGGCATGTTGCAGCATTTTCCCATGTTATACTGCCATACATGATCATGGATCTTATTGGTGATTTGTATATTAATAACGTGCATTCTGTTTTTAACATCGGCTTTCTGTTTATTATTTGAAAAAGGTAAAGAGTCTTGTGCATCCTTGGTTTAGTTTTTGTACGATATGCAATTTCCATATTAATTTAGTATCAAGATAAATGCCAAAATACTTTATACGTTCGTCGTGATTTTTACAAGAAATGGTAGTATTGTTAGTAGAATTTTGTATTTTACCTAAAATGAATATTTTTAGCGCGCTCTTATTATGGTTAATTTAAAGATTCCAGGTGTTTAATAATTTGGTTGCAGTCTGCAGCTTTTTGTAATGTTGAAATTGCTGAACTCAGGTATTCGTCTTGGGTTAGTAGCACAATATCATCTGCAAACATAGCTAAGCTTTCTGCGTTGGTTTTAATATAATACATGTTAACATTGAACAAAAGAGGGCCTAACGCACTACCTTGCGGTACTCCAGCTGCTATTTCTTTATTTACCGATAATGCGTTATGTTTTGAAACACAAAAGCTGGGTTTATCAAGAATGATAATCTATAGGTAGATGGCTAAATTTGTTTTAAGCAGCTTATATTTAAGTCCATGCAGCCAAGTGCGATCAAAAGCTTGAGTTAGGTCAAAAATGTGTTGTTGTGTAGCGGCGTTTTTCGAATTAATCTTCATTGAGATTTGCCAACCGCTGAAGTTAGTGAACTGTGGCTTGTTAATTCGTTTTTGTTTGTTTCCTGGTTTTGGGAACAGTAGGATATGAGCATGTCTCCATGTTTAAATAAAGTATCCTAGTCTTAAACAGGCATTGAATGTAGATGATATAAAGGATGGATATTTTTTGGATAGGTTTTTTAGGGCTGTGATAAAAATTGGAAGCGGGTGATGTAAGCTAGTTCATTAGGGGAAGTTGGTTAATTATCATTAGTAGGACATGGCATATGAGTTTCTACATAGTTTTCTACAAAGTTTGTAAAAAAGAAGACTGCTGATTATTGGAGTAAAAGTATTTTCGATATGAATTGCAAAGGCTTCTTCTATTTCTTCAATGGTAGTTAAAGGTTACGTTATCTGTTTTTATTGTGGATATATTTTTGTAGTTTTCTTAATATTCTTTGGGTTGCTTTCAATGTGCCAAATTGTTTATTATGTTTTTCATTTAAAGACTTCATGTCCACTGCCATTTTTTGATTTATTAAGGTTAGTACTTGGTTTTGGTATTGATTTATAATTATTCAGGTTGCTATGAGTTTTTGGAGAGGTTGATTTTTGAATATTTGTAGTCAGTTTTATATTAATTTTGATTTTAAAAGATTTAGCGGATTTTTATAGTTTGTAAAACTTTCCTGTATAATAAATGCAACATTAATTAATCAATAATAAAAAAAAGGTGTGAGAAACAAGGCTCGAGTAATAAGTGACTCATAAAAGTACAAAAAATGTTTTCGATATTTCGAAAATTTAAACCAAGCATTTGTTTGATAAAGCTTTACCACTACGCAAACAAATTCATTAATAAAGTTAGTTGAAAACAAATTTTCTTAACTGTATTGGCGTACTTTCTGCGTAAATATTTACATAAAAGTATTAATATTATTTTAACCGTGCCACGAAACTAATAACTCTTTTAACGCATTAAGCAACAATAAATATGTACCAGGAGAAAGCGCACGTCCACATGCTTTACAACGCTGCATTAACCTTTCAAACGCAAATAATGCGAGTCAATATTTTCTTATTTGTTCTGGCGATAACGCAGCTATGCGAGCCCACGATTGTTTGCGGCATGCACCTTATCAGCAATGGCTTATATTTTCCAATAGAAGGTTGCCCATTTGTGGCGGAAAAACCAGCACTGACGTTACGGCAGACACGCATATCGCAATAAATTCTTGCATAACATTAACATAAAACCATCGAACTGAAAGTTACTTTGTTGTCTGAGCTTTTAATTAATTAGTAATGTGTAGACTTATTTCATTGCTATGCAGAGCTTAATTCTAATCTATATCACAAATTATATGCATCAGAGCGTTTCTCTCTCCCACTTTAGTATCAAACCTCATGCAGTAAGTATGGATTACGACGGCATGCTGAAAAGTAATGTCTCTAAATTTTTTAATCTGTTCTCAATATCAGTTGAGGTATTACATGTTATGAATATTATTCGGTTGACTTTCCCGCTTCGCTGACGCAAATTCCAACCCTCTGCCGCTAGAGGGCTCCGAATTGTAGCGTGTAACATGGCAGTGTGTAACGTAACTATGTCGGTGCGTGAGAAACAGCGTGCTGTAATCGAGTTTCTAACCGCAGAAAGCGTGTCTCCAATTGAAATCTATAGAAGAATGAACAATGTGTACGGTGATGATTATATCTACATCAGTAATATGCAACGCTGGGTTGTTCGTGCTCGTAATTAAGGAAACGGTGGTGCTAACCTCAACGTCTGTGACAGAGCTCGGAGTGGACGACTGCGTACGGTAACCGACAAGACTAATCGGAATCGAGTTGATAAACTCATCAGAGAAAATCTTCGGATAGCACAGTCACAGCTCTCAGGTAAGTGTGGCATATCACGAGACCATGTACAGGCCATGATTGCAGAACTGCGGTACAGAAAACTGTGTGCACGGTGGGTACCTCAAATGTTCACTCCTGACATGAAACAGAGGAGATTGGACATCTTTTGTGTTTTGAGCGCGAGGGTGATGGATTTCTTAACAACATTATGATAGGTGATGAAAGCTGGGTTCACCATTTTAACCCCGAAAACAAGAGAGCACCACAAAGGATCACCGACGCCAAAAAATTTAAAGACCATCATCAGGCAGTCATGCTCACAGTGTTCTGGGATGTTCAAGGTGTGGTGCATTTGGAATTTATGCCTAAAGGCACCACCATAAACTCTGCAAGGTACTGCGAGGCCCTTAAAAAATTAAAAGCACGAATTCGAAGAGTTTGTCCACACATGGAGCACCCTCTCCTTCAGGATGACAATGGCAGACCACACACGAGCGCTGCAACATCTGCAACAATTCGACGCCTTGGGTTCACCGTCATCGATCATCCTCCATACAGTCCCAACTTGTCTCCATCCGATTTCCATCTGTTTCTAAAACTTAAAGAACACCTTCGAGGAGGTCACTTTGATAGTGATGAAACGGTGCAAGCAGAGGTGAGGTTGTAGCTCCGTTAACAAAGTCAAACATTCTACAGTAACCGTTGAGAAATAAATATGTAGACATAAAAAATAAAAATGTAGAATGTTAATAAAGTTTGTTTATTTAAAAAGCTTTAAAAGTTTTCACATAAAAAATTCGGAGGCATTGCCTTTCAGCACGTCCTCGTATAAACTCTACATAGTTTTGAATATTTAAAGGATAACTCTTTGTAATTAAAAGAAAATGCAACTTTTACTTCGATAACCTTCATGAAGCTGGATTACTTAGGATTTTAAAATTTATATAAATAAATTTGTGGTTGTTTATGATTTTACGCAAACTTCTAACCATTTCCACTTAATGTTCCTTCTGTTGTTTAAAAGTTGAGTACAATTTTAGTTGGATTTATATGGCGATGTTGCTGAAGTAATTAATGATGAAGAATAGGGATGATGGAGGCTTCCCATTTTTTGGTCGCCCAGGTATGGGGTTAGATAAATCAAAAAGAAGTAAATAAAAAAATACCATAAATATTGTAAAGAGCACCAAAAAAACAATTTGTGTTTACAGTGAGCGCAACTTATGAGTTTTTTAAGTGCCTTTTGTGTAATGATCATTTGGATTCTGTTCGTCAATGAAGCAGAATTATGCGACCTAAGGTATGAGTAGCGGACATCAACTAAAAGCGAGACGCAGGAAACTATCAGTGGATGAGTAATCAAAGCGCAATATCAATTACTCTAATGGTGACACGTGGCTGCCGCCGTTAGCTCAGTGGTCAAAATATTCGTTCCTCTGACCTCGAACCGGCGCAGGCGAGTTCGAGTCTCGCTTAACTCATAGGTGTATATGATTGTCCTATTATTAAGTGCATGTTAGTAGGCACAATAAGCCATTGAGGCTACAGTGCCAATAAAAGCGCAAAAAAATGGTGACACGTTCTGAAAACTTTTATCACAGACTTTTTATTTTAAGAATTCTCAAATGTTCCATGGTTGCAAAAGCAGGCTCGACTTTGCAGGAAGCTGTAAGAACTCTATTGCCCCTGTGGATCATTTTCTATTAGCTTTTTAAATTTTGTATAAATTTCAAGATCATCGCCGACCGATACTTGTTGGTTCTGGTAGTAGTATCTATCATTCTATGACATCATCTTTCACGTCTTTAAGGGTCCTCTTCCAAACAGTATTCTTTTCATTTAAATAGTGGCAATTGGTAGCAAAAAGTGCAAACCTTCATCACTACTAGTAGATGTTATTGTAAGTTTTTTCTCTTCTTTCTTATATTAGAAACAGAAAATGAATTCTAGGAGTTATGCTGCCATTCTTAAAAATTCTTTACAGGCAGAATTAGTAAAACCTATCAGGATACTAACTGTCCCGTAAACTTTAACCGTTGTTTAAATTTGTTTTAAAATTTATAAACTGTGATGTACTTCATTTGACGATATAATTAAATGTATTTTAATAGACTGCCTATATACAATAGTTATTAATTAAAAAACTGAGATAAATTACAAGAGTATCTAAAGAAATTATAGGTAAAATTACAAATAAAATGAGAACTAGCATAATTTAAAAAAACGAAAACGTATCAAAAGAAATTTGACTACAGAATAAGGAGTGTGGTGTAATAGAAAAAGAAAAATCAATATGAATGATAAAACTACCTAAACTACCATGAAATAGTTATTGATCTTTTGCATTTTCAAAGGCTTTGAAGATTTTTAGGAGAGAGTAAGAACTGTGGTAGTGGATTGTTTTCCAAAGTTGTATGATAAGGTCAATAACGAATTTTGTTTGTTGTTACGACTAATAACAGTTAAACCCCTGAAAGTAACATATTACTTTTACCATCATACTACTATGGATTTTAATTGTAATCAGTTATCAATCGAAGTTCTGTTATTATCAAATTATTCATCAAAATAGTAAAAGCCATATTATACGACAATACATAAATAATCAAATCAAATAATTGCAGAGATCAAAAACTGTAATATCGACATGCTTAGTTCTGAGATTTTCACCATCCAACTCTTATTTTCTCTTTACTTGACGAACCATAACAATGGACGTGATATTATAAGAAGTTAAAGGAGTATTTTTGTTTCTAATTAAAGATTATTAATGTTCTTTAGCTGCTTCAGAACTTTTAAACACAACAATAACCTGGTTAGCTTAGGGGAAAGTGAAGAAAATATTCAAATAAAAAGTAGATGCTGGTGTAGTTTACTCATCAGACTGGTTTATCGTGGTGTTTAACCCAGCCTTCCGAGTAGTTATTTTACAAACTTTGTTTATATGATTACAGAGAAAGTACTAACTTGCCCGATTAAGATTTGTGAACAATTGTTATTTATTATTGTACACCATCTTCACATTTTTCTAAAATGGAAGACGTATCTTCAACCCTTAAAACATTCAAAAATTGTATCTCAATTTGTACAAATTTCCAAACCTTCAGCTTGCGTCTAGAAATAAATAAACAAAGTGGATTTAACTTTCTAAATGTTTTAAAGAATTCGTAGTTTTTTCTAAATAAATAATTCTATTTTTGTTTTCAGATTTTTAAAGTGTAGTTCTAGAAGTTTTATAATCGGGAGACTCAACGTGAACTAAAGAACGAAGATTGTAAAATTTATTTATTTACCTTTTTCAAAAACAGCGCCTTGTTTGTGATTTACCTAAAGTTGGAAAATCACATTTTGCCTTTACAAATGAAAGCATACATCGTGTGGAGGAAAGTATACAGAAAAATCTTGAAACAGCAACTTGAAAAAGATCAATGTAGTTGGGGTTGTCTCAAACTTCACTTAGGCATATTTTAAGATATTTTCGTTGTTTACCTTACAAAATTCAGCTTATTTAGCAATTGAAGCCACCGGATTATCAACGGTAATTCAACTTTGTCATAGGTTTTTAATAAGATGTTAAACTGCTTGATGTTACCTTTATTTAAACAGTTTTATCATACACTAAACTTTCAAATCTAAGGCACGAAAAATCCAAGAACGCTTTACCAGCATCAACTAGATACACAGTACAGTACAGGATAACATCTGATAGGGATCATAAGTCCATATTTTTTCCAAAAAACTGGATAGCGATACTGAGAAAACATCAAACATTTTTTGCATAATACAATTCAAAGTGGGCTAGAAATGTGGATCCAACAAATTTGAGGCATAATTCGTACAGCAAGATCAACAATAAAAATTTTTTGGGAATCACTGATTTCAAGGCAGGTAGAAATTGAATACCCAGTGTGTTCTCCCGATCCCATAATGTCCGGGGGTATGTATGGGGTTACTTAAAAGGTAAAATGTACCGGAATAAACCACGAACCCTATAACAATTGATGGGTAATATTCGAGATAAATTATGGAGATAACAAAGGTAACATAGAGAGCTCTTATAGAGAATGGTCTAGAAAGAATAACTTAATGGAAAAAATCCATCAATTGGGCTACATTTCGGTGTTAAGAAAATTAAAAAATGTTGATGATTAAAAAAGTTATAATTTTAAATTGCCTACGAACTTTTGGCCCACCCTGTACTTTTAGTTGTCGAGCATTCTTTACTGTTAATTTTTTAGTTGATTATTGATTAAATGACTTTTATATATACAATCTCTTTGTAAATAAATTCCTTTAAAAATAAATTCCAATTCGTGAAGTTACCAAAACTTGTACGATTTGAGTCGAGAAACTTTTTAAGCAAATTTTCTTTGTCTACACATTGATAATTGTAAATGCACGAGATAATTCTACATGTTCTGTTAGTAACAACTGTACTGATATTGGGTATTTAATTTGTGTTACGCACAAATTTTCTTGTTTCTTTTTTAATTTTGTGACTGTTCTTATTGCTATCTATGTTTTTGTTATATTATTTAGTATTAGCTTGCTAATCTGTTTGTCTGTCCTAATCTCTTTAGATTTCTCTTTATAACTCTTAAACAAAAAAACAGTTTTTAATATATTGTTTTTTAATAGTCTGGTTTCTCAAATTGATTTAATTCTCTTGAATATATAAGTAGAACATGTTGGACATGTCTTTCCTGTTCCACAGACTTACACGGGTTGATTTTTAAAAATTTGCCTTTTTGATGCAAAGAGCAGCTTTGACCATCATTTTAACAGAAATTTCTGATAAAGATTGGTTATATAGACCTGCGAAGTTTCAGAACTCCATAACCAATTAACACGAATCGATAAGAAACGTTTAACAAACACGAAATAACAATATCTTTTAATTCAAAAATTAAGCAGAAGCAAGTTGATAAGGTCGTAAGTGGTGAGGAGAGCTTGTTGATAACTTACTGCATCAGCGCGATTTACATTTCATTAGTATTTGTATCGACAAAAGGTTGAAGTGTAACTAACTCATGAAACAAACCTCTGCAGAAGCGAATGGCGTCTCAGATTCTGAATAGACAAATAAAGAGGTCTTCGTGTTATTAAAACTTTTAAGAAGTTGATTCAAAATTCACCAGCATCCTGCTCATGCTGAACCATCTTGAATCATTGCTCCTAGAAATCATAAAAATTTTGTAAAAAATGGTGTGATTAGGCAGTCGATTCCCCCATCTCCTTCAGCTATTCCATAAAAAGAACTGATAGTGACACTTTCGTGAAAGTTTAAGAACGACCAATCACCTAATTTGATGCTGCTAAATTGTTAAAGAGAATCTATAAAAGGTCATTGACGATTTAAAAATAGTTAGTATATGTTTATTGACAGAAGTGGCCAAAAACAAATCGAAAAAAATGTCAATTCAACGTTAAGAACAACACGTTGCTCTAACTTGTATCGTGTCAAACAAAAAAGTAACTCGAAATTTTATTCGCTTCGAATAAGTAGAAGTTAAAAATATCATTGTACTGAAACAGAATTCAGAAATGTTAACCACTACCTAGAATAAACCGTTTCTTAAAAGAAGAAGAAGGAAAATGCTTTAATATTAGGTTAATGTTTGTTGTAAAAGAAAGACGACCATAAAATAAAATCTTAGAAAATAAATGCAAGCTTAAAGGGGAGAAGGAAATCAACAACCATGATCAAGAATGCATAATTTGTGAGATTATGGAGACAGAATCGAAACCTGATTGCTGTGTGCTACTAATGATAAATTACCTTTGGTTGATATGGGAATTAAACGAGAAAAGATTATGAACAAAATGATAAAGATACGTCTGAAATACAAAAAAAATGTAATTATTGTTTAGTATTACTCTACCTTCTCCTAAATACTGTTAGTATTAAATATCTTTTGTTTTAGTAAGCAACTACGTATCATCACCATTATTATCATTAACACAATCATCCTTTCATTTAACTATTTTTACTAGTAGATTTCGGATTGTTTGAAAGATCGATTTTTTTGTAGTTCACATTTGAGATTCAATTAACTCTCGCTTCAAGTCTGTTTCTAAATTACAACAATAATTTTTTAAATATTAGTGCAAATTAACGTTACACACCAAACACAAACTTTTTTTTACTAATTATGAATATTAGATAGTTCTGAGTTTTCTAGGTGCAATGGGTGATTCTTTATTCGGACACAAAAGATATTCGGTGTACTAAAATCAATCTCCTCAAACTTATTTAAATGTATTTGCCTGACGACTTCTGCCTAACATAGAAGTGCGCGATGACTCTCCAAATGTTTACAAACCTAAGTAGTATTATTTGCGAGAAGCAATATCAGGCGACCCACGGTATTAACGTCGCCAAGTTATCGCGAAGTATTATGCTTCCGGCGAGTTAAATATTTGTGTTGCTATCCAATTCTAACAATGGAAATGCCGGAAGCCGGATCACCTCAAATTTATGGAATCAATTGCAACAGGCCTTGAATAAATTGAAAATACTTAGAGAGCAGCTGATGACTTTGCAAATGTTGTGAAATAAATGCACTGGCTTTAAAAAGAAGTTGTAACAATAAGAAAAGCATTAGAATTACTTAAAAACTTCATAATGTCCCTAAAGTCAAGTAAAGAAAAATCAAAATCTAGTACCTATTATATATGTAATTACAAAAAGTACGATGAAATTAAAACAAATTTGACTGTGGGAACAGCATACTAAACAATAATCATATTAATCTCAATGTCAGCTTTGAATTTTTTTTTTTTTAAATATATATTAGCTGGTTCTGCAAACAAGATGCAATACACGGCTATGTTACATGAATAAACTTATGACTAGGATTACATTAATTTTTGAGAGAGGATTAAGTGAGTGCATTCACACATCTGACTTACAACATTTGAGTTCTACTATTACTTAAAGCTAGTTAATCTAGAGTAGGTCCTGTGGTAGCTTACGCTTGTTCCTAGAGTGTATGTTCTTTTGACCGAGGTTTAATTTAGTTGCACTTGTACACATCACTAATTTTTTAAAGAAATTACTAGTTAGCTTGTGAATGTAGTCTGAGATTAGTGGAACACTTAACTCTTGATGTATTTAGCTGTTGCGTATGAACCAAGGGCAGTTAATTGCAAGATGTAGCACTTTGTTCTGCATAGTTTGAAGTTTCTTCAATGATGTTTTGGGTGCGTTACTCCAAACTGGGCATGCATAAGTTAGTATAGGGCGGAGGATCGCCTTATAGATCAATAATGAGCATTCAGATCTAAGATGGGATTTTCGGTTGATCAGCGGGTACAATAGAATGAGTCTTGTGTGGCACTCATTAATTTTTTTATTTATGTGATACCCCCAGTTGAGTTTTGAATGTAAGTGGACTCCTAGGTACTTTACTGCAGCATCCTTTGGGTTCCATGGTATATCATCATTGTTTAGTCTGACTGTTGGGAGATGGGTGTAACGTTTGAGTGCAAACATCTTTGCTTGCGATTTGGTAGGATTGATTTTTATTTTCCACTTTTTAAACCAGTCACACGTTATGTTTACTGCATTTTGTAGTCGTTCTATTGTTGTTTCAATTGTAGCGCCCTGCGTTAGTATCGCCGTATCGTCGGCAAACATGGCTAGCGTTGAATTGTTTACCGTGGGCAAGTCATGTACATAAAGGTTGAATAAGGTTGGACCCAATAGGCTCCCCTGAGGTACTCCTGCCTTTGTTGTTTTGATGCTAGAAAGCGTTGCGTTGATTCTTACTCTGAAAGTTCTGTTGTTGAGAAAGGAATTTACAATTTTTATTATATAAGCCGGGATGTTTATCTTGATCATTTTATACAGGATTCCTTCAAGCCAAACCTTATCAAAGGCTCTTTCCAAATCTAGAAATATTGCTGCGGTATATTTCTTTTCTTCAAACCCTTTCTCAATGAGTTCTGTTAATCTAATAAGTTGGTGGGCTGTTGAGTGCGACCGTCTGAACCCAAACTGGTGAGGCGGAATGACTTCGTTTTCGAGTATAAAATCTTGCAGACGAGTGAGTATCACCTTTTCCAGAAGTTTGGCTAGGGTAGATAGTAAACTAATAGGTCGGTAGCTATCAGGATTGTGCTTGTCTTTACCAGTTTTGTAAATTGGTAGTATGTTCGCAGTTCGCCAAGGTAGTGGAAAGTAACCTAGCCTCATACAGCCATTACAAATTGACGTTAGGTAGGCTACTGCTTTTTTGGATAGGTGTTTTAATATTTCATTGTTTATCAAGTCTGGTCCAGGGGACTTGCGCCTAGGAAGACGCTGTATGTATAGCCTCAGTTCTTGGGCAGTCACAGGGGTTATTTCAGTAGTCTCCCGTATATGAAAGTCAGCTAAAGTGTTTGCTATTTGGGTCGCAAGTATGGGGTCGTGTTCATCTGCTTTCGAGTAAAGACTTTCTCTAGGTGCGCGGCCAATATTTCTGATTTTTCTTCTTCAGATGAGTGGGTCGTGTTGTTATCTACTAATGGATAAATAACATTTGGTTGTCTTAGCAATCTTTTAGTTGCCTTCCACATAGTGGAGTCACCGGGATGAATATCTTCAAGGTAACTATTGTATCTTATTATTCGAAGGTTATCTAGCTCTTGTTTTACTAAATGATTTAATTTGTTATACAACGTTTTATAGTATGGTAGTCGTGACCTTTGCCATTCTCTTCTGTGTCTGTTTTTTGATCTTATAAGCTTTATTATATAATCAGGTGTTATGTTGTGCGAAGCAATATTTCTTCGTTTCCGTGGTGTTGTAGCTTCATGTGCGCTTTCTTGTATTGCAACCGTATATTGTGTTATTGCTTCATCGATACACATAGGAGATTGTAGCGGTCCCGTCCAGATTAATTTTTGGTCTAGTTTTTTTTGAAAAGTTGTCCAGTCGGCTATTCCATCAACAAGTTTAGGAGTAGGTGGCTTTATTTGAGGTATGTCATAGAACGACAAGATTACGGGTAGATGGTCCGAGTCTAGTTCGTTTGTTACCGTTTGTTGGATTGGTTTTGAAGATTCTTGTGTAGCACAACGTCTAAAATGTCAGGCTGATAGTCAGCCCTATACGGATAGTAGGTAAATTCATTAGGTGCTGATATAAGTATGCAATGGTTCGCCGTAATGTTGTGTAGCCTTATACCCTCAGGGTTGCTAGTTCGGCATCCCCAGGTGGTGTTTTTGCATTTAGATCACCTAGTAGCATCGTAGGCTCCGTGCTGTTGAATAATTTACCTATATCGAGGTCTAATAGTCTTTTATTGGGTTGTTTGTACGCACAGACTAATTTTAGGGGGCAGTTACTACCCATGTGTACTTGTATGGCTACAGCTTCTAAGTTTTCTATATCAACAAGATGAAGTAGGTGATGTTTTAATTTTTCTTTACTATGATCGCTACTCCCCGGAGGCCTTATCAGCTACTCTATCTTTTCGGTGCACTAAATATCCTGGGATGCGGAATGCTTCAGTGTTAATAAAGTGCGTTTCTGTTACACAAGCGATATCTATGTCATAACGAGTCATAAAATCAATAAAAATGGAGCGTTGCATTTTAGACCATTGGCATTCAATTAGTCAAGGTTAATTTAGTAACTATTTGCTGTTTATTTGGGTCCATTAGTTAGCAAGGTAGGAAGTATAGATGCTAATAATGGCGTTAGTTTTCTAGGTGTGGAATGAGTAATTCAACAAGTTTTGTTAATATAGTTGTGATAAAGTCAGTTTCCTTTTGAGATTCGCCGCCTGGTTGGCATTAGCTTGGGGTGCACGTCCTTGGCGTTGACTAGGTGAGGGCGGCTGGTTTAATGGCTCTCCTGCTTATTTAAGGTTGCTTGTGCAAATGTCTTATTCGGTGTTCTGTAGTTGCTATTTATTGACTGCTTTATCTTAAGGAAGTAGCTGCATCCTCTATAGTTTGCGGGGTGTTTTTCCAAACAGTTAACACACTGTGGTTCCTCATTTGGTTTTTTGGGGCAGTTATCATATAGATGGTTACCTGTGCATTTCACACATCGTGGCAGAGATTGGCAGTAGTTGCGCGTGTGGCCATATAGTTGGCATTTTTACACTGCGGATTTCTGAAGATTTTCTTCGTAGTTCAACGTCAATTACGCAATAATTAAGTCTTGTTAAGCTAAAGATTTTCCTACCTTCCTGTGTATTTTCAAGATCCACCGCACAAAGAGGGATTGGATATTTATTCTTGTTATACAAGCGCGAAATCTTTTTAATAGGGTATTTTAAGTCTGTTAATTCGGTTTCTATTTCTTTTCCGTCAGTGATACAGGAATATTCCGGATAATTACCGAGAGATTATTTGTTTCTGGGTCCTTAAAAGTGTGATAACTTAATTTCATTTCACTGTAGTGTTTTGTCATACATCGATAATCTTCTATGCTTGTTAGATTTAATCTTAGTTGATTGTTTTGTGGACTGTTGTAAATTCAGTTGTGGTTTTATCTTTTAGTTCCTGTAGTATTTCCTGGTAATTGAGTTTATCAGCATTATGCAAATATAAAGGTGGAATTTTATTTTCTTTTCAACGGGTACTGGTGTGACTTGCGTCTGCAGATTAGCTGTATCCATCGAGTTGATTGCCGCAGCGTGCTTGCCTTGATTGATAATTTTGCCAGCATTTTCGATTTGTTTTTCATTTAAATAGAATTTGTTTTTTGTAATTAAGTTTTTTGGCTCGAACAAATATTTTTTATTCGGTTCATATTCTGATGGCGATAAATCGCCACTGTTTCTTTTGTTATCGTTAGCGCTCATAATGGACAGGAACCCCTCCGCGGGGGTTCTATTATAGTGAATTTAGTACTTACTAATGTTAATTGTTGTAAGGAATGTACTATCACTAGTAATAGCCGCAGGCGGCGATAACACGCGATAGCCGTTGACACTTGTACTTTCGAGCGAGCGGAACGGGACACCGATCTTAACGCTAGGAAAGTCAAATCGCAACTGCTTTGAATTTGAATAGAGGAAGTAAACTTCAATAATAAAAGATTCTGATTTAAAACAAAATATGAAGATAAAGCAACTAGGATAATAAATTTGCATTTTTCTCTTAGTCCCAAGAAAATTAATGAAAAGCTTGAAGAACAATGATTCATAAACTTAAGAAAATAGTAATGAATAACAAACAAAATTTATTCGTTAACATTTCATAACTCTGAGGAAGATTAATGAAATATATGGTATTCAATCTTCAAATCAAATGAAACAATGAAAGAAACAAATTCATTCTATAAGCGCAAAAACGCATTCTGCAAAGTGCATTAGCTGTTTTAAGGTTTCATTCCCATAGATTACAAAGGATGTATTGTACCTTAGAAAGAAGAAGAGATAAAATTACGAATCAACGAGACTTATGTAGAATGTTAATGGGAATTTGGTCAAAAGAGATATTTTAAAGTTTATCTAAATTTAATTTTTCTCAATATCAGTTACAACATAAAGATGTACAACTTATTTATGTTGTGTAGGTAAAAGATTCTACAATCAAATGGGGACCAAATGGCAAAGAACAAACTAAATGCTTCATGAAACGGACTGCAACTAGCACTCAACAGATAAACTCACTTATTGATCTTTCACAAAATCCCGAATTTTATTGATGTTGAAGAGAATTTTGATCTTCATTCGGATTATTCAGCTATATTTTGACGTTAGGCTCAAATGTTAATCTAAAAACAAGCGAACAACTTAAACTAGCAGCGGAAAATTTCACCGAACTGTACAAATAGTAACTAACACCATAAAGTAAAAAATCCATATAATCAAGGGGGCAGATTATTCAGTAGAAATCAGATAATCTGCCAAAGAAAAAAGAAATGCCATGAAAAGATGGTAAAATCTACTGTCGAAAAAAAAGTAAACTTTGATTATTAGTATTCAATAAATTATGGCACAAATCAAGTATAATAATGAAAGTTCTAATAGCGTACGTCTCAGACTAGACTATTCAGAAATGAATAGCAAAATAAATATTATGGTTTGAAAGAAATAAGAGCAGGTGTGTCTCCCTATTGTATACTTGCCACATGTCAGTGAGATATCAACATTGGAGAAAATCACAGTACATACAGTTGCAGATGACACTAGGTTTCTTACAGGTGATAAAAAGTAAGATTACACGTAGCTACAACACAATATTTGATTAGACCAAAACAATGGAAGATAAAACTAAACCAATTCAAATCTGCCCATTTTAATTTTAGTAACAAAAAAACCCTATAGAATAAAGCTGAATATTTAGGCATGATTCTGGATGCCAAGCTGCGGCGGAAATGTGTGAAGAAGGAACAAACCGAACAGCATTATTATTTTATTGAAAGAAACTTATCAATAAGCAATAAAAACTTAATATATAATTAGATCTTGAAATCAATGTAGTTATATGGTATCCAGTTTTGGAAGTGTGCCAAAAATAGCAACACACAGTGGGACCAAATGAATTTCTATGGTGCCAAAAATCAAATTATCTTTCGATTTTCGTTCAACTTGGTATATAGGTTTTTTTGGGTCGCTGATTAAGAATCTGATATTTTTTTGAAAAACAAAATGACTGACCCAATATGGCGATCGACATATCGTTTTTTCCGTGCAACAAGTGGTTATTTATTATATTTTTATATTCTTTTTGTTATCTGTTTCTTGCGTCGTTAATTACAAACTTAAGGCAAAATAGCAGCCAATAAAAATTTAGTCTTGATTTTCAACGAACTTAAAAGTCCGTTACTGAATTCTATATGTCCGTCTGCCGGTCGGTCTGTCGGTCCGTCACAAAATTTGAGATTTTTTAAAATTCGAAAATGGATTCTTATAGGAAATTTTACGCTGAATTCGAAAATGAAGTCGAAAAATTCTATGTCGAATAATTTTCGAGATATTCGATTTCGAATTTTTAAGTTCGTTCTGGGATTGCTTACAGAGCAATCTCTTCACCGGCCCCATGTTTTTGTATTAGTTTCTTGTTAAACAAAAATTGAGTTACAGTTGAAAAAATACGACCATTAAGAACTAAATTCAGAAGATCATTCAGAAAGAAATTCAACATTCGTTTAATTCATCGCTAATTCCGCCGTTTCTTCTTTCTCTTCTTCCTCATCATCGGTACTACCTATGTTTTCAGATCTATTCCCTGTTTCTTCTTTTCGTTTTTATCCTCATCTTTAATAATAACGACTTAGCTTCTTCAGGTAACGGTTTTCGATTTTTCTTCTCTTTTATTCTTAAACTTGAGGTGACAGGATCCGATTCTATCAACAAAATGTTCATTAAATCTCGAGTTGTTTTTCTCTGAATATTTTCCGTGTATTATCCAATGTAAATCTTTTGTAGTTCTTATTGCTTGACTTTTGCGCTTCTTCCGAAAAAAAACCCATTGGCAAGACAGCGGCGGAAACAGCGTCGGCTCCATGCACCAGAATTTTATAAACGTTACTGGCTAGCATGCTGAAGTGCAATAAAAAACAAACAAATCCACCGGCTCACTATCTTCATCGTATTTTATCTCTAAATGAACTAATTTCTCAATCTCTTGCTGCATGGCATCAAATTCTTTTTCGTTATTTTTGTGGATTCTTTTGCATATAAAAATTATATCGGGCGGCAATTGGTTACATCAAAATTTAGTTTCAAGCAGCCACTGTTCTTGTTTGAAAAAGCTTTTAGGAAACGATTCGAGTCTTTCCATCGTTTGTCAAAGTTAATACAAAACTGCTTTATTTTTATTTTTTAATCTAAACCCAGGCTTAATATAATTTTTTAGCAAGTCTTTTGTCTCATTCTTGGTAATGCCCGGAGGCTTTGTATCACTATTTCTCTATTTTTCAAATAATAACTTATTGGTTAAAGAATCCATCATTCTGAAACGAAATTTAAAAAATAAAATCTCAAATTCGAAATATTTATACTTTTCATGCAAAAAATGCTTTGCAAAAACTTTGCTTCTAATTTAAATAAAAATTTTTCCTGCACTTTCCCGCACCTAAAGTAATTTTTTTCGTAAATATAAAATGTAAATAATGTTTAGAATTAAAAATTATCTTAAAGCTTTTTAAAGCTTTTTTGCGGCTCCAAAATATTAAAAAAATAATCAAAAATTGCAGTCCTTTCGCCACTAATCGCACGCAAACTAAAAAAATGCCCGAAAAAAATTTATATACATTTTTACACACTTTAATAGACTAATAACAAAAAAGAATACACTGAATCGTATTTTACAACGTTCAACTGAAACATGCATCTTGAAAGAAAGATATAAAATATCTGCTCGAGTATAGTGCAAAAAAAATCTGGTGTGAATATCACACGACTTTCCTTATATATATCGGCCCTGCGCTGCTTGTCTTGTCTTGTACTGTTTATTTTAATCAGCTTTCGAGTGTTGGACTCGCGCCTCGTCCTTTTTTAAAATAACAAGTCCAACACTCGAAAGCTGATTAAAATAAACAGTACAAGACAATAATTGATTCGTACTTACAATTTTGCTACGTCACCGAAGGAAACCGTGCAAGCTCGGTCGCACAGCCTGCGTGCTCCCTCCTAGCGGCCAAGCACTCCCCCCCGTCCTCCCGCAGTCGGCCCGGTAGCTCTCCGAGCGCGCTGTGATTGGTCCGTTTAATTAATTTTTAATCGGCTATAACTTATTTATTTGACCTCGGATCAAAAAATTTCATTGTAATTTTTTGTTCGTCTCGGTTTGATCTATCCGGTGATATAAATTTCCCTAAAAATTTTATGAACACCCGGCATATTAAAAATCCTGAGTTTCAATTTTTTTTCGAGTTCCTATTTTACCAACTTTTATTTTAAATTCATGTTTATCTCATGATAATAAATCATTTTTATTCTCATAAATTGTTTGTATCTTCAACCGTTTAGATTCGCGACCGCTTTGCGACCGATTTTGTGACCTTGTGACCAAACGGCTCGGCTGATTTTTACCAAAAGCTTCGCACTGCGTCCCCTACCTACAAGTAACTTGTATACCAAATTTCAAATCTCTAGCTCTTACGGTTCTCAAGATACCGACACACACCCACACACACACGAACCAATGACTCAAACCAACTTTTTTGGTTTCCTGGGGCTATATTTCGTCCAGAAATGTGAAAAACTGGGTAGGTCAAATTTCCGCCGATTACATTACTTTCCTTATTATAGGATAAGGAAAGTAAAAAACAGTTTTGTACCCATAGATCCCAACGAAGGGTGATCGAACTGAAGCCTGGTGGAATGGTTTTAGAGCAGAGTAAATCATTGCTTACGCAAACAAGATACGATGAGCCAAGTACTCACTTCAAATTATAAAGTTGCATGGTTGTAGCGGTAGACGTGTAAAAATCGCGTGTCTAGCTCGGAACAGCGACGTGACAGTTACAAATTGGTTATGCGTGTGGGATCATTAAAAAACTGTCTACGTGTTAGTCGAAAATACCGGTGTAAAGAGCAATTCCATATTCACCAAAAACTGAAAGATATCGAAATAGGTGGGACATTTTTACGACAGCCGGTTAAAAATAAGCCAGAAGACACGCCCAATGGAGCTGAATTTTGGTAGTTCATTGTTGAAGGGCGGCATGTACATCTGCTCTATATACACTCGTTTCTATAAATATGGCCGTGCCTACGCGTGCACCACTCTTGGTAACTGCATGAAAAATTATAAATACGAGCTGAGAAAGAAATTCATTTTTAGTAGCTCGCGCGGAGGTTCTTAACGTTACGGTTAAATATAACGCAGCAAGTGCAAATGCTTTAAAATTGCCGCACTGCCGTAATAAAAAAGATGAGATATGGGCAAGGCAGATGTGAGAATAGAGGACTCTTTGAGTATATATTACCGCAGTGCTTGTTCCAACAAAACGAAATTCTTGAATTTGTGAGTCGTGCATTCAAACAGCACGAAGCAATTATTTTAAAAATGATTTTTCTGCATTATTAACAAATTTAAAAGGACTGCCCCAGAACCAGAAATACTATAAAAATTTCCAACTTTTATTTTGCCCTTTCTGTACCAAACATTCCCGTGGCATGACTTTGTTTTTTAATAGTAATACATTGGGATAAGATTACACAATAATCACGAAACCTACATTTTTGGCCAACTGCAGCCACTACTGCATTTTGTACTATAACGGAAACTTCCAAAAGAAATCTGATATTATCCCTGCACATCAGATTTGTACAAAGGACCTTGAACGTTAAGTTGTATATGCACAATCATTAATATAAATGAGTTATATCGAACAGGGCTGATTATTGTTGACTATAGGTTTTGTCATATCATCCATGAGATTTCGGGCAAGACAGAAACTTGGAAAAGTTTTAACACGCCAATCCAGACCAGATTAACCAAAACCATGAACAAATCAAGATCTCAAATTATAAGACTTTATTATAAACGGTGGTTAAAAACTATCGATCTCCATTGAGAAGTTATGTATGTGCACCGAAGTTGATTCAGATTCCACAATCAAGCTGCAGTCTACAAACTTATTGTAAGGTCACTGCATAGAATATCCAAAGCCACTTATAACGGAGCAAAATATGTCGCTGTTGGTTAAATAATATTACTAGATGTAACGTGTGCGGATCATAACAGACTGTTAAGACAAAACGTTATGGTTCCTACAGTGAAGTTTGGGGAAGATGGTTTTTTTTGTAGCATAATTGTGGTTTGGATATTTTTGAAAAATCTGGAACCTTCTGCAGTAATCATATGAAACTGGCCGATTTGTTTTTACCACATAATGCACGCGCTCATAAAGTCAAAGTTATATCCGAGTAGTTTAAGAACGTGTAAGTGAAAAAATATAGATGTCTTACCTACAGTCCTAAACTAAACGCTAAACACTGAATACCCTTGGAAGCGTTGGTCGGGAGCTAAACTAAATCTCCACCAAATGCTGTCATGGTACTAATGGTAAATACTAAATGGTAAATGCTGTGCTAGTGACGAAGAAAAAACATTAATCATATTTACATAATACTAGAGCCTGGGTAGTACATTATAATAGTCATTAATGGCCAGATAATCTATCAAAATATTTGTTAAATTATAAATCAGTTGCAAATAATAAAAAAATTATTACATAATGAATCACATCAATATAACCTAATAAATAACTTTGTTATCTGATAAATTGTAAGAAATTTAGAAGTCAGTTCTTATAAGTAGGAAATATTTCTTCAATTTTTTATCTTTAACCAGTAGACTTGGCCCAAGAAAAGAAAAGCACATGTTAACTGGCAAAGTATTTTACAACAAAAAAGTTGCACTTTAATAGTTTTTGTACTTTTGCCATATATGTTTAAATATCTATAGAAAAGTTAATTTTAATTTTTTGGCAAATAAAAAAATTTGAAAACAATTAAATTACTCAGAAATTTCGTGATTTGTAGTTAATGTTTTCTAATAGTTTTAAGCATCGAAATTTTTTTTCTTTGATAAAAGATATTTAGGAACAGGAATAGTAGTCCTGTTAAAGAAAAAGAAAATTAAAAGTAGAAATAAGGAAAGTAAGAAGAAAAATAAATTATTACTACTAACGACATATCAAAACTAAGAAATATAATATGTGTGAACATAAAAATCACAATGACTTGTATGCTAAGGTACTAAAAAGAGAGAAAAAACTAAACAATAACTAATGTCTTCGGTACAGATGCAATAGCAAAAAGAGTTATATACCAAGCCAATGATTACCGGTATTAATTGCAAAATTATGAATAAAAAAATAATAAAGAAAAGAAAACACATTTTGTAATTAAAGAAATAAGATTTCAATTGCTCTTTTCTAAAATGACATAATTAAAAATAGATCTAAGCAAATTTATGTACAATATTATTGATATAAGGCAAGCATCATTGAAGGTATTTGAAAATGTAATAGAAATAAAACTAAACAAATAGAAAATAATCAGAAACAATGGGTTTTATGCTAAACGTAGAAAATACGAGGGCATTTTGAAGTTTTACCTCCTTCGCAACAACTTTACTAATAGATAAATTATACTAATATGTTATATAAATGGAGTACAAATATGTTTCCGCCGTTTATTTTAAAAAATTGGGCATTTATTGTGAAAGAACGGATCTTTATGTTTTATTCAAAGTATTGTCCATCGCTAACGACTACTTTTTCCCATCTTTCTGGCAGCATGCGAATACCGCGTCGAAAGAATGCTTCATCTTTTGAGGCCATCCACGAATCGACCCAATTTTTAGTATCTTTATATGATGTGAAGTGCTGCTCAGATAGGCCATGTGCCATCGATTGGAGCAAGTGATAATCAGAAGGGGCAATGTCTGATGAATACGGCGTATGGGATAAGACTTCCCAATTGAGTGTTTCTAAGTAGGTTTTGACCGACGCCGCAACATGTGGACGAGCCTTATCATGCAAGAGAATAATTTTGTCGTGTCTGGAGTAGTAGTGGGCGCGTTTTTCCTTGAGTGCTCTGCTAAATCTTATCAATTGTGTCGGTAGAAAGCCCCAGTAATGGTTTCGTTCGGTTTGAGAAACTCATAATACACTACACCAAGCTGATCCCACCAAATACATAACATGAGTTTTTTCTATGAATATTCGACTTGGCTGTCGATGTTGAAGCATGGCCACGTGGTCCCCATGATTTTCTCTTTTTTGGGTTATCGTAATGGATCAATTTTTCATCACCAGTGACTATGCGATGCAAAAAACCTTTCGTTTATGCTGGACAAGCAGCATTTCACATGTGCAAAATCGGCGTTAAACGTTTCTCGGCTTCAGTTCATACGGAGCCCAATTTCCTTGCTTTTGAATCATTCCCAACGATTTTAAACGATGTGGAATTGCATATTGAGTCACTTTCATTGTAAGTGCAAGTTCTTTTTGCGTTTGGTAAGAATCTTCCTCCAATAATGCTTCTAATTCCACGTCTTCGTACACTTTCGGCCTTAAGCTACGTTATTTGTCTTCGACGCCAAACTCACCGTTTTTAAACATAAGAAACCGCTCACGACAACTACTTTCACTTAAAGCAGTCTCACCATATGCTTCTACAAGCAATCGATGCGACTCAGATGCATATTTCTTCAAATTAAAGAAGTAAATCAAAAGTTCCCGCAAAAGACGCTTATTAGACTCTAAACTCGACATTTTCGCACGAAATAATTATATGATGCTGATACAAAATCCGCGAGGGGTTGCTAGTCCCCCATCGGGCGCCTCCTCAGGTGGCGGATAGAGGAATGCCTCCCTGATGTGGGTGGTACCGGGGAAATAAAATACCCGGGGCGGACCAAAACTAGCAAAGCACACGACCGTTCTCCAGTAGGAGCGGTACTACGACAGCGACTGTACCCCATGTTAGGGGCGGCTGAATTAGTATCTCCCAACCCGTCTGGCCAGCGTGGGAAGATTAGTCCAACCACCCCCTTTATTTAGCAACAACGTCAAATTACAAAACAAAAAGATTTATACCCCAGGTGAGTAGGGCTACTAGTCCAGAATCTCACACTGATGATTACACATCAGTCTGTCTCAAGGATTCTGGGGGAGACACAAATTTGACAACTGCAAAAACATTAAGCACGCACAGAAATAAGACTAAACTAATGATTGCTACATACAACATACATTCACTAAACAAAGATGAAAAATTATACGAACTCGAAGAAGAACTTAAAAACATTAGATGGGATATAATAGGCTTAGCTGAAATTAAAAGAAAAGGCGAGCACTGCCTAACGCTAACATCAGGACACATACTATATTACAGAGGTGCAGAAACTGAGGAAATCAACAACATAGGAGGAGTAGGTTTTATAATAAATAAGAAATTAAAAAATCACATAAAGAGCTACAATTCCATATCGAAAAGAGTAGCCTATATCATCCTAAATATATCTACATTCTGCAACATGAAAATTATCCAAGTATACGCTCCAACTACAAAATATGATGAAGAGGTAGAATCGTTCTATGAAGAAATTTCAGTAGCAATAAAGAATAACCACTGCCAATATACACTCATAATAGGAGACTTTAATAGTAAGATAGGGGAAAAATAGAACCAAGCGAAGATAAGATCGGAATCCATGGGTTAGGAAACGAAATGAACGTGGACAAATGCTCATGAATTTTGCAGAACAACAAAATGTATATGTAATGAATACTTTCTTTAAAAAGAAACCCAGTAGAAAGTGGACATGGGTCAGCCTAACGGAGAATATAAAACGAAATAGATTACATTTTATCATCAAATAAAGATATTGTTAAAGATGTAACACCACTAAACAATATTGGCATAGGAAGCGACCATAGGATACTGAGAACAAGAATAGAAATAAAAACGAGATTGGAAAGAAAGAAAAGAATTAGCACTCCAAAAACAACGATAGACACAAGGATTTTAAAAGAAAAACAAGCACAGTACGAATACGAATTAAACAAGAATTTAGAATCCTCTGAAATACAGGAAATGACAATGAACGACATGAATACTACCATAAACAAATGTATGTTAGACGCAGGCCTTAAAGTAGCCGCAGCTCGTAAGAAAAAAGAAAAAAGTTGGAGTGACAGAACAGAAGAACTATTCCGTATAAGACGAGAACTGTTGAAAAACGGAAAACGGAACACGATAGAATTTACAGAAACCAATAAGACACTGAAGAAATCAATAAGAGAAGATAAAAGGAAACAGTTAGAAGCACAAATTGAAAAAATAATCCAAGAAAATAAAAATATGAAAAGCATAAGATCATTAGGTAGAGCAAATATCACAGCATTTAAAGACAATGAGGGAAAAGAAGTAAGAGATAAAAACGAAATTTTAAGGACCATAGAACTATACTATGAAAAGCTATATAAACAAAAAATGAAACGCCGAAATATGTGAAACAGGAATTAAAAAAGAAAATAATAAATGTAAATTCAGAGGATATCCCAGAAATTACTAATGAGGAGATTAAATTCAACATAAAGTCCATCAAAAATCACAAGTGCCCAGGACAAGATGGCGTAATAGGCGAGTTAATAAAAGAAGGAGGAGATACGATAATTCAAGCATTACAAATATTCTTTAATAAATGTCTGGAGGAAGGAAGGATTCCTGATGATTGGAGCAACGCACTAATTATCCTCATATACAAAAAGGGAGACAAAACAATACTTGATAATTATAGGCCAATATCTCTATTGCCCCAAATATACAAACTCTTCACAAAAATCATAGTAAACAGATTAGATGCAAAACTAGAATTCTACCAGACGATCGAACAGGCTGGATTTAGGAAAAATTTCAGCACAAACGACCACATCCTCACAATAAGAACATTAATAGAAAAAGCCATCGAATACAATTTACCTTTATATATGGCACTGGTCGATTTTGAAAAGCTTTCGACTCGATTGAATTGTGGGCGATAGAAAAGCCCTGCAAAACAGTAGAATAGACTATAGATACACTAAAATGATCCACTCCATCTATGAAAAATCAACAATGACAGTGAGGTTACACGAAAACACTAATAAAATCCCGGTCGGTAGAGGAGTAAGGCAAGGAGACTCGATGAGTCCTAAGTTGTTTATAACAGCACTAGAAGATGTGATAAAGTCACTTAACTGGGAAAACAAAGGAGTGAATATAAACGGCAAAATGCTCAATCACCTGGCCTATGCAGATGACCTAATCATCATATCAAACTCAGCAGTGGGCTTACAAAACATGCTCGAAGAACTCAAGAGCAAATCAGCAAAAGTTGGGCTAAAAATAAATAAACAAAAACAAAAATAAATACTAACCAACAAGACAACATAAACATAAAATTGACAACCAAACTGTAGAGACAGTACAAGAATATGTTTATTTAGGTCAATTGATAACATGCAAAAATTTAACCAAAATCTGAAATTGATAGACGCATACGCCAAGCATGGTCGGCCTTTGGGAAACAAAATAAAATACTAAAAAACCAAACAATCCCCTTAAAACTGAGAAAAGCTGTGTATGACCAATGCGTACTCCCAGTACTTACATACGCGGCACAAACATGGACATTAAACAAAACATTAATGGGAAAACTTGCCAAAGCCCAGCGAGCAATGGAAAGGCAAATGCTAAATATAAAGTTGAAAGATAGAATAAGAAATGAGAGTATAAGGGAAAAAACAAAAGTAATAGACGTCAAGAGATATGTAGCATCATTGAAATGGAGATGGGCAGGCCACATCATGAGGCAAAAAGATGAACGATGGAACAAGGAAATACAGGAATGGAGACCATGGACGGGCAGAAGGAGTGTGGGTCGCCCACAAACCAGATGGAAAGATGACATAAAATTAATAGCAGGATTAACATGGATAAAAACAGCTCAAGACAGAGACAAATGGAGATTTAAAGGGGAGGCCTATGTCCAACATTGGATAGATACAGGCTGATAAAGAAGAAGAAAGAAGAGATACAAAATCGTTAATCTTTTAAGGTTATGATGTTGCCAGAAGGTTGGACACCTTGATACTTGACATCTGACAATTTCAACCATGACTTAGTGGTGGAGCCATCTTTTTTAAAATAGCGGAGACTTACTTGTACACCCTTTATTTTCTATAAGCTTGGAGTGTCCTCTTTTATTAAGGGATCCTATTACTTTTTAAATAAAATTACTATCGCCGTTTACATAAACACTTTAACCCTAAATGTGTTTTTTCATGTCTTCAGAAAAGACATCAGGGTTCTGTTGCACCAGTGCTGCATTTTATTTGTCAGCAATGCAACGCTTTCTCTTAAGGAAAAGAAATATATAAATGTGTAATACTGATTAACCACGTTAAGCCTAATTTTGTAGAATCATTGTGCCTGAATGGTTTGCTTTCTCAGTTCTTCCCAATCGTTTAACTGTCAGATATCCACGCAGATGTTATTATACATAGCACTTATTAGACTTTGAATGCCAATGGGTCTATAGCACTCAGTGTGTTGTTTTAACGGAAATTTTATGTCATTTGCCATTTTGATTATTATGGTACAGTCACTTGATGTTACAGGAAAACGCTATAGAGTCAATAAGTTAAAATATATTATAATATATATTTTATGTCCTTCAAAGCAATATTACCGAACTTACTGGTTAAAGACAATAGTTTTCAAAACTAAGCAGAAAATAAAACGAAAAGACAGGTAGTGGTCAAAACATAGAAGCAGATATTTGATTGCTAACAAGCAGCAGCTTGACAAATTGTGGATTTCACTAGCAAAAAAACATTGTTTTTAATTTATGTCCCTATGTGGTAATCTGTAGTAGTCTCAGTAGAAGAACAGGATGGATGAAAGAGCAAATATCATTTTTTGTTGGCGACGCTTATATCATATAGGTACGGGCGTTGTCATTGTGGAAGACCATATAGTTCTTTTGCATAATTCTTTTATTTGAATAATAATGTCAAGGTTTCTGTTTGCTATTTTCTCCAAAGTTTTTGAAAACGGCAGGTAATTGTTCATTAACCTAATACGAGGAAACGCAGCAATTTGAATATTACAAAATACACCATTGCATAAGAAGCTTATCAAAGATTTCTAAAAGAATCACAAAGATAAATACAGTTTTTTTAAAATATGGATTAATATATGTACTTCATAAATTAATGAACGTCCTCAGAAAATTTATAAAACAATTAAAAATCACAAAATTTCAAAAGAATGCGATTTCTTTTGAAAAACACTATTTCGCAGGGAACGTGAAAAATCTGCAATATAAATTGAGAGAGTTAAAATAATATGGAGGTGGTAAGGCTACAACTAGGTTTAGCAAAACAAAATATCTAATAATAGGTAAAAATTCAAAACATCGAAATTTACAAGTTTAATCAGTTTAAGACTTCACAAAAAATAAATAACGGGTTTTTAAACAATCATTTTAGCAAACTCACTTATAATTTGGTAAATAGGCAGACAAATAAAAGAAAATCCACGAGCAGCACCTCAGACACCATTGCATACAATAGAATCTTACTGTTTGGTGCGATTTTTGGGTTGCGTAATTGATTCTTATTTGTTTATAATAAAATTGGTGAGACGGTAATTGTGAACAGATATTGATATCAAAGAATATCCAGAAGCAGGTATTTGATTGCTAACAAGCGAAAGCTTGACAAATGGTCGAATTCACTAGTAAAGAAACATTGGTACTTCAAGAAAATTTATGTCAATATATGGTAAATCCGCGGTAATCTCAGTAGGAGAATAGGATGGATGCAGGAGCAGATACCATTTTTGTTGCCGATGCTCACATCATATAGGGACAAGCGTTGTCATTGTGGAGGACAATATGGTTCTTTGGCATAAACCTTTCATTTGAGTAATGTCAATGTTGCTGTTTATCGTCAGATAAAGCCAGATAATTATTCATTAACCTAATACGAGAAAATGAACATATGGAAGCCTTAACTTCTTTCTTACGCAGACCATGTTCACACGCGGAGCGGTAGACTTTCACCGCCGTTACCACTGTCACTTGTAATTAAAAATTGGTTTACCTTATTAATCATTGGTGCAAACGTTAGATTTCTCAGGGCCAAAATTTGGAATTGATTGTTTGACAGGATTGTTTTAGCAAGTCATGATCTCGATTTAGTGAAATATAGACGATATTAAGCACTTTACATTGGTTTAAAATGTAAAAACCATAAATATGGAGTTATTCAGTGAACAACAGCGACGTGTTTACGGAGTGTTAAAGTAAAAGTATTCCTTAACAAAACAAACTGGATGGAATTGAGGTCTTGCTGCATCCAGCTTATAGCTTTCTTCTTGTACCTTATGTATCATTTGCGCAGTTACCGTTTTGAATCGTTTAAAGTTGAAGAAGCATGTCAGCAAGTTTTTGTTTTAATGTCGACAGCTCGGTACCGTGAGCAGATTCAACAACTTACAGAGTGCTAGCTAAAAGACAATGATAGTGATAAGAAATAATTATTATTATTTTTAGAATTAATTTTCATAACAAGACAAAATGAATAAAAGATGATAAACACATAATTAAGAAGCAAAACAACTTTCTTATTTTTTTTTCTTGCGATATTAGAAATAAATTTTTAAATTTCCTATGATAAGGTATGTCGATGATTCTTTACAGTGAATAAATCACACATCTTGGTGATTTTTTTGGTTTATATTTTAGAAATGTGTCTTTAATTTCAATAATACTGATATTTTGCAATAGAAGGCCCGTTTCATAAGACTTACTAAAAGATTTATGGTTGTTTTCGTGTTTTTCATCATTAATATTATGCGACTGAAAAATGTTAGCTAGATGGTTTGCCTTTTCTTAGCTACTTCTTTCCTATTTGTTGTCTTCGTCATTAATTGGTGGTAGGGATACTGGGGGACTTGTAAGTTACCTTGTAACGTTCTAATACACCACTCAATAAGTTCGTAAGATAACTGTTAGAGGGCGCCACTATTGACAAATCTGATATTTAGTTCACAAGTTACAGTGGTTTTAGTGACGCAAACGGTAGAAGTAGTTTGCTAATTTTAAACTCGATCGTACAAACACCGATGATGGTAAACGCTCTCGTCGCCCAAATTCGGAAGTTGTTCCACAAAACATAAAAAAGTCCACAAAATAGTTTTGGCCGATCATAAATTGAAGTTGGGTGAGATAGCTGACACCTTAAGGAGATCAAAAGGTAGAGTATTCACCATTTTTCATGAACAGTTATCCATTAAAAAGCTCTGTTCATAGTGGGTATCGCGTTTGCTCACAGTCGATCAAAAACAACAAAGCGTCGACGATTCAAAGCGCTGTTCAGAACAATAAAATTTTTTTATGCAGTATGTGACAAATGGATCTATCACTACACTCCAGAGTTAAATCGGCAGTCAGCTAAGTGAACAGAAAAGGGCAAAAGCCGCCCAAAGCAACCAAAAACGCAAATATCAACAGGTAAGGTTTTGGCCTCCATATTTTGGAACGCGCACGGTATTTTACTCATTGATTACCTTGAGAAAAGAAGAACCATAATAGTAAATATTATATGGCGTTGTGAGTGCGTTTGAAGGAAGAAATTTAAAAAAAACAATCCAAAACGAATAAGAAAAAAGTGCTCTTTCACCACAACAATGCACCGTGGCAAGTTGATCGCAACAATGGCAAAATTGTACGAATCGCACTTTGAATTGCTTCCCCATCTACCGTATCCTCCGGATCTGGATCCTAGCGACTACTATTTGTTTGCAAACCTAAAAATAATACTCCAGAAAAAGAGATTCGTCTCCAATAAAGAAGTGATTGCCGAAACTGAAGCTTATTTTGAGGCCAAAGATATAGCGTTCTACAAAAAAGGCATCGAAATGTTATAGGAGGGTCGGAATGAATGTATCACTCTTCAATCAGACCATCTTAATTAATAAAGTCGAATTTTGCCTAACAGTTGTTGTTTTATTAGTCATATTACGAACTTATTGAGTGATGTGTTATAAGGAATACTCTGTTGCTTCTAATGCAGAAAATTTGTTTAGACAGTCTTCATTTTTATTTGTACGAGTAGTTCCTCGAGCTCCTTTATTGCCTTATTAAATTCCTTTTCATTTCGTGTAATCTTTCATTTCTTTTTGAGTTTCCTCTTATCCCGGATTTTTTCTTTAATGACTACAACCAATAATGCTTTAAATAGATAGAAAATGCTATCTTAACTAGTCACTTTAATTAAAGCAAGATCAGTTTCTTCGGCGATTTCCAGTGATACGATCAGATTAATGCTGCCGTTCAGCATTGTTCTAACTATCCAAGTCGTGTTATGGTTGTATAATGTGTTGGTCACTTTAGTTCTTGTGGTGATCCGATGAGAAACTTAGGCAAGACTCAATTTCGAGTTATCTTATGTTAATTTCTTTAACAAACCCAAAGTCTATTCCAGCTAATGCCGATTGGTCAACATGTACCTTCTCCAGTTGATATTGCTGCTAAGTTAGTTGTATGCAGTCCTTTATATTTTGCTGTTGTCATTTGTAAATCTCATTCCAATCTCTCCCGGTGATAAATTTATTTCCAAGAGTTAAAAAATAATATTCGCAGTCTTTCCGTTTGTATCATGTAGTTAAGTGGACAATTAATATATTTAACGTATCCACGTTATCGTTAAATGTTACGGTTGTTGCTTGTAAATGTTCCATTACGTAACCTTCTAGTTTATGATGTTTGATACTGTTTCTCATGATAATTATTATTTATCCATAAACTGTGATGTCTAGCACATACGGTGCTATTTGGTATCTCGGTATTATTTTGTAAAAAAAATTTCTTGTGCATGTGGCCACAAGCTATTGGAGTTCCATATAAGTATTTTCAACATCTGAGTCGTCATTTTACTAACTAACGTGGAAAGTAGATTCATCATGGTAACAATTTTATTGATAAGTTTTTTCACCACATTTTTTAGTTCTACCTATATTGCTGAGTCGCTGTAGCCTTTTTATCTGATTATTATTTAACAATGTAATGGTATTAGTATATTTCTTTAGCTACTTTATTAACGGCTTTATATTTATAAAATAGGTAACCGTTATCGTTCTTTAACTTGGGTTTCTTTGTCTTTCACTGGTCTATCTACTTCAAGACTACTCAATGTATTACTTCTTAACCATTATTGGTGTGATTTGGCTGATCTTTATTTTCTTCTTCTTTTACTTTGAGTTTTAGTTTGCTGATCGTCTGTATTTGGTCTTTCCGTAATGAAAAAATTATTGCAGTAAATAAAATACTGGTTAGTTTGGATCTAATATATTAGATTATTATCGACTATAAGTATTTGCAAGTTGATATAGATGTTTCTGTGGTACCAGTAGTTGTGAGTAACGTATATTGTCTGTCGCATGTATTGTGGTAGTGTATTTTGATTGTACAGTATTTGATTCGGTTGCCATAATAAGAGATATTGAGTCTGTTGGTCGCACCTAGTAGGTAATTATTTTACTAGTATATCCACAATAAATTTGTAGTTTAGTATCTATTCTTCGAGGCAGATACTATTAGGTAACCTGATGACACAAATTTATTATAATAGGTGTGTAAGTAGAAACTCGCCTCTGAGGTTAGTTGCATTAAAAACATACTTGAACGCAGCCAATTCATCCGCCATTTTGGATAGACATTGCTGTTTTTATGACATAACTTTCCGTGTGTATCAATTTTATAAGAGATGGATGTCGATAAGCAATATTTACACCACTGCATTCTATTCTGTGTTCGAATAATAAAAAAATGCTGCTCAAGCTATGAATTTGACTTTGGGTGAACATTTTGTAAGTCATTCAACAGTAAAAAAAGCGATTTGTAAGATATCGTGATGGAAATTTTAGTCTTGAGGTCGATCCACTCTAGGTGCAGTAAAAAAAATTGAAGACGAAGAACTTTAAGTTTTACTGGAAGAAAATCCATGCCAAACTCAAGAAGAGCTCGCAGAACAGTTAGGAATTACTTACCAAGCAATATCACTTCGATTTTACGCAATGGGAAAGATTCAGAAGGAAGGAAAATGGGTTCCTCATAAACTGACGGAAGAAATCAAAAACCGAAGAGTTGACATCTGCATGAATATGCTTTCTCGGTACAAAAGAAAGAATTTGTTGTACAAAATCATTACGGACGACGAAAAGTGGATTCTATTCGTCAATCCTAAATGCAGAAAAGCAAGGGTTGATCCAGGCCAGCCATCAACATCAATTGCAAAAACGAATATTCATGCCAAGAAACTGATACTGTGTGTCTGGTGGGATTGGAAAGGAGTCATTTACTACAAGCAGCTGGTCAAATGTTACAGCTGAACGTTACTAGGCCCAATTGACCAATTTAAGTGATGCTCTGGAGGAAAAAAAACATTTACAGGTTAAGAAATGCGGAAAGTGATATTGCTGCATGATAAGGCTCGTCCACATAAAGTAAAACCAACCCAGGAACTGATCTTATCCTTAGGTTGAGAAGTTATCCAGCATGAGGCGTATTCTCCAGACTTGGCTCCTTCTGATTACCACTTATTTAGACCAATGTTGTAATACTCGAAAGACCAGCGGTTTACGAAAGTTGAAGATGTGCGAAAATGGCTCAATAACTATTTTGCTTCGAAACCATCAAGTTTCTATCGCGAAGGCATTCATTTACCCGATAAATGGCAAAAGACCATAGATAGTAATAGTAACTATTTCGATTAATAATCTTTGGAACAAGTAACTTTTCAATAAAGTTGAATTTGACCAAACAAAGCCAAGTTTCTACTTGCACATCTATTACTTGCATTTGATATCTCTAGGAGCACACTTGCACAATGCGGCTATTAGATGATGAAGCGCCCAGACTCATGCTATTACTATCGTTAGGGTTCACGTACGATTTGTTCGACAAAAAAACTTACGCTTAACTCGAAAAACAAAGTAACCAATAAAAAAATTTTGTCGATAAAATGTGTATAAATAAAAGCTCAGCTAACCACAGACTCATAGCTCCAAATATATTTCTAAGATAAAAGCCAACGCCGTTTGATTTGATATTTTGCCAAAATCAAGTTTTTTCATTTTATTTTCCTCTCTATCATCTCTGTCATTCATAGATTCGAGGTCCAGTAGTTTTTATACGTTTTTTGTATTCAAGTGTGTAATTTTGATACCCACTATGTTATGCTAATGTGTATTACCCATTTATTTAAATTATTTCTATGTATGTTGTTTAAGTAATGCCTTATAATTGCTTTTTCAAACTGTTTATGTAAGACTTTTATTATTCTCGACGTAATGTTTGCATAAATATATAATTTTTTATATGAATAATTCTTTAAATATTTAGATAATTTAAAAATTGTAGGATGTGGAAGTAAAACATTAATGCGCAAAAATATTATGTTTACATGTTTTTTATGACACTGGTTTTAATGTTAATGTTCAGCTTTTATTGCTTAGTCATAAAATATTTTTTTATTCACTGAAGATAAAATAGCGGTGAACCTTAAAAACGCTGTGTTGAATAAACAATACCTAACTTAAGCTGTAATTAATGTCGCATGAAGTTCGGATTCGTCAGATTTGTTGTAAGTATTGTGAAGTGGATGTGCCACCGATATTTCTGTAGATGCCTTGTGTCTTACAGCACTGCTTGTTTAGGTAATATACGCTCTGGGATGTTTTCAGAAGGCAGGGAGCATCATTTCGAAAATGAGGCTTAATTGCTTTTTGTAGGCTCGGCGGACATTCGATTTTATGATGTGACTGTGATTATGTCGGGTATATTTGTTGGTATACTTTGTTGGCACAAGCTGTACTGAAAGTGGTTTAGTTAATTACACCTTAACTGCAAAAAGCAGGCTTTCGCTGTTTTAAGCAGCTTTCAAATTAATGCTTGTATTTTATTGCATAAACATTAAAGTTTTCTCATAAATATTCATTATTTAATCGTAAATAATAAGAAAGGGTTTGTCAATAGAGAATTAAAATTCCAAAGTAATAGAAGTTTACTAATGACAAAATTAGCGTTACTGTTCATGCTGTTCAAAAGGAAATTCAACTATTTGGTTCGATTTATTTGATTGCGGAAAAATCCTGGCACTTCAAAGACTAGATTTAGAAAATTTGCAAGCAGTTGGCTGCTAACTACACAAAAAAATGCGGAACTTCGGCAGATGTGGTCTTAAGACAAATACAAAGTAAACACACACAAGTAAAGCTCTTCATTTTTTTTGATGAGGCTCTGACGCCTCACGTGGGAGCACAGCCTGTAAACTGAGAGATTAAGACAAACACGGTGCCTTAGACAACCTCCCTTATTATCCCTTGTTCGAACGCAGGTAGTGACTGAATGAGTCACTTGACAGACTTTTAAGCTCCAGGATTAAACCCGGGTCCACCCGTATCGTAGCTATATGCCTAAACCACGCGACCACACTCCCACCTGTACCTTCCTTATCTTTAGTAAAAACTCAACAGAAACTTATATAGCACAATCATGTATAAAGACAAATTTCATTATAAAACTTCAAAATTCAAGAATTTTACAATGTAAAATTAGGAACGGATACAACAATGTGGTATCATATAGACTCCATTTTACATTTGACAATGTTTGAATTGTGAAATTTACCTCAAGGAATGCTTAACAGAAAATATAGTTACATCTTGTCCAAAAGACAAGTATTACTTTGGCTTGATCTAGCTTTATTCCATTACCCTTTTTGCGTGCTAAAGTGGTATCGCAACAAAACGTCTTAATTGTTGATAAAATCTGAATAAATCTGTTGCTTAGAATTTTATACCGCACATTAGAAAGAAAAAAATTATCAAACCATTTACTCGAATCAATAATTAACGCTGTGGTCCTTATTACTGATTCAGGAAGAATAGATAAGATGACACGTTATGAGATATTACACCTAATTGATAATTTCTAAAGGGTTAGTGAACATGCATTATGACCAAAACATAAACAATATTTGAATAATACAATAATAAAAGCAAAATAATGTTATGTTTATCTATTGAAGAACATTTTTTACCACACCCTTCACAACATGGAATAAATTAATTCACAATGCTATCTAACACCGCCCACAAAATTTCCAAGCTGATTCTTTAGGATTCAGAATACCCTTCGTGGAAGAAAAGAATAGCAAAATTAGCACAACAAAAGGCATTATATGAAAAAAATGCATTTCCTTTTTCTTCTTTCGAGTAACTTTTAATTTTCTTATATTTATTTTTCGTTTACATTTTTAGATTTTTTTTATTTTTATCTCTACTTCTATTATTACATATCTTATGTGAATTAATTAGTAGCATCTAGGATGTCGAAAGAATTGTAAGTATTCAGTGCAAATTTTATTTTCTAATTCATATTTTAGCTTTAATGTACAGTTTGAATCCACAATAAGCGTTAACATAAAATATAAAAAAAATTACAATCAAAAATCTTGCTTGCAACTTTTGTAGACTAAAATATTTTGTTTAGACCAAAATAAAAAAAGTTAACAACTCTAGAAAAAATTGTTTCAAGCCTTATTTAAGTTGGGCGAGATCACCAAGAATAATTGTTGCTGTCGCTTTTTATAACATCTAAATTAGCTTAAGACAAAAATATTAAGGGCATATTTATCTAAAGAAAATAAATAAATAACAAGGACTATCCTGAAGAGGTGGCGTTAAATAGTTATCTAACACTTGTCCAAGCTGAAGCAATAAAAATCACTAAAAGATTTAAGAAAATAATCCCAGTAGACGTTGAAATAGCTTTATAAGAGAATATAAGCGTTGGTTCTAATAAGACCAGATTTTCCTTCAATTAAAAGTTGAAGAAGCTCCATTCCAAGTGATAGTAAGCCCCAATTTCAGGATAAAATGAACCAAAAATAAGGCAGATAAGAGCAAAAGCAGAAAAATAGAGATATTTCAGGCCAAAAAATTAAAGTTAGTTTAAATAGATGTAAAATTAGTACATTAGGAAACAAGAAAATAAGGCGTGCCCTTAACAAAAAAAACTTTTAAATATAAAATTAAGTCACGAAAAGAGGTAGTTCTAAGAAAAAATTCTTCAATTACACATTGTGGCGATTAAATTCGTAAACATTGTTACAGATTCAAACGAAAGAATATTAAAGCATAACTAAATTAGAGAATCAACGGAAATTTTCCAAAACTAAGAAAGTCAACTGCAAATTTTAGAAGTAACCAGTTAAAAAACAAAAAGGGAAAACAGCAAAAATAAAAGTATGAGTTAATTGTGAAATGAAATATTTTAATTGAAAAGTTTAATATTCTCAAGAAAGGGTCAGAAATGCTACTGATGCATTATAAGTAATAGGATTAGGCAACTAGGTAAAGAAGTATGGAACAAACACAGTCCCACTCAAACTATAATAAAGCAAAACGTCCTTCTTATATATCAATGAAGCAATGGGAGAAAGCAAGTAAAAACGGTTAGTAATATCTTCAGTGTTGTTCATCTGGAATAGTTACGACATCGTATTGGTCTAGAAAAATTAAGTTTCCTATGAAATTACCATCGGAATGCTCACTAGCATAGAAGAACTAATTTACTATGAGATGCATGAGAAACTTACAGCTAATATTCTTATAAAGTTTTAGTAAAGTTAAGATTTTGCATTATTCTTGAGTTTTTAGACATTTGGTAGTCTATTGGTTCTTCGCCGAGAGCATTTCCATAGGTCGTTGCTGCTACATGCCTTACAACTTGGCCTAGATAAGTGTCTATATCATTTTCCCCATGGTCATCACTGAAAACGGACCTAAATTACACGATCGCATTTTGGCGAATGGTAAAACGGCAGCTCTATTGGGATGGGCCAGTAATTTTTTGACCAATTCTATTGTTTGCCCCTTTTCTCTCCTCTGGGGTTTGGTTTTTACTGCCTAGATTGAGGAAATCTTCATTAATTTTTCTTTTACGTAAGAGAAGTAAAAATTGTTGCTCCATTTACAGTGCCGCTGAAGATTCGTTATTAAGATACTTATATAACGATTCTGTTTAATTAACATTATCACAGAAAACATAGTTCAACCGGAAACTAGTGCAGAAGCCTTGGTCCCTGCTCTTGCTGCAAAATATACTTAAGATTTAAACGGAAGAATGTATTAAATGCGGAACTATTTTGCAGAACGTGTTATAGAACTATGAAAGGCAAAGAATTACAGCAAATATAGGAGATCCAACAGTTATCCATGATTTATTTGGACAAAGCCAAGACAGGAGAGGGTTATAGGTAATGTAGTCAACAATTAGACTTTTCTGGATAAAAACAAAGTATACAACACCACACTGTATATTCAGTGATAAACTAGGGGAGTTCGAGAATTGTAAAAGAAAAGAAAGTGTACATTTCAGGCGTGCAAGACATTGCCATAAACCATAGAGTTAATTAGCAAACACAACTAGAACTGAGAAATGATTTTATTCATCTCGAGGGTATGCTTGATTTGCTGTTAGAAGGCTATACGAAAATTATAGTAGTGCAATTAACCTTGAGTACATAAAGGAAGCTAGTTATCACAAAATTAAGTTTTGGACAAGTCTTAGCTTAGGCAACTTTTCATCAGTACATCGGCAGTTAAGAAACGTCGGAAAAACGGGTCTGAGTCTTTACCTTTTGAAGTTAAGGACTACAGAGACAAATAAAAGACTGACAGATATTTTCACGCCCTACTGTAAAACGTCTGATGTCAGATACAAGGAATGCTTTTCTCACACAGTTAGTTCCACGGCACATAGGGTTACATGGTTAGCCTGCTTGCGCATTTGACTGCAAGCACACATTTAGTGCTGCAGGCAAGTGTTTCATAGTCCGAGATGAAACTTACATTTATAACCAACCTAGATATGTCATTATTGCTGATCGGAGGTTTATAAGCAGCATAGCTAACCTTCAACTAAAGTGAAAAAACCAGCATTTCGTAAAAGAAGGTGTTGCACAGTTGCCGACTGGCGAAGCTTACAGGAGTCTTTTAATTTTAGTTTTTTGGTTTATAGTCGAAGCGGAAATATTAAAAAACAAATAAATATTTGAAACTAAGGTTTCCAAACGTATCTTTGGTACATATGATGAAACATTTAAAAATAACTGCAACGCTTTTCATAAATCAATCGAATCAGATGCCAGACAGCGGGAGTGCACTGCCCAGAGAATGTTGGAGCTCAAGAGCAAAAAAAATATTCTTGAAAAAATAGTGCGCGAGAAAAACTTGAACCGTACGCGGGCGAGTTTTAATCGACTAAGGACAACAGAATTTCAGGAGTTTCCAGAACTCACAAGGGTGGAACTTTATACCTATCGTCCTTGGAACTTACCAGCTTGATCAAGCTCGCACTTATATCTTAGAACACAGAGTATGATATATTAAACATAAACTGCCAATCGTATTGGAGCATCTATGAGTCATCATTGCTGATTTGTGCAGGAATTTAGTCTTGATGTAAAAACAAGACATAGTATTACGTGTACATTTTCGTTGATACGGCATCGAAGAATCTGGAATGCATTATCGAGTATTCTAGCGGCTGTACTGCTGGTTCTTGTACTGTTGGAGTTTGTGTTTACATAATTTCCCTTGTGTACTATTTGTCTAACCTTCCTCATAAAACTGTTAACTCACCAGCAGGTTTTTATGATAATCTTGCTATTGTAGTAGAAACTTTCGAAGAGAAAAAGACTGAAGAGAACATGCAGTTGCTCTACTTCCGTTCCTGGACAAGCCTACCTCCATGTGGTGTATCTTGAATAACTCAAACGGGTCTCTACGAGCACAGAAAAAGATACAAGGATCTCTAGTGCCTTAGATATTGGTACTGCCTAGCACATTGCTTCTCTGGGCCGTTCTAAGGCATGTAACTAGCAACGATCTACATCTAAAGTTGAGCCCATTGACACTTTTGGTCAGTGTCCTATGCTCTGTAACTTTGCTTAAGTTTGATCGGTAAAAGCCTCAGATCTAATTTAAACATAGTCCTTTAGTTAGATAAGCTACATGATGTTCATCAATAATAGTGACTCTATGACAGTTATTCTCTCAAAAAATGTGTGACTTTTTAGTTATGTAAATATGGTAGATGTAGGTTCAGTTTTCTAATGTGTCCGCCTTAATTTAGTGTTATTCTGATATTACCAAGATTATTGATAATAGTAAAGCAAATTATTTATATTACACTCGTTTTAGTTACAAAGTAACTAAACTTCGGTTAAATTGGTTTCCTCAACTTAAAATTGAAACTTTTGCCTGAATTTACATTTACTGCGTACATGAGCAAATGATTCTGCTACATCCTTCAGCCACCAATATTTTTAATCAACTAATTAGCGTAGCACTTTAATAATCTAATGACTTTGGGCGTAAAGGATGTAAAACGGCGTTTTAATTAATATTCCATCTGAAACCCGACTGAAAAGCTTACCACATGATTTTCTTCATTTTACTTTTTCATATTAGAGTAAGTCGCAAACCGTGTTAGGGCGAGAGGGTAATTAGAACCAAGAAAACTTGTACACCGAGCCGCTAAAAGCCTGCCGACCATAAAAGCCCCCACATTTCTAAAGGAACAACCAAATTTACTCCCAGCAGTGGCTAAGTGCATTTCTCGATGATTGCTCCAGATCTACGACACTTCGTAATCGTTTGTTTAGAAAGTCGCAGCGCACAGACGCGCCAGCTCGCCGAGCTTCCGCTTGTCGCGCCGGCCCACACTTCCGCCAACTTTTTGGGCGACTTCCTGGGGCGATGGGGCCGTCGTAAAGTGCCGCGATTACAAACAGTTCGAAAAAGCGTTTATTTACACTCCGCCGTGTATCGGCTAGAAATAGCCGCGCCCGATGGGCTATCGGGGCGCGCATCTGCCGAGCGTGAGCACCGCCGTGTTGGACCATCTTGCACAGCGACGCTGACACGCCGCTATCTACCTAAATAGCCGAAGTATCTACGGCCCAAATTCTTTTGCACTTTATGATTACGTATATTTAGGCCGCGCGGAAAGCTGCGCTGGCGCGGCTCCAATCCACAAATCGCGAAACTCGGCCGTCTAAAGTTGCCAGTTCGGCGGCAGCGATCAGGAGAGGCGATTCCGGCATTCTCTCGAATGGAACACCAGAAGCGATTTTTACATCTCAAATATCTATTTTCAGTGTCTGCGTTCGAACGGAGAAGAAAGTCGGATGTGCGTCCTGCGGCCAAATTTCCCGAGTTAATTCGCCGCAAATTAGCTTGGACACTTTGATTTATTTTGTCTCGAGCTACATTCGCGCTTTTCACTTATTGCATTAATCAGGCGTGCGCGGCGGTTATTTAGGGCGGAGAACACCCGGGAACACGCGGCATTCCGCGAATAATTAATCGTCGCCGCCTCCGTCCCGCTGCTCGTTTTGTTTCCAATTGCGCTAACAGGAAAAGCTCATTAACAAAAGCTAGGTACGCACATGAAATATCGAAATGCATGTTGACTGGTCTTCATATTTATTTTCATTGTGGTATATTTTTTGTTACACAAGTTGAATTTGTGGCTAAATGCCCCCTACGACTCCATTGATATGCAATTATTCATTTTGCGAAATTTCCCATAAATGCGGCTCTATTTCAGAAATTATATGTCTGATGTTCTCTTTCTCTAGAATCGTAGCTGTTTAGTTGACATAAACCCCATCGTTCTAACAGCCCTAAGCGCAAAACTCTAAAGGGGTTAGATCGTAAGATTGCGGTGGCCAATCCATGTCGCCTCTATGCGAGATAACACAAGTAAAGTGAGTGTTTCACGTACTACGTGTCATGGGGCTCCATCTTGTTTAAAGCACATGTCATTCAAGTTCGAAAAAAATTGTTTTGCATTTCTCGATAGCGTCACCATTAACTGTAGCAATGTTGCTAGGTTCGTACCCAAAAAAGTACTAATATTTCCTTCAACCCACAATGCACTTTTATGAATGCATTGGCTTCTCTAGATGCTCTCGGGAGAGGGGAGCCTGAAACCCCTAAAGTTCGCGTCCCCTGGTGGCGGATATAGGAAAGCTCGGTAGATATGCCGGGTAGGAAGGAAATAAAATACCTCCCGCAGACCAATAGGCAAATAATTGTAACGTTGGTTCCCATATTGGGCGGCTGTACCCAGATTGAGTGGCTGCTAAAAAAATTAAATAAAGGCAACGGAAAACTACCTTGAAATTATTTCCATAAAACCCAATGACTACCCTCAAAGCTAAATCATCCGGAGCTAAAAAAGTCCCCCAATCAGATCTCCGGGGAGGAACGCATTGAGTACAGTCAAAAATGAAGAACTAACTATGGGTACATGAAATGTACAAGGTCTATTACTATTACTACTAAAAATTACTTAAAACAGTTCGTAAGTAATGCATCAATAAATAATAATTAGAGTAAGAGGCCATATTAGCTTGACAATAAAATTAAAAATAAATTTTAAGAGAACTGTTTAATATAAAAAAGCAGTCGGGAAGAAACGAATTAGAATATCTGCAAATAGTAAGTAACTTTTAAAACATACCAAGGAAATAGAAAATAAATATAATGTTAACATATGTAAAAAACGTGAGGCAATTAATAGAAAGCATTAGGCAATGATAGGCAACAAAATGCAGCACGCTCCTACCCCCACGGGAGTTGCATCATTGGTTTAAAATTTAATTGAAATTGGGTCACGCTACCGGGAAAGTGATTGCAAAAAACTTTTAATCAATACATTGTCAACTGCAATTGAATTAACCCAAGTATAAAATTAGAGAGCGAATTTTCTTTTTGTAAATCCAGACTGCACCAAAATTGTTATTGTTTAAGAAAGGGTTTTTTAGTTGACCGCAAATACATTTCTCGCATTGTTTTCCGTCTTTTATCATTACACATTAAACCATCAAGTTTTCAGTCATTTAGTGATGTAGGGAGACTTTTAATCGGTACATTTTTTTATCTTAACGACCTTACATCTTCTAGTTAGGAAAAATGTGTTGTTAAAGCTACACATAATTAACTCGATTATTTTATAGCAAAACCCTGTACGTAGACAATTTGTAAATATCTATTCATTGTGTCATGCAATCATAAAAAAACAATTTTTATTATTTTCTTGTCTCTGCTCATATTTATTTATGTTCGTTGCCGCAATGCACTTCATACGATCAATCTTTATTGTGCCAGACTACAATGCCCGTTTTGAAAATTGAATATTCTTATTTGTTCTAGTAAATTAATTAATGATATTTAGATCACCCACATACATCAGTATACTTAAGAGTTTCATATGGCTAGACACATTTGCAAAACCCTAGATCGAAAAGGCACCCGCCGATCACGATTTGGTTCAAAAGGCAAGGATGATTCGCGTTTGGCTTTGTAACAATTTGTATTATTACTAGTTTTCTGAATCATAACTCCCAGCTTCTACTAAAATCTTTTTCGTATTACCTGTAGAGTGTGGTCAAAATAAAGGTTAATAGAAAACCAAATCTCTTGTGATACACTGGCGGTTTTTATTGTAAAGATAATAATTTACGTAGAAAAGGGAAGAAGGGAAAAGAAAAGAAGGAGAAAAGAGGAAAAGAGGAGAAAAAATTTTGTGATCATGAAAACGTGTCAGGGAATGCCAGAATTTTAATAAAAAGTAGTTAGATAAAATTTATATGCACATAGAATCCACAATTTGGTTATGTAACATGAAAAATCTTTGGAAAACTTTGGCTTATCTCAATTATATCCCAAAAATACTTTTAACAATATCATAATGATTGGGGTGTGTGCAGGAAATAGACTTACGACCTTCTATTAACTAATTGTAACAGTTAATTTTTGATAACCGTGTCTTCCCAAAGAAAGTAAAATATTGAAAGTTTGAATAAATAATAGAGGAACAAGTCCATACAAAGAAATTATCGGTAAAACCATAAATATAACGTAACATACAGATGTAGAAATAATTTTTGAAATATTGTTTGGAATTAGCGATGCGCAAAGCTCATTAAAAGAAATCAGGAGCATTAAAGGCAAAAAATAGGAAAAACAAGAAATTTAGCCGACATTGTTAATAACATAGTAAGCAGATGAAATAACAGAGGTATGGAGCCACTGTAAAAAAAATCAGAATGTAAGAACAGTTAGATAAGAGGCAGAACCAAGAGTTTAAAAAATGAAGACGGCGACAATTTCAAATTATAAAACTAGGAAGAAATATATATATGGATAAATAAAAATAATATAAATAAAAAAAATGTTTTTTGTCCAAGACGCATTCAGAAAGTAGAATACAATTGATCATTTACATTTTTTTATCTTAGTACTCTTGGCTCTTTCTGCTAATTATTTTTAATAAACAATGTCTGTGCTCATTTTTTTTATAACGTTTCATGTAAACCAACTCAATTAGGACATTCTCGTAGTAAGTTATTTACCAATTACATAATGTTAAAGCATAAAACATAAAGGTCTAGGATAGAAATTAAAACTAATTAATATTACATGAATACTGCAAGTATTTGTATAAGTTCTGCAATGGTCTTCAAAGGTCATTTGTCATCAGTTGCAAAATCATCATTATCATCATGTTGTCTTGGAAAAGACAAACTGAATTATCAGATAAAAAGCGGTAGGAAGTAATTTTTTGTCATAAAAAATCTTTCTAGTAGTGAAATACCTTTCAAAGTATCATCAGTCTTCAGTTATGCGAACTATTAAAACGTACGCTGAGATGAAAAAAATTGGAGATCAACTACATAGTGGACTACTAAGGAAAACTTCAATTCGATATGATATGTTCTCAGAAGAGTAAGACTGGCCAACAAAAGTGAGAAAATCATGGAGTTAACTAAACTACGGTGCAAAGCTGCTGATAGTAATGTATGCTATGTACTTTCACTGCAAAGACTATTTAACGGTGAACTAAGAGAAGCAAAGCTTTCGTTTACAATGGGCGAAAGAACATTAAAAAACTTGACAACAGAGCAGTGGCAGAAAGTGCTATTTAATAGCGAATCAACTTTTAATATCAGCAATAATTCCAGCAATACAGAGGATTATATAAAAAAATTAAACATCCTACCACCTCCGTGGTATGGCGTTCATCTGTCTAAGACGTTGGCCCATTACCTATCATATCTCAAATGATAAATGTCACAAAGTATATTTAAATGTTGCCTAGTGGAGAAGACTTATTTGGTTAAATCTAGGATAAACACTAATGAAATTATCTTGATCTCAATCTCACAAGAAACTTAGGGCAAAGGATATCAACCATCATATCTAATAGAGTTCCTAGTTTAAGCTTAATCTCGTTGTATTTCTAAGGAGAAGTTAAAAAGGTTAGTAAAATCCATGCATAATGATATTGTGGAGTATTAAATTTTTGTGGTCGCCAACATCCAGTAGAATGGATAGGCAGTCGAAGAAGAAGAAGAAATTTTTCGTTCTTGTCCATGTCTATGGATAATCCATTTAACTAGAAATAAATTTGCTTTCTAATTATACTTATTCTTAATTACTTTATCTGGGTAGCTTTTTGTATAGCATTTAAAGACTAAAAAATTTTCCTCATTTTTAAAAGTGTTTCAAACTAAATTACTGTACTATTATAAAGCTAATTGTTATGAGGAAAAAGCTGTACCTAGTTATGTACAACTCTAAACATAGCTTTTTGATATTATCATTTCTAGAAACTTTTTTGGATGAGGAAGTAAATTAAAATAACTTGGCAACAAGATTAAGTTTTAGGAAAGATAAACAAGTTATTTTCAGGTAAATATTTTCATGAAATTGTAAGTTTTGAAAACTTTTGCTTTTTCATTAAAAGGCGAAGGGGATATTTTCAGGATTTTCCTTTAGGAGTTATTTCGCCAAACGCCGTCTAATAGTCAAAAGCGCGTGAACAAATAAGAAGTACATCAAATATTTATTGTTCCGCTTCCACGATACAATTTGTGCATGTCTCACAAGAAACGTCTTTGTTGAGAATTTAACGAGCAAATTTTATCGGATCAAAATTTAGATAAGGAAGTAAATTAAAATAACTTGGCCCTAAGATTAGGTTTTACAAAAGATAAACAAGTTATTTCCAGGTAAATATTTTCATGAAACTTTTGCTTTTTCATTAAAAGGCGAAGGGGATATTTTGAGAATTTTCCTGTAGAAGTTATTGCTGAAAACCCTGCCAACAGTCTAACAGCACGTGAACAAACAAGGACTACTTCATAATACTTATTTTTCTGCTTCCAAGATACAAATTCTGTCTCACAATAAACGACCTTGTTGAGAATTTTTAAGAGCAAATTTTGTCGGATTAAAAAAGCTACATAACGTTCAGATAATTTAATTGGTTACACTTTGCTGATGATGATGTATGTCTATTTCAAAGATTTTTGAGTTAGTTGTGTCTTATTACAATATGTAACTCATCCTATGTGAGCTCATGAGGAATATAGACAAAGTCGCACAATTTGGCGAAAAGATAATGCCAAGAAAGTACTAAAATCGCAAACCATTTATCTCTATTACCCTTATTTTTACCACACCCACAAACCATGATTAAACATAAGTAGTATGTTTTACAAATGCTTTTAATCATCATAAAATAAATTTATTATCATCCTTATCATTTTCATATTTTTGATATCCAAGAAATGGACTGAATTCGGTATACAACAGAATTTTTCGTTACCTTAAACATTTTAAATGCCCTAAATAAATCAAAATACTACCCGGTACTTGGTAATAAATAAAAAAACGCTGCAGCAACAATACCTACTCATTTAATTACTTTTTGGTAACTTTGAGAACACCATCATTTAAAACAACTTTAAAAAAACTCGTACTAATTTTTGTTAGGATATCATAGTTGGCAGAAAAACCTCAGCTTTATACATTTAGCAGCAGATAAAGCCGATTTATTTAAAAAAATAATTATTTATTAAAGGTTATAACAAAGGAAAAAGAAATTGTGCACTTATCAACATATATCAAATCAGAGAAGTCAATTTACTATTTCTTGTGCACACTATGGTATTCAGTAAACAAATAGGAAATAAAGGAAAAAGCGATTTGTAATATTGTTCATGTGTGGCCCACAATAATATCTTGAAAATAATTTATCAAATCATTACACTACTGATATTTTTTGAGAAAATTTTGGAATATATTCTTATGATTTCTTCGAACAATAGTGCCAATATTGTGTTGCTTAAACTATCAGATAAACAATATACTTGCATTGCAAGTTTTCTTTCTTCTTGAACCAACTGAACAAGCCTGCCAAATTAAAACTATGTAAATCGCTTCTGCATGCTCTGCAGCTCGCAAATAAGCACCCGATCAACTATAAATAATCATTGGAGTGAGGCTACTTGATATTTCATTTGCGTCTGCTCGTTCACAACATTGTTGCAGGCTTGACATGACAAAGCCATTAGAACAATCTTATTCGCCGTTTGGGTTCTGCGGAGCAGGCCCAGCGACTGATTTGACGAGAGTGGACGAGAAGTGCCAAACTGTCAGCCGTAAGCTGAGCAGGTGACTCATTTTAGAGGAAACAATGCCGGGCTGGTAATGTCGTAAAAAGTTAAATCGGTGCATCTGGCACGGTGCACACACATAACGCGGGCTTATTTTGAAAATTACGCTTTAGTAAGTTTTGCAACTAAAGGCGGTTTTATAGCTGCAGCTAATAGGTCTCTGCACAATAATTTATTAGTACTGAGTTTATGAATTACGGCCGTTATAGAAATAAATTATTGAATGTTATAGTTACCCAGTGACTACTTCCTCAAGTTAGGAAATTTACCTCTAGAGAATCAGCAATGCAACAAATTTACAATATATTGCATTAATGACGTATTTTGGCAATTCATAATTATTTCTATAAAACAATAACGCTCTTCCTGAAAAGTACATTTCCTAAAACGCTTTGCAAGTTGTTACTCAGTTGCTCTGCTGCGGACGAAGTTAGTGGAATAATTTTACAATGGGTAAATGATTTTTGCATAGATTTGAGACGATTTTTTATGTTATTACTTCCAAATCGCAAGACCAGCATAAATCTTCTGATTTTGTGCAAAAGTAAATAAAGCAATACCAAAAAACAAAAGCTGAGGATGAATTGTTCAATCGAGGAAAGAAAGCTCATAACAATTAAACGACTTTTACATGGCAAAGTACAAAACACCGTTGATTATCAAAAAGAAGCTGGAGAAACGACGTCTGTAGGTAAAGCGAAATTTAGAGTGTTGGGAGTAATGTCATATTTACTGACAAGGCGTCCTTTTAGACTTGGTCTCTTTTAAGGTAACCTAGTTTCTATAACAAGTTTTGCTAGGTATTGGTCGAAACCACTGCAGCCAACTCTGCATAATTTGAAAAAAAGAAAGGAGATCAAAAGATTGGATTGTCTATCACAATCTTCCGAGGTCAATCTTATCGAAAATGTTTACTCTTTTATCAAGTACAAACTAAAAAGTAAGCTATATTAATTGATTATCAGAAAATTATTCTAATAGATTCAGGAGGCATAGCACTCGCTTCCTGCTTCTTGCACGACAAAGCTAGTTGTCGATATATATAAATGTTAACATGGATTGGTCACTTTACTAGCAAGGAACCGGTCAGGACGTGAAACGGCCAATCAGGATGAAACTCGTACTATAGATAGCTACGGCCCAAAAATTTCAACGGTGATGAGTTTACGTGCCAAAGTCCTCTATAAGCATCGGCAGTGTGGTGTAGGAAATAGAGTTGAGATGAGGAATGTTGTGATGCGGCTTTGATTCCGCTGGCGGTCATTTTTTGCCGTATTTTCAAGGCATAATTTGCATATTTCTTTAATAATAGGTGCACATGATCGTCACATAATTTCATGTAAAGAACAAACTGCAAACACTTACTATATACTTCCCACATCTTATTTTGTTAAACATTTAACATGCGCAGGAAATGTATCATTGAATATCTCCAAATGACTCATCAAAAGCGTAACTAAATCGTGTATTGTTAGTATTTACATATAGGAAAATAAAAATTACAACTGCTAACACGTGATGAGATCAACTAAGACGAGTTCAGAGGGAACCGTTAGAAAAGAGCTAGCAAAGTGAAAGAAACGTTTGTTTCCTTGTTCATCAAATTTCTAATGGATTTCTATATGACTATGTAACAAATAGGCTGTAAAAATAACACTGATATTTTTTTGGGGTGTTCGAAGATTTTATAGACTGCAAAAGATTTTTTCTTATATGACGGATTACAAACTATAGGTCTTATTAGGTCTTATTAGTATGCATTAATCTAAAAAATACTTCAAATTTATAAAGAAGCCATGAAGACTTTTCAAGCCACAAATGTGATTGTTTTAAATACTTGATATGCTAAAACCTAGTAAGTTGTAAGTTCCAGAAAACACGAATAAATAGAATAGACTGCAATATATCAGAAGATTTTTAAAATTCGATAAAAGGAATATGTTTCTCATATGATAAAGATCGATGGCAACAATTATGATGATTTGATTATAGATGCAATAATTTCACTATTATCAGCTACCAAGAATGAGACTCACACTATATGTGTTACAATTTATCCTCAAATACTCTAGAACTGTTAGACATACAAAAAATATATATATGTGTTCTTAATTAGGTGTAACAATTATGGGACACGATTAAAGAAAAAGAACTTCACAATTATATTCTTTTATGTTTTAATAATTTTGGTTTTACCAATTACAAATTAAAAAGCAAGTGGAAATTAAGAAAATAAAGTGGAAAATCTACCTAAACAGCAAAACAAAAAAAATATAAAGAACAAATAACCAACGCCAAAAAGTTAGTAACAACATCCAAACAACAGACATGGAAAGTGATCGAAAAGAAACTAAACAAGACACTAAAGGAAGCCTAAAACTGTTTTTCAAAGTTTTAAAAGACCTAAAAAGAAAAAATAACACAGATATTATTGCAATTAAAAACAAAATGGAAAAGATACTAAGTGAGACAGAAGTTATGCAACGTTGGAAAGAATACTTCCAAGAACTCTTCAAAATAGAGACAGAACACAAAAAAGATAAGACGAAAGAAACTGAAAACTAAAAAGAAACAACAAATGGAACAGAACAAAGAACAAGAAAGGAAGAACACAAAATTATCAGAGAAAACCTAGTAACAACGATAAAAGAAAAATAAGAAGACACCGGGCAATCACAAAATCATAATAGAAATGGTCAAAACCATGGGAGAAAGCAGACTACAAATATTACTGGAAATTCTTAATAAAATCTGGAAATAAGAGATATACCTAAAGAATGAGAAATTGGATTAATACTGCCGATGTATGAAAAAAGAGATACAATGGAATGCCAAAAATACAGAGCTGTAACCTTATTGAGTACCCCAATAAAGATCATTAAAAAATTACAGAGGGGCGGCTAAAGAAAGAAGTGGAACCAACGCTACTACAAGTGCAAAGTGGATTTAGGAAAGGGAGAAGCACACAGAATCACGTGTTCACAATCAAAGAGATCATAGATAGAACTCTGGCAAGATCGAAAACAATATATCTAGCATTTACGGATATTAAGAAAACGTTTGACCGAGAGCCGAGAGCTAAAATATAAGAGTTCTTAAGGGAAAACCCGTGTGGGGTTGCCAGATCCTCTAGCGAGCACCTCCCCAGGTGGCGGATAGGAGAAAGCTCATCAGATATGTTGGGTGGTACCGGGAAAATAAAATACCCGGGGCACACCAAAACTAGTATCGGCGTGGTAGCACCCTGCAAATAATGCAATCAGGGGGTCCTAACACAGGAGAGACTGCGGCAAGCAGCGCAGTTTGCAGCACATACATGTGGAAGTTAGAGTAACTGGTACAACTGTATGAGGCAAAGCCACCGGCGTGAATCATATTATGGTAGATTATCATAATGGCTGAGAACAACAAAGTTTTGTCCGCCAGTCCGGAACATCTCAAGCGAGAAGGCGGTGCTAAGAGTCCCCCCGTCAGTCAAAAATCAAGAGAAAGAATAAAAAATAGATAGAACTAAGAGGAGAATGCCAACGTAAAATATAAGAAGTCTGTATCAAAGAGGTATTTTTAAAATTGAATTTTTAAATATATAAGAATATAATGAGCGAAGTCCGATGGCTAAATGCCTGGCAACACAAAACAGACAACGGAGTATTCTTCTATTCTGGAAGTTACGATAGCAAACACCAATATAGAGTAGGAATAATTGTATCACGAGAAGTAAACGAATCACTAGTAAATTTCTTGCCAGTGTCAAACAGAGTATTGTTACTTCAATTAAGTTCATCGATGGGCAAGTTGAATATAATTTAAGCATGCACTCCTACTGCAACAAAAGATGATAATAAAATAGAAAAAATTTATGTGGAACTAAATATTGCTCTACAATTAACAAAAGTAGAGAAGTCACTATTGTTATGGGTGACTTCAATAGAACGCGGAGAATGCCAACCCCTTGTGGGATCATACGGATTAGGCAAAAGAAACCCCAGGGGAGATCGTTTGCTCCAGTTCTGTACAGAACATTAATTTGTTGTGACTAACACTATCTTCAAACACCCCAGAAGGTTGTATACTTGGATATCACCACAAGACAAGCCAGGCAAAATTGTGCGAAACCAAACAGATTTTATACTCATTAGGCAAAAATATGGGAATAGAGTTACCCGAGTTAAAACATATCCAGGAGCAGACATAGCCTCGAACCACATACTTGTGGTAATGGATATAAGAATTAAACTTAAAAAAACAAAAGACAATCTTGCCCTACGAAGAAGATTGACACCCAAAAGCTAAAGTTGGCTGAAATACGCGATAAGGTATCAGAGCACGTTAAACAAAGTTTTGCACAAATAAATATACAAAAAGAGTATCAATAAGAGCACCTCAGTAACAATCTAGAGATAAAAGTTAAGGATGTAATAACGCAAATACAGGTTGAAGTGGTAGGGTATCAAAGTACGAATAGAAGGAAAGCATGTATCACAGACAAAATACTAAACTTAATGAGCCAGCGTGGACAAAAATATAAATCAAGATAAGTATAAAGAGATTCACAAAAGAATCAGAAAAGAAATAAGAATAGCAAAAGAAAAATTGATGATGAGCAAATTTAAATAAATGGAGGAATTACAAAGACAATATGATGGTTTTAATTTATACAAGAGAATCAAAGAATTTACGGAAAATATGTATAATGGAACAGTAAATAATGTATGGGAGTCTAACTAGAGGTAGTACCTCTATACTCAGGGTTGCCGGACCTTCGGGTCACTCTGAGATATTGGTCCTCAGTTAGATTCTCACTCTCATTTATGGCTCCTAGAAGCTTCATAAGCGGCCACATCCCGGTAACTGTGTCGGCACACAGGCTAAACTAAATGAGAGGCTATGGGAGGCAACTTCTAAATCCTAGATTTAATGGCTCTCATAGTAAGCAGCGTCTGACCCGGAGCGGGCGGCTGCAAACAGCGTCTGTTCCCATAGTGGGCGGCTGAAAATAAACTCGCCAACACGTTCGGCAAGCGCGGCGAGAAAATGCCAAACCCCTCTCTTTTAAACCATGATGAAAACGTCGAATTCACAAACAGGAATACCCCAGGTGGGTAGAGATGCACTCTCACAATCCCACACTGATCAATGATCAGTCAGCCTCAAGGATTCTGGGGCAAGAACTCGACAAACCTCAAAGCTAGACCACAGCAAAGAAGACATACAAACACGAAAAAATTTATAATAGCAACATACAACATTAGAACAATGCGAACAGAAGAATACAGAGAAGAGCTAGAACTGGAACTATCGAAAATAAAGTGGGATATCGTTGGATTATGCGAAACACGTCTACCCGGGGAAAGGAACTCAATATTTAAATCAGGACACGTCCTATACCAGAACAACTCAGACACAGACCATAAATATGGTGGGGTAGCTTTTATCATCAACCGTAAGATAAAACACCTAGTAACGAAATTCCAAGCAGTGTCAAAAAGAGTCATATACCTTACTCTGAAAATTAACAAACGATATAATATGCAACTCATACACGTATATGCACCGACGACAAACTCAGACGATGAAGAAGTGGAGCAACTATACGAAGATATTACACGCGCTAGGAGACAAGAAAAAACATACTACACCGTTATCACAGGAGACTTCAATTCAATAATAGGAGGCAAGCTGTCTGAAGACGACCAATACATTGGAAGGTATGGTTTGGGAATTAGGAATCCCAGAGGAGAAATGTTAGCAAACTTCCTCAGTAGCGAAAAGCTATACTGTTTAAACACATTCTTCAAAAACAAAGACAAAGAAAATGGACATGGAGAAGTCCCGACCAAAAACAAAAACGAAATAGACTACATCATGTCGAACGACAAAACACTATGTACGGACGTAGCAGTGCTAAATAGATTTAATACAGGCAGTGACCATAGATTAGTCAGGTCGGTGCTAGAAATAAAACCGAAACTGGAAAGGAAAAGTTACAACACCAACAAAACTTTCCAACCATACAAGAATTGAGCCTCAATCAAGAAAAATACCAATTACAACTACAGCGAAAACTAGAACCTACAGATAAGCTAAAGAACCTATACATAGATGCGCTAAATGAAAAAATTAAAAATAGTATCCACGAATCAGTTAAAAAAATATGTGCCAATAAGAAACCTAGCGGTAGCAAACTAAAACAAGAAACCCTGAATTTAATAGAAGAAAGAAGACGAACAAATAGAGAAGCTCAAAATTTTCAAGAAATTAACAAGAAGGTCAAAGTGATGATTAGGAAGGACATAAGAGCACATAGAAATAAGCAAATTGAAGAAGCAATAGAGGACAACATAAATATGAAGGTATTAAGATCGAAACTATCACAGAGTAAACAGAAAATAATAAAAATAAAGAATCAAGAAGGTACTGTAGTAACAAACAGAAGAGATATACTACATACAATAGAAAACTTCTACACAAAGCTATATTCATCTAACATATCTATACAGAGCTCGGTTAATAAAACTATTTCTAACGTGGGTTTCGAGGAAATACCGAGATAACTAGACTTGAGGTTAAACAAACCCTCAAGCAACTGAAAAATAGAAAAGCGCCAGGAGAAGACCGGATAACAGCCGGAATGCTGAAAATGGGAGGTGAAATAGTAGAAAATATTGTCACGGTGCTACTAAACAAATGTTTGATTGAGGAAAGATACCAAAGGCGTGGAATAATGCTGAGGTAATTCTTCTCTTCAAAAAAGGGGACCCATCAAATATTGAAAACTACCGCCCCATAAGCTTACTCTCGTGCATATATAAAGTATTGACTAAAATCATCACAAATCGCCTCACTCAAAAATTAGACTTCTACCAGCCAGTAGAGCAGGCGGGCTTTAGAAAAGGGTTCAGTACCATGGATCACATTCAAACCATCAGAACATTAATTGAAAAGACAACGGAATACAACACCCCCATTCACTTGGCGTTCGTGGACTATCGAAAGGCGTTTGACTCAATTGAAATACACGCCGTCCTCCAAGCACTAAATAACGCAAGAGTTGACTCCAGATACTCGCAGCTAATTAAACACATCTACGAAGAGGCTACATTTCACGTAAAGGTAGATGAAGACCTTCAAACTAACAAAATAAAGGTTGAAAAGGGAGTCCGCCAAGGAGACACAATGTCTCCAAAATTGTTCACGTCGGCGATGGAGGATGTGTTCAAGCAAATGAATTGGGAAGGATGGGTATTAACATTGACGGATGTCTGCTAAACCACCTGAGATTTGCGGACGACATCGTACTGATTTCTAGCAATATTGACGAACTTGAAGCTATGCTAATACAATTGAATGAGGCATCCAAGACCGTAGGGCTGGAGATAAATATAAATAAAACCAAAATAATGACAAACAGCGATGCAGTTGTTTTTATTGATAATCAACCGGTGGAAAGAGTGGACGAATATATTTATCTGGGTCATTCAATTAGGATTGGAAAGGAAAACCAAACATCTGAAATTAGAAGAAGAATAAGAGCCACCTGGTCAGCCTTTGGGAGGCTACAGCATATTCTCAAAAATTCCGATATTCCCAATAGCCTGAAAAGAAAGGTGTATGAAACATGTATACTGCCCGTGGCAACCTATGGTTTAGAGACGGTGACGGTAACCCAGAAGAGCGTCGAGCAGCTAAGAGTTTGCCAAAGAGCGATGGAGCGCAGAATGTTGGGAGTGAGTCTAAGAGATAGCCTGAAAACGAGGAAATAAGGCGTAGAACGAAAATACCCGATATAATGCAGAGAGTAGCTCAAGCAAAGTGGCAATGGGCGGGACATATAGCACGGCATGAACCAAATCGCTGGACCTCAAAACTCTTGAGATGGAGGCCCCGTTTAACGAAAAGAGATGTAGGAAGACCACCAAAAAGATGGAGCGACGATATCCGAGACTTTGCGGGAAGAGATTGGATCCAGAAGGCTCAAGACAGAAATGCATGGAAACAAATGAGAGAGGCCTACGTCCAACGATGGACGGTTGCAGGCTGATGATGATGATGATGAAATAATCTCAAAGACAAAGCTAAAAAATTTATACTAGATCTGCCAAACAAACTATTAAGATGGAAAGAATATATATTGGAACTGTTTAAAGACAAGAGGCCGGATAATTATGAAATCACAGAAGACGATGACGATCTTAATATTCAGCTGAGCGAAGTTAAGCTTGCAATTAAAAAAAAAAGACGTAAAAGCAACAGGTCCTGATTCAAAACTTAAAGAATTGACAAGACTAGTAGAGTTATTCGATCATTCCAGATGACTAGTTACAGTCAATATTCATTGCAATACCAAAACAACAAGGAGGAAATGAATGCGAAAAATACCGTACGATAAACCTAATCAACCATTTGCTAAAGTTTTTTTTTTGAGAATAATACACACATATATATCAAAAATGCGAAATGGAACTAGACGAAACTCATTTTGGATTCCGCAATGGTTTCGGCACCAGGAAGCTCTGTTGGCCGTTAATATATTAGCACAACGCTGCCAAGATATAGATAGGGAATTATATGTATCTTTTATCGACTATTCGAAAGCTTTCAATCGCATAAAACACGAAAAACTAAAGCTAGACTCGAAAGTTATAAGAACAATAGGAAATTTTTATTGGCCCCAGAAAGCAGTCGTAAAAGTAGAAAATACTCTCTCTGAATTCTTTTAATTCATGCTCGGAAATCATCTCACCAATCTCCGGTATGCCGACGATACCGTTAACTTAGCGGATAATATTGAGAACTTGCAAAAAATGCTGATAATCATTAATGAAGTTAGTGAGAGATATCACCACGGAGAAGACTAAATTATTGGTGGTTAATAAAAATCCACCAGTATTTAGGCTGCAAATCAACAATAGGACAGTAAAACTGATACAAATATTCAGGTACCATAATAAATGACCAGATTGATGACCGCCAAGAAATAATAAGTAGAATTGCACAAGCAAGGGAAGCTTTTGTTAAAATAAGAAAACTATTTACTACAAATGAGCTAAAATAATCTCAATTTTACTCTGTGGCATGGAAAGCTGGACACTAAAAAAGGAAACCATCAACCGAATAATAAACGCCTCCGAAATGTGGATGTATCAGAAAATGTTGCAAATATCATAAATTCAAAAAATATCCAATAAAGAGGTGCTAATTAGAATGAATTAAGCTTTAGAAATCATGCTAATAATCAAATCTCGTAAACTACAATATATTGGACACATTAACCGCAGTGATAAGTATAGACTGTTCCAATTAAATGCAAAATAATGCATTGAAAAATAGAAGGAAAAAAAAGCGTTGGAAAAAGGAGAACATTTTGGTTGCAAAATACGCGCGAATGGTAGGGACCAAAAAACTCAACAGAAATCTTTGGAGCCGTTATCTCAATAATTACAATTTTTAACAAAAAAAACAACATTCGTGCAGTTTGTTAAGGAGTTACGTCGTGCCTTCGCAGTCCAAGTCTAGTCCAGAACGTCCTTGACTATAGTTAGTTACCTACTTTGTTTTTGGATTGCCATAAACCTACCAATATCCCAATCACTATAAATTTACTATTTGATTTTGAGGAGTTCCCTGGTGTATCCAAGGTGTGTCCAAGGTCCAATGCCAATGAAATTAAAATTGGACCACCCTTGACCTATCCCCTTCACAACAAAAAAAAAAGAATAATCTAAATCGGTTCATAAACAAAGAAATTATGCACGAACATCCATATATATATATATATATATATATAATTCAACCCAAATTAAAATTATCAAAACATAAATGATGTTGAAATTTGCAAAAGTAGGTATGGCATGATAAAGTAGGTAAAGGAAGAAAATTTAGATTATTTAGATTGTTTTCGTTTTTTACTTATTATCTAGTTATTTATTTTTTATTTTTATAAAGCGACAAACATTTTCTATTGGTTTACTAAAAATTGTATATTTAACCATTTTTAAAGACCTCACTTATTGCACCGATGCAGGACTTTAATGCTGAGACACTGTTGGATATCATTTTTCTTCAGCTTCTTCAGTATGTCCTACAGTAATTTGCTTTCTTAGTTTTATATTTATTTTGATGTACAAAAAATTGTAAGAAACTAAGCTGGGAAAAGTAATGGGATGGGATGGGAAGTGAAAATGTTAAGTGCAAAACTAATCAAGACTGGCAAATTTCCTGTCGTAACTGTGAATAAATGAATACAAGGGAAAGTTTATCGATTATCAAGGCTAACGGCAAAGTTTGGATACAATGAGAATGTCGGCGATAACAGAGAGTCGATGACGGAATACTCGATCTGAATGACCATCCCTGAGAACGTGGAAGCTGTAAACACGTTTTACCAAGAAAACCTTACAACTTCAATACGAAGAGTCTTATCTCAATTGGATATCTCTTGATGGTCACTTCAAGTTGTCTTCAAACAAGATCTGAATCTACTCCCTTACAAGATACAATTACAACACCTATTAACTCAATTATTTTTAGAGAAATTTGACTTTGCAAATGAAGTATTGGAGCGGATCATAAATGGTTCAATCGACTTGAAATGCGAACATTTTAGTGATAAATGCCATTTTCAATCGGATGGTTATGGAAACAAGCACAATAATAGGTTCTGGGTCAATAAAAATCCACATACAGGAAGGAATTTCTCCCAAAATTTCATAAAAAAATGATAGCAATGGTTGGTTCCAGAAAGATAAAGCCATCGTACGGCCGATAATTTCAAAATAATTTCTGATATTGGAAAACAAACTACTAACTTTGGACATCATAGAAATTCGGCAGATTTGAACACATGTAATTTATTCCTATAGGAATATTGCAAGAATAGAATGTACAAAACACCTATTTCTACTTCTATGAAATGAAGAATCACAAACGAAATTAAAGGCATCAGTCAAAACATTCGGCATGAGGCGATTGTGGCTTTTCGAAATTCAACCTTAAACATGCAGTTGCAAGTGAAGAAAAATACTTTAAAAATCTTTTCCATTAAATGCTAATATGTTGTTATTATAAATATTAAAAAATAAATTTTTTGTAATTGATTTTTAACTTTTGGCACGAGTTCCTAGTCATCCAGATGAGCCAAACTTTGTTTACTATTATGGATATTGATGTATTCAGAAGATAGGAAGAAAGCGCGCATGCGAATGCTTCAACAAAATACAAGACAAGCCAACACAAACTTCGAAGAAACCAGGAAACTAGCCAGAACAGTCCTCAGAAGGAAAAAGCTAGAACTAATAAACTGAAAACTATCGCAAATAGAGGAAAGAATGGGAGAAAACGAAATAAGGAAAGCACACGAAGAAATAAGGTACTTTAGAAGAGGTTTCCAACCCAGTACAAACATGTGTAAAAATAAGGAAAGAACTATAATGATTAACAAGGACGATATTGCCGAAAGATGGAGGGAATACTTCGCTAATTTACTGAACACAGACAATGAAGAAGAAGAAGAAAATGAACAAGAAAGCGAAAACATAGAAGTAAATAGAGACGAAAATGAAGAAATACAAGAGCCGGAACCCACATACGACGAAATCAGGAACACTATCCGCAAAATGAAGATGCATAAAGCACCAGGGGAAGACAACATACCAACAGAACTACTGAAATCCGGAGGTGAGGAGTTATGGAGAAAGATACATGAGCTAATCCGAATAATATGGAAGAACGAGAAGATGCCGGGTGCATGGAATATAGGAATCATATGTCCCATACATAAGAAAGGGGACAAGACTGTATACTCCAACTGCAGAGGAATCTGCCTCCTCAACACAACATAAAAAATCCTGTCACACATACTACTGGATAGACTGAAGTCACATGTGGAGAGCAAACTGGGAAATTATTAAGCCGGCTTCAGAAAGGCGAAGTCAACAACAGACCAAATCTTCATACTGAGACAAATAATGAAAAAAGCAAGAGAGTTCGGAATCGACATACATAGCATCTTTGTAGATTACAAACAAGCGTATGACAGGGTAAGACATAGAGCAGTAAAACAAGCCCTAGAGACCTTTGGCATACCACAGAAACTAAAAAGACTAATGATAATGACTATTAAGGATGCACAATATAAGATAAAGGTAGGAGGACAGAAAACACAGGCCATCAGTAGCAATGTCGGATTGAGACAAGGAGACGCACTGCCCCCCATAATATTTAACATGGTGCTAGATATCGCCGTACAAAAAACCCCTACATGGAATGATCATCTATTTAGGAACCAGAATCAGACATTGGCCTATGCTGAAGATATAGCCATAATCAGCACTAACGAAAGGGACGTAACCCAAACGTATAGAACTCTAAAAGGCAACTCGGAAGAGATTGGACTCACAATAAATACAGAAAAACAAAGTACTTACGAATATCAAGACAAATTGAACAGCTAGAACAAGTAACTACAACTACAGGAATAGACAGTCACTAAATTTAAATACCTGGATACAGTGATTAATGAAACAAATGATATAACTGACGAGATAAAAACCCGAATCTTGACAACTAACAGGGCCTATTTCGCAATGAATGATATTTTCAAGACAAAATTAATATCCAAGAAAACAAAAGTACGAGTATACAAGGCGATAATAAGACCAATACTAATATATGGATGCGAGTCGTGGACGTTAGTTAAAAAAGAGGAGCAGCGGTTAAGGATATTCGAGAGGAAAATACTGAGAAGAATTTTTGGACCAGTTAACGAAGGGGGAGAATGGCGGCGACGACACAATGAAGAAATTAGGATCCTATATAACGAACTCGACATAGTTAATGTCATTAAACGTATGCGAATACAATGGATAGGGCATGTGGCGCGAATGGCACCCAACACCCCAATACAGAGGATATTTAATAGCACGCCAACAACAACACGACCCAAAGGAAGGCCGCGCAGTAGGTGGATTGACAATGTGTTTCAAGACCTCCAAAAGCTCAATGTAAATAACTGGAGGAAAACTGCAAAAAATAGAACAGACTGGAGGAAAATCGTTGAGTCGCCACCTTGATGGGTGGTAAAAACCGAGAAAGAGAGATGTATCCAGCTATTGTTTTTAGTTCAATTTGTGCTATAAGTACAGTTAGTTTAATTGATTTTTTAAATAGAAGTAGTCTGAGGAGCAGAAATTAAAGATGGTTTCTTCTAGGTGAATTATAAAAGTAATTTTTTTAAATGCAGGCACTGCCAAGTTGAAAATTTCAAATTATTTGGTTTTCTAAAATTTTATTGCATGACTAAATCATTTGGGTTAAATACAGGACAGTTAGATGGTAGACCAGTTTCTAACTTCTTTATTTCTCAACATTTTCTTAATTTTCTTTTTACTGAAATGTAGGTCTATTGATAGAAGAACTTCTATTAAGTGTGAAAAGTCATATCAGACATGTGTTTTCTATTTTCAGCTTCACACATAAGCGCTTGTTAGCTCATTCTCCATAACAGTCCTAAGAATTATCTGTAGTCTCGCATAAACTTCAGTTCGATTATTATTCATCAGTTGCTGTAGCTTTCGAGATCCATTACGGCACAGTTTTTCTTTTAAGTAACCCTATAGGTGATAGTCGGGCGTTGTGAGATCGGGGCGAACGTGTAGGGTATTCAATTTCTGACCGCTTCGAAATTAACTGTTTCCCAAGAACTTGTCTTAAGAACTCCACTATTAATCCTGTTGTGCGAGCTGTAGCACCATCTTGTTGAACCCATTTTCAATGGGGCGACGTAAAAAACTCTTAATCATTTCCCGGTATTGCTTTCCGGTGCAGTTCCAGTATCATATTGTACATTAAATATGATATAATTAACGCTAGGGGGTAACTCTTGGATTTTATATATCCCAGATTTTAGCATTTTGTGTATTGATTTAAGATAGCAACGTGTACCAATAATTAAATTATAATTATCAAAATAAAGTACAATATTCATTATTTGGTTTGCATTAAGTCTCCAAATAACAAAAGTTAAAGAGTGGTACCTCAAAGATTTGGAACGAAAATCAGAATTATTTGTTTGGAAACGAATTTTTATACCTTTAGATATTTTTGGTGTACCCTTTAGTTAATCCAAAATGTAATGTTGCTATTTATTTTATATTGCATAATTCTTATCTTTTTATTAAATTTTTATCTTACACTGAGGCAGAGCGTATTGCCAATTAACACGTACTCTTTGTTATAAGACCCCAGCATGTTTTCATCTGGTCATCGCAGTTTTGATATATTAGTCCAACTTATGTTTAAGCGGATAGAGTCTCAATAGCAATTACTAGAGGAGTTTGGAAACTGACATCCGCTGAGCAAGTTCAGCATTTGGGCATTATCGAAGAAAATGGAAACTAAGAGGACTTTATGGAACCTCCATGCAGAAAAACCTCTACAGAAGTTCGAAACTGTCACGAAAATTATGATTGTTCAGAAGTGCTTGTCAACGTGCTGTGAAATTGTCGATTGTTTCAGATAGCTTTTTAGGGACAATCAGGACATGATTATCGAATGAAGTATGTTTTCTATATTTGGGCAAATAAAAATCCCCCCATTATATATAAACTCATTTATTCAGATTAGTTTTTGGCGTGGCATATTCCAACAGTGCATAATTGGCCCCGTTTTTTTTTGTTGCGTGCATTGAAATTTCCATTACCTTTGTAAACCAAATGGACTAATGGCTATTTGCAGCAGAATGAGGCACGTCCTTATACGCAGAGTTCAAATTGAGTAATTTTTTAGCAACTACATCATTTTGAAGGAACTTTGGCAAACAAACTCGTTACTTCTTGATATGTTACTATTCTTTTAAAATTACTTTTTTCACTTCAAAAGTCATTCCTAATCCTTAACAAGATTAGAAAATTTCGTTTTTTAGAAATATGTTCTACATTTTCACTATTTCCATTCATCTGATACGAACTACAACTGTTACAAGACCGAAAACTTTAGTAAAATATCATAATAACAAAAAAATATATAAAAATCTCACTGTTTCTCAGGGATTCACTATTAAATTTAATGCACTTTTCGATTTCCCCAAAACAATTGTCGTTACGTTTACTTTACTTAAAAGTGGACATCTCAGAAATGATGTTCAACTTCAACTGCTCTTCAAGGTAATTTAAACGTTTCTTTTCAGTGTATCTATTCATTAGGAGTTTGTATTTTTGCAAGCAAATGCAGAGCAGAGCATACCATCTATAGTGGCTTGTGTGTACCTGCTGGTAAACAGATGCTTGTATATTTGAACCGGCGGTTTGCATTTTTATAACTACCGACACCTGGACTCTAGCATATGTAATAAATTTGTGTTTGATCTCCTATTACAATGCGCCTTAGTTGGAGCATTCAAGATTTGTGTTTCACTACATCACACGATCAAAAATTTGCGCTGGAATCAAATTATATAGAATTCAACGCGCACATGGGTTTGTTCAAATGTTGCTTGAATCTTATCGTATATTACAGGTCACGCTTTATTAACCACTTTAATCACAGCACCGATATCTTGTGGGGTCACAGTTTTCAGCGAACTTATTTTTGAGACGCTTAAACTTGAATTCTTGAAACAAACTTTATATATTTTGTGCGTATGGGCCATCGTCATTGTATTATATGTGATGATCTCTAAAATGGGCGAAGGCAGAGTAAGAATTATTGTTTAGAAAACAAACGAACAAAATATACCAAATTTTTCTAAAAGAAGAAATAACTTCTACAGACACCCAGTTTTTTATTATACAGAAGAAGTGTACATACCTAGGCAGCCGCATGATCAGCAATATGTTGTACAGTACTATAAGAAGAAAATTATATCAATTTTGATCATCACCAAATCTGAAAATTAGTCAAAATTATACTAGTGGCAAAGAATACGCGGATTTATTAACAATCAAAATCGATTCAAAATTGGCTCAACGAAACCTTGCCAATTTTAAAATGGGGCATTTTTCTGTATAAGACTTTTTCATGCAGGTTGTACGGGGACCCACATTTGGCATTTCCGGAACCGGAAGCGATACAAATTTTTTGCCTGCTCTAAAATTAAAAGCCGCTCTTAAAGCATATGTATATTGAAAATCACAATTCTACGATTATTCCTTCGGTCAGTATTCGCGAGTTAATTTCGGCCTTCCTGCCAAAACCGCCGTCCTAGCAGACAGAAGAGAAATTTCGACGGTGCCCGCGGTAATCTTGTTTGCGCGTCACCTAATTCCGTCTCGCGACACATTGATGAAATATGCGTTGACATTATGTTGACATCACAAATATATAGCAAAAATCGTTCGTGCCTTTCTGTGCCGACCCGAGCGCCTCCGAAGGACAAATTCCGGCCGGGCGGCAGGCGCGGCCGAGCTATTATATTTCCGGAACCGCAAGCGATAGAAAATTTTCGTTTGAGAGCGGGTAATAAAGCACTCGTGTGCCAAAAATCACGTTTCTACGATTATTCGTTCCGTCAGCATTCGTGAGTCAAATTTCGCCTGGTCCGGGCCGCTGCGGGCCCTGCCGCGGTGGTCGCCTGCCGAAGTCCGCGGGGAAGCAATTAACGTTTTGTAAATGCATCTTGCCTTCACCGATAATACGAATTTAACCTTGTAAATATATATAATAAGTTGTTTCGAAAATAAAGAGAGAAAATTATAATAAATTAAATTTTTACTTGGCGACTCTTCAGTCTACGCAGATATTTTTTTAATGCATAATTATATACGGTTGGTAGCTAAACATTAAAACATTTACGCTTCAAATTTTTTTTTGTCAGAATCACTGCTGTAAATGTTATAACTTTTTAACCTTTGAGCGCCCGAGGATGACACTTAGTTTTTCGGATTCTACTCTTCAATCTGAGTCGAATGGCACTAGTCTGAGGTCCCTACGATGTATGCACCAGGAGTTTAACGGTATACAATAATAACTAGTTAATAAAATTTCAAACCCTCAGTTTCTTGAAGGAGCTGAAATTATTTATCTTAAGACTGGTATTTTGTATTTTTCAGTAATATCAGGTTCAAAGGAATGTGTATTCGAGTTTATATTATAAAATGTAGGAAAGCTCGCAATTATTTTTTTACTAGACAAAAAATTGATAATTTTAATAAAAATCTATTAATTTTTTAATAATTTTATGCTCACTAAATGCTCAAACAAACTGTCTTTTCAATGCAACTCCTCTGAAATCTCAACCCGAAAGCTCTCCTAACATCTTATTTGCGTATCTTGTCTAATTTAGCAACACCCCCGTGCATTAGATTTCCGCGCTCCAGTTATATTATTAATAAACTTAATAAAGTATTAGCAACTGAGGTGTCATCAAGATGTCGTAAATTTACTTACGCTGCGAGCGCGCTTCAGCATTTAGATTTATTGTGGAGCAAGAGCCCGAAAATATTTTATTTTTGGATTCAAAGAGAATGCGGGGAATGTGATTCTGAAAAATACGCGTGTGAAAGGCAGGCCACTTTTAATCGTGTTGGTCTTCATACCAGTAAAATAACGAAAGCATTCGCAAGATTAATAATAAATGAGCCCGATTTGCTTTTAGAACGCTTACAAAGTAAGTGATATTTTTTATATTAGGTTTGTGGCACTCCAATCTGACCAGAGGTTAAATAAATTGAGAAATCACTTCATATTTATGCATACGACAATCTGGTAATAGTAGCTAAGTAGTGAGATAAATGCTATAATTTGCTTTATATTCAAAGAGAACATTTTGGTTTTATTTGCGGATATTGATATTAAGTCGCGTAGGGTTTAGTATAATTAACAATTATTGTTAAAATGTTTCTGACTTTCCAAAGATTCAAAGTAAGACCTTGTTTGATACAAACACTTATAGCGCAATACTATTGCATCACTCTTCAGAATACGTTATAGTACTAGCGATAAATATACACTAAGCAAAGGGTGATCCAAATTTAACTTTAGGATATTTTTCCTATTTAAAACACAAAATATTAAAAGAATCCAAATTATATTGCTATTAGTTTAAAAGTATGTAGAAAATGTAACGTCAATCAAACGCCCTCGCCAATTCTGCTGACATGCGACCATTCTTTTAGCAAAGCTTTCGATAATGCTTTCCCATAAATGCAGTCTATTTCAGCACTAACAGGTTTGTTGTTCTCTTGTACCCCTAGAATCGTAGCAAGTTCATAAACTAATTCGTTCAAATAGCCCCAGAAGGAAAATTCTAATGGGGTTAGATCGCAAGGTCGCTGTGGCCAATCGATATCACTACTCTTTTTGCAATGCATTGATTTTTTACACTTGGAGTTTCACTACCTCAGATGCAACAATTTTGACAATTCGCACAACCTTTTAAAGAAAAACGAGTTTTTTGTAAAAAAATCAGTATAAATTGCTATGTTCTATAAAACCTAGAAATGTACGACATTTTGGTGGTCTGTGGTGAACTTTGTCATGTGTTTAGATATCAACTCTTGATGCACCCCATTTAATCAATTGGTACTCTTCACTAGATCGTTTCTAAAATCTTATCGACTTCTTTATTAGTAATTGGTTCTAAGTATACTAATGTCCTTCACTTAAGTGGCAAATATTTTAAGTTATTTTTTTGATTGTCTTAATATATTATTTGTGACTTAGATAATATAACTATGGAGATTAAATTTGCTCCTCTGATAGTTCTGGAACTTGAGAGTTAATGGGTTAGATCTATTTAATTTTTTTTAAGACTGTGCCTTCTTACTTAACTTTTTATAGTCGAAGTTACCTACAGTTTGTTGATAAAACGTTTTTCCCCTCTAATAGAATCTTCATTATTTTGGTATTCTTGATGCAGACGCTCAACATTGGTATATATTCTTTGCAAATCCTGCGGTATCCACTATATAGTTGCCACTTTAATAAGCTAACATAATTTGTGATAGTCTTGTCTAACTTTTGTCTAAAACTAGTTCAACCAGTTCTTATAACATTTAATTGAAGTTTTAGAAGGGAGTAGATAATTGAATACCGATATTTAAAATGATTGATGCTAATTTTTTTGGAACTCCTCCAAAAATTTTCTGTATTTAAAATGCCAAATAAAATTGTAGACAAATAAAACATAAATCTGGGTTTGTTTTCGATTTAGGACCGCAGATTTTAAAGTTTTTCTGTCTGTCACATAAACTACTAAGCTGAGGTTGTTTGCTTCATTCGAACTGAACACTTGTTTACCATTAACGTCAGCTCCTTGATATTTTCAGGCATTATGGTAGCTTTTAAAGTCGTCAGCGTATGTTTCTGGATGTTTCTGGACATTTAGGAGGTTTTAAAGCCAGAATATTTGCAGGGGTTTACAAACACTAAGGATTGTGAGTATCGGATAGTTTCACATAAATTGTCGGATTTCGTAAAGAAAAAAGTTATAATTTTTAAATTGAAAAGCATCTATTCTACAAGATAGCGCTTACTTCTTGTAGATAGAGCACAAATGTTATAAAAAAACTGAATTTGTATTGCTAATAAAGGCTTGAAAGCAAAAATGGCAGACTTTTGGTTATCATAGTGCTAGTTTTGGATGTGGTTACGCAAGCTTTGAAAAAGATGATAATTAGTTGGCAAAAGATTAGATGAATATTGTGGTTAAGGAAGAACTTTATAGCCCAATATTATTAATAGATAAGGTTTCATGTTGTCATGAATAAGTGTATATTGTCACGATTATTTACTATGCAAGTTTTAATAGATAATGCCAGATTGTCTGTAATAAAACTCTACTGTGATTTATCAGGTTACCAGAAAGAATACTAAATTATGGCGTTGCCAACCCACCACGCAGAGATGGCGAACTTGCCCTGTACGTTGTCTGGGAGCTTATTATAGTTCAACTACAGTCTACTTCATTTACATATTATCACTTAAAATCCACTTAGTAGGCCACAATCCTATTGATAAAACATTTATTGCTATGTATCGACAGCAACAGTTGACACATCAAATTATTTTTTAAACCGTAAAAGGAAAAATACTCAATTATTATTTGGGAGCATTTTTATAGGAAATAAGAAGACATTGCTGGTAGAAAGGGATAAAAAATGTAGAGTATTTAATCAGCTATGAAATAATCAAATTTAAAGGCAGATATACACATCTTATCGGGCTGCCGCTGTAGCTCACTGGTCAAGATCATTGTTCCTCTGTCCTTAAGCCGGCGCAGGCGAGTTCAAGTCTCGCTTAATCCATGGGTGTACGTGATGTCGTAGTATTACGTTAACTGCATGTTAGTAGGCACAATAAGCCCTTGAGGCTGCAGTGCCAGTAAGTCCGCTTAAAAAAAACAACAAAAAAACATCTAGGTGGCAAATCTGGATTATTTTTTTAGATAGCCTATCGGTCGGTTTAAAGAAAATCTACTGAAGACATTTCTTAAAGGCGTGTAAATGCAACCAGAAGTTTAAAACTTAGTTTAATTACAAAAGTTAAATTTAGTTGCTTTAGTACTCTTGAGGGTGCACTGTCAGGAGGCGATGTACGAGCGTTGAAGAGATTGTTTTGAAATAATATATATATTTGGACTTGTAATAAAATGATGATCATCCGTTATAAATCTGCAAGAAATTTTCAGGGCCGAGATATTTTTTTCAAGACAATGTCAATAAAATAAAAACAGTTCTGACAGCCTATGAGAGTCAATTTTCATGTGCGTGCGTGAATAAGAAAGATTCACTAGCCGGAGTTAGTTAGCCGATGAGTGCAATTACTAAGCAGTAACTAAAGAGTAGAGCAACGAATTTTCATCAGATTTTGTGTGAATTTGGAACAGCTAGAAACTATTGGAATCACCCATACAAGTTTTGGAAAAGACTGTACTGAGTGCAGAGTGAATAAATGTTTTGGAACAACCAATTCAAAGATGGCTAGGAATCTCCTGAATCGCGGTAATCCACAACGAACAGAACACCGGAAAATTTTGAATGTGTACAGGCTACTATCAAAAAGTATTACCCAATAACAGTGCAAGAAGATCAGCTGGGGATTCCAAAAGCTCAAGTGTGTGAAATTTTGACCCTTTAGAGATTGATAAGACATAATAGCCGTGTATGAGAACACAGCACCGAATGAGAAAACTATGTTAGATACCGGAGTTTTAAGGCGACAAAGACTGGGAAAGGCTAAAGAGCGGGCATCCCTAAATGCGTGTGTTCGACTTCATAATATTAAAGAGGTGATTATATTCGCCAAATTTGTGACATAATTCATGACGAATTCAAGATAAAAAAAAGACCTGTACACATTGTGTACAACCCATTTGCATTTTCCATTCTCTCAACTTTCAGTAAAAGCAGAAGCTTATGGAGGTATGTGGACGAATCATAGTTCTGGCTCAAGACACCGGTAAATTTAATCTATGAAATAACAGCATATTGTAAGCTCTCATTCCAAGAAGTCACAGCAGGGATGTTTAGTTTAAAACAAATAGCGGTTGTTTTTTTTGCTATCAGGAGAGGCTTCTGTTAATGAATTCCCCTCGTAAGAGCATTGTCAGTGAGCGGTATTGTGCCGACATGACAATACGCGACCGCATGTCGCCACATCGTTGCTATCCTACAAAATCTCAGATACACCGTCCTATATTTGCCAGAATTTGCACTGAGTGACTGCATTTTGTTTGAGCCTTTGAAAAAGGCAATGCGTGGTAAGAAGTTATCCGTGAAACGACGATCTTCAGTAGGGTCTCCACAAGTGGTACCGTGCCATATCCAAAGAATATTTGCAGCAGCTTTACGAAAACTTTTGGAGTGGATGGTAAAAGTATATAGACACAAAAATGATACGACTTTTCCTAATAAAAATTAGTTAGGTGAAAACAATCATAGTGCCAATAATTTTTAAAAGCCTCAAATTGTCCACATATTTTATCTTATGTGCTTTAGTTGATTTGTTACGCTTGTATAAGCTATACGTTAACCGTAAATCATGACTGAATAAATTTATTGTTAAAATTCATATATAATTAATAAAAATTCAGACACGAAAGGTTGTAAAGGGTTGGAATATGCTATCGCAATTATTGTAAAGATTGATTGGGGGGGGGAAGAAAAGCTTGTATGTAAGATCAGTGGGGTCGGTTCTTAAGAGTATAAATCAACCAGTAAAGTCCAGCTTGCTTGAAATCTCAATATTTATGCCTTAATTATAACTAAAACATATATTGTTTTTATTTCCTGAGCTAAATATCAAATGCCATTTGACATTTAAATTTATGTGGTCAAATTGGTTCCCTTTCAAGAAAATGCAGCCGAGAACAATTCAATTATTAATTATGATTGTGTCACGACAGATTAATGAAGTACACTTCGAGATGTTTTTACAAATTTATGGGTCAAATTTTTTTATTGCAACAAACCTGGCAATAATTTTCATTAAAAAAGGGAGAACAAGCCATAGATTTTACCTAAAAAATGTTTAAAACTGGGATTTTATTTTAGGTAAGTGGACTCTTCCCATTTATTTTAAGATAAAATTAACCGTAAAATATAAAATCATAAAATAAAAAAACATATTAAACATACTAAAAGAGTAATAATGTATGGTTCTTTAGAAGATGAATTGTTAAGTATACTAAACAACTATTTCAGGGAACTTGTTTAGATAAGGTAAACGTCTCTTTACGGTTACGGGAGATTACATTAACAAGTTTTAAAACAAAATCTATAATTGTGTAATTGTTTATTGCTATACTATAAACTTTTCAATTACCCCTATACTTTATTTTTGATTAGTAAGTGATATGTACATGCAAACAGTTGCTTGAAAATTTTCTTGTATTTGAACCCCTCTATTTTTTTTAGCAGTTTTTCAGATCTTTCTTCTAATCTGAAGGGAGTACAAATAAGTCTTCGCCGTTGTTTATAAAAAATTGGCATTTATTATGAAAAAACGGAACGTTATATTTTATTTAAAGTACTGTCTATCGCTAGCCACTACTTTTTCCTATCTTTCTGACAGCATACGGATACCGCGACGGAAGAACGCTTCAGCCTTTGAGGTTATCCACTAATCGACCCAATTTTTTGTATCTTCATACGATGTGAAGTGCTGCTCAGATAGGCCATGTACCATCGATCGGACCAAGTGATAATCGGAAGGGGCAATGTCTGGTAAATACGACGGATGGGGTAGGACTTCCGAATTGAGTGTTTCCAAGAAGGTTTTGACCGGAGCCGCAACATGTAGACGAGCATTATCATACAGGAGAATAATTTTGTCGTATCTGGAGTACTAGTGGGCGCGTTTTTCCTTGTGTTTGGTAGAGAGTCCCAGTAATGGTTTTGTTTGGTTTAAGCAACGCATAATACACGACACCAAGCTGATCCCACCAAATACACATAAGTTTTTTCCATGAATATTCGGCTTGGCTGTCGATGTTAAAGCATAGCCACGTGGTCCCCATAATTTTCTCTTCTTTGGGTTATCATAGTGAAACCATTTTTCATTACCAGTGACTATACGATGCAAAAACCCTTTCGTTTACATGTGTAAAATCGACGTTCAACATTTTTCGGCTTCAGTTCATATGGAACCCAATTTCCTTGCTTTTGAATCGTTTCCAACAATTTTAAACCATGTGAAATTGCTTCTTGAGTCACTACTAATGTAAGCGCAAGTTTTTCTTGCGTTTGGCAGGAATCTTCCTCCAATAATGCTTCCAATTCCGCGTCTTCGTACACTTTCCGTCTTCCGCTACGTTCTTTGTCTTCGATGTCAAACTCACCATTTTTAAACTTATGAAACCACTCATGGCAACTTCTCTCACTTAAAGCAGCCTCACCATATGCTTCTACAAGCAATCGATGCGCCTCAGCTGCAGATTTCTTCAAATTATAGAAGTAAATCAAAAGTCCCCGCAAATGACGCTTATTCGGCTCCAAACACGACATTTTCGCACGAAAAAAATTATGTGATGCTGATACAAAATGGCTAATTTTTTAAGTTTATGGTGTTGCCAGATGTCCCACCTTACGATATGACGTGTTACATCCGACAATTTCAACCATAACTTACTGGTGAGGCCATCTTTTGTCAAACGGCAGAGACTTATTTATACTGCCTTTAATTTTTGTAGTCGATTAATCATAAGCAAACTCATCTTTTACGATTTACGAATTTTTATATTAAATAGATTTTCGATTTTATTATTACATTGCCATGTTTTATTTCTTTTCCATGACTATGGACTTTAATTTTTTCTCTCGCCACTAATTTCACCTGCTACCAGTGAGTATTGTGATTTGTATCATTTAGAAATTATTTACTTATTATAAATCTTTCCGATGTTATATTATCGTCTTTGGGTTTGCTTTTATGTATTCCTGTGCAATTGTTACTAACCACAACAAATTTTTAAAATCCTCTTCTTTGTTAATACTATGTCCTTGCTTAAAGAAGAAATATACGAATATGCAAATGTTGAAAATTACAAGTAGCTTCCTTATGCTTCTACAACTTGTTCTTTATTAACTTATTGTGTAGTTGTATCAGCTTACTTTTTCGATTATTTTCTACTTTAAATTAGGTAAATTTTTGTAGTTAACGTTTTTCTTTGACCGACGCTTTCATTTGATGTCTTCATTGTATCTACTATTTTTTTATTTTCCATTGCAAATTTCAAATTTATGCTCAATTTAATGTAGAATTTATTAAACTTCTACCTATGGATCTGAGATAACCTTCATTTCATATGTTGACCTATGAAACCTTTGTAACGAGTTGAAAAAATGCAGTGGTGTCAATCAAGAAAACACCCTAAAATTAATTTTGTCCAAGCAAAGAAACAGAAAACAAAGTTACTGCAAGATAAAACTGCAAATCAATTAAAAGTTGCTATATCACCTACGTCAAATATTTTAAGGCAGTTTAGAGAAAAATTATGAACAGAAAGAAATGAAATAGCGACGCAACTTGTAAACTGGAGTTTAAAAGAATAAAATGGTTTTTCAATTCAGGATTTGACAAAACAGTTAAAATTTCATATTCTTATGTTGGAAAAGTGAAAAGGCGGATCAAACTTAAGGTATTCGAGATACAGAATGCCCCTAGCTGCAGTAAAAAGTAAAATGCGACGGTTAAAATCTGCAAACTTCCAAGCTCTACAGTCACATTATTAATGTATAATAATGGATGATAAGACATGTGGTAACAAACTTCAGTAATTACCAGACCAAAAGATTTACACAACTAGAAATAACAGAAATTTAAGAGAAAAATAAACTCCAAATATCCAAGAAAGTATTTGGTATGACAAGCAATATCTTCCTGTGCGCTCATAAGTTAGATGATACATCGTGTACATTAAAGATAGAAGTGTTTTTTGTTTTTTATGAAGCACCATTAAGTTTTTACAGTTTTTGGGTAAGATTTTGCTTTATGTCTGTTCGGGCCAATCACCAATTCCTTTTATTTGGGTTTTAAACTAACCAATTCACAGAGTACGCGTTTTGTTTGATTAGAAATAGCTGCGGTGATTTGTTCGCCTACGCGGCGACGTAGCTATAAAAGCTCAGCTGCTACGGCCGTTTTTGGTGTAGCCATGATGGTTTTGGAAACGTTCGACCGGCTTTAATTCTTCCGTGTGTACGAAATCATTTTTACCGAGAGTTCGCTGGCGTGTTTGATTGGTTGCAGGACTTTTCACATCCCGGAGGTCGTTTGTTGTAGGCTGATTGCGTGTACGTTAGTCGATATTTGCCGATGGAGCAACTCGGCCCGTTTTCTTTTCTATTTGATCCGACGAGGAAAAATAGAAAAATCTTCTTGTAAACCTCGGACACTACCAGCTGAAGGACCCACATCAGAAAAGACGCTTCCGATCTGCCCCGCAGCGAGGATTGGGGTAATTTGTCCTTTTTTCGCCCACACCCTTCTTTCCTCTTCCTTGATCCCCCCTTGTTATAGCCCCGAGTGAGCCGATTCCTGCAGCAGAGCGTCCGCTTCCACGGTGAGTGTCTTCCAGCCTTTTGGCCTTTTGATTTAAATTCTTTTTTTTATTATTAAAAATACGATACAGTCCGCTTAAGCCTGACCAATGGCATTACGCTATATTTACGTTGAAGTAGTACAAAGCAAATGGAATCAAAGTATTACCAAAGTTAGTATCCAGAAATTGTCTATAGCTGTGCTTGGTAATACTTATTGGGCATTGACAGAATGTACGTTGAAAAGCACTAAGCAAAAATCAAGATATTTCAAAAATTTATAAAAAAAGAGTTTTAGCAGCAAATTTAATTATTTAATAGATTTTACAAGAACAGATTAATAGAAAAGCGCAGATTTTAATAACAATGATCTATGTAAGCTTGAAAAACAGAAATATTTTTAAGAATGTAGCAGACTATAATTAACATTGCAAATTAGTATTGTTTCTAATTTAAGCTTCTTTTTCCTTGCCATTATCATTATTAAATTTTTTATTAAACTTTCTATTTTATAGCAACTTACTTTTGACTCATTTTATCGCGCGCTAAAAATCTATACTTTCTTATTTTGTTTTTATTTTTTAATCTGCATTTCGATATCTTTGCAGATTCTTATATTACAAAATATTTTATTTTTATTCCAACTACTTAGCTTTATTGTCAAATCAGCATTTTCTCTCAAATAAATTATTTTAACATTTTATTTACCGCATGTTTTTCATAAAATACGCATTTGATATAATTTTTGAAATTTTTAACTAATACCAATAGCGTTTCAATAATTTACTTGGTTTTCTCACACGTTAAATTAATTAATTCTTTGTTCGTAATAATAACATTTAAACTACGAAGAAAGTGATTCAAACAAGTGCAATGGTTTTCAAGATTGGTTTTGCTTAAATTAAGGGCAGATATATCAATGTAGAAGAAAAAACGTTAATGAGCAGGTTAAGTAATAAAACCAAAACCAATTTGAGCCTCAATCAACTGCGGTAGTCTAGGACAAAGTTAATTTCGATTTTTTGGAATAAAGTCGAGTAAGATGCTCTGAAACAAAATACCAATTAAGGTGGTAGAGCAGTGAATATAAGTAAAGAAAGCCTAAGAGAAGTGATATATAAATAAAAAAGAAAAACAAGTGGTATCAAAGAAAGAAAGAAAGAAAGAACAGTGTCTTAGAAGTTTAACAAAAAACACTTGGGTATAAAAGTAGAATTTAGATAAATGAAGGAAAAATTATAAGAAGTCAAAAAATGGCAAAAAAGAATAATAACCGCTAAAAAGAGTATTAGAATCTAGCAAATAATCTAAATAAGCGTACGTACGCAAGAAAAAATACTGTGTAAAGAAGAAACAAAATCAAATGTCATTTACTGCAGAATTAAATACATAATAAACCAAAAAAGAAAGAATGAAAAGTACAAATATGTTGAAGAAAACGAAGTTATATAGATAATGACCAGACTTTTGAGGAGACCGAGGCAGGACCGAGACGATGGACCCGGTATAATATATAATAATAGGATAAGGACAATAAATCCTCACTGAGCCTTCAAAATATAGTTCTGAATAGCGAAGGAAATACAACTCAACCAGTTTTAATTTAGTTGTTTTTGAACTGTGTTTTTTTGGGTCGCACTCATTCATTTCCGTAAATATTCCAAATAATCAGCTTGTACTACTAAATTGCTGCCACACATGAGAACATGTGCATATTTTCGAGTGGCAGCTACGTAATATTAAATTTGCATTCGGCTTTTAATAAATTAAGTTGTCGTGACATAGTATTCCTTCCTCACGCCCACACCAATTAAATTAAAATTAATTTTATCGTAACCCCAATATAAATATGTGGGCTTGGCACGGGAGCAAGCCAAGATCTCAAAATTTATTAGGACGCTTCCAATTGGTTACTTATTGAACGGGTATCCAGACGTACATAGATGGGTTGTATTTAATTTGAACCTCACTATTTGCGCAAAATATAACTTAAAGTCTAGAGGGAAAAACCATGTGAGTAGAAAATTCCTCGGTTAAGAAGAATACCAAATGAAAAGTCTTAAGTCATATAATCATCACAAACTGTTCGAGCTGTGGAACAGCTCCGTATGTAATTACCCAAAATTTTAGCTCGTAAATATATTTGTGCTTTGGGGTTATCTAAACGAAACATCAAGATAATTTTAGATATCGATTTTCCATTTGCATAAAATGATGGTCATTCGCCAGTTTAATGAACGCGTGACATGCTCTGCTCGCAAATGATTAGGTTCGATTTTGTGTTTGGCTACGTCAACGATTTTTATTATTAGGTAAAAGAATCAACAACGCCATTCCGACTGACCGCTACTTGACAAAAGGGTCACTAATGTATTGTGAAGTTTAGAAATGAACATCCTTAATTTTGGACGTCCAGACGTCTGATTTCGACAAAATGAGACCTTAGGTTAAAGAAAGAAAAATTCATTAAAAATGTTTGGTGTTTTTTCTTCTCAGACAAACATCAATCAACAAGCAGAGATACATCATGAAATTGCAAAAATACTGCCGAGAATTATTTGAAATTGATCATTAATGTAAAGCGAATAAAGACCAACATTTGATAATTTTCAAAAGCGAATGAATAAATTATTACAGGCTCATTTATATTCTTGAAAATAAATAGGATTTATTATGAACATAAATAAGATTTTAAGTTATATTATAATTATAACCATGTTAAATTTTATAAAAAGAAAAGGTAAAAATAAGACAATGTCATTAGCTACACAAATAATAAAACATTTCCAATATTTAACCGCAAAAAAATAAGAATTATGTAAGGTGTACATATACACAGTGAATTTTATGTTACGATAAATATGATTTTCCTGCCATTCTTCCACAAAAAGTGTTGTCAGAAAAAGTTTCGAGGTTTTGACTACAAACATTGAAATCAAAATCAATGAAGTCTGCAAGAACTATTTACCCATCTGAGCAACAGGCTTTCATAGTCAAGGCCTTCTACCAAAATAGCCAATTGGCTACAGCTGTACTTAGGAAGTTTCACACCTAATTCGGGAGGCACATTATATTGACCGTGGACACCATCACAAGGTAAAAATTATTTTATTTTTTTTAAATTTTTATCATGTTAAATTAGAACAGTCAAAAAGTTTAAAAGACTGGGCACTGTACTAGACGACAAGGAGGGGATGACAGGTCATCCGGTCACTGCGATCACCCCTGAGGCTGTGGAGGAGGCAAGAGCCCTATTCCAAAAAGAGCCTACTACGTCGTCCAGAAGGACAGCACATATTCTTGCAAGGAGTCAATCGAGTGTCCTCAAGATGCTACACCAGGATCTGAATTTGTTTCCATACAAAATTCAGATTCAATAGCCGCTTACCACGGTCAATAGTAAGAGGAGGCGTGACTTTACAAATGAAGTTCTGATAGCATTCGACAAGAAGCAGATCGACATCAAGCACATCCACTTCACAGCTCTAAAGCTATGTCAATAAGTAAATCAGCGCTATTGGGGCTCAGAAAACCCCTATTTGAGCGTTGTACGCCCCGTGCACCCCCAAAAAGTCTGCATCTAGTATGCAATCTCTTATCACGAAATCATCGGACTATATTATCTCACACGATATGTGAATGAGTTCATTTATAGGAAAGAGATGCTGGAAAAGTTCATCCTAATCGCTAAGCAGAAAAAAAAGATCAACCAGTACTCGTTCCAACCAGATGGCGCCGCAGCTCATCGAACTGAGAGCAACTTTGCTCTTTTGGGTGAAACGTTTCGGCACAGACCGATTGCCCTGGATGCACCTCGAAAGTAGAAGGAGGTATCGAAATTTTTATGGGGTTATTTAAAATCAGAGTGTATGTTCCGAAATCGAACAACATCGAAGAAATCTTGGCCATCTCAGATGACATCCAAAATTGCGTTATTTTGTCACTTGAAACTTGCTTCCGTCACGTGATTGAATCTGACGGAAAGCACTTTGAAAATATTATACAATGAACCGCATGCTTTTCTCTTCAAAACAACGAAAAAATAAAATATTTATCATTCATACTTTCCCAATACTTAATTTTTTAAATTTAAACCTATATATCATTCACACTGTATAAATTTGAAATGTTTGTATCTACTACGTGGGATATCTGATTAATTGGGTTTGTGATGTGAGCAGACGTGCAACTCTTAAAAATTTTGATAGCTAGATAAGTATTTTTTTCTGACATATGGTTATCCGCAATGCTTATAAATTTTTTTCTTTTACAGAATTGCTGTCAACAAGCGATATTCATGTAACGAACGAATGATACAATGCTGGTATCAAAATCTGGAGTTAGAAAATAATTATAGAGATATATGCAATGAATCATAATGCTTGAAACGAGAAGAAGGATGCTTTCTTTGAGAGATTACCAGTTATTGTAGAACATATACCAAACCGCAAAGAAGTAATAACAACAGGAGGCCAAAATGGCGAAATAAGAAAAAAGATTACTGATGTGGTGGGATGTTTTGGGAAAAGACGATCAATGATAATAAAAATCGCCTTATAGATTTTTAAAGAGAACACTAATATATGCTTACGAATACATTGTTTCAATATAAGGATATCTATAAGTTACCTAAATGGACTCACGAAGAAATCTAAAATAATGAAAGAAGGGCGGAAAGTATAAATATAGGAATGAAGGATCCATCAAATACCAGAATGTACAAGCAATCATCATATGGTAGTAACACATCTTACATTAAGAGAAATGTTAATAAAAGTGAAAGTAAGAGAAGAAAGAGAACGGTATTAGAACAGATGCTACATAAATAGTGGTTACACTATTGGATACAATAGATAAATAACACTTTGAAGAACATTAAACAAAATCAAACAGAAAACAATAGTCAAATAACATAAAGAATTATTTATATAAAAGAGGAAGAACTAATTGAAAATGTGAACACTAATTGTGGAATAATGGAAAGGCATTTGAAAGACGTTTCAAAAGACTAAAAGCAACAAGGCAACAGAACCATATAAACTCAATCTACAAAAAATTAGGCAAAATAATGCTCCAATAGGGGAATAAACGTTATCTCATCTATAGCGAGATTAGTTTCCAGTATTATATTAAATAAAATAGAAGAACACATAAATTTAAGTAAAAAACAAAGTGAATTGAAAAAAAAATACATGCAACATGCAGACAGCTTTTATAACAAAAATATGGATAAACAAATAAGACGCATATAACTTTCATAGATCTTGACAATGCATACTCGCATTTAAACTACAGAAAAGCACTAAATATGTAGTATAGAAGATGGACAGGAATTTGGATTAAAATAGATAACTCAACTTTACACTCTACTATTTGCCTATGATCAGTTCGTGTTTGCACAAGATGAAGAAGATAGGAATATATTGTAACGTTTCTGTTCTTTACAATGGTGAGTAAAACGTACAAATGTGCTAATCTACTTATTTATTCTACTTACAGATTATGCAATTATATAACAATATTTATGTACACATTAGGTAATAAAATTATCTACTTTTTATGTCAATACGCACAGGGATTCGCTTGCTATTGTCACGTGCATTTGGAATGCGCAGCTGTTCCGCCGTGCGATATTTATGCTTATACGGGGACATTCTATAAAAGGCACGAACCATCAAGAGGTGCCGCACTCGAACATTCTGGAATATTTTCTAGTTGGATTCCTAGAAGCGTCGGCCGCTGAGCGTAATGGAATGCGGATGTTTGACGGGTATATTACGGAGACGTTTGAAAATTTGTTACAATATATTAAAAAATAGAATAAAGAATTTAAGAAGTGTGATTTGAAACTTCATTACCAAAAAGCTCAATATATGTATAAAGTCGGAGAGGTACAGTATGATCAGAATAGAGAATAAAGAGCTCAAAACCCATAGAATATACTATATAACTACTCAGTAGTTTGAAAAAGAATGAATGCCATCTATTCATTTCAAAATGTTAAAAAATAGAGTCTTCTATTTGTATGAACATGTGATGACAAATAGTTAAAAAAATTAACGCAGCGATCACCAAGGGCAAAGAGAATAAAAGGAAGACTTACTCTCTTGGAAAATCGATTTAAAAGTGGCTAAAGACTGTAGGAAAGAGATTTTCAGGAAGGAGACTGTGAGGTCACAAAGGGCCATCCAAACAGAAAACGGAAAACCCAGCTAGTGGACAAATGCAAAAGTTGAACGAAATTCATCGACTACTATTCAAATAGTCGCGGAAGAAAAAATTAATAAATTTAACAGATATGTTATGCTTGAACTGACAGAAGGAAATAGTATGCTCAAAGTGAAGGTGGCCTCTTCCTTGCTTTTCATTTGTACTAAGAAAAATTTTAAATCGGATGACTCGTGGCAAAAGTACATACTATGCGATAATTGTAAAGTGTGCAGTGTTTGAACCGTAAAGTAATCCCCAGACTACGGTAATCTAGCAAAAGCTTCCTTTTCGTTTCAGGCGCCCAAAAAGTGGAAAATTTGAAACATAAATTAGGGATTCATGTAGTAGTGTCTGAAATGTCGATAAATACTGTAACTTATATGTTGTTTATCTGTGTATCCTTTACAAATAAAAACTGGAACTTACACAATACTTTCCTTGGTGGTAGACTAAAATTCAAGAGAGAACAAGGTGGAAAACAAACCGACTAAATACTAATTTATATTATGGATTGAATTTGCAAAAAATAATAAAATCTGTCATGATTTTAGCAGCATAACTTAGGACGCTTTAAAAAATTGGTCAACACTACTTACGATAAGAAATCCACGCCTAAGTTTCGGAAAACCTGAAAGTATCAATCGAATAAATGTATTTAAAGAAAAATCCGTAAATATTTCTTTAATAATTTTGAAGAAATCATGAAAAATATAATTATCCTCGGGAAAAACATATACAGTATTGATTACTTATTCGTGCTGTGAATGCTCCAGGATTTCAGAATTACAAATGTTTTAAAAACTTCATATTTTAATCAAAATATTTGAATATTACATTTCCATCTCACATAAGAAACCAACTCCGACCAACGGACTTTACATTTTTTAGTTCTCTAAAGGCTTCTTAGTATAAAGAATATTTTCGTGTAATATAATATAATAATACGGCGCATATAAAATATGTTAGTGCGAAAAAGTGCCACTACACTTGAGAGCAAAACAATCGACACTCTAACTGCACGCGCGTTTTGCCTCCTGTTTAAGTCTAAGAAAAATTGAAATAAAAACGTTAACGTATAAAGAGTATCTTTATCATTAAAAAAACTGTTGCTGTTGCATTAATTGGATGAAGCAATCAAAAAAATATGCATCACGAACGGGGTCAAATTTTGCTAACTGAAACGTATGTCCGCGACGATTTGATTGGCCTACAGTACGCTTGCAATCCGGTAATTCATTTCAGTCACTTATCCAAAGATGACGTAAGTAAGTGACGTAAGGGCTCGAGTGATTCAGAAGAAAATGGATACCACAGCTACCGAAGCAGCCCAGGCAGTTGCATTGCTGAGAGAATGCCTCAGTCAGAGGGCCGTGGCAAATCGATTAAATCTGAGTCAATTAGCTGTGTCGAGAGTATGGTGTCGGTACCGGGAGACCGATGGCTGCGTCCGCCGGTAAGGAGGCGCCCGTAGGCGTTTGATAATGGAGAGACAATTGAATTCTCATCTCAATATACCTTAGAAATTGACATATGACTGGCGTTGACCTCAAGCAAGAGCTGAGTGCGGTCAGAGGTGTGGTCGCCAGCGCTTTAACAGTGATAAGAAGACTGAAGGCAGCCAACCTGACCCCAAAAAAGTCAATTACGGAAATGGGAGTGGCTCTTGTATGTTTTAGTCGGGCATTTCTATGCACGGAAAAACTAAGTTGATTTATGCGTCTAGTGGAAGACGCGGAGAAGGTTTAACAGTAAACCACTACATCAAGGACATTCTAGAGGAACATGTTGTTTCGTTTGTGGGATTTGTTGGTGTGGACTTTATGCTAATGCACGATGCCACACCACGCGAGTGACGTCGGTATACCGGAAATAGACTAGCCTCTGTGTAGACCAGATTTGAATCCAACTGAGTATGTATGGGACGAGCTTATCGAAGAATCCGAACATGATGAAACTGAGAGCGGCGTTGATTGAAGAGTGGGAAGCAATCCCTCAAGACAGCATAGAAAAAATCATCCGATCCGTGTGTAATCGTTTGGAAAGTGCAATTAGAAGTAGTAGTGCCAACACCGTGTATTGAGAAATTCATTAAATTAATTTAAACTGGGGATTTCATTTTTTCCTGTCATGATCACTTTTTCCCTTTCAACTTTTTTGTGTTACACATATTCTTAGACCCATAACTTTGTCAGAACAAGTCCGATTCCAATCAAAATATTATTTGAAACCACAATTCTTAAGCTTTCAAACAGTACACTGAACTTTACTTGGAATGCTATCGGAGTAGATACACATTTTCTCAAAACTCAAGCATGTTGGTGAGTCGACTGTTGTACTCTCAAGTGTATTTTACCAATTAACCCAGAGAAGGTTACAAAGGCTAATTTTTGTCTTTTAAAACTGAGGAAAATGCAAGAGAAAAATTAGTGGTTTTAGGGGAAACCCAAATAAAAGAAAAAACTATTGAAAGTGAAAGGGAGAACTATAACAAAAAAAGGAAACAAGAATTGGGGAAAAAGCAGAGAAAAATGTGTTTCAGATAATTTTAAATCTGTCAAAAACAACCCCGAGCCGGGAAAAATCAATGAAAAGCTACTGTGTGATGATGATGAGGATAATGCCATTGGCCCTATAAATTGCAATGTCTGTATGATTTGTTAAGAGTTCGGAAGAAATAATGAAACTATTTTAGATGCGTTGGGTGTAGAAAATGGTCTCATGCGATGTGGTAGTTAAAATTCGACAGAGAAGTATTAGGAAACACAAAATAAGTTGGTAATATTTCTGCGAATTATCTGTTTATAAAAATCCTTAAGAGAAGCTGGTCGTGTTCTTAGGTTTATATTTTCGTTGTTTTTATATGATGTTACTTGACCTTGCTGAATAATTAAGTGTTTTAAACAAATTCTTAATATAAAAATCAATTTTAACTTAAAATTAAAATTTTAGAGTCCCAGTGTCTGATAAAAAATATTTGTTACTTGACATAATTTATTAAGCCTATTACAAATGGTGGAATATAATTATATAGAATTTGTTCACTTTCCTCTACTTAAAAGGTCTGAAAGCTGTAAAAAGTTCTTAAAGTTTTTAGAGAAAAAAAAATTATATTCCCCTATTAGGTTATGTCCAAAAGCAATGACAAGAAACTTATTATTACAAGGCAATAGTTCTACTGTGGCACTGAGTACACTGTAACTGTAATTTCTGTTATCTTTTCTATTTAAAGTCTTCGATTTTAAGCATGTTAAACAACTCTTTAGTCACTTTAGTTTTTTTTCGAAATATTATATTAAGTACTAAAGTTAAGTAAAATTTTGAGAAATATTTTTTAAAGATCTACAACTAAAACCTCTAATTAATACAAAATAATACACTTACGTTTTTAAGTAGTTAAAAAAATTAACGTAAAAGAAAACGGTTACGAGTGAAATTAAAAACTGATGATAGCATCAATATAATTCATAACATTTTTGAGGATTGTTATTTGAGCATTATAATAATTATTGGAAGGTATAGTTGAGATTTGTAGTACACATATTTTACTTGTTTTGGCACACAACTTTCACATTTGAGAAGAATCGAAGAGGGGAGTGTATATTAAAAGCACCAAAACATTAGTTAGATAATTTTTTTAATAAATAAAACTAGAGCATAATAATTCGGTTGTTTTCTTGATTTAAAAAAATGGGAATGAAAATTACATCAGAATTTCTTTAAATTAGATAAAGGCGACGCAGATATTTTTAAGACTAGAAAGTGCACCCCGAATAAACTTATAAAAACGTACAAGAAGGTACATGCTGAAAGTGTTAAGTCAGTTTTACTGTATTATGGCCGTGGTGGGTACAGCGAAGCCGGTCTTAGCGTTTACGACCGATATAGCGCTACACTTGCAAGCGGCTTGTATAGGAAATGCGCGTTAGCCCCGCTTTCTATGTAAAGTATATGGGCAGAAATCGACCTTTTGCTAACCTATGGGGACTCGTAGAGATCATTAGAATTTTTATAGGATATACCTTCAACAGCATTCGGAATTATGAATAATTAAAAATATTTCTAGAATTTGCCCAGAGAGAAAATGTTGTATAGTAGTATTGGGGATCGTAAAGAGTTAAGAAAAGGCGTCTGCATCATTTAAATTATAAAATTGTCTGTTGAATTTTCGATTTTTTTAAATTTTGGTGAAATAATAAATTTCCTAATTCAAAAAATTATATACGGTGTGAGAGATTTGAGAAACCTCACAGTAAAAATCATATTCAGTTCAAAAATTTAAAGCTGTTAAAAAGAGCCGCTGTTCAAGTCTTAATTAGTAATATAAAGTCATGGTTGCAACAAAATAATGGTATGATTAAGTACATATTCATTCATTTTTTTGGCAGTGTTACTTTCTCATCGTATACTAACTTAATTATAAATAGTATATACTTAGATTTTCGAAGACTTACCAAATCATATCCGCAAAATTTAAAGGTTTTATTTGTTTATTATAACGTGAACGTCCTTATTGTATTTTTGGTTTTAACTCTCCAGAACAGAGTTGTCTAACTGGCACTCCATGCAGTTCCGCAGGACTTAGTATTATTCTAGTTGACCGAAATTGAGCTTTTTCCTATTATAAGCCAGTTCAGAATATCACAAAATATCACTAATCATAAACGATTGCCTTCAAGATGAACTTCTATCGCTTAGTTAAAGATCCCGCAAATGGCTAATGTCAGTAATCCAATAACAAACATAAACCCACCTCTAAACGCAAATTATAAGATAGTGGGTGAAATGAAGGTTTGGAAAGCTTTTTATTGGATATTTACACACTGCTAAGTAAGCTTGTAAGTAACCCCCGTGAGGGGTTGCTAGTCCCCCATCGGGCGCCTCCTCAGGTGGCGGATAGAGGAATGCCTCCCAGATATGGGTGGTACCGGGGAAATGAAATACCCGGGGCGGACCAAAACTAGCAAAGGACACGACGGTTCTCCGGTAGGAGCAGTACTCCGACAGCGACTGTACCCCATGTTAGGGGCGGCTGAATTACTATCTCCCAACCCGTCTGGCCAGCGTGGGAAGATTAGGCCAATCACCCCCTTTATTTAGCAACAATGTCAAATTACAAACAAAAGATTTATACCCCAGGTGAGTAGGGCTACTAGTCCAGATTCTCACTCTGATGATTATACATCAGTCTGTCTCAAGGATTCTGGGGGAGACACAATTTTGACAACTGCAAATAACATTAAGCACACACAGAAATAAGACTAAACTAATGATTGCTATATACAACATACGTTCACTAAACAAAGATGAAAAATTATACGAACTCGAAGAAGAACTTAAAAACATTAGATGGGATATAATAGGCTTAGCTGAAATTAAACGAAAAGGCGAGCACTGCCTAACGCTAACATCAGGACACATACTATATTACAGAGGTGCAGAAACTGAGGAAATCAACAACATAGGAGGAGTAGGTTTTATAATAAATAAGAAATTAAAAAATCACATAAAGAGCTACAATTCCATATCGAAAAGAGTAGCCTATATCATCCTAAATATATCTACATTCTGCAACATGAAAATTATCCAAGTATACGCTCCAACTACAAAATATGATGACGAAGAGGTGGAATCGTTCTATGAAGAAATTTCAGTAGCAATAAAGAATAACCACTGCCAATATACACTCATAATAGGAGACTTTAATAGTAAGATAGGGGAAAAATAGAACCAAGCGAAGATAAGATCGGAATCCTATGGGTTAGAAACGAAATGAACGGACAAATGTTCATGAATTTTGCAGAACAACAAAATGTATATGTAATGAATACTTTCTTTAAAAAGAAACCCAGTAGAAAGTGGACATGGGTCAGCCCTAACGGAGAATATAAAAACGAAATAGATTACATTTTATCATCAAATAAAGATATTGTTAAAGATGTAACACCACTAAACAATATTGGCACAGGAAGCGACCATAGGATACTGAGAACAAGAATAGAAATAAAAACGAGATTGGAAAGAAAGAAAGAATTAGCACTCCAAAACAACGATAGACACAAGGATTTTAAAAGAAAACAAGCACAGTAGAATAAATTAAACAAGAATTTAGAATCCTCTGAAATACAGGAAATGACAATGAACGACATGAATACTACCATAAACAAATGTATGTTAGACGCAGGCCTTAAAGTAGCCGCAGCTCGTAAGAAAAAGAAAAAGTTGGAGTGACAGAACAGAAGAACTATTCCGTATAAGACGAGAACTGTTGAAACGGAAAACGGAACACGATAGAATTTACAGAAACCAATAAGACACTGAAGAAATCAATAAGAGAAGATAAAAGGAAACAGTTAGAAGCACAAATTGAAAAAATAATCCAAGAAAATAAAATATGAAAAGCATAAGAAGATCATTAGGTAGAGCAAATATCACAGCATTTAAAGACAATGAGGAAAAGAAGTAAGAGATAAAAACGAAATTTTAAGGACCATAGAACTATACTATGAAAAGCTATACAAACAAAAACGAAACGCCGAAAGATGTGGAACAGGAATTAAAAAGAAAATAATAAATGTAAATTTCAGAAGATATCCCAGAAATTACTAATGAGGAGATTAAATTCAACATAAAGTCCATCAAAATCACAAGTGCCCAGGACAAGATGGCGTAATAGGCGAGTTAATAAAAGAAGGAGGAGATACGATAATTCAAGCATTACAAATATTCTTTAATAAATGTCTGGAGGAAGGAAGGATTCCTGATGATTGGAGCAACGCACTAATTATCCTCATATACAAAAGGAGACAAAACAATACTTGATAATTATAGGCCAATATCTCTATTGCCCCAAATATACAAACTCTTCACAAAAATCATAGTAAACAGATTAGATGCAAAACTAGAATTCTACCAGACGATCGAACAGGCTGGATTTAGGAAAAATTTCAGCACAAACGACCACATCCTCACAATAAGAACATTAATAGAAAAAGCCATCGAATACAATTTACCTTTATATATGGCACTGGTCGATTTTGAAAAAGCTTTCGACTCGATTGAATTGTGGGCTGATAGAAAAACGCAAAACTGAATCTGAACAAAAATCACTCACATGAAAATCAACCTGGTAGAAAAAAATCGGTGAGGAGTAAGGCAAGGAGACTCGATGAGTCCTAAGTTGTTTATAACAGCACTAGAAGATGTGATAAAGTCACTTAACTGGGAAAACAAAGGGTGAATATAAACGGCAAAATGCTCAATCACCTGGCCTATGCAGATGACCTAATCATCATATCAAACTCAGCAGTGGACTTACAAAACATGCTCGAAGAACTCAAGAACAAATCAGCAAAAGTTGGGCTAAAATAAATAAACAAAAACAAAAATAATGACTAACCAACAAGACAACATAAACATAAAAATTGACAACCAAACTGTAGAGACAGTACAAGAATATGTTTATTTAGGTCAATTGATAACATGCAAAAATTTAATCAAAATCTGGAAATTGATAGACGCATACGCCAAGCATGGTCAGCCTTTGGGAAACAAAATAAAATACTAAAAAACCAAACAATCCCCTTAAAACTGAGAAAAGCTGTGTATGACCAATGCGTACTCCCAGTACTTACTTACGCGGCACAAACATGGACATTAAACAAAACATTAATGGGAAAACTTGCCAAAGCCCAGCGAGCAATGGAAAGGCAAATGCTAAATATAAAGTTGAAAGATAGAATAAGACATGAGAGTATAAGGGAAAAACAAAAGTAATAGACGTCAAGAGATATGTAGCATCATTGAAATGGAGATGGGCAGGCCACACCATGAGGCAAAAAGATGAACGATGGAACAAGGTAATACAGGAATGGAGACCATGGACGGGCAGAAGGAGTGTGGGCCGCCCACAAACCAGATGGAAAGATGACATAAAATTAATAGCAGGATTAACATGGATAAGGACAGCTCAAGACAGAGACAAATGGAGATTTAAAGGGGAGGCCTATGTCCAACATTGGATAGATACAGGCTGATAAAGAAGAGAAAGAAGAAGTAAGCTTAAGTAGCACCTAATTCATATGACATTTTATGACGGAAAATGCTAGATGTCTTTAAAAAATTGTCTCGACTTTTTATTCAGAGTCTTTTATGCTGTACAAATCGATACGACCTATTTTCACGTTCTTTCGATTCTTCTCCTACTTCGACCTTTTAGTTTCAGTATCAAAATTTGCAATTTTTCTAATTATTTTCTAAACCTTTAAGCAGATAAAATTAATTTATTAGCCAAATGACATATAAATATAAAATAATACTTAAAAACTATAAAATAACATATGTATATACAAAGCGGGCGCTCGGCAAATGCGCACAAGCTGAACATTATTCGCGTATGTCCGCTTACTGATAGCAAACAAACTAATCGCATTCGAAGGACTGTCGAATACAACAGGTCTATCTAGTGGAACTTGTATACAATCATACTTGGGTATTTCAAAAGGACAAAGGTCTGTGCACAATACTACCATCGTTCAAAACATAGATCTGGAGTGTCTGCTCACATCAGACAAATCATGGTTTTGGCGTGAGATATGGGAAAAGTAATTTCAATTTATAGAATAGCAGCATACCACAGTTGTGATTGTTTATTCAAACACAAATGGGTGTTGTATTTTAAGATCGGGAAGTGATTTTGTTGATGGACTAGATAGCCCTTCAGTGAGCAGTACTCCAATTTACTGAAGCGACATATTCAGCAACGCCATCACGGAAAATAAAGAAAGCGCTGCTTTCACTTAACAATATACGACCATGTGTTACTCCACCCTGTAGGCTCTTGTGTATATCGTGCTACATTACGCCCTATATTTACCGGATCTTGCGCCGAACGACTGCTCTCTGTTTGACGTAATGAAAAAAGCAGTGCGACGTAAGAATTCTTCTACAAGATTGAGTTTCAGACGGCTGTTTACAGGTGATGCCGTGTTATACCCAAAGAATGGTTTGCAACATATTTACAGAATTTTTCGCTGCAATATTAAGGATATAGACATTTAAGAGGGATATCTCTAATGTGTACTCACTTCTTCATACTAAAAGATTAGTGAGAAGAAAAACAATTTTAGTATCAATCATTTTTGAACCCTTCAAGGATTTTGACATAATTAGGTCATACATACCAAGTTATTAACTTTCTACAGCGGAGCTTATAGAAAGTTAATGAGATTTTCATCCTGTCTGTCTATCTGTGTGTCTGGAGACAAGATAACTTCCGTTCTATCCAACGGATTCACTTCAAACTTGGCATACACACGTCTTAGGTCAGTACCTTTCATGGGATTGATTTTCAGCCAAATCGGTTAACGGTAACCGGAAGTGACCGTTACGATTTTCATTACGAAAATTCATTATACTCACATATGTCATGCAGCATATCATTCGATAGCATTTTTGACGCTGATAATTATGAAGACATTAATCAACATCTTAATTCCTTTTAAAAATTTGTATCCTTATTTCATCGCACCGATGCGGAAAGTTTCCTTTACGGTATTACACCGTTCTTGTTTGGACTGCGATAGAAAGAAATTAAAGAAAAATGTAATTTTTAAAAATCTGTTTTATATAATGTTATTGGGGTTGACTTGTTTACTTCAAGTAAAGAAAAAAGTTAAAGTATTTAATTCTGGTGCTAACCACCAAGCAGTTAGAGTTCGAACCGGACGCTATGTTCACCATTACAGAAAATGTCTCTAACTTAGAAAATTTTGAGCCCGATTACTATTAACGGAACTGTTCTGTATTCTGGGGATTTTTAAAACACCAGCACTGCAAATGAAAAATAAATTTATAAAAAAGGGCCAATGTTACGAGCTCCGTGTCAGTTATCATTTATTAACATAAATGTTTAAACGAGTGTTACGTTTAGTAAAAAGTTTAACAAATAAATCAACCAAATATAAGTTCGAATGAGTACACTGCAGATAAGCTCGATAGATTTTTCCGAATTACTCTTCTGAAGTAAATTTTCCCCGAGACTACATGTAAGGAGTGATTTGCGGGTACACAGTTTTCGTATTCGTAGTTATAAAGGCAACGGAGAAAACGAGGTCTAGTCAAATATGAATAAAAATGAATTTTTTACTCATAAAAACACATTAGACAAAATATAAATTGATATATTTCTAAAGGTATATAGACTGAACCCAACAGGAGTATGTCAAATGTGAACGAAGTTCTGATTTTCTTTTTATTAGAAATGTCCTTTAATAAATTAAAATGCTTATTCAACAGTTTCGATTGTAAACGTGTAAAATAAGGTTTACGCCGTATATGGCAATATTTCATCTTTTGTAAGGCTAAACATTTGATACCGGTGCACACATTTTTGTTTAGCCAAGACCTTCAAAATTGATATGTATAGTTATGGCCACATTATTAGAAATTCGATTAAATGAAGAAATATTTAAAGTAATTTAGTTTTTTTCTTAGTATGTTGTTGATATGCTTACAGGAAACTACAACAAAGATACTCAACAAAATAAACAACAGGGCATGATCCAGAATTGGCAAATAAATTGTAGAAAAAGCAGTAGAACATAAATAGACAACACTTAATTGGTTTATGATTCCAAATTAATGATCATAAAAACCTTCCTGAAGAAAAAATGAATAAATAAATATATGTAGACGAAAAGAAGGACAAGATCTTTAATTGACTACATTATAATTGATTATATACTAGCAAACTATCAAAAATCTACCAATTTTTAAATTATTGTAAATTTTTATATTTTCATTCCAAAAGACTGCAAAAAGGGCAACCACTAAAGGGATTGAACCCACGTACCTCGCATTCCGAAGCAAACGCAATACCAACTTAACCAACCGAGCGCTGCGAAAAAACGCGCTTTTTGCGCTGGTTTTTTCGGGTGGAATTTATTGCCCGTTATACAAAGGGGCTATTTTTTAGGGTACTTGCACTTGCTTTCCAGAGGGAGCTGGCGGCTAGAGGATTTTATGTGCTGTGTTTATTATCTATAAGAGAAGAGAACACGTATCTAAAGGAACAGAACTAAGTACAGAGACTATCTAGTTGTTGCAAAATGAAATTAAAAAGAATAAAAATATAAATTAACAAAAATACCAACATAAAATAAATCATTTAAAAAATAAAATAACTATATGACAATCAAAGTTATTGTATAAGTCAAATTAAAGAACTACTCCAATAAAAACCAAATAAAGAAATAAAATTAAAAGCCAAAAATATAGAAAAAACTACCATAACAGCGGCAGAAGTTTTGAGAAAACGATAAAAGTGACAAAGAAAAAGGGCTTAGAAATTTAGAATGACGAGTGAGTAAGTAGCAATAAGAGAAATAAACACATCCAAGGTAGATCCAAGATAAAAACAACAAAAGAAAACATTAGAAATGCAGAATAAAAACAAATATATAAATAGATAGTAACACAAAAAGTACATAGAGAAAGTTAAAATATGTGTATGGGCGATTTAGAACAATATAATCAAATTTTTTTATATAAAGTAATAAAATATCTAAACAGAGAAGTGAAAGATGTAATTAACATAAATAATAACGAAAGCAAATGGATTGAATAGCAGAACCATATAAAGCATACATAGGCCCTTTGATGCTAAAAAAATGAAAAAAGCATTAAAAAACAGCAAAAACAGAAACGCTGCGGGGTTAAACACAATTATAAAAATATAGCGGGATAACAAGCTTATGATTCACTGGGAAAAAGAAAATATGAGAAGCAAAATAGTACCACTAAAACAAGTGAAATACTTGTATTATAATATTGAATGCGATATCACTTGTGATAATCATATCGATTATAAGAACAAAATTAACATATATCAGTCAGTACGTGGAACGATAGTCAAAACCTTCAAGAACAAAGCAAGTCTAGATACCCAAGTACGTTTGTACATCTCTTTGGTAGTTTTATTTGTATTATATGAAAACGAATATTGACACAAACAAAAAAAGAAACTCAAGCACTAAGAATATTCGAAATAAAATTTTAAGAATAAAATGAATAACATGAGAATATATAATACGAAATAATTTATAAGTAGAACTATTAGATGAACACCGGGAAAGATACAAACAAAAATGATATGAAGATCTTAATAGGATAGATGAAACCAGAATCTCAGAGATGATAAGAAGATACAATGCTAAAGGTCGACAAAACGTGTGACGACCTCCAAAGAATTAATGAAGAAGGACAAGGTCCAAGACCTAAACCTTAACAAACATTCATCTGAGAAGACCAACTACAACAGTATCAGAATTTTCTCTCGTAAAACTACTTTTTGTTAATTTATCAGTCTAATGCAAGACACTGCAGGGGTAATTTTGCCTTTTCCTAATATATCTCTTACATCCGTTTCGCTTTTTAATCTTGGCTTGTTTAAGTGCGATTTCAACATTTCGTATTAAACACCAGTCTTCTCTAGCTAAGGTTCCTCTTTTAGCTTTTGGTAGATCATTATATAGTAACCGAAGAAAAAAGCATTATTTTTCCCGTTGATGGCTCTCTTTAAACTATCAAAATGCAATTGAGTGTGGAAGAATTATTTTTACCGCATGTCGGACTTCACAGTTTATTGTAAACTGGCCGCGTTCACCCTGCCTTGCAGGGGTCAGATTTTTGGGAAAAATTTCTTTTTTGAAATAAATAATTTCATCTGGTTTCCTGGTGGTTGTTACTCTAGATGCTTAACAATGGGTCGCTTGGCTGGCGCAAGCTCGCCACAATGTAGGTGGCCGCTCCTTTTGCAATGAAATGGATATCTTGATAGTGCTCATTTATCTTCATCACACAGATATTCGATCATCAAGATGAAATAAAAAAAACTTGAGAGGACCAAAGCCAGTAATCATACCAAAATCATTTGATTCAGTTTGGCTGTTTTAGTGTGACGTGTGGACATACATTGTTACACTTATAGATAGATAGATGATAGATTGACTCCTCTTTCTGCATGCGATCACCAACTTCTAATATTTAATGCTCTTGAATACAATCAGTTAAGTAAGACGGTGTTTGGCATAATTAGCAATTGGTAAAAGGTATCGCCCTAATTCTTTCGTGAGTCGATAGAGGAAACCTTTGTCCTCGACGCTTTGTTACAAAATATTCAGTTGGCATTTACTTCTTGCTAGAGAAAACACCATAAGTGCCTTGTATGCGTCACGCTCCAAAACTGCGTCCATCTGTACCCATCTAAAAGGCCCGAAAATGTCCCATGAAACGGCTGCTAAGTACATGAACAAGTCGAAAACATTTGTCAGTAAGTGAGCACAGCGATACAAAAACATAAAAACGGTCGATGACTTTCCGGCACGTAACTCGATAGGCAAAGTGTCCCTTAAAGTTGAAAAACAGATCGTGAATTTGTTTTCGCGGAACCCGGCTTAACATTGCCTCAAGGAGCAGCAATATTGGAAACGAAAGGTATAGATATATCGTATGTAGCAATTCGAACCCATCTCCGTGCGTACGATGTCAAATGCTGTAGTTCAGTGAAGAAACCTTTGTTAAGTGAAAATCATGTGATGAAGCGACACGCTTGGGCAAAGGACAATATCGATCGAGATTGGAGCAATGTAATTTTTACAGACAAAGCTTCTGTTTAGGGATACATTGTCGTCCCCGAGCTTGGTCAACCTCAACTAACAGATTGGTACAGCAAACCGTTAAACACCTAGTAAAAGTGCATCTGTTTCTCAGAACTAGGTTTAAAAACGCTGCATCTGTTTACGTATAACCTAAATACTCCGAAAATCCTCGAGATTTATAAAAAATATTTGTTACCGACTGTCAAATGTTCGTTCATCAAAAAACGAGGACTGGATCTTGCAGGAGAAGGGCAACGACCTCAAACGCCGCAGCAAGCAGTCTGGCATCATTACACTTAATTAACCGTTGCAATCGCAAATCAGATTGAGAATTTGTGGGCATACATTAAGCTTCGTGGAAGAAAAGTGCCAAAGATGCGAGGCAATTAGTGACGTCGATGATGACTGGACACATTATTGATACAATATGATCTTTGTTCTGATGAAGTACAATGTACCCATGTATTTTAAAATGTTTTTAAATATTTTTTTTCTTTACGTTAAACCGAATACGTTCTTATTTAACTGACTGTACAGGCATACAAGTTAGTCGTTTATAATATTTTTCACCAATGCAACAAACCCTGTTGTCGCCACGAAAACATTTCACCGCAGAGCGTGCTAGAAAGAACAATCTCAGCTTTATTCAACTCGCCCTCGTATTGTGTTTTAAATTTTTATTTTTAAGCCTATATGTTTGAATTGTAATTGTAATTTTACAGAAATTTATTATTTTTTTACAATTACGAATATAATATCATACTGAATAAAAATAATAAATTTATAAAGTAAAAGAAGACTGACTTTTTCGAACCAGAGGTCCAGGTGCTCGCCCTTCTCGTGGATGTTGATCTGCTTCATGCCCCCGGGGGGCAGCTCGATGCCGAGGGACTTCAGCGTCAGAAGAACGGTGCGGCAAGGCGCGGAGAATAGCGAGTAGTACAAGGTAAGTCCTTGTACTATCTTGGGATGCATGACTGGATCTGAAAATAAAGCGCAGGTGTAGGAAGACTGCAGAGTGCAAGAAGCGACGTTTATGTGCTGGAGGCGTCGTCCCGCGCACCGTCGACGGATTTTCCTTGACAGCTCTGGCGACGTCTCGCGCAGAGGCGGAGTTGGAAGCGGCGCGATATTTGCTTAGCGTTGTTGCAAATGTGCTAACGTACCATGTGTAATGATTGAGCAACATTCAAATTTTTGGCGTCTTAAAAAGGCTTACTTTGTCACGTATTCAAAAATAGCTTCAAATTAATTTACGATTCTGATGATGTTAATGCACAACTTTGTATGTTTTGCAATTACCGTGAGTTGCTTGTGTTAAAATTTAATATCCACGTCAGTTTCAAAAAATGCGTCATAGAATGATTTGTAAGGCGATAGAAATTCGACGTTCAGTGTCAGATCACAAGCAGAATACATATAATGTACGTGGACTACTCGTTATCTATTGCAAAAAACTAATAAAAATAAATGTTGGAAATGTTTTTATTAGTTTTCAAAATATTCTCATCGAGTCGAAAATCGTTGTCCACGACGCACTTTGTTCTTTGCGTGTGGCAATAAAAAATATTAGGGGCAAATCAGGACTGCACGGGGGATGATCTATGAATTCGATGTTCTGAATGCTCGAAAAGCCAATTATTTGCGTCGATGTGTGTGAACTCGCAGTGTCACGGTGGAGAATGATTCGGCGTCGTGCGTTGGTTTTTCTTGTTTCTTCGAAAACTTCTGGCAAACAAATGGTTGTGTACTATTCAGAATTAATCGTTTTACGATCCTTCAAGACCACGGTTGCGACTAATCCAGTTTTTCCAACAAACAGGCGACCATTTGCTTCGAAGTACTTCAAGCGCGAACGACTTTTGTTGGGTTTGGTTTATCTGAGAGACCCACACTCAACTGCTGTTTATTTTTAGGGTGACACGCATAAATCCAAAGTTTGTCACCTGTGACGATGTTGTAAACGGTATTTGAAGCACCGCCATCTAAAGCCTTTCTTTTGTCCAATCGACACACAAATTTTGCACGGTTAAATGTTTATGCAATATCGAATGTATGCTAGTCATACTAATGTGTAAGGTTGCCACCCCAACGTCTCATTAATAAAAGTCATTTTTTGATTAAAATCGACCTCTGTGAGTGGGTGTTGCAATTGAATCTTATAGAGAAACATTTCTAAATCCACTTTTGTAAATAATTAGTTTATCAGCAAAAGCACTTTCTATTACTGTCACTATCTCCGTATTCTTGTAACCTACCTTTGTTTTTTTATATTTTTCTCCATTAATTATATCATTTAATACGATAGTCTCAGTCCTTATTTAGATATAAATTTCTTAAATTGCATGCTTCCTGCTTTTACGTAGTTCCTTGTGTTCTTGTATGAACTAATTATATTTCACAAGTTTTACTGTTTACTTTTTTTTTAAACTACTCTAAACTATTTTCTTTGATATACTGTCAAAAATGTCAATAATTGTTTTATTGTAAAAAATCCACTGTGTCTTTCTTATAACTTCCTTTCCATAACGTTTTTTAATCTCTTCTCTATTATTCTTTTATATACTTTTAATAAAATATTATAATACAAAAAATAATAATAGTCATTCCTCTGTAGTTTGTTAATTCTCTGTTGTTACCTTTTTGGTAGATGGGTAACAGTATCTTCAGATCCAAACCCTTAGATTTTATTTTTCTTCTTCTTCTTTTATTTAGGCTATTTAACCTGTTTCTAACCGCACAGTCGTGCGGTACTACGAGAGTCATGTGGAGCATACCCAGAGATGGCTAGTCTAACCTGTTAATTTAGAAGAAGAAAGAATATAAAGGGAGTACAAATAAGTCTCCGCCGTTTGAAAAAAGATGGCCCCACTAGTAGGTTATGGCTGAAATTGTCAGATGTAAAACGTCATGTCGTAAGGTTGGACATCTGGAAACACCATAACCTTAAAATATTTTTTCGTGCGAAAATGTCGAGTTTTGAGCCGAATAAGCGTCATTTCGGAAACTTTTGATTTACTTCTTTAAATGAAGAAATCTCCAGCTGAGGCGCATCGATTGCTTGTAGAAGCATATGGTGAGGCTGCTTTAAGTGAGAGAAGTTGTCGTGAGTGGTTTCTTAAGTTTAAAAACGGTGAGTTTGACGTCGAAGACAAATAACGTAGCTTAAGGCCGAAAGTGTACGAAGATGTGGAATTAGAAGCATTATTGGAGGAAGATTCTTACCAAACGCAAGAAGAACTTGCACTTACATTAGAAGTGACTCAACAAACAATTTCACATCGTTTAAAATCGTTGGGAATGATTCAAAAGCAAGGAAATTGGGTTCCATATGAACTGAAGCCGAGAAACGTTCAGCGCCGATTTTGCACATGTGAAATGTTGCTTGCCAAGCATAAACGAAAACGTTTTTTGCATCGTATAGTCACTGGTGATAAAAAATGGATCCACTGCGGTGACCCAGAGAAGAGGAAATCATGGCTATACTTCAACATCGATAGCCAAGTCGAATATTCATGGAAAAAAACTCATGTTGTGTATTGAGTGGGATCAGCTTGGTGACGTGTATTATGAGTTGCTCAAACCGAACGAAACCATTACTGGGGTTCTCTATCAAACACAATTGATGGGATTGAGTCAAGCACTCAAAGAAAAACGCGTCCGCTACTACTCCAGACGCGACAAAATTATTCTCCTGCATGATAATGCTCGTACACATGTTGCGGCGCCAGTCAAAGCCTACTTGGAAAGTCTTATCCCATCCGCCGTATTCACCAGACATTGCCCCTTTCGATTATCACTTGCTCCGATCGATGGCACATGGCCTGTTTGAGCAGCACTTCACATCATGTGAAGATACCAAAAATTGGGTAGATTCGTGGATAGCCTTAAAAGATGAAGCGTTCTTCCGACGCAATATCCGTATGCTGCCAGAAAAATGGGAAAAAGTAGTGGCTAACAATGGACAATACTTTGAATAGAACATGAGGTTCCGTTCTTTCACAATTCTCCAAATGCGTTCATATAACGGCAGGAAAGCGTTTGATGTTTGCCATTGTTATTGACCAGGGAGTCGAACCCTGGTCCGTCACATGCCAGTGTGGCAGGTCAAGACCTTTACGTCACGGCTGTAGTGCTCTCGGTTTAAATTTTCTAAATGTTAAAATTTCAATGCCACGTGGTCCTAAATTCTTTACCATTGTAGTTGTTATTCCATCATGTCTCGCAGCTTTACCTCTTTTCAGAATTCTCACTGCCCCTACTTCTATATTTGTACCTCTTTCTTCTCCATATAATTTTCTGGATTTTCTATTTCATTTCCTATTTTTCTGTTATCTTTTTTTCTACATATAATGTTCTCAGTGTATTCTTTTCCAAAGTATCATTGTCTCATTGAATGAACACTTTATTAGAAATTTTATTTACGTTTCATGTTCCAATTTTTGACTGTTGTCCTTTTCTGAACGCTTTTAAAACTTGTAAAATAATATCTGAATTTTGATGATATTATGCTCCATTTTTTCATCAAACTCTTTCCATGGCTGTTTTTGCGTATCTTTGTCTTATATATATACTTTGTTTTCCAAAGCATATTTTTTATTTCTCCTATTTTTGTGTTTGCCCCTTTATTTTTTCATTTCACCACACAAGCAAAATTAACAAAAAATATATAGATTGTTCTAAAGCACCAAGCTACAAAGTTATGAATACGGCTTGAAAGTAATAAAAAGACATTAAGTAACACATAATTTACCAAATAGTAAGTAGTACGTGATATTGCAATGATGGAAGAATTGTTAAGATAAAGTAAACACGCAGCGAAAATGTAATAAACAGTTGAAAAATAATTTCTAAACTACATGCATTTTAAAAAAGAGTCAAATAAAAGAAATTAACCAAAAACCGCAAGAGGTATGGATTTTTTAACAAATATATAATAAAGAAAATGCGATTTTGTTATAAATCGAAAACTTCAAGGTGCAATAAGGAAAACGTATCAAGAACGAAAACTGACTATATGTAACGTTTTAATCAGTTTCATTAGTATTTATGTAAATACAATATCATTCAGATAATATGGTAGAGCATTCCCAAAGCTATACATAGTCATAACATTTAAAAAACATGCAAAAATGTGAGTATCCAAAATTCCCGTATTCACTGACATTGAAATGCGTAAAATATATGTGTAGACGTCAATTTTTTCGGCGGGACATTAACTTGAGTCAATAATTATGGTATCGTTGGTCTCGTCTTGAATTGCTTTTTTGAGTGATCTATAAAATGTCCTTTCACCACACCTCTTCCAAATAAAGCCTCTTAACTGTTAATCTTACTAAAAGTAAATGTTTCTATTGAGCTAGGACTTTGAGTCGAAGAGCGTAAGTCTGTTTAATTTTCTTCATTATAAAGCTTACAGGCAGGTTTTTCCGTAAACAACTAATGAGTGCATACATTTATAGATTACAGTGCCTGGAAACCAACCCAATTTACTGATTTGGCCTAAGTTGCCGCGCATTGGTTCGCTGTGTGTCATCTGTTATTTTCTTGGATGCAGTTGTAATCATGTCCTTACTGTGTTCTAGTTCTTCCAGGGGTTTTGAATTTATATATCCAATTACACAGTAGTGCAGATCCAGCAAAAGTAGTTTGTGGTCCTTTTTGCTAATGCATCGGGTTTTCTATTAGTATATGCATAAGGATAAGTCTGTTGTAGTATGTAAGGGTTATAAGGTTTTGTAGACATTCCCAGGCCAATTTATAATTGATCTGGTAACTAACTAGGCTCCTATTGCAACCAGGCTATCTGTTGGAATAAGGATGTCTTAATTTTAATAGTTCCTATTTAGATTCTTATGCAAGCACAGGTCTATAAGGTTAATTTCAGCTCAGAACATTACAGAATATTTCCCTAAAGATTCCCCAAATATTCTAGCTTTAGTGGTGCTGTCTCTTTCAATCCGTCTGTATACCAAATTAGTTTTCCTCTCCGATAGTATCTATGTACAAGCCTTTCACTTTAAAAATTCATTAAAATCTTGCCTAGTGTCACATTACTAATTTTCAGTAAAAAATTGAAATAATTCTTCCTATCCTGGTGTGGCCAAAAGTTAGACAAACTTGCAAATTTCACCTTACTTAATGGAAGACAATCTTAGTGGAGCTTCCATAGCTGCAATTAGGATGTCCCGCAGTATACTTGCAATATATACGTAGCTTCAACCAGACTTGTTCTTGTTCTGTTTGGACGAGGGTATCAAAGCAGGAAGCCAGTGAACACAATTTTTTGTATTGAGACTCGATGTTTTTGGAGCAGACCGCGTATGTTTCAAAAAGTTGAACGATATAAAGTTAATGCAACTAAAAAAAAAAATTTTTAGTACACTCTGGAGGAACAAATACTCAATCCACAGACTATATATATATAACTAGTTATATTTTACCTAGGGCCTGTTTGTACCATAAATGTTTCAACTTAGCTTTGTATTTCAAGTTATTGTACGATATTTGGAGTTGCAGGTTAAAAATACACAGTAGTTTTAACTTGTTTAACATTCTTCTTCTTACCAGCACAGTTTTTTGATAATTTACACTTGGTTCCTTAAGTATATCATATCCTCCATAACGTTCTGAACCTTTCTGCATAAGTTTTAAGGTTAAATTGAGAAACATTTAAGGGATAAATATTATCACAACGTCGGCATAACCCCAAGTGTTATAAACCTTGCCTGTTTAATACAAAGAATTTGTCTTGCGCATATTCTCCTCTGTTTCACGACTTATTACCATAGCAAGCACCAACGCACAGGAAGTGTAAACAGTAACTCTTACAGTTTCGGAAAATCTATACGAATCCATTATAAATCTTAAACGACTTGAAAACTAATTAATTTTCTTTCAATCAAATATTTCTTTCGTATCAATCTTTGTATTGGCTGTTAGTTTTATTACGACTATTGTAATTTACATATACCGACACATGTCAAATAAATATTCGGCAAAAAATTTGTTTACAATGCTATGAATTAACAAAAGCTGCCAACAGAGACATTGACAATAAAATTTTTAGAAACAAGTTTGTGGTTGTCTTCATCGTTTTCGAATAATTATCTAAATTTGGCTTATTATTTTTGCATTTCTTGTTTTTTAGGTTCTTGAAATATAATTTTATTGTGTCTGCTAATATAAAACTTAATACTATAACGTTATATCTACCTATCGGTCTCTAGTGAATAACCCTAACCACTAGACAACATCGGCGGTTCTACACATTTATTACTATTGTAGTTCAGTTTTTAATTGTTTATCTTTAAATTTTAAAGTACATAGGCGAACAATAATTGAGGTCACATTAATATTGTGATATATTTTTAGAATTTTCAGTTAAACGCTTATATATGTAAATTGTAAAGTATTGTACCCTATTTTGTAGGCTAAATTTAATATTCAATACAGAATCAGAAAACATATGTTTTGGGTTTTACGATTTATTTTGAAAAAGCAACAAATGTACATTTCAAACGAAGCTCGCCTTTTTGTTATTAGGACCAATATGAAAGTAGAACAATGAAAAAACTTTTCACTAATAACGTGTATTCCCTCTTCTTGACATGTTTTCTATTAAGTTGAAGACTTAGATTCTGATTGATGTTACTCCACTCCTACAACGGCAACCCCTTCAGCTATTGGTCAGTTCTTGGAGCTGGTGTATGCTTTCGGATAAGTTATTCCAACTCATCCCAAATATGTTCACTAGGATTTATGTTTAGACTGAGGGCTGGCCATTAAAACCGCTTAATTCCCATGTCATCAAGATACTCTCTGACAACTCTGGCTATGTGAGGTCTTGGATGAAAATGCCATGCTCGCCCATAGTAATCATGGAAGACATAACATGATTTTGTAGAATCTCCGTAATGTACCTGTGAACTGTCAAGGAGTCATTTTGTATTAAAATCAATCCTGTGCGTACTTGTGAACAGATTCCCGCCCATATTATAAGCGATCCACCGCCAAATAGAAGTTCCTAGTTAATACAAACTGTAGCATATCTTTATCCGGATTTTTTCCATACTCGCCGACGTCCGTCTGATCCAATGAGGAAAAAACTTGACTCATCTGAAAACAGTACCCTGCCCCAGTCCTCATTATTCCATGCCAGGCGATATCGGATAAAAGCCAATCTTGCATTTCGATGCCAGCGTTGCAATGCTAAATCCTGTAGCCATCCTTCCACAAGATATTCTCGCACCACAAAGTCTTCTTCTAACGGTCCACTTCTATTTCACAAATTTGCGCACACCAAAAAAGGCTAATCTCTTTGGGTGATGACTTTTTTCCACTGGATCCTGGTCTTCTGGTTCAGCCAATTTATTCAAAGCGCTGGTGCACCTTTTGTACAGCACAAAGTCTCTAACAATTCTTGCAGTTTCACGTTGTCCCCAACCATCTTGTAACAACGCTGTAATTCCTGACACAATAAGATCTATTAAATAAACCCTACAAATACTTCACCGTGAGATTAACAGGTTTTACACAAAGAAATCAACGTTAAATACCCACACACAGATATTAAAATAGGAATTTTCAAATAGAACGGATGCATGCTATTTAATAAAACTCGCAATTACGGTGACAATACATGACAGATAACAATTGTCGGATAAGATTTCTCAGAAGACAAATGGTTAAGCACCTACTAGTGTAAATATAAGCGTTTAATTGAAAATTCTAAAAATATATCACAATTTTAGTACAACCACAATTTTTTGCCCGGAAATGTATGTGTACGAGGTTTGCTCAAAAATATTGAGTTAAAGTAAACAAGTTTTTCTGTATTGTATAGCTCGATATTTTCGAAGCAGACCACACACTTAAAGAAAGTTAAAAAATATAAAACTCATCTAACTGAAAAGGAAACAAAACAGTAGTATACACTAGGGAGAACCAGGCAAGAAAAATATTTTTACATTACTAATAGTACAATTTTTTACTGTAATAAACGCAAAATTATTTTTATTGTTTTCTTGTTTTTGCGTTTTTAAAAACAGCTTTGCAATAAAGTTCTAGATAATCTTAAAAAACGCCCAGGCAAACCTAGTACTGCTTCTTGATCCCAACTGTCATGTTGAGAAAAGTACTTTTCTTTCCTTCCTTGATTAGTTTGGGAACCAGCCATAAATATATTTATATCTTTTGGATAGTCATCTAGGATAGATTAATAAAGTGAATAAAATTTAAGTTTGATTACATGTAGTACAGTTAACTGAATATCAAAAGGGTTAAATCAGGGGAAAGATATCTGGCAGAGACAAATAGCAATGATAGGTATGGAATGAGTTACAGTTGAACGGTTTTAAAAAATGGTTGTTTAAAAAAAATGTTCACTAAGATAGTTTAGTACAGATCACATTTTATCATCATATGCAAGTAGTCTTTTTCAACAAATATATAACAAAACAAAACTTTTTTAAGCAATACAGTTAAACATTATTTAATTGTACTTAAAAAAATAATTTATATGACTCGCTTAGCCACAACACCCTTTTCAATGCTACTAAGCATAATGCTGGACTCTTGTGACAAGTCGTGTCATATATAGGATTTTCATGTTGTTCATGAGATATAGTTTACAAAGACATTGTAGTCCTTCACTAGCTGGGCTAAATTTTGTCCACCCGACGCTAGTCCGACCCCTACTTCAGCCTTTAAAATTCGTTTCTATAAAACTGAAACCTGAATTCGTCGATGAAAATAACCTTGAACCAATCGGTGGCCTAGTTGCGGAGTTCCCATTTTATTCTTTTCGCGATATTGCGAGGTCAATCTTGAGACGTCGCGGGGCACAAGGTAGCCACCCATGTTCTCTAAGATGACGATCAATGATCCGTCAACTTAGTTTAGTACCTCTGCGCTCAAAATTGACTTGGTACAAAAGCCGACCAAAACTTGTATTGGTTGGCAAGTTGATAAACATTTTCTTTTGGTGGCCGGATCTTGTCTATTTAAAACTCAGGATAAGGCCGACGTCTCCTTCAGATATATTTTCTTTGCTGAGAAAAATGAGAAATCCGGTACGTACGCCATGTAACTTATTTTTGGAATTATACCTGTGACTGAGTTGTAGTAGTCAGACAAAAAAAAATTTCTTTTACCATAAAAAGGAGAAGCAGCCTTGGTATGAATCTTAAAATATAAACCTGTTTGAATCGCGTATTTATCTTTATTAAACTAATTTGAAAATTAGCTAACAGTTTTCCTTTTTTAAAAAATAAATTATACAATAACCAAGCGTTTTGCCCAAGCAACATATTTTCAATATCAGCTAACAGCTTTTAAGGTTTAATAATTTTTTTCGCAGTATCAATAATTGACCAAAGCTTAGAGTATTTCTCTTTAATACATAAGCTAATTAAAGGCTTTAAATGAGCCTTATAAAAACACGTGAAAAATATTTTCAGGTCTGTTGACAAACTATATTTGGTAGTGCATGTTCTAGTTTTGAAAAAATATAGTTTAGTAGAAGTTAGGTCTATTCGACTAATTCCAAGGCTTCCATCTCCTATTTTAAGATTCTAAACTCATTAGAACAGTTGCAAAAATGTCTAGATAAACTTGTGATAATTTTATTAAGTCTTGATTTGACATTATTAACTTATAGAGCATATATTTGTTGTAATGGGTATTGTCCAGTAACATAACAACTTTTTTTCGTTTCTAATACTTGAAAACTTTAAATTTTCATAGCCTACATTTGTTTAAGAGTTGATTTGTTTTGTTTTATGCGTTATATAACTTTTATAATCTACAAATGGGCGATTTTTGTTTCAGTATTTAAGTTTATAAATAAACAAGTAGAATGAATTTATTCATCAGCCCGATCTATAAACCAAAAAAAAAAAAATTGTGCAATTCATTTGGGTATGATTCAATTATAATTCAAAATTGTACCACTATATGATGTAACAATTTGCGGTAGTACCGTTGGAAGTGGTCGGGTAAAGATTTCTGGTTCGGAAAATTTTAATATAATAAAAAATTGTCCTATAGTTTATTGCTATTCTATTCACTTGGTTATGTTTAGGGAAGAAATTGACAGATTTACTTTAATTAATATATTTTCGAGTCAGATATATCGGGACACCATTTTAAAACTACACTGCAGCTGCTAAGATAATGTTTGGGTATTAGTTGCTCCTGAACTGCACCAGTGCAAAAAAATAATAGTAAAGGCATCTTGATTAAAAATGGAATACCGGGAAGTTTTCCGCAAAAACTTCGCCCACTATTTGAGTGTTAGAATAATTCCTGTGCTGAGAGATGAATTTAGTCTTGGTCACAAAACCACATATCAGGTGGTATCGAAAATTCCAGAGAGAAATTTCAGTCTGGAATATGCTTCGATGTTAAGATGTCCATTAGGGTGGTTATTTCCCAAATCGCGAATTTTTTTTTGGGGACTAGTTAAATGTCTTCTTTCATGATAAATAACTAATATTAAACAAAAAACTCATTGGTACTCTATTTGCGCGTGCCTGCGGCAAATCAAATTTCCCATTTGATTAACATGGGAAAATCGTCTTTAAACGCTCAATTTTTTACAATTTGTAGATCTTCATATATGTCAACATACCATGGCAAAACTTCAAAAACCGTGTATTGAATACAGGGAATTTTTTTTCAATTTTTTAGTGACCAGAAATGGTTTTCTTGTTCAAAAAAAATTTTCCTGTATTCGATACACGGTTTTTAAAGTTTTGCCATATACAAAGACCTACAATTAGTAAAAAAAAAATTGAGCGTTTAAAGACGATTTTCCCATGTAAATCAAATGGGAAATTTGATTTTCCTGCAGGCACGCAAAAATAAGGGTTACCAATGAGTTTTTATTTAATATTAGTTATTTACCATGAAAAGAAGACATTCAACTAGTCCTCTCAAAAGAATTCGCGATTTGTGAAATAACGGACACCCTGTCTTCTTTATTACCCTTGGAGTTGATTGTGGATGAGCGCATAGGCCGTCTCCTTATCGTCTCATGGAGGAATCGAGATCTTCGGACATTTGTAATCTGATAATGGTATAGGCCACGAATGGTGAAGTTGCCGTGACCTTGCACCGAGTTGCAGAGGTCGTGGGCGCTCCTGGATGGTAGGTAGTTCGCATCTCTATGGGAGAATTGTTTCGCATAAATCTCGATCTGAAGATTATCGACGACTCCCAAACTGGAATACATCATGATACTGATGCTGTCCAAAAGATGCAGTTTGATAAGATTATAATCTACCACCAAAGACAAGAATGTTTGGACATGCAGGACTACCTTCAAGTGAGAAAACTTATTTTTCCTTTGGGTACCCCATGCAGGTGCAGATAGCACATGTTTCGCGGTCATCAAGATTGTAAAAGATGATGAGACATGGTTTTATTTTTATGACATATCTACTGAAGTTCAAAACAAAATTTGTAATAACTAAGCTCTTCTAATGTGTAAGAATTTATTCGACAACTGGTTTCAAAGAATACAGAAGTGTATATGTGTGACAGAAAGTACCATGAGAGGCGAATGTGTATTGAAAAATTACCTGTACTCTATGTATAGCGGCAAGCTAGTTATGATAAGAACAAAGGCTGTTTGGCTTGGAATTAAGAAATTTTCCTAATACTCAGTATTATTAAATTAGATTCGTTTACATTATCTTCTACCATTTTTCCACTTTCATTTATGTTTTGAGGGTTCCTTAATGGATTGTGGGAATTAAAGGGCATATATATGGAGATTTATTTCAATTCACAATCATATTGTTTGAGACCGTTTAGATTCAAACAAATTATGTTTGCTATTTTAAGACTTATTATTATTTTGAGTAATAAATCAGTTGTCTTAGTCCAATAAGTAAATAGTAGATGCGTAATCTTTTTTGGAACTAAAATTAAAATATCTTACATCACAGATATTTTTATGAAACCAGTGGATTATTTGAACTAGTTATTGGATAATATTTTTTATTGACCTTTAGGGCAATTCTTTTAACTCTGATGACATAAGAGAGTTTTAGAACACAATTTTTGAACTTTAACCAACATTTTTCTTCGTCTATTAACGTAAATGGTTCTAGAATATGTTCAAAGTATTGTACGAGGAAAACAACATTAGAAAGCTTTAAAATGTTTGAACATTCATCATTTTAAAATTTATTTTTTCTAATAAGGGTTTAAATTCATATTTGTAAATGATTCTGTAGCAACAGTTTGTGCAAAAAATAGTTTATTATTAATTTTAAAGCATTGTTGAACATCGCCCCATATGCTGACTTACCAAAAATTTAATTTTTGAGGCAGTTTTTGAAAATATAAATTGCATATATTGAAACTAATGCATAAGAACGCTATTTTATATTCAAACCAGTCCATACTTTTGAGTCTTTACTAAGTATTTTTAAATCGAAGAACTATATAAAAAATATCCCAAAAATATCTGTCTGTTATAAGTGAATTCAATTTGTCACAATAGACATAACATTGTATAAGAATAAAGTGCCTCAGAACAATACTTTTGTTTGTTGACGTAATCTTATTCATTTGCAAAATAGACTAGTCTAGCATTGATCAGGGCGTTTATATAATAACTATCCATGTAAAGAGCTTGTGTGAAAAACATAAATCGATATTAAATTTTCTTCGATATTGGAATGTACAAGTGCTTTTTCTTTTTTCAAAATTATATTAATAGGTGCGTTCTGCTTTCGGTGGCTTACAAACATTTTTTAAAATTTCGTAGACCATCAAATTGTGAAGAAGAAAATTTTTGAACAAAATCATTAACAGATGGGAATGACCTTCAAATTTCTTTTAAAAACTATCAAACCATAAAAACCAAATTTACCAAATTATAAGGAAGATATCGCGGAATATTGGACACGATATTTTGCCCAAAACTAGGAATGTACCTTTTTTTGACTTCCACTTTATTTTTTATCGCAGTAGACTTGGATATAATTCTTGGCAACTCTCTTACAAGTGGTTCAATTTTGCCTAAAAAAAAATATTTCTTTACAGTGGACTAAAAAAATGTTTCATAATTTCTTATATAGAAGATGAATCAGTAGCAATGACAAACTGTTCAATGCATTTAAGTAAATTTAAATCTTTTATAAATAAATTAGATGTGAGCAAACTTTCTGCAAAATGTGTATTATGGTTGCATAATGCAGAGTCTGAACTTAGCACAGTTAAAGTAAATTACATTATTCAATGTAGTTCCCATTAGCAAACACGCCATTCTCGAGCCGCGAGCTAAGCCTGCTGTAGACCAACACAACTTTTTCCATTGTCCATATGATTATTATATCCATGATGAATATTTGTAAGTTACTCTTAGTGTTATGATGCCCCTCGTTGACCTTTTCCCCTACCACGCCCCACAAATAGTAGTCAAACGGATTTCAGTCGGGGCTAGAAGGTGGTTACAAGTCGGCGAACCAGTGGTAATACAAAATGTGTCCAGCACGTTAATATAGCTGCCGACGGTCATCTTCAGACCTTCCCCAAAGAAGTCAGCACTGTCGTGCTTGATGTCGTCCAACAGCGCTTGAGCCCTTAACTACTTGTCCAAGTTTTTTCAGTCATCTTCACAGCGAAAGACTTGTAGCGTAAGTCTTGGTGCACTGCTAGACTGACCGTTTACCTTCTTTACCTCTTTTTAAATCGCAAACGAATTTATCCTTTCTTTTGCGATTAGCCCGCTTGATATGAGTTGGCCGGTCAGCACTTACCCCCTCCTAGTAGTTAGGTCTTTTTCTAGCGAAACCACGCAATTTCTGTCGGCGATATCCTGGTGCAAAAGGATTCTAGTATAGTAATTCCGCGGTCGTACACTCGACTCATTTTGTCGACAATTTTAGATTGTTGATTATGTGAAGCTAACTTTTTGTTATCTAATAGGGAATTGCGTAAGCGTATAGGTCGATCACTTGGCTTCCTCGCAATACAACCTAAAACAATATCGGAATTATTTCTATGACCTTGTGAGTAAAAGTTAAGTACACCTAGTGATTCTATTCTAAAGAATGCAAATATAATAGATTGGCTGGAAAGGGTATAATTATAATTTTTCGAAGTTTTGTTGATCAATTGTCTAAAATTGTCTAGAAACAACAAAATTCTTGGAAAATACTACTAAATAAAAACTACTTCTAAATAAACTGAAGGCAGCAAGTGTTTGAGAATGGCCAAGCATAAAGTATTGATTTAGAAGAACGATGCTTTGCTTATTTCAAGTGGTATGGTCGAGTAAAAATGGACGTAATTTAAACTCAAAAGTAGTAATCAAAGGAACAAGAAGTATTTAACCGATTTTACTACCAGAGTAGTACAAATGAATATCCTTGGTGTCAGGAGCAAAGCGAATGCTGTAAAATGCAAACGTCGTTAATCCGAACATTGCAGGAAGTTGAAGCAGTAAAAGTTAACTGTTCGGTGCTGAATCACCAGCTCTATTGTTTCGCATTCAATTACCTAGAGCCAGCCCATTACACACGCCGGCACTGATAAGGACTCGCGCTCGCGATAAAGAAATGGGATGTTTGTACAGCAAGCCAGCCCAACCTGAGTCACTTTCCAATTCCCATTATTCGCATCGGGAAGTTTGCCCGCGCACCTTTACGCGGAAAGCGCACTATTTCTGTACCTGCCGCTCAAGTCGCCGGTAATTGCCATTACATAACACCGAGCTGCAGCAGCAACGCTGAAGGTCGTAATAAGCGCAGAAGCCGGATAATAAAACCCGACCGGCGTATTATTAGAGCGCACTCGCCTTACAACCTGCGCAAGCCGGTGGATTTTCGCGCGAGCCGGTTCGAAGCAATTGGCAACCGTAAGATTGGTTTTCTATTCGGCCAAGGCGCTTTAAAGCCGTCCTCGAGGAGGTGGTTAAATTTCGCCTGTTTGATTTGTTCTGGCTTTTCTGATTTACGCGATGGGCACGTAAAGCAGAGTAACGGGCCTTAAATCACCAGGAGAAAGGATAGTGAAGGGTTTAAGCTTGGGTAACATGTAACTGAAATTTTGCCAAGCAATGAAAGCATGGGCTGGCAAAAATATGCTTAGGATGGTGCTTGGGTGGTCGTTCGCCGGTGCATTGGGGTGGTCTTGCTAGTAATACTATTACAACAAAACCAAAACAATAAGAACAATGACGTTTGGAGAAGCTGAACCATTGTGAAAAAGCCACCGACTAGAATAAAGAAAATTAAAAAGAATGAACTAAATTGCGCTAGGAAATCTAAGATGTTCCGATTATTTTAATGAAAGATGATTGAACAAAACGTCAATACTAGCTGTTATAAAATGATGTTAAGGAACAGAAACAGTGGCTCCAATAAATAGTGATTACTGAAGATTTGGCGAAGGTTTTGCGCGAAATCGTAATTCATGCAGCTCTATGTCTTTTCGGATTCAAAATTCTATTTAGTTTTATAAAAAAGTAATGAACGCCTCAAAGCTAAAATAGAAGAAAATATGAAAGATGAATTTACTGACTCTTTAAAGAATAAAGAAATTATGATGTGGTCATTTCCACATTCAGTTTCCTACAATGATTGTGGTTTACAAAACTTCAATTGCAAATGTAACTCTTGGCCTTGTACAGGATGGAGTAAAGAACATTTAAAATTCCCCAATAAACGTTGACGCATCAGACGCTGCTATCGAAGTCCACCACATTACTATGCTCCAACGTTTTCTATTTTGTCATAAAAATTCTAGTCTAAAAGTGAAAAATGAACTACTAAAATGAAATTACAGCTAATGTAGAAATACACCGACTGGTCTTCTCTATCTTTCATCAAATTTTACGATCTATAGGCAGATCATCGCTAAGTGAAGGAATAAAATGCTGCAATCAGATCTACCTTATTTGTTAAACAAAAGTTTAATTAATTATAAAACGATAGAAGAAATACTTTGAAAAATTGCTACATACAGAATATTAGATAGAAGAATGAAAACAAAGCGGAAAAGAAGATAAGGGTAATGGAAAAAAAATATTAAGGTGCACAACATAAAAATAGAAGAAGTAAAGAAAGCAATCAAATGCTGAAAATGGAAAATCTTCAAGGGACGACAAAATTACTTTAGAATGCAGCTACTACTAGAAATTTTTCTTTAGGCATGGTAAGAGAAAAAATACCTGAAGAGTAGGAATTAGGCTTAATTGTACCAATTTTTAAAAAAGGTAGATAATAAGGAGTGTCACAATTACAGGGGAAATGCATTGTTGAGTACAATAACAAAAATATATGAAAATATACTAGAGAAAAGAATAAGGGTAGTAATAGAGCCAATGCTGTTAGAAACCCAGAGTGGATTTAGAAAAGACAGGAATACACAAAACTACATATTTACAATAAAACAAATTATAAGTAAGTTACTCATCATCATCATCATCAGCCTGCAACCGTCCATCGTTGGACGTAGGCCTCTCTCATTTGTTTCCATGCATTTCTGTCTTGAGCCTTCTGGATCCAATCTCTTCCCAAAGTCTCGGATATCGTCGCTCCATCTTTTGGTGGTCTTCCTACACCTCTTTTCGTTAAACGGGCCTCCATCTCAAGAGTTTTGAGGTCCAGCGGTTTGGTTCATGCCGTGCTATATGTCCCGCCCATTGCCACTTTGCTTGAGCTACTCTCTGCATTATATCGGGTATTTTCGTTCTACGCCTTATTTCCTCGTTTTCAGTCTATCTCTTAGACTCACTCCCAACATTCTGCGCTCCATCGCTCTTTGGCAAACTCTTAGCTGCTCGGCGCTCTTCTGGGTTACCGTCACCGTCTCTAAACCATAGGTTGCCACGGGCAGTATACATGATTCATACACCTTTCTTTTCAGGCTATTGGGAATATCGGAATTTTTGAGAATATGCTGTAGCCTCCCAAAGGCTGACCAGGTGGCTCTTATTCTTCTTCTAATTTCAGATGTTTGGTTTTCCTTTCCAATCCTAATTGAATGACCCAAATAAATATATTCGTCCACTCTTTCAACCGGTTGATTATCAATAAAAACAACTGCATCGCTGTTTGTCATTATTTTGGTTTTATTTATATTTATCTCCAGCCCTACGGTCTTGGATGCCTCATTTAATTGTATTAGCATAGCTTCAAGTTCGTCAATATTGCTAGAAATCAGTACGATGTCGTCCGCAAATCTCAGGTGGTTTAGCAGACATCCGTCAATGTTAATACCCATCCCCTTCCCAATTCATTTGCTTGAACACATCCTCCATCGCCGACGTGAACAATTTTGGAGACATTGTGTCTCCTTGGCGGACTCCCTTTTCAACCTTTATTTTGTTAGTTTGAAGGTCTTCATCTACCTTTACGTGAAATGTAGCCTCTTCGTAGATGTGTTTAATTAGCTGCGAGTATCTGGAGTCAACTCTTGCGTTATTTAGTGCTTGGAGTGCTTAGTGCTAGTAAGTTACTACCATGTGGAAAAGCTTTAAATCTAACCTTTTTAGATACGGAAAAAGTTTTCGACAAAGTCTTTAGAGATAAAACATGGGAAATTCTACTGCTTTACTACTAAAACAAGGAGGAGGGATAAGTCCCTTATTGTTCATAATTTTCATGAATGAAGTTATTTGAGAAATCAGAAACTAAACTTAGCAACGGTAGATATTACTGAATTTGCCTTTGCAGACGAATAGCGATTATGGCAAGGGCGGAAAAAGATCTACAAGACAATATGGAACGAGACTTTAATAAAATAAGGAATAAAAACAAATAAAAGTAAAGACAATCTCATCGGAAAATAAAGAACTACACATACAGCTAGAAGGAGAGAAACTAAAACAAATTCGCGAATTTCAATATTTAGAAGTAACAATAAAAAAAAACAGGAAAACAGAGCACATATATAAATACCAAAATAGAAAAAGCGTACAGAATATATTATACAATAGACAGCGGATTTATAAATAAAAAAGAAATATTTAAACAGGCAAAGATGATGATATACAAAAACCAATTCTAACGTATGATAATGACACAAAGGAAAAGAGTAAAATACAAGCAAGTGAAAGAAGAGTAAAAAGAGCCACAAAAAAGACAGGATAAGAAACTACCAAATAAGGGAAGAACTAAAAATACGATCCACATCAAAGTTTATAGAGTTTATAGAAGACAGAGAATGAAAGACAACACAGTTAAAAGAATACTATATGTAAAGTTAAGACACCGAGGAGGAAGAGAAGAGGACGACCTAGGGAGACCTGGGACAATGTAATTAGAAAAATTCTAACATAAAAACGAAAAACATGAAAAGAAGCAAAGGAGAATAGAAAAGGCTAGACAAAATTTGTAAAAAGTGAAGTGAATTAGTATTTTATCTCCTTACACCCTTTGGGGTAATATGAGAAAAACCGATTTTCCAGTGGGCAAAACACACTGCTAAAAAAGCGTTCGCAGCGGCCATGAAATCATGGCGTCGACCTTGCAGGGAGATTATGTCGGGAAATGACACAAGTTTCACAGTTTTCGTGTAATTAGTTTGCGAGAAAAAAATCGGAGGTGTTATAATTTGAATGCACTTCGTATGTAACATTTATTAACTTAAGTTAATTAAACCTATAAAAATGAATCGAACTATTTAGCGGTTCACTTAACAAACAAAAACAAAATCTTGTAGCAGCTCTGCTAAGTTAAGTGAGCTATGCTTTGATCTTAAAATATCGGCTGACCACACACGCGGCAAGAAACATTAACACTTACCTGACATAATACTTAATACGTACACAAAGAAAAGCAACTCATTATGTGCATAGCAGCACTACTAACACACGCATTACGTTAATGTCACAGCACGTCAGTACTTAAAATTTCTAGCAATTTGTTTGTCTACGAGTGTTTTTAAAACTTCGTCACTTCGCAGTCAAGGCAGTTTAGTAGCAAGATAAAATACAATATGTGACTGAGGAAAATGTAAGGCAGCGGTTTCCAAAATTCTATTACCCTACAAACCCGTAAACTATAAAAAATCGTAGAGCTCTACTTACAAGTGCATATATATACAGTCTGTTCAATAAAATAAAAATGCAGTAACATTTTTTTTCTTTCGTTAACGTATATATTATGAGCTATTGTGCGTTTCCATGCTTTCAATGAGGTTTTCTGCATAATCATTTGGAAGACATTGCCATATCGTCTTCCTTTGAGCTTCATTTTCATGTACAACCACACATTTTGAGTGGGATTTCCCCATAGTAATGTTATTTTGTTGTCTCCATGCAATGCACAGTTTGCTGTCATGTTTAGAGTCATTGTATTCTTGAAGCATCAGCTTGTTCTGTGAGAACCAAAAAACTTTTTAGCAGAAATCAGGAAGCATTTATGGTAGGTGGTGCACATTTTCTTGGCTTTTAAAATGTAAAGGGGCAACCAAAACCTCGTTCACAGAAGGATACCTAATAATATCGTCCCAAACCCGATCCAAAATTTTCTTTGTCCATGCCAATCATTTTTCCAAGCGTTTTTCTGATAATAAAGGTTTCTTCAGAGTTGATCGAAAAGAAACGTCTTTATTAGTTGTTGTGAAGCGGGCTGTTCTCCTCTCCGACAGACCATTTGAATTGCCAACCTTCAAACATCGCTTTGCCCATTTCTTAACGAATGTCTCCGACTTTAGCATATATTTTGCATCTGCTTTATACGTCAGTATCGAGCCTTTCGCATGTTTCACTAAAAACACTCTCGTATCGCTTCAGGAATTTTACACCCATTGTAAAGATAACAAACTCACTGACATCAACCAGACAATGTGCCAGAAAACTATACCCTACGCAAAAGAGCATAAAATAAAGATTCAGACGAATTAACATAGATGGAGCTGCGGTGCCGCTTTACTCAAATTATGACCGACACGTTCCTGTCATATAAAAACTGTAACAAATAAACTATACAACGCATTACAATAGTTCGTTTACGAATACAGAAAGAAACTCTGAGTATTTTAAGAAAAATTTTCCCAGAATATTTTGTTGTAATTTGTTGCTAGGAGAAACTAGTATTTTAAAATTTTAAATTACTATCAAATTTACCTTAATATTCCACTTCTCACCTGTGTACAAAAATCTTTTAAAATTCCCATAAAGACAGTGTATATTTGTACGGGTGCAAATGCAAGTATAGTTCTCACTTTTTTGGAGTCATTTACATATTTAATTTTATTAATTAACCGCCCATATGTGTTATAAAGTTATAGAACTGTATCAGGACACCGTTTCATAAATTTAGATGAATTTTCAGTTTTATTACACACATGAACAAGTGACAAAAGTATTGTTGAAGTGCACGTTGGTGGTCGACTGATTTTGTTTAATTAGAATCCTGTAAGTTTGGAATAAAAAGAAAAAATTGATAGTCTAAAACCATGTAGAGCAAAAGGAAAACAAAAGAAAATTTTATTCTGTGTATGTTAACTGTTTAATCTTTAGACACCAAATCAATGTTAACTATCCTATAGTCATATAAAAACAACCACGATGATTTAAAATTATGATTCCTATTGGTGGTATATATATACATTTTCTAAAGAGTTTTAATTTTCAATTCGGCCTCGAGCTTTGAAACCCATAAAGTATTAGAAAACCCAAATAATAAATAATCTAATTATATAAGCAATTTCGTAGTTTGTTACTAATATTATTCCTAAATGGTGTAATATTTCATGTTCCTGTTTAACCCCTTCGCAATGCACCGAACGAGATTTTTTGGCAGAGCCAATCCGCTTTAATTATAAAGCGTTCTTAATCATCCTCGACCACCATTTCTGGCATTCAAGGCTACGTAAACAAATAGGTTTGTTGCTTCTTCCATTTTGCTACTGCCTAAATATAAAGATAGAGACAAATGCCCACGGCGTTTTTAGCACGCCCTGGCAGTGAAAAACGCAAGGCGATTTTTAGCTGTCACTAACAAATCTGTAAAGGTTTTTACGAATGAGCAACTCGTATCAACACGTTAAATTGAGGCGGCAAGGGGCTTTTCGAAAACAAATTAAAATAACGGAAGCTCTCTGCGTGCGTGTAGCGTTACATTGCTGGCACGTTTTTTTCAATATTATGTTGCAGCTGTAGTGTGCAATCTCCCATCTTTTTTCTTCCTGTAAGGCTAATTTATAGAATAATTTATTTGCTAAGGGTTTTCCAATAAGAACGATTTCGAAATAAAATGTCAACCATGCTTACAATGTCTGACAATTTTGTCATGGCTAAATACACGCTCCAAGGACGTTTGGTGATTGTCCAAAAGTTTTATGAAAATAGACGTTCTTTTGTGCGTCGAGGTGCTCTTCGCGAGACCTGTGGTCCACATAATCGCCCCCCTGTGCTTGCTATTTGTCGAATCGTTGAAAACTTTGAAAGAGATTTTACTCTTCATACCAAGACGTTGAAATGCAAGAAATGTAAAGAGCATTGCTGATGTAAGAGGGAGAATTACACAGGTTCCAAATTTGTCGATTCCTAGTCGTCCTCAAGAATTAGCGACAACTTGGCGTATTTTGCAAAAAGATTTGGATTTACACCCGTATAAGATTGTTTGTTTGGGTTTTAGAGCAACTTGCAACGAATCATTTTGTGCAAAAACTTATCTTCTCATTAAGCTCATTTCTGGTTAAGTGGATATGTTACAAACAAAATTGTCATTTTTGGCGAAAAAACAATCCACAAGAGATTCACGAGAAGCCCTTGGATCCGCAAAAGGTCTCTGTACGGTGTGGTTTATGGCATAGTGGCATCATCGGACTGTTCCTTTTCCAAAACTAGGTAGGATATGTAGTTACAGTGACTGGTGAGCGGTACCGATTGATACTAACAGATTTATTGTGGCCAAATTCAGATAAAATTAAACTGGAGGACTTGTGGTTCCCACAAGATGGTGTGACACGTCATATTGCTAATGCCACTATTGACGTATTACAAGAAAAGTCTAATAAAAAAATAATTCCAAGAAATGTGTCTCTTAGTTGGCCTCCAAGAAGTTGTGATTTAACTCCTTTAGATTACTTTTAGTCTATACAAACAAGCCACGAACCCTTGACGTATTAAGATTGAACATCTAACGCTGCATCCATGACCCGAATTATTGTACGAAGCCATCGAAAATTGGGTTTATCGAATTTGCACGAAGTCGAAGATACTAATATGATGTACTATTCAAAACAATGTGGTAGACTATGCTTCAAAATAATATAAAAAGTTTGGTTGTATCTGAAATAGTTCTTATTTTATTTCATCTTAAAATCATATCGTTCTTATTGGAAAACCATTTATAAGAATATTTATGACTTCTCAATCATATGTTCACAATTGTATATTGCATATCCTTCTTACAATTAAAATTTACATTTTGAGAAACTAAGCATATACAACAGACTTAATCTAATTTAATTTACCAATTTTAATTTATGTGAGGTACGTTGGTAAATTGTAATAAATACTCGGGCAAAACAGGCTTTTGAAATCAAAAAAATTAGATGTGCCTTAAATATTTCACATTTGGTTAGGGATTAGTTGTTTTCATGCTTAACTTCGAAATGATCGCAAAAGTGAATGTCATTCTTTACGACAGAGGGAAGAGTATTAATGATGTTTGTAAACTCAAAATTGTGTTGTATGAGGTGGTACAAAAATAAAATGTTGATACGTATATTTTGACTATATAAGTACAGAAGATTATATCAGAAAGATGACGTCTTGTACACAACTACATAGTACTTATCGACATTACTTCTAGCCCGGTTGCAATTTCTTTGCGAATGGCAACTTTCAGCTAGCCCACTGCACGAGAATTTCGAACGTAGATTATTAATTTGAGGTACCCCCAAAATTATACCGCAGACAGACAAATCTGAAGAGCAAGGGCACAAGGAAAACATTTGTCTAACAAATGGCATCAAAGCGTTTGCCCTGTGGGCTGTGGCTCCATCTTGTTTGAACCACATTTTTTCGATGTTGACTTGTAACATCAAAGTTGTGGATAATAAAATTCTGTAACATGCCGATATAGTGCTCTAAAATCACTGCTACTGTAACTCCTTCAGAAAAGTAATCCTTACTTTCAAAAATCTTATCACTATTGAGCGATTTCTGGTTTAGTTACTATGAATTTTTTACTACCAAAAATCGACAGCTTTGCTTACTGACAACTATACCAATGAAAATGTGCTTTATTACTGATCGTCACAATCACATAATCAGAAAACATAATTTTAAGCATTCTTTTACGATAGTTTGGGTTAGATAAAATCATATTAAAGCAGTTTTTAAGTAAACTGCTCAATAGGAAAAACGCAATGCTCCACGTTTTACTGTGCCCTGTCTACTAAAACTGAACATTTAAAACAATTCACAGGCGGTGTGCAGTTACTGATAACTTCTCCCTTTATAATTACTACCCATTCTTTTTGCGCCACTCACGATAAGACATGTTAATGCACAATAAGCGAACAATTGAACTGTTAAACTGTTTATTATAAGGCAGTTCCTAACAATAAAAATTACATTGTTTTATAACCTATTCATTTACTGAAACTTGATTTCAAAAATTATATTTTCATTTTGCAAAAAATAAAGCAGAATGGTAGCCAATATTGAATAGCACAATACCAACAAACCTTGAAAAATGTTTCCAATTATAAGAACATTACTGAAATCATTATGTATATGGTTAAAGTGATTATAGAGTGAACAAAACTCTCGTCCTAATTTCAAAGAAAGTAGGAAAGCGATTTCTTAGTAGCCTTAGTAGCCAATGTGTCATACAAAAACGAACAGAGTGCTTTTGCTGTCTAAGGGTACTTTCGAAACAATGACTCTATTGTGGTGCGTATTTATCTCCATCCTAGAGTAGCCATATCCCTGTAAGGCTTGTTTTAGTTCCTTATCCAAGAATTGAGGTAGACATATACGTCGTGCTCGATCTAACAATGTTTTCACAACCGTTCCTTTTTGACTTGGAAGGTGATTCGACTGCTTGTGAAGTATGCGTGGGTTTTCTGTACACTGCGTGTTGGAAATGTCCGTTCTCCGATCTCTACACCTGTATGTCTAAGAAAGCAATGCTATCGTTGGATTCCAGTTCCATGGTAAATTATATACTTGGGTGTATCGAATTTAGGTGTTAAGAAATTTGCGGTAGTGTAACTAATCTGGTAACGTCAACAACAACCTCCTACCATCATCTCTACCACATTCGCACGAATATAAAAGCGAAAATGCACGGATCAGTAACTTAATTGTTTAGAAGATTTTCTTCTGAATATGTCCACAGCAGCATCAAGAGTTTCCAAACTCCGACCACACGATTCACCAAAACATCGATTGTAAAACCCTTCCCTTTTATTTAACTCTGATGTGGTCGCACAACGCGTTTTCAAATTGTGCTTTAGGCTTTTGTTCCCAATCAAAAATCTATCTTGTTGTGTGTAGGGAGTTTCAGAAGTGCCGGTCTTATAGTGAGAAGGGGAAGAGAAATCTAAAAAACATGGGTGTAGTGTAAGACGTTTCGTTTTCGTTTTGCAGTCTCCCAGGCGATCTGCGCAAACATGCCGTTACTCTTCCACTGATCTAGTCTGGTTGCTGTAGAGAAATTTTCCAAACATAATTGGCAAATAGCTTGGAAAGAACGTGTAGAAGCATCTTTGAAAAAGTGCCACACGACTCAGTTGTTTTCTTTAACGACTAAGCGTTATATTCGTTGTTGGAACGGTAACAACTCGCAAGATATCAATGAAAGTCCCTTTGGCCCTTACTTTTTTGAGGAGAGAAGCCGATGTGTTACTGTTACTTCCAATTGATATGTGGAAGTGATTTTTTGCACAAAACCTCGATAAAGCCTGGCTTCAAGTACTGTATGAGATGTTTTCTGAGTGCTTAATCATCAGATTTCTCCCATGTGACTCCTTCCTATAGGAATATCTCACGACTGAGATTTGCAAATATTGCTCTAGAATCCTGCAAGCTCCACGAAATGCAATACGTCAAGAAGTCAGACGTATTCCGCAACATGTTGGAAAGAAGACGACTTCAACAGTGCATCGAAGAATAAGAGACACCAGTTGGCCGATAAACTCTTTAAAACTCATTGAGATAAAACTTGTGCATGTAACATCGAGTGAAATAAAATTTTTCGTGACGCTTTTTTTATATTTAGATCTTAAATATCTTTGACTATTGCGTACACTCTACCTCAAGCTTTTTATTTTTTCTGGTTTGTTCTTCTGTTATGCTAAATTTCTTTGAATTATTTTATTTACTTCCATACCTTTAAATTTATTTAAATTATTTTTCTTAGCAGTTATCCTCCTCACCTATCTATTCTTTATTTTTAAAATCGTAAGTTTTTTATTTTTATTCTACGTTACATAATTGTATCTTAACTTGTTAGTCTTTATGCTTAATATGTCCTTTTTTTGTTTTTTTTGGGGGGGGGCTTTCTTAATATTATTTAGCACTCTAATTCTTCAAAATATGTACGGACCTAATTATTATTATATTTATACCTCAGTAGTGATTAGGTTTGTTGGTTTTCTTGTTTTAATGTGGGTGAACATCAAAGGTAATATGAGAAATATTAAATTTCCAGACTAATTCTGCTTAAGTGTATGGGCAATTCGTCTGTTAGCATTTCATTTATTTTTTTTATTGAAAGCATCATTAGTAATAACTTGACAGGTTTATTTTCCTTCATTCCCAGATTCACACATTTGATTTTATTATTTTAAAATACCTTTTCTATTTTTCTCTTTACAATTTTTATTTTTTAATACAAATATGACCTATCACATTATTTTGTTTTTAAAATTTTAGTAATAGTCCTACTTAGCTTATGATATGTTCACTTTTACACTATGTTCAATTAAGTACCATTTTTTCTATTCATAGTTCAGCTTAGTACATTTTTCTTGCACTTCCTTTTTTACATAACTGTCGTTATTGTTTTCTTTTCCTTCTTTTTTGCTGTAATATGGTCTTTAACTACACTTAAGAGCAAAACAACAAACTCAGCTACATACTCGAGTTTTGAGAGAATGTATATCCTCTACGATAGTATTTCAAGTAAAGTTCAGTGCACTCTTTAAAAGCTTAAAAACTGTGGTTTCAAATGATACCACTTTGATTGGGATCGGACCTGTTCTGATAAAGTTATAGGTATAAGAATATGAGTAACACAACAGAGTTGAACAGGAAAATTCTTAGTTGAAATTAATTTTATGATTTTTTCAATACATGGTGTCGCTATTTCTACTCCTAATTACACTTTCCAAGAGATTACGCATGGATTGGATGGTTTTCCTTCCCACTCTTCAATCTACGTAGCTTTCAGTGGCATCACTGCTCTTGGTGCAAGATTTCTGGCCCAGACTCTTCGCTTAAGCTCATCCCAATCATCCTCAATTAGATTCACGTTTGGGCAGTTACATGGAGGTCAGACAATTTTTGGTATACTGACGTCAGCCATGTAGGTAGTGGTCACTAGAGCGGTGTGGCATCGCGCATTATCGTGCATTAGCATGAATTTCTCACCAAAAAATCCCGCAAACAGAACAAAATGTTCCTCCAGAATGTCCCTGATGTAGCGGTCCGTTGTTAAACCTTCTCCGCGACCTCAACTCAGTTTATCCTTGCATGGAAACACCGGCCCAGATCATGCAAGAGCCACCTCCATATGTGACAGTTTCTTGAATACAGCAATGAGCAAATCGCTGCCTTGGTCTTCTATAGACCCGACGTCTCTTGTTGCAATATAAGCACATATTGAACTCACCGGTAAATAATATCTGACTCCAATAGCCGAGATATCTCAATTGAGATTTTCACTAGCAAATTTTAGTCGCCTTTTGTTTTACGCTGCAGTCAGGTTGGGACCCGTAGCTGCCTTTTTTGGGGTCAGATTGGCTGCCTTCAATCTTATTTTCAATCTCCACTCAGCTCTTGCTTGAGGCCAACGCTAGTCATATGTCGATTTCTGAAGGTTACTAGACGAGATATCAATCGCCTCTCTCCGTTGTCAATCGCCTACGGCCGCCTCCTTGCCGGCGGACGTAGCCACCGGTATCCCGGTATCGACGCCACACTCTCCACACAGTTGACTCAGATTTAATCGATTTGCAACGGCCTTCTGACTAAGGCTTTCTCCCAATAATGCAATTCACTGGGCTGCTTTGGCGGCTGTGGTATCTATTTTCTTGCAAATTACTCGAGCATTTACGTCACTTAGTTACTTACGTCAACTTCGGATAAGCGACTGAGATGAGATGAGATTGCAAGCATACTGTAGGCCAATTACATTCGTCGCATACGTATGTTCCAATTAGCAAGATTCGTATAACTGCCCTTCGTAATGTTTTTCAATGCGTCATTCAATTAATGTTATAACAACAGGAGAGGAAAATACACGTGTAGCTAGTGAGTTGATTGTTTTGCTCTTAAGTGTATATACAACCACAAAATCAATATTGTTTCTGTTATTGCTTTTATATATTACCCTTATGCATCTAGTGAAATTATAACTGTTTTTTAAAAACTCATTTTATTTATTAGCGATGTAAAATTTCTTTTGTATCAGTTTATGGAATTTATTGAATTTCCACAGCGTTTTGTACTATTATTAAGTATTTTCTAAATTATTTTTCTTTATATTTCTATTGTATAAATTGTTCGCTGCTAAATTCAAAATACTATGCCAATCCATGTTTTTTATTAAATAAATTTATCTGAACTATACAATAACTCGGTTTTTGGAGTAATTTTTAAGCCTTTTTTATAATATGCTAAATATATAACTACAAAGATATGCGACTCGGATTACAAAAAAATTCTAAAACGAATTTTAGAAGTCAATAAGATAGACGCGTAAAACTTAATTATCGATCTTTTTCACTAAATTATTATAAAATAAGATATCTGAAGAGGCGATAATATAAAGGAGTGAACTGTGGAGAATATGCTGAGTATGACAAAATTTTCGAACCCGGATTAGAGCAATATAGAATTTACTTTAGTTTTCAGCTGTCAGTTCGTAGGGTATCCAACAGCCCTGCTTGTAAATTCCAGCTTAGAAGTGGCTTGTGAGCTCCAAACGTGTGCCGCAGAAATTTTCTCCCTAAGGTTGTTTCAATTTCTCATCTTCGACTTTTATTGGCTGTCCAGAACGTTTCTTTAAATTTCCATTTTTAAACCGTTCAAACCACTTCCTACAGACACTGCAGAAATAAAGCATTCTGCCCTAAAGCTGCACAAATCATTTTTCGGCCTTCTCTGGCACTATTTTCAATTGAACCGCTAAAAGGCAAAAGTATTTTAAAGGTCACTTGTCGCACGACACTGATTTTTAGATTACGTTAATAGAATAAGTATCTACCACAAACTAAAACTGAAAAATGGCGCTTTACTTTAACTATACCTCCGCTACTGTATATAAATTCGAATAGGGACTAGTATCGATTGAAGTTAGGAGTCGTGAATTAAGTTGAGCAACTAGTACTTTATAACCATGTCAAAAATGTTAGCTTATTCTAACAAATGCTGTTTAAGATAGGTGTTTAAGTAAATAACACATATGGGCTAAAATACTCGATACGTCGTACAGATTCTTCTACAAGAAAAAGGAGGTTTGGGCTATTTATGAAAAAAGCACGTGATAAAGTTTCGTGATTCAATACCCATTCTATCAAAAAACATTAAATGTAAAGAAGTTACAGATAGAATTTGATTTGTGTTTTTATTTACATATTTATTTTTGTACTAATATTCAAAAACTCAAATTGTACAGTACGAAGATTTATAAGATATTGTATGTATTAAACGAAGAAACCTGAAGGGAGGTTGAAGTTTAAGAACTACAAAAAGTGCTTGAAAGGTTAAGGATTTGCCTGTATCTGCATTACAGTCGCGATACTTCCCGGTTAAAACAATGTTTATATTGGCATTATTTATTCTCTATCTAACATTCGAATAAATCGAAAAAACCTGCGCAACAAACAGAAAAAAAAATTAAAAAATAAAACTTAGAGTAGTTTCATTGGGTCACTGTAAAATAATATGCTTAGAGCAACAAAGGATAACACGAGTAATAAATTTATGTTTAAAACCAAGTTTTACTTTTAACTGAGCAATAAGAAAAAGTGAGGTGGGAAAAATATCAAACTCCAAAAATGAATAAAAAATGAGAATATTTTTGTTCATAGAGACAGGTACCTTAATACCATTTATGCAATAGTAAAATACTTTCAATCTATTTCGTTAAAAGTTATACTGGAAGCAGTCAAAGCTCACGCACTATTAGCTTCAAAATTGTATGGAATTGCAAACAAGTGTTAAACATTAGAAACATTGGTTATAAAAAAATATATATAAAGACACAAATTCATTTGTTAAAAAAAAATCAATTCTCCCACCGACAAGTCCAAAGCCTTTTTTGTATTATTGATCAATACACAATCTAGAAGGGTGTTCAGGTACAATTCAAATCAAAACACTAGAGATACCAAGAGGACTGCTCCAGAAGAAACTAAAGCTCTACTATTACAAATTTAGCAAGCAAGACTCTAAAACTTACAGTAGCAGCAGGGGCAATTTTAGAATTATTATTTAATTTTTAATAGAATATTAGAGACGAAATGGTCACTTCAAAAAAAAAATGAAGAAAAACGGGTTTTATACTTTGCCCAGAAAACCCCGATATATATTTTGAACGCTCTTCAGGAGACTAGACAGCATTACCATTAACAGATTTTGCAATTATCCCTTGTGTTAGACCAGAAATGGCTTCTAAATGTTTTATTAGTTTGATTTTACACGTGCTTTTTCTACTTTGATGGTGTTCGCGCTGTCGTTTAACAATCGTTGGAAGAAAAAGCCGAGAAGTGTCGTTGTGCACAGAGCATGTCAGAAGATCGGTACGTTGGCTTGCGTCCGTGAAATAAACCGATTTAGGGTTGTCTGGTAATTTGTGCCAGGTTTGTATGCAGAAGATGCCCGGATCATAACCGTATTCGAAAAGAACTAACAGCTGTAAGAATTATCATGCGTTGCTTTACACACAGTCCTCATTCTCTTCCTATTGTTGATCTCTCTTGGCAACCGCCCTTTATTATACCTTCGGGATCGTTGTTGGCGAAGAGAGGCACGCCAGATCGCCGGACTGGTGGGCAGCGTCACATAAATATTTATATATATTTAATTTCAAACGTCGGTGTCGTAATACGGTCTATTTATACTGGTCAGATGTTTTCGGCTTTTTATAGGCTGCAATTTTTCATTTTAAATTTTGCTGCTAAATAAATATTTTTATTTCTGTCTTCGCCTCTGACGTTCCAGATATTTACAATAGCAGTTTCTAAACATTCCGACCGATTTTGGTATGTAGAACTCCAATTTTACTCTAGATTTTTATTAATTATTGTAAACCTATAACGAAGCTTCTCGGAATGTTAACGTTTTTATTTTTAAATTAAAATTTTGCGTTTTTGCAAATTTTTAGAGGAGGCATAGGAAATTTGTAAATTTTAGGAACTGCCAGATCGTGCGATATACGTATTGTTCTTCTATAGCATAACCCTTTGACATCATATGATTTCCTTTTTTATTTTCTGGTATGCTTAAAACAATTAAATGCGACTTTTTAAAAAGTAACCCATGAGCGTGCACATCAATTGTGTTTGTTTCTGAAAAAATAATATTTAAATAAAAATAACCTGTCCTTTTGCGACTTTAAGATGTTTTAGTCTATTGAAATATTTTGCGGTTCAGTGTTTGGTGTTTATGACCTTAACAATTAATGGTAAAATGTACGATCTTTATCAACAAATTAATTTCCAGGTGTTTAGTATTTTAACCTACGAGAAACAAGGTGAAAGTTATTGAGATAATTTGTGCTTCTTATGGTGAAACGTAGACAACATATAAAAAGGTGGTATAATAGATATTGTAAATGCAATTTTAAGTTTAGTCATCATTTACGATCTGTCAATCTAATTCTTTAAGTTTGAAATGGATAAAAATATAAATAAAACCTATATAATTTAGGGTCGTTTGACATTTCTTATCGTTTGCGTTAATTAAGTTTAAGGGTACAAAGTAAACAACAGAGAATAGTTTGGATATAAAATGTAAATTATCTGAGTTACCTCCGTGTGTATCAAATTAGGGATAAACACAAATCATTTAACATCGATTGGACTATCGAATACGATAATTATTTCAAAAAAAGTTTCTGATTATTACAGTATTTAAAAAGCGGGAGTTGTATTAAAATATTTGTGTAATCAAAATTTACACTTTGAATGTTACTATTAACGTTATAACATAAAAGTGCGTATTACTGGTTGTAGCAGTTTGCATACCTTTTTATTGTTATTGCTTTCTTTTCCCCATTTATAAGAATGTCAGGTTATTGTCGCTTTTGGCGAGAAATCGTTTTTTAATTGTTTTAAAAAATATTGCTTAAAAACATATCTAATGGAGAAGTATCGTGTAACAGTCCATTTCTGAGGAAGATGCTTAAGCGAGGTTTTAAACCAACTGCCTTTTGACACGATACCTAACGAGTACAGAAGTTCAATACTTTCAAATGGTCGTGCAAGATGGTGCCATAGGCAATTTTTATCATACCTCGACTCTCATAACGTGGTTTTAATACTCTATAACAACAGCGCTCATTTATTTTGTTACACCATGCAAACCAAAAGATAATGCAGCATCTTAGGGACTAATTAGTTTGTTACCCATACTTTTCAAGATCTTCGAAGAAATATTACTAACGATAAGCAGAATCACTTCAATATTTATAGAATATGAGATGCTGCCTGATCGGCAATTCTCATTCCGGAAACAACACTCCACAATTGCGTAAATTCACCGAGTGGTAGACAAAATTATAAAAGAGTTTTAAAATACAAAGTATTGTTCCGCGGTATTCATTAACGACATCCAAGCGTTTGCAAAGTTTGACACGTACTAGACTGACATTTGAAACAGAAGCAGAATACACGTACACAAACTACGAATCACTATACTCTTCAAGAATTATTGAGTCAATGTTTTTGACAAACAATAGGTCGGTGGTTTTGTCTCAACATGAATTTCGTCGTCGATTCCCTGGTCGTGTGGCACCAACTAGACGAACACTGCGGCTTTTAGCCGCTCTCCTCGAGGCGACTGGCTCAACACGGGACAGTAGCGGATGTGGCCGGCTACGGAGAAGCCGTTTGGTCGCTGCTCTGGCTGCAGATGTCCAAGGGGACCCTTAATCATCAACCAGACGACAGGTCACGCAATTAGGCATCAATAGACGGTCTTTATAACGAATTTTGGTAAAAAATTCCCGTACAAAGTTCAAACAGTACATCAGCTATTGCCTGCAAAGTTCCAATCAGCCAATTCCTAACCTTGACCACGATAAGGATAATTTTCCATTGAAAATCATCATAAGTAATACGTGAAGAGTCATTACATCCTCTTAAAGCCACTGTTTGGTGTGGCGTTTACGAACGAAAGATGACTGGTCCATATTTTTTTGAGGACGTCGTCGGCAGCATTGTTACTATGCGCTAGAGAACCATGATCAACGACTTCTTCCTGCCGAAAATTGACGAATTAGGTTTGGAGAACATGTGGTTTCAGCAAGACAGTGCAGTCGCATGTACTGCATTTTGGCAATTTCCACTGGCCGCCAAGATCGCCCGATTTGACGGTTCCAGACTTCTGTGTTTAGTTTTTTTTTAAGTTACGGGTTTATACCAACAAGCCACAAATTTTAGCGGCCATAAAGGAGAACACCTGACAAGAATTGAAGAATTTATCGCCAGAAGTTTTGAGAAAAGTAATGGAAACTGCTGCGAAACGAGCCTGAATGTGCATTAACTCTGGCGGTCACTTGACCGATATTATCTTTGCAAATTAATAGGGAAAAATTTAAACGTTTAAATAAACATAATCAACAAGCAAAACCAATTTTTTTTACAAATAAAGTTACCGCCTTAGGATATCGAGTGATGACTTTTCTGCCACCTTGTACAAAATATACCAGACTATTATCAAAGCATGTGTCCATATCTTACCGACAAAGGTTTGATCGTCGAAAATCTATATTTTCCATTAGCGTATTAGGACCAATACTTTACCTGTTATTCACATCAGACATATCTACGAATAACCGCCACATTTTCTGATGACAGGCCAATATTGGCACTTCATTCCGCTCTGGCACGGCTTTTCACACCCGCCCATTGTTATTTCAACAAAGTTCATCTATAGTTCCGCAAATATTTTACCAGAGTAAATGAAAGAAAATCGGTAAGAAAATAATCTGCCCAACTATATTTCTAAACGATCAAGTACCAGCAGCAAAAAGCGCCAGATAACTAGAAATACATCTTCAAATGCTATTAACTTGGAGAAAATATATCTGGATAAAACTTAAGCAATTGGGAGAAACTTTTTGTAAAATATATTGGTTGATAGAGCCAAAATTCCAATTATCAATTGGCAATAAAATGCTCCTATATAAATTGTTTTTCAAATATGTGCAGAGTTAGGGAACACAACTCCGGGGAACAGTAACTCCAATATTGAAATCCTGAGATTCTTCCAAGTCAAAACACTAATTTTTGCTTTTTATTCCATTGGGGGTCGCAACTTGAGTCACGATTTTTTTACAAATAAAGGTCAATCGCAAAATCAAGCCGCGCCGATTTCAGTTCACTTAAAAATACTCCGCAGTGCTGTTTTCTCCAAGCTGACAGATTAACAGTCAGATAAAAACTAGTGATTACCTGACAGAAGCTATTTGGCACGCGGCCTCGCGCAAAATAACATAATTATTTGGAATTATGACGAGACGTAACCCGGCTAAAAATAAATACGTGCCTGTACCCTTTTTTAATTAGCAGTGAAAATCAGAAATAGCTCTCGCGGAACAGCACACTCGCTGGAAACTCTGCAACTCCTTCATTACTGTTCTCATTTGTTAGCACCTCACCTGCACAACTAGTGCAACAATAAATCGCTTTGTTTCCACTTAAGTTTGGCTCGAGCCGAAGCTGTACAAATAGAGGCGTGTAACAAGATTCCGCTGGGTTTTAACCAGAAAATGAATGGGTAGGCCCGACAGAATTTCAAAAGCAATTAAAGCGGGTTATTAAGGAACGTATTTTCCAAGAAAGAATGTCAATTGTAACTGCGAGTTCTATTAAAATTATTCCGAATGTTATTAAAAGTTTATGAATGGAAAATTCATTGCAAAAAAACGAATTATGGAAGAGTGATGATGCTTCATTTCTTGCCGTGCCAAAAGTGACTTAAAGAGTAATTTCATGTGTTCCAATTTTCCCAAAGGTAGCGGTGGTTTAAAATAAAGAACCAACGCTTTAAAAGCAATACATTCAAATTTGTTCAAAAATTGTCTGGTGGAAAAGAACATTAATCAAAATTTGTTACTTAAGAACATGAAGGTAACAACGAGGGAATTTTTTTATATTTTACATAAATTGTGCAGACATTTGGCGAACAAATAAGATTTTTTGACACTTAAAACGCGTTTAACAATCGAAAAATAATACTTAACTTACAAGTTAATCAATTTTAGTTTTAGGGCGTTCTGTTTGAGTCAACTTTAGCAACTCCTTCATTATAATAAAATGTTTCAAGAATAGGTAATCAAAACTATCAAGGAAAAGCTACGCAATTTATCAAAAAACTTCGGTGAATGGTATCAGAATACAAATTATCTTTACTCGCCTTCAAAATAATCGTAACCTTTCAAACATTTGACAACGTTCATGATTCTGGAAACTGCCAGCAAAACTCTTTTTAGGAATCGACCATAGAACAGCTATTGCACATTCTTGTGTTGCCACTACGTCCGCAAAATGTACATTTTAATGATTCTTATATGATAAAAAACAAACTCCAGATTAAGGGGCAAAAGAATGTATCCGTTTTACTTTCAGTTTGTATACGGTTTTTTTGTTAAGGGTGCTCGAACTTTAAATTTAAATAAAACAAGTCGAGTATAAAACATCATTAATTTCTTTTACTTGGAAAGAGTATTCGATTAAATTATGTATGGAATGTGATATCGGCGTCGCTGGGTGGCGCTTATCCGAGAGGTCCAATTTTCGATGACTCGACCGTATAAATCGGACTCGATATCATTGATGGTATTAGTTATGTTGACTTTCGCATAGGCCCTTGATTTAACGTATCCCCACAAGAAAAAGTCTAATGCTGTTAAATCACACGATCTTGGTGGCCAGTTGATGTTGCCTAAACGCGAGAGAACTATGCCGTCAAATTTGTCGTGCAGAAGATCCATTGTTGCATGTGCTGTGTGGCACGTAGCGCCGTCTTGTTGGAACCACATGTCGTCGAGATCCATATCTTTCAATGTAGGCCAAAAATTGGTTATCATGGACTTGTACCCCTCGCCGATGACAGTTATAATGATGCCAGCTTTATTTGGAAAAAGTACAGGCCAATGACCCCGCTGGACCGAAATCCACACCAGTGACTTTTTCTGAATGTATTTGCAACTGATGGGTCTCACGTGGATTTTGTCTCCCTAAATGTGTCAATTTTGCTTATTGACATACCCATTCGTCCAAAAATGGGCCTTGTCGCTGAAGATGATTTTCCGTCTGTAATAGGGGTCCACTTCCAACTGATCCAGAGCCCAGTCTACAAATACTCCTGCCTACGGTCATTTATTTTCAGTTCCTGGCTTAATTAAATTGTTCCTCGACCCAAAATTCGCCAAGTTGAGGTCTGCAAAAGGCGAAGGAATTGACTGCCTTCGGTTATCCGGCACACTCTCGTTCACTGCAGCAATATTTTCTGCAGACCTCACGTTTTAACAACGTACTGATATTGTTTGATTATTTATTGAACCAATTAATTCGAATCTGCCCACCAAGCCATGATTAGATGATTGTGTGATTTTGATAGTAAAGTTTAATGACTTGTACATGTAGCTCTACACTGTAACTTTCCATGATGATTTGCTCAACATTAGTTACTATACTATAACTCCTGAACGTGACAGCTATAGCTTTACCAACATGGTCGCTATACATTGTCAAAGTTCGAGTGCTCCTATTGGAAAACCCTTTATATCAGTACGTGCGGATACCGGATCGTAGAATTTGTAAATGACACTCTGTTGAGAGTTGGAGCGAAGCAATTCTAAATTTTAAAGGTACGCGGAAACAAAGGGCTTGAAGTTTTCAAAACGTGAGCGGATGGCACGAAACAGATTAAATGCGAGACGGTATTTTTCAGGGTGTGACCAGGACAAGAAAGATCGGCCGCGTCTACTGCAAGCATCACATCCGGTATCTTTGTGTACAAATCCACCATCAACTTTGGTAGTTTGTAACAAAAGGAAACAAAATTTCCATGGGATCGGGGCGGCGACACAATTAACATGTGTTTTTGCGATAAAATATCGGCAAATATTTTGAGGGAGAGCCAATTATGTTGTAAACAGCTAAGATATGGGTAAAATGGTAAAATTAGCGACTTACTTAGTGTATAAAGAGCAGCATGGGCTTATAACACCATAGCCACCAAAATCAGATCGGAACAGCAACTTCAACAGAAGCAAAAAAAAGCGGTCCATAGAGGATACGGGGCATTCGGTCAAGCGAGATGGTGTTCCATTTAGCAAGGCGGAACCTAACGCGCAATAATTTTGTTGTTACGCGAGCGGATCGCGGGTGGACGATGGCGGAGTGGTAGTCGCGTTCGTTCTCATGCGAAAAGATATCCGCCAGGGACAATTCAAGCTCACAGACTGGAGTACTATTTTCCAGTGCAAGCTGATAGCCATCCGAGAGTGCCTCAGATATACCAAAAGACATAAAATAATCCACCCCAAGATGTGCTGTAATATCTGACAGCACATCTGATAAAGAAGAGTGCCGACGGATTTGCAGCTTGACATTTGGAGATTTGCAACGACATTGTCGGTCGACATTAATATTAGACCAAGGCGCACGTTGAAACTCGGGGCAATGAGAGTGCGATTCAATTGGCGAAAGAATAAGTGGCTGATTTTCGAGAAGCTCCAGTAGGGTGCTCGTGGGAAAGTCGAGGACGCTACTCACGTCTTGCTCAACTTATAAAGCGGAGGAAGAACCGGAACGGAGAGGACTCTTATTTTTCGGCGGATGGCGATGGCCACAAAGGCGAGAGAAGATAGGACTTTCAAGAGTGCAAATGATTGTGGACACTTTTACGGAATTTGCAAACCAGTGCGGACTACTACGCATAGAAGCAGTTTAGCGATTGGCACGCGAAGATTGGGCAAATTGGTTCTGGTGCGCGATGCAAATTCTGGAGACCGTAAGACTAAACAGACTGTGACGGATGTTAAGGTAGATTGGCCGAGTATTATAACTGTTAGGAGGGCTCTTCGTCTGTCTTAACTTTAGTTTTTGTGTTCTTTCCAAGTCCTCCACGAAAACGAATGTTGTGGCAGATAAACTTGCGGCCACCATAAATACAAGAAATGTGAGAATTGTTGAAAGATAGGTTTAAAGGATGAAAGCCCACCCAAACGTCCATCATCCTTAGCCGTTTTTTATCCATCACGAAATCGTTTGAACTGATTTAAAACATTTTCTGCTTATGGGTTTCGTTTTTAGACATGCGCCAATGCGCCTCCGTCGCCGTTTTCCCCACTTTATAGCAGAACTTCATGTTTACTCGTTGGTCTATTGCATCATTACCTCACTTTTTACACTAACTAGGTTCGACTGCCCGCAGTGGGTTTACTCTGATTGTCACGTGTATTTCACGCTAGGTGACACTTCTCGAAATGTTTCTGGATAGCCATATCCATATGCGCACGCGTCATCCATGTTATCGTTGAGATATCGGATCTTCTACTATACACCTGTTGTAAAAATCAACTACCGTTAACAGATAGGTCAGTCATTTTTGTCTTTTTTTATCGCGCGTTTTATAAAAGAACCATTTTGTCTTTGTCAGAAAGCTAAGATTAGTGAACGTGAGATAAATGCAATAATATTTCAAGTTATAGTATAACTTTAACATTGCACACAAGTCTTAAAAGAAAAACACAAGAGTTGTTATAGCAATTTTAAAAACAAACCAAATGTAATTTCGATTTTAATTCTTCTCTTAACAATTTTAACATCAAAACTCAAACTATGCTTTAGCATCTGGCGGGTAAAAAACTTGATCAAAATATCTAAGCAGACGTTAAATGTTATTCAAAACTTTAAATGCCGAAATTAATTTTTATGTAATTTTTTGTAAGATAAACCGACTTTCCAATACCCTTTACGAATATTTTTTATTATATCAATATAATATTGTGCAGTGCATCCCCATTTTTGCTGGTTTGTACAATTAAACTTATGATGCTGTCTTCTCTACGTTTAATGTATTCAAAGAATTTTAGAATAAAAAAGGATGTAATATTAAGCAAACTCTTTTTACGGCAATTTCATTTAGTACAAAAATAGTGCAATGAGCTGTCCAAAAGATTCGTCTTCTTATCTACACCTAAAATACAATTGATTAATAACAGCAGACTTTTAGGGACTGCAAGTATTTTACAAACATTTTGTGTGAATGTAAAGATTTTCTTATATGAAACACAATAACCCACAAAAGTTCCAAGTCGTTTCAAGCTTTTTGTTTCCTATAACTTAATTTATGTGGACATTGTACTATAAGAATCATTGTTGGTCTAACTCTTTTCTTACAGTGGGCTGAAATTCCTACTTAAATATTGCATCTTCATCATTAAGTCTAATCCAATTAGTTGTAAACATCTGTGTACCCTCACTTTGTAGTTCTGCTAAAGGTTCTTTATAATGAGCTAATCAGCTTTGCACTTATCTTCTAAACTTTTCACTACCTACTACTAAAAGATCTTTATCAGTAAAGTTTTGATTTTTTTCTCAAATCTATTCCCATTGGACATAATTTAAACTTAAATTTTGTTATGTTTTCAAAGATGTCATATGCAGACGCATTTAAGGTGGACTTGTCTATAAATTGTTTTAATTCTTCTTCACTTAAAGTGTGTTCTTCGATATCTTGAATATTCATGCCTCTTTGCTGCTAAACCAGAACTGTTCTATTATATTCTACAACTAATCATGTGAGGAAACGGAGCTTTCTAACTACCATTAAATATAGGTGCCTTAATTTTATCGCAAGCTGAAGATGTAGTTTTAACAAAACCCGAAATAACTAATGCTTTTTATGTCCAAGTGTTTTATCCTCGTCATTTTCATTTAATTTCAAATATTTGGCGTATATAGTAAATCTCAACCCTTATTTCAACGATTGGATTAATGACGTACAGTTGAGAGGTAAAAAAATGTACGGTTGGGACGATTCAATTTCTTACCGTGACATTTCATTATCGAACAAGTAATAAACTTTCTTTATATAACGTTCTACAATGAGACAAAATAATTAAACCATATTTCAAAGTTATTATTAATTATCAAGATTTTTGACTAAACTGGGGTTGTCTGTCATTTTCATTCGCTTGAGTATTGAAAGAACGATGTATTACCATCAGTTTTAACATAAAACTTTCTGATAGATTACTACACATATGAAGCGTGATACAATCCTTACAAGCTTTAAAACCTGGTGCACGTCTTTCATTTTATGGAACGTATGTTAAATAAAGAGGGTATTTTTTCCAATACAGGCTGCCACACCAGAATTGATAATTTAATCTGCGGCGTACTCTGTCTACAATTTAACTTACTTTTAGGGTAAATTTCTGTATCTGCTAAGGCTCGTGAATGAAAATATTTTCTCTAAGTTTTCGAAACAGCTTTTACTTACAGTAAATGACTGATTTCGTTGTTTTCTGCAGAAGAGTTGAGATCTTTTTATCTGTAAAAATTTCCATTTAAAAAAATCTTTATTTGCACAATTCTTAAGCTAAGCAATAACAGCATGTTCATTTTAATTATAGTGACATCTCGTACGCCAGCCACATGTTTTGCTCTAAATAAGTATCCCCCTCCCTCGCAACACTTTCTCTACTTTTATTTTCATACCTTTTATTATATCTTTGTTTAGTTTAAATTGTTTTTCAATAAACAAGAGTTTTTTCCAGCTTTTAATCCATGTAAGACTTCTATTTCATCTTCAAACACAATAAGCTTTCTTTTTAATTTTTTTTCTTACTTTACCATGCATTAGGAAAATATAAGGAATAAAAGTATTCTCGTTAATATTTCATTAGACTATTTCAGTATACGTGTTTTAATGCATGGACTTCTTGGCTCTCTTCACATTGTATGATGTGTATCTTCCATTGCTGTACTCCTGATCCCAGCAACTCAGCTTGACTTTTGGATAGATTAAGGTCTCTAACCAGGTCGTTTAACTCCTCTTGTGATATCATATGGCGTTCATTGACGTTACAGGGATAGAAATCATTATCTTCGTCTTCACAATGTACTTCTTCTTCTTGTTGTTCGACATGTTCTAAAACATATGATTTAGGGGGAATAGGTACAGGAAGACCTGTACTATATGCAACAAGCCGCATAGCAAAAGGTAAAAAAACGATTAATATCTTGCTCTTTGCAGAGAAACCTACTATTGTGGAGACAGCAAAAGGCATAGATGAACGAGAACTTCTAAGCCGTTGGCGCAACCTGTTTGCACATGAAACACAGCAAACATGAGGTGTCGATTTCTTGTCTTCATCACAAACACCGTACCCAAAATATAGGTAATAGCTGGTCTTATAAGGAAAGTAATGCACCTTCTTTGGTGCTTCGCAGTAAACTTGCCACATATGTAATAAAAATTGGCTTGGGCATTTATACATTTACGTGACATGTTTCTAGGTTATCTGTTCATTTATGCATCAAAGAGTAGAAATAAGTTTGAACGTACATTATGAACATAACTGAACGACAATTACTGAAATACGCACAATACACAGTTCATATTACCTGCAAGAAAGCCAACAATGAGTTAGAAGTATCCTTATTTAACAATTTACTAACTTTTTGTATAACCACATCTGAAAATAATTACTTAAAAATGCGTCTGTATTTGTGACCAAGAAAACTTCCATTGAATATATTTTCTGCGCAAACCACATTATTACGCCAGACTGAATTCCCAGTCTATTTGACATATAATATAAGCGGGGAATTCTCTGTTTCTTTCAATCAAAACGGTGTCACAGAAATATTCGTGCTATATGAGGAGTGTCCAAGTTTATGTAGGAACCGTGTTTTTAGAATTCCGTGTTGTAAGGCAGTTGACTGTACTATACGCTTTCCCAAAAAAAAAAGAAGATGGTAGCAGTTAAGTGTGGTTAGTGCTTAAATGATTAAATACTAAAAAGAAATACCACGTGAGACATTCCCCGACGTTTATTAAAGGATACGGTATTCTAAGAAAAATAAATTATTGGGAAACGTCTTTATTACTTATAATATAAATAAAATACTTTAATTGATTAAAAGAACAAATACTAAATATTGAAAAATTGTGATAAGTACTTACATTTCATTCAAACTTCAAAATTTGACAGACATTTTAGTGTAGTACTCTAAAAAGTAAAAGACATATACAAATGAAAAAGAATAAATTAAACCTTGCACGTTACCCATACAAGAAATTAAAGAACTTTTGGGAAAATCGGATTGCCTAAAAATTAAAATAATTTTTACACTCACCATACACCAATACAAATTGAAGATATACCCGAAAATATTGAAAGTTAAGCTTAATATTTTATTCAATTTAACTTAGGGAATTAACAAACATAATTAACTTACCGGAGAGAATAACTGACCATAAAATTTTTGTTTGAGTAATGGTTATTCCTGGAATTAGAAAAAAAAACGTTGCGACATGCACAGATCGTACTGTAAGCATTACTATGTATAGTTCAAGAAAAAAGTAAAATATAAAGGACACCTAGACAACCTGTTTACTCCTTTTACTTTATATATTTTAACTTGTAACGAAAATAATATTTATAAAACTACAATGTCGTCAAAGTAAATCGGGAATACTTTTAGGTTGTATTGCGGGAAAGCCAAGGGTTGCCTTATGCGCATGCGCAATTCCCTATTGGGTAACACATCTATGATTGTCGATAGAATAAGCCGAGAATACGACTGTACATCGCTATATTCGAATCCGTTCGCGCCTAAAAATCGCCGACAAGTGTTATTGGATACAAAAAGGCCTAAGTTTACGACGTAGCTCAGAAGTTGTGGAAGTCTGACCACCAGCAGGAGGTAACTGCTGACAGAGCAACTCTCACCAAAATCGCAAGAGAAATGATGAATTAGTCCGCGAATTGAAGAATCTATCGGAATTCAGGGCGAAGCACAATTAACCTGGCAAATAAAATCGCATGTCGAGGTGGACGATCAATCTAGCAGTACACCAGCAATTATTGACTGAAAAAAACAAGATAGACGCTTCTATAATGGTGCTGGGGCTTAGAAACAGCGAAGGAGCTATCGTGGCGCCCCACTTCTTTGAGGAGAGCCTGAATATGTCCGCTATATCAACAGCTGAAGACAGTGAAGAGGTGACCACTGGGCGGGAGTACGTATTCCAGCAAAACTCCACTCCAGTCTACAATTTGTATTACCACTGGTCCCTTTACTTATGGCCATCCATCAGCCCTTTGACTACTATGTGTGGGGCGTGGTCAAGGCGAAGATCATTCGGAGGTATAATAACACTAAGGACAGCTTAAGGGCCTCAATCAGGGAGGTAATAACACATATGAACAAGGAGGAAGTTGCGTTGGTCTGCAGCCGGGTCGAAAAGGTCATGACTGCTGATGGGGGTTAACATTGAATAATATGATTATCAATATTAATTTTTTTATTATTTTAAATTTGCAAAGTTTCATGCAAGTAAATTTAATTTTTCTTGTATTTTAATGTTATTTTCTTTGCTTGCTCATTTTACGAATTCATCTTGACGGCGTTATATGTGAAATACTCTTTAATTTAATTAAAAGTATAGCTGATATTTGGCACAAAGCGCTCAATTTTCGGTTATTGGAGCACTTTGTGAAAGAACTAGTTGAGATGTCTGTCAAGGGAATAAAATATTATTCCGATGTTCGACTTACAGTAAGATATTCCTTCAACAGCAAATCATTCCAAAATGAATAATTGACCAAACATATATTACACTAGGCAGATACTATTGAGCAGATACACTCTTGTCCACAAACAAATTTACATTACCAGCTAAAATAGATGAATTTCAAAGAAAATACTGTTGTAGCAACGCGGATGTTTAAAGATGATCTACAAATGCTCCAAAACCTTGATAAACATGCGAAAAGTATGGATCACCATAGACAGGTAGTAACTCTTATTTAAGAGTACTTACAATCAATAACACAATTTTATTGTACACCAGAGAACACAAAACATTCATTGTTCTGGCGTGCCATGTTAACACCAGTCTCCGGCTGAAATGGTTTGTCAGTTCATGAAGAAGTTTTTGAGAGAGCACGACAGCCGCGACGGAAGGCTTCGGCCTGCCAGACAAACGCGCGGCGGGCCCTGGGTTCGACTCCCAGGTCAAAAATAACGGCAAACATCGAGTGCTCTCCGGCCATCATACAAACACCTTTGGCGGTCGTAAAGTACATTCTCCTTCTCCTAACGGGTCAGACTAGCTACCTGCCCGGGGTACGCCCAACATGGCTCATAGTACTACACGAAATGTGTAGTTAGAAACAGGCTAATAGCCTATATAAGAGTAGAAGAAGAAGAAGAAGAAGAAGTTTGGTAACCATCATTCTTTGAACAATATGACTGTTACCCACTGGGCCGATCAAAATCACAGAATCTTAAATCTTGCAATTTTGACCTCGAAGCAGGAAAAAAGTTTTATCGGTGGATTCGTAGTCGGGGGGTTGGGGACAATAATTTAAAATGAAAATCTCATCTAGTGTACCCATTGGGCCACCCTGCAGGTTGCGCTGTATGTTCCTAGTAGCAATTGCAGGCTTATGTGAGAAGACACAAAAGCTGTATTTTCTGCGAATGTGGCTGTTATTATTAATATAGATTTTGATAGATTGTATACAACAAGGGGGGAGGGGTAACTCCGAATGTTATAAGATGTTAATTGGTTAAACATTTTTGTTGTACTAGGAAATATCTTTCAGTTAAACCTGATCTTATAGTTCTGTTAAATTTTTCTTAATTTAGTAACATAACCCCTCATGATACACTTTATCAAACGATGGTCTTATGTCAAGAAGTACAGCACAATAGTGCCGCTTCTTTCAATTGATTTTTTTGACTACTCGATCCATTTGTTTCATTTTTCTGTAATTATTATACAAAACAAACAGAAAGTCTAGAATTAGTTGAGTTTCCTCTAACACTGTTTCAGCTTCTTTAATATCATGTTCTTGAAGGCATTTGAAAATAGCTGAATTGGACTTATTAATCGATCTGATGTGGTGCTTCAACTAATTGTTTTATTTCATTTTGGTCTTCTCAAGTATTTCTGTCGAAAGCGGTTTAAATATATCTTTCATGTGTTTAACACATGTATCAGCTTTTTGTTTATTACTTTTAGTTTAGCTACAATCGTGTTCAACTGGTAGAAGATGCTGTCGCGGTCTTTTAATTTTTTTAGTTACTTTCCAGAACGCATAATCTGTTGCTTCCGTGACTGATACGCCATTCTTATATGGTTTTGTTCTTCAAATGCGGTAATAATTTTTTGAGTTTCTTTGTTGCAATTGCTTTCTTAGCTTTCACCTTTCGTTAATTCTTTGTTTTACAACAATAAAGCATTTCGTCGATCGGAGCAGTTTGAAAACTTTTGATTACAATGTGGACTACTTCATCTATTTCTTCTGCTGTTTTGAGTAAGACGTTAAGATCAAAGAGTTTGCCTTTTTCTTCTTTTTACGAATTCTAAAGGCAATACTGTCTAACATTGTTGTTAGAGACAATATTTTGAACTCCTGTTACAAAGACTGGTGGTAGTTTTCTGCAATCTATTTTGTTTCTGTTATGTCATCTTGGTCATTATCATTTTTTTAAATGATATATCCATTACTTGCAGTTGCGTTAGTAAACTAGTAATTAGTAATTTTTCTTTGTTTCTCATTACTTGGTATGCCTGAACTTCAAATTCTTCTTTTATTCTGTACTACCTGCCATTTGCTTGTTATAATTAAAGAAGTGCAATTACCGCTTTTACTATTAAAATGAAAATTGTATGATGCTAGATATCTTGATTTTACTTTCTTTGAACATTAAAGTTTGTTTACATTAATTTTAATAAAATATTTAAAAATAGTTATAAAGCTAAATAAAAAACAGCGTTAAACCAGATAAAAGACGATTTTGAGGTTTTTTAAATTGTTTATAGCAAGAAAATAAACATTACATTATTTAAACACATCATTTGTTTTTCAGACAAAAATCTGTTTATGCATGTATTAAATCGACTTGGCACTACTTGGTTGAGATAATATCGTACATTTTTTGGTAATACTTGTAAGTGCCAGAAAAAATATTTAAATTTTATCTTCAAATGTGTATATTAAAGGAAATATTTTATTATAAATAATAGTTTAAAAATGTTTTGAGTATTAGACTACCACGAATATAACCATTGGCTCGAATATAGCAAAAAATTTTAAAAGCATTGAAAATGTAAAGAAATATCAGATACAGCAGAAAAACTAGAAACTACAACCTAAGCAGCTTTAAATACAAAATTAAAAAAAATAATTGAATATTATTGTTGGAGAACAAATTCAAAATCAAAAAATAATCTAAAAAAATTTTGTTTACATGAAAACCTACACCATCTAAACAGCTATGTAAACATCAACTCTCACCGTTTTCTTGCTCAAATCAATCAAACTTTCCGACGTAATAAAATAATCAGAATCATTGCCAAAACCAATAAATTGGATATTCCAGCAAATCTGCTACTAAACAAAGACTGCTCTTTCTTTACATGAGAGCCAATACTGATATCTTAGGGACAATAACAAAATAGCTGATTTTATTCTTTAGCCAAGGACTACTACTATTTTGACAAATCCCAAAATGTATACGAAATACAATATTTTGTGCATACTGCTACAAGTCATAAAACTCTTCGGCACTTGCCAAATGCAATAAACAAAAAATTGGCGCAAATTGATTTTTAAGTCTTGGAAACTATTTTTTTCTTGTAATTCTTATGTTTAAAGTGTGGTTTATACATTTTTAGGTAACGGTCTGTCACCTTGTGGTGACTGACAGTGGTGTGTAATGAATGTAACTGAAGTTAAGAGATTTAAATTTACACACTTACAAGATCCAACTGACCCAAGTATTTAAGCCAACTGACCATTTCAACCGACGTGTGTTCTCTGAATGGTTCCTCTAATTGATCCGATTTTTTTTTATCGAAAATCATCTTTAGCGATGAGGTGCATTTCATACTGAATGGGATTGTGAACAAGCAAAATCCAAGAGAATATTAAGAACAATCACTACATCCTCAAAAAGCGATTTTTTGGTGTGCTCTGTGGGCAAAAGTTGTCATTGGACCATTTTTTCGAAAATGAGGCTGGAAATGTGACACGATTAATGATTATTTCTTCCCAAAACTTAATCAAATTGACGTATATGATGTTTATTTTCAACAAGACCGCGCAACATGCTACACAAAACGTGCGAATATCGAGTTATTGCAGTCGAAGTTCGGTGAATATTTAATTTTGAGAAATGGAAATGTCAATTGGCCTGTTCGTTCGTCCTATTAGACCTCTTTAGATTTTTCTTGTAGGGATATCAAAAAATAAAGTTTACGTTAATAACCCAGCCACTATCCAAGACTTCAAGAACAACAAAGTTGCTGAGATAAATGCCATTGAAGCGACTCAACGTGAAAATGTCATTGAAATTTCGGCCATCTGTAAAGCCAGTCGTGATAAACATTTTTCATACATAAATGGCGTACTAAATACCCTACTTGATTGTACGATCATTACTGTAGTTTTAATAAGCCTAAATTGGCAGGTCCCATAATTCTTAATAATATCTAAAACACGTAAAATATTTGTTGATTCCGAACCTCCTATAGGATACATTTCTCATTGTCAGTTCACACATCTCTAAATTCAAGTATTTTAATTTAGTCATGAAATATAAAACCAAATGCAAAAATTTCACCATATTTTAAATACCTAATATTTTTGGATATTTAAGGTCTTAAAACACAAATATAAAAATAAAAATTTTTTTTTATGAAATTCCTTTTATTATACTTTGTACGTGGTAAAAATTTGATCTTTATTAGCCATTAAATAATTTTCTGACACTACAGTGCATCATTTATTTATTTCTACCCACGAATGATCATTAATTGCGTTGGTACTACCACTATGATATTTATTTTTACAAAGGAAAATCGATTTAATTACGTATGGATTACGATGAGTTACTCTAAGCCACAGACGAAGGCGTTTAAAAAGAGTTGGCTATCCTAAATTAAAATTTGAGAGAAAATTTCAAAAAAGATTTGAATTTACACTCATTCTTAGAAGAATCAATTTTTATGGTCATCATGGAATTAAAAATAATGTGATAAACTAAACTGTCACAGTATAATGAGTATTATGACTGCAACTCACATATTGTTGTAGTACATCCCCTAGACGTAAGAACGCCAACTCGTTAACCCTTAACTATCAAGTAGTTATTTCTTGAGCGAAATAATCACCGAGCAGAGTTAAAAGAAGCAAATTCTGGCAAAACCCCACAAGAAAATTACGAATGAGATCTGTATTCATGAATTTGGCTCCTGAAAGATAATGCAAGAGTCCATCGCACACAAAGAAATTTTAAATTAACCAAAGAAGAATTCGACCAACGCGTTATTATGCATCAGAAAAGAATGAAAATAGCAATTGATTGGCCTTCCTATTCACCCGACACAAATAGCATGAAATTCTATGTTAGGGGTACAACTAAAGATGAAACATATGCATATCAATAACCTCGACTAAATTAATGAAATTACAAGACGTTTGAAACAGAATTGTTAAGCGGCTTGTTCTCGTCATTGAGTCTCATAATGCACCGTTTGAAAATTGTATTTTGTGCCCATTATGTGCTTTTTGTTGGACTAAAAACATTCTTGAAAGTAAAACGTTCTTTTCTAAATAAATTGCATTAGGCATTTTGCATTGACTCGAGAAACCGCATTTCGTATATTGTGAATTTCTGTGAATTAACGTGTATTTTGTAGTTACCGACATCGGCGATTTGAAAAGATAAATTGCTTGTGAAAATTTTAATCGGAAAAGCAACTAAAAAGACAGACCAACTGTTGAAAAACGTATGAGTAGCTTAAACATTACAAAAACGACAGCATATTCATTGCAGATGCCAAACATTCTGAAGACGTTTAGCTGACGCCACCGACGCTAACTTCATCGAAAAAAAAATCGGGGGAATTGTCAGCAAAAAATTCACGATGTTGGTGTAGAATTAAGTTTGTCATTTGTGATTTGCCAATTTTTTAGAAGCACTTTCAATACAGCTCTGATTTATCACAGCTATACATCAACTACTACGAACGCAAGTGTCTTCACTCAATACTATTTACTCTTCTTACTTTTTTAGTTTTACATTTTTTTTATTTTACAAAATAAAAGCGAGACGCGCTAGAGGTCTCAAAAAGAGCGAAGTAAAATTAATAATACACCATTATATTGGAAATATTTTAAATTTTAGTTAAACGTGTCTAATCAAGTTTTTGTCATGTAATACTTTTTATTAAAATTGGGCCCGGGCTCATTTCTGGGGCTTGGATGACTGACAGGTGGTCTACTCAGTCATTAAAAATAATTATAAGACTTGATTTTGAATGTGTGTATGGTATGAGAGTACTGTACATTTGTCATAACGATGCTGATTTTTCTAAGCAGAAAAATTGATTTATTTGGCGTTTTTTATTTCTTTGTCATTTTTAGCAAAATTTTTGTGTTTTGACTTTTTTATTACAATATTCTATATTTATTTGCCGATGAGGAAAACACGCAAGCTCAGTAACGCTGTCGGTCAAGCGATCTGCAAAGTCCGCAGCCTTGGAGTGCTGTTGCTGCACTGAACAAGTAATTCAACGTTACAAGACCAACAATTTACAACATAATGAAGCGTTATCAGTTGCGCAAGCATAATGATAACCTTTTGCGCTACATCTACATCTGTACCTCGCAGACTCACTCTCGTCTGAACTCTGTCGATATAAAATGGAAACGTCCCATGGCCTGAAACGACTGCTAAACGTCGCCTCCGTGCAGCAAAATTCAATGGACGTCGCCTCGCGAAGAAGCCACTCATTTCCGCCAAGAAGCATCTTCACTGAACGTCTGTAGCGTAAAAAAAGATCTTGTTTAGCGATGAATCAGCATTACATCTCTTCGGATCGAATGAGATATCGTATATGAGACGCCCGGAAAGTCAGAGATTTAGTCCCCGTTATCAGCTGCCCACTGCCAAATATTCCAATGTAAAGCTGATGTTGTGGGATTGCTTCTGGCTTGAGGGCGTCGGTCCTCGTGAGGATTTGTGGAATCACGAATCGGTTTGTCTACAAAGACATATTACAGGACCATATGCTTTTATGTGCAAGGAGAAAGATAAATCATAAATGGATTCACTATTAAGAAAACGATCCAAAGCATTCTTCTGCCCTTGCCTCTGACTAGTTCTGCCAACGAAGAGTGAATGTTCTGGGTGGCCATCGTAGCCATCGCACTTGAATCCTATCGAGCGCCTCTGGCTTGAAAGTTGCAAATATAAACTAGAAATTTGTCCAATTGAAAGATAAGTGGAAGAAAATCACCCCTGCGTGAATCAAGAAACTCGTCGTGACAGTGTCATCCAGAAGTGCTGCTGTTATTAAGTCTAGGGGTAGTAAAATATTAGATAAATTTTGTTGAATATTGTTATGTTCGAGCTATGAAATTGTTATTTGTCGTTTTGTCCGTTTTGATAATTTTTACTGATAAATTCATATTTATGGTAAAAGTTGTTGTGTTCTAATGGTCGGTACTATCATCAAAAATACCTGGTACAAGTTTCATGCAAAATGATAGCGAAAGTTATTCTCAAAAATGTAAAATGTAAAATGCTTATGGCCGCTACTGTACCTACTAGGTGCGTAACCAAGTGGCAGGAAATAGTCGAAAATATCTAGAGAAACCAAGAGTAATGCACTATGTTGAACTAGTGTACATGAGAGTTGCATTAGTAGGGGCATGAAGGTCCGAGATTAATCACCTGGACCACATGGATAAGGCCACTATAAAACTTCTAAATTCTCAAAGAATTACGCGCCGATAAAATGCAAGGGCGAGCTTTCCCTCTATTAGCAGCTAACTTCGAGGAACCGGACGCACTCTGTAGTAAAAACGCCTTTCACGTAAGTAGGGGACTTCTGCTATGATAATTTCTCCCTCTCCACGTATGTATAATTCAGAAAAACTCATTAGTGATCGTTAAAGGAAGTACGCGGAAACGAGAGGTTGCACGGATGAAAAGAGAGTGTTTTCACTTAGAATATATCGATTCTTCTTAAAGAAGTTAAATAGAATTAAAGAGCTGGACATTTATACGTGGAATGGAAAACGTACTTATAGAAAGATTGAGGAAAAAAGAAGAACGGAGGTACAAAAGTCTGTCACTCAGATTCTTCAGACGTTCCTTTCAGCAGTAGTAATCTGAGAAGCCTAGAAAACAAAAGCATGCTAAGTTTTACAACAAAGCTGAAAAAGTTCTAGGAATATTTGTGATAGAAAAAAGTCACTCGATATTATCTTAAATGGGAAAGCAAACCTGATTCAAAACAAATTAATAGAGGTGTTAGACAAAACTTCCTCGGTTGTTAGGAGTGCTTTCCAATTTAAAAACACAAACTATACGGAGGAAATTGTATGAATCGCATGAGTCAACAAACACATTAAGCAATGGCTAAGATAAACGGTGGATAACAAAGATCAAAAGTTCTTATGGCTACCGTAAACATTTCAGAAAAAAAAGCGTAAAAAATGAAAGACTAACAACTACTAAGCCCTAAGGCTAAGGAGAGAGAGATGGGAGGGAGAGGGTATGAGGAGAGTGAGAGAAGGAGAGAGAGAGAAAGAGATCATGACATACTCAGTAGATTGGAAATTCCTATAGGTTTTTGAATAGATTAAGCTCACTTCACAGTGATCATAGCACGACAATAAGGGAGGGGGTGGAAAACTGATTTACAGTAAATCCGATAACCGACCTTAGATCTATATAGTAGTCAAGAGGACTATTAAAATACTACCACTAACAAAACTTCATTTTGCAGAACAGAAACTATTGTTTTTGATTATAAGAGTAACGGTCTCACCCAGTTGTGAGAAAGTCCATCAAGAGATTTCTTGATAAAGCGAAAAACTCTTAAAAATAAGAGAAAAACGTGAGTGAAATCTTCAATGGAACAAAAACTTAGGAAACTAAATGGAATACAAAATATCTCTAAATAAATCTATCAAAGTACTGACGAGGGCTTGAGAAACATCATGGGGAAGACACGTTAGGATATCAAAGATATCAAACATGTACCACACTCCTAAAACAATTCTCCAAAAATTCAAGGTACTCAATAAGTACTCTAGTACTGAGAGCACACCAAAACAGGAACGACCGAACTATTTCGGGTATACTTTTCTGAATCACACGTTATGGAAACTTCAGCTTCAGAGTACCAGCAAAATTTAGATCTCAATGCATCTAGGCACAAATCAATAAAGGCCGCCTGGTAAACTTATCTAACTAAGGTAAATGAGTATAAAACTCATTTGATCTATTTAAATTACTATGAGCCGATGAGATCCTTTGAGCCATGTTATAGAAAGAATCAAACATTTTATTTAAAAAGAAGACACTTACAAATATGAAGAATAATTATTTAAAACATTTATAGTTGAAGCGTTGGGTAGGTTGGATAAGGATTTAAGTCCCCTGCACAGAAAGTAGCATGTTTATAAAACATGGTTATCAACGGTAACGCGTTGCACCACACTATTGGTAAAGTGTAAAGAGTGATAAATAATAAAAATGTCTTGAACAATATACATCGATTAAATCTATCGTCTCAGATATTAGAAAGCTTGGAGTAAAGAATACTTGCTGCAGATAAATTTATTGCATATTTGGAGTAATTAGACGCAACATTGGAGGTTTGAGCGACAGAAAGTTATCCCAAAGAGATTTTTTTACTTTCCCTGTAGAGTTTTGTTGTGTCTAGACTTTTTAAGTGACTTAACCATTCTTATATTCATTAACACGGTTAGAAAGCCCCTAAAAGATCACTATAGTGCATTTGACAGGTGGCGTAAAACATTTGGGAATTACCTTAGACTTATCTGGAACTGATATCATAGTCATAAAAAAATTAGAAATCACTCTAGCAACAGTTAAAAGATTTCGTGGAGACTATAGGTGTCTAAGGTCAAGTGCGATAAAGTAAATATACATTAGGGTGGACAGATCTGCTTTAACATTAGCAGTCACAGAATGATAGCTCAAGGCTGTGCAGAAGATAACAAAAGTAAAGCTAAGTAATACTCAAAGACAAACTTTTACATCTTGTTCCCTTCATGTAATGATTAGAGAAAAGCTGGAATAGTGTATACATTGCTACTGGATGGGACATTGGAAATTTGGTTAGCAGGAAAATGTCTTCAGGAGAAGTTTCTCACATCTCCCGTGAAAATGTCATAAATGGGCTAATAAAAATTTTTAGCAATGAAGAATTTTCGTCTGAGGCTAGGATGGAAACGGGTTGTAAGACTCCAAAACATATCGTTAGTATTCTTTTTGAGGTGATAATAATCTAATCGGGAGTTGCTCAAAATCTGACACAGGTTCTAGATTAGAACTTCAGAGCAAAATATCGGAAGACAAGCTTGCCTCTCTTTTGAAGAGCTATGCCCTCCGAATTTCAAACGGAAATGTACGATATGTTTCGACAAGCATGAGAGAATAATATAAGAATGTACAAAAATAAACGCACATATGTTTTATCAGCTCTTTTGTGCTCAAAAACAACATCTAAACTGCTTTTGGTATATTACTATGAAGTCAACGATCCGACAAAACAAAACAAAACGAAACTGTTTAGGTTCCGGGTCATTGTGGAATCGAAGGCAACAAAAAAGCTGACAAACTAGTAAAGCAGAAATCAGCTAACGATTATTATGGTCCAGAAACAGCTGTTTGTCAACACATTAAAGACTGAATTTGTGTTCAATATAAAGTGGATCCAATGCACTTAATACATGTATTTGAATTCTTGATTTAGTGTGGTAGGATAGTGGCAGATAGTTGAATATTGCTAACACCTTTTACTAAAGTACGGCTAATTAAATTAAAACAGAAAAAAATCTGTTTCTCTATTAAAATTTTGGTACACTATGTTATGTACTTGTTTTCTTGCTAAGTATCTAATAGAAACACCACCATCGGTGTGAATCAAACAGTAATATATACCACTAGGAAAAAACCAGTATGCATTAGGTAACACTTGATATATGAAACCTTAAATACGAATTAAAATCAATAACTTTCGATCGTGTCAGATATAAATAAATACAAACAGTCGTCTTAAATATATGTAATGCTAATGATGTGTGCACAATTTCTAATTAACTTAAGTAGATGCCTTCTCAGTCCAGAACTTTTCCGCTCATTTGTTTAAGTAGGACTGCATGGGAAAAAATTAAAAAACTAGAACAACAATCACAAATCATTTTACAAATTTTTAAAAATTCCAAGACATCAAGAATATTCACTACGACAACTTAAAGACAAGGAAAAGAAATAAAGAAATAAAGGTAGCAGTACTAATAGAAGAAATTAGGAAAATTATACGGATCTGTTTGTGAAGGTCAGAGAAGAACTAGTACTTAAAATTTCAAACAATGTGTGAAAGAAAAAATAACAGAAATTATTAAGCAAACCACAATAGCATATCATTGACTAGTGGGCTAAAAAAAATAATAGAAAGCAAACCAAAAAAGTGCGTCGAACACCTCCTCAAAGATTCGTAGTACGGTTTTAGGTCAGGGGGGCAGGGGGTTCAAGTAAACTACTTTTTTATATTGGACAAATGACAGAAAGCCATAACCCACACAACCAAGTATATTCTGTTGTTTTATTTTATTAATTTAATAAAAGTCCGCGACAGAATAGAAACAAAAACTAAGCCATTCTGGACAAAATTAGGCGTAAAATAAAAAAACAACTTTTAACGTCATAATGTTTATGTTAACGGTACGGTGATTCAGGAAGTCAAACTCAAAGTAAAAAGTTGTACGCCGGACTCCTATATGCAACAGAAATGTCCGTAGGGGCAAAAATTAAGCAAGCCATACAACAATTTTATAAAGTTGTAGAAAGATGCATTTAAAAAAGGAAAAAACGAAAAAAAGCAAATATAATGCCAATAGTTAGAAGACATGTATAGGTACTAATAAAAAAAACTATCAATGCTGAGTGGAAGTCTTAAAAAAGAAATAAATAACAGAAAATAGTAGCAAACGGATCGTATTATATAATGTGCATATAACAAATTTATTAATAAAAAATGGAAGTAAGAGGATATAAATCAGTTTATGTATCCAAATTAGCAGTAAGTCAGCGATAATAACGGAAAGATAAAAGTACAGGTAGCAAAAAATAAAATTTCTATAACAAATAAAGAGAATTACAAAAGCGTATTGGGTAAAAACGATAGTGAGATTTAAGATTAAAATAAGTAAAAAAAATAATAAAAAGAATAACCTTGGTAAAATGAATCTCTAATTGGGATGTGTATACAGTTATTCGCAAAAATAATTAGAACATAAATAGTGAAAGTAAGAAGAACCGTAGTTAATTCAAAACTATACTTGAGAGCAAAACAATCGACTCAACAACATCCTTGAGTTTTAAGATAATGTGTATCCACTCCGATAGCATTCCAAGTAAAGTTCAGTGTACCGTTTGAAAGCTTAAACATTGTGATTTCAAATAATACCACTTTGATTGAAATTGGACCTGTTCTGACAAAGTTATGGGCCTAAGATATTTATAATACAAAAGAGTTGAAAGAAAAAAGGTAATTATGAAAGAGAAAAAAAATGAAATCTTCACATGAAATTAATTTAACGATTTTTTCAATATATGGTGTTGCCACCTCTACTCCTAATTGCACTTTCCAAGAGATTACCCATGGATCGGATGACTTTTCCTATGCTGTCTTGAGGGATTGCTCTTCGCTTAAGCTTATCCCAAACATGCTCAATTGGATTCAAGTCTGGGCTACACGGAGGCCAGTCCATTTTCGATATATCGCGCGATGTGGAATCACGTGTTGTCGTGCATTATCACGAAGTCCTCATCAACAAATCCCGCAAACGGAACATATTTGCGAGCAAATTCTGGTCGCCTTTGCTTTTGGACTGCGGTCAGCTTGGGATCCGTAGCTGCCTTTTTTGGGTCAGGTTGGCTGCTTTCATTCTTTTTCTTTTACTGTCCAAGAGCTAGCTACCACACCTCTGACCGCACTCAGCTCTTGTTTGAGGTCAATATGATATATGTCTATTTCTGAAGGATATTGAGACAAAAAATCGATCGTCTCTCTCCGTTGTTACGCGCCTACGGCCGCCTCTTCGCCGGCGGACATAGCCACCGGTTTCCCGATACCGACGCCACACTTTCCACACAGCTGATTGACTCAGATTTAGCCGATTTACCTCAGCCCTCTGACTGAGGCGCTTTCTCAACAATGCAACTGCCTGAGATGCTCGGCGCCCGTGGTATCCATTTTCTTGCCAATCAGCCGAGTACTTTTTTAGAATGCATCATACGATTAATACAATAGCAACAGTTTTTTAAAGCTCAATAATAAAGTACTCCTTGGATGTTAATTTTTTGGACTGCGCAACTCAACAAGTTCGTAAAATTTTTAATAACCGCAAGTTTATATTTCAAGTGTTAATTACTATAATGAAATTATTATAAACAGTGCACATACATTCTGTGCTAAAATAATCATAAAATAATTGTGCACTTTTGGAAAGCATAACGTCACACAATAACTCAGCCACGGCTGATTTATCACTCATTAGAGAGGTAATATGTGAACTCGTAAAATAAATTGCAAGAAATAAATTTATATTATGTGCCATACGTAAAACGTTAGAAAATTTAAGGTTTCATAGCCGCTTAAAACTGGGCATAAACTGACTCATGGCTTTGTTTGCGCAAATTCTTAGATTCCTAGAATGACTAATACGAAACAGAATTTATAGAAAAGTATTAATTAGATCCAGAAGCAGATCTTTTCTTGTGTTACTCCCAATCAATAGAATTCAATAGAAATTATTTTTGATTTTGCTAGATTATTTCTGTTATTATAAACCCATAGATAAATGTGCCACGTTGTGATGGCCGTCTCAATAAAAGTGATTAAAAAATAAAAATATCATGATTTGGAAAGTTTTATATTTTTACACAATTATAATTAGCAACCTTATAAGTTATAGCACTACGCTTAGAAATCGTTCGTGTTCATTACGAAGATTGCATTCGGTTCTGGTAGCTTATTGTACACTACATTGAATTTACGGCGTTTGTAATCGAACTTCTATGGAAATAATTCATTTGGAAAGCATAGGTCTATTCAAGACCACACGCGCGCTCTCGCCAAGGTTTTCGAGAGTAAATATAGCTGCTGTTAATTACAGTGTGAATGATAGCCGACAACTCATCATTCGACTGCGTTTGACAACAATTGCATTTTGTTCTTACAATACATGAGCGTAACTGTCGTGATCATAATAACTAATAAATCGTTCGACATGTCGATTTATTTTAAACGAGCTGGAGTTAAAAATTACATTTCTGTCTGAACAGCCATCTACACTATCTGATCAAAAATACCTAGACACCTATTAGAAATTACCAAATTACTTACTTTACTCCACAATTTTCCGTAATTAAGGCTACATTTTGCTTAAATGACGAACTTAACTCTACAGGAGAGACTTTCAATCAAGTATTGGAACGGTTTCGGAAAAATGGGAGCTCATTCTTCCCAAAGAGCCATCTCTGGGCCCATTGTTCAATGGGGTTTAGCTCAAAGCTCTAGATCGCCAAATCCAGGTAATTGTCATCTTCAAATTCACTTTTTAGTCGCTGGTGATTCATTGATATTATTTTTTACACCACTACAAACAGCAGAAATCTTCGACTCGTAGGTGACATGGAACCCCAACCATCTCAATTCTCTACCTACAGCTACGATACTGCACGGACAGTCAAGGGCATTGTGAAATTTTTGGATTATTTTTTATATGATGACTGACTTGTCATTATACACGTAGCTTAATCGACTGAAGTTGTGGTTGTGTCTTCGTATCTCCAGAAGAGCTAAAATATTTCTGATTGGCTTCCAATTTCTGTGGAAACTTAGGACTAAATCATATTAAAAATCACTATCTGAACAACTCATAGCTCTATCCAACAATTAAAAATAATATTTGTAAGGTTGTTGGTAAGACTGAATTACAATTATACCAAAAAGTAAAAAATCTTTTTACAGTATATCTTTGATATATTTGTATAAAACAAGAACAATAAATAAAAAGAAAACTGTGGAGATCAGACCCCGGAAACGAATAGACTAAACTAAATTTGCAAAAAGATTACCATTTGAATGATTTTTTTAAGGAAAATTGTTTTTAAAATTTGTTTTTTAAAAATAATAGCTTTGCGTATATCCAAATTTTCTTCTAGGGTGTAGACGTAACTGCAGTAAAATACTAGGGGCCAATTTTGACGTACCTTAGGACTATTTATCCTATACTTTTGTCAGGTATAGAAAAAAAAATGGCTATCTAAGATTTTGGGTTGTAATTATGCAGGCTGTATGACAATGCAAATTATAAAAACTTTTCAGGGCCTATATCTAAACATACGCTATGGTAAAAAATTACAAGATCTCAAAAGTTAAATTTTAAATTGCTTAAAACTACCCTTACAGTGGATTTTCAAAATAGCAGGTTGTTGTGGAAATTCCTGCACAATGAGTATAATTTATTTATTTGTGTATTAACTAAGCTTAAAAAAACGAACAAAACCAACAATCCAAGTGCTCTTTAACAAATCTGGTGTCTTTTAGACTTTTCCGGTAAAAGATCGCTCAATTTCTCTTGGACGACTAGTTGGTCGTCTTCTTCTTTGAACACCTTGAACCAATTATGAGTTGTACAAATTGCCAGCGTGCCACAGTCATAAGCTTCACAAATATTTTTGGCGGTCTTTGAAGAATTCAACTTAAGTTTGTATTGAAAATTGAGCAGCAAGCGAATTTATTCATCTTCAAGCTCCATCTGGAGCAAGTTATCTAAGTGTTATATGTCAGAAGAATTTTAAGATCGGGAACTATCGAATGATACCAAAAACATAAACACGTGACAACCTTAAGGAGAGCATTAGAAGAAGCATTCTTTGCGCCCATATCTACATCCTTCCAAATTGCTGATCAACTTTGTATATTGCTCAACTCGTTGCAATAGCAACATCAGTAAACATATAAAGAAATTAAAGAAATCAAAAAGCAAAAAAGAAGTAATTGAGCGAACTTGTGCAACAAGAAAAACAAGGTATAGATTCATAATTTTGGATAAGAAAATCATAAAACGCAAAAACTAGCCAGGTAGTCAATTGAAAACAAAATTACAGTTTCAAAAGTCGTTTTCACAACCTTCATTAAAAAAATCTAAAAAAAGTCGAATTATGTGCACAACATATTTATTGTTAGTAATAAACTACGCAGTTATTAACAATAACCAGAACAATTTTAAAAACAAGTCGTGTTTCGTAACTTATTTAAGCAAAATTATGTAAATGTAAGTAATAACACAAAGCAAACATTAATCCATTCGTTTTGAACGAAATGCTACAAATGGATTTGTAAATTCAATCAGTTCAACGAAGAATGTAATTGAAATAGTTAAATTCACAAAAAGGGTTTAAAAACAAGTAATATTGATTCTACGCTAAAATAAAGTTCCCATATTATTATATTCTTGACGCCAGTTAATAAATAAGTAAATAAATTATTAACAAAATGCCAGCAATTTTTGAACGACTTCCTTTATTTTGGAGATTTATAAACAGACACAGTAGAAATGAAAAAGCACCTTATTATAATATTTCGATTTTATAGCTAAAAAATTTCATTACTTACATTATTACTGAGCTTGCGTAGCAAACTGTTACTGAAAAACCGTGAAGATTAGATATGTAGTCATGACAATAGCCTGGTATATAGAAGACTTTAGTGCACATTTTTTAGTTTACTTGGTAGTTGTAGTTCTAATCTGATATAAATATTCTATGAATTTCATAGTTGGGCAAAAGCCTCACTTCCTCTTAACTTATATTGAGCTTTGTTTTTTGTTGTTAACCACCAATTAGAACCCGCTTGCTGTTCCCGTTTCCGAGACCATCTTATGGTTGTCCTGACTCTTCTTCTTGTAATAATATTTGTCCATCTACTCTTCACAACACGCCCAAAATGACCTATCCAATTTTAGTTTCTTGTTCTACACGTGGACACTAAATCTTCAAATCTGGTTCTTTTTCTAATCTCATTTATTTGCATTTTATATTTTAGTCGAAGTTTAATATCACCCTTTCAAATTCTGGTTTGGGTCACTCAAAGTTTTTTATTTAGTGACCACGTTTTTACCCCGTAACTTATTACTGCTAGTATACACACTTTTTTAGCGTCTTTTTAATGACAAGAAGCTTTTCCACTCTAACGAGATTCTTCGTTGTATTTTTTTAACTGGTTTTCGAATGATATAAGTTGGCATAGAAAAAAACTTCGTTAGTATCTTTATTTGTAGGGTTGCCAATTATAATACCGTTTATACCTTTTTATTAGATATTAAGTTGGTTTTGTTATAGTTGATATGCAGTGTTACATTTTTACTCTCGTGCTTTTTTACAATTTAAATTTTTGAAAACTTGTTCTAGCGTAGTTGCTAACAAATTTGAGGACAAGAGATCCTCTTGTTTAACTCCACATTATAGTTCAAAACTTCTTTCTCCTTTATTTAAATTAATTTTTGGCGTGTTGCTCTTATATAAGTCCCTTATTAAATTCATATATTTTTTAGGAATTCCTCGTTTTATAGTTTATAGAATTGTTTCATGCTCGATGCTATCATATTATATGATGAATGCTATATGTAACGTTTTATTGTATATTTTGTGCTTTTCTGCAAGTAAGTTTAGTGTTTGCAGGTGGTTGAGTGTCGAATATTGGATCCTAAAGCCGGCTTGTTTGATGGGCTGACTTTCGTCTAGTTTATTTTTAATTTTATTCTTCATTAAAGTAGTAAATAGTTCATATATACATGAAGATAAGTTAATTGGTCTGTATACGAGGGCTATTTTTTTGAAGGTCCGATTGGTCGGTAAAGGAAAGCTTCGGAGAAAGCGTCGATTCGCGGTTGTCATTTCTGAGTACGTAGGGAGCACCTAAACATGCTTCGAAAAATAGAGTCTCCCGCCAAATGTAAATTGCGTTCAGTCATTCGATTTCTGAGTGCTGAAGGAAGTAATGAAAGCTGAAATTCATAAACGAATGAGTAAAGTGTACGGAGAAACGTTCATGAGTAACAGCAAAGTGCGGAAATGGTGCAGGAACTTTGATGCTGAACGCACAGATGTTCATGATGCAGGTGACGAGCGAAGGAAGCCAGTGTCAACCGACCTTGTTTCAGCGCGTGGATCAGGCGATTCGCGGAAATCGTCGGTTCACAATTTCTGGGTTGAGTGATTTGTTTCCGGAAATTTCACGGTCAGCTCTTTATACCATTGTGAGTGAAAGACTCGAGTACCGCAAACTCTGCGCGAGATGTTGTCTGACCATCACAAACTTCAGCGAATGGGCGCCGCATTAAACTTCCTCCAGCGCTACCATTACGACGGAGGCTAAGAGGACAAACTTTCGCCACAGACAACGAGCTGCAGACCAGCGTACAGAATTGGCTGAAAACACAGGCGGCTGCTTTCTATGATGAAGGTATTGGAAAATTGGTACCACGCTACGACAAATGTATGAATCGGAACCGCGATTACGTCGAAAAGTAGCTTAACCTTGTATCACATTGTTCCATATAAAATTTTCCTGTTTCTGACTGTGATTTTCATTTAGCGACCAATCGGACCTTGAAAAATAAATAACCCTCGTATTATTAGTATTTTTTCCATTCTTTAAAAAAATAGTACCTAGCAACACAAATAGCCCATAATAGTGAGTATCGTAAATATAAGACTTAAATAGTGAATTTTTAAAAATAAAGGTCAATTTACGCGATCAAAAATAACACTAGACAAACATTACCCCAAAACTATATTACAAGAGTGAAAGAACTTTAAAAAACAAGAATAACATGCAGTAATTAGATAGATCTCACTAATTGTAGAAAGCAAGAAAATAAAATACAACAAAAAAAATAGGAATCGATCTGAAGAAAAAGATAAAACAATCACTGAATGAAAGAATAAAAACGAGAGAAAAACTAACAAAAAATGATACAAACCCTTGTAACTCCATACTCCACAAAAAAACAACGTCAGAAAGATGAGAGAAGCCAAACCAACATAAAAAAACAAAAACAAAAAACATCAGGTACGAGTTTTTACAATCTCCAGATATAAAGCTACTTTTTTTCTGGCGCACTGACAAGCACTGCAGGTTCAAGGGCTTTTTTGGCGCACTTACAGGCACTGCAGCCTCAAGGGCTTATTGTGCTCACTAACATGCACTTATTCTAGGACATTCACACACACCCATGGGTAGAGCGAGACTCGACAGAGTCAACTGGTTGAACCATCTGAGCCACCGCGTCCCCCTATAAAGCAACTTATACGACAATTAAAACTACTAGAAAACATGCAATATAAAACAACACGCTATGGCTACGGTAAATAATCTAAATGCAACAGAAAAAGAAGAAATTCTACCCAGAAAGTTGGTCATCAGGGGAGCAAGAGATTTGACCTCCTTCACTCGTAAAAAAATAAGTAATACACTTTATTTGAAATTAATATAATAAATAAAAGAACTTTAAAATCAGAAGAAAGAATAATTGAAATGGTACATGATATAGATAAAATTGATTAGATTCTGGATAAAGACAGCCATAATAGCAACTGTAAGAGTAGTTGAAATAAAACTGTCAATAATTCAAGTTTATATTCCTTAATTCAGCCATGGAAGAAGAGATATGAACATACATTTTGGTAATGAGAAACTCTAATAATAAAATAGAACAAGAATAAAAGAAAGAGTTGCGACAGGCCGATATGGATACAGGTGTAGAAACGAATAAGGAAACACCTTAACTAATTTTACTATGAAACCCAAACTTTATATAACAAACGCCTTTTTCAAAAAATGCAGCGGTAGAAATGGTCACGGTTTTTTCCGAACGGGATGTACAAAAACAAAATCGACTACATACGTAACAACAAAGAAATAATTAAAAATCCACAAATTATAATTCAACTACTATTGGAAATAGACTACAGAATGACACAATCCTGTATAATCATAAAACAGACAATTATAGAAAACAAAGATATCAATAAAAAAAATACAGATGCTCAAAAAATTTAAAAAATAAACCTAGAGAAATGTACGAAGAATCTACAAACAGAAGATACACAACACAAGAAAAAGAAGTAAAAGAAATGTATAAAGAATGCACCAGACCAACAAGAAGTCAACAATTAACAAAAAATTAATAAAAGAACGAGATGGTAAATCAGGGATGTATAATAAAATCGAATACTATGAGCTAAATAAATTAACTAATAAATATATAAGAAGAAATACTAGAAAATGGAAAAGCAAAGAATAGAAAATATAATAGAAGAAATAAGGCCAACAAAAAGTAATAAGATAATTAACAAACAGATATTATTGATGATATAAAAAAGAAAGTGATAATAATTATAGCACTGGCAATAGAATGCTATAAAACTAAAATAAAAGAAAACAAGGACCCACCCGCTGATAAAACTTTTGCAATCCAGTAAATAATGAGCAATTTCCAAAACCACTAATATAAAACAATTATTAACTGAAGCAGTCAGTTATCAGTTAATAAAATGAATGATGCTCTACCAATTCAATATGAAAATAGAATTCCACAATAAGATTGTACTATTATGTTATAAATATTGTCACAATAATTGAAAGAATGTCCAGCTGATAACTTTTGTAAATTCTAGTAAATAATGAGAATGTTAAAACACCTTAAATATAACGAAACAATTTTAACTAAAGTAGATGGTAATGCATTAGAATGTGCATTAGAAGACCGTTAAAATTTAAGATTTGGGGAATTCCTAATTCAAATAAATACGTGAAAATTTGATGTGGTACAAAAATATAATAAAGCATTGCTAGTGATTGTAGAATTTGACAAGTGATTAACTTTTCGTTTATTGTTCAATTTTTTATTGTAACTGTTGGAAGAACTATCACATTAAACACAGAACAAAGAAAATATATATAATAAAATTCTATTTTCTGATTTATCATAAAATTTTACTGTTGTTCCTTCAGAGTAACAAATAGACTATGATTCAGAAATAAATGTTCTTTCACTTAATGAGTACTAAACTATAACATTAAAAAATGTAAATATCATCAAAAGTACCTTCTAAAGTATCAGACAAAATGTTAAATATTGTTTTCATATAAGGTACAGATCGCTGTTAATGTCTAAATTGCACGTTACTTACAAATTAGTTTTCCTTTAAATGGTTTTATGGTTATAGGGTACAAAAAATTTACAGATAAGCGTCAATTGAACTGTAACAAACGTAGGGCGATTTCGCAAGATATTATTGCGTTCCACAACATTGAAACTAAGACTGGTGATGTGATAAGAGATAACGGGGTACAATATATTTTTTGACATGCCTCATATGGTTTTGACTGTTAAGGATTACTGCTCAGACAGTCCAGGTAGCAATAGACCCCCCCCCCCCCCCCCAGGAGTAATTTTCAAATTAATTAGCAGCCATGTTTGCTCAATTTTTAATGTCCGCTTATTTCCTGCGAAAATACATAAAGCAGTGAGTGATAATGTAGGTGAACAAACCACGTACATTTGAGCAGCTTAAAGAGAATGTTTATGCAGAAATTCAACCGTTACTACTTTCAATAATAACCAAAATTGTAAGTAACAAAATTGAAACAATTTGATCACGTAAGACAAAAATAAAAATTATTTTAAAAACCCTATTAATTTATTGTGTCATCGACATTAACTTTTTAGAAGAAACTGAAATAAAAGAAACTCTAGATGCGCCATTCCAAACGTCACCACTTCCTGACTTAATCACAGTTAAGGAAGTTAAAGAAATATTCAGACTCAACTTAAGTCCAAAAAAGGCTCTAAACTTTGAACTTATCACCGAACAATTGATTAAAAAACGTCCCCGTAAGAGCCTGGTAATATTAACAACAAAATACAGCACATTACTATGATTAGAGTACTTCCCGACTCCGTAGAAGGTTTTGCAAATAGTTATATTAGGAAAACCTAGAAAACCACAAAACGAGTTTTCGGCCTACGTACTTCTAAGTCTATTACCACAATTATGAAAATTATTAGAGAAGAGACTTGAGCCAATTACTAAATAATTTAAATCCCAAACCACCAATTCGGTTTCAGAAAAGAACACTCAACGCTAGAACATATGGGCAGAATAATAGATATTACTGATCGAACCTTTGAAAAAAAATAATATTGCACAGCAGTGTTAAATGACGAGTTTTTATACAAATTAAAAATAAAAGTATATACCTCACCTCACTTTATTATCCTTAGATCATTGCTAGAAGAAAGGTATTTCCAAGTCAAATATGAGCAAGTAATAGACCTACTAGACTTAAATCAGGCATTCCTCAAGGAAGTATTGTAAACCTAATTCTTTACTTAATGTTCATGTCAGTAGTACTGGTGGAATATAAAGATCCAATAGTTGCCGCAACTGAAGCTGTATGAAATGGAAACAAATGTGAAGAATCAAGATCGACACACAGAAGTCTGTTCATATTAAATTCATCAAATGCAAAAGTAATACACCACCAGTCTTGATTAATAATAAACCAATTACACAAGTGCAAGAAAGAAGTCAAACACTTGGAGATGTATCTGAAGAAAGAAGTAATGTGAAAAAGCCACATTTGAAAATAAAAAGAGTTTTGTCTCAAGTTCAAAAAGACTACTCACTCCTAGATCGTTCTCAAACAAACTGTTAGTTTACAGATCTTTCAAACAATTTTCAACTATGGGGTACGGCAGCCCAATTCAACCATTCAAATAATTGTGTTCAAATAAGTGTTGTGTGAAATATTATGCGATGCTTCCTATTAATGGTAGGTGACTGTTCGACAATGAAAATCCATATGTCTTAATTCTCGGCGTACAGTTATATGCTACCTGGATAATGAGAAGCACCGAGAAACTTCTCGAAAACTGTTTTGGTAGGATAAAAATCGATGTCTGATTACACGTGATCTGCCCGGTACATTTTTATCGACTCTGCTTTCGCTTTTCCAGAAGGGCAAAAATGTCTCTGATTTTGATTCTGCTCATACTACTTAGCACTGAACAACATATAGCCACATACTCTTTTTATACCTGTCGGTCAAGTCAGAGAGACCTTTAGACGTCAGATGTTCGTATACCTTTAATCCAGCAGTGTAAACTGTCATATATAAATAACAAACTATTAGAGAATTATTTATAAACAGAAGATTTTTATAATTTAATACCTATTTGAAAACATGGAATAATAGGGCTGTACGAATTGTCTTAGAACGGTAAGGAGAAATCACTTCAATAGAATGACATCTTATGTCATACAGTTCGATAACCAATTAAACCACTGCAAATCAAATTCACATTCTGCACGCTATCTCCAAGCGAGTGCGGTGCTTGTACAGATCATGTTATTTAAACACTCTACACTTTTTTAAATAAAATCAGTGTGTAAAAAGGAAATCAAGTACCTAGGAATGGATCGGAAAAAAGGGCAAACGCGAAGAAGCCACGTTTGGAAAAAACGAAAACAGCTGGGTCTCAATTTCAGAAAGCAACGACTGATCAAATCTACCGCTCTCAAACAAGTTATTGCCCTACAATTCTGTCTCCAGGCCATTTGGACTTGCCATCTTCAACCACACAAGGTGGCCGTTAATTGGGTGCTCGTGATTGAGGTTAAATTACAAAAAGACCACAAACGATATTCAAACCGGGTAAATTGATATTTATTAATTAGATAAAGGACCAATCAATAATATTTTTAAAATATCTTTCTTTGCTTTTGGTCATGAATTTCAAACGTTTCAAAAAGTGATCGACAATTTTTGTCTTTTTTCCTTTTCTATCGAATTAATGGCATCTTTAATGTGAATTTTGGGGCCATCGATCTTCTCTATTATTCCTTATGAATAAAAAGCAATGTTTTTTGTTAAACCCCAAAGTAAAATCTGGAGAATATGGTGGCCAATCAATTCCTCCGCCTGTCTTTGTCTTTGCATCCACGGCAATGTTATTCGAGCCAAAGACACGTGATCTAGCAGCCATGTTGGACTCGAGCACCATCTTGTTTCATTGAATTTTGGCTAATTTGATCGAAAAATTCGCCTAAAATTTGATTCTTATATACTCCACTAATAAGTATTTGTCAGGAAATATGGGACCACTATGCTATAGTAGCTAATAGCACACCAAACAGTTATCTGCTTTGAGTGTAAGGGACGAGCGATTATTATTTCCGGCTTTTCGGTCCCCATATCCAATAGTTTTGAGTGTTGACATAGTCTTCAATTCATAATCATATCTTTCAATAATCAATTTTTTAATTCAATCATATGTTTTAAAGTTTTCACAAAATTATGCGTCTCAATGATTGCTTTATCGCTGAATGGTTGATTCACTTGAATTTTGTCAGCAAAGAGGCCTAAATCTTCTTTCATTATCTTTTGAAAAAACTTTCTCTTAATTCCAATATTTGCCGAAACGTTTCTCTGTGGTATAGGCACCGTTTCTTCTACCAGTTTTTGACTTCTTCGATATTCTTTTCAATTCTCACTAATATTGGTCGACCGGCTTTTCCTTCTCTATCATTTTGGACACTGCCTGTGGTCAACTATTTTTCAGGTAATTCATAAAATTTTCAACATGAATAACATATATTGTAAGTAAGCTTTCAATGTCCTCGGGTCTAATATTGACTTCCGGTCTACTTCTAGCTTCCTTTCTGACACTTTTATTTGCGTCCTTTCCACACCTATACCAGTATTCAATGATTTTGAGAATCGTATACACAGTAGATGCCGATGCATGTGATTTTCATAACATTTGCTCAAACGGTTTAGTAAGGGTGCCCCTAAAAGCACTTCTATCTAATTCAACTAATTGGAAGGTTTAAAAACAAAGTAAAAACGATAATATTTTAAATAACTTAAAAGTAAGTTCAATGAGAAAAGAAAAGAATAAGTGCAGTGGTAAATACCTAAACAGACTATCAAATCACCACAATTGTCTACGTTGTGAACTTGCTAGACAATAGTGTACAATGTTATAGATTTGAAAGCTTTAAGCCACTACAATTGTTACCCAGATCTTAATGTCTCTGATTGTTAGAAAATCATTCCTATTTTTTGTTAATAAGTAAAAAAATGGCATTGAACGGATGACTTCTCCCATGTTCTATTTTAAACCCAATAATATAATATTTATTTATTGTGCAAATGTAAGACAGATTAAAAATAGTAACATTTTTAGATTAAAAAAATAATTTATTAGATTTAATATTTTAATTACTTCATTAATATAAAAAAGCTCTTGATTCTCCAAAGCTTTTGTTCAAATAGTAGGTTTGATATATTTTGAGTGTCGCAAATGCATCAATAAAAAAGGGAAAAGGCATAAAAGGCTATCGGGGCGCCGTTGCCAAAATTTCGAACTAAAATAATGCACCAGCAGCAGGCGCGTGCATCAACTTCGATTGGCTGGCTGCAGCCGCCGGAGCGGCGGTTCCGGCTTAATTTAGAAGTGGAAGCCGAAGTTTCCACGTTTTGGCGGCATCAGTTGGAAATGGATCAAATATTGGTGCACTGCGCGAGCGGAACCCAGAATAAGCGCGGTTGTCGTCGCCAAAATATAGCGCCGGAGCGCTTCTTCGCGGCGCTTTTGCAGGGCTGCCAGAAAAACGCCAGCGATTGTTCCGCGGGCGGCCGCCGGCACCCGTCCGTTATCGGCGTGACAAATTATTCGTTCCATGCTGCATCGCGCTATTTCGGGTGCGCCCGAAATAGGATGTAGCGGAGACGCGGATTAGGAAAAATCCGGCAAGTGCAAGCAGTGCTTTATCGCTTCTACTCTCAGAAGTCACACTCTTTATAAATAAAATATTTACTTTTTCAGAAATAGCTACAACAGGATTTGCTTTTTGTATACAAAAAATGCTGGAAAGTGATTAAAGATCAAAAGAGCATAACGGCCGTGAATTTTAAAATAAGTTAATTTTCGAAGCACAATCAAAACGAACATTATGACTAGCACCACTTTGTTAAAGAAGTACATTCAAAATTTCAAAATTCTGAAACAATGGCAAGCCATCATTTTTTTTTAAATTACATACTAATCTCTGATGCTTGTACAAAAAATTTGATATGTCCATGCATTAAGATAAGTAAAATGACATTTATGTGAACAAAGCATTTTATCCACAAATAAATTGTGGCTTTAAGCATATTGCATACTGAGATTCCCATTTTACTATTTAGAAAAACCCATTAAAGGAAATAATCAAGGAATGTAAAATTGTGATACAAATTTTGCAACGAATTTACATGATTTCGATACTGTTATAATCTAAAAGCTTTAGTATAGAGCCTACACAAAACCAGATAACTCCAATATTTATCTATACAAAAGAGCTTATAGCGGTAGGTAACGAGACTTCCTGACTAAAAATTTTATCTACATCACTAATGTAACATCATATCGCATCCACATTGCCATGTGACTTGAAAAGATTGTTAAGAGGATCAAAAAACAGGATTTTTGAAGAAATTTATGGAAAACAGTAGTTTTGAAACGTTCTTTCAGCTTTCTACAGCAATACGCCGAGCTTACATTGTAGCCAGACTTATCTACCATATATTACGCACTAAACTAAGAAAACAGTAGGTAAGCTTATCATGAATGGTATCGGTGTTAAAAGAAGGGCCTCAAACTGTAATCTACTAAACAAATCAGATGATGGTACTGAGTAACGCAATCAAAACAGCCAAAAAAAGTAATCCACATAATTTCGACTACCAAAAAAGTCATAGGATATCTCTTTCAATAGCCAATAGCATAAATCTACCTAAAATCTCTTCAGTTTTTCTTTAACGTTATAGTGAATAAAAATTTACTTCTTTGTTTAAACTATCTGCACTAAACTACCTGCGACTAAACTATTAATATTTTTGGGAATGAAATTGATTGCCTGACATAAGATAACGTAGACTTGTGAGTGTTGTGCAACACATGGTGTGAAATGTTTAAAACCGTTTTCAATAGAAGGGTAGCCGTTGGCTATCGCCTTTAAAATATTTTTTTATTGGGGGGACACAATAAAAATAAGTAGTTAGAATTAGAAATCATGTAATGGTACATATACAAAACGAAAAAGTTAATTTATTTTTGCGTTAGTAGTCCCCTGTGTTCGAAACATTCCAAATGAGTCCTCTATGACAGACGACATAGTGTTGTCAAGCTCGGCAAGTCCTTTTAAACAACTGGAAAAGCACGAGGGTTGGTGATCAGACCTGGCGAACCTCAGAACCTTCAACTAGGAGATACTTTGGAGAAAACGTTACTTCACAACGATTTTCATCAAAAAGCTTATCTAGAAGTCGCACGGGCAGTTACAAAGACAAAAGCAGCCCTATAGATTCGGCTTCCTGTTCGCAACAAGATGACATTGTATACCATAATCATCCTCCCGATAATAATGTACGTCTACTCAGTTTTTAGCAAGCTCCAAGTAAAATGAAGGCCTTGAAACAGGAACATGATTTTACATCAGAATACTGCTGTACCAATCATGCAAGAGTTTACTTCCCAAAGCGCTCAACTATTACTCTCCAGCGTCGAAGGCCATAGCAATCCCATCAACCATAACCTCTACAACTACTTGAACATAGTCGCTCGAAGGTTGCTATTCCCTCCCGAAGAAATATAGGGAAAGACAACCACCATTCACATAAGGTCACTGAAAAAGAAATCGCTTAGTCTATAAAGTCAACGTCTATGCGTGTTAGTAGAAAATAATCTTAAAATTAATCTTCATAAGGTAAATATTATTTTATACATCTCTTAGAAGTTTTAAAAACATTTAATCCTTGTTTTACATAATAGTAAAATATGTATATTATCATTTTTAATTTAGTTTATTAGCAGTTTATTTTAAAAAGTTTAATGGCTTTTACAATTAGTTCTTTAACATGTGTATGAATTTAGCTAAGATGATAAAAAGAAATTTGGGTAAATACTAAATAACAGCTTGTAAACTTCCGGATAAATTATTTTGTTATGTTATTATGATGAAACTAATTTGATAGCATATGTTTTTTAAATAGACACGGGGGTCACATTTAATATTGGCTAACTTAAATGAAAAGAGGAATCGATAGCACGTTAGAATGTAAAATAAAAAAAAAAGATTCTTTATTTGAAAATCCTTAGTATTTATTACTACTTATGAGTGGATTTTAATAAAAGCAAAATGTTAAAACAAAAATATCAATAATGGGGGAGATAACTCCAAAACTGGTCATAACATTCGGACATAAAGAGAGTTTTTCGAAGAAGTGATAATGAATTACGAGTAAATATGACCGGGCATGTTATAAAAAACGATTAAAAGGTTAAGCTGAACGCCTATGTGTAATTAACATCAAAAAGACAATATTTTCTATGTATTTTTAAAAATTATATAATTTGAAAATTATCAATGATTTTCCCGATTACAAGACACTTTTTCATAGGTAATGAGTGTTTTTATCAGTTTTTCTAGATACGTTACACGATTATTTAAGTACAAAAGAAAAACAAAAAGGCACTGAATAGACTCGTTTGATGCAATTACTTTATATAAATCACTCCTCGTAACCTGTCCGCAACTCCTGAACCTTTGCTACAATCCCTTAAAATTTAAATTTTTTAACGCCTTTGGCAATTGGGTGAATTGTTTTATAGGAATGATTTTGGGGCGACCTCTTGCGTACTCTAATAATCTAGGCACTCCATCTACAACGTTTTTAAAACCCTTATTATACTCTTTCTACGTCCTTTGAGGCCATTCATTTAGCAACTTATTTTGACAAGTGTTAGAAGTAAAATAGGATGCATTATATAAATTTGCGCTTAAATTATATATATAAAAAAAATTATGAGTGCTGCTGCTGCTGTCACACAGGTCAAAGGTCAAATCGTTCGTGCCTTTCCGTGCCGACCCGAGCGCCTCCGACGGACAAATTTCGGCCCGGCGGCAGGCGCGACCGAGGTAATATATTTCCGGAACCGCAAGCGATGGAAAATTTTCGTTTGAAAGCGGGTAATAAAGCACTTATATATAAAAAAAATTATGAGTGCTGTCACACAGGTCAAAGGTCAAAGGTCAAAGTTCTGGGTATACGTAAATGCGTTGTCATGGCAACGGCGTACGCCAATTATGTCAAACAGAGCTTTTTAATCGTATATTTATTATTTTTAAAAACTACTATGCGAAGAGGCTCAAGCATGTCGGAGTTGGACAAGCTCTCCGGGGGGCCGTTGCCAGACCTCGTCGTCCTTATAAAATAATACGCGAGCCTACAAAAACATCTAACGAACTCGCACTTCAAAGGATTATTATAAAAGGTGTATAAATAGTTTAGTATTGCTAATTTCTATAAAATAACTACTTCAGGTGCGTTAAGGTACTAAACAAGTACCATTTTATTTACTTTAGTTTTTGAATATTTTTTGTTACATTTATTATTCAACTTAACTATTTTAAGTATCTTTCTGTGACTTTATTTTCCTTGTTCACTATTTTTATTATTATAATGTTGATAATATATTCTTGCATGAGGTGATTTTATATATTGAGAGCAAAACAATCAATTCGCTAGCTGCACGCGTATTTTCGTCTCCAGTTTCAGTCAAAACATTAACGTGCAAGGAGTATCTTTATTATTGAGCTTTGAAAAATTGTTGCTGCTGCATCAATGGGCTGGTGCATTCAAAAAAATATGCATCGCGCAGGAGGTACCGGAAAGCCTGTGGTTACGTCTGCCGGCAAGGAGGCGGCCGTAGGTGCGTAACAACGGAGAGGAATGATTGATTTCTCGTTGCAATATCCCTCAGAAATCGACATATGACTGACGTTAACCTCAAACAAGAGCTGAGTGCGGTCAGAGGTGTGGTCGCCAACACTTGAACAGTGAAAAGGAGACTGAAAGCAACCAACCTGATCCCAAAAAACCGCAGTCCAAAAGCAAAGGCGACTGGAATTTGCTTGCAAACATCTCGATTGGAACCGCGGCAATAGGAGTCAGATATTATTCACCAACGAGTCCAGGATGTGCGTACATGGCAACAACAGGAGACGTTGGGTCTATAAATCAGACGAGCGATTTGCTCATTGCTGTATTCAAGAAACTGTTGTATATGGAGGTAGCTCTTTCATGTTCTGGGCGGGCATTTCCATGCATGAAAAAACTAAATTTGTTTTCATGCCTAGTGGAGGACGTGGAGGAGATTTAACATCGGACTGTCTACATCAAAAACATTCTAGAGAACATATTGTTCCGCTTGCGAGATTTGTTGGCGAGGATTTCATTCTAATGCACGACAATGCGTGATGTTACACCGCACGAGTGACCACTACCTAGCTGGCTGACACCGGTATACTGAAAATGGACTGCCCTCCGTGTATAGCCCAAACTTGAATCCAATTGAGCATGTGTGGGATGAGCTTAAGCGAAGAGTTCTGACCAGAAATCTTGCGTGATGAAGAGTAGGGAGCAATCCCTTAAGATAGCATAGGGAAAGCCATCCGATCCATGCGTAATCGCTTGGAAAGTGCAATTAGAAGTAGAGGTAGCAATACCGTGTATTAAAAAATTAAATTTGTTTTATTATAATTTTTATGTATTTTTTGATATCTCTAAATATCCTAAGCAATATTTAAATAACACTTAAAATACCAAAAATCAGAATGTAATTGTTACAATTATAAAAATGGAGATTTTATAGTTTTGATCAAATTATTTGAGCGTTGTTGCACAGAAGTGCAACTTTTGGGTCTTATTAGCAGTAACTAAAAGATTAAATTTCATCTTCAAGTACAACAAGCATCAGTATCTAAAACTGTGTGGTCTATAATAAAATCATCTTTGACCCAGCGGCGTTCTTAGAAGACTCGCTTAATTAAATGGACAGAACAATTATTTGGTACTTAAAAAAAGAAGCAACAAAATAATTATTATAGAGTACTGTTGGGCAATCATGCACCATGGCGATATTTTTTTGGTTTAATTTTAACTCTCAAAGAGTAACAAATTAATGTGGAGTATGAATGTGCTACAACCTTTCAAAATATTTCTGTTTTTCAAATGAATAGCGGTAATTGTCGTGAGTAAAAACAAATATTTTGATAACGCATATTTTCAAACTACACCATGCAAAACACAAATCCGGGGGAAAGAGAAAAGCCTTTTGTGTTGTATCCAACGAGAAAACTTGCGTAACAAATATGGTAACATACAAATGCTCAACTTGAAACAACCTAAACAGTTGATTAACTTCATTTAAAAAATACCAACTTGCAATGCTACACCTACAAGGGTTACGCAAGATCAGTGCTAGTTAGACGTGAAATTTAAGTTTCAAGTCTTCAAAATTATAGCTGATGTACACGGCTTGAAGCAAATAGGGGAGTTCAATGAAGATTTCTTTATCGGTGTGCTTTTCACCTATTATTAAACATTAATTATATCTTATAAGTTGTTAAAGGAAATTAAAATACAACCCAATGGACCTCCTAAATGAATCATTTTCGTAAAAATAAACAGAAAATGGACAACCTAACCACGCATATTTACCGCAAAAGTTATTCCCCGGGTTCTATTCGTACTAACCCACAATACAAACGTACTGTATGTTAATAGAGTTTCGCCATGAAAAATCCCCGATGTGGTAGATCGCAATGTATGCTTTAAGGATCTTAAGTAGTCATAAATCTAATTATTTTGAGTCCTGCACCGAATTAGGCAAAGTGACAGCTGCCGGTGGACTTTTATACCACACAAATAGTTCAAAATTTCTGTATTAAGCAGAACTCATCCGAATTATAAAACAAATCGAAGAAAGATAACACATTTTTCAGTTAAAATAAAAATACCTTTACTGCGGGATATATGCGAAACTCAAACAAAATGTTGGATAAAACGGTAAAAAGCAGAGATAGACAATTGCACATTATAGTAAAAACAGATATACCAAAAACCATAAGCAATATAAAGCCATTTATAACTTACCACAATAATTATCAGAATGTCGCCAGGTTTACACAACAAAACTTCCTTGTATATTTTTCTTGGTTCCTCAATATCACAAGCACACCTTCACTACCTGATCACCCAAAAGTTCTTTTGAAACATCTTTAATAAACCCTTACAAGCATTCATTTGGCATACTCTTACGCATATTGTACTCACAGAAAACTAGAGTTATTTAACAGTAAGCACTATGGAATTACCCCCTCGTAAGATAATGTTTAGGAGAGTATATGCTGACGTTGGATCCACCCACTGTTTAATGTTCGTTTATTATATTATACTTTATTTGCAGAGTTTGATTACATAGCCACTCATATGACTACAGATAAAGGATTAATTATGTTAAAGGAAATAATCGAGATTTTTTTTAGTAATTGGTGGAAGAATACTTTGAGTTTTCCGATTCCTCTATTTATTTACCTTACTTATTGGAGACTATGGTTTTGAAGGTAATTGTTATTAGTGACATTTAGGTGATAATTCCTTTAGAGTCTTCTGTGAAAGGAGCATCAAAAGAAAGAAACAAAGAGTGGAACTTCAGCAGTCATAAATAAGATTATTCTTCGCCGTGAACCTAAAGAAACTTTTAATATGTGAAGGTCTTGTATTGTCCCCAACGGGAAATGTCTCGTCATCATTAATATATACGCAACTAAATTGTATTTATTGATACAATTATGAATAGAGTACTATAATTATAGCACTGGATGCTTCGAACAAGGTCCGACTTCCACTAGCTGAAATGAGTTTCTCATTAGATTATTGCTCTAAAGTATAAAGTTCTTAAAATTGTAAAGACATAAGATTAAATAATAGCAAATGGTGATTCTAGAATTAGTAAAAGTTGAGTGATGAGCAGAGTAGAAATCAATAAAGAAGATACATCCCGACCCGTATTTCTAAAAGCATTAATAAAAGGTGACCAGAAATTATATTAGCAGTAAGACAAATTGTCAAGGTTCCTCTTAGGCAAATATTTTGATAAATTTATTACAGATTATGAATAGTACACAAAAAATATAAAAAACAGAGATAAAAAGCATTATTAAACAAAATAAGTGAGAATAAAAAAACCAAAAGTATAGTAAATCTCTCTCTTTGTTTAGGGGGCAGAATAAAGAATTCATTGTGAGGAGCTAAGGTTACTTTTTACCAAATAAAACTAATGTCAGTTGGTATTAATCACAGTATTGCTGATAAACAGATAATTCCTAGAAATCAGTTAAGAGATAATCTAAATTTGGTTGATGGGTCAAAAAGTGGAAAACGGATTCATAATTTTTATTTGATAATTTTAATGATTGATTTTTTTTGTTTTGGAAATATGCTTAAGGCACGTATCACTGAAATATTGAGCATCTTTCAGCATCTTTTACTTTTTCAATAGAAACAATGCATTTCATGGTAAAATTAGACATAAATGTCCAATGACATTTGCATCGCATCCTTACGTAACGCACAATTAGATAAGGTCATTACTTTAAATATAGGGTACTAAGAAATTTTTGCACTACATAGCTAAGTTTCATAAATTATCAAAACGTTTTCAACGACACTCTATGTATCTTTTTGTATCCTTTGAAAGCAGTCGTCAAACTGCTTCTTTCACGTTTCCTCATTAGAAAGCCGGATTATTGAAAGCATTTTTCAGACTTCAATAATCATAAAACAAAAGCCAGGTTTTGTTATTTGTTAAGATGATGTAGATATATCGATATGTTTCATTTTTATACTCTGAAGGCATAACTAGCCCTTAGCACTCCGTTGTCGCCGTATATGCGACATTTAAAATATGAACTTTAAATCCACTGTCGCCGCTACGGCGACACGCTTTATTTACTTATTCGGCACTTTTGTAAAAAAACACACTTGAGTAAGGGAAACAGTCTTTCTTTATATTATGTGTTTATATTATCGGTACTATGTTTATATCATAATATGCGTTGCATTTTGTTTCTTTTCAAAACGTTGTAGTCCCTTGCGTGGTAAAGATGGAAAGTGAAACTTTTGAACAAAACTGTGAAATAAGCGATGTGGAAGATGAACTCGATTTTGTGTTGCACAGAGATAATTTGAGTGAAATATTAGTAGACGATATTGGGAATAATTCAGGAACAGATAGTGACGATAGTGACATAATAGTAGTGAGAAAAAAACGAAGAATTCAAATGATTGAATCGGATTCCGAAGATGAAGTTGTACCTGTAGACAACAGTGGATGGACCGATATTACAGGAAGTGATATTCCCTTGCAAAATATAAACTTTTCAACGGGAAATAAAGTTCCATGGCCGCAAATTTTCAATATCGACGAACCGATACAATTTTTCAAATTGTATTTCACGGATAATCTCGTAGACGAAATTATAACGGAAACGAACAGTTACGCCAAAAACAAATTGAGGAATAAAAGTCTTACCAAGAATTCCATATGGCACACGTGGCGCGATACAAATAAAGAAGAATTCTGGGCCTTCCTTGGAGTCATCCTCAATATGGGCACGATGCCTTTGCCAAATATGCAGGACTATTGGTCAACCAACAATAACACTAAAATACCATTTTTTTCAAATGTATTCACAAGAAGACGATTCAACCAAATATTTTGGATGTTACATTTGAAAACAATAGATCCTCAGAGGATAGACATTCGAACACGTATTCAACGGGTCAGTAGTTTTCTAGAATACATCAATTCCAAATTTTCCAAGTATTTTATACCGGGTAAAAACATATGTGTAGACGAATAATCCTAATAAGCCTAGGAAGTGGGGCATAAGAATATACGTTTTGGCTGATTCTGAAACTGGATATGTATACAATATTCTTCCATATTATGGCAGTATCACCTCCGAAAGTCTTATAAAACAGGAATTACCCGTCAGCGCTAGGATTCCGTTGCATTTATATGATAGATTATTGACCAACGTACCAGGTGCACAAGGTTATCATATGTTTACGGACAGATACTATACCAGTATACCATTGGCAGAAGAATTGTTGAAAGTGAAATGTCATCTGACAGGGACATTGAAAATGAACAGAAAGGGAATACCTGATTCGATAAAGAAAGCCAAATTTTCCGAAAATAAATCTGTTGCTAATAAAAGGGGGAATACGATGTTATTGTCTTGGAAAGACAAAAGAATAGTAACGCTATTGAGCACTAGTGATAGCGCTGGATTTATGACTAAAACAAGATTTTTAAGAGGAGGCGAACAACAAGATGTAAATAAGCCAAAAGTTGTAGTGAATTATACAAATTCGATGGGCGGTGTTGATCGCGCTGATCAATACGCCTCCAGTTACTGTTTTATAAGAAAATCCCTTAAATGGTGGCGGAAAATGTTTTTTTGGGACATGGAGATGTCTAGTATAAATTCATACATATTATACAAAAGTGTGAAAAAGAGTAGAAACGAAAAGCCACTATCGCATTTGAAGTTCGTAAAGCGATTAGTTGATCAACTGGTAGGCGACTTCCGAGAATATCGCACAAGACCGTCAACTTCAACGTCTGAAACCAGGTTGGACAAAAAGCTCCACATAATGGGAAAAGGCAACAAAAGAGACTGTGTAGTGTGTTCCAACAGACAAGAAAAAGGCCAAAGACGCGAAACAAGCGAGTATTGTGCTACTTGTCCCGGAAACCCCCGCATGCACATGGGGGATTGCTTTGAAAGATACCATACCATGCGTAATTTCAAAACATAAAATTTTATTTTGTTAAAAGAAAATAAATTAGGAATTATTTTACATAATGTTATTTAGAAATAAATTTTTTTTTTATTGCAACAACCGTATTTTTCTGTTATATTATGTATTTACATTTATAACTAATATAGTGGTGGAGTTGCTGGTACCTCTATATGAGTCAATAGGCTGGAGTGCAAAGGGCTAGATTAAGCCAAGGGATAACAAAATGGAACAAACGTTACTCATTTAAAGGTTGTTGGGCAAAATGATATGAATTGCCTGATTAAGAATGACCAAATGATCTTCTACCTAGCAATAGATAATATGCCTGTAGGCATATTACTTAAGCATCTTGCTAAAAATATCAAAATTCTCCCCCGAGACAGACCTTACCTCGTATTGTCTTCTAAACTAAAATTTTCTCCCTGGAACTTCCGACACGGTAGTACAATGAGGGTAATTTTTTCAGGACTGGATCCATTTCATCCAACATTGATTAGGACACAAAATTATTTATTCCGTTTTCAAACAACTGTTATAGTTTAGGAACAACCAACACCCAGAAGTCGTCCGGCTGACTGCAGTATGTTTCAAACATTTTCAATAGATTTGAATTGGATACAACATGCAATCATTGTTTGCGCCGTATTGCAAAACTTCTCTAGTACGCTATGTGCGATTAAACATTGCGTTCTAAGGTAAATCTTACTTTAATTGGGTAAATTCTGTGACGAGGAAAATTTCAATTTAGCAAAATTGCACTTCTCGTTATTAACTCAAAATAGCCGACTACAAACAAAACGCTGCAACTAGAACAATTACTACATATACAAAATGAAATAGGAGCAAAGAGCAATTTGCTCTCTTGGCTCTTTGACTGTCGCGCCGTTCGCGATATTTGACATTTCAGCTCTAATTACCCACGACAACCGGGAGCACGGAATCGAGCTCCCTATTAGTCTTTCACGGGGCGTATTACATTTCAAAGCAAACAAAATGAAAAATTTAGCCGCCGAAGTTCATTAAAGTCGCTTAATTATAACACGTCGAGCGCCAGCGCGGCTGACGAAGCACGAAACGCGACGTGATGAAATGAAAACCAGTAGTTTATGGAGCCTTGGAGACAAAGCAGACATCTGCGAGGCATTAATGAGCAAACAGCGCAGCCAGCTCGATACCGCAGCCGAAGGAAAGTTGCGCGGCCTCGACGTGGAATTTCGAAGGTGAAGAAGTTAGCGTATGTGCTAATAATACATTGCCAATTTCCAAGTGCAGTGGAAAGCGGGGGGTGAAACAGAAATATTATACATCGAAAAGTTCTTTTGTACCTCTAGCACAATTTGTTGTAGATAGGAAACAACAAGTTTGTTAGAATATTGAAAATTAAATGCACTTCAGTATAATAGACCAAGAATTTTCTCTTGTAAAAATTTGAAAAATTTGGGACGATCGCAAACAAAAACAGCTGCCCGTAAAAGTGTAACAATAAAATTCATTTAAGCAGTCTATCAGAATGTTTGGTTAGAGGTACTAGATTGGCTATGTTAAGACATCGGTCAAAAATTCAATTGCAATTTTTTCCTCATGTCAGTTAGAGGAATATACGAGCATCTGTATAGTTAACATTTGTTCTCACTTTCATTAAGTTATAAACATCGGCCTAAGGGGAGGTCCATGTTTACTGCTCTAAATATACAGGTTCCTAGAAGAACATCTTCAAGAACGATACAAAAATACCATTTGTATATACATTGTCTGGATTTGTAAAGTTCTAAACTGAACTTACATATGGAAACGTTTGACTAGATGTAATGAAACCTGCGGTCATCAAGCTGCGTTTTATATATTTACAATTCAATGTTAGCTTTCGCCAATGCCAAAAATCCATCTATAACTGGTGTTATGTGGTGAATATAAAAAATTCCGTACATTCTACCACAATACTTCTTGAACAACGATAAAATCAGTATTGTCAAGCGATGCAATATAATATGGGGTTTTCAGCACCAAACCCTTTTCCATAATTTGTAAAAACAATTAGTAGCAAACCTTACCATCGTTAATATAGTCAGATATTATATGCTGCATCGACTGCCTTGATTTAGAATTGATCAAAGATTACAAATGGAAATGGAGTGTTTCTTTCGCTAGACAAATTTGCAAGCAATAAACTGTAAGGTACTTCAGTTTTGCCACCAATGACATCGCTCAGTCATTCCAAATTCTTGTCTGAACTATAGTGACCCTTTGTCCGCACGAATTATTAGGACTGATTCTAAATATTCTAATTCAAAACCAACCTTTCATTTAATTCGTCGCCTTCATTTACCATCAGCGGAGCTGGCGTATGGCAGCATCTTCGTGGTATTTATTGTTAGTCTAAAGCACTATCACTGCCAACATTCTCGAACTTGATCTATCTCTAGATGACATAAAAACGTTTTCCTTTAAGGGAAAATGTGACCAACTGCATCATGTTAATAGGGATATTGATATTGAATACAGCGAAGAAACTACATCCGTTTTCATTCCTTTTGCTAAGTTTTATCATCTTTTATTTAGATGACAAGCTTAAAAATCTGGATTGCCACATATCCGAGGATCCCATTCAGAATAAAAGTTGTAGCCATATTGATCGCATACGTGGAAAACAATTGTGATAAACCCTACTGAAACTTCTTCCAGTTTATAGTAAAATTCGAAGGTTAAAAATTTTGGCACCCCTGGCCTTTAAGATCTCCTTACACAGCGACGAAAACGAAGAAGTGCGAAGTACAGGTAGGCCAAGAGCCAGAAGTAAATTTACGGTCTTATTTATTATCCTCTAGAATGCACACTATTTGACAGGGGTTTAAGGAAGCTTATATATCCCATTCTAGTAGTACAAGAGTGTAGCATCTGGTGGTATTTATAATAATCTACTTTACAATATTTTCGAAAAATCATAACTTAGGTGAAAGCGAGAAATATTTTCTACCACACCTATCCACTACCAACATAGAAGCATCTCTAAACAGTTAAATAAGTGATAACATGATTAAAGAAGGTATGAGACAAAGTCATCCAATAAAAATGCGTTTCACTTGCTACATGCTGTACAGATTCTCATCACTATGCAACAACCTTAAAACCTTGTACACTGTTATCATCGTCGAACGATCGACCACGCTCAACTCTATTGCCATGCTATCCCGCAATGTGTTAGGCTAGGCGAACATGAACAATAAACTAATAATCCAATTTAATTATCATATAGTATCGACTATAGTTTTATTTATAAATACGCACATAAGCTTTTTTGAAAAAAAAACAGATTTTAAAATTTGTGTTCAGAAAGAGATTATCGGTTCAATTGGTATCGGTAGAAAGTGTGATAATAGACTTAAAAAAATGGTCTATGTGTAACACATTTTACCATGGTTTATCATTTGTACGCTTCTAACCTTAAACCCGTAAGCGATCACATTTTAGGAGACTGCTAAAAAAATCCAGAAAACTAATTTTTATCATCCGTTTTGCGAGAGACATGGTAGAGAGGCAGTTCACTTTGGCGCTAACCCTGCAAGCGTTGGTAAATGAAAAGATTTTTTATCTCAAGCGTTGAAAGAGTGAATACGCAGGAATACGAAGTTGTACAGTGATTTTTCCACTTTGATAATCAGCAAGAGTACAAAGAGATAAATGCAAAAGTCGAAATTCATCTAGAAACTAGTAAAAATCTTAAGAAATTGTCCCTCTCCAACTACACACATCTATAAAGAGAATGGCGTAATGTATATCGCTTTGGACAAACCCAAAACCTTTAACGACCAGTGTGGACACTAACATCTAGATGATGAAGTAATCGTCTTAGGGCGCTACATTTGGGAGCGACATCATAATGAGTGAAACCCCATGCTTGCATTACGATTAATTTATTGTAATAGTTTAGTGTACATTCTTTATTTGCCTTAAATTTACGTACAGTAGTTTTAGGAGTTTATAAGGTCGTATCTTATTAGTATTGTATTATATTTATAGTTTGTCTCTACTATGTCTCTACTATGTAACTAAAAGTCGAAACATAAATGAGATACTATCAAATTTGTTTTAAGAAGACCCCGTTACTAAATTACGTTTTATTTGTCGTTAGTGTCGATTGGACTAGTTAAAGAAGAAGTTAATCATTGAAATATGACGAGAAAATAGTTTTTTAACGAGCATATCGACAAGTTAAAATAAAAACGACTAATTAAAATTGAAAGTACCATAATTATGCATTTTTTGCGCAAAGCTTTTCCAGAAAATTTTTAAAGGGTAAAAATTGATACAATAACACAAAAATCAAAAGTCTTCCCCAAATGTACAAATATACGAGAATTGGAGCATAAGTCACGGCAACTAATTTTTTTTAATATAAGGGATGGTGTTACAAAATATCGTACGCCTCAAGGAAGTCGTGCATTCACAGTGTGTCCACAACGCAAGATGACTGTGGTATTCTGTAATTGCTCAGGTCAATCACCGTGCAGGATGGACGTGACCCAAATAGGACAGTGTTCGTATATCGAAATAGCCGTTCTCCGTTGCAGAAATGCTAGAGAATGATACAAAGAATTGATAGTAGCTGTCGGGCGTAATACTCTTCCATACTACCGAGTAGTCGCGAGATGAGTAGCAGAGTTTCAGCGAGGAGGCAAAGCAACCGGCGATTGGCAACGAGTAAGATGATTCTGTAACGTGAAACCTGCAATGTTATCTCAACTACCTTAGTTAACATAAAGAGCACAATGTAGGCTTGTTATTAAATGCCCGTACATTTCGTCTATTGCTTTCATTTGTATATTTCAAATTTTTCACCCGCACTCGTACTCTCGCATGATGACTGATTTAGCATTTCTAAAATATCACATCTTGTGTTATGGACACACTACAAATGTATCGTTTCCTCGAAACATACGTCTCTTTGTGATATCATCCCTTACCTTTAAAAAAATAGTTATGATGACTTATGCCCCAACCCTGACTAATCTACAGAAAATTATAAGGGTTTGGAGTCATTTCTTGAAAAAACTTGCGTAATAACAATGAAATCTGTTTATCGAACGGTTATTATACAGTTTGTGTATATGACAATAGGCTAAAGATACAATTTATAACTCGAACTACGGCTCTAACATTCATGATTTATAAGCAGCTACCACAGAATCACTTGATGTGATTTGGAAAATTTGCAATGCTATTGCATTACGTTAACTGCAACATTTTGACTAGAATTGAATTCATAAATTAGTGCGTTTCTTAAAGACATCAAAAATTAGGATCTTGTAAGATACAAGACAAATAAAATATAAATCGGAATTCATCGAAAATACCGATCACTGAAAAAAGTAGTTGTATTATTTCTTGTGTTCTCAAGAACGGTCAATTTGTAATCTGAGTCGTTGTCATAACTATAACTACTCCTAGTCTCGTACAACCACTAAACTTTTATTATCATTTGTTTGGAAAGACTTGGGGGAAAATATTTAATTTAAGTATTCGTATACGATTTACTGGTGTCACAATCACCTTGACTTTATAATAGCAGGATTAAAAACTACTTATCTGTTGGAAAGTGTGTTTAGAAGTCAGATTTAGTCCACTAAATTAAAAAAAAGTATTACAATTTACATTTTACTCGCCCTCGTACATGGAGAACGTTGTAGATAGTTCAAAAGAACATAAAAATGACAGATTATGAAAACGTGTAAGATAATTAACAACTTTATAACTTTGTTTTCCCCTTTTTAAACAGTTTTTTAGCATTGTGCTATCAAAATACAGAAAAAATAGAAAAAAAGATCAATTAAAATAAATAATTTGCGCTCGAGAACAATTATATATAAAAATATCTATAGCTAATACGCCGCTCGCCAAACCGAACTTTCGTATTGCCTTTAAAAAATACCTTAAAACCTCTAGAGAACATTTTTGTTATAACGCAACACGTAAAATATTTTTACAACTACGCTGTTGCAAGTATAAGCTGTATGTAAATGTGAAGCTATAAAACAGTCCATTTCATTTTTTTATTGTTTTATAGCATACGCAATCTTTTATTGCACATAAAAACCTTCAAATTAGTTACTTGTATTTTCCATTTTAAGGACGGTAAAAATTAATTTTTGGTTTTTTTAAACAATTGACATGCTAATAAGGATAGGTTTATTATTAAACATTTATAATTTAAATATAAATTTATAAAGCTGCAGACTAAGTAGCAGTTGATATCGTGCATAAACAACTGTGGATTTCCTAGCTAGCTCCGGTCTAGCTGATTTTGAAACATTCAGCCCCATATCGACTCTAAAAAAGCCAAACTGAGGATTTTTAACTAAAATCGCGGAACTTGATTAGAGACATTGAAACAGATCTAATTTCTTGATGGTTATTAGTGACAAAGAATCGAAAAACAATGACATTGGTTGCAAGACAAAACTATTGAAATAAGAATATGACAAGGAAAATGGAAATGTAGTAGGTACATTGTGCACAACAAGACGATGTACTTAAAAATAAAAGTAATTTCATTCCTCTTAAAAGAGTTAATAGATTATAACTGGTACAGATTAAAGTGAAAGGACACTACGTTAACGATATTACTCAACTTCACTTTTAAAATACACATCATTATCTTCTGACATTCTTATTATTGAAACAGGCCAAAAAGTAAGTCATATCCTTTCTCTAAAAAACAAACCTTTTCACTGGACAAAAATTATAAATATTTAATTTTTTTCTATATAGCCACCAAAGTTTTCCACTTTCCATATCGTGTGACTTAGTACCCAATTTTTGTTTGAGTAGTAAAAATAATTTTATTCATCCATAATATTTGTTTTGTATGGGGTTTACCTTTAGGAGTAGTACATCTATAACCAGGACTGGCAGACCTACTGGTCATCCTGGGATATTGGTCGCCAAACCAAATCTCATTCTCATTTATGGCCCCAAGAAGCTTATTAATTAAGCGGCCTTATCTCGGTAAACTGTGCAGGCCAAATTAAACGAACTTAATAGCTTCTATAGTGACCACACCAGCAGCGTCTAACTTAAAGTGGGCGGCTGCAAATACCGTCTGTTCTCCATGTTAGGAGCGGCTGCAAATACATTTGTCAACCCGCACTAAGATAGCGTGGCTTAGTAATCCTAAAAACTCATGAGAAAAGTATGGCGAATTTAAAGAGAGATGGAAAATACCCCAGGTGTAATAGAAGTCCCAAATCCCACACCGTCAAAAGGTAGATCTGTCTCGAGAATTTTGGGGAGGCAAAAATTCGCGGGCTAAACATAAAAATCCAAAAAGAAACATCATATCATCATAGCAACATATAATGGTAGATCACTAACATCTGAGACACAACTCTACGACTTAAAAAATAAATTAAGTAAAAGCAAGCGAAGCAAGAAGATATAGAAAAAACTTGCAGACGTTAAAATCAAGAAATAACTTCTACAAAAAGGAACATGAAAGCGAAAGCCAAAGAAGAATAAGATTCTTAATACACCTGAAACTATAAACATACGTCCGAAGTTACAACGGAATATCAAATAGAGTGACGTATATTTTACTACAATTATAAGAAAAATTCAGTGTGAAAATTATTCAAATATATGCGCCGACATCCATAAATGATGACGAAGAAGAGATAAATGTAACCTTGCTCTAGTAATTGATGACTTTGACGCAATCATAGAAAGAAAGTTATCAGAAGACGAGCCATGCACTTGGGGATCATGGATCAGGGAGAGAAATCAAAGACAGTATAGACTATGTAACTTTTTGAAAAACCAAACAATGTATGCAATGAATTCCTACTTTGTAAAACAACCTCAAAAAAAGTGGGATGAGCCCAGGCCGGAAGAGACCAGAAATGAAATAGACTATATCTTTTCATCCACCAAAAATATCGTAAAAGACGTATCAGCCTTTAACTCATCTAACACCGGAAGCGACCACCGCTTAGTAAAAGCTAAAATAGAAATGAAAGAATCAGGAACATACACAAGACAAAGAAACACAAACAAACTCTTAAAAACAGAAACAGCAATATTCCAAGGAACTGGACGAAAAACTGAAAGAGGTGCAGAATCCCTCTGACGATAAATTTTCCGAACAATTGACAAAGAAAATCAAAGAAACGACAATCAAAGATAAAGGAGCAAACTATCCCAAGTAGCAAATGATAGAGAAAACAAACAGAATACATCAGAATAGTAGAAAGTCAGAAAAAAGACAAGAAGAATGATACTTAAAGATATAGACACATTACAAACAAGAAAAAATACCAAAAATGAGATGTTTAAGAAAAACTAAAAAAAGAAAAGGCATAATAACCCCAAAAAGCTCAAACAATCACGAGATAACGGACAGAGACAAAGTTTTAAAGAAAACAAAAAATTATCAAAAACTTGTATAGCCCCCAATGTAATAAAGATGTAACAACTTCCAGGAAAACAGGAAATAAGAAAAGCAATAAACGTTGAATCGGAGGATATAAAAATAATAAAGTTCCAGGAAGTGACGAGATAATAACCGCGATAATCAAATAAGCAGCAGACATAATCGATTATGTCTGCTGGGCCGACCTTAAGCTAAAAATATTTTTAACCTGTGCATAGAACAAGGAATCATGCCAGGAAAACGAGGCAATTATCGTAATAGTTTAAAAAAAAGAGACCTAACCCCCCTGCAGAATTATAGACCGACCAATCTATTACAACAGTGTAATTGCAAACAGAATAAATAAAAAGCTTGAAGATTACCATCCTGTAAAATAGGCCGCATTTCCTAAAGGGTTCAGTACTTGCACCCACCTTGAAACTGTAAAAGTTTTCATAGAAAAGATGTTAGAATATACCATGCTCTTAAATATAGCCTTTATTGATTACGAAAAGGCATTTGACTCGGTCGAACACTGGGCCATACTACAAGATATATATAGATAGATATGCAAACATAATAAAAACCATATACAAGAATGCTAAAACTGCAGTAAAAATCCATGATACGACAGAGTCGTTTGAGATGCGGAGAGGAATAAGATAAGATGATACAATATCACCGCAACTGTGCACCCTAGTATTGGAAGGGGTGCTTAAAAGGTTAAATTAGGAAAACCGTAGAATAAATGTAAATGGAGGAAAACTTGTACATCTAAGATTCGCCGACGACGTAATCGTATTCGTAGAAAATGGTCACGACTTCAAGAAAATGATAACAGAATTAAAAGAAGAATCAACAAAGGTGGGACTAAAAATAAACAAAAATAAAATCAAAACTTGCGCCTAGGAGGCCCAAAAATAGAAATAACCAGAAATTAGAAAACGCAAGAGATTATACATATCTTACAAAGAGTGACACGAAGCAAAGAAAACAAAAATATTGAAAATAAGAAGCGTATAAGGCTCGGATGAGCAGCTTTCACAAAATTAAAGAAAATCTTAACAAACAAAAAGATACCCTTATACCTAAGGACAATATCATATAACCAATGTATTCTGCTAGTAATTACATAAGGCGCACAAAGTTGGACATTTACCAAACAATTGGTAAATATATTTAGAACTATCATAGCGTGACAGAAAAGAAACTAATATATAAGAAGTAAGACCAAAGTAATAAACATAGTAGAGAGGGCCTCATGTCTTAAGTGGGGCAATGCAGAACACGTTGCCTGGGTGGAAAACGAGAGATGGAAGAGCACAGTGATGAAATGGACTGGAAGGTAATCGAGAGGAAGACCGATAGGATTAACCTGGACAAGAACCGCTCAAAATCGAACAAAATTGAGATATGCGCAATTCTGGGGGCGCTAAAAGTTGAAAAAGAAATGCTTGTTCTACCTTATTCAAATGTATGGCACTCATTTGCAATGATGAGGTGTGACAATTCATTCTTACTACCTATCCGTTTTGAAAATTTAGCGATAAATATCACTTCAGGTATAGATCTTTATCCACAAAAATTGAGCGACGAAACCCCGCCACAGAGTTAAGCGACACCTTTTATAGATTTCGCAATTCTCGCATGGCGCTAAAAGCGCAGAGTAGAGAAGAGAAAATTACGGGCAATGTTACCACCATTTTATTTGTTTTATTATAAAAATGTAGCACTAGTGCAACTTACTTTTTGATCTACCTTTGTGCTTAAAACAAAAAATAAAAATTTAAATAAGAAATAAAAGAGTAAATATGACGACATTAAAATAATAGTAGACGAAATAAAAGCTGAAAAAATAAAAAATTAACAATAAAGGCAACGCATGGAATAGAAATAGCAGCACAAAAATGCATGAGTGTATATATCAAAAAATTTAACATTGGAAAAAGAAGTAACAGTACATAAGACACCAAAAACTTGTGCTTTCTAAAAAAAAATATAAAACAGCATGACTTTTAAAGGAAAAATATAGGGTTTAACAAAAACAGATAAACCTTAGATTAAATGTATGAAGGCAAATTGCCTAAAAGAATATAATCAAAATAAACACTAAAGATCATTAAAAGGGGAGTACAAAAGCACCGTAAGGGAATACAAAGTGACATATTATAAAGCACAACGGATATAAACTTGCACAAATTATATATATATATATATATATATAAAACATGGGGCCGGCGAAGAGATTGCTCTGTAAGCCTTCATTTTCGAATTCAGCGTAAAATTTCCTATAAGAATCACATTTAAAATCGTAATGTCGAAAAATTTCCCGAAATTCGAAGTCGAATATCTCGAAAACTATTCGACATAGAATTTTTTCGATTTCTTTAATGAAATCAGAGTCAAATTTTCTTTAAGGAATACTCATAAAATCGAAATGTCGAAATTTTCCCGAAATTCGAAGTCGAGTATCTCGAAAACTATTCGAGATAGAAACTTATTGATTTCGATTTTGAAATCAGCGTAAAATTTACTATAAGAATCCATTTTAAAATTTTAAAAAATCCATAATTTTGTAACAGCGACAGACAGACAGGCAGACCGACAGACCGACAGACATATAGAATTCAGTAACGAACTTTTTAAGTTCGTTGAAAATTATGAGTGCTGCTGCTGCTGCTGCTGCTGTCACACAGGTTCGTGCCTTTCCGTGCCGACCCGAGCGCCTCCGAAGGACAAATTTCGGCCCGACGGCAGGCGCGACCAAGGTATTATATTTCCGGAACCGCAAGCGATAGAAAATTTTCGTTTGAGAGCGGGTAATAAAGCACTCGTTTATTATGAAAAACATTTTGCTTAATACAAGTATTTCAATAGTATTCAAACACAGTTTTAACTAATCGAAAAATTGCTTATATTCGTATTCTTTCCGCCGCTCTAATCTTCCAGGCCCGCCTAGACAATTCAGGAGATATAGAATAAATGTATCTAGAAACATTCCAATGATTCTGGAATAACAGACAAGATTATCTTTTCACATTATGTTCAAAAATCTATTATTTTGAGACAAGACAAGATTAGAAACAAAGGTAATCAACAAAGCAATGCAACTTATTTATATTAAAATTTAAAAATACCTTCTGCTACATAAACTTTTTACCAGAAAATATTGTTTGTCGCAATTAATAAACCTCAACGATTCATTTTTAAGAAATAATGAGCTCACTACTAATTCAAAGTTGCTCCTAAAATATTATAGGAGAAATAAAAACTTTGCAAGATATCAAAAATATCCAAATTGATACTGAAAAGCTTTTGTCTAATGAGCAAATCTTAACCAGCATCACAACAGTTTATAAGTCTCATGTTGCATTAACACACAAGGTGGGACAAAACTGCCTTTACCTTTTTTAGGTAGAACAAAGAAAAAGCAATAAGAAAAATGTAATTTTAAAAGACAAAACTACGGAACTGGAAGTGTAATGTCAATGTGTTTTAAAGAGAATATGCACTCTTAAAGTCTTATTCTGAAGTTCTTCAATACTCCTCATGTGTTGAAGAATACGTTTGACGTCTTGGCGTATTGTATTACGTGCGACTTAATGGGTCCTCGAAAGATGTTTGTAAGCCTAGAGATATCTTGGGTAAGTAAGCTGGCCAAATGATGTTACAGCGTTAAAAGATTAGGCATGGACGTCGAGATCCAACGTCTGGCACAAGGACAAAATTTTTACCACCTCCCCAAAATGAAATATATTCTTATATCTGTCCGTTTCACTCGGAGTGTGTAAATATGATTACAATTATTTTTCCTTCATAATCTGTTATTCTGAAAAAGCGAGTACATTTTTAATTACTGATATTTCTCTTCAATTTCATTGTCAAGTTTGCGTAGTCACATAATTCATATGTGGTGACGCATTGCCATGTTGAAGCAATAAGTTATGTCTCCATTTCGTCTCAGTACAATACCGTTGGTTGGTAATGCTCTTACGAAAGACAGCTAATTCATCAGCATAATTTGTTCCAGATTCCAAAAAGCTACTGCTATTTATTTTGGCATAAAAAATTCCGGTCGTAACTTCTTGAGTCGAAGACTTCTAATGTGCTGTCATTTCGTAAACTGACGTTTGTTTCTTAGCATATCGTTCTCAATTTGTTTGCTATGATCAGACACTCAAAAGATATCTTTAGATCCGCGATGTGCAGCTGCAATAGCTATTGGCATACCTCCACAAATTTCCCACGGTTGTCCACTTTTTTACAACTGCATTTACAGCACTACATCAGTGACTTACTATCTTTCCGTTTGTGTCGTCTGGTTGTATCACGTGGAAATACATGCTTCAACTTTGACCACAACATTTGTTTTTAGGCACTATAAATAATTTTATGGCATTTAATTTCATCGGTAAGTGCGTATTATACAAAGTGTGTAGTAAACATATAACGTTGTTTTTTATTTCTTGACTTTACGAATTTGGGCTACGAATATATAGTAAAATTATTGAACGGTACTAAGAAACGCAATGGTTTCAATACAAGCTTCTACAGTGCAATAGTAACAGAAATCAAAAGATAAACTTATTAAGTCATAAACAGAGGGAAGACACAGTGACAATAATTTTTTCAAAATTACATAATTTGTAGATAATTTTGGAGTTTAGTATAGTTTGTGGAGCGAAAGCGGATAGACGCGAAATTGGCTGGTGGCGATAAAATACTCGAATACGGGCTTTGTCACACTGACTTTTTCGTGAAGTGTAGCTAACTGAATCTGAAAGTGAAAATTATTATTACCAATTTAATAAGAGTGGGTAGTTAATTATAAATAAGGAGCGATTATAGGGCAGTGTAAATAGGAACAATCAAGAATACAAACGAAGAGAGTTTTTAACCTGTAGGCCAAACGTTCCCTGCCTTGCACGGCCGGCAGACGGGAGATAACGCGACCCGGACGATACGGAAAGTTTATTTACCAAACGTACAAAAATCTACATTAAGATAAAATACTGACAAAAAGGGGATTATAAATGAGTTCAGGATCTAAAAGAGATAGAGATCTAAACAGTAGCGAAGAAAAAGAAGAGATCTTTAAGAAAAGTAAAATAGTAATTAGATCACCAACACTAAAAACAGAAAAAATAACAGTAAGTGAAAGAAAAATGGGAGATCTAAAAGAAATTAAAGACATGATTAAAATTATGAGAGATAAAATTAAGAAAAGTAAAGAAGAAAATCAGAAACTACGAGAGGAAATGGCAAAACGGGAGATAAAATGGGAATCGGAGAAAAAACAACTCCAAAAAAGAACTGAACAACTGGAAGATAAGTCTGAAATAATAGAAAAAGGAAAACGAAAGTGTAGGTTGATAATCAAGGGTATAAAATTAGAAGATAGAAAAGAAGAAGAAACAAAACAATTCCTCGCAGAAAAATTGAGAGTAGAAGTAAAGAATGTAGTAACACTGCAAGGAAATAAAGGTACAACTACAAGTCTGGTTGAAATGAAAGACTGGGATAATAAACAGAAGGTCATGAAAAACAAATATAAACTGAGAGGATCCACTGTATACATAGACAATGATATGACGCCAAAAGAGAGAGGAATACAGGCCGAAATAAGAAAAATTGCAAAAGAAGAGAGAAGTAAAGGTAGAAGAACGAACATCGGTTATAAGAAAATCATTGTAGAAGGAGTGGAATACTTCTGGGATGATGAGGAAAAGGGGGTTATATAGAAATAAAAAAACTGATAACAAAAAAGCACCAGGACGAAGGATACTGGCTATTTTGGTCAGGAGTGGAGGAAACGAAAGGAGCAAGATGTGGGGTAGGATTAATAATAAATCCAGACATGCTAAAAGACATTATAAAGAAAGAATACATAAATAAACGGTTTTTAAGATTAGAAATGAAGCTAATAGGAGAAGAAATATGGAGTGTGATAATAGCATACGGAGAAAACGAAGATGCTAGAAAAGAAGATAAAGATAAGTTCTTTGAGGAAGTACAAAGAGAAACAGATAATGGAGGAGAAAATGTAATTGTTACGGGAGACTTAAATGTACGAGTAGGAAAACAGCATACAGGTATAGAAAAGTACTTAGGGAAAGAAGGAGAAACGACCAGAAATAATAACGGGGACAGAATCATAGAAATCAGCATAGAAAACAATTTTGTGATCGCAAACACAAAATTCAAACATAACTATATACACAAATTCACAAGAGTAGTAGAAAGCAGGAACGAGAAGTCAATTATTGACCATTTCTTAATAAGTAAACCAAAATGGAAAAAGGTACAAGACATCAAAGTAACAAGACAAGCAGAGATAGGAAGCGAAGGAAAAGAAGATAAGAGGAGAAAGAAATCAGTGGAAACTATAAAAACATATAAACTAAAAGGAACAGAGAACCAAAAAAGATATAGGGAAATTGTAACCAAAAAATTTAGAGCAAAAGATAATACAAAATGGGTAGAAGAAAAGTGGGAAAGATTTAAAGATACTATACTAAACGCTGCGAGGGAGAGTTGCGGGATAAAGAAAATAGCTAATAAAAATATGAAGAAAACAGCAAGGTGGAACGAAGATATAAAAGCAAAGATCAAAGAGAAAAAGCAGGCATGGAAGAGATACTTAAGTACAAAAAAACAGACGACTACGAAAAATATAAAGAAACAAGAACAGAAACAAAAGCGGCGGTGAGAAAAGCAAAAGAAGAATTATGGATAAAATTTGGAGAAAAGATGACGGAAAACTTTCGGAAGAACCAAAACTATTTTACGAAACCCTAAAACAACTTAGGAAAACAAAGGAATATAATGTGATGAACATAAAGGGAAAGGACGGAAAAATAATAACAGAAGAAGATCAAATAATGGAAAGATGGAAAGAACATTTCAAAGAACTAACAAAACAGAAAACAGTACAACAGATGAAAAGAAAGAACTAGACGAAAGAGAAGAAATCGAAGAAATACAAGAGAAAGAAGTGAAGGAAGCCATAAAGAAAATTAAGTTAGGAAAAGCAGCAGGAAGAGACAAAATAACACCGGAAATGATAAAGTTTATGGGAAATGAAGGAATAACTAAATTTACAGAATTGCTAAATGAAATAATGAAAACAATGATAATACCAAAGGATTAGAATATAGGAATCATACTCCCATACATAAGAAAGATGACAAAAGAGAATGTGGTAATTATAGAGGAAGAATTACGTTAATAAGTGTCCCTGCGAAAATACTGGCCAGAATAATTGAGAAAAGAATAAGAGACAGAATAGAAAATACAATAGAAGAGATTCAATGAGGTTTTAGGAAGGGGAGAAGCCCAAAAGATTTAATATTCATCATTAGACAAATCAGTGAAAAATTTATTTAAAAAGGAGGGGAAATACACATGTGCTTTATAGATTTAGAAAAAGCTTGTGACAGAATACAAAGAGAACAAATATGGAAAGCACTATAAAAAAAGAGGAATAGAGGAAAAAAAACGATAGAAATAGTGAAATCAATGTACAAGAAGTAATAAAAACGTAGTAAGGACTAACAATGAAGAGTCACGAGAGTTCGTAACAGAAATAGGAGTAAAGCATGGATGCGTGCTGAGCCCCTTGCTGTTCTCAATAGTGCTAACCGAGGCGATAAAGAATGCAAAGAAAAAGATGAAGATAAAATTGGGATACTGGCAAATGGAACAAATAGAAATAAACGAACTGATGTTCGCGGACTACATGACGATAATAGCCGACACAGAAGAGAATCTACAATACAACCTAGAAGTGTTAGAAACAGAGCTACGGAAAATAAACATGAAAATAAACACAGCGAAAACTAAAAGTATGGTAGTGGCAAGAGAGCATATAACACACAAAATAAAAATACAAGGGAAACAAATTGAACAGGTAGAAAGTTTTAGATATCTAGGATCAACAATCGAGAACAACGGCAAAATAGATAAAAAAAATTTATGATAGAATGGAGAAAACAGGGAGAATCTACAATACTCTGAAAGAAAGAAGTACCAAGAAAAATATAAACAGAAGTAGTGAAAAAAGTAGTGAGACCGTCAATAATGTATAATAGTGAATCGTGGTCTTTGACAGAAAAACATAAAATAAGACTAAATGCAATGGAGATGAGGTTCCTAAGAAGGATACAAAATAAAACGAAAAGAGATAAAATCCGAAATGAAAAGTATAGACAAGACTTAAAGATAAAACCTATAATGGAAAAAATAGAAGGACAACTAAGGTGGTTTGGTCATGTGTGTCGTATGCCAAAAAACAGATTAGTGAAAAGAGTGTATGAATCGCGAGTGCCGGGTAAAAATCAAAGAGGAAGGCCAAGGAAAACCTGGGAAGAAGGAATAAGAAATGCAGCAGCAAACAAGGGAATAAACTGGTAAGGTATAAAACAAGTAGCCCAGGACAGAAAACTATGGAAAGAAAAATATACAGCAACATAACAAACTCTTCTCCCACCTGCCTTACACCTAAAGGTAAAAAGGGCACAAGGATTAAGTAAGTAAAGTATATTGGTAAAACTTCATACCTCTAACTACAGCAATTGGTAGTTGATATATTGTATTCTTTGAATAATTTCAATTAACCAATCGCTTCAGCTGTTTGTACATACTATAAATAAGAAAAATATCAAGAATAACAGAAAAGAACCTTCGGATCATATCCAAGAATGATACAATAGAAAATTACATAAATGCAATTACCTTCAACTTTCAAGCAACAGCATAACTAATTAATACAAATTATTAATGCCTGCGAACTGAGAGGTTAAGGGTTTCATATGTTCACCACTGTGCCCGGTCATCGCGTACCATCTCTGATGAGGGGCGATGTGGCAAGCACCTCACCTTAGATGATCGCCATTATTACCCCTCGTCTTCAGCTGAGTAGGCCACCCATCAAGCATCAGAGAGCTCCGGAAATGAACCCAGGTCCGTCCGCGCCGCAGCCCGCGCTTCAACCACGGGACCATGCTGACTTAAATACAAATTATTACGTAATTATATAAAATGAAAAAATACAAAGTCACTTTTTTCAAGTTTTACAATTTAAATAATAAATCAATTTAAATTTTAACATCTTATCCTGTACTGTAAACGAACATATATCGCTTTTAGTGCAATTTTAGGTAATTTTTGCTTCTACGTAAACACAAAAGTTCTTTGAATTTGTACTCAGTTGGATTTCAGTTGGAAAGCCTCTGAGAACTCTACCTCTTCTTTCCTTCCCTTTCGGTGGATCCAAGATTAGGTGTCCGAAGAACGCCTCACGCAGCACTTGAACTGAGCTCTTGCCATGTCGGTTGTGATTCCATCCTGTTGGAACCAAATGTTTTCCAGTAGGAGCATGTGGAGATACTGTATGAAAAATTCTCCAGTGTTTGCGTGCTCCGAGGCCTTGCTCTCTCCTTTTCACTGTATAACCACACTTCTGAAGTTTTCTATTCACAACAATTTCGACTTACGATCGGAGACGGCGGACCGGGGATCAAGTTGAAAACACGTTCGGGAAGCACGTTGTTCCACCATAACAGATTCGTTGTTTGAGTGTATATACAGGATCCAGCAGAATGCTCTCCCTTTTTTGAAGTGACTACTACGCACAACGTATTGGTACAAGGTTGCCATTTTAGCAGGTGAGTCGAGAAGAAGAGGGATAGAAGGTGAAATTCCTCGAGCCTGTAGTTTTTAAAGAAAATCTCTAATATATTATTCTTTTATATTTAAAAGTAAACTTCATTACATGGGAGAACTGACACATTAAATGACACATTAATAAACTGATGAAGGTAATGAACTACTTAGTGATCATGAAACATCATGTGAATAGAAATATTAAATATAGTGGGAGACCCTGTCGCTAGAAAGAAATATGGAAGGAGACGAACTCCAGCGCATAATTGGGTAACTGTATTACCTACCTCTTGAGGTCTGGAATTTGCTATTTAGTAACGAGATGTTAGAAACAATTGTTGACTGTACAAATAAAAAAATATTGTTGTGTAAAGAAAAACATGCAAAATTACGAGATTTCCTGGTTCCAAAGTAAAGCGCAGACCTACCTTTGCGGACAATAAAATTTAACTGAAATTAAAGCCTTTTTAGGACTTTTATATTTACAAAGAATTTTCAAATCTGGTCACGAAGACATTCGGTCACTAATTGTACAGGAAGGCCTATCTTTCGGAGTACGATGAGCCTTGCCCAATTTTCTTTTTTACTTAGTTGCATTCGGTTTGACGATATTAGTACTGGAAAAGACAGAGTCAAAACCAATAAAAACTTGCCGCGATCTCAAATATATTTGACTAGTTTGTTTCCCGATCCAAATTTTGCTATTTTCCTGGGTATGATACAACAATTGACGAAATGCTAGTTCCGTTTCGGGGAAGATGTATATTTCGTATGTACATTCCCAATAAGCCGGCCAAGTATGGCATTAAAATGCAGATGTTGGCAAATGCGCTACATGGGGACTGCGGAAATCTGTGCTGGTGCCAAGATAATTGTCCTTCCTTCTAAAAATAAATTATTGGACCCAACAAAAGTTGTATTGCCATTAGTCATTAGTCAATTGTATTGAAAAGTACAGGAGAAACATAACAGCGGATAACTGGTACACCTTCACAGAACTCCTCGATGAGTTGAAAAAGAAAAATCTCAATTATTGTTAGAACTATAAAAAAAATGAAAGAGAAATTCCACCCGAGTTTCTCCCAAACAAGAAACCACTAGCCCAGTCGTCAATTTTTGGATTTAGTTCTACTAATACGATAGTGTCCTATGTGCCCAAAAAAGGAAAAAGTGTCATTGGTATCCAGTATGCATCACAGCCCATCAGTTGATAATAGCAACAAAAAACCGAAATTATTATGAAGTATAGTGACACAAAATCAGGTGTGGATGCTTTGGATGCAAAATGTGCATTATACTCAACATCTAAGCGTACAAATAGATGGCCGATGGCAGTTTTTCCTGCTATTTTAAATATTACAGGTTTTAATTCTATTTAAATTTATTCTATCAATTATCTTTGGAAGGTAAAATAATTTGACGGTTCGATTTTCCTAGACAGTTGAGAATTCGATTAATAGAAGCACACTTACGTTTGTGAATGTCCAATAATAAGGTGCCTTTGATAATTTGCAATATGGCAGGAGACGGGTTCCTACTTTAGAAGTATCTATTCAACCTATGCCGAAAAGCAAACGAAAGAGATATGTCATACGTCCTACTAGCAAGCACCTAAAAACAGCTATAACATGCAGTTCTTGCAAAATACCTATTTACAATGAATGTTGTAAGACACTGAACCCAAAATGTTTTGAAAAATAATATCTATGATTTTGTACCACTAACAATGTATTAAAGAAGTTTTATAATAAAAACATGGGGCCGGCGAAGAGATTGCTCTGTAAGCAAACCCAGAACGAACTTAAAAAGACCTTTCGATTTCGATTTTGAATTTCGGGAAAATTCGAAATCGAAGATCTCGAAAATTATTCGACATAGAATTTTTTCGACTTCATTTTCGAATTCAGCGTAAAATTTCCTATAAGAATCACATTTCAAATCGTAATGTCGAAAATTTTCCCGAAATTCGAAGCCGAATATCTCGAAAATTATTCGAGATAGAAATTTTTCAATGTCGAATTCGAAATCAGCGAAAATTTCCTATAAGAATCCATTTTCAAATTTTAAAAAAATCTCTAATTTTGTGACGGACCGACAGACAGACATATAGAATTCAGTAACGAACTTTTTAAGTTCGTTGATTAAACTCTAATATTTTTTTGTTTCAACTTAGTATACATAATTATTATATGGGTCCTCAGGACCCACCAGTAGTAAACGTTAGACGGTAACTGCTCGATAGTAGCTGAGGGTTAAATGCTCCATAAGCGCGAAATTGGGATTTGCGCAAATTCAAAGACTTGATTGGCATTAATACACAAGTGCATATTTTTTTCACATTTGCGCGGAAAAAAGCTGTCTGAAGCAAGACATTAGCAACTACAGTACTTTGCTTTGGTTACAGCAGATATAGAACGAATTTTGTCAGCATGATTTATGCCAAGATCTTTCGTTAAAATTTTACTTTATATTTTGTAATTCTTGGCTATCTTCCAGTTCTGTCAGATGCAAATCTTTGCTGATTGTATCCCGTACAAGTTAAACATTGATTATCTCCTTTTTATTGGTATTTCAAAATGTAGATTACTTACAACAGATTCTAGTCCATCTTTGAACAGTTTGTGCTATGTCTTTATTCGTACTTCACTCATATTGTACTGCAAAGAAATGTTTCAGCCTCACACAAAATTTGATGTAGATTAATTGACCTAAATTGTCCTCGTTCACGCATGCGCATTACAATCCGCTCTCAGGTGCTGTCAGGTTACACCGCGGTTTCACAAACTGTTTTTCTTATATTATTATATTAGCTCGTTATTTTCGGGGCAAACTTTGCATGATCATCATCTGTGTATTCGCATGTAGGATAATTTAAGGCAGTAATAATTTAAAGTGGTTTATTATATGAGTTACAAAACTTGGAAAAAGTGGCTTTATTTGTTAATATAATATTACGTAATAACTGTTTTGATATTAGCAACACAAAGATATAAAAAAAAATATCTTGTCCCCGGTCCGGCATTAGCTCTCAAAGTTCCTGCATTGTAGTGCTCATCATGGCGTGAAGTGGTGAACAAGGTGTAAAATTTATTTTAAAAATAATAATTCTGTAATTGAATAGGTCATTAAGTAAGAGTTCCCACCAAGAAAATCATTATTCCGACAAATTGGTTCAGCATTCAAAAGGAAATCACCCGGTAGACTTCGTAGCATTCAGATGCCCAAGAATATCACAGCAATGACCAATGAAGCAGGCTGTTGTCACATAGGCATGACGTTCCACCTCTAAAAATGCTCTCGCCTTGGAAATATCTGACCGGGGTGTGCGGAGAATTCTAATTCACTGTGATTTTATGTTCCATCCATACAAATTGATGGCGATCCAGAAACTTAAAGAATGTGACTGGTACGCTCAATAGGCTGCTTGCGAAGGCATGTTAACAAATGATGTGCTCAGTCGTGACAAAGCTCATTTTTATTTATCGGGCTGAGTCAATAAGCAGAACTTTTGGTATTGTGCCCCACAAAACACTCGACAACTCCATGAGCGATGTCTCCACTGTCAGCATGTAATTGTTTAATGTGCTATTGCAGAATTTGCCATCATAGGGCTATACTTTTTGAACGAGAAGAAATCGCGGTAACTGTCACATCTACTCGTTATGTTACGACGTTACGCAATTTCCTAGAGCTTAGACTCGGCGAACTAGGAAATGTGCAACTGTGGATGACGTTATCGCACACACAGAGAATTTCTGGGGCACATATTTTCGGGACACCTGATCTCTTTACATCACATTGATATCCCATGGTCGGCTAGGTCATCAGACCTGTTCCCTTGCAATTTCTCTCTGTGGGGACACCTGAAGGCTGAAGTAATTTAGGCCACGGACTACTGTAACGCGATCGCAGCAGTACCAATGAAAAAATGACTCGGCAGAGCGAGACTGCAAACATTTGAACGATATCCTCTTCAGAACTGGTTGATGATTAAATGGCAAGCATTTTTCTGTATGATGGTACAATAAAGCATTAAACATAATCTATGTAGTTATTGTTATCGCTAATTCGAAAAGGCAAGATCCTTCTGCCGGTCCCTGACATTTTGACAGCAAAAGCTCTCCTGTTCATTCATCCACAACATGATGGTTACTAAATGATTTTCTTGACGAAACTTTCCGACTATCTACGTCTAATAAAATAATTTCCCTTCCCTCGGACTTTTTTTCGCTTTGAAATTAGAGAAGAAATTTTGTCCCACTCTGTATCAGACAACCTTAATTAACCGTAATCATTTTTTACCAAAATTATTTTTTTTATGAACTGAATAAGCGTTAAGCGACGCTTCAATTGCTGATCTATATAATTTGAGACGAATAAATATTTTTTCTAAGCTATTGACTTTTTTGATCAATTTGTAAGTTACTGTTAATTAATTTTCTATGCGTTTTGGTTTCCACTTTTCGTTTCCTTTGAATTCTCTTCCAAATAACTTCAAGGAATCTTCATGTTCCATCTTACTTTGAACAATTTGCATATGTATTCACTTCTAAATAACATCAAAGTTTTTGAAGCCTTTTAGCGAACACCATGATTTTATATATCGCATTTTGAATTGATAATAAAATCGAGAATGCTTCAGCACTGGAATTTAATAAATTATTGATTAGTTTCTTCTTAAGCAACCAAATTAAAAATGCAACAAAATATTTGTAAAAAAATAATATAACAAATGGGCTCATATTCCTTTCTTGCGAGTTGTCCCAGAGGGGCGGGACTAGTGTCATTCGACGTATCTCGTCGAGCTGAGTCGATTGGCACTGGTTTGAGCGTCCGGAAACGTACAGGGAAAGAGTTGCTCGTGCTTCATTGTTTTTGATGCTAGGCCTATCTAGCCGTCCTAAGCAAAAATTTTATACCTTGCCCTGCTGCTGTAACATTGTATTCAAACAGCCCTTGGTACTTGAAACATTGTATTCAAACAGCCGTTTTCAGGGCTTGTCCCTAACGAAGATTTACTGAAGGGACAGGGAAGGGCAAGGTATAAAATTTTTGCTTAGGACGGCTAGATAGGCTTAGCATCCGTTTCAGGACTCTGAAAGTGGTGTCGATGGACTCAACTCGTCGAGTAGTGACCAAATATGTAATCGGTTTTCATTTTGGACAACTCCCAGGAGAGGAATTTTTACCAACAAATGGAAACAGATAAACGAATCACAGTTCCACTATAACAAATATTAACTTTTACATCAAATAATGTTTTTGTAAGCAATAGCAAAATAGTCAAAATTGGTTATCATTACCCCTTTTACAGCTTTTGCCCCTTTCTCTCCACAAACTAACTAAATTATTCTGCTACAAAATTAGCCAGTTTTATGTGAGAGATAAAAATACCCCCCATTCCCTTACAATAAAGTATACATGTATTCAGACCACCCATTTCATTAAATCTAAAACTTTCATTAAAATTCAAAATAAATTCATTAAAAAAATTGCAAAACAGAATGGAACTGACCCTAACTTTAATGTACAAGATCCAACTAGATTTCTCTAAAATTAGGATTTTGTATAGAATAAAGTCGAGTTTAAAATTATAATAACGTTAAAAAGAACTTAAAATGAAATAAACAGGAAACACGATCTCGTTAAAAGCGCATATATCAAAATTTATGTATCACTCCGCACTTCGCCTGAAAACCTTCTTGCCACCCGGAAATTGGGCTTTAGGTCACTGCTCGTGCCTGCTCCACGTGGAAATCTCTCAAATTTAGCCACAAAAGCCGTCTGCGTTCCTGGACACCCTCAAACAGCCCGAGTATAACACGCGGGCAGATTCATAATGAACCGGATGTTTTCGCAGGTGCAATCTTCGAGGTGATGAGAGGCGCGGGTATTTTTAAGACGGTGGTTGATATTTCCAAGCCTCTGCCCGCAGCAGGCGTCCTGGTTTCCAGGCCGAGCATTTTTAACGCGGACAGTGGAATTACAATTGCGGTAAAAAAAATGCGGCGGCAAAGGGGATTTCCGGACTCACCTGCCGTGAAGCAACGGGAGAGTTTCGGCTGCACTGCACTGAAAACGCGCCTCTTGACACTGACGGCGACGTTCGCGAGTTTCCACAGCCGCCGAGCCCAAACCGCGCGCTCGGCGGAAACTCGGCACCACTTTTCCGCGGTTGTGGATGTCAAGTGCCGCGGGCCGCGCGCGTGGGAGTGCACCGTCGCCTCGCGACGCCGCTCAGATATATTTCCGCTTGCGCAGGCGTCCCTCTTATCTCTTCGCCGTTTGCATGTGCATACTTCGTGCGTGACAATGCGCCGAGTCCGGACGACTTTCGGACGCCGATAGCGCAGGTGATTTCGTTTGAGGAGCTAGCGAGCCCGCTGCCGCAGTACACTAAGCGAAAATTCGAGTGCGCATAGTAGGAAGTGGAAAAGTTCGCACCAATTTCCCGCCCACAGCTTTTTTGTTGTGTACCTTAAAATAATGAAACAAATTCATACTTTTCAGAAGAACCGTTGGCTGTTGCCTTTGCCAAAATTTTAATTTCGACGGAAATTTGTACAAACGACCTAAATAATCAAATGCTATAGTTTGTTGTTTACTTTTCTAAATCACTTTTACACAAGGTGGTTCAGTTAGGACCGGGGCTGATTTTTTTTTTACAAAAAATCCAAATTTCCAAACGGTTGCATATGTCAGTCTTTAACGTACTCCCCTCCGGAGTCAACATGTTTTTTCAACGTTCTAGAAGCATTCTGAGGCTTTTTTCAAAAAAAGGCTTTCGGTTGGCGGCGTATCCACTTCCGAACAGTCTGGCTGCGTCGTTTTCCGCAAACCGCATGCCTTGCAAGTCTGACTTGAGCGTTCCGAACAACTAGAAATCACTTGGGGCCAAATCGGACTGTACGAAGGATGTGGCAGAAGGTTCCATTTTAATTTCCGAAAGGTTTCCATTGTTGTTTTGATCATATGGGGACGTGAAGGAAGGTTACTCGATATTTTTCTTCACGTCTGTTGCCAGGAGGTCTGAGTAATAAGTTACATTGATTGTTTTGGTATCCGTCAGAAAGTTTACATGAATAATCCCCAGTCCCAGAAAAAAACGTTGCTATCACTTTTCCTGTCGAACGGTCCTCGCGATCTCTTGAGTTTGAGAGAACTGATATGAGACTCGGAAATGAAGTAGTGCATTCACGTTTCATCGGCGGTTACTATAGACTTCAAAAATGCACCACGTTCGTCTTCAAACTGCTGTAGGAAACGACCGACAGCTTGCATATGCACTATTTTGTTTACGTCCGTCAAAGTACATGGTACCCAACGTGCATTCACCTCGTGCAGGTGTTTTTTACGATGTCTTCTGCACTACCAACCCCAATGGAGAACATTGTTCAAAGTCCCTTGATAATATTACGCCTATTCTCTGCACGATCAATGTTTGTCTCGGTGACGATTGTTTGCGGCTGACAATCATGGGGTTCATTCTCCACACACTCTCGACCCTCTCTGAAGCACTTACACCACTCAAACACAGAGGTCCATGAGAGACATTTTTCCCCACAATGTTGTTGGTGTCTGTGGTAAATTTCAGCGGATGGGACGTATTCTCCTACGAGTAATTTGATCACAATGCGTTGTTTCACGCTCCGCGATACCTTCTGTTTGCTCATCACTCTAGCAACTCCCAAACAGGGCTGAACAGGTTCTAACCCGAGTAGGAGAGCGGATAGAGGTTGCAGCTCCATTCTCTCAAGGCCTCACAGCTGCTGCGCAGTACGGCTTGTTTACACACGAATCAGTCCCGGTGATAGTTGGACCACTTTATATCTATGTTTCTGTATCGACCTAACGATGCGATATATTCAGTTATTCTCCTTGTATTTTAAATATTAGTTTTAAAAATTAATTATCATGCTAAAATAAACCATCTGTGAAAGGGTTTTTGCCAACGCAGGGGTAAGGTGATTAAAATGGGTGTCAAATATTGAAGGCTTATAATCAGTGTTGCAATTAAGAGAGGACTTTCGTCAAATGGTCAGTGGCCCAGTAGTGGAGCGTAGGACTGTTTTTTTTTGTTTCATCTCTATGTTTAGCATTTATTTTAACTAGGCCTCTCTCCTCCATTCAATGACATATATGCTAATCTCAGTATCCCATAAAATGTCCTACAACAAGAAGCAACAAATAACCATAACAAGAAACAGTTACACTCCCAACAGCCAGCTAACTTTCTCGGTGAATTTAAAACATTGTTCTCCCAACTCATCAATCATAATAGCATGATGCTAAACATGTTTGTTACTCTAATAAATAAAATGACTACCTAATTACGAATTACCATATGATATTGAAAACCATATTTCCGAAATTACATTTTTTTTGAAAGCAAAACATCTATGTACTACATACTTAACTAATCAGCCATCATTATCAAAAGCTTATTTGCATATTGTAAACTTCTGACATACCAAATAAATTAAATTCAAAGGGCGAGCATAAAATTAAAAACTAGTCCACATTCATTAGTGTTTTCCGAAATCTACTGGCCTCCACAATTTTTTCCGAACTCTAGGTAACAAATTTTTAACTCACCGAGGCTGAAACGCAAAGCACACAGTCTAGATATCTAGACTAATTAATACAAAAGGAATAAATCGATTGCGAACAACACAAATGCATAATTTCAACTATGCCAATACGAACAGCATATCTGATTTATGGGATGTAGTGAAATAGCCCAGACATACGTAAAAGTCGAATCAAATCGAGATCTATCCTCCAATTACCCACCAATTACGAGGGCTATTTTTTAACCTCTCATGGAGCATTAAATAAAGACAAGTGTGAATGACATAATGGTTTTATTACCAGGAGTCGAGTACAACCAATGTTACTTTTTCATAAAATCACCGTGAACTTTGAGACATTTGTTATATCAGTGTTTTCCAATACCCTCTTCATAGAAGGTTCCCGTTAGCGTGTTGAGGCAGGTTTCCACGGCGCCTTACAGCTTTTCATTGGTGAGCAAGCACTATCCTCCCAGACCTCTCCTCAACTGTCGAAAAAGGTGAAAGTCACTCGGCGCCAGGTCTGGACTGTACGCCAAATGATCGAACATTTCCCAGTGAAATTGTGCAAACAACTGTTTGGTTACTATAGCAGTATGTTTATGCGTTGTCATAGATCAAAACAAATCCAGAAGACAGAACATCTTTTCTTTTATTCTGAATATCTCTCCACAGTAGACATTCGCACTGATAGTAGTCTCCGGCTCCATAAACTTCACGAGGAGCACACCTTTTTGATCCCAGAAAACGGTAGTCATGGTCTTCCTTTTCGTGTATGTTTATTTAAACTTTTTGGGCTTAGATATAATACAAATGAAAAACTCACTATCAAACTACCACAACATTAACTCCGGAGTCCCCCAAGGGAATGTAATGAGACCACTTTTATTACTAATACACACATTTGACACTTTAATTACAGAAAATATTACCATTCACACCTGAATTAGCATCATAAAACTGGTTTAGCAAATAGAAAATGGTAATGAATCGTGATAAATTTACCCAAGTAACTTTTACTTTTAACAAGCATGTCATATGTTCTCCAATCATAATAACCAATGCTCTTATCCCAGTCAAGACTAAAGTTGAATACCTTGGGTTACTCTTAGACCAAAAACTTACCTGGAGTTGGCATATTAAGATAAAAAGAAAACGATTGGAAATTAAACAAAAATTTTAGCTGCTTGGACATTGTCCTTGCACAAATAAGATGTTAATATACAAAGCCATGATAAAAAATATGGTCTTATGAAATACAATCAAAAATTCTACGAATAATAGCAAGCGCGCCATGGTACGTCAACAATCAAATCATGCGCAAAGACTTGGGAATAAAACATATAGACAATGAAATTCAAAGAATCGCAACCACATACCACAACAATCTTGTGGGATATCTAAATCACTTAGTACAACAGCTCCGGAACCAACCAGCAGTCGAAAAAAGATTACAATGGTAATGGCCACAGAACATACTGCAATACATCATCCAGGACTAACTTCCGTGTTTTATTAAAGGAAATAGTAATGGCTACATTTTCTTCGTGTCGTATACAATATTATCAAATTTGCTTTGCATAGAAATATGCAGCAAAACTAATAAAAAAAAAAATGTTGTCTCCTAGGTGTGAACGTGACCTAACCCGTTTGATTTTTAAGCTTTTAGAACGTTTGTCATGCCTGACTCTCCATTTAAATTAATCATTCCTTCCCACCCTATTTTCGCTTTTTCCGTTTTATACATTCTTCTTAAAATTATGCGTTCCCGTATCTATAATTTTTGTCGTTCATTTTTATTTAGCACACACACGTATCACAGTTTTATAAATACGCACACTTATAAATTTCTTTAGCTCTCAACACTGCATTTAACATTTCTGCAATTTTATCTAGTTTCTCGATTCTTTCTTCTAATTCCTTTTTATTTTTTCCATTCTTTGTTATTATCACCCATAAATAATCGTATTGTTCTACTCTGTATCGCCTTATTTTTTCTTCATTCCCTATTTCTAGTTTTATATTGCCGTTTCCTCATGTTCTTTTTCACCCATACGCATATACTTACACTTTTAGTCAATCTCATTTGGTTTGCTTCTACTTTCAGGGTTTTTACTATTTTGCGTAGTTCTTTGGTCATTGTAAGCCATTAACACAACGTCATTTGCGTAAGCCAAGAATTAATGTGGCTTAAGTTCACATTCTATTTTTATTTTTAACACCACATTAAATAATGTAGCAGACTGAGTCACCTTGTCTTAAGTTGTTTCGTAAGCTAAACTTTTGATAGCTTTCTATTAATTCTAACCATATTTGTCGATTTTTCTAAAATCATTGCTGTTAAACTAACAATCTTTCCTGGAATATTTGTCCTCCACATTGCTGCGTATAGCTCATTTCTCATTACTGAATTGTATGTTCTTTTAAACTTGATAAACACTGCTTGTACTTTGTTTTCTTGCCGTAGCATTCCGTTTGCAATTCCTTGAGCGTAAGTATTTGGTCTGGTCGATCAATTTTTACCTATTCACTTGTTTCTGATCAACCTTGTTTGTTACATATAATAGGGCTATCCCTCTATAGTTCTCGCACTAATTTTTTTTATAAGGCACTTCTATTTTCTTTATTTCGATGTTCTCTTTTTACCCTTTCAAATATTTTTTTGGATTCTCTTCTTGTTTCCTACAGTACTGAAAAGTTTGCTTCAGTACTATCTTATGGCCATCATAATGTGGCTTATCTCTTCCTCTTCATAGCTGCCTTACATTCATTATTAAACCATGTTTTCTTTGCTTAACTTTTCTTTTGCCTACTATCTCATCTGCTACTTTTGTTACTGTTTTTACCCAATTTTCTCATTTCTCTGTTACTGATTTTGTACTATCTAATCTTCTGTATTTTTGACAAATTCTATGCTAATAAATCCTTTGCTTGTCTTCACTTTAAATTAAGTTTTTCGTTTGTATCTATTTTGTGTCTTACTTCTCCTGTTAGCTTCTTCATTCAGTTCATCTTTAATTCTATTCTAATCAGGTAGTGATCCGTATCTATCTTTCTTTCCTCTGAATTCCTACGTCTCTCATTAATTTAGCATGTTAATTGTTTATTAATACATGGTTTATTTAGGTTTCAGTATTTCTTTCTAAAAACCCTAAGCTTATTTATGTGTTTTCTTATGCTAATATCATGTGCTTGTTACCCGGCAGTTTGTTCCAGATGCGAAATCAATTAATCTTAAACCATTCTCGTTGTTCTTCTTATGTTTACTATATCTACATATCATTGGATAATACCTTTGTTCTATTTTCCCTGTCTTTTCATACACCTGGAATACTTATTCATTACATAGTCCTTTTTCCCCTCATATTTATATTCTACAGGAGCAAGTACATTTACCAAGCTTACTTTGTTCAGTGTCGTAAATCTTTGTCTATTTTTTGATTTCATAATTCCTATGATTTCTATTCAATGATTCTTTATCTTTTTTTTTACTAATCTGCGTTGTCTGCTTAGTGTATCTTTACTTTTCGTTTGACTTTGAATTTTTTACATTACTATGTCCATTTGCCATGCCTTTTACCTTGTGTACGCTCAACTTAATTTTTATTAGTTTTTTTTGCCAAGTCAGTCCTTATTAAGCTTTTTTTTCTTTATCCAATCATTCGTATTTGACGCGGTTTATTTTTAACTTGCAGTATAACCTTCTAGTTTCCTTTTCTCTGTTCTTCTCTTCGCGGACAACTTTTCTTATTGCAAGTTAAATTTTACGTTCCTCCATTTTAAGGTCACAGACTATATAAATGTTCGGTAGCTTCTGTTTTTGTTTTGTGTTTTCTATATAGTATTCAAAATTTAAGCATTTCACGATTGTAGCCTTCAGTTTAGTTACCATTTATAACTAGTAGGTTGTAAAATTCCTTAACACGCAAAAATTTAACTTAATAGCTCTTTTCAGTGCTCTGCAAGCACTTTTGAGATTTTTTTAACTTAGTCATCGAATCGTTTGTACTATTTTGAAACAACCACATAGGTCGCAACTTCTTGTCTCCTGCATCGCAGATGTGTGGAATCTCTTATTTACAATTTCTCACTCCAGCAAATCAAAATTTGAAATTAAAATACGAAAAAGAACAAAAAATGCACAAACATCATTTTTTTTCAAAGAACTTTCAAAGATATCAAATTTATTTCCGGCAAAATAAGCTGCCAGTAGGGAGTAATTAGTTGTTGCTGTTCTTTACAAGATTTTAGGAAATTAAAATTGAAAAATATTAAGGGTTGTCAAGTTTTTCAATTTTTTAACTCTTTTATCTGCAGTATCCTAATGGAATTAAACAAGATCAAGCAGAATATTTCTGTGCAGCTCCTGGCAGAATTTTGGTGCTAAAATTAGTTATCGATCTTTATTATGTCATTTTTTACTATCTGAGAGTAGCATACTAAGTGTCAATAATTTTGATACTTAATTCTAGTAGTGTATCCGATGTGATGTAAGATACAGTAAATGTGCTTTTTATAAATTTATATACCAGTCTTAAATACCAATCCAGTCATTTGTATACAGCAATAAGTAAACGTAACGTAAATGATACACTTTTAGGGAAAACCATTCATCGATGACCTTTCTTTGATCCTGGCTTTTTTTGTAAAATTAGGAAAAGTTAGGGTTTTTGAAAGTAGCGACGCCTACTAAGTACGTAATATAATCGAACTGAATAATTTGTTACAGGACATTATGTTCCAAAAATTATTATACGTTTGAATACACATGATCTATCTCCGGATAAATTATGTCAAGAAAGTATTCTTTTTAAAATTAATTTTTATCTTACGCATTTCATAAAATAAGTTAATAAAAAAATACTTTTCGTATCATTCATAGTTGTTGCTACACCTGGCAATTGCTAATACAATAAACATATTAACGGGGGTAATTTTGAAGCACTTATGCTTTAACATTTTTTCAAATCTTATAATAATCTTTTGATTTTTAATCATTTACAGAAAATACTAGCATTGCTACGTTTATAGATTGTCGTTATACTATTGGTCCTCAAATTACATATATTCAATTTCAGCAAATAAAGAACAGAAATAATCCACAATAAATCCATTCAAGTAAATTTTGTTATATATGTTTTCTAACTACAATTAATTATAAAAAAAGCGAAAGGTAAGGATCTTAGACTACATTTTGACTGACATAACTTACTGGAAATTTTATATTAAAATCAATAAAGCTGAAAGTTTAAGACTCGCTGCTTTAACACGATGATCACTTACAAACAAGAAATTTTGTATAAAGCTATACTGAACCCTATGTGGATTTACGGAATATAACAGTGGAGTTCTGTATACCACCGAATACTAAAGCAGTAGAGATGTTAAACAAAAACTCTTCGAATAATGGCAACGAGAGGAATAAACTGCATAACAAACGAAATGTATCACTTTACAACCACCAAAAGAACTTTTAATCAATAAGTTCAAACAAGCAATGGTTTTGAGATCTACAGTAATATTTCGCTCATGTTTTTGTTTTGTGAAATGACTGACTACAACACTTCTGTGACATATACATAAACTAGTAGGAAAGTTTTGAATATGGCTCAAGCTATGATTACACCCTATGACAAATTTAAGTATATTGTGATAAATTTTAACCTGCATTGCAGCAGACATGACAACCTCCGAGTGTTAATTGCTCCAAAATTGCTGTAGTGAAAAGAATTATCAATGCCATCTTCATCAATAACGGAATACCAAAAAATTTTATATTATAACTTTTCACGGGGTTTGAGTGTTAATTAACATTTAATAAAAAGTTTGTACTAAAAGAAGTATTGTCTCATCATACGACCATGTTTAGGTGCTATTGGGGATTTTAGGAAATACATTTTAATCTAGAATCTCAGAGGTAAGGACGCCCATCCTCAAAGGAGGATACTATTCTGCTGTTAGAAGAAGGAAGATGTTTGACCTATGCTAGATAGAAAAGTTCTTAAACTGGCAACTCTTTTTTTAGTGAGAAAAGTTACCTTTAGATACTCCATGTCTTAACCGAGGCAGAGATGTCGGCGTGTTTTTTAATGATTTTTAAGATGACATAATAGAAACTAGCGCAACCACCTTCACTGATTTTTTACTACTTAAGAAAATACACTTTCTTTCATAACAAAATAAATGTAATTTTAAAGCCAGAACTACCAGCTGTGTTATAATTTTTAACTAAAATGTAAGCAAATTCTTACTGTTCTTTTTGTATTTAAAAGCCATAAGAGACAGAGAATTATATTGTGTCATTACTGTTTCTATTAATTAAAAGAAACTGTCGAATGCAATATACAGAAAATACGTAGTATTTTTAAAACCCTTATCTTTTGTCTTTTCTAAATTGTTGTACAAATAAACATTTTTTTACTAGAAGCAATCTTTTAGCCAAAATTAAGGTAAAATGGTTATTTGAGGTCATCAAATTAAATGTATTTGAATAAAACTTGGCGGTTTTAGGTGAATAGTACATACATATAAGTTAAAAGTATATAATTAAAAAAAATCAACTAACAAAGACTAACTTCTACAATAGCGGAGAATACCTGGTTTCTAATCTGATTAGCATCAAGATTAGAAGGTAAGGTACATCGCACGCTTTAAAATGTTTCAAATCGCAAATGAAAACGATGGACAGGCAGAAAAGCTGATTTTATGCAAATTTAAAAAATAGGTTAACCTTACTTGGCGTAAGTTTGATTACAAGTTTGGAAATTTTTATCATTCCAAATCTTTAATAAATATAACTGGCAACTAATGAACAAACATGCTAATTTAAGTGTTGTCCAAAAAAATTAGAAATTATATAATTGTTTTTACTTTCCAGTGAGCCACAAATGCATATGAATAAAATTTTTGAAGACTGTACATCCATTGATACTTTAAATATCATTACTATAGATATTATCAATTACCAAATAATTTTTTAAATTAGTAAGTAAATATAGTAAGTTCAGTAAAAAAAGTTTATTTATTAAAATTGTTTTCAAATATGGGTCCAACTTATTTAATAATTTTGACAAATCAACCCAATGGAATTGCTGAATTTTATGGAGGAAAAGAAAAGTAAAGGAAACATAATGTATTGGTGAGTATTATGTGTGATGCAAGTATAAGTCAAAATCAAAGACGGTGGTAATACAGTATGCAGTATTTTATATATGATGATAGTTCGCCAAAGAAAGCGCTGGAGTACAAGGATAAGTAGATGTTCCCAAATGTCAAATTCATAAATCCTTATTTATTGATATAATAATTCAAATACATAACTTATGATAATTTTATTTAAAAAGTGTCTTAAATTAGCTCAGCATGTATTTTTAGTATTTATTAGTTAATAATTTAATTAATATATTTGACCGTAAAAATAATTTTCTTGATTTCTATCACTGAATCATTAAATAATGCTTGAACTAAGAGATAGAACGAAGACGATCTGCAAGATCAATTTACGTCTCAAATTACTCTTAAACTACAACTGAAAATATCTAAAGACAAACAAAGATAATGGCCTTCCAAGGAAAACAACCACGATCGAAAATAATAATAGATGGAAAGACTTTAGAACAGATATCTATTTCAACTACTTAGATGCCACACTATTGAAAATGATAAAGATGTAGAAAACAAGATTCATAAATTCCAAGAATTTGCGGGACAATAAATAGAACGCTAAAACACAAAACAAGAAAAGAAACAAGAATGAAATTTTACAAGACCATGGCGTCTATACTCACTTATGGAAGCGAATCGTGATAACAAAATCAAAAACAAATCTAGATACAAGCAGCGAAATGAGGTTTTCAGAATGTTAAAGGTTGCACAAGGAATGATAGGATAAGAAATGAAGAAATAAGCGAAGAACTAGAAATTTCAACGTTAACGACAAAATAGAAGAATACAGAAACAATTGAGACAACACGTTAATAGGATGACAGAAGAAAGAATACCGAAACAAATCTAAACTACCACCCAAGAGGACGCAGAGATGTGAAGACCGATAGAAAGATGGTCCTAATCAAATGAAGTTCGAACAGGCAGAATGGCAATTTTCTTGACGATCACGAATCATTAGAAGAAGCTTGAACTAAGAGATAGATACAGTACTTAAGAAAAAAACAAATAAAAAAAGATAAATATATGTATTTTGGTTAATTTAAATCCATCAGAATGTATTAAAGAGGGTGCTCTTGCTCGTTGAAACTTATTCCTAGTTTTTTTGAAGTAATGTCGTATTAAATCGCTAACTTTGCACAAGTAAAACCGCTGAGTAAAATTGTATTAAACTTAAATTCTTGTTATCAAAATTATCATCAATATTTTTGTGGACTGACAACTTCCTACTTTATTTGCATAACTTTTAAGTAGTGTATATTAGCGGAAAATGTTCAGTAATAGACAAATAGAGAAAACGCTTAGAGAATTAAAAGAATTACCATATTTGTTCAAAAGTATTGGTAACAAATACAGTTGATTGTAGCACCGAGGAAAAAATATCTGAATCTCATAAATTAATTAAAAGCATACACGAAATTAATTTTCAGACTCTACACTTGCATTTCAAACCGGGAAGACGTGCTCCGATTTATCAGTGCCTAAAGTGACCATAATTTTAGTTGCCGATAAGCGTAAGGTGCCTAAGCGCATCTGGAGTTGAGTGACATGATAAAATGCTACTTTCAGATCAAGAAGCAATATATTAAGCAAGAGATTACGTTCGTATTTTTATCGCTGCTTTATAATTTAAATTTAATTGTAAGGGCAAAATGGCCTACTATTACTCGCCTGCCCAACAGTAAATTTAAATTAGTTCCATTGAACTATATAAATATATCAAAACTATCATACACAACATGTTTTAATAAACTATCAATTTCACAACAATTTGTTCACAGTTATTTATACCTACATTTTTTTTATAAATTACATCATGCAATTTTCGAATAACAGCAATTCTAAACTTATCTTATCAGAATAGTGGCTCTTGTGACCAACTGCAATTACTAGATACCCCAATTTAAGACGCTGAAAGTACCCGCAAAAAAAGAGTTGTTAGATGGAGATGAAGTCGAAACCCAAAAGCAAAGACAAACCTCAAACCCCCGCGGATCTTTGCAGTAGAAGTCAAAATGACTAAGCCTTTATTTTAACTATTAGAAACAACACAAAACAAAATATATTACTTAATGACAAGGTTAAAATTAAAATATTCAGTTATAATTACAAAGTTAGTAAAACAAACCTGCAAAGCGTCACGACTTACCATAAGTCAAAATGACTAAGGCACACTCTGAGGATAACATTAGAAACATGTACACAACCACTAATATATTAGCTAAGTGAAAGTTAAAATTAAAATATTCAGTTATAACTACCAAGTTAGTAAATAAGAAGTGCAAAAAGCGTTACTACTATTCTTCTGAATTACAGGGCACACTGATGAGGATAACCAAAAATGTACACTGCATACTAGATCAAACAGTAGTAAAAATTGAGCCACTCCACGTTAAAAACCAAATACTCCAATGTGCTTAATGTCAGTTCTTTGACCATGCAAAAAACTCTTGTGGTGGAATTCCGAGATGTGTTAAATACACTGGAAATCATGCGAACATAAATAGATAGAAATAATTATGTAAGATGTGTCAACTGCGTGAGGAATCACAGGCAAACTATAGCTGTTTTACTGCATAAGGAGGTTTAACAAAAAATATCTCCAACACTAAGAAAAAAGAGTCTTGAAGTTACTTTTCAGAACCTAGTACAACAGTTCCAACCGAATCTTACACATTGTCTGATCGAGAGAGATACAATCAGTTAAGTAACAGCGTATTCGGGTTAACGTGGAGAAAAAAATTTAACAACATTTTTAAATACCTAAGTACGTTGTACTCCATCAGAACAAAAATGCTATTGTATTAATAATGTGTCTAGTCACTACAGGCGTCGATAATTGTCTGGTATCTTCGAGAGATGCTTTCGACCAAAGTGATAGCATATTCATCCGGCAAGATCTCCAAATCGGATTTCTTGTGTTAACTGCTTCAAAGTAAACAATTTTCTTCCATAAAACTTGTGTTTCATGTATGCCCACACATTTTCAGTCGGTTTGGCATTGTGCGATTCGGCCAATCAAGTGTAACGATGCCAGACTGCTCTTTCCATTCTATGCAAAGTTTGATGCGGTGTTTGGGGTCGTTGTTCTTCTGCAGGGTCCAGCCTTTGTTTTTCTTGATGAACGAACGTTCGGCAGTCAATAACAAATATTTTTTATAAATCTCGAGCATTTTCGGAGCATTTAGTGGTACGTAAACAGATGCGAGGTTCCGAAAACCAGTTTTGAGAAGCAGACCTAAAGATGCAATTTTACTAGATGCTTAACGGTTCGCTGTACCAACCTGTGAGTTGAGGTTGACTTGGATCGTGGGGCGATAACATATCCCCATACAGAAACTTCGTAGAAATTACATTGCTCCAATCTCAGTCGAGGTTGTCCTTTGCCCAAGCGAGCCGTTTGGTCACCTGATTTTTACCTAAAAAGATTTCTTCACTGAACTGTGGAATTTGGTATCAAATGCACGGAGATGGGTTTGGATAGCTACGTATGACGTTTTAATTTTGCTGCCCCTTGGCGCAATGTTGAGACCGCGTTTCGCGAAAACAAGTTTACGATATGTTTTTCGACTTTAGGGTACATTATGGTTATCAAGTCAGGTTTCGGTTAGTCATCGACCGATTTTGTCTCCTTATATCGCTGCACTAACTTTCTGACAAATGTTTTCGACTTGTTCATGTACTTAGCAGCTATTGCACGAGACATTTTTAGACTTTTTGGGTGGGTGCAGAGGAACGTAGCCTCGTAGCGCGACGCGCACGCGGCGGCATTAGAGTATTTTACCCGTTTCTATAGCAAGAATTCAATGCCAACTGAATCTTTTGTGACAGAGGTTCTCTCTAGCAACTAACGAATGAATTAGAAAGATACTATTTACCAACTGCTAATTATGTCAAACAGGTTCTTACTTAACCCACCTGTAATCATACATACTTACCACAACAGATTCCATCAAATATTTTACCGAAGGTTATAAATGACGAATAGGGCAAATGGGAACTATTTTAAATCGACTAACAGCTCTCTCGTCATAAAAACTAATAATAGTGCATTACATTAGATTGTCCAATGGACTGATACAACATAGAGATGAAATGATATCTTTTCTTATAAAATAATAGATAGACGCCATACTTGTTGCTGAATACCATTTCACAGATAGAACTTATTTAAGAATTTCAGGATATAGTTTATACAGTTCAACATCTTGATGGAGAGCGCAACAGCCGCGACGTAAAGGCTTCGGCCTGCCAGACTAACGCGCGGTGGGCCCTGGGTTCGACTCCCAGGTCAAAATAACGGCAAACATCGAGTGCTCTCCGGCCATCATACAAACACCTTTGGCGGTCGTAAAGTAAATTCTCCTTCTTCTAACGGGTCAGACTAGCCACCTGCCCGGGGTACGCCCAATATGGCTCATAGTACTACACGAAATGTGTAGTTAGAAACAGGATAATAGCCTATATATAAGAGTAGAAGAAGAAGAAGAACATCTTGATGGAAAATCTTCTGCCGGTACAGTAGCCATTATTAAAAATTCATTGAATTACCACAAACTTTCGGAATACAAAATAGCGTATCTCCAAGTGACAACAATTGTGATTGAATATTTTACTGAATTTTTTTTTATTGTACAATAAATTAGCAATCAGAATATGTATTCTATAGGCTAATGTGCTAACATAGGATCTTAAATATGAAAATCCTTATCGGTCATGATGAGGCCTCTACCATCGAAGAGTCCTCGTCGTTTTCATCGGATGTCGTTTGGCCAGAGACGTTTTAGCCTTCTGTTGTCTTGAGGATATAGAAGTGGGCGTATAAGAGGGTTGCTGTGTGTTGTAAGTCTGGTAAGATGGTTGTTGCTTCTTTGCTGGATAACTTCAGTGATGTATGGGATGCGGAGGTCATTATGCAGTGTATTATTAGACATATACCATGGAGCGTTAGTGAGTTTACGCAGGATTTTAGATTGGGATCTTTGGGCAATGGAAATATTTGATTTGCTGGCACAGCCCCACAATTCAATGCCGTATGTCCATATGGGTAGTAATATTACTTTATATAGTAAAATTTTTTCCTCGAGTGGTAGATGCGATTTTCTTCCAAGCAGCCAGTGTAACTCCTTGAACCTCAGATCTATTTGTTTCCTCTTTCTGGTTATGTGTTCTTTCCAATTCATTTTTTCGTCAAGATGTAGTCCTAGATAACGCACTGAAGAAGATTGTATAATGGGAGCATTGTTGAAGGTAACCGAAGGACATCTATCTTTTCTCAGTGTGAAGGTTACTTGAGTTGATTTTGATGCATTAATTCTTATTTTCCATTTGTTGGCCCAGTTTCCAATTAGGTTTAGATGGTCCTGCAGGTAAGAAGCTGCGATTATGGGATTTTCGTGATTAGCCAGAATAGCTGTGTCATCAGCAAACGTACCGATTAAGGTATTTGTTGTGGTTGGGAGATCTGCTGTATATAATGAGTATAGCAGGGGGGCTAAAACGCTGCCTTGTGGTACTCCAGCTTTAATATCGTATGAGTCAGAGAATTCACCATTTATTTTAGCTCTAAATTGACGGTCTTTTAAATAGGATTTAAGTAGGTAGAAGAGAGAGGGAAGAAGGAGCTTGATTTTATAAAGAAGGCCATCATGCCAAACTTTGTCGAAGGCTTGGACTATGTCCAAAAAAGCCGATATATTCTTTATTTTCCAGGGATGTGTTAATTTTGTGAACTACTCGGTGACATTGCTGGATCGTTGAGTGCTGTAACCGGAATCCGAATTGGTGGTCAGGGATAACATCTAAAAATGAGTTCATTCTGCTGCGGATTAGTTTTTCCAGTAGTTTGGAGATAGCTGATAACAAGCTTATTGGTCTGTAGGAAGATACATGATTTGGATTCTGACGTAAAAGCTGGTTAAACATGTTTTTGAATTCTTCTAAGAACTTATTTAACAGTTCGCTGATGTTATCTTCTGTATTAACATTCTGTGATTGTGGTGTGTAATTAGTATTATTGTTGGCTGTTTTAATGTAGTTGTAGTTTTGAAGTGGGTTGTTAACAATAGGTGCATGTGTTTGTTGATTAAGATTTGATGATGTTGGAGTAATATGAGGATTAATATTGTTGTTTGAGACAGGGTTTCTTTTGTATAAACGATGGTAATATTCACAACCTCTGTAATTCGCAGGGTGTGGACCTCCACATAAAGCGCATGTAGCTGGGGTGTCCCTAGTTTTTTTGCAACTGGCGGTACTGTGCGTATTGCCACATTTTACACATTTAAAGGGTCTGCTACAGTATTTCTTGGAGTGTTCATATAATTGACATCGTGTGCATTGTATTACGTTGTTTTGTTTTCTTGGAGGTTCGACTTGTACAACGCAATGACATAACGTACGGATATCGTAGACTCTTTTATTATTGTCTGCTGGTTATAGGTCCACAAAGAACATATTCAGCGGTGTTTTGTCCTTTCTGCTTAGCACATTGATGATATTCCTTACCTTATGCCCCTGGGATTCGAGATCATCTATTATATCTTGAGTGTCCATGGAATGATGTAAGTATTTTATTACCACTCGACGAGCTCTTTCCTCTTTAGGTTGGTAAGTATGGTGAATGATATTGTTTTCTTTCATGTACTTAGATAGTTTCCTGAAGGTGTCAGGGGTGTTACAATTTATTGTTACTGTATCATTTGACATACTTCTAGAGGAGAACTGCTCCTCTTCAATTATTTCATTTAATTTTTTTATCATTTCTAGGAAGTTGGCAACTCCGTATACGAAAATGGGAGGAGGTCTAGGGATGATAACTGCGGTTTGGTTGTCGGTGCTTTCTGGGTTAGGATTTAAGGCACTAAATTTATTAGATAATTGTATGTTAGTCGGTGTTATTCCTTTGTTTGTGAATGTTTTTCTTCTCTTGACACTTTTAATTACTTGCCATGAATTTTCGTTTGATGAATTTGCAATTTCTTCATCGCTGGTTGATATCATTCTTTTGTTGTTAATTTGCTGTGGGTGATCATAAATGAATTGTTGTGGGGCGTGCTGTGATTGTAGAAAATATTGAGATTGTTGAGGGTTTAGATTTTGCATGTAAGGTTGTAGTAATTGCTGTTGGTTAGGTGGGAATGTATTAGGCTGTGATAGGAACGTTTGTGACATTTGAGTATTCGTAGCTGGCTGGATTTTACTGAATGAATCACAGTTTCAGCAACTAATACTAAGAATGCACATTAGGGAACTACAATAATTTTGACTAAATGTACGAGATAATTAATGAAATTAATAAACTATATTAGTTAATAGCAACTTTCCGCTAGAAAAGCGTATATTGGCCCACAAATCCAATGAAAGTGTCTGATTTACTTGACTTTTGTATAAAAAGAAAAATTAATCCAAATTACCTAGAATCGCATCTGGATTTTTCAACTGATTACTCGCTGATAATAATAATTCTGAGTGCACATGTCCACACCTATTTTGTGGAATAAACACAAATATTAATAGCTATTCAGATAATTTATAGATGAAGCTATTACTAGACATTTTTTAAGAATAAAAGAAGGACTAACTTCAATACTAAAACATTTTAATAAAGTCGTGTAATATACTCCTGGCAGGCAACTCCACTAAAAGCACACTATGTAATTAGTTTAAAGTGTTAAGTAGTAGTAAAGCAAAAAAGTGCAGAAGAATGTAGGCTTTGAAGAAAATATCTCAGCTTAAAAGTCTCTTTTCTAGTAGTAAAAACAAATTCATACAAAATTATTTAAAATTCTTGTTGCTACATAATATTCGTTTTGGGAAACAACCAAGAATCTGAAAATACCGCAATAATGTAAGCGTTCTATTAGAACTGGGAATAGAAGTTAGGACCGGAACAAAATAAAATTGCCTCTTAAAGCGGCCTTTCAGATCAACCTACCAGCAAAGCAGTTCACTGATAACTGAGGCAAAAATGCAAATACTCAAAAATTTAAATTTACTAAATGCGACTGGGTATAATCTGATCACTGGGAAAAAGTTGAAGAAACTTCTTGACAAAGGTTAAAGGTTTTTTTATCTAACTATTTAACGCGTTACTAAGATTACATCTCATCCCTCTGAAATAGAAATTTGACATGTTTACAGTAACCCTGAAACCTGTAAAACTTAAAGAAAATTTTAAATCATGCAGACTATTCATTTGGTTCCAGAGTATTTGAGAAACTCCTACTAAATAGACTTACACCTATATTACAATAACTTAATTCTCGATCACCAATTTAAATTTTGACCTGTTACCACTAAATAAATTAATCTAGCCCTTAAACAAGATAATCAAAAATTTTGAGGGCAACAACTACTTTTCTATAGGTCTGTATCTATAGATGTAACCCAAACTTTTGACAAGGTATAGCACGATAGATAACTTTTTAAAATCAAGAGTAGGTAAATATTCTTCAAGTTCACTGACAGGCACTGCTTCATCAGGTTTGTAGTTTATTCAAATCGCAACTACATCTAAAAAATAAAATATTTCTTTACAAGACCATACTCAAATCTATCTGGACCTACGGTATACAACAAGTAATTCTAACATCGAAATTTTGAGACGCTTTTAAGCTAAACCGCTTAGACTATAGTAAATGCACCATTGTATGTGCCCAACGAGATAATACGCCATGATTTTGGTATACCATCAGTTAATGAATAAATATCACAGTCGCTGTGGAGCTTACCCTAATTTCCTAGTCTAATGTTTACTGGAAAACGAATAAGAAGGGAACATTAGATCTTTCCAACATATTTAAGTGATTATTAGATTCGTGTTAATTACTTTTTTGTAAACAAATTTAACTAAATTAAAATAATGGATGTGTTAATGAACTCTTTTCTTTATGATACTAAATATTAATTAAGTGATTGTAAACCATTAAGTAAATTGTAAAAATATATTTCAGACAAACTTATCTTTGGCATTTTCTAAATTACTTAACTTCAGTAAAGTAAATTTACAAATTTCTTGTGCTGTGTTTGATTAGGGTAGAAAATCAACTTTTTTCAAATTATTTACATGCGATATTAGCTATTAGGCACCTTAATGTTGTATCCGTTGTTTTTACTTTTTAATTATATACTATTGTTAAAGAGTGTGGAATTGCAAAAAGCAGTCGGAAGAAAATAGGTCTCTTCAAAGCATCGCTGTTGCTTTTAGCACATGGATTCTCTAGATGTCGACGCAAGTCATTAACGCGTTGACGCGATTTTAATAATGAACGATACTGTGGGGAATCATTTCGCAGCTCATTGTCCAACTTTATTGCTTGCCTTTATTTCTATATTTTGAAACAAAAACGTAATAAATTCTCAGGCGGCTAGTTCGGAAGAGTAAACAGGTGAGGAATACCAGGCGTTGAAACCAAAGGTAGACGTTCTGCCGCAACACTGAACATGACAATCTTAAAGCTTTAGAAATGTTGCGAATTATTCCCGGACGAGCTGCACAATTTTCTCAAAATTCTTACAATATCTACGACCGTGGTTTGTCACCTTGATTGTACATTCCATTGTTTCAAAAATAAGCAAGCAGTAACTTTATCTTTGTTTTAATTTACTATTGTTGTATCCTTGCTTCTTTATGGGAGTTATATTGGGAGCAATAAACAGTAACCAGATACCAGATACACGAAAGAAAATGTTTTAAAGTTTGAGAATACAGCAGACGAGAATTATTAGCTTACCGAGAAGATAAAATACTCATAATGGATCATATCTTGCTTATCTGAAGTTTGTTTTTATCATTCTTTTTACAACATATTTAAGCGACTAACCTATTTAGTACATTTAAATTTGGTTTTCGTAGAATTTGTACTTGCTTGAAATAATCTAGTTACTTTATTAATTTTTCTGCCTTAAAAAATTGTATTTTGGCAGCTTTTATACATTGTAATTGAGTACTTGTTGCTTCTTTACAAATTCTTTCAAATTTATAATTAATAAGTTTCTTCTTCTGAGTTAAAAAAATAATTAGTATAATAATAATGACCTATTACTTTATTAAATTTTTTGATCAGCATAAATAATATTTATTTAAAAATTATGAATAAATATTCTTCTGAAAACGAGCTAACTTAGAATTAACAGTAGAAAAGAATGACTTATAATAAGTAATTGTACTAAACTCTCTTATTATGTATTTTTAATTTCAATACCTCATTTGGTATTCTGTTCTCGATTACAAATGTTGTTTTTTATAATTAGATACTTAGATAGCAACTAAAACGTTCGATTAGGTATAGTAATGTGAAAAATGGAAGAAAAAATTTGTATACAGATTAAAACAATAAAAATAATTTTAGTTTGTTTTGTTGGAGCTATTCATAAATTTGCAATTAAAAAAAACAACAACTAACAAGGAATGCCATGGAGTTGTTCTGCTCCGATCGTTATCAAATTTGGTGTACAGTATGATATGACTGAGGGATGAATACATGTTATTGCTTTTTGCTGTGTAACTCAAAACTTTAGAGATATGAAGTATGAAAGTTTACCACTTAACAATAATGCATATGAGAGATATCATTAGTGTCAACTGCAAAAAAGTGTTGAACACAAAGATACATTTGACAACGAGCACATCTGATGAAGAATAACGCATTGCATCGCTCGCCCTCGATGTCCTTCTGACAATTTTCCAAAGTTTTTGGGAAACAAACAGTGGCAGGAGTTTCAAATCGGGGAGGTCTCTCTCGTATGTATCCTGCCTTAAAAAAGGAATATTTGATCATGTCTACAAAACATTCTGCTTGAAATTGATGCATTGAACATTTATGGGGTTGGCCATCTTGATGAGAATAGAAGAACACTTGTTGTTGACACGAGAGAAAAAATAATGATATCGACAATATACACACACAATGTATGCCTGATGTTTCGTCATTTTGACTTTTCTTATCTCGTCTGTCTTGGGTCACACAGCAAAAAGCAATAACATGTATTCATCCCTCAGTCATATCATACTGTACACCAAATTTGATAACGATCGGAACAGAACAACTCCATGACATTCCTTGTAAATACTACTTATGGGCTAACTTAACGGGATTTTAGAAAACTTGCATATTAAACTCTCATATGGGGCTGCTAATATTCCCAAATGTGGGTAGTTCAATAAAAATAAAATACCCATATCAGGCCAAAACTATCATACTAGCGTCAATTTTTTTGTTAATAATAGCTGAATATGTAGAGGTTTTTTTCTGCCTTGAGGCGAATGAATCATTATAGGTGACCAACGGCATAGGATCAAACAGGCAATGGAACAACACCTGATTATTTGCCTGTGGGAACATTATAGACACCGATGTAAATAACATTAAGCTTAATGCGTTATGCAATCTGGCTAGAAATCAGCTTGAACTTGGTTCCTAACCAATTCGCCAGAAATGGACTACTAAGCACACGAATGTAGGCAACCAAGCCGTGCATGCCAAATGGACGATAAGAAAACGAAAGTATTTACAGTTCAGGAAAAAAAATTAATAGCCACATAGAATGTCAGAGGCTTTTTATAGATCGGAAATTATATACGATAGAGAAGAAACTCAAACGAGAACGTTAGCAGTGTGTGGGAGTATCTCAAACTCACTGAAAATATTAAAAACATTAGCGATCGACTCAACAGGATTACTGGTTTCTCCAAATTATAAAACTCCATATCATTTAAGTTTAAGTGTATGCCTACTTCAAATTTTTCTGATAAAGAAGTGGGTACGATATACACTTAAATTTAAGACGTCATCAACAAGTTACTGTGAAGAGATAAATTGGTAGTAATACGTAACTTTAACGCTAAAAGAGCTAATACTGGAAACGATGATCAATTCCAAAATATCATAGAAAAGTACGGAATTAGTGAAAAAAACGAGAGAGAAGAGAAACTGTTAATGGTCTATCAACCACTAATGCAGATTTTAAACCCCATCCTCAACCAACCTCATTTAGACTTCACCGGCCATAACATAAGAACCAAATCGATTTTATTTTTATAAAGACCAGATGGCAAACCTCAATCGCCAATGTTAGAATAAGACCCGGACAAATTTGTTATTCTGGTCATAGGTGATTAAGGGCAAAAATAAAGTTAAAACTACCCATAACGATAAAATAAACGTCGATAAAGAAAAATACAAGCCACGGAACTGTCATAAAAACTCTGAGACATTAATTCTCCAAATCTTACAGAAAGACTATGACGTACTACAAAGAAATTGATAATGAAGGAATGAAACAGACAAAGAAAAAATCACCGAATAACGGTTGATACCATGGCATTAATAGATGAACGCAAGGAGCGGATAGTACCGACAAAAAACGCAAATATCGAAATAATTGAAAAACTAAAAAATATTGTAACAAAAAAATCAAGAAGCATGTGGAAAAGAGAAAAACAATAATTTCAACAGAATGGGCAATGAAGGAGAAAATCATGCAAATAATGGAAGAACTCTAAAGATATATGATAGAGTTGGATATTTCAACAAAGAATATAAACCACACATACAAAAAATAAAAAAGAAGTTTATAAAGAGACTCGTATTTAAATTAATTTTCAGAAAAGTATATCAACCGAGAAAGAATTACTTATACTAAAATCAAAAATAGAAAAAGAAACATTGGAACATTGAAAAATTATAAGACTCCAAAATCAAATAAATTTTTCTGAAAAAGTACTTAACGAAGAAAGTTGATACTTCTGTGATTTCTCAACGTAATTTCCGTCTAAACGTACAAATGTTTCACAACCTCATGGCCATGATTCCATGGCTACTGAGAACACTTCTTTAGGAGTGTGTTTTGTCTGCTGGAAAATCGGTGAAGCAACAGCGGCTCGATTGGAAAATGAGTGATAACGGAGAGTGTCCTTCATTGTCGGAAAATATATGGCGGCATCACGTGTCAGCATGTCCTGAGACATTGCTATCCGCGCAGCCTTGTGTTCGTCAGTCAGCATTCATGGGACCCACCTTAAAGAAACTTTCCGCATTTTTAGGTCACCATGCAAAATATACTTTACAGATCCTACGAAATTCCAAGTTTAGAGGGAATATCACTTACACCTAATCGACGGTCTTCCATAACAACTTATTCCACTCGCGTGATCATGGTTTCGGTCCGGCTGATTTGTGACCGAGGCTGCTTCGGTTCATTGCCATACGACTCTGAACTTTCTTTAAACTTCGCATCTTCGAACGCACACTTTTAACATCTATAACGCCTTCGCCGCATGTCTCACTCAATTGGCGGTGAATTTTTAAGCGCGTTTTACCACGCAAGAGGAGAAAACGGGTGATTACACGTTTGTTACATTGTATGGTGCTGCCATATGTATTATAAATTCAGAAATAGTTTTAAATTAATCGCATCTTTCTACTTATACTCACAGATGAAAATATCGGAGACTTTAGAACTTGAACAAGCTATGGGGCAACCGGGTATTAACATCATTCTAAAATTTGCCCCATATGACTATAACATTTTTTACTAGCGAAAATATTCAAAAAACCAATCGAATTCATATGAGGAAAATGGTACAGGTAAACAAATATTAAAATTATTGAAAAAAAAACCTACGAGTTTAACATAAAACCATATTTGTGTTTCGTCAACTACGCTAAAGCCTCCGACTGGATTAAATGGTATAAACTGCATCTATACGAAAGTAATCACGCAAAAGTAAGAGTCAACATTGTATTTCCAGGCACATTCAGGACAAATGCAGACGTAAGACTGGATTGTACAGGGAGTTCCAAAAAGAATCATCCGATTTAAAATGTTTATATTATGAAGAATAATGGGCATATACACTTAAGATTAAATTTATTACAGGGCTAATCTTAAAGTTTTTTTATATACCAAATCATAGGTGCTCAATATACGGTTTCGCAGTTCGAACACTGTAGTTGGAAGAGGAGGCACATAAATGTAGCTTTGTAAACCTCCATAAGAAAAAATTGCACACTCAGGTCCATAGTTATGAAATTTGATTATGCAAAAATTCTCGAACTTTCAGGCTGTATTGTGGTGGTGCCCCGTCCTGCTAGAAAATGAAGTCATTCGATCGGTCTCTAACTGTAGGAAAAGCCAGTTTTCAAGCATGTCTAGACATGTGATTCCCGTAACAGTGTCCTCTAAGAATAAAAAGGAGCCGTACACCTTTTCCTGAGAAATTGCACAAAAACCTAAGATTAGGAGAGTCTCTCTTATACTGTATAATTTGATGCAGCTGCTTTGTACCCCATATTCTAATATTTTAAAGCTTTACCTTACCACTTAAATAAAAAGTAGCCTCTTCAAAAAACACTCAGAGTGTTACAAAATTGTCATTTTCTGCCACTTTGTCGGGGATGAATTCACATAACTCCACATATCGTTGTTTGTCATCTGCATGAAGAGTTTGTATTAATTGAGTTATGTACGGTTTCATAATCAAACGTCACCCCAAAACATAGACGTTGGGGAAATGTTTAGTTCTCTACCGACACGGTAAGTGGATTTTTGACGACTACGTGCGAAACTCAGCCGGATCCGCTTCTTAGTCTGATACACGAGGATGACCACTAGATGTTCCTTTACACAGACCACCCGTGTTTCTGCTCTGAGGGGTAGGAGGTTCAACACCATATTGTCGTCGAAAATCACTCTGAACAGTTGTTACAGACTCACACTCACGCAAAATGATTTCTGTTGTCCAGTCGCCATCTTGAAAAATACTGAAGTGGCAGGTGAACGAAGCGCTCCGGTACAACCTATCGACAACCGCGTGAAACTCGAGAATTTCGTCTTTCTAATAGTACATTGTTCGACCAAAACGGATTAAAAGCTAAATAGATTTTTTAAATCCGTTAATTCTTTTTGAAACACCCTATATTTTATCCCCATCATAAGACAAGTTTCGGATAATTGGGATGTGTTGGGAGCTGTCTCTATTGGTAGTCGGAACTTAAGTAATTTGAGATATATTGATGATATCTTTATCATTGGATCCAGTCACATTTCTAGAAAAAAAAACAAATTAGAAAAACTAATAATGGAAGGAAAACTACACGAGAAAAGATAGGCAAAATGACTTATAGCGCATAAAATACATAAAGCAACCCAAGCGACACAAGACCGAGGAGAATGAAGAACCACAATTTATGCCATCAAAAATAATGCCAATTAAACTCTTATTAGGGTAAGACTAAGTAAGGACTAAGACATATCAAGCTAGATAAAACAGATTTTATCGTAAATTAGTTGCAACGCATTTGCAAATTTTTTCAAGACATGCACTTGGGTAACTCTTTTGATCATAAATTAGGGGTTAATAGATCTAACACATATAAAAAACAAGAAATCAGATACAAAACATTGCTAACTGTATTGTATTTAAGAGAAAATCCGTTAGAATAATTTTGGGTCTAGAGATAAATCACGCAAAACGGTTTGGGAAATCCTGTGGCTTGAAACTAGTGAGCCTGGAATCTCTTCATCACTTTTTAAAGACACCCAACAAGCAAATTAGGGTGTACACTAAGTAGGTGGGGATATCAAGATTGCTCCATTCAGTACAAACCATGGGGCGTTGACTATGGCTCTTAGCGACTTAGATTGGAAACATATTATGGCAGCCATGTTGGAGTTACAAGTTATTCCCCACAGCTGTATAATGTAGACCTACATTGGTTTGAGGATGACTCTGCAGAGTAAGACCTTGTTTTCAAAAGACACCTGAGATTTGCGTCCAAGTAGCCAGTACATTTTAGGATACTTCTCCTGGTTGGTTAAGTTTGAACCAAATATGTTTTTTTAAATTTGCCTTCTGCCAAGAAAAAGTTTGAGATATTTTTTATTATCAGCTTGTTAGCCTTGATTGTTTATCATAGCGGTCGAACAAGTATCTGTGCGGGTAGTAAAAGTTACGTAAACTGATTTAGTACCAATTATTATTCGCCATTTCTTGGGTCATCCTTGGAAAATATTCAAGCAAGATTAAAAATTTTGGGATAGTATTTGTTAATTGGAATAGGATAAAATTGTTTTGTCAGCGCAGGTTTCAAGGGCAGGACATAATCTATAATATTGACTCTAAAACACCTTTTTAAAGAATACCGGAGCTGATAGAAAATAGAGTATTTTGATATTCGCTAAATTTACTAGAAAATGTTTGCTAGCAAAATATGATTTGGTAAGCAGATATCAGCCTTGGTGCCAGACCTTATAAAAAGCATGCGCTACATCTAAAAAAAGTGCTCACTCAAATGCAGACCAACAGGTGAATTATGGTCTATGGTCAATTGTTCAACTAAGGAAAAATTTAAGGAGTTGGACAGCGTCTAGGTTCTTCCGCATCCAGTCTACTGTTTAGATGTTGCCCTATCCGACTATGTTCCTTTTGATCAATGGAACACTTCTTATGTGGTTGTCGATTTAGATCTTTTGATGAAATTGAAAAAGCGCGCCAAGAATTTTTTAATTTGAAGGAGCCAGAATGGCACTTTTATCAAATCGTGGAAGATCGTTGTCTTTGCTATTATTTTTAATAAATTCATGCATAAAAAATGTTATTGTGATATTATCCGCGTACTTTTGGGCCAACCTTATTGCAGAATCAAATCATGATATATTTTTAACGTCAATTGTGTTCTGTCAGAAGCGAATTAGGACATTCTCCTAATATAATTACAATTATGGACTGGAAAATTGCTAATTGTGGCTGATAATTATTACTTTTTGGAGATTAATGGCAATTGACTAATAAAATATAATTACGATTGAAAAATTCTTGACTTCAAAACACTGGGTGATTGAAGCAACTTGTGGTTTGGCAGACTCTGTCGGTATAAATATTGAAATAGTACCGAGATTAATACTAGGAACAAAGAGTGATACTTAGAGTTAGCGGATGAGATATAGTATCGGCAAACAATGTTTTTCCATTTTTGAAGGTATTTTATTTGAACGTCATACAAATGCAACAGAAGAGTCTAATGGGGAAAGTAACCCGTAAGAACTTGAGCTACATGAAGAGCTGGCGACTGATCCTAATAATAATCATGGCATCATTCAAATATCTACGAAACTTTCGTACTCCAAAGACTAATGTCGTGACTAGTGTAATTCTTCTCTGACAGCGTCAGCAATCTGGTGGCGTATTTTATAGAATAATCTTTGGCGTCTCTAGTTGAAGCAAATGTGCTCCGGTGATGAGGGCACTAGCATTATGCTCAAAGGTGAAGGGTTCATCCGGGTTAGCTTAGCCGTAATGTGAGAGGAGTGATAAGATATTGCTTTAGAGTATGGTATACTTTTACACTTTAAACGACCCTTTTTTATTATATTACTTAATGCTTTGATACACGATCAAAGTCAAATACGAATTTAAAAAACTACAGTCAGCAAAAATGTAAAGAACTACTGCCTGGATTAGGAAGGATACATAGGAAAGAGTGCGGTCTGGTATTGCAATGGCGTTGAGTTTGCTTGTCTAAATAAGGTTTATAATCCTGCTTGCTGAACAGTCAATTCAAGTTATCGGTTATTTAAATCATATGTTAGGTTTTCTTATGTTCGTATTTATTGTACACACAATCTAGGTAATTTTTTTGAAAACTTTGACTGCAGAGCACGCACGTGGTCAACAAAAAGCTCTGTGGAGTTGCTAAATCGTTGCTCAAACAGAAACATTTCACGGAAAACTATGTGGTACGGTAACGTCCATGAACATTCAGCCAGTCGTTAAAGTCTTCTTAAACCTTTTCCACCACGTTCTCGAGAAGCATTGGCAAACCACAAAACGTGTCATTAATTATCGGCGGAGATGGCTCTACAGTAATTGTTAAGCTTATGATTTTATTTTTTAAAACTTTAAAATTATTATGTCATTAAAATCGATATAAGGGCAAAGATAAGCCACCTACCTATAACGGATGGTTTTTGATCAACTTTTGGCGGAATTTTAACGAATGCGTTGCAAAACGAAGTAACTGTACTTACAGTTGATATGCCAAAACAAAAAACTCAAGAAACGAGCACCACGTGGTTATTATTATGACAAACACATGCTGTCATGGGAGAATGGGCGAACGAAAGCCAAAACGCTGATTCCGTTACAAGTAAAACGAACGAAACACACGTCTTCTACCACAGCAAAACTTCAGCGTTTTCGACTGCGTGAACGCAAGATGACATTGACAGCGATGGCGACAAGGCAATTTGTTAAACTTTTCAATATATTGTTGCAAATGGATTGATTTTGGGTGCAGACAAAACGTTTTTGAAATAATGAGACCTTAAGTTTTTTCAATTTGCTTTTACATAAAATTTAAAATGTGTTAATTCCATCCCTAGGTTATTAAATTTCTAATTTTTAAACATCTGAAAATTACCTAGAGTTTCTAAATCTTAAAAAACATCTGCTGATTGTTGACTAGTTGTGGAAATCTTCTGTTTTAGTTATGCTCGGCCTGGTTTTTATAACGTTTTTTAATTTATTTTTAATGTACCAAAAATATAACTTTGTTTAAATATTCAGAAAATCAGGATAAACTGATAAATAAGCTGATTCAGCCTACCAATACCTTTAATAAAACAGGGAGAAATTAACCAAAGATTTTGTATATTTGCTGCCGAACTACGTTTTCGCCATTTGCAAGAAAATGTCAGTTGTGTGGCCAATTACTTATTTACGATGTACTTAAATCTAGGAATGAACGCGTACTATTTTGCCACCTAGACTCTAAAGAAATTAAAAAACTAAATACTAAAGAAACGACAATACCAATAATATTAGAACAAGGTGTTAAGATTAACAATTTTTTTCTTCTTCATTTTATATCGACCCTCTTTTATTTAGACCTTCACCACTACATAGTCCAAAATGGTCTTTGATCTTGTTCTTGTTATTTTCTTCTACTTTCTATCGTATTCTATTTAGTTGTCTTACTTTTTCCATTCTTATTAGAAGTCTGAAACAATTTAGATATTGTTCTTTATATTTTAATATAGATTCTACTTTCTTACTGCTTCATTTCAGCTTCTGTCTTTTCTTGTAATACCTCTAACAGCTCTTAAATGTTTCATTTCCAAAATTTGTATTTTGATTTCTCTTTATTTATTTATTATTCAGCTTTAACTTCAGTACGTAAAAATTGGTTGAAAAATGATATGAACATGTATTTATTGGTATTTATATATTCTCAAAAAAAATTGTTTGAAAGAGGCGGGGAAGATTGTAATGTAAAAATAAAACAGGACAATTAGGAAAATTAGAGATTATTTTTAACGTTTAGAAAAGTATCTATAATTATATCGAATCACAAGATAAAAGTATATTAACCGAAAATGACAACATAATGGAAACTTAGAAGAAACATTTTAAAGAACTTTTGAACAAATAAATATGTGGAGAAATGGGAATAATTAAAAGTGCAAGAAGCAAAGAATATTAAAAAGACGAAAATTAGCGGAGCATAATGAGTATTACGTTCTAAATGATAAAAAAACTTGGAAAAGAATAATCTAAAATATTAATAACTTCAAATGATAAGTATGGAAGAAACAATACCCAAAGATAAGGAATTAGAAGTCATGTTGCCTCTAGATAGAAAAAGATATATAAATCATATATGAATTACATTATTAAGTGTAATAATAAAAATGAAATAATATTTAAAAAAAGGTTAAAAGCAATAACTAAACTAGAAGAGATAACGAACAAACTTAGAAAGGAAAAGGAGTGCATAACAATATATTTACAATAATACAGCTGATAGATAGAAATATCGACATTGACATTGAAAATGTCTTTGATTTTATATTCAAAAAGATTGCATGAAACACTTTAAAGAGTAAAAAATATCATAATTAGTCTATACAGAAACACGTATAATTACATCGAAATAGAAAACTAAGATAAGGTAAGTATTAAATAATCAAAGAGTTAATCAAAAATGAACAGATTAGAACAAAAGGAAAGTTGTTTAAAAAGAGTGAATATTAAAATTGCAACGAAATTTAGATGGCTATAGAAATGAAGAACGAAATTTATATTACTATTTTCACAAATACCTGTTAATCTCGTACAAAATGATTATTCGTGCTGATTTTAAGATGATTCTAAAAGTTTGAGTAAAAGTACAAGCTTGCTTTAGAAGTTTCTATCACAATCTGCAAGCAGCTGCTTTATATTGGTAATATTTATATGAACATGCAACTTTGTCTTTTAAAGTTTAATCTCATTCTTTTTAATCGTTGTTTAGTTCTTATAGAACTTATGTGGCATGTTACGACGTCTGGTTGAAAATAAACATCATTTATGTCAGTTTGGTTAAGTTACGGAAAGATATAGTCATTAATCATGCCGTGGCATTGCTCAGAATTCACAGTAATCGCATTTCCAGTCTCATTTTCGAAAGAAATGGGCAAACGACACTCTTTCACCACAGAGCACACCAAACAGTCACTTTTGGAAAATGCTTTGGTTGTTCTTAATCATCTCTTAGACTGTCGTTGGTCCAAATGCGACAGTTTTACTTGTTCACCGTCCCATTCAATGTTATATGGGTCTCATCGCTGAAGATGATTTTCGATGAAAATTCGTATCAAGTGCACGATAAAGAACCAAGTCGGTTGAAACAGTTAATTGGCTTGGGTTCTTAAGTCTTTTGGATCTTTCAAGCGTGCCTGTGTCAATAGCTATATCATCCATGGTCGGATGTAAGCCTCTCCTTGCATTTTTCACTGTTGTCGGTCTCTGGGCTTTTGCATTCAGTCTGGTAGGGATTAAAGATTCCAAAATCTAAAGCGTGTAAAATTTTGATGAACAATCTTAGCATAGAACATGTTGCAGCAAAATTTGTTTTGTGGCTACAGTGACCAGAGCAGAATGCTGTACTTGCTAATGACTTGCTTCAAACTGCCACCAATGAACCAAATTTACTCAAAAAAATCATAACTAAAGATAAAACGTAGGTCTACAGCCACCCAATAGAAGTCTCCTAGTTTGCCACGCCTGAAAAAATGTGTGAGATCCTAAAGTGCTTTCTTTAAAAGGGACTAAGGCTATATTTTTAAAAAACCCTCTAAACTTTTAAAACAGACCACGTATGTTTCTTTAATGTCATTTTAGACAGTCTTTTTTGTATAAATGTAAGATTGTCATTGAAGATGTACACGCCGTTTTGTTCTCTTTTACATATGGAAAATGAAAAGAGGCATTTGTAACACTTAATGTTGCGTTATTCTAAAAAAGGCAACAATGCTAATGATTTTTTTGTGGAAGTGTTGAGAGAGTGGTTTAGAAGGTTCGTAGTTAACAATCTTAATCTGGAAGAATTCACATAAAGGTTAACATATGTTATTTACTATTTGTGGATTAGTCATTTTCCAAAGATGGGTTACGTCAATTAATCTAAAGTGTAGGCCCGACACCATTTGAGGAAACTAACCTACTTAATCGTGTTTCCATGTATGAGTTATTTCTTCAGTGAAACTAGAAAAAAGCTTTTTTGTAGAAATTAGATTCTGATAATAAGACTACGAGAATGTTAATCGTAAATGCTTTCGGGTTAGCGATAAGAAGCGTTTATTGATAACACATTTTGTAGAATAGGAAAGGTGTCATTTAAAGGTAAGGCAAAACTTCTTCCCTCTTTTTTAGGTTGCTCAAATAAGAAACGATAGGAATTATGCAAAAGTTATTTTCACAGAGCGACATTTTTCCAACATGAGAAATACGTCTTTTTACGCAACACTTGGAACGAAATTCTTGCTGTGTGGGCTGCGGAACTATTTTGTTAAAACTAATTGTTTTCCAGTTGGAGTATATTGCTATTTGGGTAAAATAAGTTGTGGAACAATTTCCAGATATCGACTGGATTTGACAGTAATACATTGGCCCCTCTTCTCGAAAACCTAAGGGGCATAATCAAACCCTACTCACCATAAAACGAACAGTGCAATATTACTAAAGAAATGAAGATTACCTTGGGAACTGCAAAATGGAACATCGTACATCAGCTGTTATTCTGCTTCCTCCTTGCTTTTACACCACAAAACCAATACTTCTGAACAACAAAATTAACTTTTGATCGGAAATGAATACAAAAAGCACATTGTGTGGCTACTATAGAGCCATTGGCTCGAATGTACGCTTCGCCAAAATAGCTCTCTATCTGTTCATCCACGACATGTTGGCTACTGAGGACTCTTCTAGTCAAAACTTTCCGACTACTTACGTCTAATAGAATCACTTGTCCCACCCTCGGACCATTCTTCCCTTCACAACCTTTCTTTAAAATTGAGAAGAAAGTTTTGCTCTACCCTGTATTATAAACTTTCCACAAAATAAAACTATAAATTTAACAACATGCAATTTGCAAATAAACAAATTGAAGGAAGCAATCAGCACAAATAGGCCAAAAGAAACAAGCCAACGAGGTGTAGTTTTCCAGTACAATAATACCAGGCTCGGCATAAGTTTTAGCCGTTGTAAATAAATGTGATTATCAGTTTTTTTTTATTTAACACCTTGTGGTGCTTCATTACATTACAAGTAGTTTCACAAACTAATGAGAGATTCTTCTTCAATACAATCTTAAAGCTAAAGTTAATATATCAGAATCCATCCCCAATGGCATCACTCAGGTTTTTAACACACTAGAATCACAATAGGCATACTATGCTCACTTCGCTCAGTTTACTAATTTAAAAGCTTTTTAAGCTATGGTACTATTTCACCTTAATGTAGCAGCTGGATTTCGTGTTGGTGTTATTATGAAGCAGGTCTTCATACTCTTAGTCAACGGTTAAATCTCAACCGCTACCATTTGAATCTCTAGATTTTAATGTAGATAATTATTTTTGACATGCCAAAGTGCATCGAATGTACTCCTTAGTACCTTGTTCTGAAAACATATACATGGAGATAGTAGCACTGCCTCACAGTTGGTAGCCATATTTCAAAAAGATTTTAAAATATGCTCTTACAATATTAACTTCAGACTCAATTGCAAAAATACTAGCATCGTATGAAGAGTATTAGCAGTTTTATGTATGTTACAAGTGTACCGTAAGCACAACCAGTTCTGATGGGTCTTAATTTAGCGTAAACGTTTTTTTGTTCAATGCGAAAATGCCTGTTGCTAATTTAGGAATTCAATAACAGTCTATATTCTTTAGGTAACCATTTATCCATATTTAGTTCCAATCCGGGTTATCACAACTTATCAAATGCTTGTCTAACAATATAACCAAGCAAATTTACTCTGTTTTCTATGACATTGGTGATTTGATGGTTAGGTCCGTTAAAAGGGAGGAGGAAATAGGATAGAATGCGACTTTTAATTCTGTGGAAATTTAAAGAGCTGGTTGGTATTGACTTTTTTTGTTGAGCTCACTTTTCAGAACTGCAGCCTCTAGTAGCTTTTTGTGCTTACACAACATACAATTTAAGTTCTACGACGTCACATACATTCATGAGTTTTCAACAAGATTGCCAGTCGACTATTGATACACAATCATTTCTTCTTACATTTACACAAAGAAAACTGTCTAAAATGACATTTAAGGAAACATACGTGGTTTGTTCTAAAAGTTTAGAGGTTTTTTTACATATAGCCTTATTCCCTTTTAAGAAATCACTTTAGGATCTCACACCTTGCTTCAGGCGTGGCAAACTAGGAGACTTCTATTATTGGGCGGCGACTGAACTATAGTTTCCGAATTGTAGCTGTAGACCTACGATTTGTCTTTAGTTATAATTTTTTGGAGAAATTTGGTTCATTGGTAGCAGTTTGAAGCAAGTCATTAGCAACTACAGTATTCTGCTCTTGTAACTGTAGCCACAGAACGAATTTTGCTGCAACATGTTCTATGCTAAAATTGTTCACCAACATTTTACACGCTTTAGATTTTGGAATATTTAATCCCTATCAGACTGGATGCAAAAGGTCAGAGACCAACAACAGTGAAAAATCCAAAGGGAGGTTGACATCCGACAATAGATGATATAACTGTTGATGATAATGATGGTAAATCAGTCACTGATCTTTGCCGATTGTGGTCCATATAAGTTTAATATTTTTATGGTCTTTTTTAAAGGTCTTTCAAAACAAATTTTCGTTCATCCCTAAATCGTTTATACTACACCGTTTTGCAAAGAAACTGACTTAAAAATCCAAGCCAATTGACTATTCCAACCGACGTGTGTTCTTTGTTTGGTTCTTTCAACCTCGTGCAATTGATCTAAATTTTTCATCGAAAATCATCTTTATGTCACTTGGGACACTGAACAAGTAAAACTGTGGCATTTGAACCAACGAAGATCCAAGAGAATATTAAGAACAACCAATGCATCCTCAAAAAATGACAGTTTGGTGTGCTCTGTGGTCAAAGGGTTTCATTTGGCCATTTTTTCCGAAAATGAGGCTATAAATGCGATTACAGTGAATTCTGGATGACACCGCGGCATGATTAATGAGTATTTCTTTTCGAAACCTGACATAAATTATATTTATTTCCAACACGATGGCGTAACATCCCACATAACTCGTGCGAATATAGAGTTATTGCAGTCGAAGTTCGCTGGGCGTTTAATTTCAAGAAATGGAAACGCCAATTAGCCTGCTCGTTCGTGCGATTTGACGTCTTTAGGCTGTTTTTGTGAGAATATCGGGAAAATAAAATCTACGTCAATAAACTAGCTCCCATCCATAAACTTAAGAACAACATAATTGCCGAGATAAATGCCAGTGAAGCGACTCTATGTGAAAATGTCATCGAAAATTTCGACCATCGTATCGAGGCCTGTAAAGCCAGTCGTGGTGAACATTTGAGTGATATCGTTTTTCATGCGTAAATGGCATACAAGAATGTTTAAAGTAAAATACCCCACTTGATTATACAATCATTACTGTAGTTTTAATAAGCATTTACTTTTCTGTGTTTAAATTGGCGGACTTTATTAACATTGGCTTGTTATTTTCAGATCAAACCTTGCATGTTCATCATCTGTGCATTCGCATGCGGCATAGTTGAAGGCAATAACGATTTAAATTAGGCTATTATATGAGTCGTAAGACTTAAAAAAGTGACCTTGATTTTTATTATAATATTATTTAACAGTTGCTTTTATATTAGTAACACGTAAAGACATAAAAAAATATTTTGTAGGACCGGTAAAAACCTTTTCGCCCGGCGTTGGCTCTCCACGCCCCTGTCGAAGGTCCTTGTCTAAAGTTGTAAAGTTTGGAATTATATATTTTATTATTAATAGTCTGCAAGCTCTTCAGAGTAACTTTTTTAGCAGAGAAATGGGTCTGAACGATGCCACATAATTCATTGTTTTTGCGGGTTTAAAGCTCATGATAACCTTTGTGATCTTCCAGTACAATGACACATGCTTAAGCTGGAATAAAGTTTTAAGTTTGCTATTTTGGCAATTCATTTCTTGGAAAATTGCTTCCACATCGTATCCTGGAAATTTTATAAAGTTTATCCCTTATTTAGTCTCCATGAGTATCTCATTTAGAAAAGTCGGTTCTCTATTTAAATTATCTAAACGTTTATGCTACGCGAAAGCGTCAGCCTCAAGATAGATATCATTTGGTTGAAAAGTTCGCTCGAAATGATCTGTAAAAAGACCTGCCTTTTCTTGGTTGCTTTTATCCCACATTCCTTCAAGTTTTCTCAGTGGCGGAACATCCAACGCTGGACTTTAAATATCCTTTGTAGCTCATCAGAATGAATAATTGGTGTCCTTTTCACAGGGAAGTTCACTCGGGTACTTATAGAAGGTCTCGTCTTTTATCTTCTTGATTTCGTGGTTTAATTGCTACGTTAGCTAGTTTAGTCTAGTTTTGTCTCTTAGAGCTCTCAATTCATCGCCTCCCGTTTTTTATAAATGAGTTATCTAATCTCTATTGAGCAGTTCTCTTTTGTTTGACCATCTTAGTATTGACCCATGCTTTTCAGCATCCAAATATAATTATTGAGACGTTGTTAGCCTAATGTTCAACTAGATTTTATTGTTCAAATTCAATATAAAACTTCACAAAACAATAGTAAATTACCAAAATTTGGAAATACGGAAATACATAACTCAGCAGTATGACATAACATATAAAATGTGCTAATAAAACTGAAGGAACTTTTTAGACAACCTAATTTTGGATTAGTTACGGTTTTATTGATTAATCATCATAGAAATTTACTGTAGAATACATTAACATTAAATTTTTTTTCAGAACTACTAAACAAATGTAGAAAGCTGCCATAAACAGTAGAAAATTCAGATACTCTAAACAAATTCTCCATTATATTTGAATCCTCTTGGTAGATAAACCTAAATTTTTAAATATATAACTACTGTCATATTTAGTAGGTACTGCGCACATTCGATATTTAATACGACAAAAAATCATTGCTAGAAATTGCGGCATATGTAACGACCTATTTTATATGTACAGGATCCTAGCCGACAGCAAACCTAGGTGTTTGCGTCAGCAAGACTCAATACTGCGTGACTTCAACTTCTCGCGTTTCTGTAGCTTCCGAGATGAGCAGAATGCACTTGCAGCAACCTTACGTCACACACGATAATCTTCGCTAGAATTCTGACATTCCGTTCTGCTGCAAAAGTTTCGCAACGCTTTTTTATTGCTGATTATAAATCCCGACTTGCATGTAGAAGTACAGGTGAAAATTACACGTGACTTCAATTTGAATAACAGATTGCTTCCAGAGACAAAATTATAATTTTTATGCAGCTCATTTGCGTTGGATTTATTTTTAATCTCAACGACGACCTTGATTGCAACGGACACCAACGTAGAACACAATGAGACGTAGCGCAGATGCGAAAAATCGCCGACGGGCAAGTCGTTACTGTCAGTGGCATGGCCGCTGGAATTCCACTTGTGATTATTTTATGATGCAACGTAAGTGTACGCGACGTAAACAAATAAATTGAAGAGCAGCTTTCTGGAACGCTGTGTAACGCAAGGCGCCTTCGTAAAGTTACGTCCCATCGGCAGTTTGTAAGGTAAATGCAACCATAGGGAGTTTTTTATTGCCGTCCAGATTTTGATTTTGAGTACCTCGAAAATGAGACGTTTTTCATTTATTTGCATTATACATAATAAGACTATCAAAAAAAAAATAGCTGAGTACTCTTTTGGCTATTGCTTTCTTTGATAATCAGATATTTTCATTAGAAAAATGGGTGGGTAATAGTCGGAGCTACTAACGTGAGGTTTATGTGAAAACGTCGCTTTGTTACCCGAGTAAGTCGGGAGAGGTGGGAGAAATTTCGGCTGGTTTGCTTATCGCTTTCAACTTTCCTTCCGAACGCTACCCTCCCTATTTTCCTGTCTTCGAGTTTCAAACTCGATCGTTTTGGTTCATAATTTTGGAATGACTCGGTATTCGTACTGAACTTAAAGACGTTTTCACATTAAAAGCTAAAAATGTGGGTCCGTTAAACTAAAAGAACGAACTTATTAATACATCAGGAGAAAATGTTCCCTCCAGATCATAAAGAGAGCTCCATTCGATGTTCTGCTATCCTCTCAGAACTACATGTTGTTTGGCCCTCGCTTGATATACTATAGACCACCAATATTTTTATTGTAATTTTTGAAGAAATTTGGTTGATTGATATCATCCGTATAATAATTATTTTAAGAGTGAGGTTGTAGTGAAACAGTGTCATGTTTTTGCTTCCTAATAGCGATTATGTTAACGGAACCACTCAATGTCAAATGGAGCAAGCTTTTCGTTGATTATACAAGGACTAATTAAAAATTGGCGAAATAACCATAGAAGTAATCATACTGTATAACTTTATTTATTGGTTGGTTCATTGATTTTATTTTGAGAAAATTTAAGGTACAGTTTGGAAATAGCACCCTTAAAAAATCTGTAATGGATGCGTGACATATATAATGGATAACAGTTAAAAATGAAGGTCTTTGATAGCACCCAAGGACCATCATGACTTCGGAGAATATTTGCATTGTTGCTGCCCTTTCTGCCAACCTTCAAACAAAACAAAACTCATATATGGTTAGAAATAACGGATATTTTTAATCGGATATCTTACTTTGGTTTACAACCACACCAGAACCATACAGCTATACAAACTCGAAAAAAAGTAATTATTTGTTCTCTTGTCTAAGCATCTGTTGCTTAACTTAAACTCCGGTTTAAAATATTTTTGTGCAATTAGTTTAGCTGTTTGTTGCAGTGTTAGCCCACTGACGGAATTTGTTAAAAAATTAAAGTTTCTTTGTTTACTTCCTCGTTCTCTACTTTCTTGTTTTATTATTAATTATTAATTATTAGCAAATGCTTCAATTATTTCATTTTTTATATTGATTACAGTAGCTATTGCTATATTAATTTTTTTACTCACTCCTCTGTTATTATCATCTGCATTCAAACAGCCCAACAACTTCTTTTTTCTCTACTGTTTACTAGTTCATTACATTTTTATTTAAAAACTCAACCAAGCATACACTATCCACAGATAAGGACTAGATGATACAATACAAAAATTTGGTGAAAGTATAATTAAAATTTTACAAAACAATAGAGTGTATCTGGGGTAATTTTCAATAAATGTAATATTGACAAAATATTTGAACATTAACAGATATAGGAGTATTCAATTTTGCATAGGAGGTGACCACTAAAGTTACAAGACAGAGAAACGTTCATAAGAACAAAATTTTGCAACTGAAGTGTTAAATTTAGAGAGGTGTTTGATTTGAGAAGTTCCACTGTATTACCATAAAGCATGCTTTTTTTGGAGATATAAAGTATATTGACAATATAGTAACTTACGATTGTATAGAGATATTATATATATATATATATATATATATATATATATATATATATATATATATATATATATATATATATATATATATATATATATATATATATATATATATATATATATATATATATATATATATATCGAATGCCCATTTACCAATTGGTGTAGGTTAAATTTCTACATGTAATTTAACATTTACTTATAGACCTAAGTTAACTAAATGTATTTTCTAATAACTCGTACATACTTAACTTAATTCTAGAGTGTTTTATTATTGTATTGTCTTTCCTCACTTGTTTGGTACACAAACTTACTCCACTCCTTTTATTTTGAGCTAATAAGCTTGCTTCTGCCACGATTTCCTCTCTCTGCTAATATCTTTCCCACGACGCTATCCCATGTTTGTTGCGGTCTTCCTCTTCCCTATTTATTGCCACCTTTGCTTTCCATACTTGTTTAACCTGTCTGGTCTCATTCATGCGTTGTAGGTGTCCCCACCAACTCAGTTGTCTATTCTCTATAAATTTGAGTATCGTCTGGATTCTTAGTTCTTGTCTCACTTCGCTGTTCCTTATCCGATCTCTTAAGGTTATCCCTTTACTCTCCTTAGATATCTCATCTCCGCCGCTTGTATTTTACTTTTCATTCTTGCTGATAACACCCATGTCTCACACCCGAAGGTTAGTATAGGTCTGTATATTGTCTTAAATACATTCATTTTTGTTTGTCGTGTCACTTCTCTTTGTTAATAAATTTGTCCTTCATGGCGTAGTAAACTTTATTAGCCTTTTCTATTCTCTTTGCGATGTCTAGTTCTTGTTTTCCTTTTTCTTCTATTGTGACTCCTAGGTATTCAAAGTGGTCTATTTGTTCTATGTCCTTTCCCTCAATTTGTATTTTTATTTTACACTGTTCCTTCGATATTACCATCACCTTTGTCTTGTCTGTATTTAATTTCATATCATATGTTGTTAATACTTCGTTCCATATTTCTAGATTTTTTTGTAGATCTCTCTCATTTGCAGCCATTATTACTACGTCGTCAGCAAACGCGCATTCTGCTATTTCTACCACTTGCAGATTTCTATATCCCACTTTTATCTTCTTCGTTCTTTTATTGCACTCTTTATAACGTCGTCCATTAGTACGGTAAATAACACCGGGCTTAAGACTCCTCCTTGTTTCAGTCCTTCTTCTGTCCTGAAGCTCTCTGATGTCCTGTTTCTGCTCATCACGTAGTTGACATTGTTGTTATATATGCTCTTGATGGCCGCTATCAATCTTTTATTGACCTGTCTTTTAATCAAGCTTTCCCATACCATGTTTCTATTGACTCGGTCGAATGCTTTATTTAAGTCTAAAAATTCACAGAACACTTTTTTATTATACCGCACTGTTTTATTTATAACTTCTTTTATTGAAAATATATGTATATGTATATTGTACACTATAGCCTTTTTTAAACCCACTTTGTGCTTCAGATAACGATTTCTCAATTTTCCCCCTTAGTTTTTTGTCCAGTATGCGCTCATAGATCTTCAGTACTACACTCAATAACGTGATTCCTCTATAGTTGTTACAATTCGTACTATCTCCCTTTTTGTAAATTGGCAGTATTTTTCCTATTTCCCAGTCTTTCGGGATTATCCTCTCCTTCCACACTTTATTGTAAATTGATAGTGGTATTTTTTCTCCATCTTCTCCCATATGTTTTATCATCTCTATCTTTATTTTGTCGTGTCCAGGTGCTTTGCCATTTCTTGTATCTTTAATTGCTTGCCTCATCTCGTGTAGCTCTATTTCCTCTATATCTTCCTCTTCCATGTCTTCAGCATTCCTTTCCTCTAGTTTTTCTTCTTTTCTTTGTTCTTCTCCTTGGTTCTCTTCTACATTTTCCTCTGCTTGTTTTGGGTTCAGTAATTCCTCAAAGTATTCTTGCCATCTTTCCATAATCTCTTTGTCTTCTACTAATATTTCCCCTTGTTTATTCCTTATCCGATCATTGTTCAGTGGTTTCTTACTTCTTAGTGTTTTTAATATTCTATAGAATAGTTTCTGGTTATCTTTACTATTTTTTCTAATCTTTCTCCGAATTCTTCCCACTTCTCCTGTTTAGCTTTAATTACCATGTTTTTCACTCTTATTCTTTGCTCTTTGTATCTTTTATATGGCTTTTCTTTCCTGTTCCTTAAATAGTCCTTCCATCTTTTCTTTTTGTTCTTAACTTCATTTTTAATGTTTTCGTTCCACCATGCTGTTTGTTTCTTATTATTTGATGTTTTGAGGGTTCCACAAACTTAATTGCTGCTTCAATCATAATATTTTTGAAAATGCTCCATAATTGTTCTAGTTTTGCTTCTTTCATATTTTCTTGTCGTGCTCTTATTTTACAGATTATGATTTCTTTATATCTACTGCTCACTTCCCTGTTGTTTAGTTTATAGGTTTTGATTGCCTGAAATTCTACCTTCTTGTGTGTAGTATCTTTTCCTATGCTGGTTACCTTGTTTTCTTCTACTTTAATTCTTGCCACTACTAAGTAGTGGTCGCTATATATTTCAGCTTCTCTGCTAACCTTAACATCCTTCACTGCTCTTCTGTTGGCTCTTTCAACTAGTATATAATCAATTAAGGATTTTCGTTCCTGCTCGTTACTTCTCTTGTAAATTTGTGTATATCTTTATGTTGGAAGAATGTATTAGATATTATTAAGTTGTTTAGTATACAGAAATCTATTAGCCGTTCTCCATTGTTATTCTTTGTTATTTCTCCAAACTTTCCTAATGCTTTTATAGCTTTATTTTCTTGTCTACCCACTCTGCTATTTAGATCTCCTGCTATGTATATTTTTCCTCTGCTGTTTTCTGTTATCTCCGTTAGCTCTTCCCAGAATTTGTCTTTGTTTTCTTTGGTGTCGTTTTCATCGGGTCCATATACTACTATTATTGTTACTTCATTTCCTTTATCTTCTTTTAATTCTACCTTAATATTCTCTCACTCCATCCCTTCCATTTTATTATTTTGCAGCATGGTTTTCTTTAATTATGCACCCAACCCTGCTGCCGCTCTTTTGTTCTCTGCTACTCCACTATACACGAGTATATGTCCATGTGCCATTTCTGTTATTCCTTCCCTTTCCTTTTGGTCTCTGTTATAGTTAATATATCTAATTTTGTGCTTTCGAATTCATCTATTAATTCGTTTCTTTCCTGCTAAGATTCTGATATTCCAGTTGCTAGTTTCCATATTTTTGTTTTCTTGGTTATTTTGTTTCCGTGTCCATTGCATTTTCGTTGTCTTTTTCCCATCCGTTTCTTTCCTGATTAGTTTTTATCCATGTAGTCTTGGTTATTTTCCTTAGCTTTTCTTCTATGGTGTTTCCGTTCGGTGATCTATCATTTACTGTTCTTTTATAGTTACTACCTGCCTCTTTTTCCTTCTCATTTTGCCACTGTTGTTGAGTTTCCGCTTTTATTTCTTCGGCACTGTATATTTTATTATTTATTATTAGTTTGTTATATTTCAGTATCGCTTTTTGTCCTCTTTGCCTCGCTTCCTTCATGATTGGTATTAGTTTTCGTCGTTCTTCTTGTGTTTCTTTAGTGTAGTCCTCGCTTAGCCATATCTCTGTTCCCTTAGTCCCTTCGCCTTCTTTAATATTTCCATTTTCTTGCTAAATTTACTCAGTTTAATTAGTATCGGTCTCGTTCCCCCTGCCTTGTATTTCCCTAGCCTGGTATAATCTTCTATGTCTTTCTCTTCCAAATCTACTTCTATCTTATTCGTCATTATTTGTATTTTCTCCATTATTTCTTTCTCAGTTTCTCCCTCTTCATCTTTTATTCCTGTTGCTATAAGGTTCTTCTTTCTGACTTCCTTTCTAGATATTCTATTCTTATTTCCTGTTTCACAATTTTATTCTCTAATTGTTTATTTACTTGCTTTATTGCGTTTGCATCTTTAACTATCTGGTCTAGTTTAGTGTCCATTCCATCTAGTCTACTGCTTATTTGCCGCAATAACTCCTCTATATTTGCCATTTCTTGTACTTTGCACACTTCGGTGTTCGGTGTGTTGCCTACTTTCGGGATTTTGGCGTAGCCCTGGTTTGTTTGTTATTCTTTACTTATCAGTTGTTGGTTTCATGCAATTCTCCACCTTATTGTTTATCAGTTAACCTTCATCTTATTTACTTATCTTATTTACGTCTAATTACTCACTGGATCCGTATTTTCCCTTGTGTTTTTATCTTCCCGGGTTTGAATTTACTTATGTCTGCCTATTTGTACCGTTTTTTCTTGTGTTGAGTTGCTCAGTATGGCCCTAATTGGACTTTAATCCTGGAGCTTCAAAACACATGTGCACACTTCAAACCTCTCTCACTCTCGCCATAGAGAAATATTAAAAACAAATCTTGTTTCCGAAGACTCTGTGTTGACAACAAGGAAAAAAGATCACAGAAAGTATTCTGATTTGTTTTTATAAAAATTTGATGATCAAAATAGTTAACACAATTTTATTATCACATGTGGAATAAAAAGTGAAACTTTAAGAAAATATAGACAAAATGGTCTCTAAAAAATCTCATTGACTTGCAAAAATAAGCTGAGATACACTCATATGAATTATGTTTATGCTACTCTCTGTTAGTAGCACTTTTGATACTCATATAATTACGCTATCAAGAGAAGATCAATTAGCATAAAAAGCTACCAAAAATTTCAAAAGGCTAGAAAACAAAAGGGAATGGTAGTTGTGCAAAATGGATCAGGATAAGGCATCTATTTTTGTAGAACATTTATCAGAAGTTTTTAGTCCACCCCCAAATAACAATAATAATGACAGCCCAGAAATTGAGAAATTCTTGAGCAACCCTTGCCCAATGGCATTGTCAATAGCGCCTTTTTGTCCGCAGAAAATGTTAAAATGCAAAAACCATGAAGCTCCTGGTTTTAGGAGCAAATTCTCAACGAGTTACTAGGAAAAGCCATAGTACTATTAACAACAATCTATAATAGCATGCTTATATTAACCTACTACCCAGTAACTTGGAAATTCGCTAAAATAATAATAATACACAATCAGTTTACTTTCAACTATCTCTAAAATATTTGGGAAACTCTTATTGAAAAAGCTTACAAGATCAACTAACCTTAATGAAATAGTACAATCTCACCAGTTGGGCTTCCGAGAAACTCATTTAAAAATCCAATAAACCCATAAAATAATAAATAAAATTCAAAAAGTTTTGAAGAGAATAAATTATACACTGCCTTCTTCTCGACATAAAACATATTGGATTACTAATTAAATACTATACCCACACCTTACTATCTTTTATTAAAATTTTACTTGTCTGGCCGCTGCTTTCGAACTAAATACAAACTGGAAACATCCATAATTTATTTACCTAATTTTTACTACTGACATCTCGACAACGACCAACACCAAATTGCAACTTTTGCCGACGATACCGCATGTATTGCTAGTAATGAAAACTCCCCAAGTGGCTTCTAATAACCTTTAGCACCACCTCAATTTCCTTGCATTCTGTCATTCCGCACATGTCACATTTACAAATCGAAGAGTTGAATGTCTTATAGTAACAATAAAATTTGCCTTTCTGCGAAAGAAGAGGTAAAATACCTAGATCTAACATTTGATTGCGAACTTACATGGAAACCTCACATTACAAGCAGGAAAATAAAAATCAACCTAAAGATACAGCAAATGATTTGGCTAATAGGACGAAAATTTAAGCTCACGTTAGACAACAAAATTCTCCTATACAAATGTGTAATTAAACCCATATGGGTATTACGAGGTACAACTTTGGGGCTGTGCTAAACCTTCTAACATGAAGATCATCCAAAGGATACAATCAAAATATAATGTTCAATCCCGCCTGGTATGTCAATAAAATCATACATTATGACTCAGGCATTCTCTTCGTCGACTATGAAATTTGCAACTTAACTAGCAGATATCTAAATAATCTCCCTAGACATCGTAACGAAGAAGAAGAGTAAGAAGAAGACTAAACAAAAGATTGCCCACAGATATAGATCCATGATTTTAATTATCACTCCAACCAATTACGTAATAGTAGTTAATAGGCCGTTCAAAAAAATTTTGATCGGCCTTTAATAAAACCTTTATTTTCACATTAACTAAGTTTGAACACAGACAAAATTAATAATCAAAGTATTCTTCTTCGAGTTAAATAATTTCCTGTCATTTTCCAGGTAAAAGTTCGATGCCGTTGCAGTAGAATTCATAATTTTTGAAGTTGAATAGGTTTTTTCTTCTGATCAACGGTCAACTCGTGTGGGATCCAACTCCACCTCTTCCATTGTTTTTCCTGAAGGATATTGCAAATTGTTTGAGGATTACAGCTAACATTCGGCAAGTCATCGAAGGATTGTTTTCAATTGTGTTGAGCACAGCGTCGACGTCGATTTCTTGCGGGCGTCCGGAACGTTTCTTGACCAACATTTTTTGCCTTCTTTGAACTTTGCGAACCAACAATACCGTCTCCATAAGCTTTGCTTTCTACAGCCTCAGTAGCACTCATTTGTGGATTCAATTTGTATTGAAAGTGCGACAGCAATCGAATATCTTCTCGTGAAAGCTCTATCCTGTAAAAATTGTGCAAGTGTTGTATACCAAAAGATGCGAGAAAGAACTCTACATCGGATAGTAAAAAAAATGTTACGCATATAAATAAAATTTTAATGAGACCGATCAAAACTTTTTGGACAACATATTAATTCGGAGTATAGCCACTGGGCTACTTTTCCTCTCTTGTATAATACACTTGATCATATTTACTTATTACTTTTATATGGCAGATTGTAAGCTTTAAGAATATAATAAAAAAAATTACAAGGAGTGTTTATATCTTGTGTTAGTTCTTTCTCTTTTACATAGTTTTTTATGTTCTTGGAGAAAATTAGCATAATGAACCATTTATTGTTTTAGTGGTAAAGCTTGTACAGTTTTGCAGATGTCTGTGTTGTTTCTGATGGTTTTATTGTTTTTTAGAATACTGTTGAACTATTGTATTCAATACTTTTCTCTTCTGTTTTTCTTTTTACTTTTACTAAGTCTTGCAGTTTTGCACGTATTGATTTCTAAGTTCTGGTGCGTTTTTGTTATCTGTTTTATGTATCCCTTATTTTTTCCTTAAATTTCTTTATCCCTATATATATATATATATATACCAAAAACCTAACTCCCTTCACATTTCTTCTAGCGGCTTTTTTATCTACATCTAATTTATTTTCTACTTTGTAGGATATTCCGGTCGCCGATTTTAAATCGACAGCATTTTTTGTTCTGAAGTTATCAGGCTTGTTCTTATCATTTTTTTATCTATTATTACTCCGATTAGTCTTGGTTTTTACAATACATCAGTTTGTACATTATTTGAAAATTATACACTTTTGGCATTTTAGAGCTTAGATGCGCTACTCCAAGTATAGTATAGTTGTCAGTTTTTTCCTAACCTAAACCTTTCCTTTTGTTTCTCTGGGATTACTATATCCAACTTTAATTCCTTTACCTCCGCGATAATTTGTTTTTATTTGGCGCATAAACCTTGTACATTTTAATTTCTTATAGTTCCGATTTCTTTCCGTCGCTATAGTCTTTGTCCTTTGGGTTGTCCGATACTATATCAATTCCTTCGAGTTCTTGGGTTCAACTGCCTTGGTACTGTAAGATTTCTGTCTGTGTGTTCTATTCGTCTGGAATAGTATCGTTTTATAACTCACAAACGTTTTAGGAAAAATTGTCTAGGTTTTTTTTTATGTTAGGTAATTGGCCCAACACCACAACCCTCCTCTTTCCTCCAGACTTACGACCCACAAGAAAATCTAATAAGTTAGCTTATTTGCAGATTCAAACAGCAAAAAAATTTGATTATAGCCAATATACCCGTGCGGGGTTGCTAGATCCCCCATCGAGCGCCTCCCCAGGTGGCGGATAGGGGAATGCCTTCCAGATATGGATGGTACCGGAGAAATAAAATATCCGGGGCGGACCAAAACTGGCATGACGTAGGGCGTAGGGACATCACTGTGTTGTGACCACTGAAGAATGACTTCCTTAAGGGCCCAACAACAGAGACTTCTAGGCCACAATCACTTCAGATTAATCGGCTAGAAGACTGCGATGGGGAAGGCAACGGGAAACCACCCCATTATGTTTTCCCTAGTACAACTAACATGGCACAGACTCAAGATAATAGATTCGTTACTGATCATGGAGATCGGACTCCAAGATCCGGCAGGAGAGGACATCGTTCAAAAAGTAGGGCCTCTCAGGTCGTCAGCACGCGAAATCCCTACATTTTCAATAAAAATACACCTGTCTTGAATAGGTACAGACGAACTACTAAGATACATGGAATGTGAAAACCATGTACGAAGCTGGTAAAATACACAATACCATCAAGGAAATGACAAGGCTATCCGTAGATATTCTGGGGATCAGTGAGATGCGATGGACTGAATCAGAACAATGCTTAATAAACGAACACAATATTTACTACTCAGGAAACACTAACGGTGAACATATACATGGAGTTGGCATTATCCTTAACAAAAAAATTAGCAGATATGTTACAAACTTTGCCCCAATCTCTGAGAGAATACTTGTAATTCAGATTAACACCTTCCCCATCAAAACCAATATAATCCAAATATACGCACCAACGGCTGACAAATCCGACGATATAATTGAAACATTTTATGATGATCTGAATAACGTCATTATTATTATTTTAGTTTTATTACATTAGTAATGGGCGACTGCAATGCCAAGATAGGCCAAGGAAGCTGTGGTGAAATCATAGGACCGTTTGGACTGGGAGAACGTAATGAACGAGGAAATCGATTAAGTATTTTTGCAACAGAACAACAACTAGTCATCACCAACACGTTCTTCAAGTTACCACCAAGACGCCTATACACTTGGAGATCCCCCCAAGATAACCCAGAACACGTCGTCAGAAATCAGATCGACTATATCTTGATCAATAAAAGATACAGAAATGCAATAACAGCAGTAAAGGCATATCCAAGTGCGGATGCCAAATCTGACCATAACCCTCTTGTCGGCACGATAACACTCAAATTGAAGAAAGTTAAACAACAACAAGCGAAGAAATACGATTTGAGGAAACTGAAGGATAAAGATATAAAACAAGAAATACAGCAACATATTAAAAGAAAAATCAAAGAAACAGATATAGCAGCCGACACAAAAGAGAAAATCCAGAAGTTTAAAGAGACAAATCAAGAAATTCTTGACATATATTTACGCCCAATGAGAGCGAAAAAGAAGTTGTGGATGACAGACGATATATTGAATATGACGGAGGAAAGACGGAAAAATAAGAACAAAGACAATACCAGATACACACAAATCGACAAAGAAATAAAGAAAAAGATTAGAGACGCCAAAAACGCTTGGATGGAGGAAAAGTGCAAAGAGATTGAATCACTAGATGGTAAACATGACTCTTTCAATCTGCACAAAAAAGTGAAAGAAGCAGCAAGATTACAACGACCAAAGAAAACCGGATGCTTACAAGATAATGAGGGCAATACAATATTAGATGTAAATGAAATAAAAACAGTTTGGGAAAACTATGTTGAGAAGACCTTCGAAGATAAGAGAAACAACGATACACTAAAAACAGGGGACTCCATAGATAACATAGGACCGGAAATTACTCAAGAAAAAGTGATAGCCGCAATAAAAGGAATAAAGGACGGAAAGGCTACGGGGCCTGACAACTTCCACGCAGAAATTCTAAAAAACATGGAGAACGATGAAATTAAATGGCTCACGGCCATGTTTAATAACATATACGAAACAGGAGTAATCCCACTTGAATGGCTTAAATCCACATTTATAACCCTACCGAAAAAACCGAATGCGAAAAAATGAGCCACCTTCTTAAAATAATGCTAAAAATAATACATAGGAGGACATACAAAAAATGCGAAGCGCAACTAACTCGCACACAATTTGGATTTCGAGACTCATTAGGTACAAGAGACGCTCTTTTCGCCATTCAAGTCCTCATACAAAGATGCAGAGACGTGAACTGTGACGTGTATATGTGTTTTGTAGACTATCAAAAGGCTTTCGATCGGGTCAAACACGACGGGTTAATATCAATCTTAAAAACAATTGGTCTAGTTGATAAAGATCTACGTATCATTAACAACATTTACTATAACCAATCAGCAACTATCAAGATAGATAACCAAATGACTGAGGAGATCAAACTAGAAAGAGGTGTGAGACAAGGCTGTGTGCTATTTCCGCTACTCTTTAACATCTACTCCGAACACATCATGAAAACAGCTTTAGAAGATACTGACGAGGGAATACTCATCAACGAAGAACGGCTGAACAACGTAAGATACACAGACGATATCAGATAACCTAGAAGGCCTACAAGCCCTAATAACACGCGTAGCAGAATCAAGCCAAAAATATGGTCTAAACTTTAACATACAAAAAACTAAATACATGGTCATCAGCAAGAATCCAATACCACCGGGACGTCTAATAGTTAATCAACAACAGATAACACGAGTTGAGAAATACACATATCTAGGGACAAGTCTAAACGAACAATGGGATCACTCAACTGAAATAAAGCAAAGAATTGAAAAAGCCAGGGTAGCGTTCATTAAAATGAACACAATATTCAAGAGCCACGACCTCTTAATACCAATAAAAATTCGTTTACTGAGATGCTACGTATTTGCATATATATATGGCCTACTGCAACTCATCTTGCAGGGGAAAGTGTACGGAAAACGAGGTCCAGGACGTAGAAGAATATCATGGCTACAGAACCTAAAGAAATGGTTCTCTTTAACAACAACTCAACTTTTCCGTACAGTAGCCAATAAAGCTAGGATAGCCATGTTAATAGCCAACATCCGAAACGGATAGGCACTGCCAGAAGAAGAATAGCCAATATTTCAAATTAAGTTATCTACCTTTTGCAAATGTATCCACAAAGAAAACATTATACAACTTTGGTCACTACTGTATTCCTACCATTAAAATAGAAAACTCTAGTAAATATTAAATATCATATGAACAACTTTAGAATCACGTTGCCGGCATTCTAAGCTTGCCATTTGTGTTGACCAAAAATCTTAGAGCAATCCTGAAAGTCATTTTGTTGAAAAATTCTATTCGTAGATAATTTCTCAATTTGCCCTTTAGAAAAACCATAACTTTAGTATCAAACTTTATTTATTTGTGTTAAATACTCGCATAACATTAACAACCTTGAGGAAGATAAATGTTTACGAGCGCCTGCTCTACGGAAATATAAAATAGTTGGATAGTCCCAAAATAAGCCCACCAAAATAAAATCACAGGGCACTAAATTCACTTCAGTCACATATCATGCTGCTTTTAAAGACGACATTAATAACATTCAAGTCTTTCTTGTATTGTCCCGAAACTTTCATTAAGTTCCACGAAGAGTTGGAAGTGGTCCTGCATACGCAACAACACAGTTTTTTAAACCTAGTCAATCTTGTGGGTTGGGGCTATTTTCCACTGCCATTTATTTTAGTAACGTTTGACGTGCATTAAAAACAAATAAAATCGTATAAATAGACCTTCTTCTCCAATTTTAGCGCGATACAAGGTGGCAATGCCTGTACTTGACGCGGCCACACAGCTGCCATTGTTGTAATGAAGCGGCGTCCGAACTGTGAAACCCGAAGGGAAATTAGCCGCGCGCGCTTCCAGGAACAGCTCGCTCGAATCACGGCGCCGATATCTGGAATCATAACATTAAATAAACGCGCCGAAAAAAGCTAAATTTAACGAGCGGGCCTCCGATTTTGTCCGGGAGCGGCGCTGCTGCGTTATATCTTCCGATGTCGGTTTACACGATGGCGCGGCTGCGCCGTTAAATTTATATGGGGTTGCAATAACAAATTGGGTTTATATTCGCCATGAAATTGTACCTGCTAAATATAAGGTTATTGGAAGCATAAACCTGGCGGGCTAATATGCGCTTTGCTCCCGATCGTGCTTGTTGCTGGTTCTTAGTTACCAACTGTTGCCTTTATGGCGATTGTATGCGCGAGGTGGATTGCTCAACTTCCTGTTCAGTTTTAAAGCCCCTGCCCTGTAACAGATTTTAGTGGGATCAGATTATCTTTAAGAAAGCTACGACACTGCGCCATTTTTGGTAGCCTGTAGACTCGTTGATTGAATGGAAGAACTATATTAAGGCAAATGTTCAGAAGAAAAAACATTTTTTTAAACAGAAAACTATTATTAAACTACATATCATTTTGATTGAATATACTCTTGATATTTACTTCAGGTACAGATTAAAGAGCAACAATGATTTTCGTGGTTTATACGCAGTGAATCCTATAGATTTTAAAATATTTCACCTCTGTTAATTGCTGCTGAATGTTCCTGGAACCTTATAACAGTTAACGGTCATTAATTTCAAACCTTCCAGATGCAGCAATACTAAAATAGTTAGGTGAGAACAATACGATTTAGAAAGAGACAGTTGAACAAATAATACTCTATGCATTACATCACAGCTTAAACATCCGTTTGCATCAATTAGCAGTTTCTCTAGATTTAAACTATATCACTATCGCTTAACAAAGAGGTGGGAAAATATGTAAAGACTTTAGTTTTTCAGAACTAAATTTTGTTCTAAACAATCTCCATGTGCAACTATATCTTTACTCCGAAATCAAGGTGAATTGGTTATAACTATGGCATCAACCGACATATTTAGGTGCTATACTATTGAAAGGTGGTAGAACCTACCATTCACGGTTTGATTTGCCAGCTTGTTTGCTGAAACTGACTTCAAAGTATACAAATTACCAAAAAATTAAAAAAGCAAAACTTATAATTGGGGATGTAGGAACAACAACATACTTTTTGCTTCAGATACTGTTGACAAATTACTTCAAAAAGTAATGAATAACGTCCAGTATTTTGGTGAGAAATTTCTTCCTCTTGATGTAGACTCCAGACAGTATCTACTAATAATTAAACACGCTAACAAAGCACAAGTAATCAAATGTTCCATAAAAGATCGGATATGAAAGCACTTCAAATTTAAGTTTTACTAAACTCCTTCGAATGGAAAAAAGCAAATATCAACATTTAAATCTACAATTGAATTTTATTAGTATTATTTCAAATAATTTGATTCACGATACTTGAGGTGGTGTTTTTGAAAATGGGAATATAAATTCGTTGGCTCATGATACATGCCAACTCCAAAAGAACAATAAATCCGTGAAAATTAATGGCAAAGCTCTTTCTTTCATGACAAATCAAGAGCACAAGTATAGAAGTATTCACCAAATTACCAGCGAATATTACCCAAATAAATAATTTGACGTATAAAAAGGGTATTATCATTATGCTTCCTAGAAACATAAATATAAAAAAGGGCTGTGCTATGATAGTCGTCTTTTTATCAAAGATTTAAAATACAACTTTTGTACCTATTTCAGTAGGTGAAAGGCACATCCATTTAGTAGTTATATCAAAGATAGATTTGGCATCAGACGATTTGGTTTTGTTTTCAAATTTTAAAAGAAGACAATTCTACGTAAGATTAGCGTTTTCCACATTTCGAAAAAGTTGAAATTTGCCTTTCAGAGCCGGTATTTAGCCACGATCAACTCTATGTTGCATTCTCAAGGGCAAAAATATACATTAAAGACAAATACCAATAACGAACACTTTGTAGTGATAATCAAAAATATACATTTAATTGTGTCTTTAGGAAAATTTTCAAATTTGATAATATAAGTTTTTAAAATTAAAAGTTTTTAAAAGCTTTTATAATAAACGTTTGCATTGATTTAATTTGAATTATAAATATGAGTAAGTTAAACCCTAAATATAATTTATACATTATACAATATAACAAGAGCCAAAAATAGTTTTGTTCCATAATGATCCACAAGTTTCTCTGTTATTTCTTAGCACTTTATTTGTTTTAACAAGTGCAATGGCGTATTTAGTATGTACAACTAAACTTTTCATCTATTAGATTCGTTGCGTATTTATTTCTCAAGCTTTTCATCAAATTGTGTTATATTAATCAGGATGAGGACTTCAGCACTCTTAAAGTTTTATTCATTACGGTTTATTGTTTCTTTACAAGAGGCACTTATTAGAATTTTTAACAATTGGCGTAAGGTACCCCAATAAATTTTTTTATATAATTTAAACAAACTGATAATTTAAAATTAATTATTTCTTCAATTTAAAGTATTTTATTATTACATTTTCGAATTACTAACGTTTCTAAATTAATTGTCACATAAGTTGATCGTTAAGACCACATTATAGAAATTCTAAAAAATTTACACATATAAAGCCAATGAATTTTATTTTATCAAAGTTATATTGTCACATCTTTCAAGAAAAAAGAGTACAGCAAACGCTGCTAAAGACAACTTGTTTTTTTAAAGAGCCTGTTTAAAGACTACATCCATATTATTCATTTAGTATTTAGAATCGGGAATGTAAAACCCACCTGAGTCATTTAATAAATAAAACTAATGCTTTGAAATTATAACGTAAAAATAAACATAAATAGTAATGTATAAGAAGCAGAAATAAAATACTGTCTTTGCACGCAGAGTTTAATATTTAAAAAACAAAAAATATCATAGTTGTTACATGAAAAATCACAGTCTTGAGTTTATTATAGTTGTGAAAGTTATAGAAGAATTTGGCCTTCAGATACTTCTTGAATAAATGAAGGTTACAAATCGCTTCTTGCACATCTTTGCTACATGCGAACGTATGTTCTCTTGAGGAATAATGACACCAAATGTTAACATACCGGGACGTTTCCTCTCGAAGACTTCATGCTAGATATCTAATATTTGAGAGTAGTGCTTCCAATTAACTAATAGCAACCTTTCATGGTGAAAAAAGTTATGTTTCAAATTCTTTGGTTCTAGCGAGCCAACATGCTTTTACTGTCTTCTAAGCTTATTCTTTAGACCTTCTGCATAGCACTGCATATATATATTATTACAATAGTCTTGTTAAACCACATGCCTCTGCCTAGCAGGTTAATTAAAAATTGTAATGATTTCTCCACATCTCAGTGTATTCTGCCAACGCGGCCACAATAACAGCTTTATTATATATTATAGCGCTTCAAGCCTTCTAGGCCCATGGCTCCTTTGCCCTTAAAGGCTGGTATCTCTAACAATCTTCTTCCATACATTCCTGTACTGGGCTTTTTGTTCCCAACTCTTCACCCCAGCTTCTCTTAAATCTTCTTCTACCGTTTCTAGCCACTTTTTCTTAGGTCTACCTCTCTTCCTCTTCCCCCCTTTCGCTAATAGTATTCTTTTTGGAATTCTATTCGGCTGCATTCTTTCTATGTGTCTTAACCTGACCCTTTGGCCTCTAGTTCTTTGTATTATTGTGGGTTTTCCATAGACTTCTATAACTTCTTTATTTGTTCGCCTTCTCCAATTTTTTTCGTTATCCTTGATTCCTCCGTAAATACTCCTTAACATCTTTCTCTCTCAAGCTTCCAAATTCATTACCTCTTGCTTGTTCATCACCCAGAGTTCGGAGCCGTACAGGACTGCAGGGAACACTACCGTTCTACACAACCGTATCTTAGCTGCCAAAGAGTCATATTTGGATTTCAGCAGTTTTCTCAATGCTCCAACTGCTTTACATCCTTTCATAATTTCTTTTCTATTTCTACCGTTATATGGCAGCTAAATATTCTGACGACGCAACGAAATATGACGACACAATTGTTTAATAGTAGAGATTGGAAAAAGGATATTTAAATAACAATGAAAAAAATTCATAGATTATTCGTGTTGTTAAAAGCCAAAAAAGTTGTGAAGAGGCAGACGCGGTGTTTTAAGGATTTCAAAAATGTGTCGGCGGTTTTTGAAAGCATTTTCAATGCGAGTCTGGAATTAAGTATTTTTCCGAGACGTGGAAGATCCAAACGGCGGGATTTATTCCAAAATCGCGGAACGAAAATCTTATTAACCCGGTTAGCTTCCAGCCGCGACGGTTGCTACCGGTAGTCAGAAAAGCAGATTCAGTTAAGTAAGATATTGTTCGGAATAATTATTTTGTGTGTTGATAGAGAAAACATTTATCCTCGATGCGCTGTCACAAAAGATTTAGTTGTCATTGAATTTTTGCTGGAGAAACACCTAAAGCGCTATGAGTGCCACATACGCGTCAGGCTACGAGACTGTTCCTCTGCATCCACCTGAAAGGTCCGAAAATGTCTCATGCAACGGCCGCCAAGTAAATGAACAAGTTGAAAATATTCGTTAGTAAGTGTGTGCAGCGATGTAAGAAGACAAAAATGGTCGATGACTTACCGGAACATAGCTCGGTAGGCAAAGTGCCCCCTAAAGTTGAAAAGCAGATCGTAAATTTTTTCTCGGAACCCGGACCCAACATTAGATCAAAAAGCAGCAAAATTAAAACAGTAAGGTGTAGAAATCATCTCTGTGCTTATGATATCAAATGCCGTAGTTCAGTGAAGAAATTTTTGTAGGTGAAAATTATGTGACGAAGCGAGTCACTTGGACAAAGGACAATATCAACCGAGATTGAAGCAATGTAAAAACTTATTTTGGGGATATGTTATCGTCCCGCAAGCCTGGTCAACCTCAACTAACAGGACCGTTAAACACCCAGTAAAAGTGCATCTTTGGAGCTGCTTCTCAAAACTGGGTTTTGAAACGTTGCGTCTGTTTATGTACAACCTAAATGTTTCGAAAATGCTCGAGATTTATAAGAGATATTTGTTACCGACTACCAAAAGTTGGGTCATCAAGAACAATGAGAACTAAATCCTGCAGGAGGACAACGACTCCAAACACCACAGCAAGCTTTGCGTCGAGTGGAAAAAATAGCCTGGCATCGTTACACTAAATTGGCCGTCGCAGTCGCCCGTCGCAAATTCGATTGAGAATGTGCATACATCAAGCACAAGCTTCGTGTAAGAAAAGTGTCCACTTCAAAGCAGATAACACGAGAAATTCGTCGCATTTGGAGGTCCTTGCCGGATGAATACGCATGCCTCAAAAATGCCAGGCAATTATCGACGCCGGTGGTGACTGGGCACATTATTGGTACAATAGCATATTTGTTTTGATGGAATACAATGCACCTATGTATTTGAAAATGTTTTTAAATAACTTTTCTCCACCTTAATCTGAACACACTCTTACTTAACTGACTGTATGCCGCGCGTCGAATGTGCAATTAAACAAAGTGGCGGTTTTTATGTTAAACAGTGCTATTTTCAGGTGGATTTACCAACAAGATAGGCTCGATCGCATGCGCCGTTTTCAAGATTAAAAATGTAAAGGACGCAAGAAAAATAGTCGAAAAAATCGTCCAGGAAGTCTGTTTTTCTTTGTAAAACACTACTTTACTCAGAGAATAGCGCAAGTCGGAACGATAATTGGTGCAATATGTTGTCTTCAGGGTTTGTGGTTCAAACCGGTATATTAAAAATTAGTATACGAGGGCTTATTCAAAGTTGGTGCAAGTATGTTAGACAGTAAGGTTTGTGGGCGATACTCTTCTAATAGTTTTAACAAGGCATTTGAAACGCCCAAACATTAAAATTCAATACGAAAAAGACGGAGGTGGCATTCTTCGGAATGCAACCACTATAAGAGAAACCCACTTTTTTACTGAACGGTGAGCGCGTCTACTGCAGATTTTGTAGAAAAGCCACATACAACGCAGAAAATCTAGAAATTACTTTAGTAATCAAAGAATACTTGCTTGAAACACATTAGCAACTAAGACCAGGTTAGTGCTGAACTAGTTACTCCTTTTACATTTTATTTTTCAGGAGGTAACAAATCTAAAGTGGCTAAAATCGGGGCAGAGTACCAACTTTGAGAAGTTGTACGGTTGCGGCCAGACTAGATCGAGTGAAGGCTGTCCATAGAGAAAACAAGACAGTCATCCAAGCGAAGTAGCTCCATTCAGCAACGAGAAACGTAGGACGTAACAACTGTGCTTCTATGCTGGCGAATCGTGGGCGGACGTTAAAGCTCGAGGGTTGCGTTTGTGGTTATACGAAATGAATACTGACAGTCATCTACCTCCCCGCTAACTAATTGTGGCGCACCTACGAAGTTAAATAATTTTCTCTCTTTATGTAACTGATTTATATAAATCATGCCAAACTTACAGTTTTTGAAAAGGACCGAACCCAAGCCCTAAAAGATAGTGATAATACAAACACAGATATTTCGACACAAATTTATCATTTTTGAAAGGGCCAACATAATTACGCCACTGCAAAATCCACTGGTCGTCCTTCCTTGTTAAGTGAATGCTATAAAAAGGAATTATCATTTGCTATTTCAAATTCTACAGTGAATACTAGGTTCTTGAAAAAGGTTTGTGTTTGAATGTGACGCATGAAACCATTCGTAAAGTTATTAAAAGCCAGCCTAGGATTAAATGGATGAAGGTGCAGATTCGACCGCACTTTGCAGATAATGACAAGGAAAATGAGTGAGACAGAGTAATTTTTCTCTTCCTTTTTTATTTGTACTTTGCAACTACAAGTTTTTTAAGTTTAGATAGTGTTCCCGGGAGAGAGAAGTTTAATTTGGGCGGGCCAGATGTTTATCGCTATTATTTGTACGATTTGAGCAAGAAAAAATGTTACTTTTTGAAGCGCAATTTTGGCGCTAGCAATATAATAATTTTGGTACCCATTGAAGTGTCTGTGTCTTTAGCGTTTGGTGGTTCAAAAATGGGATTACTAAAATGAGCTTACAGAAAATTGAAATATTATTGACTACCAGATCGTCTTCCAACATGACAATGCTCAAATTTATTGCAGTGTACTTACAAAAAAATGATTTTCTGATCGAAACATCGTCCTCTTGAACCATTCTCTACGTTCGCCGGATTTAAATCTTACCGAGAATTATCGAGGAGTCCTCGTTCGTGGAATTTACAAAAATGGGCGCGAATTCGCATCAGTGACCGATTTAAAAAAGCCATTCTCCCTCCACACGGTTCCATTCAGCCAGGAACATTTCAAAATTTTATCCGCAGAATGCCAACTTCAAAGTTTTGAACTGATTCAAAAACAAAGCCATAAAATTTGTTTTTTTTTCAATTCAATGTTTTGTTCAGATTCTGATTTTATTAAATTTCATTATAATCTCTTGACACTTCTTTATAAAAATCATTTACTCATTCTTGTGCAATACTTCAGTTCAAAAGAAGAGCACACAAGATTTTTGTCACAAACATAATTTTAAGCTTTTTGTCTACACAAGTACGAAATTTTCTGTTATTTGGGTAATTATGTTAAAATTAACGGCAGTTTAAATTTTGTTTTCATAAACGCGCTCTAACTACTTGACGCAGTTTAGAATTAATTCAGGTGCACCGCCAGGTAGAAGACAGTTATTCTAAGATGTGTTGTAGTAATAAATAGCACACCAGCTCTACATATTCTCAACAGTCGACAGATTTTCAAGTGGAAGTTTGGAGCCCTGCATATATGCTATAGGTTGAGACTGAAATTCTATTACATTGGACCAAGGTATAAATCGGGACGTGGGATATCGGATGCCGAAAAGGACAGCCGATTTTTGAGACGGTAAATTATGAGATACCGCTAACCCGGATACGCAGCGACTAGTTTTCTCCACAATCGACAGGGAGCAAGCAATAAGCGGTAAAGTACAGCACATCGTCGCGCTTGTTACCGGACACGGCAGTTTTCCTATTAAGAATCTGGAAGCTGGCAGAAAAATACGACAGACGTGCAGAAAGGTTGACGACACCATCACGTTTTGTTGAGTTTCATCAGAGTGGAGACAGCTCTCATTACACATAGGTAGAGATGATCACGAACACAGGACGGAATAGAAAAACTATTGGAAATTAGGGAATGGTTTTTGCGAAATTCACAAACGGGACATTACAAACGTAAACACAAATTTGTGATGGGAACGATTCCTCCCCCGATTTACGTTTTCGTGATTTTTCCGAGTCCTACAGTGAGATGAATGCCTAGACAAGTAAATATGCTATTATGAATGGTACAAGGGAATAATGAAGTCTAAAACAGATTTTCTTAATTTATCAATCATAAAAATTATATAATTATGTATATAATTATTTTTCTACAAAATCTCCTAATTTAAAAACGTATTTGTCCCAACGGACAAGTAGTTTCTTAATCCCACTATCGTAAAATGAAAGTGGTTTTGACACCACCCAATTATGCATATATTTTATACAGTTGGAAAGTTCGTTTTAAACATTATGTCCAAGCATAATAATATGGGAACGTAGTGCGGGTGTGCAGAGCACTGCTTATCCATTAAAACTATCCTTTGTCCGCACCTAGTATCTCGTTTTGATATTTGTCAGTTGCGCCCGGCTTTTCCCCTACTTGCTATGGTTTTACTGATTTCTGTTTTTTTGCCATTCTCTCTCTTCTTTTTCTTTTATTTCCATAATGTCGCAAATAATACTCTAGATTTTACCTGATTTTACCATCTCGCTAACCACAGTATCGGATTGTAATGTAACGTTCAAAGTGCTCTCACCTTATGCATTTGTCTCTCTACAGTAAATACATATGTTGTTACATCTTTACCTATTTTGTGCAGGTATACCTTAAATAAGCTATAACCTGTTAGAGTTTGTGTCAGGGAATAGCTTAAACATCTATGTTTACAGTTCAACCACAGCTTAATATTGTCCACTCTCTTTTCGTGCTATTTTGCCACCTTTCTTGCTACTTTTGGTAGCATTTCTTCTGTCGGTCTTCTTTGATTCTTCTAGCGGTGTATCTCCCCTCTCATACCTATTGCCTTTCCGTCACCTGAAGATCTATGGTCATTATGCCAGTAATTACTTGAAGCGTCTCTTCTGATACGGTTCTATATGCTGTGGTACACCAAAGCAGGCTCTTTCCTTACGTTTTCGTCAACATATTTGAGTATTTGTTGTATTTACATACCTTATGCCACACTGAGACACCATAAGTAGTATGAAGTAAATCACACCGCTCAATATCTCCCGATTTTCACCTATCGGGCCGCCAATATTGAGCATCAATCTGGAAAGTAGTACCATCCAATTTTCCGCCTTTGTTGCGGCCCTCTGCAGGAAGCCATCAAAGCTGAGCCTCTCATCTATAGTTATACCCAGATATTTTACTCTTTTAATGAGTTTTATTATGCCACTTCTTAGTTTTTTGCGGCGCCAGCTACAAGTTGTTGTTCTTTATCTATGTATTTGTTTTATCTAGTTACCTGTTCGTATTCCTCATTAACACATATTAGTAACGCAATCGTTTTTGCATTTACAGTCAAACTCCGCCTGAGTAAGCCATTTTACAGGATATTTCACGGTAGATGGGTCAGCACGGATCTTTGTGACACTTCCAAGCTCATTTTATGTACCACATTTGCCTCTGCGATTTTCTTCGCATTGCTACCTAGGAAATTGCTTTTCTCTGTTCACCTTACGACGCGTAAACAGAAATTCCGGTTTATATTTGATTCACTCTCATATAACGGAAGTTAAACAATCACGTTTAGGGGATAAGTATAATACAGTTGTGAAGTGAAGTATGGTATTGTAAATAATTGACCAATAAATTATGTTATAGTAGCTATATATTTTCTGTTAGCTTTAAATAGGTATATTACGCATGACCGCCCGGACACGTGTGCGCTGTTATTTTTTTATGATTTATTAGTTATAAGTAGAGAATAATTGATATAAAGTTGCACAATTATAAACTATTAACTGTTGATATGTTATTTATATTATATCCTATCAATATTACAATGTATCAGTAAAAATGTTTACAAACGCTATAATAAGAAACAGATAACACTTTTTAAACAAATTAAACGTCTAATTTGAAACATATAGAAATATATTTACTATAAAGCACGTTAACATTTTTAAATTATAAAACAACAAATAGCAACACATAGTTATATTAAATAATAATATAGAATACGGGAATAAAACAAAAAAAACATTAGGTTAACATAGCACATTTAGCAATTGTGAGTAAAAAAAGTCTTACATAATATAAATATTACGTGTTTCTACAAACTTCATCAGATTTCTTATGATTTTGCAGAATAATACAGCTTATAAAAATATTTAATGTGTTTGAATCCCCTGATCCTTCAATATTTATTATAATATACATTTGAATACACAAAATACAGTTATTGTGTTTTTTAAAGTAGTGACATCAGAAGACCGGAAATAAGTACTTGAAGCGTTCAACAATAACTAACATTACAATTGTCTTTCCGGGCATCGTACTTGTTATTTTAAAAGGACGAGGCCATTACCACATCAGCTGATTAAAATATTCAGTACATGACAATACATTGACTCGTACTTAAAATTTTACTACGTCGCTGAAGGTAACCGTGCGAGCTCGGATGCATAGCCTTCCCCATTATCGCCTGCGTGGTCCCTTCTAGCAGCCAAGCGCCGATGACATTACTTTCCTTATTATAGGATAAGGAAAGTAAAAAAAAACAGCTAATCTCTAAACAAACTATTCTCTTGATCCCAAAGATAATTTCTATCTGTTTTGAAATGAGCGATTCCGGCCATATATTTTTCAAACAAAGACTTCTGATATGCTGCATTCCACAGATCGCCATTTTTTCCGGTATTTCAAGCCAGAACTGTAATTCGTCTTCTATGATGGGACACCCAAATAATATCTCCGAGTTCACATTATAGAGCTACAGCAATCGTGGGGATACCTCCACATACTTCTGCTTGAGCGGAGAGTATATGGGGAACATATTGTCTCTTGTTATCTTGTTTTCATAACTGATGCAACACAAAGTTCTAAGACAGATCTGTTAAATCTTCCAGTGCATTAAATGTTGTTTGGTTGTTTCGTTGTTATCAAATTGTACACATGCTAGATAAATGTGTGACTTAAGAGCATTTTTCAAACTCCCATTACGTTCGCTTTTGTAACCATAATCTTAGCTGGCTTTGAGTTCTTATTTAGAGTGAATCTTAAAATTGTGTACCTTTTGCTTTGTGTATTTAGTTTCTCTCATTTATCTGTTAGGTTCTGTGCAATCAATAACTACTTGGAATATTTTTGAGTTGCGCTGTTTTGCTCCTCGTACGCTTTCCTTAACATAACATTTTTAACAAGTAAGTCTATATTTTCGAAAATATTATCATGTAACGGCATTATTTTTAATTTTTACCTGGTGATGTTTGAAAGAGTTTTAGCAGTAATTGTGGTTTTCTGTCTTTTGTTGTATGATACAAAATGCTTATAATCGCACCAAGAGAACACAAACAACTCCTTCGACAAATAATGAATGAGAATAAATTAGGGATAAAAATAATAATAATAATAGATTAACACTGATTTATACCGAATACGAGATAAGATGTAGGTAATGTAAACATATTCTTAATCGAAATGTTGAATCTGAAGACTTATTATAAATTATATTAAAATAGATAATATCACTCATAATTTTAGAAAGACTAGAAACGTTAACTTATATTCTAGTTACACTTTTCAATAAATATCTCCGTTTAGCTTAAAATACCAACTGAGTGGAAAAGTATTGGAAACAATTGGTTTAAAAGACAATTCCTTCTACTCTTAAATCCTTGGATTGGTGGGCAGCTTTCCATAAGCTGCTATGAGAAGATAATGTGGTGGCCTCTCCTTTTCTTCTACATCGCGGTTCAGTAACCGGTTGGATGAATGCCATCTTCGATTACTAATATTCAATCACTTCAATGACTTGCACATGTCGGTCTTCAACGTACTCTTCTCCGAAATCATCACATTTTTCGTTCTGAAAGCATCCTGATGCCCTTTCAAAAAAGACTTGGTTGACGCCCGAACAGTCCGAGGCCAAATTGAGTCCGTACAGCAAATGTGACAAAAGGTTCTATCTTAATGTTCGGCGGGAGGCGGGGGGGGGGTAAGATTATATTGTTTGTTTTGGCAGTATGGGGCGTGCATTGTCTTGACGGAAGTCTACCCGCTGTCTTTCGCTTGTATCGGATCTTTTCTTTTACATTTGTTGCCAGGAGATTTGAGTAATAAGCTGCATTGACTGTTGTGGCATCCGTGAAAAAGTCTACATGGATAATCCCATCTCAATCTTAGAAGAAATTTACCATTACTTTTTCTGCCGAACGGCTTCTCCGCGCTCTCTTGGGTTTGGGAGAACTGGTATGCTGCCACTCGCGTAATGACTACTGGGACTGGGGAATGAAGCAGTGCACCTAAATCAGTGGACACTATAGACTTCAAACAGGCATTACCTTCGTCTTCAAACTGTTGTAGCAGACCACTGATGGTTTGCATGCGCATCATTTTGTGCGCGTCCGTCAAAGTGCGTAGTATGCACCATTAATTCACCTTATGATAGTGTAGGTGGTTTTTCACGATATCTTCTACATCCCCAACACTAATGAACAGCATTTCTACAAGTTTTTTGATAGTGCTGCGCCTATTTTTACGAATAAGCGCGCCTGCACGATCAATATTTGGATTGGTGACGATTATGCGGTTTATTTTTCACGCACTATTTGCCTTTTCCGAAGCACTTACACCACCCAAACACCCGGGTCCGTAAGAGACACTCTTCCCCATACTGTTGTTGGAGTCTGTGGTGAATTTCAGCAGACGGGACGTTTTCTCCAACGAAGAATTTGATCACAATGTGTTGTTTCACGCCCCGCTATATCTTCTGTTCGCTCATCATTCTAGCAACTCCCAAAGAAGAAGGTTTTAACCCGAGCAGGAGGGAGAGTGGAAGAGCTGTTGCCCAGTGCGACTTGTTTACACACAAATCAGTCCCGGTCATATTTGAACCACTTTACAATATATAGCATAATCTAATTTGTCTACAACATACCGTTAAGGAAAAATAAAAAGTACATTACTAAGCAGAGGTGTTATGCAAGAGATAGGTCACTTCCTAAATTAGTTATGCTTGCTATGAAAGGATATCTTTAAACGATTGAACTTGTCAAATAAGGAAATAAATATAAATCTAAAATATCTTTTACTCTTGCGACTTGTAGCGTTAATAGCATATAGCTTAGAAGAACTATAAGACACCGTATCAAGTATAGCTAATTTAATAAACGACAATGAAAGAAAAGTGTTATATAATAAAGACGGCATTTTGATAATAAATAGTAAAGTAAGAAATGTCAAGAAATATTTGTGGAGAACAAAGATTGAATTAAGGGAAGAAAACCAAATAAAAAAAATTTAAAAAAGGGCAAAACTAGCATAAACAACATCTGACAAGCTTTGTTTTATTTTAAAACTAGGAACGTCTCCAACCATTGAAAAGCCAAAGTGTTCGATACCTGCATTTTACCAGTCATGATATAGTGCACAAAAGTGAGTAATGACCAAAAAGAACATAAATATCCTGAAAACGACAAAGCGAACTATAAAAGGATCAATGCTAGGAATCTAGGTAAAAGGCAGGAAAACAAACGAGTAGATGAGGCGAAAAACCGGATAGCTAATGTTATAAAAGGACAGAGAAATTAAAATAAACCTTTACTTAAAGCCATATAAATATAAGCGACCAGAGGTCGTTCCGCTAATGAGATGGCCAGTCAGCGCAAAACCGACATCGATGAAAACACTATTTAGATGAGATGTACATTCAAAAGTGGTTGTGAAACGCTACGAAGAAGAAAAAGAAGTGTAGACTTCGCGATTTTTAACATATCATTTTTCTTGCTGCGAAACTGACATTTAAAATTTGTGTGATAGTGGCTTAGTACACAAACACGCGTAAACAAGAAAATATTTGCAGTGATCCAGTTCGTTTAGGTTAAAAATATTCAAAGAAGATAAAAATTCTTATTTTTCATACAAATTTGTTGCACGTTCGCACGGGGCTTTGAACTGAAAGCTTTGAACTAGAACACTTCCTTCCATCGTAAGAACTTCGCTTATATATCGGTGTGTTATGTGATACATGTCAAAGATGATCGCTACCACGTGCGTGATCGGCGGCTGAAGTTTATTTATGCCTAGCACGCCGCGGAGGTCAAGATAATAATTTTGTTTTTTTTTCAAAAATCTCGATGAAGTATTTAAAATTGAATAAATAAATACAACACGTGTATGGGCGCATACAAAGAACTTATTTTCAGCTTTAATGTTTCAAGTTAATATTCAACTCACACTAATTTAGCTGCTTTCGCTGAAATTGGTATTCAGAAAGAAAGTGACTCATCTTTCACTCGAAATTTGAGCTACATTTAAAAAATATTCTAGGTACCTTATTTGCAGCTACATTGTGTATTTTAATTTTCTAGGCATTGTTATTTGTCATTATATTTTTTTAATTAATTCTAAGCATACTTACAATCTGTTACATAATAACAATGAATAAATATTTTGTTATTAAATAATACAAAGTAACTTGATGACAACTATTTATTAATAATTCACTTTATAGTAAAATTATTAAACTAATAATTTAATTCACAATACTATAAACTTACAAACAAACCAGTTAGTTAAGTCTGAGGTTTTAAAACGTTCAAGTCTCCTGACTTCCTTACTATTGTCTAACAGCGTTGTGGCTAAATCATTTGGATGCATTGCTAGTCTATCTTCATATTTCACATAAAACTTTTGTTACTTCATTCCGCACTGAACTGATGTTGAGGTCATTTTGTATTATGTAGTTAGGAACATACCAGAGAACGTTAGCTAGCTATACATCTTAGCACTTTATTTTGATATCTTTAAAATATGTCCAGGTTGGAAGCACTAGCAGTGCTCCACAGCTCAATCCTGTAAGTCCAAATGAGTTTCTAATTATATTTGTGACTTTCTGCCAATAAACTAATAGATCTGAATGAATTTGATACCAAGCTGTTTACTCTTGGTGAATAAATGTTTTTGCCAGGTAAGTCCTTCGGCCCAGATGAATTTCAAGATATTTCACATATGTTTGAAGTATCTTAGTATTGTTTAATGATACTGTTGGACCTCTTCTCCTATTGAATGTAACTTGTAAAGATTTTAGCTCATTAACTTTGATTTTCTATGTTTTAACGAGTTTTCAATAAAGTTTAGGCGATTCGGTAAGTTTTTTGATGCTATGACGAGATCAGCGTCAGATACCAAGATCAATGTGTCGTTCGCAAAAGTAGTAACGGTTATTTCATCGGCTGTAGGTATATCAGCTGTGTAACGAAAGTAAAGTACTGGTCCCAAAACACTACCCTGCGGTACACCGGAGGAAATGGGCAGAATATCTGTCAATTCTTCTTGTTGCTTAACTAAAAATCAGCTGCATTTTAAATAGAATTTTAGAATTTTGTAGAAATAATGTAGTAAAACTTTTTTCATTTTATAGTGTAGACCTTGATGGTTTGACATTGTTAAATACCCCTGAGCAGTACTTTTTGCATTCTAGATCGTTATTTAGTTTTGTAACAATTCTGTGTACTTGTTCTACTGTGTTGTGATGACCTCTAAATCCAAACTGGTAATTTTGGATGAGTTTTCTTTGATCCAGTATTAGTTTAAGACGTTTTGCAGCAACTTTTTGTATACTTTTGATAGTACAGGTAACAGGCTTATGGGTCTGTATGATGATATGTCGTTTAAGTCTTTTCCTGGCGCTGGAATCACAATTATTTGTATTATTTTCCATAACTTAGAAAACCATTTTAGTCGCATAATTAGTTTCATACATTTAAGTGTGAGTTCCTGCAATACCTTTCCTGTAATTAAATCCCATCTTGGAGATTTTTCGTATTAGTTTCAGAATAGATCTTCTGATGTCTTTTACTGTAATGTTTTGGAAGCTAAATCCATTTGGAATGGTTCTTCCAATTTGCGTATATTGCGTTCTTTTGCTGGATTTATTCGTGGGGGGAATAGACGAAACTCACTTTCTAGATATTTAGTAAATGCCAAAGTTTTTCTTTGTCATTTCTTTGCATCCCACCGTTTTCGTTTTTGATTGGGGCACTGCTATAAGTGGGCGTTTAAATTTTCAGGTGGCCTTCCACAGTAAGTAATCTCTCACCTCAGAAGCAGTAAAGTTGTTAAGATACTCTTGTATATTTTAATTTTTGAGGTCAAGTATTATTCGTTTAAGATTTTGGGTTACATTATTCAGTTTTCTTTTGTCGGTTTCTGATCTTGTTACTTGCTATCGTTTACGAAGCTTTCATTTGTCTTTAATTGATACGGGACACTTCTGTGATTTTTGTTGTGTAATAGTCAGGGGTTGTTTTACAAGCTGCTTGTATGATTTATTTAATTCTTCTTCCGATTTTAATGATATGTGCTGTTGGTAAATTTGCTAAACAGCGTTGTCTGCTTTTACTTGTGTAGCTTTGGTGTATATCGCTATGAATACACCTAAATTATCAGAAGAAAATCCAATGATTATACAGTTTTGCAATGTTTTACGTTTATTCCTTTTGTAATACCGAAGTCAATGGCACCAGGAATCTTGTGGGGGTTGGTCAATCAATATGTGGGTTCTCCGTTGATAAAAATCGTAGATTGTTTTTTGACTTTTAGACTTTTGACGTTGTAATCTCCTCCGGCTACGAATCTGTATCCCAATGTTTTGAAGAATTGGTCATACTGTTCCAATTTATTGTTATGCTTGGGTGTTGTTGAAATTCATATGGTTTTTCCGTGAAGTGTATCAGAGACTAACATCACATCAATTTAGTTCAATTGCAAAAAATATGTAATTTCCAGGTTGTGCCGGTACAGCCCATTAGCGTTCTAAATAGCTAACTTAAGCGTTTCAGTCATTATGGTAGTTTTCTGACAACAGTGGTTTAATATTGCACCTATCTGATCCATTAGTCTCTTTAACATACTTTTGAGTTCATTCAATCATGAATTTGTTACGAAGTAGCAACTGAATTTGGCTGATTTGTGTTGTTTAAATACTGTACATCTTAAAGATTTCCTTTTGTATTTTGAGAATATAATACTCCAAGTTAAACCATACTTGTAGGGATTTTATTAATCTTTTGTCTTAATGCCGAATAAAGCCTTTATTGAGGCTGTTTATGAACAACGGGTGATTTTCGTTGCAGTACGCACTTCGTTGCTTCTTTCTTTTCTTTTACAGTCCCTCGTTAGATGATTTCCTAAACATTTTACACATTTAGACGATTGATAACAGTGATTTTTTATGTGTCTGCACTTCTGGCATTTGGCACATTGTGAGATTTCTCTCTTCACATGTGGAGCTTCAAACTACGCAGTTTTGTAGTAGTTTAACATTATATATGCCTTTGTTATTTTCTTTGCTAGGCAGATCAACAAAAAATAGAGACAGCGGATTTTTAAAAACACGATGTTTGATGTTCCATGTATTAAATATTATGTGGCCGAGTGTTTCTAATTCTGCCTTTAATAATTCAATGTCGGACGATGCATGGAGATTCTTTAGAACTACTCTGAAATTTCTGTCTCATTTTGGCCTATACCTATGAAATTCAGCATTCCGTTCTTTTAATACATTTATTATAGTTGTATAGTTTTCTCTAACTTTTGGTTGAAGTTTCACTTGTTCATTATTAATTACTTTAATAGTATATTTTCTTTGCGCTTTGTTTTTAAGTAATTGTGTACATGGTTTAATGTTTTTGACTCTTGAAACAAAGATTGGTGACGGTTTCATTTTATGATTGATGTTGATTTTTTTTTTACTTTCGTCATCCGTTTTCACTTCCCACAGTTGTTAAATCTGTTGTTAGTTGCAATAGCATTATTAAGCAATATCTTGCCTTTGCTTGTTTAGAATAATCACTTGTTACTTCAGGGTTGCGTACTGTTTTCTGATAATTTACTGGTTTCCATTTGTGCTTATTTTGCATGGAAGGTGGTGAGAATTGAGTATTTGAATTTAATTGATACTGTAGATTAAGTAGTGGTGGGTTAGGTAAAGATAATTGGTTGTAATGCAAGGAATTTTGCATATTCACTGATTGCACTATATGAATATGTTCCTGGTTGCTAAAATATTTGAATTTGATTTTGATCATAGTAATTTAAATTTAAATTGTGCATATTGGACGTTTGAAGAATTTTGGGAAAATGCCGTCAGGGTAGTCCCTCAGTTGTTTTAGTGAAAAGTAAATAACACTATATACAAGTTAAAAGTTCTTATTCCAGTTCTGCTGCAACAGTGAGGAACCTCTGCAACGCTTCTTTGTGCTAAAGCGCTATGGCGGCAGGAGTGGTGACGAGAGCTGTGAGCCAGGCGACTTAGGCTATATCGTTGAAAGGCACGAGACCCCACCAACACGTCGACGAATCTCAAGTTTCTGTCCCCACAAATTATTTATGGTTTTCACAAGATGGGCAACACCCAATAACAAATTTCGAGACTCGTAGTACAGAACGCAAAGTAATGGCGCAGCACGTCCGTTCTGTTTAAAAGTACCAACCGAACTATATTTGTTATTATAATGTGCTTATTTACCGTACGTTTAGGTTAAACTTTTTTTTAATTTTATGGATTAAATAAGAAATTATTTTTTAAAAAATATATCAAAAATATATGTCTATTGCGTCATAAATTTTATTACATAGTATAGATTAATAAATTAAAAAGTATTTTGGAAAACACTTAATAATATACTACGATAAAAAACTGTTAGAGAGAGTATAATAAAGAAATATTACTCTTTTGATGTAACCTCAGAACTTGCCAGTTTATAAAGAATTATTTATATTTCCACTTACTGTAAAATTATCCTTCTCTCTAGGTTTTTTCGTAGGTAGAATTAAAAAAAATAGTTGCATTGATAATGTACATAGATCACTAAGCAGCAGAGTCAGAGAACATTAAATTTTGGGTTATTTTAATGTTTACTTTTCTCGAGGCAGATAGATATTTACCTCTGTCGAAATGGCAATTATGATTGGTTTCATCCATTACCGGTTTACATCCCACGCTATTTTAGTTAGTGACTCATTACCTTGCGTTTTGAATTTGAAAGTTTAAAAAAACTAAGAACTTATCGATAGTCCACTTATATCATATCCTAATTAATAAAACTACCCCTCGATATATGCAAGACTATATTTTTTAAGATAATGTTCAATACTTTACCCATTCACTACGATGTATATAATACGAAAGCTCAAATGATACTTTTAGATGTTGTAACAAAATATTTGAATGATTACGACGCGGAGGCCTAAAGGTTACATTCACTTGATAGCTAAAATAGTACAATTTAAAATGCAAAAATTAAAAATATATAGTAGCAAAACTATTTTACACACAAATGGCATGGAAAATATTTGAAACAAGTATTTTAAATAACAACTACAAATAAAAATATCTTACACTGCAGATACAGGTACAGATAAATATTTAAAAAAAACACATACATATAAGCAATCATAGTCAACATGGCTAACAACCAACTGAGCACTTTGTCGCTGAGGAAACTTAAGTGCTGTTTATACAATATAATAATAAAGTAACACAAAAACAGCTTGCTGGCAAAGAGGTTATATCTGACTCAACACATTTGGCATTAGACTGTCAAATATCCGATTTTTTATTTGAGATATGTAACGAAAAAGGATGAGGGAGATGATAGGAAAGGAGGAAGCATATTACAGCATAGGAAAGGCGAAAAATTTAATTACAACCGACCAAATTCCATTGAAATTAATAATATACAGATAGATCTGTCACTAAGGCCCTAAAGCAAAATAAGCTCCAAATCTAAATATGTATTATTTATTATAAAATAAAAAATAAAATAACTAGCAAAACTGTAAAATTCAAAAAATAAAATAAAATAAAGCACGCCTGAACATTTGTTAACGCGGGCTTTAAATATTACTTGAATTCTTTCTGTTGCTTTAAAGAATCTTTATGAAAAAATATAATATAATAAATATTAAAGTATGCTAATACGTATACAAATTTACATTTATGATCCCTTCTTTTGATCTAAGGAGTTTTTATGTAAATGTAGTCGATACACTTTAAGATATTACGTTTACAAACATCCAAAATGTATAACAGTCAAAGTAAAAAAAAAATAAATATCTATATTAGGTTGTTACCGTTTTTATGTTTTTGTTTGGTTTGCAATATGTTTTTGTTTTCTTCATTTTTTTACATAAAGTAATGATAAATCAATAATGTAAACTGTAAAAAAGATTTCTTTATTTCTGTTTAAAAATAAACTTTGGCTTTTATATCAAATTTTAGTTCATAAATCTTTTAAAAAACACACGCCTGTTGATTGATTAGCCAATTTAATATTTCCACTGTTAGAACGAGAACTGTCAAACGAGGCTATCTTCTTATATGGGCTAAAAATAATATAAGATGAAGCAATAAGGAAAAGACGATGTATACAGGATTCTGCAAAAAATAACCGCACTTTAATTTAAAAAATACAGTTATTTAAATGAATTATTACACACAGTCTTGGAAATTGGCGGAATATTATAGAGACAACTGATCAATTAAATAGACAACGAATTAAAAAATAAATAAACAAAAATAAATTACATCAAAAGGAAAAGAAACGATTATAGAGATTGATTTGTAGTAGGGTAGCAACATAAAACAAAAAAAACTAGAATTAAACAGTCTAAAAGATAATACTAAAAATGGAAACAAATAATATCCAAATTTGTGTACCTCAGGAAACTAAGAAAAAAGATAGAAAAACATTTAACGCTTGTACATTAATATATAGTGGAGGGACGAAGGAAAAATACCCATGGTAGGTGTCGGTCTTTTAATACATAATAAATTTTCTGAACAATATCCTGAATACAAACTATATCTCTAGTTATTGGTACGGAAATTAGTAATACAACGATACTACATAAATTCTCAACATACTCAACCGAAGAAACGAAACTGAAACAAGAAAGAAAGAAGTTTTGTAGAAAGCTCAACACTCAGATTGACAAACTATCAGGAGAACATATGACCATGGTATAGGAGAATACAATGTGGAAAATGTAAATTTTAAGCAACAATTCAACGAATATGTGCTTAAGAAAAATACAGAACTACAAATTTTAACTTGCACAACAACTTAAGAACATGTAATACATATTTCGTTCCCTATCGAACCAAAAATATGAATACTTATGGTGTGATACAACAAAAAGCCGGTAATCGAATATGTTATCTGCAACAGAAGCATGAAACCCAATAAATAAAAAGTAGAAAGCGGATTTATATATATATATATAATATAATCTGTACCTCCTGCCGTTCAGTGTAGAGGATTAAATGTAAATAAATTGTATAAAATATATATATATATATATATATATATATATATATATATATATATATATATATATATATATATATATACAGCAAAATTACAGTTTTACAAAATGTGCATTATTTGAATTTTTCGCATATCTTGCGTTTATTTCGTCATTTTTTACTGCATATATACGCATATTTTATGAAAATTGTTTGCATATAAATACGCTCTCTTGTAATAACAGTTAGAATACTGAGTTCCTCAAATATTGGCATTGATAACTATTGCTAGCATTAGCAAAGGATCAATTACATATAACACACAAAAAAAATTATTTGAAAAGAAGAGAAGTCAAAAATAGAACTTATAGAAGCTGAGACAACTGAACAATTACATCATAGAAAAATAACAGAAAGGTCTATAACACGGGAAGGAACTATTAACGAGGCCTGTGAAAAACAGAGAGTAATATTAAAGGAATTAAAAATAAAATAATAACCATCTCAAAACGAATACTAAAAACACTGCGCTGAAGAAACCAGAGAGTTATACAGAATATCAAGAAATATGTAACGAAACTGAGAGAAAAATAAAAAATAAAAGGACTATCGGAAGTAGTTCTTTAAAACTACAGGAGATAATTTTTATGGCACACAAAAGTAGGTGTGGAGTGATATACAAAACTGTAAAGCTGATATGAAAGATTTAGTAAAGATAAATAATGCTGACAAAGAGACATAGACGAATTTCTTTAAGACTCTAAGCCAAAGCAATGAAAATAAAGAACAAAACAACGACAATCTAATGAAGAATTTATAAGTATCAAGAATAGACCAAAAATAGAAAAGAACGAAATTTAGAGAGCTTTTAAAAAGCTTAGCAATGGGAAACTGCTAGAATATAATGTACGAACTATTGAAATATAGAAATGATATCTTAATAGAATAATTAACAAAAATATTATAGAAACTAATTACTAAGAGGCCAGGGTTGAGACGGATGGAATAAGGTGAAAAAAGATCTAAGGACAATGAAAATCACTAACTAGAAAGGGAAGGCAAAAGACAAAAAGAAGTGGAAAAAGGTAGTTAAAGTAGTGAAAGTGTGATGAACAACAAGGGGACTAATCTACCCCAAAAATTAAATATGGTTAATATGTTAAGCGAATTATTCTATTTAATACGAGAAAAATAAATTACGTAAGAAAGCAATGAAAGATTATCAAAAAGCGGATACAAACCAAAAATTAACTTATGTTGAGAAAAGATAAGTTAAACATGAAAGAAGTGCTTCAAGGAGCTGTTAAACATTAAACAAGAACGGAACTCAACCAATAAGGGAAAAAGAACAACAAAATCAAGAGAAACAAAGAATTCGTTGAGCCAATCATGCGAGATGTTATGATGCTATAATGACATTAACCAGTAATAAAACAGTTGAAATCGGCAATATAAGAGCTGAACATCGAAGCCCGGACCTTATGATAGCGATTACGAATCTGATTAGTAAAATAGAACAACAAAATCTGTACCAAGTGAATGGAGAAGCAGCATTACATTCGCAATGCATAAAGAAAAGAATAAAGCAGATTGTAATAACTTCACAGGTATATCACTATTAAACATGACCTACAAAACGTTTGCTATACTTATGAACAAATTATAGCAGCTATCCGAAAACATAATAAGTGAATACCACCCAGGTTCTAAGCCAAGACGATCAAGCACAGATTAGCTGTTTACAGTAAAACAAACATTTAAAAAGTTCTGGGAGTTCAACATATACCAACTGTACAACTCAACAAGCATACGATTTAGATATTTTTAGAGATATTTCTCTATAAAATCCAAATCCATCAGCCATTGAGTGATAAAGCCATCAAAAATCATTTCAAATTTGCTGTCACTCTTAGTCATATGGTCGAATCGAACCAAATCGATTACCAAAAGATATGGTTTTCAAATTAGTATCACTTCGAGTTAAAAGATTTTGTCAACACTCAACTGTCGGATGTGGGGTACACAAAAACCGGAAATTGTAGCGGTGCGCCTCCTAGTTCTAAAGAGGATAACTGGTGTGCCATCAGTTTGTATGGCATAGTTTCTTCAATTAAATGATCACTGATCAAGTCTACAAAGACAAAATTTTGGATAAGTTTTTCCATCACATCAGTTAATCCTCGATGAAAGAGATTTCTAGTTCATGGAAGATGGTGTTAGAGTTTATCGCACCCCAGAAAACATGGAAGCGACTTCAGAGTCTTCCACTCCATTATCATCGCACTGGACGCAAAGACTAAAACAGGGGGTAGCATTGATTGGCCACCCTATTCTGCTGATCTCAACCCATGTGACTACACATTATGGGGTTTAACTAGGGATATTGTATACCATCCCATTTGAGAAAATTCGGAAAACCTCAAAGTACTCAAAAAAGGAATTCCAAAGACGATCAATTCGATTTCAGAAGAAAAAAAACACGTAACTGTAGACAATTTCTGAAACGCTTGACAAGTGTCATAAAAAGTGAAGAAAGATATTTGAGAATACTATGATCCAGTCCATAGCTCAAATAAATAATTGTATTTTATTTTACATTAATCGTTGTAATGGTTTTTTTTTAATAAATATTTTTGTGTGGAAACATCTTTTGGTCACGGAGTACCTCTGAAGTTGTTACAGTCAGCTTTATTCCTCTTTTTGTGTATCGAGCACATAATACTGCTTCTCCATTTACTTAGCATAGATTTTTTGTTCATATTTTACTAATTAGATTTGAAATCGCTGTCATAAAGTCCAGGCTTTGATGCTCAGCTTCTGTATTGTCGATTTCAGGTGTTCTATTACTGGTTAATGTCTTTACCGCACTCATAACTTTTTCTCGCGTGATTGCCTCAAATAATATTTTGCTTTTTGTTGTTCATTTACCCTTATCAGTTGAGTTCCGTTCTTGTTTAATATTTAACAGCTTCTCGAGGCATTTCCTCCATCTTCGACTTATCCTTTATCAACATAGGTTGATCTCTGGTTTGTATCCGTTTTCTTATAATCTCTTATTGTCTTCATAAGTAATTTATTTTTCTCTTAGCAAATAGTTTCTATAATTGTTAATTATTGTTAATTAATTCTATCAGCATACCATGTCCATACTTTAATAGCTCGTATCATATTCTAGTAATTTCTCATTATTAACCTTTTTAAAAGCACTCTAAACTTCTCCTTTTTCTATTTTTTGTTATAAAATTTTTCTTTGGATTGTCGGTCGTTGTTCTGTTCTTTATTTTCATTTCTTTGACTTACAATTAGAGTGTTAAAGAAATTTGCCTGTCTCCCTATTAGTACTATTTACCTTCACTAGATCTGTCATATCAGTTTTAAAGTTTTTTATATCATTCCACATTTACTTTTGTTGAAACTGATCTCAATTATCTTGAAAACTAAGCCAGTGTATGGAAATTGCCAACAGAAAAAAAATGCGGATTTATCGTAGCCGTCGGAAACTCCCGAAAGGTAAGTTTCGTCCTTTTTTCCATGTTCCATTTCGAGCACTCCATAACCCATGAACGATTAGACCATAAAAAATGGGATGACCACATTTTTAAAATGGAAGAAATAGAATAATCAAGGTTGCTAGAGATAAATCACTAATAGGGAAAAGATCTAGAGGCGGGCCGATGCAGAAATGAAGATAATCTACCTGCATAAAACAGGCAGATTGCCCAGAAATAAGTAAGAAGAAGAAGAATATATATTTTGGAGAATAATTTTATTATCTAAAATGTCATTATTCATCAGTTACAATTTTCAGTATTCTAAAACTTAATAAAAATCTGTATTGTCTCTTAACATATTACAAATTGCATCGTAATAAAATTACCTAGTTTTAAAATTCAAAGTTCTGTTTTATATGTAGTAATCAAATATATACACTTATTAAGTAATAAATGAAAAGGAAAAGATTTCAAAAAATTAAATAAAAGTAAACACAAATAAGTGAAACACTAGAAGTTTAAATTTATCATAACTAAAACTAAGAGTGAACGGCTTGACAATGACGTCCATTAAGCTCGTAAATCAATTATGCCTCTAAACTGAACCTACACAAAATGATTATAATTAAAAGCTTACAAAATCGTAACGTTTATTTTCTGGCAACAAAATTATTTTAGTATGGTATGAAATTATTTACGACAGCACTGTTGACCGCTATTTAAAAAAAATATGAGTAAGTGCGATCATGAAATACTACAGACATATTTTTGTCGTATTTTTATTTATCTTGGTAATTGTTTGGATATTTACAACTTGCAAAACCTTATTTTTTTTGTTTAACTAGTTATCTAACTTAATTTTAGTTTGAAGTACTACTTTCCGTGGTGGCAGTGACTAATTACGACTTTTAACTGAGCTTTAAATGAGTGCGAACGTGTTTTTAAAACCTCTCTTAACTTTTAAACGTCGTGCCGATAAGCAATTCACTCTAAACACACACTTTAAACAGCTTAAAATAAGAAAGTAGTTGTACATTAAAACCACAAAGTCGTCAAGATAAATCCTGAATTTTTTTAGGATATATTGTGGGAAAGTGGAAAGGCCGTTTTGTGCGTTTACGTAATCCCATGTTAGGTAACACAATAAGTTAGGTTTACATAATCAACAACCGAATGGCAGTCAACGAAAGTCGAAAAGACAATCACAATATATGCTATACCCGAACCCTTTCGGGCCGACATAAATTATTACGTAGTTTACTTATAAAAAAAACACAAGTTGAGGACGTAGTCAAGAAGTACAACCTGATCGCAAAAGAAAAAATAAATTCGTCCGCGAAAACCAATTGTCGATTAAAAAGAACAAGACGAACATCAAGCACGACAGCGCTGGCTTCCTAGGATTCTTTTCGGCCGCAAAGAATTTAATCCAGGACAGAACGTAAATCGGAAAAATAACTGTGCGATCTGTTAAGATGTCTCTGAAGTGCCTACTGCAATGCTTATAAAGTTTCCCGCGTATGTGACTGCGCTGGAGCTTCTAAACAGCAAACGGAATATCACAGCTATATCAACGTGCTGAAGCTAGTTGCCAAACTATGGATAGAAGGCAAGACTGCTCCAGCTTACAAGGTAACGAAGACCACAGCAAAGCTATATAACAATTGTATTAGCACAGTTCAACTTGCCACCCTTCAGCCCCTTGACTACTACATTTGGGGGGCGGTTGAGCCGAAGGTTAATGAAAGGCGTCATAACACCAAGGACAAATTAAGGGCCTCCATTATAGACGCATCTCTGTAAAACTATGAAATGTTCTAGTCTACACCATAAAAACAAAATCAAGGTGGTCTATTTTATCTGAAATATTCCGTTCTAAGACCACTCGATTGTTAAATAACCAAAAAAGTCAAAACCTGCTGCTTCTATCGAATTAGAGAAGACTATACAACTCAAGAAAATTTTTAAACCACGTAGTAATTGTTGAACTACGACGCAAAAGTAATGATACCTCACAATGCACTAATTCTCAGTTTGTAGGTCACACCAACAATTATTACCACCTGTAGATAATAATCACTCTTCTTACTATAAGAAAACTTTGAGATCAAGATAAAGTTTAATGTGTGAACTGTAGAAGTGAATACTCAACCAATTATAAGAGTTTCTCTTATATTAAAAATCTAGGCATTATATCTTTCTTTCTACAATGAGACATTTTCAACTGTAGTGCTTTTTTAGTCGGAAATATTACCGCTAATATAGCCTACATCAAAATAACTGTCAACAATCCCGACTCCGTTAATTTAAGCGAGTCTATTACTCACAACATAAATTAGGTAACCTTATCTTACTCTCTATAAAAATATTGCAATCCATCTTTAAAATATCTACTCTCTGCCTTAATCAAATGAAGAATTTTATGTCCCTAATTCCATTGTTGCTCAAACATGGCAATGAATAATACTATTCTTATACATAAGTTAACCGTCCTAAATTGGAACGCTAATGGTCTAAAAGCACAACAATTAGTCTTCATCTTATTTATGACAATGAGACAATGAAACCCGCTTGACACAAAATAAAAAATTAACATTACCCCGATACCATGGAATAAGGAAAGATTACGGATCCACAATCGGCTGGGAAAGAACGGTAACAATCATAAAAGGAAATATTATCGCAATCCCAATTGGTTTGCCTAATTTACACCATTTGCAAGTTGTAGCGACTAAATTAATAATAAAAAATAATTATTTAGTAGTTCTAGCATTTACATACAATAATGTGCAGGTAACATGATGATTTTAACTGCAAAAGTATGAACTAGGGCTGTAGAACAAACAACGCTAACGATGCTAAGCTAAAAAAAAAACTAGCGTCCCAAATGGAATCACATATGTCCACACCAAGTGAATGACATATTTTACTTTCAAAATTACCAAATATTTTTAATATAATATACATAAAACCTGACTCTTTCAATAACCCAAATTATTCTCATGGAGCTTGACTCTAAACCTCTAAATCAAAACTTCCAAAATTATTCCATGATTTAGTTAAGTGGGCGTTATCTCAATTATTAGTCAATTCTCAGCTTCAATACTTAACTAGCATCATCCCGTAGCTGAACATCGATAACGCTGACATGGTAGTCAAGGCTATTCAACAAGCCTCGAAGAACAAAATATAACAAACTTCGTTACGAAAAATCACGGGGCTCAAAGGTACGCCAAACTATCCAAGATTCCACTAATCACAACATATATTTACAGTTCAATCAAAACTGCACCAAAAAAGTTAGACCAGTTCAGAATTAGCTCTTACAGCCAATGGACAAATATTTTCAATCTCAGGGACCTAACCATGTGACGAAACACAAAAGAGATTCTTATAAAACCAGATTAGTATTAATTCTAGCACTTACTCTGACGACAAAGATAAATGCGAAATATTTGCAGAAAATTTAGAAATACTTTCAGTACGATAGACGATCAAAAGGACATATGCGTCACCATATTTATTCACTTAGAACAAGTTGAGATCATCTAATGACCGAATAGTGATCTCCTCAATTCCTCCATCCGAAGTCAAACGTCTGAACAATGAAAAAACGCCAGGGATTGAGCAAATTCCCATTATACTTTTTATAAACCAATCTAACAAATTTGTTGCTTTTCTATTATCTCTATTCGATGCCTTTTTTAATTGGTCATTTACATACCACAAAAAAAATGTTGTAATTGTAATTTTTTTCAGACGGTATAAAGATCTCATCCACTACCGACTTATCAACCTTTCCTCTATTGCAATTCAAATCAATTTCTAGATCTAAATAGTATTTTCCCACAACATCAATTCGGTTTTAAAACCTTACACTCGACCAGTATACCAGATCCTGATAATTATCAAAAAAGTTGAAAAGAGATATGAAAACAATATGCACGGTCCGGTAATATTTTGACGTGACTCAAACCTCTGATCTTGTCTAGACTATTGGATTCATATATAAATTGGCAAATATCGACCGTCGTTTTTATCTTAGATGTATTATCAGATCATATCTTACTAAATAAACTTTTCAAGTAGGAATAAATTCACATCTTTCTTTAACTCGTCACGTTTCCCAGGAATTTATTTTAGGACCTTTATTTATTTCGGATAACCGAGATACTCCTGATGTAACCTCGGCATGTACGCTAATTATACTTGAGCAAGACCATGACAATCATCGTGCAGCATACAAGTCTTAATGAAGTAACGGTCAATTTATCTTCTAGTTCAACAAATGGTGCATCAAAGTGCGAGTCTAATGTTTTTACCCTTCGACGACCAGAAGACTCCGCAAACTTAACGTATAAACAACAATCCTATACAACCGCAGGGCTGCTATATTCAAATCCTTTTCTGCAGAAAAATCTCGGACAGAAATTGTTATATAGTTTTGCCTACAAAATTCCCCACGTTTATAACGTAATCAAAAAGTAGAAGGAATCTGATCACTAAGACAAGGTAAATACTGACATAGAAACTCATGGCAAGCGATTTGATCCCAAGAAAAGTAATGGATTCGTTCACGAATTGAAGAAGAAGATCAAACAGCATTCTGGGTGGAGCATGACTGACCTGACAAAAGAAATAAGCTTAGCGAGATCGACGATCAGTTTGAAAGTGCATCAGGGTTTGCATTAGAAGTTTTTCGTTCTAAAAAACCACTAACTATTGGCAAAAAAACAAGTTGGACAAGAAGTTAAAAGCACAAATACTGCTAAACGACACCAACCACGACGGAGCCTGAGATTCCGTTCGGACAAAAAAATCTACATTGAAGACATGAAGGTAAATCTCCAAAATAATTAATGGATCTACTAAGATGCTTCTGAAATGCCTATCGTAATCCATACAAATTTTATCGTCTCTGTGATGATGTTAAGGTGTCCCACTTATTTGAAGAAGGCCTGAAGGTAATCGCCAATAACTATATTAACGTGCTGAGACAAATGTCAAGTTCTGGATAGAAGAGGTGGCCGCTGGGCGACAGTACGTCTTCCAATAAAACTTAACTCCAGCTCTAAGGATAAGGGAGATCCAAGCGTGGACATACAATAAATACCATTGGTCTCCAACTTGGAGCCACCCTCCAACCTTCATTGCAATCCACTTGATTACTACGTATGGGACGCAGTGGAGCCGAAGGTCAATGAAAAGCATTATAACACCAAGGACATCTTAAGGACCTCCATTATAGAGGTAACGATTCCTATGGACAAAGATGAAGTTTTGTTGGCCTACCACAGGTTTACGTCTTGCTTCAGGAACATTAGATGCTATGGTACTATTTATGTAAATAAATTTATTTTTTCTTGTATTCTAATGTTTTTATTGTTTATTTTCTAGATTCATTTCGACAACCCTGTATATTACCTTGCTATTATAAAAATAAAAAACTCCCTGAGGTATATTCCAGACTCGGAATGCCCGACCTAATTGTAAACAAAATTTACCATTTAAACTACACTTATAAAGGATTTTCCATTAAGGGCGTTCGAACTTTAAATTCAAATAAAACAAGTTGTGTATGACCATCTTTAATTTTTTATTTGAAAGAGTATTCGATTACACTATATATGGAATATAATATTGATCGAATGGCCGCCACGACTTCGCTGGGGAGAGGTCCAATTTTCGATGACTCGACCGCATAAATCGGGCTATCATTGATGCCATTGGTTATGTTGACTACTAAGGCATCAATCGTCTACGACTTATTCGCATAGACTCGTGATTTAACGTAGCCCCACCAGAAAAAGTCAGATGGCGTTGAATCACACGATCCCAGTGGCCAGTTGACGTTGTCGAAACGCGAGATACCATGTCGTCGAATTTGTCATGCAGAAAATTCATTCTTGCATGCGCTGTGTGGTACGTAGCGCCATCTTGTTGGAACCACAAGTCGTTGAGATCCATATCTTCCAATTTAAACAAAAAAAAAATAGTTATCATCGATCTGTACATCTTGCCGGTGACAGTTATGGAGGTGCCAGCTTCATTTTGGAAAAAATACAGACCAATGACCCCGCCGGACCAAAATCCACACTAAACAGTGACACTTACTGTATGCATTTGCAACTGGTGGATCTCATGTGGATTGTTATCTCCCCGAATGCGACAATTTTGCGTGTTGACATAGCCATTCATTCAAAAATAGGCTTCGTCGTTGAAGAAGATTTTTTGTCCGAAATCGAGCACTTTCAACTGCTCTACAGCGCAGTCAGCGAATGATCGACGCTGCCTATGGTCGTCTACCTTCAGTTCCGGGTGCAGTCCGAAGGCCCGACAAAAAATACGCCAAGTTGAGGTCTACAAAAGGCTAATTTCTTGGGCCTGACGAAGAATTGACTGCCTCGGGTTATCCTGCATACTACAACAATGTCTTCTGCAGACCTCACGCTTAGATGACGTTGTTTGATTGTTTACTGAACCAGTTGATTTGAATTTGTTCACCAAACGATAAATAGTCGACTGAATAGGATGATTGTGTGCGCCGTAAAAATCAAGTAGCGCACGGTAAGATTTAATAATTTGCACCCATTGCTCAACACTAATTTTCCGTGATGATTTACCCAAAATTAATTAATAAAAGCTCCAAATTTGATAGCTATAGCTCCACCAAAATGACCGCATTGCACTAAGTTCTAGCGCTCCTATTAGAAAACCCTTTATAATTAGATGGTTTATATCGTGCATATCATCGACATGGTACACTACATTTGAAACTAAAATTAGAAGTTTTACAGAACAAAATATTGCACATGATTACCACGGATGATTTGTATGTTAGAAATTTGCCACTAAGAAGAATTCTTCATTACAACCGTTAGGAAATATTAAAATGTAAAGTAGTGCAACTCACAATAACAAAATGAAAAGGAAGTTATCAGCAGACATTTTAAGTAGCGATAATAAATAATTCTATTAATCACGCAGCAATTACCGTGCAACCAACGGTGTTAAGGTCATGCGTGCTTTATGCTAACCAGTACCACGCAATCAACTAATAATTTGGGTTAGAAGACCCCAACCTCATTACTGCTGAATTGGTATTAATTGTATCTAAAAAATTAACGATAATTAATTTCTTTGTGGTTGAAGTATTTTTAATTCGTAGATATTAATCAAATTCTGAAAAGAGAAGTGTGAAATTGCAAATGTGTATAAAATTAACAAAACATAAAACGACGCACTATAGAGCTACAGCTAATTGGTGCTTGAAAATTAAAATTTTGAAGTCGTTTATCATTCTTAATGCACGAAAGCATTCTGGGGGAGGCTTCTTTTTTTGTTTGTGCTGGGTGTAACTGAGATAGCATCAGGATAATGAGCTGGCTATAAATATACGAATTAGCTGCAAACACCAGTGAACAGTCTCTATTGGATCGTTAATTCCTTGACATGAAACAGTAGTTGTATAGTTATTGTTTGTAGGTAAGGAAAACACTTTATAAACATTCTTTATCAGGTGGTTTTAAAATTCTTAGCACTAGTTAAGACTCAAATAATTTTTCCCAAAGATTTAAACTGTCCAGAAACAGCAATTAAAATTCAGAAAGTTAACAAAAAATTATAAACTTTTAAGTTTTAAATAATTTTAATGAACATAAAAATATTGCGGAATTGCATAAAATATAAATGAAAACAAATGAAAAATTTCTGCTACTTTCTCTTTACTAAAAGATCAAAAGTTACAACTTAATTTTTCATAATAAACATAATATCCTTAACGCGTTTTCTATGAAATCTCGTCCAAGAATTAGAAAAATGACATTTCTCAAGACCGTTTATGAATAAAAAAGTTACGTTTCTTGTGTTCCCACCAATAAAACTGATCTTGGTGACTACCCTTCAACTGTGAGAATTATTATAAATACAAGGTGCTTTCAAGTTTTAAAATCTAATTTGCTTCTTAAAAAAGCAGAAAGATAGGAACGTGAGATTTATTTATTACGAAGCAGAAAGAACATTGTATGGCTGTCAGATTCTTCACTTGTGTAACATCCATCTAAATCAGTGGTTTCCAAAGTGATTCCTATGGCCCCGGGAGTTCTTGTGGTCACTGAGGGGTCTCTGGTAATTTAAAATTAATTTGGGGGTCCGTGAATAACCTCGGAGGGTCCCCGAAAGGTTTAATGTAAAATAAAATAATGTGACCCATTTCTATTATTATTAAAGTTAAAATAATAGCAATAAATAAATTGGTAGTCATTTTTATGTCTTGAATAAAATATAAGTAAAGATAGCTACATAAAGTACAAGTAACGAAAAGCCTCGCACGGTAAGATTCCATCTATATATTTATGCAGATTTAAACAGGAACGAAATCTCGCTGTTACATGCAATAACTTGTCTAACATATGGCACTATAAAGAGTCGTGTATCTAATCAACAATTTAGTTCTGTTTTGTGGGTGATGTGAAGTGCATGCAGCAAAGTTTCCTAGTTTTGAACAAAAAACGGTATCATTTTTTGTATTGTTACGAAGATAGCGTACGTTACGTAAATACTTTTAAATACAATTGATCTTCTTGTATATTAAATTTATTTAAGCATTGTTATACTTTTGTTAAAGTTAATTTATATTAATTGTTTGTAATACTCTTCTGGTCCCACCATTAGAAAAATATTTATGAAAAGTATTCGACAAGCCGAGTACAATGATGCCATTTTTATTTTGCACAGAAAAAATAAAAAAGTTATAAACAATACAAAAATTTGATTGTATTTGAACTTGACGCCTTTATTACGCACGGTCGCCATGGCGAATATATTCAAATTTTCCGCCATGGTTTGCGGCCGCTACAACGAACTTTCCTTTTTTCATTTATGAAAGAGCGTTATTTGCAGGTAGTCATTTTATCTGCTACATTTTTTTAATTATTGGTATTGTCTATGCAGATAATGGCTATGAGGCCGACTCGGAATGCCAGACGGCTACCAAGAAAGCTCCTCGAAGGACGTCAGCGGACCTATGAAGTGGGGCTTGTTTCCACACAAAAATATTCCTGCGAACAGTGTAAAAAACAGTTTAATTGGCTAAACTATTAGCAATTTAGTTTAAACTAGATTGGAGTCAAAAAATGCAATTTATTAAAACTTAGAAATATGAAACTAACTATCCAATGGGAAATTGATGTTGGTGGGCTCGGCAGATTGTTAAGAAAACTACTAAATCGATCAACCAAAAATATAAATAAAGACGAATCCTCTAAATCATGTCTTGTATAATAATTTGCATCAAATGTTGACCGCCAAAAAAAAAACTCCCTATATGGATGGATATCTGCAATATATGGCTTTTACCTTCCAAATGTTAGCTTCATTATTTAGCAGTACTTCATTTTTTTACCAACAAAGCTCTGACAACCTAGTATTGGCAGGATAATCATATAAATATGATTGTTTGATAATTAAGCACAGTTAGAAGCAATTCAACGAGCAAACAGGAAATAAAACAAAACAGAGCTGTGTAAGGGTTCAAATGGGAATGCCGGGCGGCTATAAAATCCCGCTTAGTTGTAACTAGGGTGGGTTAGTGGACAAAATCAAGGTTGCAGATAGAGATGGGATTCGGGACAAGGGGGTTTAGAGATGTGCACCAAACATACCGCCCACCAAAATTATCAGTGAGGTAATTTTCTTAAAGCAACAGAAAGTAAAATAAACAAATAACTGAGGGAATTATACCTAAGACTTAATCAAGATTACTGCGGCGCCGGTAAGGGATACAGTTTAATAGAGGTCGCTTGACACACCCATTGGTCGTGTGCACCTAAGCGCCATTTTAGGGGTGGACATAGCTCGTCCTTGATTAGGAAAATATTTTTGTATCGTATAGTAACTGATGATAAAAATAGGCTTATTACGAAAACCCTAAGCTCAAGAAAATCAGATGCATGTCCAGCCAATCATTACCATCGATCTCAACATCAATGCCAAGGTGAAACATCCATGGTTCGAAGGTATTTGGTGAAATAAAAAGGGCGTACTGTTTTATGAAATACTGAAACAAGCCGAAATTATTACTGGAGGTCGCTACAAATGATCAAATTGAACCGAGCGTTGAAAGAAAAACGACCGGAATAGGCTGAAAGACACGATAAAGAGATTTTCAGCATGACAGCGCTCGACCACATGTTGCAAAACAAGTCAAAAACGATTTGAAAACACTTTAATGGGATGTCCTACTCCACCCGCCTTATTCATCAGTCATTGACCATTATCATTACCATTTCGATCGATGACGCTTGTTATGTCTGAGCAACACTTCAACTATTTTGAAGATAGAAAAATTCTTTCGCCAGGGAATCCGCCTGTTACCAGAAAGATAGGAAAACAATGGACACTACTTTAAATAACTTACGTTTTATAATTTTTTTTGAAATAAACATTTTTAAAATTAAATTTAAGCCTTAATACATATAGCATTCTTCCGCTTTCATGCTACAAATTGATTATATAAATGACAGTAAAAATGTTTTCGATAAACAAGAAATTTGATATACTCATTGCAATTTCTTTTTTCGGTAGGGCTTGTATGCATACGCAATAAACACAATTGTCTCTTAATTGCACGTAACTTTTTGACAACATTAATGTTTTTAGCTGCTGTCTTAAATTACCTATATAAGACAGTGAAAAAATATAGTGGCACTAGAGAAAAAACACAACCGCGCTGCTTTAAATTACTTAAAAAATGTTTTAATTGTACTACCAAGACCTTGTCAAAAAGAATGTGTTTAAGTGATTCCAAAACGCTTTTAGAAATTAGAATATTATTTATAGAAAACGAGGTCTGCCAGCAGCCCCCCGAAGAGCTTGTCCAGCTCCGACATGCTTGAGCCCCCTTCGCATAGTTTTTAAAAATAAAAACACGATTAAAAAGCTCTGTTTGACATAATTGGCGTACGCCGTTGCCATGACAACGCATTTACGTATACCCAGTTAGAGTTGAACTTTGACCTTTGACCTGTGTGACAGCAGCACTCATAATTTTTTATATATATATAATTAGTTGCAGATTTTAAAAGTTGTAAAAATCATTAATTAGATCAATAGCATAAATTTTTCATAACGGCTATACTTTTTCCTATACAAGATCACTCGATTTTCTAAGACAATAACTTTGTAAATAAAAAGAATTGTTGATTATGTTTCTTTAAATGTTTAATTTTTTTTCATTAACTCGCAAAGATAATATCGGTCAAGTGGTCTCCGCCAAATTAATGCATATTCGGGCTCGTTTCACAGCAGTTCCCATTTCTTAAAACTTTTAGTGATAAATTTTCAATGTCTTGTCGGACGTTCTTTAGGGCCGCCAAAGTCTATGGCTTGTTCGTATGGACAAGTGACTTCAAAAAACCCCAAAGAAAGTAGTCTGGAATGGTCAAATCGGGCGATCATGCTGACCAGTGCAAATCGCTAAAACGAGAAATTAAGTGGCTGGGAAATACTTGCTTTAGAATGTCATGCAGCTTGTGCGGTTGCACCGTTCTGCTGGAACGACATGTTCTTCAAACTCATTTAGATAATTTGCGGTAGCTAGAAGTCGTTGATCATGATTGTGTGGCGCTCATCAGTCACAATAACACTTTTAATTATAGACCAATCACCTTTCCTCTGTAAACCCCGAGCCATACAGTGGTTTTAAAAGGATATAATGGCCCTTCGTGCATTACATGCGGATTTTCAGTGCTCCAACAGGGATAATTTTGCTTATTCACGTATCTGCATAGGTAGAAATGAGCCTTGTCGCTTATGATAATTTTCAATAAAAAAATCATCCTCATCGCAGTCAAGGTTTGGGAGGGCTTGGTAGAAATTTACACGCGATTTCCGATTTGCTGATGCACTTTGTATGGGAACATCAAGTCTTTCACCAAAATTCGCTGTGAAGAGCGTCCATTGATGCCCAACTGCGTGGTCCATCGTCTGATTAATTCTCGACCGAACGATTGCTCCAAGGCCGGCTACGCTGCCGCTGTCCCGTGTTGAGCTAGTCTCTTCGAGGCGAGCGGCTAAACGCCGCAGTGTTTGTCTGCTTGGTGCCAGGGAATCGACGACAAAATTCACGTTGAGCCAAAACCACTGACCGATTATTTTTCAAAAACATTGTCACAATTATTCCGCGTTCTTGAGGAGTATAGTGATTCACAGTTTGTCTGTGTGCATTCTGCTTTTCTGTACTTCACAAATGTCAAAGTTGCGATGAAATGAGACGCCATTTGCAAAAATGAGAACATCTTTTGATAGGATAAAGACTTTTGAGCTACCTTATATTTAAGGCCATTATCCCTCCCGCATTAGCGTGATAATCGCATCCTTTCTCACAAAAAAAAGTTTGTGTTTGAAGCAAAGCTAGCACTAGTTTTAGAAGCCAATTTCAAGAGTTTTTTGCCTCTTTTTAGTATTTTCTTGAGTTAGTCACCCAAGCTAACGATTAGAAACATACAAATTGTGTTACCTATTATAGGAAATAATAGACTCACTTGAGGATTTGAAATTGTTCCAAATAATTTGTGCCGACAAACGTTAAACGAAGATGTGATCATGAATATATCTTGGTCATGGTATACTTAACTGAAAAGGTCTATTTACCATTCTTCAGCAATTTTAAATTGAGGCTGCTGTCTCCCCAATGTGTTTGAATTTAAAGCAACCGTCGTTTAGACTCTAGCGCTAATATTACTACACAATAAATTATGGTGCTTTTTAATAGCGCATTTTTTTAGTTTTCACTGTGATTTTAAGTGACAATATTATAATAAAGTGAGCAATTAATTGACTCGAGCCATTGGGTGACAGTTAAATTTTAATCTTATTAGTAAATTAGGTTAATATTAAAACAGCTTATTAGTTTATAACTAGACGCTATGTATCTAAGCCATGGGCTTATGTAAAAAAAAAAAATTTTTTAGTACGAGTGAGCAATGAACAATGTCTATTGACGACCTCATAACTACAGCACAGCCAGATATATTGCGCTATATTAACTTATTCTACAAGGCCTTCCTTATGTCATGCAAAAAGAGGTTTTATTACTATGGTCAAACTTTTCAGCAATTTTATGTTTGACGTTAGTTATAGCTAGATCAATGTTTGGAGTTTTATTTACGCTCTAGGTCAACACTGAATATGGCGTCAGCTAAGATCAGTTATTCAACCGAAGAAAGAGTCATTGTGGCTGCCTTTTAGGAGAGGGGCCAAAGTGTTAGTGAAACGCTAAACTGCCTTCAAGGCCAAGTTTGGCAAATACACCTTCTCTGTCTCTACAATAGCAAGGTAAAAATACCATGATAAAATGTGCTCTATAATTAAATTACCAAGTCATAATAGGCTGATTGGAAGGTTTGAAAAGACAGGAAGTGTACTGCACGACAATTTGTCAAGAACGGGTGGACTATTGTAACCACTCCTGTAGAACAAGTTCGGGAGCTTTAGCAACAAGAACACACAACGGTCTCTAAAGGCGCAACTCAACTCCGTGTGAGTGTGGGCTCTATGCACGCCATTCTCACCAAGAAATTGAATATATTTTGGTATAAGATTCAATTTCAAACGCATTTACCTGAGGCCAATAATGACAAAAGATTCACTTTTGCAAAAGTGATCATGGAGATGGTTCGGACCAAAAAGTTGGACATAAAGCACGTATATTTTACCAATAAGGCTTATTTTCAACTATTGTACGTTCAGCGAATACATACAGTAATAAATCATCATGACACACCCCTGAGCCTTCTCTAAAAAGCAGAAAGATGTGCGCTGAAGTCAGGTTTACAATGTAGCATTTATAACAATATTTTATGTTTATTTTTTACGTTAAACAAATAAATCAAAATTTAAAAATTCACTTTTATAATACGCAATATCATTAATAGTAAGATATAAATGAAATCGCCATTTCTGACCACACCAAGTTAGCCGCAGCACTAACACACGAGTGCCCAAAAATAAGTCAGTATGTACCTAACTACTGAAATAGCTGCACATTTTTAAATAAGCATACATTTTTGACAGTTTTATTACTATCTGTATTGGATGAACGCAAGTATGACTATGTCGACAAATAAAATTACCGACATTGGGGTACCGAAAACACAAATTTGCAGAAGTTTGTCGATTATACCTAGAAAAAGTTAGCGTATGGTGTGCAATTTTACACTATGGAATTATCGGCCCATTGTTTCTCACAAAATATGTAAATGAAAAGTTTATGGTCATTTCTGCGGACATCAGTAAGATAATGCACCGAACTTAATTTATTTATCATCCTAATAAAAAGAATTGAAATTTTATCTTTGGTAGTTTTTTTATAATGCATTTTTTATCGTTTACGTCACATAATGAAAGCCCTGTACTTCCTGACGTCGCTCTACATATGCCTAAAGACAGAAGGTCGTACACACGTCGGACTAAAAACTTTCTCCGCACGTTTTACATTCGCTATGTAACACATTCAAATCATTACATCAAGACTGCTCTATTATAGTGAAGAAAAAATTGCAGAAAAACGCAAGCTTCGCAGGAAATGGCAAACAACGCGACACCCAGACGATAAACGAGCGCTAAATGTGGCAACGCGTGAATTAAAAAATCTCCTCAGCACCATTAAAAACCAGGCAGTCCAAGACTACTACTACACCTGACACCTACAGAGGCATCCAATTACTCGCTTTGGAAAGCTACCAAGCGGCTCGAACGTCCACAACAGCATATTACACCCCTACGATTAGAGAACAATACCTGGGCTAAAAGTGACCATGAAAAAGCTCTAGCCTTTGCTAGACACCTATTTGGAGTTTTTCAACCATTTTATGCAAAAATTACTAAAGTTGAAGAACGTTAAGTTCTAGAATATATTCAGGCACCATTCCGTATCTCACCACCTATTCAACCGTTCAAATGCAACGAAATTAAGACCGCAATCCAAGAAAATCTAAACCCCCCGTAAGGCACCAGGATATGACCTCATAAAAGGAAAAGTACTCAAAAAACTAACGGAAAGGAGTTACAAGTACGTAACATACTGGTACAATGCAATATTACGACTAAGATACTTTCCCGAGCAATGGAAGGTAGCCACAATTATTCTCATCCCCAAACCTGGAAAACAAATTGAAGACGTAACGTCCTATAGACCGATTAGTCTGCTGCCGATCCTGTCAAAAGGCTTTGAAAAGCTACTATTTGAGAAAATTACGCCAATACTCATAGACAACAATCTAATACCTGAACACCAGTTTAGCTTTCGAAGACAACATTGCACAATAGAGCAAGTGCATAAAATAGCAGACGCAATCATCAAAGGTTTTGAAAACAAATGATACTGCTCTGCGGTCTTTATTGACGTTAAACAAGCCTTTGCTACTTTATAAACTTAAAAACATCTTTCCATCAGACTATTACCAAATACTCAAGTTTTACCTTTTAAGTAGAAACTTTCTTGTCAGATATGGTGAATCTCAAACACCTTTATATCCCATCAACACAGGAGTCCTTCAAGGGAGTGTTTTGGGCCCGATACTGTATCTGCTGTTTACGCCAGATCTTTCTACCTCGCACCCTGACCCTACTACAGCATCTGACCATCTCCAAAACCACTTTCTCAAAGTGGAAAGCTGGTACAAAAAGTGGCGCATACAAGTCAACGAAACAAAATCAACGCATGTTACCTTTACCACTAGGCGGGACAATTGTCCACCAGTTCAGTTCAATAATCAGCAGATACCCAAAGCAGAGAGCGTTAAATATCTGGGAATCCACTTGGACAGACGGCTAAATTGGAGGAAACATACGAACAAAAAGGAAGCAACTAGAGATCACGATACAAAAAAATGTACTCGCTTCTAGGCAGAAAATCCCAGTTGTCATTGTCCAATAAAATACTAATGTACAAGGCCATAATCAAACCAATCTGGGCTTATGGCATACAACAGTGGAGTACTGCCAGTAATTCGAACATCGATATTCTGAGACGTTTCCAGTTCTAGGTTCTTAGATCATTGGTAGATCAATGATGAAATTCAGAAATATAGCAACCGCTGTAAGGATAGGCTTAAAGCACACCCCAATCCACTCGTGGGAGCACCTAATGGAATCCGACAATGAACAATTAAGGTTAAAAAAATTTAAATTATCCGAACTTCCAACACGTTTTGAGTAATGCTATCAGTGACAGTAGTGATTGCGCTAGAATTAGTTTAGTTTAGTTAGACTAGGTTAAGTTATTTGTCAAATCTTAATTGTATCTATTAAGGAAATAATCAATGGGTTATTTTCTAACATGTTATTTATATATAATGTTAAAGTACTTACTAAATGTTGCTGAGCAACAGATTGTAGAGAAATAATAAATAAAATAAATGATTACAATGAAGGTATTCGAATTTTTAAATTTATTTTTGAGTAAAAGTAGAAATTTTGACAAGAGCACAATTAAGAATACAATTAAGAAACAGACCTATTACAATCGTCAATAAATCAATGAGTCAATAACAGTAAGGACAGGTTCTGCCCCGTCAATTTGTAAAGCGAGTCTAGAGCGGCGCATTATTCACACTTTCGTTCTGGGCTAGTGCGCAATAACTCACCGAAACCTGCCCAGGAAGATTGCTCTTTTTGTTTCAAGACAATAAAGCCGCAGCGAAGCAAGCAAGGCGTCGGTATAAAACCTAGGAAATTTACTCCGCCCTCAGCTGCTCTTCGCGCCCACTCCCAGAAAAGCGCGAGCTTCTAAGCGTCGTACTGATGGCGGCGATTTATTTTAAAAATGTGGCGCGCTTCCGCGGCTGCAAGCGCAACACATAATTTATATTTTAATTTCAGTTATGATTAAAATAGAGACGCACCCGCGCCCAACGCCGACTCGGCTAATTCGCTTTAAAAATAAATTGCGCGCGATAGTCGCTTTGAGCCGGTTCTTAGCAGCCTATTTTCAGTTCATTTCGCCAAAACATAACGCTTCAGACGTAAATAAAATGTGGGGTCGCTTCGTTTTTGAATTAAGTTTTGACGCTCGCGGAAATTTAAACCAAGTGTCAAATTTCAGTGTAAAACTTAAATATGAATTTTTACTATATTCGTGTCAGAACATTGTACAATGATAAATTAACAAAATTAACTAACTAGAACCATCTGTGAATAGAATAACTCATTTATATTTCCGTAATTCTTTTTCAAACGATATTAAATATTATTTCTAAAAAACGCACCTGCTCAGTTAAACATACCTAATCCTAAACGATACTTTCTAGTTAAGGTCAACAATGGATTATCCAGATACCATTTTATAAAATCTGCCATACCTCAAGGCGTTGTTATCGAACCATTCCTCCATTTAATCTCTATCATGAGAAACTAAACTTGGCAAAGCCTCCAAAAAGCTGATAAGTCATCTAGATGTGTTACAAAATTGGCTAATTGTAAGACAGTGGAAAGACAAAGTAAATATTGAGGAATTGACACACATTTCCTTCATAACGCGACGATATATAACTGGTGCGGCCGGAAAAGTGGACTGTATAGGTAATTTTAAAAATTTGAATAAAGGGAACTTGAAATAAAGCTAAAGCTAAAAACACTAACCTGTGGAAACGGCGCTTTCCCGCAGAAATCGGTTCCCTGCTGTTGGTCCTGGGGATTCCAGGAAAAGGATATAAGGGTAGGGGTAAAAAGATAGGACAAGTTACCCCAATCTTCACAGCGGAGCCGAACGGTAGCGTCTTTCCTGGTATAAAGGTTCCTTCGTCGTTCCTTGCCGAGTCAGAGCAAAGAAAATGGACCGAGTTTTACCGGCGAAAATTTCAACCCCGAAATGCAATCGGGTAACAAAAGGACCTCCGAGAGGGAGGTTAATCTGATCGGCAAAATATGAAATTTGCCACAAAATTAGCTTTTGACAAAAGCCTCGCAAAAATGAAAATTTCTGCTGCCAATTAAATACGCCGCGAACTCTCGGTTACAACGCTCTCGGCTTACTGAAAATTTAAACTAACACAAACTAAATTTAAAAAACGGCGCCTGAGAGAACATAGCAAAAGGCCAAGCCCGAACAAAAGGCCAAAAGCACGTACGCTAACGTAGCAAAAGGCAAAGCGCGAACAAAGGCGAAGCACAGGGCGAAGCTCGAACGAAAGGCGAAGCACAAGGCGAAGTGCAGCCCGCGGCCCAACCCGCGGCCCAAAACCGCGGCCTATATATCAGTGATCGGACAAATTCGCGGCAATATCTCAAATCCAAAATATACAAGAGCGAACCAAAATACGACCGGCCCTAATTTAAAAATTAAATAAAAAGTAATTTGAAATTGGCGCGAACATAGACAATGAACTAATCCTAGAAATAACGTAAAATATCTTTGGCTTTCCCTCCAAAAGCTCAATTGGAAAAACTACATTAAGACCACAAAAACTAAACTAAACTTCATGAACACCTCATTTATAAACAAACTTCGTTTTCTAATCATCGGTAATATTAAAGCTTCACTAAATACCTTTTAAAAACGAGTTGAGAGGAAACACTCTTTCAACAAAAATAAACGGCTAGGCGATGAATAAAAATAGAGAAACGTTTATAAAAGAAATCATTACAATTCTATGAAAAACCAGAGCCAAACCGCATTCTTACCAAAAATGTTAATAAAGAGGAAGTGGCAAAGCCTTTCAAAATTTATAAATTATAATAAATATATGTAAGATAAACACCATGCCCACAAAAAAGAAATTTAAGAAGTACGGTAGTGATATTACAATTCCAGTTGAGAAAACAATATTTATATCTTTTAGGGTTGTTTGGTGTTGTATTCTTGAAATCGCTCAAACAGGAATATTATAAAAAGTGCGACATATTTTTGAGAAATAATCAAAATAGCAAAATTAAAGTTCAGCACACTTAAACTCCTCAAAATCAATCATATCAATCCAAATGGGGATTTTTCTTGTAATGCTGCTCATCAACATCATGAGTTAATGACTGACATATCAAAAATCGGAACCACTTTTCCATCAGCAACCAGTGCTCTACCATCATCATATTTGTCGTTTGAAAACGATACAATCAATTTAAAAAAATTATATTCGGAAACGGAAACCAAAAGTAATCACGAGAAGTAGCAGAAATTTTGGTCTAAAAAAGGAAAAATTATGAGGCAAACAATTAAAGAAGAATTATCGGAGTTATCAATAATTTCTTCTCATTTTGACGTGTTTAATGAGCCTTATGTTAGCCAGATTTTCCAGCCATAAAGTCTATCTTGAAGGGAAACAAACGCAAAAGGTGCAAGAGAACTAAAAGAAAATTTAATAACTGGAGTTTGGTTATGCTGTTTATGAGAAAAACACTTAAGAACATCGCGCAGTCCAAATTACTAATGCCTTTTTTTATTTTGATCTGCATATTTCTAGCGAAGAAAGAAACAACAATGATCCTTGTACTTGCTGCCTTTCTTAATAGCCGATTTGCCATGTACGCTACTAGAAGTGTTCTTGATCGAAACACTGAGCTTACCTTCAATTTCTTTTATTGTCTCTTCAAGAGCATCAATTTTCTCGGCCTGTTTATCTATCACCAAATTTACTTTATTAATTTCACCCTTGATTTCTTCTCTGGGTACACTGATTTCCTCTCTGACTTGATTCATTTATCGTCCAATGTTCTTAAAAATTCTTCTTTTAGGCCAACTATGTACGAGTTCAAATCTGCTTTTAACTAGCTCAGCATAGTACTCATAAAATTTAAAATTGAAACATTATGGATCTTCACCGTCGTTCAATGAGGCTCGGTTAAGTCGAAGCTGCATTATGGGGTTATTGCCAAAAATTTCTAAATCTCTTTCCTCCAGCTCACGTTTGAGGTTGGCAACTTTAACTGTGTTTCTGGTTTCCGTTTCAAACCGGAAATCGATTTTTTGCAGGTAGCTAACTTTGAAATACTGGTTCTGTAATGACAAGAGTAAAAGGAATACTCAAAGTGTTCATTTATCTAGTTGTACCATATGATAAATTTTGTACTAAAACTATTGTTTTTGTCTATAACAGATAAGTGTTTTACAGAAACTTACTTACTTACTTACTTAATCCTTATGCCCTTTTTACCGTTAGATGTAAGGCAGGTGGGAGAAGAGTTTGTTATGTTGCTGTATATTTTTCTTTCCATAGCTTTCTGTCCTGGGCTACTTGTTTTATACCTTCCCAGTTTATTCCCTTGTTTGGTGCTGCCTCTCTTATTCCTTCTTCCCAGGTTTTCCTTAGCCTTCCTCTTTGATTTTTACCCAGCACTCGCAATTCATACACTCTTTTCACTAATCTGTTTGTTGGCATACGACACACATGACCAAACCACCTTAGTTGTTCTTCTTCTATTTTTTCCATTATATGTTTTATCTTTAAGTCTTGTCTCTACGTTTCATTTCGGATTTTATCTCTTTTCGTTTTATCTCCATTGCATTTAGTCTTATTTTATGTTTTTCTGTTAAAGACCACGATTCACTACTATACATTATTGACGGTCTCACCACTTTTTCATACTTCTGTTTTTATTTTTCTTGGTACTTCTTTCTTTCCTAAAAAGTTCGTTTTCAGAGTATTGTATTCTATCATTAATTTCTTTATCTATTTTGCCGTTGTTCTCGATTATTAATCCTAGATATCTAAAACTTTCTACCTGTTCAATTTGTATTTCTTGTATTTTTATTTTGTGTATTATATGCTCTCTTGCCACTACCATACTTTTAGTTTTCGCTATGTTTGTTTTCATGTTTATTTTCCGTAGCTCTGTTTCTAACACCTCTAGGTTGTATTGTAGATTCTCTTCTGTGTCGGCCATTATCGTCATGTCGTCAGCGAACATCAGTTCGTTTATTTCTGTTTGTTCCATTTGCCAGTATCCCAATTTTATCTTCTTCATCTTTTTCTTTGCATTTTTCATCGCCTCGTCTAGCACTATTGAGAACAGCAAGGGCTCAGCACGCATCCTTGCTTTACTCCTATTTCTGTTACGAACTCTTGTGACTCTTCATTGTTAGTCCTTACTACGTTTTTATTACTTCTGTACATTGCTTTTACTATTTCTATCGTTCTTTCCTCTATTCCTCTTTTTTCTAGTGCTTTCCATATTTGTTCTCTTTGTATTCTGTCAAAAGCTTTTTCTAAATCTATAAAGCACATATGTATTTCCCTTCCTTTTTTAATAAATTTTTCGCTGATTTGTCTAATGATGAATATTAAATCTTGTGTGCTTCTCCCCTTCCTAAAACCACATTGAGTCTCTTCTATTGTATTTTCTATTCTGTCTCTTATTCTTTTCTCAATTATTCTGGCCAGTATTTTCGCAGGGACACTTATTAACTATAATTACCACATTCCCTTTTGTCACCTTTCTTATTTATGGGGAGTATGATTCCTGTATTCCAATCCTTTGGTATTATCTTTGTCTTTATTATTTCATTTAGCAATTCTGTAAATTTAGTTATTCCTTCATCTCCCATAAACTTTATCATTTCCGGTGTTATTTTGTCTCTTCCTGCTGGTTTTCCTAACTTAATTTTCTTTATGGCCTCCCTAACTTCTTTCTCTTGTATTTCTTCGATTTCTTCTCTTTCGTCTAGTTCTTTCTTTTCATCTGTTGTACTGTTTTCTGCTTTTGTTAGTTCTTTGAAATGTTCTTTCTATCTTTCCATTATTTGATCTTCTTCTGTTATTATTTTTCCGTCCTTTCCCTTTATGCTCATAATATTATATTCCTTTTTCTTCCTAAGTTGTTTTAAGGTTCCGTAAAATAGTTTTTGGTTCTCCTGAAAGTTTTCTGTCATCTTTTCTCCAAATTTTATCCATGATTCTTCTTTTGCTTTTCTCGCCGCCGCTTTCGTTTCTCTTCTTGTTTCTTTATATTTTTCGTAGTCGTCTGTTTTTTTTGTACTTAAGTATCTCTTACATGCCTGCTTTTTATTTTTGATCTTTGCTTTTATATCTTCGTTCCACCATGCTGTTTACTTCATATTTTCTCTCTCTCGCAGAGTTTAGTATAGTATCTTTAAATCTTTCCCACTTTTCTTTTACCCTTTTTGTATTATCTTTTGCTCTAAATTTTTTGGTTAGAATTTCCCTATATCTTTTTTGGTTTTTATAGTTTCCCCTGATTTCTTTCTCCTCTTATCTTCTTTTTCTTCTTTTTTATTCTTTAGGTCCATCTTTACCAAGTAGTGGTCGCTTCCTATCTCTGCTTGTCTTGTTACTTTGACGTCTTGTACCTTTTTCCATTTTGGTTTACTTATTAAGAAATAGTCAATAATTGACTTCTCGTTCCTGCTTTCTACTACTCTTGTAAATTTGTGTATATCCTTATGTTTGAATTTTGTGTTTGCGATCACTAAATTGTTTTCTGTGCTGATTTCTATGATTCTGTCCCCGTTATTATTTCTGGTCGTTTCTCCTTCTTTCCCTAAATACTTTTCTATACCTGTATTCTGTTTTCCTACTCGTCCATTTAAGTCTCCCATAACAATTACATTTTCCCCTCCATTATGTATTTCTCTTTGTATTTCCTCAAAGAACTTATCTTTATCTTCTTTTCTAGCACCTTCGTTTTCTCCGTATGCTATTATCACACTCCATATTTCTTCTCCTATTAGCTTCATTTCTAATCTTAAAATCCGTTCATTTATGTATTCTTCCTTTATAATGTCTTTTAGCATGTCTGGATTTATTATTAATCCTACCCCACATCTTGCTCCTTCCGTTTCCTTCACTCCTGACCAAAATAGCCAGTATCCTTTATGAGTTCGTTTCATACCTTTTCCTTTCTTCTTGGTTTCTGTTACTCCTAGGATTTTCACTTGATCATTTCTTCTACTAAATCTTCTTCTTTGTCTTTAATGCTCCTCACATTCCATGTTCCTATTCTCAATTTTTCCTGTTGCATTTTGCTTACCTTTCTCTTATCCTTTTCTTTCTCTTTACTTTTGTCTATTCCTACGCTCTTCATTTTGTTGTTCATCTTATATTGTTTATCGTCCTCCATGTTAATCGTATATTTCTTTATAAGTTCGGTCTGGTTCTTTTTTGTTATCAGTTTTTTTATTTCTCTATAACCCCTTTTTTCTCATCATCCCAGACGTATTCCACTCCTTCTATGATGATTTTCTTATAACCGATTTTCGTTCTTCTACCTTTACTTCTCTCTTCTTTTGCAATTTTTCTTATTTCTGTATTCCTCTCTCTTTTGGCGTCATATCATTGTCTATGTATACGGTGGATCCTCTCATTTTATATTTTTTTCATGACCTTCTGTTTATTATCCCAGTCTTATTTCAACCAACTTGTATTTCTTTTTCCTTGCAGTGTTACTACATTCTTTACTTCTACTTCTATCCAATTTTTCTGGAGGAATTGTTTTGTTTCTTCTTCTTTTCGATCTTCTACTAATTTTACACCCTTGATTATCAACCTACACTTTCGTTTTCTTTTTCTATTTTTCAAACTTATCTTCCAGTTGTTCGATTCTATTTTGAGTTGTTCTTTACTCCGATTTCCATTTTAGATTCTTATCTCTCCATAATTTTAATCATGTCTTTAATTTCTTTTAGATCTCATTTTCTTTCACTTTTATTTTTCTGTTTTTAGTGTTGGTGATCTAATTACTATTTTACTTTTCTTAAAGATCTCTTCTTTTCTTCGCTACTGTTTAGATCTCTATCTCTTTTGGATCCTGAACTCATTTATAATCCCCTTTTTGTCAATATTTTATCTGAATTTAGATTTTTGTACGTTTGGTAAATAAATTTTCCGTATCGTCCGGGTCGCGTTATCTACCGCCTGCCGGCCGTGCAAGGCAGGGAACGTTTGGCCTTCGGGTTAAAAACTCTCTTCGTTTGTATTCTTGATTGTTCCTATTTACACTGCTCTATAATCGCTCCTTATTTATAATTAACTGCTCACTCTTATTAAATTGCTAATAATTTTCACTTTCAGATTCAGTTAGCTACACTTCACGAAAAAGTCGGTGTGACAAAGCCCGTATTCGAGTATTTTATCGCCGCCAGCCAATTTCGCGTCTATCCGCTTTCGTTCCACAAACTCAACTCTTACAGAAACTTTCCGAACATAATTTGCAAAACTGCTTTAAATATGTGAAATTATCTCAAAAACCATTAAGCAGCTGTTTCTTTATCAACAAAGCGTATTTCCACTTGTCGAAATGCATTAACAAACAAAAATTTTGTTGTTATAAGAACTCACGATACATTTATGAAACACCCATCTACAGTAAATATGTCACTATTTGATGTGCGGTGGGTAAAGTTGGGATAATTGGCTCATACATTATTGAGAATTGGTGCCAATTTATTACTATCATTTTCAATTTTTTACCGTGTGACTTGCTAAGGCAAAGGTTTAGAAACATTAGCTTAACACTCTTCTAGTCTTATAAAATGTGTTACGCCAATAAATCAATAGAAGTTGGAAAGAGTAATGAAGAACTTCACGATTTGCATTGAAAATGGGGAATGCTACTTGGCTGACATCCTTTTTAAAACACATTGAGTATATAGAATTTTCAGTTACGTAGTTTTACTCTGTAAAAATAAATTTTGTATTCCTCCTATTGTTTTGTTTTTATTCAAGCTAAAATAAATGGAGTGTTTGCTCCGCCCTGTACAATCAGGTTAATTGTAATTGTAATATAACTTTTTATCATACACGCTATTTAATTTGATGGGAAATAGGCTTTTTTTAATAAAATAACTTGATAAGTAACTTGGTTTGATATTAGAGATAACAATTTGAGTTTTATAGAGTACTTTAATTTTCAAAGCTCAACGCACTTACCGCGAAGTTTCTGAGTTCGCAATTCTTTCTAGAAAGTGGTTTTATTCAAAGCTCTCAAAATAATCACTTACGCTGTGTACCATTCCTTTATTTGATTCAAATTTTTATAAAGCCAGGAAACTTTTAAATTTTGAGGGAATTAGATTCGCAAATAGAGTGGATTCAAATGAATTATAAGTCTTATTTAATGCATTGAGCTAATGGAAAAAATATCAAAAAAACCAAATACTTAAAGATATTAAGAGAGACAGAACGAGAAAAATAATAAGAATTCAGAAACAGAAATAGTAACCACATTCAAATATTTATGTTTGATAATTAAGAGAAATGAAAGATAGCCGAAGATATCACAATCAGAATATTCACTGGTAACAAGACTTACTTTGCTAGAAATTGCGAACCCAATACAAAAAAACTAACCTGAAGCTATATAAGACTATAATAAGACCTGTTCTGAACTAGAGATGCGAATCATGGAATTTAGTAAAAAGGGAAGAATAAAGACCAAGAGTATTTGAAAGAACAATACTCTATAGTACTTTCAAACTAATTCGAGATGATAAACAATGAAGGTATAAATCGAATAAAGATAGCCTACAAAGAATTAGCGTTGTCAAGTCCACAAGAACACAATAAATAGGATGTATAGGATGACATCACATAACACAGCTTAACGTGTATTTAATAGCTAATTTACAACAACGCGATCAAAAGAACGACTACGCAAAGATGGGTCGGAAATGTGTACCAAGATCTTCAAAAGCTCAATGAACAACATTGGAGAAAAGATTCCAAAGACCGATCGAAATAGAAGATTGTTGAGTCGGCAAAATCCTCAATGGCTGGTAAAAACCGAGAAGAAGAAGAAGTTAAGACAATGGAACAATATTTTATTTTGACCATTTCAGTACATTTTCGGCAATCGTTTTTTCTAAATGCTGAAAAGTACCGTATTGCTTTTTTTCCAAGGTAGTCGATTAGAAAAATTTCTTTTGCATTCTTTTGCATCAGATAATACGTTGTCCGTTATATCAAAGCTGGTTTATTTCGTACAATCCACTGTTTTTCCATTTTATTTATGATATACAATGGTAAATTCAGTTTCATCCATATTCAGAAAACGCCTCAAAAAACTGTTAGTTTTTTTATACACTTCGGCTCACGTTCGCATATTCATAATGAGCATAAGTATTTTATAGTGCAAAATAAAGTGAACTCACTCATTTAAGATGTCTAGGATCTATGCTAACTCGTGTTTCCTTGTTGCCAGCTAAATTCACATAATGCATTTCATCGATGATTTTTCGGGTGACACCTATTTTGGGATTTTCAAAACGTCGTGTGTTTTGATGTTTTGTCACTATTAAACCCGTTTACCTAAAGTCGAACAGTGTTATAGGAATAACAAATCACGCAACGTAAACAAAATCGTTTTATGGATTTTCTTCTCTGCTTTTCTTTCAAAAGAATTCTTTTCTTTAGAAGTTTTAATTTTATCTATTTTTACACTGTCCCTGGAATGCATGCGTTTAAACATTTTTTTAAAGGAACTAATTGCAGGATAATTTGTAACCATAGAATATTGAGTTATAAGAAGGCAACTTTATCACATGTACATTTGTTACTGTCGTTTATCAGTATATAAACCAAACTTTAGTCAATCTGACTCATTTTATACGTCACATTCAACAAGTTATAGTCAGTTTTACTGTCAAACTTTGAAACAAAGTATGATCCTTGGGGAAAAACTAATTTCTTTATAATAAGAAATATTAGAATAATAGTTTCGACCATATGCATAGTTGGTAATTCATTGTAAGTCTTACAAATGGAAGGACAACTTAAAATAATTTAAGGACTTTTATTTATCTTAATTTCAACTCGATTACAAAGCCACTGAAACAAAATAAATATTTCTATTGATATATGTCTCTGCATGTACCTCAGTTACAATACGGTAAAGGTATGGTTCAAAAAATTTAGGCGGCTGCTAGGTTTTACAACATCAGGCCTGTTTAGGAAGCCAACTCAACCACGAATACACATAAGTTCTTAGGAGAAGTTGAAGCTGTAAACTCATCTGTGTATTATTACTTTATTGTACTGTAAAAGGCAAAGAAGCAGTGCAGAATTACAACTTTACGAATCAAGCACGAGCACAGAAAATAGTTGAAACGTGTTGAAAACTTTCTACAAATTCCAATCATGGTTGCTCTATTAAACGAATTATTACTTATGACAAAAGCGGGTTTTCCATAATTTAGGCGTGCGTAAACAATAGCTAAAAATAAAAATCCATTTTTAAAAATAACAGATTTGATCATAAATTAATGTTAAATATTTTTGTCGCGAAGAAAATATTCTTTGCTCAACTTAGTACCGCCTCCTTTCTATCGAGCCCCCAAAAAATTGTCATAATCTAGGAATTTCAGATAATGAAACTCTTGCTTACAGCTCTGATGGCCAATGGCTCATTATCTTTAGAAGAAGCAGTTTGAAGACATTCATAAACTGTAAATTGAGATATCAGACAAATCTAGAAACAAAGCATAGTACAAACACAGGATCTAAGAGTTCGACAAAAAATATAGATTGCATTAACCAACAGCTTACAATTTAAAGTTACTGCGCTTTGTTTCTTTTTAATCAATATAATTTAGGTGACACTCTCTAGAAGCATCTAACACTTTATAAATATATCTAGGGTCCGGCAAAATATTTTTTCTTTTTTAATTGACCACCGCTCGCAATGTATTGGTAGACGGCGCTCGAGTCTGGAACGGCATAAGGTATGCCTCTTTGGTACCCACCATGGCGCGGAGTGGTTAACACCGTGTATTTGTGTTGCTGACTTATTTTTAAAACGGCGATTTTGAGATTGTGACGTGGCAGCTACTCCGTAGGCATTTTGGAGTAAGTCGTCACGGAAGAGTTATAACCAAGAAAACCATAATACCGAGGGTACGCAATTTCCAACAGTTTAGTTCTGCATTCAAATAAAAACACTTGGTAGAACCCATAACGTTCGGGCGCCCGGGAATATTGCAACTGTTGTGAGACCGCCACAATGTTCCACCGCTAAACATGCTCTCGTCTTGAAAATATCTGACCAGAGTGTGCGGAGAATTTTACACGGTGATTTTATACAAACTTATGGTGGTTCAGAAACTTTAAAAAATGTTCTAGCTGATGCTGTTGTGCGCAGTAATAACGACGCTCATTTTCACTTATCAGCTTGCGTCAATACATACTGGGTTCCACAAAATCCTTAACAACTTCATAAGCGACCTTTTTGCACTTAGCGAGTAACTGTTTGTGGTGCTGTTAGGGAGTTTGGCATCATAAGGCCGTATTTTTTTAGGAAGCTACGTGACAGTCGATATACTTTTTCCAGCGATGATCCAACCTCTTTAACCTGTCCAAATAGTTGTTGGCGTCCTGCTCTGCAAAATAGGCGCCTACGTAGCCTACGAGCCAAACTTTGAGCTTAGGAAACAGAAAATAGTCCCTGGAGCCAGATCTGGTAAACATACTGGGTGTTTTTCAGCAATTGCCGCCTTCAACTGGTCCAATAACGATGCGTAGTACAAGTCCGTTATTGTTTTCCTTTGTTCTAAGTAGTCGATGAACAGAATTCCCTGAATATCCCAGAAAACATTCACCATCACTTTCACGGCTGATAAAACCATTTTTGCCTTTCTTAGAGCAGATTCGCCCACTGTTTTGACTGGTTCTTCGTCTCAGGAACGTAATGGTGGACTCACGTTTCACTGAGAGTGATAAATCGACGCGAAAACTTCAACTCGTTTAACTGAAACTGCTTAACCAGGACCTTAAAAATGTTCATTCGAATGAATCTTTGATTCAAAGTGAGCAACCTCGGGACCCAACGTGCGGACAGCTTACTCATGCCCAATTCTTCAGTCTATATATGACAAACGCGTTCTTTTGATATTCCCACGGCCTCTGTTATCTCTCTAACTTCGATGAGACGGTCGTCCAGTACCATCTGGTAAAATGTTTCGATGATATTGGTGGTCGTCCCGAACGCTCATCATCAGCTGGTACAACCACCTTGAAAGTCAGCTACCCATCTTTTCATGGTGACAAATGATGGGGCGTAGGCGTATTGTCTTCCAAAGGCAAATACGTAATTAGGGCATGGTATCCACTTTGTTCCATTTTTACAAAAGCACTAACATCGACTTATATAAACGACTGTCAAACAACAACTGAGCATCTAAAATGGCTGAAATTTTTACAGATATCTTTCAAAGCATATACGATTGTAGCAGCAAAATGGTTTTGACGAGTGGTCCATCTTCATGTTGAGGCTCAAAACTTTTCTAACTGCCCACCTGTGTTGCGATGATACGCAATTTTCTGGAACCCACTCTCAAGGAACATGGAAATGCACTATGGTTTCAACAAAATGGCGCTAGCGGACACATGGAAATAATTTCTCGAGAAGTTCTGGAACAAACGCTTGCAGGCCACCTAATCTCATTACATGATGGCTGTCTCCTTGCAATTTCTTTCAATAGGAACACCTAAAGGCTAAATATTTGTAATGTAAGCCACGGACTATCAAGGGATTAAATGTTATTCGCGACAGTGGCAGCAGTGCCAGTTTAAATGACTCGACCAGCAATGCGGAACTGTAAGGTGAAGTTGCAGGATTTGGACGATATCATCTTTAGAACTGGATGATTATTAAATTTCAAGCATTGTTCTGCCTGATAGTACAATAAAACATTGAACAGAATCTATGTTGTCCTTCGGAATGAGAAAATCATTTTGCAAGACCCTGTATTTCACAGTGATTTTAATTTAGTTGCACTAGTAAAAATTTTAATCCACCTCATGTGTTCCCTTGAAACCAAAACATTTTTGAAACTGAAATAGACCATCTATAACGTATAATCATTTAAATACGATTAATGCGTCCTAATCGTATATTAAATAATATTTATGACGGTCACAGATTTATATAATATTTTTCTACATAATATATATAGTGTATTTATTAATATGTTTATATTAAAGACATATGTACAATTAATTCCAACAATATTAAAAAACTATAACCAATACGACTAAAAATTTCAATTTTAGTCAATTAATGTAACCGTTGTGCCATCTATAAGTGAAAGGCAGTGAAAATTATTTATATAGTAGCTACTATACAGAATACTATAATATATACACAATTTACTTCGTTTTCCTCATTCCGGAATATTATAAAAAGATCACTTTCTCTATTTCACTGTACTAATAAACCCGTTAATTTATATATTAAAATAAATAAAACTAGAAGCTTCTTAAGTTTATTGGTTAGTTTTAATTTTTATAAATCACAAGAATTGCAAAACTATCACATTTTACATATAATGAACAATTTAAAAGTAAAATTAATTTTAATATGCAAATAGAAAATAATTTTTTTGTGAAACTATGTCCTTAATTTTATTTTTCTGAACTGACGTACTTTCAATATTCAGTAAAATACAGCTAGTACTACATCACTAAGTCATCCACTGTAAGTTTAACTGTTTTTACTTAGATCTTCTAATATATGATAAGCCATCAGCTGATTTTAGGAAATTATTTATGAATCTTTCAGTGGCCTTCAGCACCTTTAAATGCAGTCAATATAATGTTTGAACCCAAAGAAGTTATTTTTAACTTTCTGCATATTGAATTAAAACGCACACTGAGTGCTTCCACAAAACATAAATTTTATTTAAGCTCCTCGGAAGAAAATTGTTTGTGGGAAGTTACTTTACACCAATTGTCAAGCTTCAAAATTCTCAAATACCTACGGACAGCAAACATTCCAGCAAAATTTTTCGAAGACAGGGCCGCAGCAGTGAGGGAGGATGCCGCACGAGCTTGACTTGCTTGCTTTAGCCATCAATCAAGCAACTAAAATCGACCGACAGCATTTCTCACTTAGGGTGGCAGAAGACGCAAGAAGTTGCTTGGTGCCCGTTAGCCGGCAAAATGCTCGTAAGAGATCGCCGGGGCAGACTGCTTACTAGGATTGCAGCAGTGCATAGAGCAGATGCGCCGGAACGCTGCAGCTTTCAAGACATTTCGGAGTAACGATACGCACGCGGCTTGCGGCTCATTATTCCTTTTACTTAAAACAAATAGAATATACGTATTTTTAAAAATATTAAACTGACTACTGATTTCCGTGCGGTAAATTGTTCTAAAGCTTATAGCAATCTTTGTTGAACAAGAAGTTAAAAAAGACCTATGTGTATTTTTCGATAAGTAATGCATACGAGGAATCATCTAAACAGTTAGAGCAATAATATCAGTTTACTAAAACACTAGTCGTATAAAAAAATTATCAAGGAGAAATAGGATCTGCATATTATGGTTTTACTTAATTATATACTAATTTAAAACCTACCGCCTTTCATATTCACAATTACTCTATGTCCAAAACAGAAGCTTCGTTAGCAAGTGTTCAGCACGATATTATCAAATTCTTAATGATTGATGACATTTTACTGGTTCAATTTCTTATGTAACCACCATTATTTTAGAAATAATTTTCTGGGGGTAATTAATGACATTTAAGAAAAAATAAAAAATAAAGCCCTTCAACACGGGGAAACATAATTAAGTTTCAACACATTAAAAAATTATTTGGGAGAATAGAAACGTCAATAAATGAGAAACAATTTAAGAAACAGGCAGTATTATCCATAATTATCTTATTATTGCGAGGTTATAGCCAGATAGGGATGTACGGGAGATTTCACCTAGGAGTAGCACCTCTATACTCTGAATTGCCGGACCCTTGGGTCATTCAGAGATATTGGTCTCCGGGTGGTCTCTCACTCTCATTTATGGCTCCCAGAAGCTTGTTAAGCGGCCACATCCCGGATACTGTGTCGGCACACAGGCTAAACTAAATGAGAGGCTATGGGAGGCAACCTTCAATTGATGAATTTAATGGCTCCCATAGTAACAGCAGCGTCTGACTCAGATTGAGCGGCTGCAAATAGCGTCTGTTCCCATATTGGGCGGCTAGAAACCAAAGCGGAAAGCAAGGAGAAACTACCGCTTAAACTTTCTCAAGACAAACAATTATGGCGACACATCAATACAAAACGGCTCCTAGTCCGCGGCAAACCTTAAATTGTCAAGGGGTGCGAAGAATCCCCGCGATGAATGCTAGGAACCACCCGAAAGTGGAAAACGAAAAAGAAATACCAATCAAAATTGGCACATGGAATGTGAAAAGCATGTATATGGCTGGGAAGATACACAATACAATCCAAGAGATGAAGAGACTAAACATAAATGTCCTCGGAATTAGCGAAATGAGGTGGAAGGAGTCAGGAAAAATGAACATAGGCGACTCAAGTGTATATTACTCTGGAAACAACCTACCTGATCACCCAAACGGAGTTGGAATTATAGTGAACAAAGAGGCGAAAAAATCGGTCATGAATTTCATACCGCAATCTAACAGAGCAATGTTGATCCAACTAAAAGTAGAACCAAAAAATGTTAACATAATACAGGTATATGCACCAACAGCAGAAAAACCCGACGCAGAGATAAACAATTTCTACACCCAAATTAAACAATTAAAATCACACATCAAAAAAGATGAGATAACAATAATTATGGGCGATTAATCGGAAAAGGACCACTTCAAGATGTAGTAGGGGAGTATGGACTGGGTGACAGAAACCCCAGAGGTGACATATTAGTACAATTTTGTCAAGAAGAAAATCTTGTAATAAGCAACACATGTTTTAAACTACCTCCGAGACGCCTTTATACCTGGAAATCACAACAAGATCACCCAAGACATGTGATCAGGAATCAAATCGATTTTATCCTAATAGACAAAAGATATCGAAATGGAGTTCTTGGAGCAAAGACCTACCTAGGAACAGACGTGGGGTCGGATCATAACCCTGTAGTAGCACGCATCAGAATTAGGTTAAAAAAGATAAGGAAGAAGACAAACACAAAACCAAATATGGCAATACTAGAAGACCAGATACAAAAAGATCAAATATCCGCGTCACTAAACAACGAATTCAAAAAAATACGCGAAACAGAGGCTGAAACCGACCAAGAGCAAATAGAAAATATCTGGAAACAATTTAAAAACACGCTAAACAATATACAAGCCCAAACTGTAAGAGCATCAAAATACAAAAAGGAATGGATAACAAAGGAAATTTTAGAGCTAATGGACGAGAGACGAATGTATAAAAACTCGGACCAACAGAGGTACAATCAAACCCAAACCAAAATAAGACGAACAATAAGAGAAGCAAAGGAGAAATGGATGAACAATAGATGCCAAGAGCTTGAAGAACTGCAGAACAAACACGATCTCTTCAATTTACATAAAAAAGTAAGGGAAGTTACTGGAAACTTTAAAAAACGACTGCCAACAAGGCTAACAAATGATAACAACCAACTGATATCTACAACAGAAGAACTAAACAGCGAATGGACAAACTAGGTACAACAATTGTTTGACGATGAAGTTAACCTCCCGTACACCGCGAAGGGCGAAACGAGGCCAAATATATTAAAAGCAGAAGTAGTTAAAGTGTTAAATGCAACTAAAAACGGGAAAGCTCCCGGACCAGACGACATTTATGCAGAATTCCTGTAACTCATAAATTAAGATAACATAAACATAATGACAAACCTGTTCAATAAAATATACCAAACAGAAAACATATCACACGACTGGCTAAAGTCAATTTTCATTCCTATACCAAAGAAAACGAATGCGAACAAATGTGATCAATTACGATTAATTAGCTTAATGAGCCATGTGCTAAAATTATTTTTAAAAATAATACACAACAGAATACGCAAAAAAAGTGAACAAGACCTAAGCGAAGAACAGCTTGGCTTTCGGGACGGCCTTTGCACTCGAGAGGCTTTATTTGGATTAACAGTATTACTGCAAAAATGCAGAGATCAAAAAAAGGAGGTATATCTCTGTTTCATTGACTATGTCAAAGCATTTAACAGTATAAAACACGCAGAATTAATAAACGTGCTACAGCATAAAGGACTGGATAAACAAGACATCACAATTATTAGAAACATATACGAAAAACAAACAGCAGCAATAAGATTAGAAAACTCAATCACTACTGAAGTGGCTATTAAACGAGGGGTGCGTCCTATCACCACTTATGTTCAATATATATTCCGAACAAGTATTCCAAAAAGCACTTGAAGGCTCGGAAGACGGTATCAAAGTCAACGGAAGATTACTCAACAATTTGAGGTACGCGGATGATACCGGATTATTGCCGACAGCCCTGAGGGTCTACAACGCTTAATGGACCGTATCACAACCGAAGGAGATACTGTCGGATTCAAAATTAATACAACGAAAACAAAAACAATGGTAGTGAGCAGAATACCAAACACAACAGTCAATATAAATGTATACAATGAACAAATAGAACAAGTCCACAAATTTAAATACCTTGGCTGCTGGATAACTGACAATCTAGACCCAGAACTAGAAATACGAACCAGAATAGAGACAGCCAGAATGACTTTCCTAAAAATGAGAAACTTGCTATGTAATAAAAGCCTCGCTCTAGATGTAAGATACAGATTTGTGAAATGTTACATTTATTCAATACTGCTATACGGGTGGAGACTTGGACATTGAACAAAAGAGATTAGCAAGCTGGAAGCATTCGAGATGTGGGTGTTCCGAAGAATGCATAGAATATCGTGGGTTGAACACATAAGAAACGAGGAAGTACTCAAACGTATGAACCGAGACAGAGAATTAGTTAATACGATTAAAAAAAGGAAAACCGCCTATCTTGGTCATATCACAAGAAACCACAAAAACCAACTATTAAAACTCATCATAGAAAGGAAAATAGAAGGAAGGCGCGGCCCAGGTCGAAGAAAATGTTCATGGTTGAAGAACATAAGAGACTGGACGGGCTTAAACACACAAACATTAATTACAACAGCACAAGACGGAGACGAATTCGCCACAATTGTTGTCAACCTTCATTAATGGAGATGGCACCAGAAGAAGAAGAAGATAAAGTTAAGACTTCTTCATAAGGAACGACAGAACGCGCATTAGTGTGGTAAAATAGGATCCATTTAGAGGGAAGTCTTTCTATATCTTTTTTTTTGTATGTATCAAAGTGATATTTTTATTGACAGAAAATCTACTATACATTTGAACACAAAGTATATAAAGACAGCTGATATGAAATGTGACGTGGCTGAGCTCTGAGCGTACGTTTGGTTGCCTATCTTACCTTCTTGAGGTCACCGCATTGACTTATCCCATACACAAATCAAAATGAAGAAATATTTCAGTTTAAAATGCAATTTTTCCTCATTATATTCAGCCCAGTTAACGAAAGGCACACTGTACATATTGAGTTGATAAATCACCCTAAAAATTTTATTTCACTGGTTTGAAGGTTTACAGGCAATCGTTTAAAAAATAGGCTTGTACACTTCTAACTCCTAGTACATCTTAAATATTTCTAAAAAATTAAAATTGCAAGGAATTTGTGAACTCTCCAATATCACCCTAAATCGCACGCAAACATGTGAGTACCAGGAAGAATACTCGAGAAGGAATGTAATGAATTTCTGAGCGATCTCAGAAGATTTTAAAACATATTTTGGACGTACACGGCCTTCGTTATGTCACATAAAAGAGTTTTTTATTACCATGGTCCTAATTTTCAGTTTAATGTTTGACGTTAGTTGCAGCTAGGCACATTTTTGTAGTTTTATTTACACATTAAGTCAAAACTAAATATGGCGTCAGCTAAGACCAACTATTCAATCAAAGAAAGGGTCTTCATTGTGGCCGCCTTTTACGAAAGGGGCCGAAGTGCTGACTACCTTTAAGGTTAAGTTTGACAAGCATATTACCTTGTCTGTCTCTATAATATCAAGGTAAAAAAGACCATCATAAAAATTTGCTCTATAATTAAATTGTCTATTTTACCATGTTATAGTAGGCTGATTGGAAAGATTGAAAAGGTAGGAAGTGTAATGAACAGACCAGTTGCTGTGACTACTCCCAAGACCGTAGAACAAGCTCGGAAATTTTATGAACAAGAGCCCACAACTCCGGTCAGCTCAACTCGGTATGAGTGTGGGTTATTATCAAGAAATTGAATCTATTTTCGTATAAAACTCATTTGCAAACGCAGGCCAGTATTGGTAAAAGATTCGCCTTTGTAGAAATGATAATGTAGATGGTTCGGACCAAAAAGTTAGACATAAAGCACGTCCATTTCACGGACGAGGCCTATTTTCAACTAGCAAAAGAAAATTACCCATATTTGAGCAAAATTCGTCGATTGCATCCAGAAAAAGTTAGTGCATAGTATACAATTTTCCACTACGAAATTGACGACCGACTGTTTCTCCCAAAATATGTAAATGAAGAAGTTTATCGCACAAAAGTTCTCAAGAAATTGTGAGAGACAAAAAACAAGTCAGCTAATACTGGTTTCAGCAAGATGGAGCTACCGCTCATCAGATTCGACATCCTCACAGAAGTCTTTGGAAAGAGGATCATAAGTCTGTAATCCCCGTAAGACAGATGGTGTTATTTAGTGGCCCCCAATTTCCTCCGATTTAAACCCATATGATTTCTTCTTATGGGGTTACCTTAAGGATAGGGTTTATTGGAACAAACCCCAGTCCGTCTACTAACTTGAGAATCACACCACAGAAGAGGTTCTGGTCATTTCTATGGACATAAGAAAAGCTGCAATTGAGTGTTTTGGTTTTGTTTGGTTTGAGCAACTCATAATATACGACACCAACCAAATACACAACATGAGTTTTTTCCATGAATATTCGGCTTGGCTGTCACTCTTGAAGCATGATCACGTAGCCCTCATGATTTCCTCTTCTTTGGGTTATGGTAGTGGATTCATTTTTCATCACCAGTGACTATATGATGCAAAAAACCCTTTCGTTTATGCTTGGCAAGCAGCATTTCACCTGTGCAAAATCGGCGTTCAACGTTTCTCGGCTTCAGTTCATATCCAACCCAATTTCCTTGCTTTTGAATTATTCCCAACGATTTTCAACGATGTTAAATTGCTTTTTGAATCACTCGTAATGTAAATGCAAGTTCTTCTTGCATTTGGCAAAAATCTTCCTCCAATAATGCTTCCGCGTCTTCGTACACTTTCGACCTTCCGCTACGTTCTTTGTCTTGACGTCAAACTCGCCGTTTTTAAACTTATAAAACCACTCACGACAACTTCTCTCACTTAAAGCAACCTCACCATATGTTTCTATAAGCAATCGATGCGCTTCAGCTGCAGATTTCTTCAAATTAAAGAAGTAAATCAAAAGTTTCCGCAAATGACGCTTATTCGGCTCAAAACTCGAAATTTTCGCACAAAAAAATTGTGTAATACTGATACAAAAACGCTAATATTTTAAGGTTATGGTGTTGCCAGATGTCCAACCTTACGATATGACGTTTTACATCTGTCAATTTTAACCATAACTTACTGGTGGGGCCATCTTTTGTCAAACGGCGGAGACTTATTTGTACTGCCTTTAATTCCACATTTATTTTATGTTTATAGGCTTTCTTTATTATTTGTTTCATTACGTGGATATCAGCTATTTTAAGTTTGCCTTTTGTAAACAAATTAGTACATTCTTCTCACAGTGTCCGTATTCTCTCATAATATTTTTGGGTTATTGATAATAGGATCTTATAAGTTGAATTCCTTAGTGTTATTTCTCTGTAATTTTCAAACATCTTCTGATCTCCTTTTTTAAAATAGTTATTATCCGACTAATTTCCCATTTTTGGTATGCTTTCTTCTTTCTAGATTTTTTTATATCGATGCATATATTTGTTCTTTTAATTTTTTCAAGCCATATTTTATTAGTTTCATACTTATTCCATCTTTTTCAAGTGCTTTAAAATTAAATCTATTAATTATAATTTATTTTATTTCTTTGAATGTAAGATCATCAATTTCTCTCTAGTCTACATCCTTGACTTTAAGTTTTCTTGCATTTGACTTTCCGTTAACTGACCCTAATTTTTCTTTCTAACGTTCTTTCCGCTATTTTTAGTTTTTTTCTTCTTTCTTTATGATTGTCATAACCTCCTATGCGCAGATTACCATTGGCCTTATTAAGGTTTTTTAGTTTAGCATGTTTTAACAAGTCTTTATTTTGAAAAATTGTTCTATTATTATAGCAAGCTCTATTGGACGCTATTTTTTTTATTTTTTCAAAATCAAAAGCTTAAAAGTTGATGTTTTATGGCGTTCGTTATTCTCAGATAAACAAGTCTTTGTATCTTAGTACAACTATATAGGTTCTTTGTGTCATTTTTACCTACCATATCAAAGCTACGTATGTGTATATTTAGTACATTACTTTTAGTTTTAAATCTTAAGCTTTTCCATGAACTCGACTGGCTAGCATTGCTGTCGCCCCCGGCTTCCTTTTTATTATTTATATTTATTGATTCTAAAATAACTCCAAGATACTTTACCTCACTTGATAATTTGACTTTCTATATCTTAGAGTCTAAGAAGTTCCAGTCCCTCTAAGTTTCCCCTTCTTGTGAATGCTACTAGGCTAGATTTGAAGAATTTATATTTAGTTCCTCTGCATCTGTCCAATTTGTAGCTACGTTTAAGGCCCTTTGCATACGTTTCCTAAATGTATTGTTAATTGTTTTCTGAGATAGTGCGACTAAGTCATTTGCATATATATTTCTTCCCTTCGAGTATCTTTAACAACGCCAAAAGGGAATAATCACGGAAAGAAGAATTTTAATCGCTTAAACTGATTAAAACCATCAGTAGTAACCTGTAAAAGCAACATTTAGTTAATTTTAAATGTGCGTTAAAGAGTAAACGTCTAGAATATACCAAAATGCATGATAAAGTAGTCTTTCAATAATGATGGTCAATATCTTTTTTTTAATACTACTGCAAATTTACAATCTACTTTGATAAAAGTAATAAGTAAATTAGTTGAAACTGACGTATTTGGCATGAATAGGGCACCATCCACCGACGGGTCTCCACGACTTATTCAATAAGGCCTTTTGGCCAGTGTCTCTTCAATCTTCTATCCAAGGGCAAGTTAAATAGGATTTTAGGGGATGAAATTTGGTTGAAAGTGTCATTTTGATCTTCTATAACTCTAAGAGACCGCAGATGCATGACTTTATCGTGGTGGAAGGCCTGATTGCGATATCCAAAGATACTAGACACCATTTTTGTCTTTGATATAGTTGAACTATTCTATGACACTGCTGTGATGGTTGAGTGTCCACAGTTCAATCGGAAGACCATACAGGTGATAGAGACTTTATACTCACTCTGAAGGGTTTATTGTCAGTTTAGATGATCGTCCGATATAATCAGTAATCTTGGATTTTAGAGTGCTGTCTTCTTGTGTGAGGTTTCCAGGTTAGTCGATCTGATTATGATGCAATCTTCCAGTTTAATCGGAAAGTGGAGAGTGGAAATGGTGACTTGAGTAGATTGTTGTCATAGTGAAGGTAATATTGCTTGATTTAGGAAAACTGTATTGCCTACTATGATGCACCGATCAAGCCGGGAGCTTTGTAGGAGATTGGTTTGCTTGAAGGTCTCTGGGATACGATGTCTGCATTGGTATCAGATGACATTATTGCAGTGTCTCGAAGGGTAGGGATAATTGTCCAGGTGAGTTTAGTAATTCCTCTATCTCAGTATCAAAGTTAGATTGTAAGGGACGAGTGACACTACTTGTGAACACCGGAGTCGAAGGTATTTGCTTTGTGGTAGCTTGATAGCGAACCCTCAACTGAACATCTGAAAATTGTTCTTAGAAGTGGTAAATAGGAGTGAGGAAGGACTTTGTGAAAGCTTTCTTGTCGACTTTTCCAGATAGCAGTGCCATACTTCTGGCGATAGGCCTGTACGAGGTAGTCCAAATACTGACACAATTTTTTGTTTTCTTTGAATTCGAAGTTAACTATTCTATGACACTGCTGGATGGTTGAGTGTCCTTCACGGAAGCCGAACTGGTGAACAGGAATTAACTCCTCTGAAGGGGTTATTTATTTGATTCTGTATAACAGTAATCGCTTAAAGGTTTTAGAGAGCAAGGGTAGTAAGCTTATTGGCCGATAAGAGGCTGCTTCTTGTGGAGGTTTCCCAGGTTTCGCGATCATAATTATTGATGCGAATTTCCATTGAATCGGAAAGTAAGAGATGGCAAACATGCGGTTATAGATTGTTGTAATCAGTACTATTGCTTTTTTAGGGAGATTTTTTAATGTATTGCCTACTATATATCCGGGGGCTTTGTATGAACTGGTTTGCTTGATCTCTCTGTATACTTCTGCAGGTGAGACAGGTCTCAAGGGTAGGGATAATTGTCCAGGTGAGTTTAGTAATTCCTCTATCTCAGTATCAAAGTTAGGATTGTTAGATGGGTATGGAGTGAACACTTGTGCGAGGTGTTCTTCGAAGGTATTTGCTTTTTCTTCACTTGAACGAACCCAACTTCCATCTAATTTTCTTAGGGGTGGTATGTGAGTGATAGGACTTTTAAACTTTTTTGTCGCTTTCCAGATAGCGTGATCTTCTGGCGATAGGTTACGGAGGTAGTATGCGAAAGATTCATTTATGTTTTCTTGTATGACATTCCGAAGTCGGTGAGTTAGATTATTGAGTGTAGTCTTATCCTGGGGATTTCTGGATCTTTGCCATTTAGCACGGGCTCTACGTTTTTCGGTTACAAATTGTCTAATATGTAGCGGTATATTGTGGGTTTCGTGTGGTCGTTTAAAATCTATTGGAGTAGCTTGCCAGGCAGCCTCTTGAATAAGCTTTGTAAGGTATTTGACGGTTGCATCGATTTCGCTGGGTTTGTGCATTTTATGTGCTAGACTAACGTTGTCATTTATGTACAGTTGGAATTGCTCCCAGTTAGTTTTAGCAGTACAAAGCTTTGGTGATGTGTTTTTCCATATAATATTTGAACTTAGAGTTATAATTATTGGGGAATGATCTGAATCTAGGTCGAAGTTGCTTTCAGTTTTACTATATATGTCGGATATCCCTTTGGTGATCGCGAAGTCCAGCAAGTCGGGGTAAGTCCGTCGGCCAGTAGGTTGGCTCACCGGTTGACAAGTAATTTAGGTTGTGTTGTTGTATGGTATGGAAGAGTGCTCGCCCTTTAGGTGAAATTAACCTGGAACCCCAGTGGGTATGTTTGGCGTTCCATCTCCTGCTATTAAAAAGCGAGGTCTAAGTGGGAGGAGAAAATCTTGAAATTCCTCAGCTGCAATGAAATACCTAGGTGGACAGTAGACTGCTCCGATAGTTAAAGGCCAAGGAAATAAGTTAACTTTTACTAATGCACTTTGGATTTTGTTAGTTGTATAGGATGATAATTCACAGTGATCTATGGTGATTCTGATTATGATTGCCGACCCTGCATGTGCTGTTCCGTCTGGATAATTTGCATAGTATGTGTTATAGTGTGGTATTTTTGTTACCGAATAAGATGTAGAATGGCTTTCAGAGATAAGTAGTATATCTATTTTATTGTAATTTAAAAATAGAGTTACTTCCTGGATATAATTGTTGAGTCCGTTGGAGTTCCATTCCGCTATTCTTATCGAGTTAGCCATTAGTGCGTCAGTTTATTAATAACAGTGGTGAGCATGGTTAGAATCATGCTGTTGTGATTTAGTAATTGTGTGAACATATTTTTAAATTCGCTAAGGAAGGGGTAGTGGAAAATCTGAAATTCCTCATGCAATGAAATACCTAGGTGGTACTGTTAGATAACAGACGCTCTGCGACCCAGAATCGGCAGGAATAAGTTAACCAGTTGTACGTAATGCACTTTGGCTTTGTTCACAGTGTAAACAGATTGAGAACAAACAATCGCCTCGAAATGGACGACAACTGATGTGACTGTCCGATCTGGATAGATTGATAGTATGTGTTAATGTGATTTGTTACACGAAAAGATGTAGAATGGCCAGAGATAAGAGATAGCCATGAGAAACATGGGAACAGAGCTTCTGGATAGATAGAATCGTGGAGTAGATCTTACGAGTTAATAGTGGTCAGTTTATAAAACAGTGGTAAGTGGTTAGAACGACGCTTTGTGATTTAGAATGGGAAAATAAATTCGCTAAGGAAGGAGGTAATCTTTTCTGTAATTTTATCATTATTTTTTGTTCCTCTTGCTGCAACTTGTTAGTAACTAGGAGCGTTCTGAGAGGAGTCATGCAAGGGCTGATGGTTAAGTGATGTGAAAGCTGGTGGGTTTGTTCTGTGAGGTATTCTGATAGCCGACTGCTTTGGCAAGTTCCTAGCTTTTAGGTCTCTGTACACATAACCTCCTCTATAGTTGGCAGGGTGGTCGCCATTGCATAGGGCACATTTGGCTGGAGTTTCCCTAGTCTTTTTACACATCTAACGCAATTGTAGGACTTCGTGCAATAGGCCTTGGAGTGGCCATAGGCTTAACAACGTGTACATTGTATTATGTTGTTTTTATGATTCGAGGTGCTTCTATTCTGACTTTTGAATTTTGTATCAATTCAACTTTATACACATCCTTATTGTTTGTTTGGGGTTCGAGGTAAACGAAAAACATTGGCATTGGGTTTTTGCTTACTCTGTGTCGGATGTTTATTAAGTTTCTTACAGGATGTCCTAATCTATGCAGTTCGTTCTTGATGTCTTGGATAGGGATTGAATGATGTAGGTCACGTATGACGATTCTATAAGCTCGCTCTTGTTTTATTTGATATATATGATACACAACTTTTTCTTGACTTAGATGAGAGATTAGCTTCCTGTATGCATAAATTGTTCTTGCATTTATTTTTACCGTATTATTGGATAGGGATTTGGAATAAAATCGTTCTTCTTCGACGACTTTGGTTAGGTTATCAGTCATGGCTTTGAAGTCGGCAACACCGTAGATATAAATAGGTGGAGGGTTAGGTTCTGAAGATTTCGTTTCAGGGTTAGTTTCATTTGAGTTGTTTTCATCAGAATTGTGAACAGTTTCGGTTTCAGCGAGGACCTGATACCTGTTTGTTATGTTGGTTACGGACGAGTTTTCAGGTGGCTTGGTTTGTACCATTTGTTTTCTTTTTTTGATAATAGATTGCCAGGGATGTTTCCTGCCGCTTTGTTCTTGATCTGCATCCATATTTTTGTTATCGTCGCTTTCAGTGCCATAGCTAACTTGTACAGGTTGCGAGAAAGCTGTTGTAAAAGTATTATTGTATATGGGCGTGCTTGTAGTTGGGATTTGGAATAAGGTTGAGGAATTGGAAATTGAATTTGAAACATCGGAAGTAAGTGAGGATTGAGTTGAGTTTGACTTATCTGATTTACGAAGTTTGGCATTGGTGGTGGCTGGTTTTACATTGGTGGTATCGGTTGAAAATTATTCCAGTTGTTACAGGAGTTGCTGGTTGGTCCGGGTATATTCCCGGTTGGGAACATTTCACTACATTAATGTTTATCTATTTTACAGTAGCTTTAAGCGAAAAAGGTTTGCTGGGTTAAATTAGAATTTAAGTTTTATTGAACTCTGTGACCGCGATATCAGTCGCGTGCACTCAGCTGTTGTTATCACTCGACCGACCCTCAAGCATCGAGAGCGGCGATCGAAACGTCTTTATTCCGTGAAAGTCAACCGAGAACTGATGGCCAATATGAGGTACTTTTTTGTTTTACTTGCTCAATAAAAGCTTAATTTTTAAAAAAAAAGACTTAAACCACTATTTCTTTTTAAAGTTGAGATAAAAATTGTAGAATTATTGCTAGCGTACTTAGAAATATATCTGTATAAAAACGTACACCAACATTAAAGAAATTGTTATGAGACTTGAACTGTTTATTATACATATAATTGTCATAGCATCAAACAAAGACTATTTATAAACAAATTTAAATAATAAAATAATAATAATAATAATAGTGACATTAAAATTAATAGTGACATTAAAACGAAAGAAATAAAAATAAAACAAATTAAGAGTTTTAATTGCCGAAAGGCTAAAATTTATATGGTGCTCCATACAAATAACGAATAACACAAAAGTAGATATGCACATGTCATATAATGAACTTTGCAAGATGATTTATAGTGTAGATCTTTTTTTGTAGGCAGAGTTATATTTTGTAATCGAAAAGATTTCTCTTTATACTTGAGGAAGTCTATCTAAAGGTACTATTATTTTCCAAGCAAAACTTATTCTAGTAATTTTAGGTCTAATTTTGAACCCTGACAGATTTCTAAAAGTCATTGGTGCAAATTCCTTTACTATTTTGTCTAAAATGTCTGCTAGCGCAAAAATGCATATCTCTCGCATCTGGATCAATGAGCACCGCGTTGGTCGTTAATTATTTTTTATGTGGCATTAAGTTGTGGCGTCGTGCCTTTAAGAAAGTGATAATAAGATTGTGTTCTTTCCTTTTAAAAACATGCACTTTAAGATTTTGATTAATTATATTTTTACAAATATTCTTGAGTCTATATCCCACAGATTTGAAAACAGAGTAACGTTGCGTTAAATTTATTCCATTACTGCTTTTATTTAGAGATTATTCAAGAACGGAACAAAATCGAGAAAATTACGTTTTATCACCAATAGAAGGAACTACTAACCCTTTTAATCGCTCAATAAAAAAAACGTTTGTATGACATTAGCACTTTTCAGCAACTTAAAAATGGCTGTTGGTGAGTGATCGCACCCACATAAAGTAATTATTAATACTCAGTTTTCTTTAGTCATGTTTGAATTGATTTTAAATATTTTAGAGGAAATTTATGAAGTAGCTGTATATAACAAAATTTGTTGCTTTCGATTAATTAGTTAGCTCGGTCTTTGCTTTGACATATAATCTACAAAAAATACCATCAATCTGCAAAACTATCCGCTAAATATAATATAAATGTATATTTTTTTTAGTTTTACAATACACTTTACAAGAATAAAATATAAATATTTTTAAATTATATATTGTTAAATAAAAATCAAAAATCAAACTCAATACATTGCTTTTGCATTGTTATCTGCTACTTATAATTATTCACAAAAGCGTTTTAATTCTGCCTAAATTTTACACAAAATCAATATGAGCGTCTGCAAATTTTGGGTTGGTAGGCCTTAACTGCCAAAAAACGACCTGTTTACTCATCCTGCTCTCCTTTCACTAAAATGCAAAATACAGCTAGATATATTATTTATAACAATTTGAAATAAATGTGCATTAAGGATAAATAAATACTATTACTATTGTTTGAAATGCTTATCACAAATTGAAAATAATATATAGTTACAATAGTAAAAATAAAAATTTTTAGCACACTAAAATTATTTCTAATAACCTTTTCAGTGTTTTAAGATTTATTTTTTAATAGAACAGAGACATATATTTTCTTTTAAGTTAATAGACAATTTATTAATGAAATAGAAGATATACATACATTCTTGTTCAAAATACAATAAATATCTATCAAAAGCATTTTGTCAGATGGACCTTGCATCAGATTTTTTTTATTTCCATTGTCTAATTTGATTTTTACTATAAAACTCATTTGGTGAATTGTTTTATTTTTGTCAAAAGTTTAACATTTTTCATTCTTAATTAAAATGTTATATACATATATCCCAATTACAACTTTTTGTGTAGCAATATGTAGTCGGCTTTATTTAAAATTTAAAAATATTGTGTTATTTCCAATTTACAAGTTGTATTATGCTAAAATGCGCCTGTGAGTTAGCTACCTATCAGATGCGTGGCAGGTGATAGATAAGTAAAACTCAAGATATCTAATTAGTGTTTTTGACGCATTTAACTCCTTCGGGAAGGGTGACTACAAATCTGCCACTTGCAACGACCCAGAAAGGCCTGAGCAACTGGCGCAAAAGAAGCGGTCATGTCTGACAGGCTAAAAACTCCAATATGGCTTAGGTGAAAAATACTGCGCATACCAGTTAGAAATTTTAGAAGAATCTTGCACAGGAGTACACACGTGGAGACTGATACATATAGTGACAGGTGCCATCCTGAGATTATTCTGAACCGGGTAACAAGCCAATCTAATTCAAGAAAAACTTATCGATGCAATGGACAATGCTACGGGAGCAACAGTCCTGTTGCAATTCAAAAGAACAAAGTTTAGCAAGGGGTCTTGTAGATGACCTGCATCTATTCGAACGTTAAAGACTGGCTCAAGAGGACAATTGTTGGCATAAAACGACCCTGGGAGGGCGTGGATTTGACTGTTAAACTCAAGGACCCTCCGAATAAGGTGCTAGTCCTCTTGCTTTAAAAGGGAATACAGGAGAAACAGACTAAAACACGCCTAGAGAAAAAAAACCCTGAAATAAGAGTAGGGTATTGGCTTCTCTTAACAAGGGAAGTGCACGGCCGCCACGTGTTACAGCTCATTTAAAAGACCTTTAAACACCGGTTCAGAATCTACTTTCCGATTTTGCTAAACGGCTCTGGTTGGTGAGATATGGACGATCAAAGTTTACTCAATTTTCCCGATGGAATCCCTTTCAAGCAAGCATCCCCATCCAAAATAACCGAGGAGGTAATGATCCTATCTGACAAACGTTTGGTATCAAGTTCAATGTTATTTAATTTTTTATCATCACGTTTGAAACAGTCCGAAATACAAGTTTGTAAACTTTGAAAAAATTAGACTTTTATTAAACATTGGAGCAGGCCAGTTTTCATGCCGGATTTACGACCAACGACGATTTACAAAGCGTTAAACCAATAATTAAAAAATTTATTGAGTTCAAAAGCTCTACTTGTTCTAGTCTTTGTGGACTTCCAAAAGGCATTCGACACAGTTGATATTGAGGCAGTTACGGGAGCGCTACAAAAATACCGTGTCGACTATCGGTTCACAAGGTTAATATACAACATTTACAAAAATGAAAGTTATGGTAAAACTACACGAGAATACCAAACGCATACCAACTGAAAGGAGAGTCAGACAAGGGACACGATGTCCCCCAAGTTTAAAAAGCTAAATTAAGGAGAAAAGGGGTAAGACTTAACAAACCTTTAATTTGCGAATTACATGGTTTTAATGTCAGACAATCTACGTGATATATTGTCAATGTTAAAAGAACTTCAAGAGTTACGCAATAAAGTAAACTTGAAATTAAACAGCTCCAGAACAAAATTTATGTCTTAGTTCCTAGTGAAAACTTAAAAATTGACAATAATAAAGTAGAACTAACAGATGTGGCCCTGATGACGAACGAAAAATGGACGAAGAGTGGAGATCGAGAGCCAACAGAAGAAGTAGAGGAAGAGCGCCCACATGATGGACGGATGATATCAGAAGAATAGCAGGCAAATGGATTCAAGCAGCCCAAAGTAGAGAGAAATGGACGAAAATGGGGGAGCCCTATGTCCAACAGTAGACCCAAAGAGTTGATTGATGATAATGATGACTAAAAAGTTCAGATTTAAAATTATATAACGGTCAAAAGCGTTAATAATAATAATAAAACAATAAGCAGTTTATAAGAATAAGTAAAACAAATGTTTAATTTGTTGGTTGTGTATTCTCCTATCTCTATATATAACGATTCATATTACACTCATATTAAACCTGGGTTATTTAACACTCGCTTTTTTTTTAAATATATTTCTTCGGGATTTTACTGTATCTGGCTTTCAAAGAATTTTTTGCATGGCATAGTTTTTTCATTGCAAACAAAAAACAGGAACAGAAAGCCTATAATACTTTTTATGATCAGTTAATTTTCCAAAAATGTAGTGTGATGGTCGGTTTGAAAGTCTATATTTGTTTATTTGACTATTTTGGATAAAAAAAATTGATAATATAAATGGATAATATAATAATAGTCATATGTTGGTAGTAATGAAATAAATTTATTCCTTAATGATGTGATCAATTACCAAACACCGTACTTTTTCAAACAATCGTGGTTCGGTCTATTAATCTAATTGTTTGTTCACTTTCAACTTTTGAAACCTGTTTTATATTATTATAAAAAGAGTATTATTAATTTAGGTACATTACTACTAGTTGCATAAGAAATAACTATGAAACGTTGTTATGATTACTTATCTTAATATATGGACACGTCTAGTATGTAACAACATTTGTATACAACTAAGTGCGTTGCATAAAGTCTCAAATAACACAATGACTACAAAAAAGTTAAAAACAAACTAGAAGTCGGGTTAAACATTTAAAATAAACTGCTATTATCTATTCGATGCCTTAGAAATCAGAAAACTTTCTTAAGCCGCTTTTAGGATAACAGGGCGTTAGAAAATCGCAGAGATAATATTTTTTATGTACGAATGGGTCCAATGCTCAAAATGTACGAAGTCGCTTGTATAAGAAAATCAATAGCATCAAGCTTTTAAAACAATTAATAATGCTATTAATATTATTCAATCGTTTTTAAACTGCAGATGTTACAAAAGTTCTTAGTTTAAAAAATACCTTGATATAATATTAAGCTCTACAAAAAAGTAACAAAACTAAACTATTCAATAAATAAATCTTTTATAAGTAAAAGAGAAGTGTCACAAAGAACAAAATTAAATGTATATAAAACAATAGTTAAACCTGTACTGACATACGGATGTGAATCATGGACACTGTCAAAAAGAATGAAAAATATAATATAAAGGCAGCGGAAATGAAATATCTAAGACGAGTTAAAGAAGTTACACTAAAAGATCGAGTAACGCGCAGCCAAATCAGACGATAATTTAAAATCAAATCGGTATTGGAGTTTATAGAAAGCGGACAGCTGAGCTGGTGGGAGGTCTACAAATAATAGTAACACAAACATAGAAAGCTAGATTGACAGGGAAAAGGAAAAGAGGAAGACCGCAATGACACTTGGGATAACGTTATAGAAAAAATACTTAAAAAGGGGAAAACATGGGTGGAAGTGAAAGAAATAGCAAGAGATAGGCAAGTGTGGTGCAAATTTGTGCACGGAGAATAAAGTGTTTACATAGCTAGTTGCTTTAGGTTTTATTTAAGTTTCTAGTAAAAATTTGTTGAAAATTAATAAGGACAATTAATTTGAGTTAACGTATCCAATGTATAAAGATATATTGCTATTTTGTAATCTCTACGTCGTAATGGTAGATGAAAAACTGATTATTATTCGTAAATATTGAATGTGTAAAAGGAAAGAGGAAAACAAACGACTGCAACAAATTTATAAATAACAACAAAATATGTGAAATGTGATAAAACCTTTATCTCAAAATTAAAATTAAAATTTTTTGTATTCAAGATTTTAGCTCCGATATTATTTAGTATTGAAAATTACGGAAACTACAAATTTTCTCGGCATACTGCAGGCTTGTCGAATAGAACACACCACAGTTAAGAAAAAATCAAAAATGTATTCACCAAACGACTAAGACTGGCATTACAAACAATGCTGAACACTACAAACTTAATTAAATACGTAAACACCTACGTCATTCCCTCACTAACATATTCTTTTGGCATAATGAAATAGACCAACGCAGAACTTGAACAGATGCAACGATTAATAAGTACAGAAATGGTCAATGAATAAACATCACAAAAACTCCAATGTTGAAAGGATGACTCTACCAAATAGCAAAGATAGACTTGGTATAATAGACCTGTATAATTTACACAACGAGCAGATGAAAAGCTAAGAAGTTATTTCTATCAACGTAAAAAAGATTCTCATCTACAAATGGGAATTACAAATAATCAGAAAATCATAACATGCCAAAATAAGATGAAAATAATAAGCTTTATGTTAAATATATAAGATCACGTGATGACGATCCATATCTACAGGAAATACATATTGCATGAATAAGAAATGCAGAATGACTCATGTAAAAAATGTGAGCAGAAATCTGAAACTTTCCAGCACATAACAGGAACATGGTCCTGTCTGACACAAAACGATTATACACGCCGCCACAACCAGGTTTTAAACAAACTACACTAAAACTGACTTGAAGCTGTGATTGAAAACAATCAGTACTATGATAGGTCAATGCTAATTAATAAAATCATCCCTAACAACAGCCTCGATATTGTTTTTCAATATAAAGTAAAGAAGAAACTCTTCTTGTGTCAAGTATTTGGAAAATGAAGACCATCAAAGTCGAATTGATCATTATATCTAGCACACAGGTAGTTTCTAAGTCAACTAAGGAACAAGCAAGTATAGGATTTGGTATTAGTGATATTGACTACGTGCTACACAGCCTAAAAAATTCTAGATGAACAATAAGCCAACCATGTGAAATGGTATAGACCCACGCATTGTAGCAACAAAATCATAGTACAAAGAGAAAAAATAATAATAGTAAAACAAAAATTAGTTTAGACCAATAACTCTGAAATGCTTAAATTATTTATCCTTGGTCTCCGTACATTACGTTCTCAGATGGTATCATTTAACACTTAGTTTTATTGAAACGTATAAAATTTCATCATGCTAATCAGGGTTTTACTGTATCTACCCTTCACGTTATACTTTTTCTACTATAATAATCACCGTTTAACCAATGGAATTATTTGTTTATCTTCAGTTTTGATGTACATCTAAATATGTTGTTATAAACAATAAACTATTAATTTAAATATATTATTGCTAATTTTTATTCAAGATCAATTGTATAAGAAACAATTGTGAAAAATAAAGTTATAATTCATAATCTTAATATAAGAACATGTTTAGTATTGAATAATATTTTTATACAACTAAGTCTTCGAATAATAAAACCGCTACAAAAAAATTACAGGTAAGTTCAAATCGGGTTAAACATTTAGAATAAACTGCTATTATCTGTTCCATACCTTAGGATTCAAAAAACTTTCTTAAGCCGCTTTTAGGATAACAGGATGTTAGAAAATGTCAGAGATACTTTTTTTTTATATACGAATGAGCCCAATGCTCAAAATGTACGGAGTCGTTTGTATAAGAAAATCAATAGTTTCCGACTTTTGAAGCAATAATATTATTTATTCGTTTTTAAAATGCAGGATTTACAAAAGTCTTTAGTTAAAAAAATATCTTAGTACGATATCATACACAAACACTGATTATTTTTATTAATAAATATTTAATATGTACATGGTATTTGAAAATACGTTGTAAATTAAAATTGAAAAGATTTAAGATAAATTTAGTGCAACTGTAGTATTCATATGGCACATGCCGAAAAAACGAATAAAATGCTAATTTGCATAGAAGTTCTTTTATTGAAGTTAATCAAATTAAAATTTATTTATTGAAACAGATATTTTTATCTTAATATTCAATATATTTAAAAATAGCGTTTAAACTTTATAACAAATTAGTCTTTTGAATGAGAAAATTACAGTGAATATGTTAAGAGAACTAAAAATTAACAAAATTCAGAAAAGATAAATATTACAAGAATAGCTATATAGATTTACAGACACATGCATATACGCACACGACCTCGATGGATGTTTTTAAGCCACAAATGTCTTATTCTATTTCCCGTCCATCATCAACTTTAGAAATAGGTACATTGTCTTTCAGAATATGTGGCCATGTATGCAATTTTTCCTCGCTTCACTATAGTTAGGAGCCCTCTATATCTACCCATTTGTCTTGCAACCTCAGCGTTAATCATATGGGCAGTCTTCTAAAATCCACATTTTAGATTCTTCTAGTTTATTAAGCGTATTGACTTTAAGAGTTTACTTTTCGGCTCCATATAACAACACGACATAAACGTAACAAAGCGGTATCTTAATTTCAGGTTAAAGCTTTTTTCGGTACGTAGTTTTCTCAACAAAACAAGACGATAATATTAGACATACAGTAGGTAAATTCGGTATCGGACAGAAGAACGACAAAGGAGAACACTTACTAGAATTAGCAACGAGAAACGGCTGTATTATTATGAACACTATATTTAATCATCACCTCAGGAGATTGTACACATAGAAAAGCCCGGGTTGACTATCTCTTAACAAAAACTCGATGGAGGTGCTCCTACATCAACACAAAAACATATCCGGATGCAATATGCGGCTCAGATCATCAACTAGCAACGATATGTATTAAACTTAGAAACGCTAGTGAACAGAAACATAAGAAAGTTTTAAGAATAGAGAACAAAGATCAATTTTTCAATTAATTAAAAAGAGTGAGCCAAAATATAATACCAACTCATCCACTGTAAAAATATGGCACGATATTAAGAACAGGCTTCTGAAACCAGCCAATACGAACATGACCAAAGCGCAACCCAGACGAAAACATTAAATATCCGACAACACGCTCAAACTATAGAAGAACGTAAAGAAACAAAAACCGAATTACATAAATACGAAGGCAAGAACAACTGACAAAGACCGCAAAATAAAAAGAACATGCAAAGAAGACTAAAACAACTATTACTCCGAGATATGTAAGAAACTTGAAAAATCACAAATCAACACACAAATCAAAAATAAAAATTTTAACGCGCGATTTAAAATCCAAAACCTGGGCGATCGAAGATCAAAAGGGGCAAACAAAAACAGACATACACCACATAACCGAAACATGGAAACAATTATACTCTGGAAATCTAAGCCAAAAAAAATCACATACATGATGGACAACTACAATGAAGAACCCGATATATTAATAAGTAAAATAGCATCTGCTATAAACAAACTAAGACCAAGGAAAGCCCCTGGCCTAGATGCAATAACAGCGGAGATAATCAAAGCAGCGGACAAAATAGTAATTAAAGAGCTACACAACTTATGCAACAAGGTATGGCACACTGAACAATGGCCTAAGAAATTGACTGAAGCTAGGATCACTAAATGGAAAACTACTGAACAATCGCATTAATATCACACACCAGCAAGAACCTTCTTCACATAATTAACGAAAGATTTAAACCTATTTAAATTCCCAAATACCAGCGGAACAAGCAGGTTTCATGGCAGGAAGAGACACTAGAGATCATATAATGAAACTAAGACAACTAATAGAAAAAGTAAGAGAATTTAACATCCCCCTATACATCTGCTTCATTGACTATAGTCAGACATTCGATAAAGTTAAATGGCACAAACTATGGAAAGTCTTAGACGAAATGGGAGTACCTCAACATACTATATCTCTCATAAACAGCTTATATAAAAGTAGCACAGGCAGAGTCAAAGTGAACGAAATGCTATCCGATGAATTCCATCCACAATATGGGGTGAGGCAAGGTTGCATCCTATCACCGCAGCTCTTTAACATATATGGAGAATTTATAATGATGATACGGATCTGCTCTCAAACAACGAAGAAGAACTACAAGACATCATAAAACGGGTAGAAAAAGAAAGGTCTAAGTTAGGACTGCAATTAAACATATCTAAAACAAAGACCTTGATTATAGGCAGACCACATAACAACAGGCCTGACATACAACTAATAAACAATTACGAAGTACTACAACACACATACCTGGGTTCACTAATAACAAATCACGGTTCAACAGAAAATAAATCAAGAAGAGATGTGAAACGACTAGAACGGCTATGAAAAAATTAACAAGAATATGGAAAGACAACAACATATCTTCCCTATACTAACATACGGCAGCGAATCCTAGACTCTCAGACAAAAAAGAAATGAAGAAAATTGATTACGCAGAAATGTTCTGTTGGCGAAGAATTCTGAACATCTCATGGACAGAACATCGAACAAATATATCAATACTCCAAGAGCTTAACATTAAGAGAAGGCCGTCGAGCGAAATACAACTCAAGACGATAAGATACTTTGGATATATTATGAGGAAAGAACCTAACAACATGGAAAAATTAGTAATATAGGGGAAGGTAGAAGGAAAAGGTCCAGAGGTCGATCATTTACCAGATGGATGGATCAAATCACAAAGCTAACCGAAAAATCTATGCATACATTCACAATCGAAGCACAAGACCGAGCAAAATGGGGAGAAGCAATTCAAGAAGAGATTCTCTGGTACCAAACTTCTGTCAGAATTAGAATTAACAACAGTTTATGTCTTCTTCCCATTTTCTGTGTATTTTTAAAAATATTTTGAGAAAAAACGACAGGGCAAATAAAGTACCAAAACCTATTGAGACTTAACGACGACAATAATACTGTAATCACAGACATTAATGAAATACTTGATTACTAGAAAAATTATATGAAACAACTATTTAAGAAACGCGATCCAAGAGTAATAGACCATCAATACAAAAGCGAAAATCTGCAAAACTACTAAAATCTGAAATTATGCATGCAATAAAATATAGCAAAGGCAAAGCACCCGGCCCAAATAATGTGTATATAGAAGTTATAAAAATATTTGACGATTATAGTATCGACTATATGGTAAAATTGTTTAATGCCGTCTACGAGACTGGTCGATTATTTGGAGATTGGCTACAGCTCGCCTTTATCCCTATCCCAAAGAAAGTGAATGCTAACGAATGTGACCAATACCACACAACCAGCTTCATGGGTTACATTCTCGAAATATTCTTAAAAATAATACTGGCTAGAATACACAGAAAATGCGAAGAAGACATAAACTATTGCTAATTCTAATTCTGACAGAAGTTTGGTACTAGAGAATCTCTTCTTGAATTGCTTCTCCCCATTTTGCTCGGTCTTTTGCTTCGATTGTGAATGTATGCATAGATTTTTCGGTTAGCTTTGTGATTTGATCCATCCATCTGGTAAATGATCGACCTCTGGACCTTTTCCCTTCTACCTTTCCTTGGAAATTATTTTCGTTTAATTAAATTCTGTTTAGAAAAATTCTATGTAAGCTAATATGAATTTGGTATTTTAGTAGAACAAAGGCTCCCCCTAATTACAATTTAAAATACATTTTCAAACATCCTGTACACAATAATTATCTAATAATAATAAATAATTTCTTTATACACATAAGAGTTGCATTTTAATAGAAGCTTTATTTTAGAATAAGGTATTTTTGAACCGAAAACTTTTGTAACACACTTTAAAAATGAATAAACAATGTCAACAGCATTCTTAAAAAGCTGGAAACTATTGATTTCCTCATACAAACGACTCCGTACATTTTGGGAATTGGGCCTATCCGTGTATAAAAAAAAAGAATCCCTGCGATTTCCTAACGTCCTGTTACCCTAAAAGTAGTTTAAGAAAATTTTCCGAATGTTGCGGTATGAAATAGGTAACAGTAGATTATATAAACGTTTATTTTCTTTTATTTAGATTTGTGCGCTGTTTGCGTTCTGAAACATTGGAAGTTTACAGTCGCACTATGAGATGAATTGCGAAAAACACGATCAAAACTTTCAGCGCCTTTATTACATTCCAGAAAATAAAAATTTGGGATCATGCGTTTTTTGGGCTACAGATTTCGAATCTGGGGTCATTTTAAATTGTGGTATATGATACTCCATTTCTAGGTTTTTGGATCATATGTAAGCCAAATAAACAATATACCAAGAATATTTTTATTTATTATGTACAAAATAATATTCCTTCTCAAAATAAATGATTTTTTATTTGCTTATTTCTTTCGTTTCTTCTTTGGATTCATCTTCGTCCTCTTCTTCAGCCTCTTCGTCAAAAGGTTGGAGTAATTGAATCATATCTTGTAGCAGTTTCTTTTTGTTCTTTTTGCAAAAAGCTTACGATTGGGTTTGATGTTACCAGAAGCCGTGAGAACATATCTCTTCTCTTAAAGGTGTTTATTTCGCGCTTCCTGGGCCTCTTCCGACATCTGGCCGATTTACAGTAATGCACTCTGGATGATATCTGTTCCATGGATAAATACCTTATGCACTGAAGTGCATAAAGTAGCATAAGTAGCATAAAGTAGCGGTTTCTTCCGCGTATTTTTGAAGAGCGACCACTTTCATCGGTAATTGACTGGCTAGTGTCCTCTTCTTTATCAAAAAATCGACGAGCCATGCTGCCGTCATTTGTAGTCCAGCTTTCACCCGACTTTGGCACAACAACCAAAAGTCCAACTCTTTCTTTGAATTTTTCTTGAATTTCTTCTTTTCTCTTTTTCAATTTTTCGTTGGTCTCCTCTCCACGCGCTTACCATGTTTTGAAGTCTAGACGGTACGATAAATAAATCAAACAATTAGAGAATTTTACCCATGCATGTAGCGTGCTTTCTTTGGAAGTAGCGCAGCTAATATAACATCTAAGCCCTGGGGCTCTGGTGAGTCCATTATATATTTTGTCATTAATAATTTTGAAACAAAATTTATGATAAATGATTGTTCTTCGGTTAAATAAATAGTTATTGGTGACAATAATTTCATTTTTTCTTCCAATCGTTTGACCTCTTCTTCGTTGACTTTTTTGGTTTCTTAACGAAATCAAATTTTATTGGCCTATAAAATCCAGTCGATGGTGCATTTTTACTCTGCCAAACGACTACGGCCTTTCCTTTGCCGACATATGATAGTTTAAGCAAAACGGCGGATGTTAAAAATATATTAAAATGTACAACGGATCTTTATACGTCAAAAAGGCGCACACATGATTGAAGTGTCACCTGCGCATCTTTTTCGCTTGCTGTTGCCGTAGTCGGATAGTAGTGGCTTTTGGCTTCGCATATCTTTTAATAGGAAGGGTATAAACTTGCATCTCTTTTCTTCGCACCAAATCTGGTTAATAAATATTGATCTTTGGTCGACGAAAAATGCCAACTTCACTGTAAGGCTGGATAGTTAGCTGACTTCCATGCCTTTCGAATTTTTTAAATGCCCTCGTCGGACTTTCTTCCATCTCTGATACCAATCTCAATCCATCTTACCGACCTGCTTTCCTTAATTTTATCTGAGCGGCGGTCAGTTCTTGGGTCGCAGTACACTGCCCCAGTTGTTCAGTTTTTCTACGCTTTATTATTACGCTACCTTCCACTAAGGCCACAGGTCTACCACCACCGCCCGATGTTGAAGTCTGTTAAAGAGCTACTTTTCGCAACAGTCATAGAAGGTCTACAAACACTACCGCCAGAAGGATGGAAATAATCGAACGTGAAAAATCCATCTAGACATATGTCATTATTGTTTAAAAACAGTTTGCAAATTTTCTTTCCCTTTCCATATCGTTGAAAAATTCCCGGAGAAAATATCCTTATGTTCAAAATGTGCTTGATTAAAATATCGATTTTATCAGATGAAGTCCCAGGGTTTTTTGCAATATCTCTCTTAAATTCCGACGATTTTCCCTATAGTTAGGCATTTCTAAAACAATACAAAAGATAAAAATTAAAAAAAACAAATGATCACCTCATATGGGAAATTTTAATACACGCCCCCCGTACACACACTTGCTGTAACATATATTTTTATTTTAATTTCTTTGTATAATTGGTAATCTCTAATATTTTGTAATAAATTGGTTTTTCCTTAAAATTACTCTTCTTACTCTCAGAATACTTCAGAAATTTACAAAAAAATATGATCTCCCTCTTTTGAGGTTCCCAACTTTTGATTGACCCTGAGTAGATTAGTTATATCTGCATATGGTGTTGCAACAACTTTTACTTTTTCACCACTTTTGTCACTTCCCCACTCTTTCCGATTTCTTGCTAAAGTCCGCCAATTGCGTAGGCCTGCCGCTTTCAAATCATTTTCCATCATGTTTAACCAGCATGTTTTAAGCTTTCTTTTTGGTTTTCTTCTTTCGAAGTTTTTTCGTAGAATTTTACATTTTTTATTTTTCCATGCTGTGTATGTAATCTAATCAATCCACTTTGTTTCGTCAATTTCTACACTTGGTACACTGTAATTCTGTCTTAGTTTGTAATTATATGTACTTCTTTGGTTCCAAATATGCCCCCAGTACTTTCCTAGCTATTCACTAAATTAATTTCTTTTATATTCAATGGCCACGCTTCCACTCCATATGTTGCTATCGGACCTAAAATAAGTTATAATTTATTTTAAATTAGTGAAAACATTCTTCTTCTTTTTCTTCTTCTTCTTTTTCTTTCTTCTTCTTCTTCTTCTGTAATTGAAAGATTAGGCTGTTTAGAGTGTTTTGGCATTTATTTTTGTTTAGGCCTCCTATCTCTTTTTTCTTGTTGCCAACGGTAGTCGTTCTACTGGCATTCTCAATAACTGTTAACGTCCTTTTACTTATTCTCAGTGATTTTTCTTTAGGGTTACGTGTGTTTAGCTCGGTTCTGCTGTTTTCATTACTTTGTATATCAAGTCTTGTTGCCCTTAGAAACATAAGTTTGCTTTATTGTACTTTCACTTTTTCTCTTTTGTTCGATGCTCAAAATTTACCACAGTAAATTAAAGAGATTAATGTAGGTACGAGTATTGTTTTACAAAATTTAATTCTGGTGTCGGGTCTTGTTTTGTGTTTGAATTTATTATATACTGTTTCACATATATTCTTAAACTTATTTAGTTTATTTTTCAACCAGGATGTAACTTTTCAGGAGGCATGTCAGACTTTAGTATGCGAAAGCTATGGTCTAATTATCTCTATAGTGTATGCCTTACCCACCACTGAATTAATGTTTTTTATTCAGAAAATTATGACCGGTTTCTTTATGTTTAACCAGTGCCAAAGAATTATTGCTCTTTTGTAGGACTAAATAATTTTTGTATATGGGGCTAGATGTTTGCCTGTTGATTGGGCATTTTTAAATTCATTGCTTTTCACAAGGTATTTCTAAAACTTAAAATTGGTGATCGGATGTAGTCAGGTATTCTATTATTAAGTAGCGAAGCGAAGCGGAGTCCGTCTGTCTGTCCGTCCGTCCGTCCGTCCGAGCAATAACTCGAGAACGGCTGAGAATTTCCAAATTCTCTTTTCACCGATCGACACATGACCAAAAAGGTTTGATTTGCTAGTGATTTTGAAACTGATTGGTCAAAGGTCAACTAGAGGGTTCTCAAATTTGGGAGACTGCTTCGCCACTTCGCTATGCGTTACAAGCTTTGCAGGTTTATTAACTGTAGAAACCGTATGCATATTATCTTTTTTAGTATGCGGCCTATTCTGTCAGTAATATGTGCGTATGCGCGTGTGCGTGTTTTAAAGTCTGTTCTTATAATATATATTTTTTCTACATTTTGTTTTATTTTAAAGTTGTCTTGACCTATTCAATATAATTTTAACACTCAAAAGAAAGACCAACATTTTCCAGAGTCCAAACATTATTTCTAAGTACAAAAAAATTGAGATAAAAATACATTTTAGACGTAAAAAATTTATATTTAATTAATATCCATCTAAAGAATTTCTTTGAAAATCAATGATAATTTAGAATTTTAGTTATTTTGGGGCATATACATTAAATCTATAACATAAAAAATTTCATTTGCATTACATTAAGCGCTGTCGTTTATATATGTAACTAAAATAAGTGTTCTCAATTTCAATTTGTATTTTCAAACACCATGTGAATATTAATTATTTATTTATACATACAACTGTTTTTTAACTGCAGGGTTTTATAACTCCTGCATTTTAAAAATAATTAAATAACATTAATGGCATTCTTAATTGGTTCAGAGACTTGAAACTATTGATTTTACTATACAAACAATTCGGCATATTTTTAGCATTGGACCTACTTGTGTAAAAATAGCATCTCTGCAATTTTCTAACGTCCTGGTATCCTAAAAGCAACCTAAGAAAATTTTCCAAATTCTAAGGTAGCGAATAGCTAATAACAATTTATTACAAACGTCTGAATAAATAATATAAAGATAAAGAATAAATAAATTAAGAATTTATTATTCTAAACTGCTTATTGTTAGTAACATTTATATTTATTTTGATGCTGCATTTTATGCTTCGTTTGTCATTTCACCCTTCTTGTTCTTTATAAATTTATTTGCAGTGTTTTGTCTTCGTCTCTTTCTTTAAAACAACTAAACCATAAATTCCGTTATAACGACTATTTTTTTGTCTTTGTTCTTGATTTTCACAATAGATAATTTTACTTTCCTCCTACACTTCTGATTCTTCTATCAATTCGCAATAACATGCAATGACCCTTCAATATTTTGCACAAATTTTACCACTTAATTATGTTTCATTGGCAATCTTGGCAAATTCATGGACATCAACAATAAATTTTTTTGCTCAAGATACTTGCTTAACTCCGGCTATGTTCTTCCATAAGGCTTTAATGAATTTTTTGATTACTTTATTTTATTTCTTTAAGACCGATATCATTCAATATTTTGAAAATAAGTTTTGATCGTGTTTTTCGCAATCCGTCTCGTAGTGAGTTGGTATCTAAACACAATGTAAAGTCATCATATAATACAACAACACAATTCAAGTGTGTTATGAAAACAGGCAATTAGTTATGATTTAGCGATGGATACTTCAAACATTATTTGGATGCAATAATGTGCCAAGTAAGCGTGCAATTCATTAATCTAGTGTAAAAGTTTAAGACAAGTGGATGCTTATTAACAAAGAAAAAATTCGCTATTAACGCAACGGTCATTTAGATGATAATATTGCTCGAGTAAATAATGGTGTGCATAAAAAGCCAAGCACGCAGATTGGTCGCCGTTAACAGCAATTAAACGACACTACTACACAAGGCATTTTAATAAAAGATCTGCACTTACAGGCGTATAAAATTCAATTGACTCAAGAACTTAAAGACACGAATCCCCAGAAACACCGTATATTTGCAAATTGGCTATAAGAGAACAGAAATTGATGCAAATTTTTGAAAATAATTTATATTGAACGAAAACATCCATTGTCTTTAAATCTTACTATTATGAAAAACCAATGCAACCACAAAAGATGCACTCCTTAATGTAAATTGTAGGCTAGAGGAACTATTAGTCCGTACTTTTTTGAGGACAAAGCTGGCATTACTGTTACTATCAGTGGTGCAGGCTGTTGGAAGAAGTTGAATAACTTTTTTTCCAATGAAACCAACTATTTGAACTATAATTACATGTGGTTTCAACAAGATGGAACCATATGTCTTACAGTATGTGAAACACTTACTTCACTTCAAATCAAACTTCCTGGTAGTATTATGTAGTAGAAGGGCGACATCGACTGGCCGCCGTAGTTTTGCAATCTAACCCCATTAGACTTTTTCCTGAAAAGACATTTAAAGAAAAGGCTTTATATCAACAAACCAGCTAAGATTCTAGGGCCAAAAAAACATCAGACATGCAATTGCTAAAATAGAGTCACATTTATTAAATTAAGTTCAATTTGGATTACTTTTAGATACTTAATAGCTTTCAAAACCAACATTTTCTTGCACAAACTAGACATTTGTGTTAATAACGGACTATTTCTCTGCTTTTTCTTGTATTTTCTCAATTTTCTTTCCTAGGTTTATTTTCTCTTATTTTTACTTTGCATTAATTCTACAGCTTTACCATTTCTTCATCTTTTTCTCCAATTTCCTATCCATAGCAGGTAATTATGTTTTTACATCGACTAACAACGCTGTTATTTCTAATAATTCCTCAGTATTATCATTGCTTTATTTATTTAAAATATTTAGATGCACGCGTCGATTATCCTCTACACAGGTAAGCGATCAACGGATTATATAAAAACGTCATCCTTCACGATCCTTAATTTTATTTTCGCTACCGAAAATAACCCAAAAATAGTCTAACTCTTCATTCCGTACTACTACTCCATAGTTTCTTATAATCCATTGTTTTTTCACCGTTTCTTATATTTGGAAATAATTCCTAATATTCTCTAACAAATTGGTCTTTCTTTAAAATAGTAAAATTACACTTCTCTCTCTCTCTCTAAATAGTTTCTTCAATTTCTACACTTGGTACAGTGTAATTCACTCTTATTTTTTAATTATATGTACTTCATCATTTAGCATTTTTGTTTACCATTCCAAATATGGTCCCTTGAACTTTCGCAAGTATTCAATACATTTATTTGTTTTGTATTCAATAGCCACGCTTCTACTCCATATGTTGCTATGTGATGTAGAAATGTTTATAAATAATTTATTTTATATTAGTGCACATATCCTCCTTCTTCTTCTATAATTCAAAGATTAGGCTGATTAGCGTGTTCTAGCACCCAGCTTTGTCTATCTATTTCCTCTTGGTTGATATTTTCTTGGTGCTAAATATGGTTGTTCTTTTGGCATTCTCAATATCTGTTAACACCATTTTACTTTATTCTCAGTGATTTTTCTTTAGGGTTATGTATGTTTAGTCCGGTTCTGCTGTTTTCATTCCTTTGTATATCAATTTTTGTACATTCTTTTGTTTCCCTTAAAAACATTATTTTTCTTAATTATATGTTAACCTCTTCTCTTTGGTTAATGCCCAAGATTTACTATCATAGATTATGCGGCTATTGTTTTATAGAATTTAATTGCGGAGTCGGATCTTGTTTGTCTTTGTGATTTTTATGTGTTGTTTCACATATTTTCTTAAACATATTAGTTCATTTTTCATCCAGGTTGTAGCTTTCCAGGACACATGACGGCCTTTAGTGGGAGAAAGATCTGACCTAATTAGCTTTATAGTTACGTTGTGATCATTATTAAATAAATGTTTTTATTTAGAAAATTATAACCAGTTTCTTTATTATGTTTAACAAGTGTCAAAAAATATCGCTCTTCTATGGAACCAAGGAAAATTTGTATATGCGGCTAGATATTTGCCTGTTCGTTGGGACCACTTAGGTTTCTTAGTTTTCACGGGGCATTTCTAAAACCTGAAACTCGTGAGCGAATGAAGTCGTAAAAACCGCATGCATACTATGTTTTTGCAGTATGTGGCCTATTCTGTCAGTAATATATGTGTACGCACGTGTGTATGTTTTTAAAACTGTTTCTTATACTGTATATATTTCCTACTTTTTATTTAATTTTAAAGTAGGTTCCAGATTCTAGACATTATTTCTAATATACAAAAAATTGATATTAATTTAATATAATTTTATCTCACCCTTCAATATTTATACTACAGCCATTAAAAACATGTAAGTAAATAAAACAAATTTTCTTCCAAATTTTAATTCATATTTCCAAATACCAAGTAAATATTAAATATTTATTTATACACATAACTGTTTTTTAACTACAGGGCTTTTATAACTCCTGCATTTAAAAATTTTTAAATGCCATTAATTGCATTCTTAATTGGTTGAGAAACTGGAAACTATTGATTTTCTTATACAAACCACTCCGTATATTTTGAGCATTGGGCCTACTCGTATAAACAAATAGTATCTCTGCGACTTTCTAACGTCCTGATGTCCTAAAAGCAATCTAAGAAAATTTCTCAAATTCTAAGGTAGCAAATAGCTAACAACAATATATTTTAAACCTATAAATATATAAAAATAAAGAATAAATATATTAAACATTTTTTACTGGATATTCCAAACAGTTTATTGTTTTGTTATTGTTGTCAACATTTGTATTACTAAATTATATTAAAACTAAAATATTTAATACAAGTAAAATGTGCAAGAGCCAATGTTCTTAATGGTTTATACAAGAATCCAAAAATTATAATTTTATAAACATAGAAATACAACTAATTGAAACAAGTTGCCATTTAAAAGACGATTCATCACTAATAAGTACTGTAAAATGCATATTAAGGACTACCTCCTTTAATATTAATATATATATATATATATATATTTAAACTATTTAGTTCACGGGATGAACCGCGTCTATTTTGGGTAAATTCTCGACGTTTCGGCATCGGCTTTGATGCCATTATCAAGAGGTTAGCTCTTCACTCGGGTTCTCAATCTACCTACTTCTCAAGAGGAGCTACGAGCCTTTGAATAAGACTGACTTTTCGTGTGACCTGCTTGATCTTTTATAGGGCTGGTAGTGCAAGTTTGTTTGGCTGGAGAGGCGTTGGGTTGGGGAAAGTTTGTAGGATTAAGGGTGTTGCGTAATTGGCGGTGCGGAGCAATAAGGGACCACATGAAAGGCAAACGCTGGCTGTCATCTCTTGTGTTGATGCACTGTGGGCGTTTTTTCTATTTCAATTGCCTCACGTACTATTCTGCTGGTAAAATGGGAAATGGGGGCAATGATTTTAGCCCCAGAGAAATTAATTTTGTGGCCTGTTTCTTTGCTGTGCTTGGCAAGTGCGGAACTATTATCGCCTTTCCGTACGGCCAGAGAATGATCGTATATTCGGCTAGATATTTGCCTATTTGTTTGACCTATGTAGGTCCTTTGGCAGTCTCCACAAGGTATTTCATACACTCCTTGGGATTCATTGGGGCAGTGATCCTTTGCTGAGCGAATAAGCCCAGATATTTGGTTGTTGGTCGTAAAGACCGTGCGGATATTTTGCCGCATTAGTATGCGGCTTATTCTATCGGTGATGCCTCTGATGTAAGGTAGGAATGCTTTTTGTTGGTCAGGAGGGTTTTGGGATTGAGAGTTAGTGTTTTTATTTATATTTTTGATTATATTAGTTAGGGATTTGTTAGAATATCCATTTTGTAGTAGGGTATTGGTAATGGATTTAATTTCTGTTTGGCGATTTTTCGTATCGGAAAGTCTGATGGATCTGGTTATGAGGAATTTTGCAACCGAATGGATTTGGGCAGGGTGGTGTTGGGATTTGGCATTTAGGTAGCGGTTAGTGTGAATGGGTTTTCTGTAGACAGTGTAATAAAAGTTGTCATTAGAAGGATTTCTTGTTATGAGAGTATCTAGGAAGGGAAGAGGATTGTTATGTTCAGTTTCCATGGTACATTTGATGTTGGTGTGGATTTGGTTGAGGTGGGAAAGGAATTCTGGAAGGGTATCATGTCCATGAAGCCAGATAACAAAAGTGTCATCGACATATCGTATCCAGCAGGTAGGTTTAAGGTGAAAGGAGGCGAGGGCTTTTGTTTCAAAATCGGTCATAAAAAGGTTAGCAATGACAGTTGAAAGTGGGAAACCCATGGGAGCACCATTAGTTTGGCAGTAAAATTTATTTTAGAAGGTAAAGTAAGTATTGAATAGGCAATGGTTTATTAGGGAGAGGATATTGTTATTTATATTATACGTTGACTTTAATATCTGTAGGGTATCAGGAATTGGGATGTTTGTAAACAAATAAATGACATCAAAGCTGACCATGATGTCACCTTTGCGTATAGGGAAGTTTTTCAGTATTTCTAGGAAACGATAGGAGTTTCGGAAGTAGGATGATTCCTGCTCTGTGAGAGGTTGGAGAGTCTTGGCAAGGTATTTGGGTAGGTTGTGGGTGGGAGAACCGAACGCACTAACTATAGGGCGTAAAGAAATGTTCTCTTTGTGAATTTTTGGGAGACCATACAATTTTGGAATTCTGGATGATTTTTCTCGAGGTATGAGGAGTTTCTTGATATCGGATGATAGGTTGGAGTTAGTAATAAGGGTTTCGTTTTTCTTTCGAAGTAGGTAGTGGGATTATTAGGTACATGGCGGTAATCAGAGGATTTAAGTAAATTGTGCATCTTACCGATGTAGTCCGCAGTATTTAGGATCACTGTAGTGTTGCCCTTATCTGACTGTAAAATAGTAATATTATTATTTTCTTTTAGAGCTTTTAAAGCGCGTAATTCGGAGGCTTTGATATTAGGTTTTGGTAATGGCTAATACCTTCCAAAATAAATTTTTACCGCCAAACTAATGGTGTTCCCATGGGTTCCCCACTTTCAACTGTCATTGCTAACCTTTTTATGACTGATTTTGAAAGAAAAGCCCTCGCCTCCTTTCACCTTAAACCTATCTGCTGGACACCATATGTCGATGACACTTTTGTTATCTGGCATCATGGACATGATAACCTTCCAGAATTCCTTTCCCACCTCAACCAAATCCACACCAATATCAAATTTACCATGCAAACTAATCATAACAATTCCCTTCCCTTCCTAGATACTCTTATAACAAGAAATCCTTAACCAACATAATAAAAAATATAAATAAAAACACTAACTCTCAATCCCAAAACCCTCCTGATCAACAAAAAGCATTCCTACCGTACATGAGAGGCATCTCCGATACAATAAGCCGCATACTAATGCGACAAAATATCTGCACGGTCTTTACGACCAACAACCAAATATCTGGGCTTATTCGCTCAGCAAAGGAACACTGCCCCAATGAATCCCAAGGAGTGTACGAAATGCCTTCTGGAGAATGCCAAAGGACCTATATAGGTTAAACAGCTCGGCAAATATCTAGCCGAATAAATGAGCATTCTCTGGCCGTACGGAAAGGCTATAATGGTTCGGCACTTGCCAAACACAGCAAAGAAAGGCCACAAAATTAATTTCTCTGGGGCTAAAACCATTGCCCCCATTTCCCATTTTACCAGCAGAATAGTACGTGAGGTACGTAGTGAGGCAATTGAAATAGAAAAACGCCCACAGCGCCTTAACACAAGAGATGACAGCCAGCGTTTGCCTGTCATGTGGAAGTCCCTTATTGCTCCGCACCGCCAATTACCCAACACCCTTAATCCTACAAACTTTCCCCAACCCAACAGTCTTATTCAAAGACTCATAGCTCTCCTTGGGGACTAAGCAGATTGAGACCCCGAGTGAATAGCTAACCTCTTGAAAATGGCATCAAAGCCGATGCCGAAACGTCGAGAATTTACCTAAAATGGACGTGGTTCATCCCGTGAACTAAGTTGTTTAAATATAGTTAATCGCGGAAACCTATCCGAACATATATATATATATATATATATATACAAGGTCCATCCCAAAAGAAATGAGCCTTATTTTTTTTCGGACGCGAGTGTACATTCCGGCGTGCTCTGACGCTTGGGGCAGGTGGTGGGGGGTCTTAGCTTCCATACGCGGTCGGTGCAAGTCGGCTCTGAGCTCTCGGAGCGGCAGGACGGGTGTTTCCGTGAATGTCTATTTTCAATTTTCGACACGGCGCGATGGATTCAAAAATCGATCAACGCTACGCAATTAAATTCTGCTTCAAACTCGGCAAGAATGCTACCGAAACGTTTGGAATGCTTCAGGAGGCCTTCAAGGATGATTGTTTATCGTACTCGCAAGTTAAAAGTGGCACAAAGCATTTAAGGAGGGCCAAGAGGTGGCGACGAACCTCGGTCTGGACGACCGTCAACCTCCGAACCGACGAGAACGTGCAGCGAGTGCGCGATTTTTGAACGCCGATCGTCGGTTCAGTGTTTATCAAGTAGCAGATGCCCTAAACATTCGAAATCGACAGTACATCGAGTCATTTCCGAGGATTTATCGATGCGGAAGGTGTGCGCCAAACTTGTGCCGCGGGTGTTGACTGACGAACAAAAACAGCTCCGGGTGGTTCGGTGTGAAGAACTCTTGCAAATGTGCGAAGATGACCCGGAGTTTCCGCGGTTGAAAAGAGTGCTAAAGGGCAAGCACTGGGACTCGGTTGAGGACATCCAAGAGAATGTCACAGCAGCCCTCAAGGACATCCCTAAGGAGGCCTACCAGGAAGCCTTCCGGACTTGGAAGACCCGTCTCCAAAAGTGCATTGATGCAGGAGGATCCTATTTTGAAGAATTTTGAGGTGTTGTAGCGATCTGCTCAATAAAACTATTTTTTTTGAAAAGGCTCATTTCTTTTGGGATGGACCCTGTATATATATATATATATATATATATACACACAAGGGTTCAAATAGAAGTACTTTTTTGAAAATTTTATTAGATAAAATAAATATACGACGTATGTTAATGTTAACTGTTTTCTCCCTTACCTATCAAGTTTTCTATTTCTCGAGTTCTTTATTCCTTATATTAAAATTTGTTCCAAATTTAAAAATAAAGAGATTAAACATAATATAACTTTTCCTAACTCGGAAAAAGGAGGATGGTTTTCAAAGACATGGAATTGAGGAAAGGAACAAAATGCTGAATAAATGTGCCTTAAGAATAGTAATAAAATCTAAACGATAATGGATAAAAGTAAGAAAAACCAGCCTCGGAGCAGGATTGATGATAAAGAGACAACCCTCATAAGAACAAAGACAATGAGTTTAGACACACGAAAAACAAAGAAAATAAACAACAGAAAACGTCTTTAAGAAGTTATGGTAGAGATGGAAAAGCATAATATGTACATATGAGCAGTTTCTAAAACTAAACAAAAGAGCTATCGCCAAATAAGGTATCCAGGCTACACGCTCAAATATAGAGGCAGAGCAAAACACGATCAACAAATAAAAGACATTTATTACGTTAGTGGGAGAATCTTGAGAATTACCCTAAACAACGGAACAGAAAACGTTGACTTGATCAACGAGTATGCACCAGTCGCTCAAAAGCATAGAAATGAGACAGAAGCAGTCTATACACAATTTTAAAAAGAAATAGATAAAATACCGGCAAGTATATAAACTTTTATAATAGGTGATCTAAACGTACGGATGGCGGAAGTACCAGTAACAGGCATAAAACAACGATTTAATGAGCCAACTCTGAATGAAAACGGAACACCATAAACTGCAAATAAAAACATGTTTTTAATCACAAGCCTCGACATAAAATAACATCGTTTAACTCCAAAGGTGAATCCTCGATGATAAACGATATAATATCAAACAGATAAATACATCCCTCTTAGATCATCGACGTGCGCAGCTTAAGCTCAATAGGTACAGGTTTTGGACACATATTGGTGTTGGGTAAAGTACGATGCAAACAAAACAATTACGCAGGAAAATGCAATATTGAATCAATCGTCGATAAAAGAGTAAGAGAGCTCTACGCAAAAGACTATTGCAAAAATTTAAGAAAAAAGTATACAGCTTAAAAATGACGTCGAAGTAAGCTGGCAGAAGATCAGAAGTAATATTCATTATGTCGCAGAGGAAGCTCTAGAGAAGAGAATGGTGAATCGCACCGTAAGGAAAAATACTACGCCATGCCTTACAATGAAGTGAAAATCTAGCCAAACAAAACGGATGCATATTTAAAATATACGAATAATAAAACATCGGAAGGGTGTAAAATAATCAGATACTAGAGAACCGAAAAATGATTACTGGACCAGTATCATTACGGATATGGAACACGATTTATATGGCGCCCAAAAAAATATAAAAAATTCTCAGAAAAGAGAAAAAGAAAATAAGTGAATACTCTCAGACATCTGCTAAATGAGGGTACATGGGTACAATACTTTAGAGATCTATATAATGAGAACAGCATACCCCTTGAAAGAAACACGATGAACAAGGCACAACAAGATCATTAGGCATAGAGCTGGTAAGTTGACACAATGAAATTTTTTACTCACACCATCTATAACATAACCCTAAAATGCATCAAAATTAATAAAGAGCAGCAAGAATTCAGAAAAAGCAGATCAATCGCAAATGCTATATTTACATTACAACAGGACATAGAAAAGGCCATAATATTTAGCAAACCAGCATTTGTTGGTGTTATAGATGTGACCAAAGTCTACGACAAAATTAGGCTTGCAGATGTCATTAGCATTTTGAACAAAAATACCCCAAATACCATGACAAAAGTATTAATTAACAGCAGCTTGACGGAAGACATACCAGTGGTTACAGGAATACGACAGAGTGACGTTTTAAACCCACTGCTGTTCAGTCTTGCAATGGATAAAATAATTGATGGCATCAAAACGGCTGGGCAAGAATATAAAGCTACTACAGAAAAAATAAAAATAATTTGCTACGCGGACGATACAGTAATAACATCTGAAAGCAAAAATGAATTACAAAGATTATTATAGAATTTCCATCTGACCGAAACAAAATATAATAAAAATATCCGTTCACAAAACAAAGGTTATGGTAACATCAAAAGACCCAATATGCTGTAAATTAGTCAGAAACGGCACTATAATTGAACAAATAATGTCATTCTAGTACCTAGGAGTAAAACTACCAGCGCATCAAGATATTGTTAGCGAAGTAAGACCAAATAAACAAAGCTACAAAAATATCTGCGGCATTAAAAGACACCACATAGAACAATAATTATATGCAAAAGAAAAGCAAGATAGGTATATGTAAAATTTGTATATGACCAATAAAGATATTCGCTGTTGAGACCAGAGCTGAGACCGCAAAAACTAAATCCATGCTAAGAACAGCCGAAATTAAGGTTCTAAAAAGAATAACTGGGCACCCTAAGAGACAGAATCCAAAATGTGGTGACAAATAAGCGCAACACCAGATATAGTGAGGTGAGTCTGGAAAAGGAGAAGAGGCTGAAACGAATACGTGTCACAACTGAAAAAAGACAGACATAAGAATAGCAGGACATGGTAAGCCCCTAACGCGCAAACCGAAGCGATGGTTAGAATCGTAGACTTCCATTTTCCAAGAAAATTAAAGAAGGAACTGGTCTTAGCTTTGCTAATAAAATCGATCACATTGTAGTGCAAACAAGAAAAGGAAAGGCATAAAAAAAATTGAAGCTGTACAGGATCAGACGCATACTTGTGCGTAGTAGAAATGAGGCTGAAATAAATAATATCTATCAATACATGATCCAATAAAAAAACCCAAATAAGAACAGAACGAAAAGACTATGACAAATAACTGAGAAGCAAAGAATATCGAAATAGCACATAAAGGCATTTAGTTAAATATAAGAAAATAAGCCTACAGAAGAGTAGTAGAAACAAATAAACAGGGTGTTTGGAAAAACGATTAAAGGAATAGTAGACAAAACAAAGAGGAAAAGGGGAATTGTACGGCAGATAATATAAAAATATGTTGTAAGAAAGACCAAGGATAAGAAAAATAATTTTGAAACAAGAACGAAACCAACGATAAGCATGTATAAAAGCTGCGACAGAAGCGCTAAAAACAGATGATATAAAACAGGGGAAATTGAAAGGCTGGAGAAGAACTTCAAATATAAATATATCAGGAATTTCTCTCGATGAGTGGAAAAATAAGTAAACAAATATATTACAAAGCTAGAAATGGTAAACAAAAAAAAGAGAAAAGATTGAGAGAAATAAAGCCCAAATATTTTGAAGATCTGCTGAATAAAGAAGCGCATGGATACAACCAGAGAAAAGAGCGTCCAAACGAAGAACAAGAAATCACCTTAAAAATTACAGATGAAGAATATTTATTACAATAAAACAAAATAATAGCAATAATAAAAAATATATAAAATAATAAACGTTATGTAAGCGATTAATTAACCAGAATTGGTTTAATATGCAGGGGAGGAACTTTATAAGAGGCTACACGAAGGGAGTAATATTCACCAAATAAATTGTGAAAATAAAAGTAATTTTGTATGTAATAATGTATGTAAAGATAGAAAACAAAGTATTTTGCATTGTAAGTTTATAATTAAATTCATATCCTAAAAATTGGCAGCTCAATATTAAAATATATGCACGGAACTTGAAAATTGTTGGCTGGCTTCTAAGACCAAGGACACAAAGTTACGATATTTTTAAATACACACATGCATATACATACATACATACATACATACATACTATATATATATATATATATATATATATATATATATATATATATATATATATATATATATATACAGGGTGATAAGTGGTAAGTAGTAGGACTGATTTTTTAAAAAAATTATCAAAATAGGCCCCTTGGGCATCCACACACTTCTGGTAGGGAGCCTTCCAGGTCGCGAAGGCCTTCTGGAAGTCGTTCTTCAGGATGCTGTTCAGCGCTCTCGTCGTTGCCGCTTGGACTGCTTTCACCGACTCGAAACCATGCCCCTTGAGCTGCCTCTTGATCCGAGGGAACAGAAAGAAGTCCGGCGGTGCCACATTAGGGCTGTAGGGGAGGTAAGGCAACGTGGAAACGTCGAATTTGGCCAGGAGATCCCTCACAATCCAAGCTCCGTGGCACGACGCGTTGTCATGGTGGAGCTTCCACTTCCCCACCAGGTCTGGTCGCACGCGTGTGATCCGATTTTGGAGCCGTGTGAGCACTTCCACGTAAAATCTTGCATTTGCAGTCTGTCCAGGAGGTACAAACTCTTTATGGACAATGCCACGACGGTCAAAAAATGCAATCAACATCAATTTCACTTTCGATTTCGACATTCTGGCCTTCTTTTTACGGATTGATTGTGCGGTGTGCCACTCTTCGCTCTGACGTTTTGTTTCCGGGTCGTATTGGAAGACCCAGGTTTCATCTCCAGTGATGACATTATCGAGAAAATGTTCGTCTTCTTCCAAACAGTTCAGTATTTCTTGGGAAATCTCAACACGCAGTTCTTTTTGCTCGTCACTCAACACTTTCGGCACCATTTTCGCGCGCACTTTTCTCATCGACAAATTCTCTGTGATGATGCGTTGGACTGTCCCGAAGGAAAGATTCAGCTCATCACTAATTAATTTAATGCCCAACCATCGGTCAGAATTAAAAAGTTGCTTAACTTTCAGCACATTGTCGTCCGTTAGCGAGGTTGACGGACGCCCGGCGCGTTAGTCGTCCTCGACGAGCTCCCTCCCCTCCCGAAACAACTTGTGCCACTCAAATATCGAGAAACGGGTCATAGTATCCTTCTTTTAGGCCTGCGTAAGCATGTCCTTGGTTTCGGTCGCTGTAGCTGTAGCAAAACTTGATGGCGTACCACTGCTCCAAATTTCGCTCCATCGCAACTGACGACGAGGCGTCACAACAGGAGGTCACTAAAACAGTGGACCAACACTCAACTAACGCGCGTAAGGCTCCCCTCCATAACATCCGGCCTTGCAGACCCCTCTCCATCGCTCCGCGCGCGCGAAAAAAAAACAGTCCTACTACTTCTGGATACAACCCTGTGTATATATATATATATACATTATTTGCAATTTATTTTTTATTTATAAACATTGGTAACACCAGCAATAATAGTATTTACCCCTAAGAAATATTTGTGTAAATTGTTATAAACAATATAGCTAGCCGTATTTCGCATTTTAGTAAAAGGAGAACAGGATGAGCATACAGATCGTTTTTTGGCTGCTAAGGCCTACCAACACGAAATTTGCAGACGCTTATATTGATTTTGTATAAGATTCAGACAATATTTAATGAGCTTATGTACATTCAAAAACAATATAAAGTGCCGTATGATATTTACTTAGCAACATAATCAATGCTATATATTAAATACTTACGTTTATTTATTGTTTATAGTTGATTTTTGTAAAATAATAAAATTGTATAACAAAATTTTTATATATTTCCATTTTTAAATAAAAATATATAAACCAATGTGTTTTGAGAGAATCCACTACCGCCTTTAGGCTACATGCTAAAGCAAAAATCAAGCAAACTAATTAATCAAAAACACAGTTTATTATACACAGTTACTACATAAGTTTCCTTTAAAATATCTCAAACTTAAAATATAAAGTTAAATCAAAAATAAAATTTTGTGTCTAGTTGAAACGTTTCTATGCAAAGATTGAATATTAACTTTATATACGTGTAATCACTGATTAACAACTCTTTTGAATCTGCTGAAAACGTTTAATATCGTACAAATGCTAATTCACTGCTCGATTAGAAAGGTTTCGTTTTTCTATTGTTGAGAAAACACGATCTATTCCATTTTACTTTTACTTTTACATAATCTCTCATCTACAGCAGTAATTGTGTCCCTTAGAATATAAATATGAAAAATATTTGCAAAAATATAATTAATCAAATTTTTAAACTGCATATTTTCAAAAAAAAAAAGGATAAACATTTTATTACCATTAAAAACAGCATGTGACTGCAAAAAATAATGATGACAAATAAAAAAACATTCTCTGCGGCGTAAGGTAGTTCTCACTTATCTAGACAAAAATGTATTTTTATTTAAAGATTAACACCAAAGTGTATCAATAAAAGCGTTTTAGAGAACTTAGTACAAGCATTATAAAACAAAATGTTCAAAAACAATGTACAATGGGTTTTTCTAACAAAGCTTAGCAACAAACGCCAAGGTATAAGTATATGTTTCGCTTAGGAATATAAAGGGGCCGCCAATAAAGACGCAATTTGACACAGACGCCATATTTTTATCCGTCAACTCAGCGTTATTTTTTTTAGATTTAGGTTTGCCATTTTTTGCTATAAAATCATATTTGATTGAAGACCACGTTAAAGTGATTAAAAAACACTACAAAAATGGTGAAAACCATAACCATCAATCATTTGGTGCAAAAATTTAAGGCCACTGGTTCTGTTGGTGGAGTGAACGACCCAAAAGTGTTCACCCACCAGCAAATATCATTGCGGTTAAGGAGAGTGTGCAAGAGGACCCAAATTCTCAATAACTCGTCGATCGCAGGAATTGGGCATTTTGGAGGCCAGTTTACGTTGTATTATACACAAAAATTTCAATTTACACACTTACAAAATCCAATTGACTCAAGAACTCAATCCAATTTACCATTTGAATAGACGTGTGTCTTTTCCAACGTCGTGCAATTGATCCGAATTTTTCATCGAAAATCATCTTTAGCGATGAAGCACATTTCACATTAAATGGGGCGGTAAACAAGCAAAACTGTCGCGTTTTGGCCAACGCGACTCCAAGAGAATATCAAGAACAACCAATGGATCCTCAAAAAGCGACTGTTTGGTGTGCTCTGTTGTCAAAGGTTGTCAATGGACTATTTTATTTCTAAAATGAGGCTGGAAATGCGATACTGCGGCAAGATTAATGACTATTTCTTCTCAAAACTTAATCAAACTGACATAAATGATGTTTATTTTCGACAAGACCGCGCAACATACCTTACAACACGTACAAATATCGAGTTATTGCAGTCGAATTTTGGTAAACCTTTAATTTTGAAAAAATGGAAATGTTAATTGGCCTGCTTGTTCGTGCGATTTGACGCCTTTAGACTTTTTGTGGGGATATCTGAAAAGTAAAGTCTACTTCAATAAACCAGCCATCATCTAAGACCTCAAGAACAACATAATTGCAGAGATAAATACCACTAAAGGAACTCTGTGAAAATGTCATCAAAATTTTGATCATTGCATCGACGTCTGTGAAGCCAGTCGTAATGAAAATTTGAGTGATATTATTTTTATATATAGCGGAGCCAATACTCGAAAAATATTTTCTATAATGGTCATAATTTTAATGGTTTTAGGGTCGGTTGGTGCAGATCGCAATTAGCCCGTGCCAAATTAATTAAGCATTTTGTTTCTGTTATTTGTCAGAATTTTAGAAATAATTTCTTTTATGGTCTCAAAGATGGACAAGTTTCAACCCTTACCTGCGACCAGTTTACGAACGACAAAAGCAGGCGGATCGGCCTGCACCAGGGTAAAAGGCGGCGAACCGTCACCAGGTGCATGTCTCTCTACTAAAATTTTGTCGCTATTTTTAGCTTTAAAGACATTCATGCAGTGAAATGTTTCCAGCCGGGAATATACCCGCTCCATCCAACAATTATACAAACAACTGGAATAAATTACAACCGATGTCCACAATGCAAAGCCAATTTCAACCACCGCCAATCTATCCAGATCAGCTAAGTTAAACACATTCAAATCATCAATCATTTCAAATGTATCAAAACCAAGCACCTCGACTTTACCAGCAATACCAAAACCAATCTCCTTTTCCTAACACAACTAACTTTAACAGCACTTATCCAGCAACACCATTCATACAATCTTCAAAAACTAGCCACAATAGCGAAACCGACGATGACGAAACAATGATAACAAACCAAGAGGACAATAATAAAAAAACACTTATGGTAAACTATTACTAAGAAGAGAAAACGAATGAGACTAACACAAACTGTCGAAACGCTCCCACAATAAACACGGCAAATAGATTTCAAGTATTCAATAGAACCATGAACGAAATTAGTTAACTTTAACCTCAAATGATAAACAAGTTGAAACCCAAACATTCTACTCTAAAGCGTTATCAAACAACACAGTTAAGGCAAATACCAATACTATCGACGCATACAGAAAACTAATTTCACATTTACAAGAAGAAAACATAATCCACCACACTTATCAAATCAAAGAAGAACGCGCCTACCGGGTGGTCATACGAGACCTTCATCATTCAATTAATACCCAAGACATAAAGATTGAGCTTCAAGAATTAGGTCACTCGGTAAGGAACATCATGAATATCAGGCATAGAGTAACTAAACAACCGTTGCCAATGTTTTTCATCGACCTAGAACAAAAACCAAATAATAAAGAAATCTACAAAGTCAAGTTTTTACAAAATTCAAAAATAAGAGTAGAAGCACTGTGCATTAAAAACAATATAGTACAATGTACACGATGTCAAGCCTATGGCCGCTCCAAGACATACTGCAGCAAGCCCTACTACTGCGTAAAATGTGGACAACAACATGATAGCAAAACCTGCAGCAAATCTAAGAATACTCCTGCTACGTGTGCCTTTGTGCGGCGGCACCGCCAATTATAAAGGATGCACGGTCTATAGAGACTTAAAAACTGGAACCACATCTAAGCAACCCATCATAAGAACACCAAATAAAATAAACCCAGTAATAAGTTTACAAACTAGCCAGCAAATCTTACAAAATCCCTCTCAGAGATACCCAAGTTATTCACAAGTAGCTGCAAGAAAAACTGACAATAATGACGAGATAGCCGATAAATTAAACACCTTCTTAAACGAATTCAAAAATATGTTCACTCAATTATTAAATCAGAACAGCATGATTTTATCTATGCTTTCCGCAGTCATTAATAAAGTAACCCAATAATGGCTACTTCGATAAGAATAGCGGAATGGAATTCAAACGAGCTGAAAAACCATATACATGAAGTCACTCTGTTTTTAAATATCAATAAAATCGACGTTCTGCTGATAGCGGAGAGCCATTGTACACTAAATACAGTTATAAAAAATCCATATTACTCTATATATTACGGAACTGCCCATGCAGGTTCAGCAATCATAATTAGAACAGCAACAGACCACTACCCGCTACCACCTTATATAACCAACAAAATCTAAAGCGCTTTGATAAAAATAAATTTATTCCCCTGGCCATTAATTGTCGGAGCCATCTACTGTCCTCCTAGGCACACCAATTCAATTGAAGAATATCAAGAATTTCTACTACCAATAGGACCCCGCTTCCTTGTAGCAGGTGACTGGAATGCCAAGCACACTACCTGGGGATCCAGGTTGATTACACCCAAAGGACGAGCACTCTTTAAAACCATACAGCAACATAATCTGAAATATATATCTACCGGCAAACCGACCTATTGGCCGTCAGATCGAAATAAAATTCCCGACCTGCTTGACTTCGCAGTTACCAGAGATATTCCTGATGTGTACAGCAAAATTGAAAGCAACTTTGGTTTATTTTCAGACCACAGTGCAATAATAATTACTTTGAGTACAAATGTTATTTTTAAAACCCCAATACCAAAAGCTAAGACTGATTGGGAGCAATTCCAACACCACATCAACTGTAATATTAGCTTAGCCCACAAAATGCATACTCCAAACGAAATTGATGAAACCGTGGAGTACCTCACAAACCTAATCCAAAAGGCATCCTGGGAAGCTACACCGACTGAACACAAAACGCAGAGCTCGTGGAAAATGGCAAAGGACCAGAAACCCTCGAGACAAGACCACCTTAAATAATTTTACCCATCGTCTTCACGAAGCTCTACATGAAAACAGAAATGCAACATTCGGGCATTACATCTCTAGCCTATCTCTAGTAGATTATTCTATCTGGAAAGCTACAAAAAGACTCAAGAGACCTACTACTCTAGTTCCACCACTAAGAAAACCTGACCATAGCTGGGCTAGATCAAACGAAGAAAAAGCACACACCTTCGGAGTACACCTTGCCCAAGTCTTCACACCACTGACATCTAATGACCAAAATTTTAATGCAGAAATAGAAGAATTTTTATGCGCGCCTGGCCGAGTATCCCTACCCGTGAGCCCTTTTTCACCAGCAGAAATATATAGGGAAATTAAATTAACCAGATCGTATAAAGCCCCGGGCTACGACCTTGTAGTAGGGGAAGTACTAAAACACCTTCCGAAAAAGCAGTAGTACTCATCACAACGATTTTTAATCGCATGCTTGCCATTTCTCACTTCCCTAGTCAGTAGAAATACGCTAAAATAATCATAATTGCTAAACCTGGAAAACCTCCACATGAAACCACCTCATATCGGCCGATAAGTCTGTTGCCACTATTATCAAAATTATTTGAAAGATTACTGCTATACAGAATCAAGGAAATAACACAACCAGATAAACTAATACCGTCCCATCAGTTTGGCTTCCGTGAGGGGCATTCAACCATTCAACAATGCCATAGGATAGTTAACTACATCAAAGAAAATCTGGAAGGGAAGAATATGTGTGCGTCAGTGTTTTTAGATGTGCAGCAGGCTTTCGACAAGGTATGGCACACAGGACTACTGTATAAAATAAAAAGAAAGTTATCTCATCAAATTTATCTCCTCTTAAAATCCTACTTAAATGAACGACACTTCCAGGTTCAAGTTGACAACTCACTATCATCCTACCACTTGTACCTCCTGTATACCGAAGATGTTCCCACTACAGACACTACCTTAATTGCCACCTTTGCAGATGATACTGCCATATTGTCATCTGATACTAATCCTAACCGGGCATCCGAGAAGCTGCAACTACACCTAAACCTCCTACAAACTTGGCTAGATCGCTGGAGAATCAAAGTAAATAGTGAAAATCCACCCAAATCACATTCACTACAAAACGCTCCACCTGTCCACAAGTTACTATTTATAATCACCCCATTCCCATAAAAACTGAGGTTAAATACCTAGGACTCCACCTTGACCAAAAGCTGACATGGAAACCCCATATAAAAGCCAAACGGCAGCAACTAAATTTGAAAACAAAATATTTATATTGGCTCATCGGGCGTAAATCGCAACTAAGCATCGAAAATAAAATTTTACTGTATAAAACCATCTGAATGCCTGTATGGACCTACGGGATCGAGCTCTGGGGATGTAGCAAACCCTCCAATACCAAGATTCTACAGTCCTTTCAGTCGAAGACTATACGTACTCTGGCAAACGCTCAATGGTACATCAGTAACCAAACTCTGCACCACGATCTCAGAATTCCCTTCATCAAAGATGTCATCAAAACTGCAGCTCGCACTAGCCGAGTCCGCACATTGAACCACATCAATCAACTCATCGCCAACCTCTACAACCTTCAACCCGCAAATCGGAGACTCAAAAGGCAGTGGCCTGAAGATCTCGTCGAGTGAATCTTGGAGACCCATCAGTGGATGGAGCCAAACTCATGACATTTAGCAACACCGTCACATTATTTACTTATTACTCTGTAGACGGAGTAGATTGTAAATCTGCAATAAATTCTCAAAAAAAAATTAGCTTGCCTTTCACGTTATCGCGTACATTAAAATATACGTTTTGCACATTGATTGTGTTTATATTTACAATTCGCTACCCTAAAACCTAAAAATATATAAATGGCATACATGAATGTTTAAAATAGAATACCCTACTTGATTATACAATCATTATTGTAGTTTCAATAAGCGTTTACTTTCCTGCGCCTAAATTGACAAACCCTATATTAATACGTGTAGACAAAAAATTCTTTAGATTACAAATTATAATTGTATCTTAGGAGGAATAAGTTACATCGTATGTTAGCTAATAATGTATATTTAATAACAATGCACATTACATAACATGTATATGTAGTAATATTATTTATAATGTTGTTGGAACTATTCAATTTTGTGTTATTCCTTATTGCAATGACCGCTATATAAACTCTTTGAACAATTTACAACTTGAGATCTAACAAGTTTTTGAAATTATGGTTTTAGTATAATTATATTCTAAACGTAGTTGAACGATATTACCATTTATACTAAGTCACTTATTTTTAGTCAGCTTTTTTAACACACGCGTTTCTAAATCTCTAGCTAATTATCTGCAGTGGAGTCGACGGAATGTAAAAATATTGTCAACACAATTTGTCTTCCGCTGTTTCTATTTTTCTATTTTTTTCTCAGTTTTATTTTCAATAATAAAATCTCGTAAGAAAAGACGTAATAGCAATATTTACAAATTTTTCTAAAGTCTCGCTTATATATTGAACTATTTTTTTAATCTCTGACTTTATTTGTATTAGTTATTTTTTGTTAAATTTCTTTTCTGTCTTCCTTTTTAATTACTCCTAATTGAGTAAATCGCTTGATTTTTTACTTTTATTTCTTCTATTTTAATGTCAGTATTTTATTATTTACTTAAATTTAATATTATTTTAATATTTTATATTATTGTAAGATAACGCATTATTTAATACATATAAATTTGCCTGTAGATTATCTTTATTTAACGCTACAACTATTATATAGCGGCGAGCAAAAAATTGAAATTATGATATATTTTTAGAATTTGCAATTAAATGCCTATATTTGCACTAGTAGGTACTAAATCATTTGTTTTTCGAGAAATCTTATCCGTTATATTGTTATCGTCATGCATTGTCACCATAGCTACGAGTTTTATTAAATATCGTGCATATGTTCTATTTGACCAACGGCAGAACGCTGCATGGATACGCCCTACCCCGCGACCTGGTAGTGGAGGGGCCGCTCGAACCCACTCACTACGGCCTCACAGGTCGCCCAGACGTCCTTGACATCGCCATATTCAAGGACGTCCGAATGCAGCACACCCTCGAAAACATCAGCGAGCTTGACAGCGACCACAACCCGATTCTACTCACTCTGGGGATTCCAGACGGGATGGACGACGTCTCGTTCCGTCCCTGCGTGTCGTGGCCAGCCTTCACAGCCCATCTGAAGGAGACCATCGGCCGAGTCCCCATCATCCGCTCCAGCGAAGACCTGGAGAAGGCGGTGCACCATCTTACCGTCTCCATTCAGGAATCCATCCGCTTCGCTACCAACCCCGTCCGCGCCGGAGATGGAAGAGACCTTCTGCCTCCGGAGTTGAAGGAGCGGATCCGAGAGAAGAATCGGGCGCGACGACGCGCGCAGCGGTCCTTGCACCCCGACGATCAACGGGAGTACAAGAGGTTAAGACCGCCGTCGCGGAGCACCACATGCCGCCTGGGAGAGCAAGCTCAAAGCCCTCGATGCGACCGACTACTCGCTCTGGAGAATGGTCAAGATCCTGAAGAATAGAAGACCCCCCGTCCCGCCTATCCACGGGGAAACCGGCGTCGCGCACTCCGCTCAGGATAAGGCAGAGGCATTTGCCGACTGCCTCGAGCGGCAGTGCGACATCGACTACCAGGACGCCGATCTTGACCATTTCGCCGCGGTCGATCGCAGAGTGAGACGCCTCCGGGATCAGCACGTCAACGATCCTTTGGAGCACGCGTCCCCCGAAGAACTTTGGAAACTCATTAGCGCGCTGCCCCTCCGGTAGGCCCCCGGACCAGATGGCATCCCCAACCGCGCGCTGAAGGCTCTCCCGAAGATGGCAGTCGTCTACGTTCTTGCCATTACCAACGCTGTCCTAAGCCTGCGACACTTCCCGAGCCAGTGGAAGATCGCAGACGTGGTGATGATTCCCAAGCCCGGGAAATCAGGTACGTTCCCCCAGGACTATCGGCCGATCAGCCTGCTGCCGAACCTGGGGAAACTGGTGGAACGCATCATCCACCACCGCCTGAGGACAGCGGTCGAAGAACTCGAACTTCTTCCATCCAATCAGTTCGGGTTCCGCCACGGCCACTCCACCACCCACCAACTCCTTCGGGTGGTAGAGAAGATCACGGAAGGCTCCACCAAGAAGCAGTACACAGCTGCAGCCTTCCTTGATGTAGCCAAGGCGTTCGACAAGGTGTGGCATCATGGCCTCGTCTTCAAGATGGCTTCAGACAATATTCCGCTGCCAGCTGATCCGGTCCTTCCTGTCAGGCCAAAGGTTCCGGATCAAGTTCAGGCGGCGTGAAGTCATCGGAGAGGCGTCTCCGAGCCGGAGTCCCCCAAGGCTCGGTGTTGTCCCTCGTACTTTTCAACTTGTACGTGCGGGACATTCCAACGACGCCTTCCACGACGATGACCCAGTTTGCAGACGACACAGCGGTACTGTCAAGCTCGCTGAGGCCCTCCCTGGCAATACGGCATGTCCAGGAGGAGCTAGACACAATGGAAGACTGGTGCGACAGGTGGAGAATTAGGATCGATCCAGAGAAGAGTGCGGCGATCCTGTTCTCCACCAAGAAGAAGCTACGATGGCGCGATGACATCAGGAATATCAGGATCTTCGGACAAGATATACCCTAGAGAGAAGAGGCACGATACCTCGGAGTGACCCTGGATAAAAAGCTTACCTGGAGAGTTCACGTGGACAATATGGTTACACGGACCAAGGCAGCCCACCAAGCCTTGGGCAGCTTGCTGCACCCCAGCAGCAAAATGTCAACACACAACAAGCTACTGTTGTACAAAACAGTCATCAGGCCAACGATGCTGTACGCTTGTGCTGTTTGGGGTTATGCAGCCAAGACCCACGTGAATAAACTCCAGGTGGTCCAGAACCGGGCCCTCAGGAACATCTTTGGCGCTCCGTGGTATGTACGCAATACCATCCTACACAGCGATGCCGATGCCAACAATCCAGGAGTATATCTCCCAGTGCGTCCAAGACTACGGAAATCCAGCAATCCGTGGTCTCTACGACTATGACGTTGACAGGGGCGCCCGCCATAAGCGCCCAAAGATCCTGATTCCCCCTTACTGCAGGCCAACCAATAACCACCAGATGTCACCGCAGCGTTGGGGGTTAGGGGCTGGGATCCCAGGAATCCCCTACACGAGATGAAGATGATGATGTTCTATTCGAAAATTCCCATTTCAATGTCTGTGTGTCTGTATTTAACGTTGATTTCTTTGTGTAACTTTCTTTTAACATGTTAGGGTCCCCTTAGATCTTGTTGTATCAAGAGTTATAGCGTTGAAACTGCAAGGACTGTTGATAAAAGCTTTTGTGCTGTACAAAAGGTGCTCCAGCGATTTGAGAAAAACTAACCTGGTAACCAAAAGACCAGAACGGTTACCACCCAAAGAGATGACCGTTTTGTAGTGTTTGCACGTTTGTGGAGTAGAACCGCTTCTGCAGTTTAGCTACAAAACCAATTCCAAGAAGTTGGAGATGTAAATGTTAGTGAATGAAACGTTAGAAGAAGATTTCGCGTTGTAGGATTGCTTTGCAGAAGAATGGCTACGGGGTCCACTATTGCAACGCCGTTATCGAATTGCAAGATTAGCTTTGACCCAAAATTACATGGTATGAAACATTGAGGACTGCAGCAGGGTGCTGTTTTCAGATAAGTCACGTTCTTACTTCACTGGATCAGACGAATGTCGGCTAGTATGGAGAAGATCCGGAGAAAAGTACGACACACTTTGTATTAGCGATGGGTCGGTTGTGGTTTGAGTCACAAGCCTACACAGAGCTGGTTTTCATACAAAGTAGCTCTTAGCAGCTCGCAGGTACATAACGGATATTCTACAAGGTCGTGTTATGCCTTTTATGATCATTATGGACGAGCACGGTATTTTCATGCAAGATAATGCTAGACATCACGTAGCCAGAGTTGTCAGAAAATATTTTGATGCTCAGTCCAGACAGTAATTCCATTATACACTCCTGAAAAGAGCTGGGAGGACGCATCAAAAAGCACCAAAAGCTGAAAGAATTGCTATTGTAATAATGGAACAACATCGATCAGAATGTGATCCTCGATTTAATTGAAGGTATGCCTCGTCGACTTCAAGCAACTTTTTAGTAAATTATTAGTGTTAAGTTTTTTCATTGTTTTACTTTTTTATTGGTCTTAGTAATAAAAAGGCGAGCTTTGTTTAAAATGTAAATTTGTAGCTTTTGAAATACGGTACAATAATTTACTATTTACAAATATAAGCGTTTAACAGGAAATTCTAAAAATATATCACAATTTCATTGTGACTTCAATTTTTTTCTTTTTAGAATTGTGTCCTAGAAACCATTTTAGTGTTTGTTGTTCCATAAATGTATCTACAAATGCTGTAAAAATTATTAATCTTATTACACCATTTTATCTAAATTTGAAGAAATACTAATGATAATAGTGATTACACTAAAGCATCGTTAGCTATGACTTTCTCTCGCTTCCAAAGAACGACTCGCCTTTGGAGACATCTTAGCCAAGGGCTTATAATGTACTTTTGAGAAGCTACTTTGTCATACTTTTTAACGTATTCTAAACGTATAATAAATAATACTCGGTCAAAATTAATTAATTATTGTTGATAGAAGTTGCCAAAGATTGTTTGGTTCGATTTTAATAGCTCAAAGTACAGCACACCTTTCACGGTATATTCAAAGAAAGAAGGTGAAACTTCTTCCCATGAGCATTTTGTTTAAGCCTATATATTTATGGGTGGCTTACGTCGCAAATTGAATTATGTAAGTTTTGAATTGTTAAAATATACTTACTTTTTATCTTCACAATATCACATATCATACAATGCAAAAAGCCTTTTTGTCTATCAAACAAAATTTTGAAAGGAGAAAAGCCTTTCCATATCTTTTTTCTTCAATTCGTATAACACCCATTCTTGTAAATCTTTCCTGCGGTTTTTAAACGTTTGAAAATCTCACATTCAATAAGATTTAATTATTCTGAAGGTTGAATTTGCATTTAAAATGAATCATCGTCCAATAATTCTTGCAATTCTTTGTTTTCAATTTTTTCGGGCGTCTGGAATGTTCTTCGTCTTTCATGTTAAGATCACCATAATTGAAAACTGAAAGCTCTCTTTGTATATTACAATAAATATGTTTCGCTAATAAAAATATTAGTACCTTACATAGCTTCCTTCAAGTGCAGCCAGAAATCTCTAGACTACAAAAGTTTGAAGGAAATAAAGGTAACGATTTACACTACCTAATTTTAGAGCATTTTAAAAAGTGTATACTCTGACAGTTTGAAATCTGAACATGAAAATACTCCGTACCAAAATTGAAAATCGGTCGCAACTTTTGTAGAATATTGCAGAAGCTAGTAAAAACCAATTCAAAAAAATGCTCTGTCTATTCTTCAATATTTGTCCCTTCTGCCCCGTTCAATGTTTTTCCTTTATTTTATTTTAAATGTGAGACTATTTATGTACGTTATCACCCCAAATTGTACTGGAATTTTGAAAAAGAATGTCGCCGGTTTCTTAATTACACTCTTTGAGGTTCCTTCTTTGTTTGGTCTAGCTTTTATGCTGGTTTCCATAATTTTCTTGCAAAAACTGATTTATATATTCCTAAACACATACATTTTTTATATTTTAGTAAATGTTTGCCATTGCCTTTTTTTATTTTAACTCTTTTATTAATATACAAACAAAATATAAATTATGTTCATTTTACGAAATTAATTGGGCACGGACTTATTTTTTGCATTATTTTATTATAAATAAAAATAATTGTGTAATTTAATTATACATTATTTTATGTGGCAATTTCGTATTTCATCCAATGCATTATTGCATAATAAATAAAACTTATTCTATGTTTCACAATCTATTGTTATAATTACGTTGTTTGTTAAATACAAATTAAATATAAACATGGCAGCAATGTTACGTTTTCATTGGTAGCGTGATAATAAAAAATAACGAAACATAAGTTTTATGCTTTCGTAGGAATTTTATTTAAAATCAATAAAAGCGTCTGGGAATTTTGGGTTAGTAGGCTAAAGTGCGTGCAGGATTTGCCTTAGAAAGCAACAAACGACCTACACGCTTGTTCTGCTCTCCTATTACTAAATTGCGCTATTTTGCTAGATATATTGGTTATAACAAACTTACTGTAAGTTGATACACATAGTAAAAATAAAAATAACTATTTTATTGGCTATATTACAAGGTGCGTTCAAGTTCTAAAATCTCTAATTTTTTTTTCAGCAATGACTGTAAGTAGAAAGATGCGGTAAATTTTAAAAGACGCTAGAAATATTTCTTAATTTGTAATATATATGGGAGCACCATACAATGCACATAGGTCGAATTACCGCCATTTCAGTAAGTGTTGCTTTGTATACTTCAAATGGCGACGTTTAGTGTACAAGAACAGCATGTAATCTTCTGTTTTCTCCTCTTGCGTGGTAAAATGCCTATCGAAATTTATGAACAATTGAGTGAGACATGCGGTGAAGGCGTTATAGATGTTAAAATGTGCGTTTGTGGATGCGAAAGTTTAAAGGACGTAGAGAGTTGGGTGACAATGAACTAAAACAGTTTCGGTCACAAACCAATCGGACTGAAACCATAATTGCGCGAGTGGATCAAGTTGTTATGGAAGACCGCCGATTAGGTGTGCGTAATATCGCCTCTAAACTTGGTATTTCTGTAGGATCTGCGGAGTCTATTTGTATGATGACCTAAAAATGCAAAAAATTTATTCAAAGTGGATTCCACAAATACTGACCAACGAACACAAGACTGCGCAGATATCAATGTCTCAGGACATGATGACACATAAATGGTGCTTTTCCCTCACCAGTTGTAACAATAGATGAGACGTGGATAGCATTTTGTAATCCCGAAATGAAACACTACTCAGCGCAATGGACACACAAGGATTCACCGCCACCAAAAAAATTTTGGATTACAGCCTCTGCTGAGAAAATTATGGTAGCCATGTTTTGGGACAGCACATGCGTAATCCTCACGTATTGTATTTCAAATGGTACTACACTGACGACTAATACGTACAATCAGGTGTTGAGAACAAACATTTTTTTAACATTATCAAGACATCTAACCCATCAGATTCTTCGTGAAAACAACTTTGAGGTAGTAGCTCATGGCTTTCTACTCACTTAACCGTTACTCCTAGAGATTTCTGACTTTTTCCGAGCATAAAAGACACTCTCCGTGATCGCTCATTTTGCAATCGAGCCGCTTTTACATCGGCGATTTTCCAGTGGGCAAAACACAAGTGGTCTCAGCAGCTTTGGAATCATGGCAATGACGTTATAAAAAATTGTACGTCTAGACGGCAATTATGTTGACAAGTAACAAAAGTTTTAACTTTCTTAGCTAAATACTTTTCCAGAAAAAAATTGGAGACCTTAAAACTTGAACGCATCTCGTAGAATTCTAATGCATCCACTAATTAAACATCACATAAATAAATATTATTAGAACTATTAATACATAAAAATATAATAGTACATTACTATTTTTAACATTTAATAAAACATGAGTAAAATAATATAAAGTTTAATTTAATCTATTTCTTTTTTCATTAAAATGTAAATCTTGATTGTTATTTCCCATTTTGGCAGTTACAAATTTTCAACATCTTTTACATTGTTTTTTGCAAAAAGGAATTATTTCGACACATATTATATACAATTGGATACTCCTTGCAAGTGAATATAAACTTACAGTTTTGTTTATAATATAGTACCTTTAGAATATATTGATGCTGTAAAAGTAATGCATAAGCAACGTGTGTGCAAGGAATTCCTTTATTAAATTTTTTATCGTACGCTCTATCTTGTCTTTTTTCTCTAATGTCTATCTCATATATGAGACGTTTATTCGTTAGATAAAATTCTTATATAATATTAAGAATCTGATATCGGAGTGTCTATAAAAGCCAATATAAAGGACATTGAGGTTGCTGGAAAGAGACCCTGCTAGTTGAGTTTGTATCTGTCGGATAACGACTTTCTAAAGATCATCCTGCTACATACTAAAGTTTCTCTCTTTTTGATAATTTTCTTTTGATGCATTAATTTTTGTCGTAATAAAAGACTATTACAAATGTGAGTAAATACAAAAAAAAATAATACACAAACTGAAAAATATATATATACATATAACTAAATAGTATATATTTTTATTATTTATTTTATTATAAGAAACAAAATAAAGTCAACAAAACCTTAAAATATGTTGTAACTTTTTTATACTTAGTTCGTACTTATAAACTACTTTCATAATTGTCTATTACTTTCTCCTCTACAATGGTGAAGATATTTTTATTGAAAGAAGAAATTATGCATTGGTTAATTGTCGCAACTGAAACTGGATAAAACAAAAGCATTGATCTTCAAGAAGGGTCGACACATCAAACACTAACTTTAGTGTTTATCTTCACCTCTTTTTACCATCCTTCCGCCCTAAACTAGTATGTTCTAAAACGACCTTTCTGTCACGGAAACAATAGCATCTACAAGACTATTATCAAATGAAGTCTAATATTTATCTGTGTGATATTCATACTACCGTTCTCTTTATGGATCAAAAGTCGGATCAAAGACAGGATAATCTCCAAATGGAATTAGTAGCCACATAAAAGATTTTCAGCATACTTTCTGAACAGTTTTGAAAGCTAAAGCCACTTGTTTAAACTGGTTATCATTATGAAATTATCGCTGCAGAAAACTTTCCATCCAGTATTCCTCTAAGACTTTATTTTTAATTCCAATAGCAAAAAATGTCTCTCTTTTCTAATGAAGACGGGGTTGGTGGCAAGGATGGCACCCCTAGCAAATCTTCATCAAAACGGATGATAAAGATGCGTCACACGGATTTCTCTAAGTGAAGTGTAAAACCAGCATATACAATAATGTGACGGGAACAGTTAGACTAAACGGAAAGACATCAGAAGAGTTTAGAATAAAAAAGGGAGTTAAACAAGGCGACAGCTTAAGTCCACTTCTTTCGTAGCCTACATGGGTACAATAATAAAAAGAACCAAGAATCAAACTAGACCGCCAAGATTAGGGTACCACAACCTAATTCCAGTTTACACACAAGACCTGATTTACGCAGACGATATTGTTCTAATATCGGACAAGGTAAATGTCCTACAAAGAAACATCCAAATATGGAATGCCTGCCTGCAAGAAAAAGGAATGGAAATAAACAAGAACAAGAGTAAGATTCTACACATCACAAAAGAAGAAAGAGAAGAAACATAGACGTAAGAATAGAAGGACAACAACTAGAGATAGTAGATAAATAAAGACGGGAAGATCGACCAAGAAATACGAAACAGAATAGCCAAAGCAAGTAGAGTCTACTACTAAATAAACAACACTCTAGTAGGAAAGAAGGAATTAAGCACTAAAACAAAGCTACACTTATACAAAACCATCTATACACCGACACTCAATTATGGATCAGAAACGTGGACGATGCTGGACAAGCATAAATCCAGAATAACAGCTGCAGAAATGAGGTACCTCCGGAAGATAATAGGCAAAACCAGAAGAGATAGGGTACGTAACAGAAGCGTAAGGGACGAACTAGAAGTAAAACCTCTAGTAGAAGAAATAGAGGAAAAACAACTAAGCTGGTATGGACACCTGGTTCGTATGGGGGAGGAAAGGATACCCAAGAAAATGTTAAATATGAGACCCGAAGGAAGAAGAAAAAGCGGAAGACCAAGGATCCAGTGGGAAGAATCAATAGAGGAAATGGCAAGGAAAAGAGGAAAAAACATCACTGAAATACGGAGAATGGCAAGAGAAAGGAACACCTTCAAGAGATGGATAAAAGACCCAACACCGTGAGGTATAAATGGGGACAAAGAGAAAGAAGAAGAAGAAGAAGAAGTGTAAAACCCGTGTGGGGTTGTTAGTCCTCCATCGGTGGCGGATAAAGAAAAGCCCACCAGATATGGTGCATACCATGGAACTAAAATACCTAGGGCGGACCAGAACTAGCAGCCGAATGGCGGCCGAAATAAGCTGCTACATGTAACCCGCCAACATTCTATACATAATAGAGTGAACGAGCCGATACAGATAAGGCACTCTCTTGCCCTTGGTGTGAGAAATCACAACAAAGGCGACTGAACCAATAAATAAATCAACGGCATAGGATGTTAAACGCAACGGAAAATGACAATATTAAAGATTCTTACAGATATATGTAGTATATCAAAATGGTTAGTTTAAATACAAAAAATTCCGGATTTTTAATTCCTCCAATCTGATCTCCGGGAGGGGGGAGGCTTGCATTGAAAAGAACTGACAAATGTAAAATGACATCCAAAAGTAAAATACACCTATTAGATATGCACGTGAAACGTAAAGACAATGACCCAAACAGAAAAAATACACAATGCAATAGAAGAAATAAAAAGAATAAATATCAAACTTATGGGACTAGGCAAAATCTTACATACAACACGAGTTCTATCCCATGGTAATGGCTTAAGTCGGAGTTCAACTATGCAAAAAAAGCCGGGAGCGAAAAATGAGAGAAACATGGAACAATAAGCCTTATAACCCACCCATTAAAAATATTTTTAAAAATCATGCACAGAAGAATTTACAAAACGTGCGAAGAACAGATAACGCCCACGCAATTTGGATTTAGAGACGCAGTCGGTACCAAAGAAGCTTTATTAGGAGTACAAGTTCTATTTCAGACATGCAAAAATATAAACTGTGAGGTCCATGTCTGTTTTGGATACTATAAAAAAGCGTTTGATAGGGTCCAGCATGAAAAATGCGGGTATAGAGGACAAAGACCTAAGGATAATAATAAACTTATAGGTATTGGAAGCAGATAGCTAGTGTAAGACTGGAAGACCCGGCAGAAAACTGCTGCACGGAAAACAATCAAAAATTATCATAATATATAAAATAACTCTTTCAAAGTATAAGCAAGTGCTTAATAAATTTCACGCCATGCTTGGACAAAATCGTGATGTTATAAAAAAATTGGGAAATATTAACTTAACTCAGGTACATCATTGCCCCACAGTTAAGAAAAATAACAACAAAATGGAATTATTTTGGACAACTTTAGTATATTTTGAAATTAACGAACTATGAAATGTAACAATAGTAATGAATGATTATAATGTTAAAATCGGTTAAGGAAACGACTAGAAGGCTGAATCTTATAGTTGTGCATAGAAGAGTAATTAGTGATAACACGTTCAAATTTTACCTCCAAAAATATTATATACATAAAGAACACCAGTGACAAAAAAAAAACAAATAATAAGAAGTCAGATTAATTACGTTTTTGTGAATAAGAAATTTCTAAACAGTATAAAACCAGAGAAAACACTCGCTAGGACCATAATCTTTGTAGTAATAGGCATGTGCATTAAATTAAGTAAAAAACAATTACAAATACAATTTTTTACGGCTCTGAACTCTTCATGTGGGAACAAGGCCTACAAACTGAGAGGTTAAGGCTTTTACATGTTCGTTTTCTCTGTCCGGTCGTCGCGCACCATCTCTTAGACGATCCCAGGTATTCAATTATTGTTAGTGACTAAGCAAGCTTCAAAAAGGGGACCCGGGTCCGTCCGCGTCTCAACTGCTTGGACCACTCTGGTGTGCAAATACAAAATAACTACTTAAATGTTTAAAAATTACAGTAAAAAAATATAAAATGATATAACTAACATCAAAACAGAAAACTTCATAAATTGCAAGAAAAGCATGTAGAAAGCCTAGATAAAGAGAAAAAGAAATCCATAACTATAACTCAATAGAAAAATATAGAAAAAAATTAAATGAAGATAATGGGAATAATTTTAGCTTTAATGGGTGGAAGAAGGAATTGCAAAAATAAGGATCAAGTACAACGACGCATATCTTATCTATAAAGTCATATAAAACTAACAAAACGTTTAAACATATGTCAAAATCTAGACAAGTGCTTCATAAATTGCAGAAATGCATTAGATTGTATAAAACGTAAGAAGCTTTCAGAAAAGCCGCATAATATAATATCACATCTCAGTAGAAACAAACTGATAAAGTAAAATATGACGACACTAACGAAAGGAATCAGTTTTCAGAAAAAAATTATGCAGAGACACATCTTCTGTTCAATATTGTTTAATATTTATTCTTTCTAAAGAAAGAACCAGAAGAAACAGTAATAAAAGCACACCTATCAACAATATTAGGTACGCTGACAATTCGTTCCGCCTAAAAAATCATAAAGATTAACTCATGAAGCACCACTGACTAACATAAATATCAATAAAATGAAAATGTTTGTGACATTCAAAAAATATTAGACGTGAGCTAATTATAGACAATAAGGCATTTGAACAAAGGGTCCCACCGGTTAAGATAGGCGAAATGCCCCCAGATTCGGAATTTCTAATGAACCTAATAATGTTTTATCTTGAGGTAAAAATTATACGCGGACATAGTTCATATGGTCCCAACCCCCTTCCCTCTCCCTCCTAGGGTCAAAAAGAGTTATTTTTTGTTTTAATTTTTTTTCTATTGATGTGTTTTATGCAAAATTCTGAAAAAATTCATCAAGGTAGGTTATGAATAGACCTATCAGTAAAATTTTTTTCAATGTCATCCAAGGTCATTTAGTATTTAAAATAAAATAAAAAAACAAAATTTTTGTTTTTTGAGCTAGAAAGCGTTGAGTTGCACGCAGTTTTTTTTCACTATTTTATAAAAGTCCATTAATTTTACCTCTAACAGGAACTTTTAATACATTTCGTGTGGTGCGCCACCCCTAAAAATCCAATTTTTCGCATTTTTTTCGATTTTTTCGATTTTACAGGTAAGGGTTGATATTTAGCAAAGAAACTAATTGGAACTTTTTATAGCATTTTATAAGACAAATATTTCGTTTTTTTTAATTTTTTTCTAGCTCTAATATTAAAAAAGTTATGACTAATTAAAAATTTTTTTCTACTTGATTTCGATATTTTCCAATTATAACGGCGCAGGTGGATATTTAGCAGAAAACTCATAAGACATGTTTTGTAGCATTTTTTAAGACCAAAATTTTAGTTTTATTTACATTTTTAGACTTAATACAAAAAAATTATGTGTAAATCTATTTGTTTCTAAAAATTACATAGTTAGTTCTTAATTTGTGATTATAGTAAATTGAATTATAATAATATATAATATATATGTAAACTACATTGTTAATCTTCATCACTGTTTTCATTAATCACTGGTACAAAGTTATCTATATCGAAAATATTGGACAGCATTTCGGCGGGACGTACTATTTTTGATAACCATCGGCCGTAAGAAAGATGATATATCAAACTAGCCACGTGAGAACAACATCCAACAGTGCGTAGTCCATTAGCAGAAGTACAACAGTATTGTTGTATCGCATCGATACCTGCGCTTTCTTTGTTGTATTTTACATAGCATTTGTATTCTTTCGATTTTATATGACGTGATCTTACGTCAAACCTTACAATGCCTGGTTCCTCTTTAATGAATTTTAATATCAGTATTCTATCCTCTGTAATCATTTCTCCTAAGTAAGATAATGCTTGAGCGAGTTGGTATGAACCGGTAAATAAGACTTCAAGATCTTCCAAAGTAAATTCAGGAAAATCCATACGTTCTTCTGAAGTTGTACTTTCGAAAGGAACTGATTTTTTATTCAAGTTTTCTGCAGCAACCTTTTCAGCTAAATCGTTGACCTCCAGGTATGTCAATTTCATTCTATTAACTATAATATTTGTCTTATTATCCGTAAGGTTAAGTCGTTTTCCGAATTGATTTTGTAGAAAACATGCAATTCGACATCACAGCCCAGTAACCGGCAACATGCTGTTTCGAAATTGGTTGTGCAATAATCGGTATTTTTGGCACAAGATACCGTGAATCGCTTCGATTACCCAACGAAGTTTAGTGACAAATCTCGAAAAGTTTGATTCTTTAGCAGCTAGTTGATTTCTTTTACCTTTAAGAACTGGCATGAGGACCGTGAATCCTTTATTTTTCAAATGGTTTACAACATCTCGAAAACTTCTATCCAAGATAAAAATATCTCCAGATTTAAGAATTTTGCTGATACCATTTGGGTTATTTAATACGCTTTCTAAGATTTGAGCATCGTTAATATTTGCGTTAAATGGTCCAGGTAAATCAATTACATATCCATTTGAAGTGCAAATTGTAAAGGGTTTGCACAACGGTGCCTTTTTTTGTCCTGAATATGACTTTTTTTGATAAATGTTGTTACTGCTTTTTTCGTGTCGAAGGTAGGTTCCATCACATATTAATATTAATTTATTATCACCAATATCGTGTAGTAATTGAGTTATTGGTGCTGTTTGACTAAGAAACAACTCTCTGCTCTTAGAATCTACTCCAAAATATTCTGGTAGAACTTCTTTCTCAAAACAATCCAATAATGAATGAATAGAATTATTTACAACTCGCTCTTCAACTTCCATTGCAGCTGCAATAAGGTTATCTGAGTTTCCAGATTTTAATTGGAATAAAAAAATGATGAGAGCTTGAAGTAGATTTCGATTGCTAGAATCCCGCATTGTCCTCAGCATTCCACGTAGCTCAAGAATATCTTTCAACGAATGACCAGTTAATAACTTTATTCTTTCTTCTGACATATTTAGATCCGCATATTTGTCTACAATACGTAAATCTGAAGTTGATAATTTGTCCAGAAATTTTTAACTTCATCAATTTCAATATCGGATTCGTTAGAATAAACACTAATGTTGAGTTCGTTCTCATAAAAACGTGAACCTAATAAATGTATTTTACAACATCGGTTTCTTTTGGGAATAAAAATTCGTTTTTTTACAAAAACTTGGATTCTTGCTTCAAAAGGTACATCACACATATTGTATCCTGAAAAACAAATGAAACAATATCTTTTAGTCGAAATTATGCGGTCAAACGGCATTGTTACAGTTTCTGGTGGAACTTTTTGGATAGGTATGCTAAATCCTGATGATAAACTTGACCCTTGCTAAGTTAGAGGTTAAATCTTCATTAGAAGTTAAACTGTCTTGACTCTTCATTTCAGAACTTTCCGAGTTACTGTATAATTGCGTTGCAAGATCTTCAATATTTCCTGATTCTTGAAAACATGGAACATCTTGAATGAATGAATTACTAGATTCCAATGATTCAATGGGTTGTTGCGAAGATGCGGTTTTTGTTATTTCTTCCGAAATCGTAGAGCTTTTACTAGAGGTCAACGATTTAGCTGAAAAAGTTGCTGCAGAAAACTTGAATAAAAAATCAGTTCCTTTCCAAAGTACAACTTCAGAAGAACTTATAGATTTTCCTGAATTGACTTTGGAAGATCTTGAAGTCTTATTTACTGGTTCATACCAACTCGCTCAAGCATTATCTTACTTAGGAGAAATGATTACAGAGGATGGAATACTGATATTCAAATTAATTAAAGAGGAACCAGGCATTGTAAGGTTTGACGTAAGATCACGTCATATAAAATCGAAAGAATACAAATGCTATGTAAAATACAACAAAGAAGGCGCAGGTATCGATGCGATACAACAATACTGTTGTACTTGTGCTAATGGACTACGCACTGTTAGATGTTGTTCTCACGTGGCTAGTTTGATATATCATCTTTCTTACGGCCGATGGTTATCAAAAATAGTACGTCCCGCCGAAATGCTGTCCAATATTTTCGATATAGATAACTTTGTACCAGTGATTAATGAAAACAGTGATGAATATTAACAATGTAGTTTACATATATATTATATATTATTATAATTCAATTTACTATAATCACAAATTAAGAGCTATGTAATTTTTAGAAACTTATAAATAGATTTACACATAATTTTTTTGTATTAAGTCTAAAAATGTAAATAAAACTAAAATTTTCGTCTTGAAAAATGCTACAAAACATGTCTTATGAGTTTTCTGCTAAATATCCACCTTCACCGTTATAATTGGAAAATATCGAAATCAAGTAGAAAATTTTTTTAATTAGTCATAACTTTTTTAATATTAGAGCTAGAAAAAAATTAAAAAAAACGAAATATTTGTCTTATAAAATGCTATAAAAGTTCAATTAGTTTCTTTGCTAAATATCAACCCTTACCTGTAAAATCGAAAAATCGAAAAAATGCGAAAATTGGATTTTTAGGGTGGCGCACCACACGAAATGTGTTAAAAGTTCCTGTTAGAGGTAAAATTAATGGACTTTTATAAAATAGTGAAAAAAACTGCGTGCAACTCAACGCTTTCTAGCTCAAAAACAAAAATTTTGTTTTTATTTTTTAATACCAAATGACCTTGGATGACATTGAAAAAAATTTTACTGATAGGTCTATTCATAACCTACCTTGATGAATTTTTTCAGAATTTTGCATTAAACAGATCAATAGAAAAAATTAAAACAAAAATGACCCTTTTGACCCTAGGAGGGAGAGGGAAGGGGGTTGGGACCATATGAACTATGTCCGCGTATAATTTTTACCTCAAGATAAAACATTATTAGGTTCATTAGAAATTCCAAATCTGGGGGCATTTCGCCTATCTTAACCGGTGGGACCCTTTATTAGTTAAAAAGAAACTTTAACAAGAGTTGAACAGGCCTGAAAGATCTTTAAGAAATTTGGAAAATTACTATCAGCTCTGGATTTTTCAACTTTAAGAATGAAAATGTATTTCTGATATAGTATTAAAGAATAAATACCACATAAAGATTTTTTAAATATAATGGTATCCTTTGAGGTAGGCGTATTTAGAAGGAAACCAAAAAATTTCTGAATACCATATTACAAACCAACAATTACTGGATAGACTAAATAAAGAATTAGAGATCATATTCTCTATTAAAAAAGTTGTAATTTTTTAAGCAGATCTTGAACAATCCATAATACGAAAGTCTGCAGCTTTTTATGCAACGGAAAAGCCTCTACCGATCCAAAATTTTTAGTTGTGTAATCTACATGATTGGTTTGGTTTTCAATAATCGAACAATTTTGTATAGTCATATGTAAAGTTATAGCAGTCTTGTTGATTAATAACCTCCGATAGAACCAATTAAGAACTCTTATATGATAATTTTTGTCCTAAAGGAATCCCAATGATAATTAACCTTATTAATCATATATATATATATATATATATATATACACCCCCTTGGATGTATGCGCCGCTCACAGTGACCGCAAGATGGTGCCGAACGCTCCAAGGTTACACGAAATTGCGCGCATTACGGAGGTCCCATATAAACTTATCACATAACAGTAAGGGATTTGGACGTTTTTCAATTATTTTGCGCTCCTCGTCACATTAAAATATATGTAGTCTGGCTTGGGGCTTTTTTTTATACATTTTATTTTATTATATTGTATTTCTTGTTATGGAATTTTTTACCGCACCCCGAGCCAGCATATAATATTATTATTATTATTATTGCTAAATTTTCACCAACGTGTTCCGTATGGGTCGCGGTTTATCCCTTTTAATTGTCATGACGGCATTGAACGTTTTTATATATTATGTCGCCTCCCCGCCCACCAACCTGCATCCAAGAATTGATTTAGGCTTTGCCTGTCACAAGCCACGACAAAGGGCGAGTGATAGAGGAGTAACACCTCTCTAAAAAACGGGGTTCAGCTAGCCCGGCTGATAGCACCCTGTAAGGGTCACGAGTGAAAACCGGTCAATGGCTCAAATTGCGGATGAGGGTATCATACCCCAACGGAATAAGAGACGGAAGAACCAAGGGGACTTTAATGTAGTAAATGGTTGATACAACCGATGAGGGCTAATCTCCCCCTACGTGGTCAAGGTGGGAGCGCGTAGATAGTATGGCAAAGGTTGACTTATCAAGACAACGCGGTCTTAGTTAGCAGGATTATCACCTACACACCAACATGCAGTGCTAGCACGGTGTGTTAAATGGCCAAATACCCCTTATGATGATCTATATAAATATGTCAAATTTAGAAACCCAGGTGGGTAGGGAAAAAATACCGAAATCCCACACTGCTATAGCAGCAGTCAGCCTTGAGGATGCTGGGGGAGGCAAAATTTCGACTAAAGAAACCCAAGCCACAAGAATCAATACGAAACAAACAGAAATGTATATTGCTACCTATAATATAAGAACTCTGAGCAACGAAGAGAGAATGACGGAATTAGAAAAAGAATTAGAAGGTATAAATTGGGATATTTTGGGACTAAGCGAAACACATTTAAAAGGAGAAAACTGAAATACTCTGAAATCAGGACACATACTATTTCACAAAAACGAAGAACCACCCTCAATTGGTGGAATAGCTCTAATAATATCCAGGAAATATGCTATAAAAATCAATGAATTAAAAGCAATATCAGAAAGATATTATGTATGTTACATTGAAATTAAATAACAAATATAAACTAAAGATCATATAGATATATGAATCTACAAAAGACCATCCAGAAGAAGAAGTTGACATGTTCTATAACGACATAACATTGGCACTAAAATAATCAAAATCACAGTGCACAGTAATAATCGGTGATAGGAATACAAAAATTGGAGGGAAGAAGAAAGACGACGATATATTTATCGGAAAACTTGGACTAGGAGATAGGAACAACAGAGGGAACAAATTAGTAAACTTTCTTCACGAAAAGCAGTTATATGCCATTAATACCTTTTTCGAAAAACTACGACAAAGGAAATGGACATGGATAAGTCCAAATGGCGTAACTAAAAATCAAATAGATTACATAATAACAAACAAAAAACAAAACATAAAAGATGTATCAGTGTTAAATAAATTTAATACAGGGAGTGACCATAGGCTAGTGCGAGCTAGACTAGAAGGTTAATATAAACTGGGAAAGACACAACCTGATACAAAGGAGGCAGGAAAGATATAGCGAAGAGTGTATAAAACAAAATAAAGGAAGATACCAACTAGAAATAGCTAAGAAACTAAAACACCTGGATGACCAAGAACATCTAAGTTTAGATCAACAAGCAGAAAAGATAACAGAAGCAATAAAAACATCTTTAAAAATAGTTTCTACGAGACAAAAATCCCCAGTAAAACTTAAAAAAATAAGCAAAGAATCTGAAAACTAATAACAAAAAGGGGAAATTTATTAAGAGGTACGGTAGAATATAACGAATTAAATAAAAAGTCAAAAAAGTTAATACAACAGACAATAGAAAACAATATGAAGGTGCTAAAAACAAAAAGATCTAAAGGCAAGACCAAAATATACCAACTAAGAAACAAGAATGACGAACTACTTACTAGAAGAGAAGACCTTAACAAAAGAACAGAGGAATTCTATAAAGCCCTGTACAAAACCGAAGATGACAGATTACTCGAAGATACACCTCAATTACAAAGGATAATTCAGAACGTTAACTCAGAAGACATCCCCCAAATAGAAACTGACGAAATAGAAATGGCGCTGTCAAAAATGAAAAATAAATGAACCCCAGGAGAAGACAGTATAACTGTAGTCCTGATCAAAAAAGGAGGACCTCAACTTTTAAAAAGTATAAAAAAGCTTCTAAACCGGTGCTTTATGGAAGAGAAGATACCTGAAATATGGCACAACGCACAAATTGTACTAATACATAAAAAAGGAGATAATACTAAACTATCGCCCCATAAGCTTGCTTCCGCATCTGTATAAGTTACTTACCAAAGTAATAGCCAACCGCCTTATAAACAAATTTGAACTGTATCAATCACCACAACAAGCAGGCTCCAGAAAAAGGTTTAGCACTATTCGTAGCCTCATCGAAAAGTGTACAGAATACAACGTCCCATTACACCTAGCCTTCATTGACTACGAGGAAGCGTTTGATTCTATAGAAATAACAGCAATAATAAACGCAATGAACAACGCCAGAATAGATTCCTGTTACACCAATTTAATTAAAAATATTTACAACAACGCTACCATGACAATCAAAATAAGTGAAGGTATCTCCACGGATAAAACTAAAATGACAAGAGGTGTAGGGCAAGGAGATATGATCTCACCCAAGCTGTTTAACCTCGCAACGGAAGATGTTTTTAAAAATCTGCATTGGGATAATCGAGGAATTAACATAGACGGAAAAAGACTCACCCATTTAAGATACGCGGACGATGTAGTTCTCATTGCAAATAATATAGAAGAACTACAAAATATGATAGAGGAATTGGTCGTACAGTCGGACTAAGAGTAAACGCCTCGAAAACAAACGTTACGAGCCCAGATCAAGAACAAATATTAAAAAACGAGAAACAGATAGAAAAGGTCACAGAGTGTATGTATATACCTAGGACGCACAATTAAACGTGGAAAGGAAAATCAAGGTGAAGAAATAAACAGAAGAATAAAACTAGGGTGGGCAGCTTTCGGACGTCTTGCATACGTACTCAAGTCAGATATCCCAAATGGTCTAAAACGTGAAGTAAATAACAAATATAACACACCGGTATTAACTTATGGATTAGAAACAAAAAACTCTGCGAATAAATTGAGGATAGCACAACGAAGCATGGAGCGCGCAATATTGAAGGTAAGCTTCAGAGATAAAATTAGGAATAAAAAAATAAGAAGAAGATGTATTAAGGATAATTAGTCACAACAAATAGAATTGGCGGGGCACGTTGCCAGACAATCACACGACCACTGGGCGAACGTTATAATTAACTGGAAACCCAGGACTACAAAACGAAGTGTAGGAAGACCTCTAAAGCGATGGGCGTACTATATAGTGGAAATGGCTGGAAAAACATGGCAAGCACAAAAGACAAATGAAAAATTAAAAAGGAGGCCTATATCCAGAAGTGGATTACATAAAAGGCTGAAGAAGAAGTATATTTTTGTTTGATACCGAGTTGTGAAAAAAGTGATTTCACTTTTTGGGTAGCGTAATTTTCCACTTAAATATCCACACAAAGAAGAAAATACTAACAAAACATTTTTTCTTTTCTAAAAAACAATGGACTTTTACCTAACATTTTACCTAACGAATTGTCTGTTTAAAATACAATTACTTACATTTTAAGACATGCATGTCTAGCTATTGGAAAAAAGAAATTACTTTTTGATCAAATCAGTACATTCATAATGTACCGCATATATGTATATATTGTACCTAAACCCACAATACTTAATTTTATATATATTTTACACAATATTAAAACATTTTAAAAAATTATTAAAATAATTAACATTTTATGCATTTGCATTCGTTATTTGCTTCCCTATTTTCTAAATATTTAAATATAAAAATTATAACTTGTGTACATATAATTACTTATTATTTACATTTTGTAAAATTGTTATAAACATTATATCCACCAAAATTTTGCACTTTAGTAAAAGGAGAGCAGGATACGCGCGTTGGTTGTTTTTTGGCTTTTACGACCTAGGCCGAAATTTGCAGACGCTCCTATTGATTTTGTATGAAGTTCCAACAAAAACAAAAAAACTTGTGTAGTTACATTTAGTTATTGCAAAATAATTTACTGCAGTTTATGTATATTCGCCGTTTGACTCTTAATTATTAATATGTAATTAAGTTTATATGAATTTTATTAAAAACACAGTTGCTCTAAGTTATTGTAAACAGCCAACTCTCCCAACAATTAGAATCAACAACAACATTTCTCAGAACTGAAACAATGCTACATTATAATATTTGACAATCTATCGCGATGCAAAGCTTACGTAAAGTTATCACACGAGAGACAATCAAATATAAACCGGAATTCCTCTACTTGTCGTGAGGTAAACGGAGGGTACGCAGCTTCTGACCGTTGTATCAATTCTGACGAGTACGTTCCTCATTTGATACCTTACACGACTGTAACACAAGATTAGAGCAAGAGGTACTTTCGTCCGTTAAGGAATAGATTATTATCAATTTTATCATTACAGAGGGCATGAAACCGCCATGAATTTTAAAAAGACAAATCGCAGTTCAAAAACAACATCTTTAGGTAGACTCAAGTGTACATGTAGCATAACAATTTTTGGAAAAACAAAAAGTAAACAAAAAAAGATTACGTCACTCGAAGACTAGCGTAACTGACGATAGTATTCGTCAGCTCCTAGAAAATGACCACCGATAGCTAAAATTGAGTTTGAGATCAGAATAATTTACGGAAATGTTCAGATAATCTGAGACTTTACGACAACTCCAAACCCTAAACAACCTCAAATGTGACAAAAAATATGATTTGTTATAGATTACATATAATCCCCTACAATCGGAATTTATCGACATGTGATTATTTTTTTGGATTACCAAAAAAAGTACTTGACCGTTCGTACACGACTACAACCAACTTAATTTTACGGTAGCGGGATCCAAAAACAAACTTTCGTTGGGATAAATCTGTTTCCAAGTCAGAAAAATAAGTTGCTTTATTGAAAATCATTAAAAATAAAGAAACTGAATTGTTATAAATAGTAATAGTAAAAATATTTTTAATAATAATTGTTATAATTAAAGCCCGGATGTTTAGGCACTAAAAAGCATTAAACTAGGTAGGCAAATAGGAATTAAAAAATTCGAAAAGAGACAAATGTGAAACAGATGGTTTCTAGAACATCTTAATTCATGTTTTTTACACTTGCACCTCTAGAAAGAATACAAGTTAGATTTTTTACAACTTCAAAATCTTGAATTGTAGTAATTTCATATTTTTCCTCAATAATGCGTCTCTTACTGCTTGAGACACTACATACGTATGGTATGGTATTATTTACAATATTGATGGAATCAACTAAAGTTAAGTCCCTGCTTTCTAAACCTACTATTGCTCTAGGAATCTCAGCATAATTAGTTGAAATAAAGGCCAGATCATTTTCTAAACTTTTTTCTCAAAAAGTTTCTGGCCTGTTTCGATTGATGCTGCCGAATCTTTGCCTAAACTTCTATTTCCTTAATTTTTGTAAAATCGGTAGCGTAGTAACATGCAGCTGAAATCCACGTACCCCATCTTGTTAATATTGGTTGAGGTGGTAGAGCTAAGTCAGGTGCCATTTCTTTAAAAAGTCTTTTCCTATATGGTGTTTTTAGAAAAATCTTTTTTACTAAAGATATGAACATATCCACGTCGAAAAATTGTACATGGGCAAGGCATGTCAAATGGAACATACGTGGAAATAATACCTTCAGAGCATTTCCTGTTTTTTTTCATATATGGGGCAGCATCGCTTACGAAGATAAAGACGTTGCCATAAAGAATTTACTCTGGCCAAAGTAGTGGCAGGAAAGTTATGAATAATTGTGCGATTGTAGTGCTATTTGCCCTCTTATGAGATTCGGTATTTAACAAATAAATTTTAGATGCCTGATTTGACTCCGAAGATCCAACAATTACATTGGCGAGGTGCCTGCAAAATTAGGTTGTATTGATACAGAGAAGCTAAAGTTTTCAATTTCCAACTTACCTTACTGTAGCATCTGTTGTCTCATCTATTGATATTCAAATCTTCTTGTCTTTCATGTTTCTTCGAATTTCATCCATTGTGGATTCGTAAGCCCTGTCGAGATAATATTTTCTGAGCGTTTATTCATTTGGTAAATTTTGTTTGACATTTTTTTGAAAAAGGACCGCAATGACGGATTTTGCAATTTCCATAACGGAATTCCAGCACTCATAAAGGCTTTACATAAGTTGATAATGAAATGTATTGCTGCTATTTATTCTATGAAAAACCAAATTTATATGACAAAATAGGCAGTTATAACTGTTATAAGCAAAAAAAGCATTTATAAATAAAAATAGTCAAAATAAGCATTTTTAGACATTTTAAGAATTTTGCCTGAACATCCAGGCTTTAGTTATAATATTGTCCTTGTCACCAACTTCAAAATTTCTATTATTTTAGGTAAGCGATCTTTTTACATCGTTAGGTAGTAAACTGTAAACACACTATTTTTATGCGACACATTTTTTTGACTTACAAAAAGAAAACAAATTATATATAGGTCAAGATTACTTTTCTTAATAACCCATATAGGGAAATAATTTTGTAAATATCTAAATAATAAACTTTGTTTTATATAATAAAATTTATTATTGAAAATCTTAAAAATTAATTGCTTCTTTTAATAGCTTTGATGAAAGAGTTTATAACTTATAATTTTCGTCACGGCTCTAACTCCCCGTGTGGGAGCACGGTCTGCGACTGAAAGATTAAGGCTCTCATATATTTGTCTTCGCTGCCCGCTCCTCACGCACCATGTCTGGTGCGAGATGATGTGGCAAGCAGCGCTATCATTACCCCTTGTTCGAGTGAACGCAGGTACTCAATTATTTTTAGTGTCTAAGTAAACCACCCGCCAGCTATCAGAGAACTCCGGAAAACTTATTATTATTACTTTGTATAAAGCAATCCTAAACTACACACATGCTTATAAATTTTACTATAGGCCAAGCAATGTAGCCGATAGTAATAGTAATATTTGACAAAAATGTTATTAGAAAGCCGACTGTGCCATCATATAAAGGATATTACGTAGTTTATTCCGGCACTTTTTTCTACTCGAAAATCGGTGTAGAACATTTTTTTATTAACATTTATAACAAAAAACGTACTTTTTTTAGTTTTTTGTTAATAATATTAAACGCACTAGTGCAATCTTAATAATAACCATAGCAGAGTTATATAAAATTAAATTACGAAGAAAATGAGATGTTGGACTCGATCCGATAATTAGGAATGGAGAAAACACGAAAAAACGGGAAAATTCGTCGATATTTTGAAAATTTGTATGTCCACCATTAAACTTTAAAGGTTGAGATCAAGCAGATCAAGGTAGTACTTCAAGCCTGCAAAAAACGGACGCTGTGCAACAAATAGTTTTGGCGCAATTGCAATTTAAATTTTTTAACGCCATTTATTGTAAAATGCCCCTATGCTCTGGAGATCATCCAATTTCAAATCTGAAAATGGTTTTGGAAAATACACGATTAGGACAACAAAACTGCCATTTCAGTTTTTCAATTAAATTTTTGTAAGTAGGGTAGAAATGCTTGTGAGCATGGCTCTAAACGGCAGCGAGCGTGAAAATGACGAAGTAGTGGGGGTCGGAGGAGAGGCAATGTATATAGATGTGCACACACAACGGCGCGCGAACGTAAATCTTTCAATTTGATTATTTCAGTGATCCTTGAAGATATTACATTTTTTTTTGCATTTTCGACCAACTAAATTGCAGGATAACGACTTTTGTCTTTAATTTTATAAATAATGGAAAAAAACTTTATTTCGTGATGGATGGATGGATGGACAGACTTTTTTATTAAAAAATGAATTTTTTATTACATAATTATTATACATATATTACATTACTTTAATCAATATTCTATATTATCATACTTAACTGCTGCGCGCAGTTAAATTTTTTTTCAATGTAGACAAACTAATTACAACATTCGTCGTCTTTTCGCCGGCGCCGAACAGCATACTTCCTCGCAATTTACATCGCTATTTTCAATTATAAAATCGTCGTTATCATCGTTAACATAATCTTCGACTCAGTATCATTACATTCATCCTCTGATTCACAAGTATTTGTATTTAAATTGAAGCACGTGTCTTTTCGATTAGTGCATTGCAAACAATTTTTTCTACAGGTACATGAAGCATCAATGCACCCTTTCTTACTACAGGAACACGCAATTTGATCAAGCAGTTGTTGAGGAATTAGTGGAAGGGTACTTTTTATAAGTACCAAATGATTATTTTGTATTTGCCAACTCCAATCTACCGCTTTAAAATTTGTATTACCTAGCCACAAATGAATTTGATAAAAAACGCGAAACGCGTGCTGTTTCGCTGCTCCTTCCGTTGGCGGCAACGTTTCTACTGCAAGCTTTGATTTGAGCTTAGCCTTGCTGAAATGAAGATATCGCAAATCGCTCAAGGAAAGAGAGTTTGATTTTTCGATTAATTTTTTCTCTGCTTTATTACTGCACATTCCCCGTATTAACTGAAACTCACTGTCGGCTAGTGCATCGCGGGTGGCATTAACGTCATAAAAAACCAAAGCTAATTCTAATAATTTGGCATGTGTAAATGAATCCAGGAGTTTATTTTTACCCAATTTATAGAAACAAGATGTGTCGCAGCCACAAAATGCATGTAAATATGCTACAATGTTTTGTAATTGGGATATTTAAAATTATTAGTACTATAATACTCGTGCGGATTAAAGCCTTCATTCTCTTTACAAAAATAAATATTGTGCAAGTTTTCGTTTGATGCTAGCTGCGACAATATAACTAGTAAATCAGTGTCTTCACCTACGATAATAACCGTTGCTTCATTATCTATGCGAACATGTTCAATCGCAGTAAGTACAATAAGTCTATCGGCGTCTTCGGGGGCAATTTTCGTACGAAATCCAGCTTCGTCTAACGCAGTGCAAATCATATTTATCAATATGGATTTATTTTTCTCATTGCTGAGAAACTGCTTTTGAATGACACTAATAGTAGTGTTGTTATCGAAAGCGATTTCACGGCCGATATTTTTTAATTGACGACGTAAGCGTTCAACGGATTTTGTCGATGCAGTGTCGTCCTCGGTATAGCCATCGAAAGCTATATAACTATTTGCAGTATAATGTCTTCCCACGTAAGAAACGTATGTACGTACAATATTACTTATTTTATTGTTACTTTGCCGAACAACTTCATGTAATAAATAACCTCCGTCCATAACATGAGTAACATTTTGTGACGTAGTTATTTTATTGATACTATTAAAATTACAGTAAAAAGCAGCTTTATTGGTTTTACGCATGCCGTTTTCATCAAACGGCAATAACGGTATTGGAGAAAGTTCGTAAGTACTGCTGTATTCTTTAATATGGCTATCACTTTTGATATTTAGCGAAATTTTTTGAAATATCAACAGTGGTGATATATATACTTCTTCGTCGGCAGCATTTTTCATTGTTGAATTAGCGGCCGCTAAATGTACTACTTTACTATTTATTTTGAATTTAACGTCGATAAATTTTTTGTTTGAAGTCATTCATCAAAGCTTTGCCTGTCGATTTCGTATGCTTTATGACAGTTCACATTTGTTATATCACCAAGTACACCGGAATATATTCCCATTATTTTGTTGGTTTCAGGAAATGGCTCATACGTTGAAAAAAATTGTTGAATTTTAGCTAGATCATCGGCATCTCTCGACATTCGAGAAATACGATTGTCAACGTGTTGCTCTGAAGAAGAAAATGTAACATTGCAAAAAAATTCCATAGCGTTGTCAACATCTAGTACTCTCGACAAAATCCATTTCGAAATAACGTTGTCTGTCAAATCACGACTATGAGTTAACCCGCCGATGCATTTCATTGCCCGCATCAGCACTTGCTCTATAGTCATATCTGACCAAATACCACACCAAAATCGACTAGAACGTCTTACTGTGAAAAATTCTTGCTTACAAAATTTATCAAATTTTACTATTCTTCTTCTTTAGGTGCCGTATCCTATCGGATGTTGGCAATCATCATTGCTATTCTAACTTTGGACATTGCTGCTCTAAACAATTCTCTTGACGTGCAGTCGTACCACTGGCGTAGGTTTTTAAGCCAGGATATTCTTCTTCTTCCCACGTCTCGTTTTCCATGTATCTTTCCTTGTATTACCAGTTGTAGAATTTGGTATTTGTTCCCTCTCATTACGTGGCCTAAATATTACAGCTTTCTTTTCTTTATTGTATGCAGGAGTTCTTTGTTCTTGTTCATTCGTCGTAGCACCTCCTCGTTTGTCACTCTATCCATCCATGATATTTTCAATATTCGCCGGTATATCCAGAGTTCGAATGCTTCTATTTTTCTGCTAATTTCTTTATTTAGGGTCCATGCCTACATTCCATATAAGAGAACACTGAAAACATAGCATCTGGTTGTCCTCATCCGTATTTCCAAGCTTAAATTCCTGTTGGTTAGAATTTGTTTCATTTTTACAAACGTGGCTCTAGCCATTTCAATACGTGTCCTTATTTCATTTGTGTATTCCCAATTATCATTCACCCATGTTCCCAGGTATTTATATTTGTTTACTCTCTCTATACTCACATTATCTATTCTAATGTCAGGAATGTTCACTGGTGTTTTTGTAATTTCCATGTATTTAGTTTTATTTAAATTTATTCGGAGACCATATTTTCTGCTGATGTAATTTGTCCGTTCAATAAGTCTCTGTAAATCTGGAATATTATCTGCTAAAAGTACAGTATCATCAGCATAACGTATGTTGTTAATTATCTTTCCGTTTACTACTATACCACCGTTTTCTTCCATTAGTGCTTCTTGAAATATTGCTTCCGAGTATAGGTTGAACAGCATGGGCGAAAGAATACAGCCTTGCCGAACTCCTCTCTGTATTTTTATTTCTTCTGTCAGCTGATTTTCTACTTTTACTGTTGTTTTTTGTTGCCAATATAAGTTTGCAATTATCCGCATGTCTTCTACGTCTATGTTCTTTTGTTTTAGGAGTTTCATTAGTTTATCGTGTCTAACTTTATCGAACGCTTTTTCGTAGTCTATGAAGCATGCGTATACTTCTTTATTAATATCTCTGCATCTCTGTATTAGTATGTTTAGTGTGAACAATGCTTCTCTTGTTCCAAAACCATTTCTAAAGCCAAACTGTGTCTCACTAATATCTACTTCTAGTTTTTTATATATTCTTGCATGTATGATCTTTAGAAAGGCTTTAAGCGTGTGGCTCATTAAGCTTATCGTTCTATGTTCACAACATTCCTTTGCGTTGTTTTTCTTTGGTATTGTAATAAACGTTGAATTCAGCCATTCTTTCGGTATTATACCAGTTGAGTATATGGTGTTGTATAAATCTACAAGAATATTTACTTGGTCGTCGTCTATTAATTTAATGGTTAATATATTAATAATTTAATAATTAATTAGTTTAATTAGTTCAATTGGAACTTCGTCTGGTCCAGTTGCTTTACCGCATTTTGATGTTTCAAATGCTTTAATAACTTCTTCTTTTGTTATTTTGGGGCCATGTTCTCCTTCAATAGTTTTATAGTCTTCCTTTCTGTCATCGGCGAATAGTTCTTCAATATATTCTTTCCATCTTTCTATTTTTTGTTTTACATCTAGTATAATTATTCCTTGTTTGTCTTTTAAAATGTTTGATTGTCTCTTCTTCTCATCAGCTCTAAGATTTCGTCATCCACCTTTTTTTCTTTGTTGGTTTTCTTTCGGTGAGTATTTCTTTCGCTGGTTTCATTATCGCATCTTTTATGTTATGCCATCTTGAGTCTATGTTGTCGTTGTTATCCGAGGAGTGTCTTCCCATGTTGCTTAAATTGTTATTTATTTCATTTTTAACTTGTGTTCTTATGTTTTCTTCCTTCAGGTGTTGCACTTCTATTCTACTTGTCTTCTTTGTTATTTTATCTTCTTAAGTTTTATATCCATTTTATGACAACAGGATTGTGATCAGACGCTATATCTGTCCCTGGATATATTTTTGCCGACTTTATACTATTTCTGTATCTTTTTCTAATTAAAACATAGTCAATTTGATTTCGGCAAATATTCTGTGGTGTGTCTTGTGGTGATTTCCAAATCCATAATCTTCTATCTGGCAGTTTAAAGAATGTATTGGCTACTATAAATTCTCTTTCTTGGCAAAATTGGATCAGTCTATCACCCCTTTCATTTCGCATTCTAAGACCGAACTCTCCTACCTGTTCTCTACTTCTTCCTTTTCAAATTTTGGCATTACAGTCTCCTATTATTAATGCCACATCGCTTTTTTTGGTTAAGGATAGAATGGTGTCTATTTATTCATAGAATTCTTCTATTTCATCCGCGTTTTTCTCATTGGTAGGTGCATAGACTTGGATTATATTTATTTTACCTACTGTGGCACATAGTTGTATTAACATTGCTCTTTCAGATAGTGATGTGAAACTAGTGACGCTTTTGTTAGTTTCTTTGTTGACTATTATTCCGACTCCATGTTGGTGTTTTGCTTCATTACTGTCTGAGTAGTCCATTACTCCATTATCTGTTTTTATTTTACCAGATCCTGGCCACCGTACTTCACTAATTACGAAAATGTCCAGCTGTAGTCGATTCATCTCTTTGGTTACATTTTGCAGTCTTCCTGCTCCAAATATACTTCGCACATTCCATGTTGCAATTTTCATAGCTGACCCGGGAATTCTTCGCACCCTCTGACCATTGAAGGTCTGCCGGGGACTGAGGGCCGTGGCTTGTATGTTCTCAGCCATGATGATTGTACTAGGAAATAAGTAATGAGGTGGTTTTCCGTTGCCTTCCTCATCGCAGTATCAGAACCGGTAGGGCCATTATGTGGCCGTCGCCTATGACTATCTGGGGGTAAGCCGTTCCAGAGTCCATCTCCTCCGCCTTAGTCCAGTTATGGTACTTGCTGCTTCCCAATACCTACTAGTTTTGGTCCGCCCCGGGTATTTTATTTCCCGGGTACCCGCGATATCTGGTGAGCATTCCCCTATCCGCCACCTGGGGAGGCGCCCGATGGGGGACTAGTTACCCCTCACGGGAAATTCTACTATATCCATTTTATTTTTCAAATTCAACATTTCCTGAACATATAAAAGGGAAGCTTTCGCGTACAAATGGTGACCCGACGCGAAAAAAAATGGCATCATCGAAATAACTGTTTTCAAGTGTAAACCGAAGTTCTCGGATCTTTCAGCATCAATAAACTGCAGGAGTAAAATTGCTAGTTTAAAATACTGAAGCCACAATTGACTGGTGGGTCCATTTTTTTCTAGATTCTCAATAGTACTTTCAAATTTGTTTTTTACACTTTTTTAAGACCTTCACTCAAGTATTCTTTTTCATCTTCTTTAAGACCAATTTTTTCAAACATTATTTTAGCTAGTACTAAAGCGTGACCTCGCACTCATCGGGCGAATGCATGACTGCTTTAAGCTTTTTCGGCCTATAACTCCACATATAGTGCAAAACACTTCTTTGAAACCGCTACCTGCCATTATATTATTGATTGCGCCGATGAATGACATGCAAAGATGAAAGCCCCCTAAACGAAGAATAACGGAACGTAGATTGTGGGAATCGTTTGCAGGATCGGTAGAAGCCAAGACTTCATTTCCTTTCATGTATAGCGGCAAGTCAAATGTCACGAAACAGTGCTTCTGATTATTTTTATTTGCTCTTACTCTTGCATCAATTAACGCAGTCATAATAGTCGTATGGTCACTTGGCGGTGCTTTAATGAATGTATGATATTCATTGCAGAAACCGTGCCAACTAGCAGTGCTGTTTTGTGCAGTGTGCTTGCCAAAAAAGTATGGAACATCAATCGGCGCGAGTTTAATCGAAAAATTAGCCTGAATTATTTCTTTCCAGTCTTGCACTGTGACGTTATTTAATTTAAAAGGCTTAGTGTCTTTAAAATCCGTCAGTGGAAGGAAACCAGACGTACTGCTAGAGCTTGCAGTTGGCAAAGCTCCTTTTAAACGGGGAATCGTTTTGCTTAATTCTACCGAGTATGACGGCGTGACGCACATTATACCGCCCATGCAATGAAACATGTCTTTTCCATCAATCCTAGCGGTGTTGTGGTCCGCGTTGTCATAAATGAACTGCAAGTAAGTGTCGAAATAATCTCAAATTTTTCCGGATTATGTACTGAGCTTTCGAATCTAATAGTTTCAGAGTACGAAGCGCAGATTAGAAGAATTAACGCCTATCTCTTGGTACGAGAAGAATTTTTCAAAATCGACACGATTTAACCCGTGAACCTAATTAATCACACGCGAGCATGCACACAACACAACTTAAAGCCTTCTTTACTATTGATTTTACTTTTTGATCCTTGTTTTGCAAAAGAATTAGATTTTAAGAATATGTCTATTGGGTTTATTGTCATATCACACCAATTTAAACAGCAAAATATAGTAATACGAGCCATCTTTATTATTATGATGACAAAAGTAAGACACCGAGGCATCTAGTAAAGTACAACGACAATTTTATTTGTGTGACAGGAAAAATAGGAAATATTGACGTTAAATTGTATGTAAAAATTGCAAATTAAACAAACAAAACTGTTCAACAACATACGATTCGAATTAATGTTTATCATTAGATTATAATACTTTGAAACTGTGTTGACATTGCAATATCCTAATACATAATAATTAAATAAACAAAATTAGCAATTATTTAACACACTAGTTTAATTTTCAATAAAACCACATATAAAAAGAAAAATAGTTGGACTCCATTCTTAATAGGGTTAAGTTCTAACGTAAGTGAGATAAGCAATACTCTTGAATAAATTCTATTACTTGGAATTTATTAAATAATAAATAGGCAAAGATATATTCTCGTTTTCTTATTTTAGACAATGTAACTAAGAACAAATTAAAAGCAAACAAAGTTAATAAAAAGCACTACAAAAATCCAGAATTTAAAAAATGATATATGTATAATAGCAAATTGAAATAAAAAACAAAATCATGAATTTACATCGTATAATAAAATTGTTATAAACAATATATCTAGCTGAATTTCACATTTTAGTAAAAGGATAGCAGAATAGGGGCGTAGGTCGGTTTTTGGCCTTTAAGACCTAGCAACCCAAATTTTCCAGACGGTGTTATTGATTTTGTATAAAATTCGGGCAAGTAGTAAAAAACTTGAGTACTCTCGCTTCTGTGCAAGTCGCCATAAAAAGACAATACTGTAAAGTTACTTGAAACTAATACCAAATTTATATTGGGAATTAAAAGCAACAGTAACTAATTACTACTGCTTTCGCAGCATTTACATATATTTATTATCCTAAAAGTTTAGTGGGGAGCAGATTCTAGAGATGTATTGTTGTAATATAAAAGTTCGCTTTATGCAGTTTAGGATTGTTGTTTATTTAAAAAGGCATGCAATATAAAAAATGTAATTATAACAATAAATACCTTCAAAAATATTTAATATAAAGCATTACAAACAACTTTATATGTTTTCTGGCAACTTATCCGGCAAAATATTTTAATAAACTGAGTGGAACTTGAGCTGTCAATAAGTGATACACTAACCTACTTTAGATATTTAACTTTTGCTTGCACTTATCTATAGATTTTTTATTCATTACTACTTTATATGTGGAAACAACCATGGCAAAATTTAACCTATTTATGAGACAGGAAGAATAATTGTAATTTTAAGGCCTACCCATAGTTTTATTAAGGTTTTAATATTAGAAAAATCTACAACATAAAGAACAGAAGTAATAAAAGCGTATTTTCAATCTCAAATACCTACACGATACAATTATTAGACTAGAAGACAAACAAAATTAATCCAATGCATACGGAGTCAGGCATAAAATCACAACAGTTGAACTTAATAACCCCATATGTACTAAAAACTACAAAAATACGGTAAAGTGCTTCTTATGTAAAGATTTCAGTCTATCGAGACAAAAAAAGTATGAACCTAAACAAGTATTTCCACAAAATAGTCACATTCAGAAATCCTTCTAATCAATTTACACGATTTACAAATACAATTCAATCTCTGTAAAATAACAAATTTTTAATGAAAATATCATGAACAGAACATATACCGAAAACATATACAGAACAATACAGAAGTGCTAAATCAAATAAAAAGTTATGAATACAATCAAAAAACGGAAACTGGAATATTTGGGCCACATTATGAGTGGGGATAAATACTCATTGCTGAAAAATATAATACAAGCAAGATCAGAGGGAAACGTAGCGTGGGTAGAAGAAGAATGTCTTGGTTGTGAAATCTTCGTGGGTGGTATAACTGCAACTCAAGTGAACTATTCAGAATAGTAGACAAAGTCAGAGTAGCCATGACGATTGTCCATCTCCGGTAGGAGTGGATCAAGAAAAAGAAAAAGAAAATAACAAACAAATCAGTTGTCCTAAACTGCTAGAAGTTTTTCTTAAAATAAATTATCATGTTGATCTCGAAAGCTTACAGCGCAAGAAGAGCACATGTTAAAATACCTATTTTTTCAATTTACTACACCGAGTATTCAAAGAGAACAACACAGGGGACGAGGATAATTTGCCATGGCCGTTTGTAATATATGAGTGTTCTGTCCTCCACGACACAAGACTTGTAACGCTCGATTTTCTCAATTTCTGGAAACCTTTTTCTAGCCAGTGAAAAACAACTATATAATAAATACACGAATTAGAATATTAAATATATCGACCAAAATATTAATCTAAAAATTCAAATAATGAATCTAGAAGAACTGAAAAGAACTTTAAACGACCAAATCTACAGCCTACATTTCTATAGAAATTAAGAAATTAAATGCAGAAAAAAACCATAACATATTTGATAAAAACAAAATGCAACAGGTTAACTAATAAAATAATAATGAAGAATTTCACTTATATGTGTCTATTCCATCAAAAAATAATAATACAATCTGGCGAGCCCACAAAGGCTTAAAGAACTGCTATTGGCTATTCCATCAATTAGAACCGTAACAAAAAATGAGTTAGACTTAGTGGGAAGACAGACATTGTGCACGCCATTTTGAAAAAATTTTATCCCTCGTACTACAATTTCAAGTGAGGAAATAGAAAACCACCTGGATTTACCATTATAAGTTAACTTTCCACTTTTGTCTCTTTCGGCGCAAGAAGTCAAAAAAGAAATAAATTTGCTACCTAGAAATAAAGCCTGAAAAAATAAAACAACAGTATGAGTATTAAATATTTTGTTTATTCTATTAGCCCAATTAAATTAAATTGTATTGTTGTTAAAGGATGGAAAGTCACCCAATGAAGTTTCATCTTATCACCCTATAAGTATCTTACCGGTAATATCTAAATTTTGGAAAAATACTTCTCTATTAGCTAGTCAACTTCTTGAACGACGTCTCTATTTCATTCAAAATTGGCTAGAAAAATAGACGATTACAATAAACGTAAGTCAGCTTTAAATTAATCAGGCAAAGTATTCCAAAATATTAAAAAGCAAATGGTCAGGTAAAATAATAGCTTTAGAGACGAAGTACTCAAAGTTTGTCAACAATTAGTGTTGTGATTTAAATATTCCTGCAACTACTATTATAATTAAATTATCACAAAACATATGTCAATATAAGTACATATAGCAATAAGTGTCACCCCCCGTCTGTCAGATATAGTCATACTACTGACCCATAGACTAAGTATATATAGCTACGCTAATCAATTTTAGGTAAAAAAAAGTATACTATAAACAACAATTCTTTTTTGTTATAATCTCATCTGTTAAACTTTAAATAATTAAGGAACCGTTTTTTCTTCTATTTTATTTCTTTTAAATGTTGCAAGCAACTTCGCATGTTAGTATTTAAACGGATGAACGCTAACACGATGTAGTTATCACAAAAAAAGCAAATTTTACAGTATTAAGTCTAAAATACTTATCAACTTTACACAGTTTTTACAAAAATAAATAAAACTTAAAAAAATGCAGTAATTTTGTTATCTTAAGTAACAATTTTTGAATTAATATACTTGCATGTTTACAATCTACTTTTACATTGACATAATGGAATAATAACTAAATAGTGTGAGTACAGTAGTAACTTGGGAGAGGTCTATTTATTGATGTTATTTCCAAATAAAATGGTCAATGCTGGTTGGGGTGAGCAATGATGTCGCTACTGGCACCTTAATTCTCTTACAAGATCATTTTCATATCCGTCAAGGTCATAATTATAAATAGAGGCTTATCTTTTGATTTTGCGAATTACATGTGCAATTCAAGTCTTTGTAGATAGTCTGAACTGTGTTAATATTTGATGGTTTCTTGTAACCCAATTTTTGAACACCAAATATCTATATTGTCTTTAAATTCATTTATATAACTTTTAGGTCGAGGTGTTTTTACTTAATTTTTATGTGCGTCGTTCAAATCTGCTTTTGACAAATATAAATACTTAATTTCTAACCTTAGTGTTTCTCGTTGTCACTACTAGAAAGGTTCAAATAATCTTAAAGCTCAACATTGGCTAGAAAGCAGAACATCTGCGAAAATCCAGATACAATAAAGAGCCCAACACGCTTCCTTGCAATGCTTCAACAGTAATGTTGTTATTTACCCCGTTATTTAAATCGTTTTGTGGCTGTTCGTACCTGGTAATCCATCTTGAGTTAGGAAATTGGTAGTGTAGTATTTAATAGTGTAATTTAGAGACTTGTACTTTAAAATGCATGTTGTTTCATCATAATTATATTTAATTCTTTGTTATTTGCTTGTGCAAAAAGGTCATAGCTTTCTAGATCACATATTACTTTTAAAGAACTAATAGTCAAAACCATACTCCACAAGAAAAAGACAGCTTTTACATTTACAAACCTGGAAAAAACTTTTAATTTAGTCCAAAGGAAGAAGATTAGGAAAAGTCTGCACAATAAATTGATTTAATTAAAAGTATGTACCAAAACAACCACAACTATGTCGCTAGCAAAGGCAACATATTGGAGAGTTTCAAAACAAGATAAAGGCTGCGTCTTATACTGTTTATAATACTGATACATGACATCGTAAAGAACAAGAAACTGTTGTACATGGGATGTAAAAATTTGAAAGTGCTGGGAATATCTGAGTGTGCCTTTGCGAATGATCTAGTACTAATCGCACCGAATGAGAAAGATACGGGATGAATCAATGGGATAAAAACCAAGGTCATGATGATTGGGTAGAATAACAGTAGTAGAATAACACTAAAGATAGAAGACCAAGAGATAAAGCAGGTTACTAATTTTCAATACTAGGTGTAAATATAGATAGGAATTAGAAACAAATACCAGACATATCACAGAGAATTGAAAAAGCAAATAAAATGTTTCATGCATTAAAA